>CM074722.1:277756319-279206944 GCA_037306005.1 Rhinophrynus dorsalis | reverse complement strand
ATAAACAGCATGTTTTATTCTGTTCCGTTTGCTACGTGGGAAGTAGTTTAAGTTTATTAAAACCTGAACAGAGACTGGTCTAATAGCTCTGTCTGCTGGTTTAGTTAGAAGATGGCGTATGTCGCCTCTGACCATAACACCAAGTGAGTGCATATTTTTACTTAGATCGTGTTATATCAGTCTGAGTGACAAGGCACGATTGGCACCCTCTATTTTTATTTTTCCTTTTTGATGCATGTGTAGTCATCCTTTGGATGTGAATAGAGGAGCAGCCTGACCTCTAGGCTGAGAGGTTTACTTTTAAAAAGTTGCATGTAAAATATCGTGCTGCAATGTTCTCATGTTGCCTCTTTAAAAGTCGCTACCTTCACTAAATTTACTGGCCACAGCATCCAAGCAGCACTTCACATAACAGTTTCAACAAATCCATCCTGCTTGTTATGCTGGACAATACATACGTGTTAGATCCAGCCACAACTACTTTTTTTTAGTAGATATACATGTGGTGTGATTGGTGAAGGGATTTGAATTTATACAATTCTGGGAACATATTACAGTATGAGCACCTCTCCTTTTTTTTACTGTTTTCTCTGTATTTTATTGAACAAACGGATCAGAGGGCCCTGCTTGTGAGAGCTTACAGTTTAGAGAAAGGTATGTGGGACACAGAAGTAGTAAGAGCTATGGGGTGTAAATGCCTCCTGCCACATGAACTTTCGGTCAGTGAGTGTGACAAAGAAGTGCTTTTAAGTGCAGTGGTCCAGACAAATAGTGGGTCTGTTTGGAAGAAAATGACTGTGAACAATGAAGTGGGGATGGGGTTATAGGTGGGAGAAGCTTTAGAAGGGAATGAGAGTGAGCACTAGTTAGACAGGCTGTTGATCTGGCCTTTCTCATAACTGATACTACTCCAATCTAAAAAAAAAAATGGAAGACTGCGAATGCCATCCTATTTTGGACTTTGGACGTGTATTTTCATATTTCCATTCTTGCAGATCATCAGCACTTCATACAGTTTGCTGGGGATCTGTACGTGGACCACCTTTTTTTCAAGGCTTATTAGAGGAGAAGAATGTGACCAGAAGAAGGTGGTCCTTTGGTGGTGTGTTCAGAAGCCCCATCTGTTGCTGGGACAGCCACTGATTGTCCCAAATTGGGTCACAGTCACTACAGATGCCAGGCTGACAGGCCTGGGTGCCACTCTGGGTCCTTAAATGGCTCATGGTCTTTGGACCAGGAGGAGGTATTTTCTGTCCATCAATGTCCGCCTTCTTTGGGTGATTCCACTAGCACTGCAACACTGGTCTCAGTCCCTTTAGGGATCCCCAGTATGTATCCAGTCCTACAGTACTATGTCAGTGGCCTATTTCAACCTCCAGAAAGTAACAAGAAGTACTGCCGCAAGGTCCGAGGTTCAGCTGATCCACATGTTGGTGGAGGCCCACATACCGGGTCTCTCTGCCGTTCATATTCCAGGAATAGATCATGCTGTGGCAGGCTTTCTTAGTTGCTATGCTTAGATCCTGCCAATTGGGAGGTCAACCAGAAAGTATTCAACTCTATATTTCACAAAAAATAATTTGGAGTGCCTATACTACTATTATGTATATAAACAGGGGGATCATATAATGGAATGTATACAAACATTGTTTTATTAAAAACGAGTAAAAACATACATCTGATGCATACACAATAGATATAAAAACATGCCTGTTCACATGCATAAATGCAAAATAAATGGATGTGTATAGCCACCCCGCTGCTCACCAGCTATGTCCAAACAGGCTCCTTAATAGTTAAGGCATCGATGAGAGACCACACAAGTGTCAACCAACCCCACACCTTTATACATATGCAAATGCTATAGTCTATTATCTATATTTCACCTATGGAATATTCCATTGGTAGTCCTCATGGCCTCTCAGTTGAGCCGCAAGATTCCTCAGTTCTGTGCCAGATGCTAGGATTCCTGCATGTGTTTCTTTTTCCCCTGATTTCCAGAATGCGGAAGAAAATCAGAATTGAGAGACCTTGTGTCATTCTGATTGCCCTGTTCTGGCCCTGTTGGGCTGGTTTTCAGGTCTTCTCAGTATATCCATGGCAGACCCATTTCGGGTTTCTCTGTGCCCAGACCTTTTGACTCCAAAGTCTTTTTTTTTTTTCATCCACAGGTTGAGAAGTTGGCTTTGATGGCTTGGCCCTTGAGGCCAGCATCTTGAGAAAAAAAGAACCAGAAAAACCCTGTCATTGCTATTACATTACAGGTACAGAAGCCAGGTTCCTCCAGGTCCTACCACAAGGTACATTCCCTATTCTTCCAATTATTTTGATCTTTCTTCAGGTCTTAGTTCTATTAAAATTCAGATTTTGTCTCTTTATGTCCATTTCCAGAGGTGCATTCCCTCATTTCCCAACATGCAAACCTTTGTACATGGGGTGGCTCATGCCCACCAGGTCTCTCAGGACCCCACGCCTCCATGATATTTGAACCTGGTTCTTTGAGTTCCTCAGAAGACTCCTTTTGAGCCTTTTCCCTGCATCTTCTGATATTTAAGATTGCCTTTCTTTTGGCAGTGATGTCAGTTTGATGGGTGGCCAAACTGCATGCTTTGTCTTATTGGTCATCCTGGCATGGTGGTTCTAAGGACTTCTTTTGTGTTTTTCACTAAAGTTGTTTCTGAGTTTAACTGGAAATTGTTCTTTCTTCTGTGTCCCCTTCCACGGCAATTGACTTCTATGGGGCTTGTCTCCTCCTATCCAGCTGGTGTAGGACCAATTGAAAAGTATTTAAAGCCATGTCCCTCCTCCTCCGACAGTCTTCTTTTTGGTCCTACACGAGCTGGAGTAGGAGCTAGTGGCTCCGTTACTAGGAGTCGCTGGTTTAAATTTTTTTTTTTTTTATTTTATTTCTTTCCCATTTGTTCGGTACCTTGCATTGGTCATGGCCGCATTCATTGCTGTCCCCGCCGGGAGGATCTGGCTCCCGAAGACCAGGCTTCGCTTCACAAGCCGGCCTGGTATTTTGCAGTCCAACAGTGCCTTCATTGAACCGGAAGTCGGCCACACACCTTCCATGTGACGCGCTTCCTCTTTCGGTCTTTCCCTGGGACACTGCGAGGATGATTACCCGGCAGCTGATATTCCTTCAGGCAGTCCAGAGCAGTATGGCAGCAAAGTCGAGAGGAGGGTTACTTCCATTTCGGTGAGTGTCTTTGTAGCTTTGTCTTGGGCATTTTGGCGCAATTCCAAAACTTCCGGTGGGGCCTCTGCGTTCCAAGGTGGAACGCACTCCTAAGCAGGACTGCTATAAATACCCTGTGTCCTTTGGGACAGGTAAGACTGTAGCTTGATTATGAGGTTTCTGAATTTCTTATTATTTTTTAAATGCATACATTAAAAGTTATATTTTAAATATTGCTTATTACTATGGCTACTACTCCTAAAACTAGCAAAGAGAAGTCTGTTGCAGAATCCAAAGAGAAGGAGATATCTATTAAGCTAAAAAAATGTGATACATGTGAAGCCAAAGTTTCTCCTGAGCAAAAATTTTGTGCAGAATGTGCAAAGAAATCTGTTTCCACAGAAGTTCCCAATCAATTCCAGGAATTTCTTACCTGGATGAAGTGTTCAATGCAAGAGACATTTACTGCTATGCAATCTCAGCCCAGAAAAAGGATGAGAACAGACGATCCTGATGAGGGTACTTCATCCAGAGCAGAGCACTTAGAGGATGAGAGTATTTTTGAATCCTTTTCTCATGATTCTTCTGAGGAAGAGGGTGAAATTCAGGATGAAGAAGAAGGTGCTTTTAATTTAGATAAAATTGAGTCTTTCCTGAAACATATGAGAAAATCCCTGGGGCTAGTGGAAGAACCCAAGCAGCAGGGAATATTGGACACAGCATTCATGGGAACAAGAAAGGAGCTACCTACTTTCCCAGTGCATCATTCAGTAGCTGAGTTAATCAAAGCAGAATGGTCAAAAGGAGATAAAAGAATATCTTCCTCAAAGCGCCTTCAAAGGATGTATCCGTTTAAGGATGAGGATACTTCTAATTGGATTTCTCCCCCAAAGATTGATGCATCCATAGCTCAGATTGCCAAGAGAACAACCATTCCCATGGAAGATGGATCCTCTCTCAAAGACGCGATGGATAGAAGAATGGAGGGTTCTCTTAAGAAGCAATTTTCTTTAATAGGCCAAAATATGAAAATAGCTACTGCTTTGGCATGCATTGCTCGAACAACCAGAATATGGTTAACAGAGCTTGAAGATCATATAGAATCATCAGTATCGAGATCAAAGCTGCTGAAGGAGTTATCTACCATCAAAGAAGCTATTGGTTTTTCCTGTGATGCCTCATTAGATGCTATCAGGTTGGCAGCAAGGTCTTCGGCCCTTTCTGTTACAGCAAGAAGATCCCTTTGGCTAAGAACATGGGGAGCCGACGCCTCATCAAAAAGCAAATTGGTCTCATTGCCATTCACTGGGTCCCTGTTATTTGGAGAACAGCTTGATGATATAATTAAAAAGATCACTGGAGGTAAAAGCTCTTTTCTTCCCCAAGACAGAAGAAGAAGATCTCCACCTGTCAGCACATCTTTCAGAAACAGGAAACAAAATTACAGATATGACAGAAAATATCAGCCATCCAGAGGATATGAAGCAAGAAAGCAATCTACTTCTCAGGCAACCAGAGGCTCCTTCAGAAAGGAGGGGTTTCGCAAAAACCAGTTCAAGAAGGAGTGCTCCTGAAATACAGCGGAACCTGCTTCCAGTCCCAGTAGGAGGTCGCCTGGGACTTCAGTTGTCAGCATGGAAGAAATTGACCAACCTAGACGGTTGGACTCTTCAAATTTTGGAAGCAGGGTGCCCGCTGGAATTCAACAACAGACCTCAAAAGAACATGTTCAGAAGGTCAAAAATCCCAGGGAACGCAGAAAAAGCATCAAAACTGGAAGAAGCAATAAAGGAATTAGCATCAAAGGAAGCCATAGAACAGGTTCCATCAGGAGAAAGGAGGAAGGGTTGGTACTCTCCAATCTTTATGGTTCCAAAATCCACAGGGGGATATCGACCAATCCTGGACTTGAAAGTCTTGAACACATCTATAAGGCATCAGAATTTCAAGATGGAAACTGTAGCATCTATAATTCAAGCCATTCAGCCGAAGAATTATCTGGTGACAATAGATCTACAGGATGCATATTACCACATCAGGATAGCTCCAGAGTTCAGGAAGTATCTCAGATTTTGTTACAGGGATCAACATTGGCAATTCAGAGTGCTGGTCGTACATCGGCACCCAGAATTTTTTTCAAAGGTTTTAGCCCTGGCCTTGGAACCATTAAGGAAAAAGGGCATCAAGATAGTACCCTACCTCGACGACCTTCTACTGATAGCTCAATCAAGATATCAAGCGGAAGAACACAAGAGAATAGTGATCAATCATCTTCAGGAATTAGGATGGTTAATCAACAAGGAAAAGAGCCAGTTGAACCCGTCCCAGAACCTACAGTTCATAGGATTAAACCTGGATACTGCCAAGGAGATAGTGTCATTATCTCCCAACAGAATAAAGTTAATCTCTTCAAAAGTGAGAAAATTCAGGAGATCAACAAGTCACACGGTACAGGATTGCATGACCATTCTAGGGCACATGGTCTCAGCCTCTCAGATAGTTCCCTGGACAAAGCTTCACATGAGGCCCCTCCGGAGATGCTTTCTGTCTCATTGGGACAAGAATCCACTCAACACCTTACAGACAATTCCAGTTCATGCATCAATAAAAAAAGACCTAGAATGGTGGATAACCCAGAAAAATCTAAAGAAGGGATCCTCAATAAACAATCCAAGATGGCAGAAGATCACGACAGACGCAAGTATGACAGGATGGGGAGGATGGTTTCAGAACAAGTCAGTACAGGGAGTTTGGTCTCTAAAGGAACAAGGGCTCCACATAAACATCTTGGAGTTAAGAGCTGTCTATCTCTGCTTAAAAAAGTTCAGGAAGCTAATCAAGAACAAAGCAGTCCAGGTAATATCGGACAGCATGACTGCTGTCATGTACCTAAAGAACCAGGGAGGCACAAGAAGTCGGACATTAAACACAGAAGCAAGAAGGGTTCTATTATGGGCAGAGAAAAACCTGACAGCTCTATCAGCAATTCACATTCCGGGTGTTCAGAATTGCCAGGCAGACTACCTAAGTCGCACCAGGTTAGACCAGGGGGAATGGGCTCTAAACCAGGAGATATTCAATCAGATCAAATCGAGATGGGGTCAACCTCTAATAGACCTGATGGCATCACCAGAGAATGCAAAATGCCAGTTATTCTTTTCCAGGAGAAAACACCACCAGGCGTTAGCAGTGGATGCAATGACCCAGGATTGGCAATTCAGCCTGGCATATCTTTTTCCCCCAATTCCTTTGATTCCAAGGGTTCTCAAGAAAATCAAGCAAGAAAGAGTAAATGTCATCTTAATAGCACCAAATTGGCCAAGGAGAGTATGGTACTCGGAACTAATCAACATGTCCATAGAGGAACCATGGATTCTACCTCAAAGGCCAGACTTGCTGAGCCAGGGCCCAGTCTGGCATCCCAATCCAAGTTTTTTGAAGCTAACAGCATGGAAGCTGAAAGGAACTCCTTAAGATCCAGAGGTCTAACAGAATCAGTGATCTCCACTATGATATCTGCAAAGAAGTCATCTACCTCTTGTGTCTACAATAGAGTGTGGAAGACATTTTCAGCATGGTGTTCAGCCAACACGATTGATAGGCATTCTATTTCTACTCCACATGTCTTGAGTTTTCTTCAGCATGGTTTTGAACAGGGATTGAGACCATCATCCCTTAGAGTCCAGGTATCAGCCATCTCTGCATGTTTGGTAAAACAATTTTCAGAGGATGAACTTATTAAAAGATATCTTAAGGCAGTTGATAAGATCAGGCCCAGAATAAAGAACATCATTCCTCCATGGGATCTTAATTTAGTACTCAATCAACTGACTACTTCTCAGAAGTTTGAACCAATTGATAAGAGTTCTACAAGATTTCTAACACTCAAGACAGCATTCTTAGTTGCTATTACATCTGCCAGAAGAGTGAGCGAATTGCAGGCCCTCTCTTCAAAAGAACCTTACATTATATTCCATAAGGACAAGATAGTCCTTAGAACAAAAACTGAGTTCAGGTCCAAGGTAGTATCATCATTCCATCTTAATCAAGAAATAATACTACCTTCATTTTTTCCCAATCCTAAGAATTTGGAGGAGGTACGTCTGCACAAATTGGATTTATTAAGATGTGTGTCTGAATATCTAAAAAGAACAGCTTTATTCAGAAAGTCGGACTCCCTTTTTGTGCATTACCAAGGAAAATTCAAAGGTCTTCCTGCTTCCAAGCCTTCTATTGCACGCTGGATTACTGAATGCATTAGAGAAACATATCTGGAGGCAGGCAGAATTCCTCCCAAGACAATCAGAGCTCACTCTACTAGAGCAGTTTCTACGTCCTGGGCTTCTAAGAATTCAGCTACCACTGAAGAACTGTGCAAAGCTGCAACTTGGTCATCTATAACAACATTCATAAAGCATTACCATCTGGATGTCCAGTCTGCCAAAGCCTCAAAATTTGGGAAAAAAGTTTTGAAAACCGTTAACATACCTGTTTGGTAAGAATTTCATTACAATTTTTTCCTTATGTCTATACATATCTGTTAGTCTGAGTTTTTTTCAGGTTCACAGATTGGGCAGCTGTGTTCTCTCATTTTTTGTTTAAATTCTTGGGATATCCATGCAGTTCATTATAGCATTTTTATAATTATTACCCTCCCTTAATCTTCTAGCTTTGGTATATCCCATAGAAGTCAATTGCCGTGGAAGGGGACACAGAAGAAAGGGAAAAATTTACTTACCGATATTTCCTTTTCTTCTGTGTCCCCCCACGGCACTCCCTGCCCTTTTTTTGTATAACCTATCTATATTAATCTCTTCTTAGCTCTGACAAAAGTTGACTGTCAGAGGAGGAGGGACATGGCTTTAAATACTTTTCAATTGGTCCTACACCAGCTGGATAGGAGGAGACAAGCCCCATAGAAGTCAATTGCCGTGGGGGGACACAGAAGAAAAGGAAATATCGGTAAGTAAATTTCTCCCTTCCTTCTCTCTGACCAGCTTCATATGGAACCTTTTCAAGTTGGTCTAAAGTTATAAGTTGAGTGCCACAGGGTCCAGTTCTGGGCTCAATGCTTTTTAATTTGTTTATTAATGATCTCGAAGTGGGAATTGAAAGTAGCGTCTCAATCTTTGCTGATGATACGAAGGTGTGCAAGGAAATACATACAGGACCGTATGCTTTTTCTCTGCAGAAGGATTTTGATAAACTGAGTGAATTGGCAGAAAAGTGGCAGATGACTTTTAATATAGATAAATGTAAGGCTATTTATAAACATGATAATTGGAAACAACTTCGGGAAACCTCATTAGGGAAAGAAGTAGAAATACTGATAGAAGATAGACTACACATTACTGTGCAGTCACTCAGTTGCTGCAAGAGCAAATAGGGTACTAGCTTGCATAAAAAAGGTGTAGCTGCACAGGATGCTGTTTTCTCTCTGATATCTGCAGGGCTGGGTGACATCAATGCCTTACTTAGTGCATAGGGGAGATTTTGTACAGTAAGGGCAGTAAATCTACAGAAGTCTTTGCCTTGGGATGTTGTTCTTGCAGATACTGCAGCTGTTTTCAAAAAAGCAATGGATGCCTGTCTAGCACAGAACAATATTGAGAATTATGACAGATGGCTTTAATGCAGCTGGGTTGTTGATCCAGGAAACTATCTGACTATCTGGAGATAAATTGGAAATGGCTTCAGGGTTTTTTTTTCTCTCTTCCTCTGGATCAACATGGGTGTTTTGGCATGGTCTGGACTTGATGAACACATGTCTTTTTTTCAGCCTCATGAACTATGTTATTGTGTCCTGGGCCCGGTTTTCAGATCTATGTGGTAGTGGCTTGCTATTGGGAAGGGGGCAGGAGGGATCAACTTCAACATATTATTACACTGTAACTAACAAGTTCTAAAGAGTATTAGAACTGCTCAACATTCTGAGCTAATTCTAATATGAAACATTACTATTCCTTTAAATGAATCTATTTTATATGCCATGAACACATGCTTGGGTAAGGATTTCCACAATTTAACAGACCTTACTTCAATTAAAAAAAAAATTCCTATGTTGGAACATCCTTTCCTCTAATCTTAAGGGGTGGCCCCTAGGTATTTCATCAGGCTTTGGGGTAGGTGTGATAAAATGGAGCTAACTTCTCAGTTTTGTGCTCCCCTCAGTTGTTTGGTGTTTTTTTTTTTGTTTTTTTTTTTGCAGCTTCTTAGTTTTAGACCAATTTTAGTTTAATGGCCCATTTAAGAACGGGAGACTGCTCACCACAATCTTTGCTTCATTGACTTCTGTGGTAAAACTTCTATGTGACATATGTCTGCAACCATTTAAGCTACAACAGGCAGAGAGGGCTCTATCTTCTTGTCTCCTCATGCCCTATCATCTGCTGCAGTGCCCATATTACTTCTCTCTCTTGCTTATCCTATCTTCTTGTCTCCTCATGCCTTGTCACCTTGCTTATCCTATGCAGCGGCTTACTCTCCTTCTCCAGATTAACTCTTTGCTTTCAGATAAGTGTATTTATGGGCTATTAAGAGTGCTAGATTATTTTGGGGACTTCACTAGTATTTTACTAGTGTTTGGGACACTTTTTAATGGGAAGTATGTCGGACTGTAAGGGCCATGGGAGTAAATCTAAGGCAAAGGACTCAGGGGCTACCCTTGCCCCCCCCCCCCACACACACACACTGAACCTCTTAACACACAAGACTACCTAGGGAGTATTCAGGGTCTCTATGTCGCTCATGTGCAGTTGCCCTTACCACACCACTTGGCCCCTCTAGCAACGATCAAGAGCCAGCAAGGGTTATTAAATTCATGGAAGCATATTACTACCTGTAAGCAGTTTGTCCCCATTTCTGGGTGTCATTTTTAGGTTGTTGGGGTTTCCTTTTAGGAAGAATTGTCCTCAGAAAAGGAAGAGAATGATGATGGTGAAGACTTCCATTTTTCCACCCAATAACACTCTTGATCAGATCCCTATGGAGAGAACAAAACTCCTGATAAAAGACTGAATAAGCGCTTTTCTAAGCTATACCCTTTTACAGCTGAGGCAGTGGCACTGTAGGCTTCTCCAGCCACCGTGCACCCCCATATTTCATGTCTGGCAAAGACCACCACCTCCCACTGGAGGATGCATCAGGACTCGAGCCGGTGGAGAACAGGCTGGATTCTCTTCTCAAGGCATCCTTCTCTGCCACCTGGGCAACACTAAGACCTATTTTTGCCTCTGCCTGGGGTAACAGGGCAGTTGCCATTTGAGGTCAGCAACTTTCTAATGCGTTATGTGCTGATGTGGCCAAGGAAAACTTATTGGTTCTGATGGCTAACATTTCTGAGGAGATCTTTGAAAATCTGGCAGATTCTCTGAGAAGGCCTTATGCTGCATCTTGTGGCTCAAGATTTGGTTGACAGACCAATCTTCTAAAAAAGAGTCGCTGGTCTCCTTTCCATTTCAGGGCAAGTCCCTTTTTTGAACCTGAACTGAAACAGATCATCAGTGATGCTACTGCTGGTAAGAGCTATTTGTTACCTCAGATCTCCACCAAGTGTCTTTTTCTGGTGAGGAAGGTGCATTTCCCCACCACCACCACCACCAAACAGGGGTGAAGAGGCTGCAGAGCTCACAAGACTCTCAAGTTCACCCTGCTGCAAAACCCAGATAAGCTTGGCAGCACTAGCACTCTGCTTCAAAGGCTAAGTCTGACAAGCACACTTCCTCATGACTCATGGAACCCTGCTCCTTTACTGCCTGTAAGGGTCCATCTCTGCCTTTCAAGACACCTGGGCATCCTCATTAATGGACCAGTGGGTTTTGTTGGTAATCTCAGAAGGGCATCTCATAGATTTCAAATCCCTTCCTCCATATCTGTTCTTTTTGTCAAGGGCCCTGAAAGAGCCAGGCAAGGCAAGGCTGTTCCAGGAGGCAGTGGTCTCCCTGCTAGAGAAGCAGGTTCTAGTGCTAGTTCCAGCCCCCCAGCACTCTTCAGGTTTTTATTTCAACCTGTTTGTGGTCCCATAGAAGGACGATGGCTGCTGCCCCATTCTGGACCTCAATTGTTGCATCAAGTGTGTAGTCGCTACGTACTTCAAGATGGAATCTTTGCATTCTGTCATCACAGTTATGTACCTGGAGGACTATCTGACCTCTTTGGATCTTCAGGACACATACTTAAGCATCCTGATTCACACAGACTGCCAACACTACCTGCCCTTTGCTTTCAGTTCCAGTCATTACCAGTTCACGGCATGCCGGTTTGGCCTGGCTTCTGTGGCACGCAGCTTTTCAAAGATCATGGGTGGCCCTGTATCACAGTGCCTGTGATTCCTGTCACTCTCAGTTGTGGCTGGCACTGATTTGTTATCTGAGTTTGACCCGCCCACTGATGACCTTTTTATACCTGGCTATCACATCTGTCAGATGCCCTTTCGTGGTGTTCCTGAGCCAGTAGTGCTGTTGCTGTGTTCCAGTATTCTGAGTTCCTGTGTACCGATTCGGCTTGTCCTGACCATTCTCCAGTGTACCTGCTTGTGTATGACCCGGCTCGTCTGCGTACCACCCTTGGATCCTGACCCGGCTAGACTGACGTTCCTGCTCGTGTATGACCCGGCTTGTATGACTGCCTCCTACGTGCTCCGACCCGGCCCGGCTGACTTCCTGCTCCGAAGATCGACTTCCAGCTTGTTCCAGTGACCTGCGTTCCAGTTGTCGCCGCCGCGACATTTCCAGTCTCTGCTGGCCGTGTCAGAGTGACTGCCTTGCCTGGTGTTTCACTCGATTTAGTGCTGTGCCTCATTCTTTGTGCAGAGTTGTGTGTATGCTGTAGGCCTTCCTCCCTGCGCAGAGCCTTGCAGTAGCGCTGAAGCCTCGAGTAAACGTGCATTTTAACTCTTGCAGTGCTGCCTCGAATTCACTCTCGTACGAGCCTCGTTACCCGTGATACTGCTGCTGAGTTGGCCGCTCTCCGTCGGCAACTCTAGTCCACCAGTGCAGAGTGTTCACATAGTTGGGCCGTTTGGGCGCTTAAGGCTCTCCGGTATTGGCTACCGACGATATCACTTGACACAGAGTGTTGGCAGAAAGGCTTCAGTGTTGGTTCATCCGGTACTACGCCCGAGGGGGCTAGTGGCTCTTGCTCTCTTAGTACAGCATTCGATCACACTTCTGGAGGCTGTTAGCTCTTGCACCGCCGGCCGGTTTCCGTTACGCCCGTGGGGGCTATTGGCACTTGCACAAACGAAAGCAGTTCCTGTAACTACGCCCGTGGGGGCTAAGTTGTTTCCCTTTCTGCTTACTATCCAACACCTTGGCAAGGCAGCTCTATCCTCAGCACTTGTTGAACTTTGTCTATACAGCACAACCTTTTAACATCCAGGGCGTGTCAAACCTTCACATCTGAGACAGACTGTTATATGGACATTAACCCCTTGGGGGTCAATATCACCCTAGTGCATACTGTTTTGCATTTATGTCTTTTGTGCTATTACCATTGTAAATATATCAGTTTACTTTCCTGTGTATTACCTACCGCCCCTAGAGGGCGTACTTGTGCTTTAATAAAGTGTGTTTTATTTTCACTTATTTGGTCTGAGAGTCCTAAAAAACCGTGACAGTACGAAAGGGCCATGACCTCAGACGGTAAGGGTGAAAGTAATACTCAGAACATCCACTGGAGAATGGATGTCCATGAGCAGCGCCTGGACCAATTGGCACTGGCTCTACAAACGTTGCTTGAACGTACAGTACATTTGGACAAGTCTGGTCCTAATCCGGTGGTCCCCCCAGTCGTGACACCGGGTAATCCCTCTGTATTTCCCAGTGCTAACACTAGAGGGTTAACGGCAGCGGTACCATTACCCCTAAGATATGATGGTGAACCCTCCCTGTGCAGAGGTTTTATTAACCAGTTGGAGATATTTTTGGAGTTGGCACCCCAGGCATTTCCGAATGACCGTAGCAAGGTCGGCTTTATGATATCTCTGTTGACGGGCAAAGCTTTGGCATGGGCAAATCCGTTATGGGAGAATGCCAGACCCTGCACACTGAACTTTAGAGATTTCGTGGTTAAGTTCAGACGTGTGTTTGAGGTTCCTGGCAGGTCTGCCTCTGCTGCCAAAAGGCTGATGGAGATTCAGCAGGGCGAGCGCACTCTGGGCGAGTATGCTATTGAATTCCGGACCTTGGCAGCAGAGGTAGGCTGGAACGATGAGGCCTTACTTGCTGCCTTTACTCAGGGTCTTGCTGAACAGATCAAGGACGAGATAGCAGCTCGAGATGTACCCAGCGAGCTGGATGAGTACATTGACTATGTCATGTTGATAGACTCTCGCATCCGGGAGAGACGCTTGGCTAAGAGGGCCAAAGCAAAGAGTTATGGCCAGAACCAGTTCCTTAACCCACCCACACCACCCGTTCTACCTGAGCGAACAGCTGACAGCACTGAACCTATGCAAATAGGTTTTACTAAGCTCACGAAGGAGGAGAAGCTGTATCGTAGAAGGCAAGGCTTATGCCTATACTGTGGCAAACCGGGTCATGTATTACGCAACTGTCCTGTAAGGCCGGGAAACGAACGCACCTAGGGTACCTTGGGGGACAGGCCCTAGGTGGTGTTGATCAGTCCCTAGATACTTGCACCACTAAACCCACCATCCAGGTGACATTTGCTTGGACTGATAAGGTCATAGAAGTCCTAGCATTGGTGGACTCCGGGGCAGCCGGATACTTCATGGATCAGTCCTTTGCTGAGTGGCAGGGCATTCCGTTATGTAAAAAGGATTCTCCTATGGCTATAGAGGCCATTGATGGCAGACCCCTGGATCCTGCTTTCATTACGTTCGAGACAATCCCAGTGACAATGACCGTGGGGGCTTGTCACAGGGAGCAGATACAATTTCAGATTATTCGTTCCCCGCATCATTCAGTTATTTTGGGTTTCCCATGGTTGCAAACACACAATCCCCAATTTGATTGGCAAAGGTGTGAAATTAACTCTTGGTCTGAGTACTGTAACAAGAATTGTCTCTCCCTTCCTGTTAAGATTATGTGTACCTCTCAAACTGTGCCAACAGAATATGGGCAATTCAGTGATGTGTTTAGCAAAGGAGAGGCCAGCGCATTACCTGACCATAGGCCATACGATTGCACCATTGATTTGCCTCCAGGTGCGGTGCCCCCCAGGGGACGTACTTACCCCCTGTCATGTGAGGAAAATAAGGCAATGGAGGAGTATATCACAGATGCCCTGGAAAGGGGAATTATTCGTAAATCTACATCTCCAGCTGGTGCCGGATTTTTTTTTGTCAAAAAGAAGAATGGGGAACTCAGGCCTTGCATTGACTACCGTGGGCTGAATAAGCTGATGCCCAAGAACGCCTACCCCATTCCACTTATTACAGAATTATTCGACAGATTAAAGGGCTCTTCGATCTTTACCAAACTTGATTTGCGAGCCGCCTATAATCTAGTCAGAATTAAAGAGGGTGACGAGTGGAAAACGGCGTTTAATACCAGAACAGGGCATTATGAATATCTGGTGATGCCATTCGGCTTATGCAATGCGCCTGCAGTATTTCAGGAATTGATTAACAATATTTTACGTGACTTGCTCCAGTCCTGTGTGGTAGTATATCTAGACGATATACTGATTCACTCTGCTAACCTTGCTCAACATATTAAAGATGTCTCTGAAGTCCTGCTCCGACTTCGTAAGCACAAGTTATTCTGTAAACTAGAAAAATGCGAATTCCATACATCTCAAGTACCGTTCCTGGGGTTCGTAATATCCAAAAGTGGCATTGCCATGGATCAGGAAAAGTTGGCAGCGGTTCTGCATTGGCCCCGGCCTAAGGGGTTAAAGGCTATTCAACGATTCTTAGGTTTTGCGAACTATTATAGGAAGTTCATCAAGAACTTTTCTACGATTGTAAAACCACTGTCAGATTTGACTCATAAGGGCGCTTCTCCCTCTCAGTGGTCTGAGGCAGCTGAAGACGCATTTGTTACCCTGAAATCTGCCTTTGCATCTGCTCCTATACTGTCCCACCCTAATCCCTCCCTGCCGTTTACTTTGGAAGTGGACGCTTCAGAGGTTGGGGTTGGGGTGGTGCTCTCCCAACGTCCTGTGGGAGGTGGCACTTTAATGCCTTGTGGGTTCTTCTCTAAGAAATTGTCCAGCGCCCAGGGTCATTACGAGATTGGTGACAGAGAACTTTTGGCCATCATACTAGCACTTAAGGAATGGCGACACCTCTTGGAGGGCACTCAGACTCCAGTACTAATTCTTACTGACCACAGGAATTTAACCTATCTCTCTGAGGCCAAAAGGCTGTCGTCCAGACAGGCCAGGTGGGCGCTGTTTTTGTCCCGGTTCAATTTCCTAGTATCCTATCTTCCTGGTTCAAAGAATATCAAGGCTGATGCGTTGTCACGTCAGTTCGCCTCTGACACTGAGAGGGAGGAAGTACCGGTACCCATCATTCAGCCAGATCAGATCCTGGCTACTATTCGTACCACCATAACCTCGCCACTAGGGGAAGAGATACTGGCATCACAATCACGGGCACCTCCTGAAACCCCAGTGGGGAAGTGTTTCGTTGATGAGTCTTTCCGTGTCCGTCTGTTGGAGACTTATCACGCCTCTAAAGCGGCTGGGCACATTGGTAGGGACCAACTAGTATGGTCCCTCTCGCAGTTATTTTGGTGGCCTACGTTGAGAGCTGACTGCGCCGCTTTTACAGCAGCTTGTACCACTTGTGCCCGTGCCAAGACCCCTAGGCGTCTCCCCGTGGGCTTATTGCAACCAGTCCCTAACGGAGGCCGTCCATGATCTCACATATCCATTGACTTCTTGGGAGAACTACCGGCATCTAGAGGTTACACGTTCATTCTTATGGTGGTCGATAGATTCTCTAAGATGGCACATTTTGTGCCTCTGATTGGCCTTCCATCGGCCCAGGAATTGGCTATAGTTTTTGCCAGAGAGGTGTTCCGTCTGCACGGAGTGCCCAGAGTGATTGTCTCCGACCGTGGGAGCCAGTTCGTGTCTAGGTTCTGGAGGGCATTTTGTGGTCAGATGGGCATCCAATTGTCATTTTCCTCTGCCTACCATCCCCAGACGAATGGGGCTGCTGAGCGTGCCAATCAGGGACTGGAACAGTTCCTGCGCTGCTTTGTCACCGATCATCATGATAATTGGGCTGACCTGTTGCCATGGGCAGAGTTTGCCAGAAACTGTGCGGTTAACTCATCATCCGGGAGCTCCCCGTTTCTTGTGAATTATGGTTTCCAGCCTTGTCTGCTCCCGTACTTCTTTCAAGCGCAGCAGATTCCTGCTCTAGACAAGCATTTGGCACGACTCCGTTCCACTTGGGCACAGGTTCAAAGGTCCCTCAGTCAGTCGTTCAGGCGGCAGCAAAGGCACGCTAATCGCAGACGCCTTCCAGCGGTCTCATTTCAGGTTGGGGACAGGGTATGGCTGTCATCCAGAAACCTCAATTTACAAGTGCCATCCAATAAACTGGCTCCCCGGTTCATTGGTCCTTTTAAGATTATCCACAAGATTAATCCGGTTTCTTATGCTCTGGAGCTTCCACCCTCTATGCACATTCATAATGTGTTCCACGTGTCACTCCTGAAACCCTTGGTGTGCAATCGTTATACTTCTACGCCAGTGATTCCTGGGCCGGTGGACGTCCAGGGCCAGGAAGAATATGAAGTCCAGAGTATTATTGATTCCAGGAGATTTAGAGGAAAGCTGCAATATTTGGTTCATTGGAAGGGCTATGGCCCTGAGGAACGTTCTTGGGTTGATCAGGGGGATCTCCATGCTCCGAGATTGGTGCGCAGCTTTCACTCTAAATATCCTTTGAAACCCAGACCTCAGGCCGGGAGAGGGGGTCTTTGAGAGGGGGGTACTATCACAGTGCCTGTGATTCCTGTCACTCTCAGTTGTGGCTGGCACTGATTTGTTATCTGAGTTTGACCCGCCCCCTGATGACCTTTTTATACCTGGCTATCACATCTGTCAGATGCCCTTTCGTGGTGTTCCTGAGCCAGTAGTGCTGTTGCTGTGTTCCAGTATTCTGAGTTCCTGTGTACCGATTCGGCTTGTCCTGACCATTCTCCAGTGTACCTGCTTGTGTATGACCCGGCTCGTCTGCGTACCACCCTTGGATCCTGACCCGGCTAGACTGACGTTGACCCGGCTTGTATGACTGCCTCCTACGTGCTCCGACCCGGCCCGGCTGACTTCCTGCTCCGAAGATCGACTTCCAGCTTGTTCCAGTGACCTGCGTTCCAGTTGTCGCCGCCGCAACATTTCCAGTCTCTGCTGGCCGTGTCAGAGTGACTGCCTTGCCTGGTGTTTCACTCGATTTAGTGCTGTGCCTCATTCTTTGTGCAGAGTTGTGTGTATGCTGTAGGCCTTCCTCCCTGCGCAGAGCCTTGCAGTAGCGCTGAAGCCTCGAGTAAACGTGCATTTTAACTCTTGCAGTGCTGCCTCGAATTCACTCTCGTACGAGCCTCGTTACCCGTGATACTGCTGCTGAGTTGGCCGCTCTCCGTCGGCAACTCTAGTCCACCAGTGCAGAGTGTTCACATAGTTGGGCCGTTTGGGCGCTTAAGGCTCTCCGGTATTGGCTACCGACGATATCACTTGACACAGAGTGTTGGCAGAAAGGCTTCAGTGTTGGTTCATCCGGTACTACGCCCGAGGGGGCTAGTGGCTCTTGCTCTCTTAGTACAGCATTCGATCACACTTCTGGAGGCTGTTAGCTCTTGCACCGCCGGCCGGTTTCCGTTACGCCCGTGGGGGCTATTGGCACTTGCACAAACGAAAGCAGTTCCTGTAACTACGCCCGTGGGGGCTAAGTTGTTTCCCTTTCTGCTTACTATCCAACACCTTGGCAAGGCAGCTCTATCCTCAGCACTTGTTGAACTTTGTCTATACAGCACAACCTTTTAACATCCAGGGCGTGTCAAACCTTCACATCTGAGACAGACTGTTATATGGACATTAACCCCTTGGGGGTCAATATCACCCTAGTGCATACTGTTTTGCATTTATGTCTTTTGTGCTATTACCATTGTAAATATATCAGTTTACTTTCCTGTGTATTACCTACCGCCCCTAGAGGGCGTACTTGTGCTTTATTCACTTTAGTAAAGTGTGTTTTATTTTCACTTATTTGGTTTGAGAGTCCTAAAAAACCGTGACACCCTGGCAGCCTTCATCTATGCTCAGGGCATCTTTCCTAAACCATACCTAGACAATTTCCTTATGAAAGCCCCTTCAGAGGAACTCCTGGCTCATCATATTCAAGACTGAGACCGCATTCTAGTCAACCACAGAGGGATTTTGAATCTGCAGAAGTCCTCTCCGATTCCTTCCCAGGTTCTGGTTTTCCTGTGTATAAGGAGGAGAAGATTCTGATTCTGTCTCACGACGTGTAGTGAGCTCTGGAGTGGTCCTTGGCCATCTTCAAGGATTTCAAGAGGGTGTGGAGTCAGCTGGTGTTGACCTTAGATGCGGGCCCTTACTTTCAGGCCCACATGAGGGAGCTGCAGAGGGATGTTTTCAGGAACTGGTCCAGGAATCCAGAGCATCTTCTTCAGCAGATGTGTGTCTCTCCCGAGGCATTGTGAGGATCTCACGTGGCTGCATCTGCCGAACCTTGAGTGGTCAGGCCCTTTGTGATCTCAAAGTGGACTCTGGTCACCATGGATGCAAGCCTGAGTGCAGGGGAGCTGTTCTGGGTCACCTTAGGTGTCCAGGGCAGGTGGAGCTGGGACGAGAGTCTGCTACCTATAAACATCCTGGGTAATTCAACAAGTCCTCATTCATTGGAAAATTGTTCTTTCCTCTGTGTCCAATCCACGGCAATGACTGTGGGTGTTAGCTCTGCCTCCCAGCTGGTAGGACCAAATCAAAACTACAAATATCTGGTTCCTTCTCCTCCCGCCAGTTATTTTGGTCCTACCAAGCTGGAAGGACTGAGGAATTCTATACCTCTCTAAGAATCTTCTATTTATTTGTTTTGCCCAGCTATATACTGCACCAACTATCGTGCAATATATTTCTTTCATCTGGCCCCAATATCCTCCACCACTGGAGGTTCGCATTGGGCACAGTCTTACTTGACATTGTTACCCGTTGGTTGAGCTTGCCTCTCCCTTATGGATTCGGGATGTAAGCCACAGGAGCCGCTGCAGGCCGGTACCACGATCTTGCGTTTCAGCTTGGAACGCTCCGTCTGTTCCTGCAATCAAGCTGGGCTGCACTAGCCTTTAGTTACTCAGTGCCAGTTATTCTTACCTCTCCTGACGCAAGCTGCATTAAGGAGCCTCTGATGTACTAATGCCTTGATCCCTTCTGTGAACGGTGCATTTCAGAATGTAACAGACCATCTGTTACGACAAACAGCAAGGCTGAACCTCGCAACGGGCTTCGGTTAATTGAGTCAAACCGGATATGCCTGGGTGTTCCACAGATGGAACGCACGCTGACTTGGAGGTAACTACAGGTTCCAGCATTCAGCATGCACGGTAAGGAGTTTTTCTATTTCACATTATTTATTTTAATTAGATTATTCTGCATGTCCCTTTGCTTAGGACACTATAACTAGTTCAAATGCTTGCTTGTGCTTCATTTGTATAATGGCTGGCTGACCCTTCCAAGCTTTGTCATATTACATTTCTGGAGGATACTAGCATGAAGATCCATCCCCATTAAAGAGTTGCTGGGATAATACATTTCCTCCAGTCTACACTCTTTTCAATGCTGTTCAAATCAGCAAAAAAGAGGCTCAGGTTCTCTGACTCTGGAGGAGGAACTTTCATGCCTCATAAGGGTGAAGATCAGGAGAGTCTCAGTGTATTGATAATATCTATATTATCCTCTGTACCAGAATTTCAGGTGGCAGTAAGGAGGTGAGATGGTAACATTCTCTGTATTCTTGAGAGGTTCCTTTTGAAGGAGTTCATATTTTCTTAAATATATACAGGGTATAGGCTACATCCACATCCTTGAGCCGGACCTTCACAATTAACTTTTCTGTAACCCCTCCTCGACTGAAATTATAATTTCCTTCAAGGCTCGGGGGATGCCATAATGTTTTGGACAAGCCCTGTTCTGAATAGTTAGAGTATATTCCTTTTGCTCTCATAGGTTGGTACATTGTGATAGATCTCCTCTTTGTCGTTTATTCTCCCTCAGTATTTAATCTACGTTTGTCTAGGTGTTCCTCATAACTAGCCCTCCGTTCCCCAATTATTTTGTCTCTTCGCAGTGTCTTCCTTTCTAGCATTATCGTTTCACAATTCTGAACGAGTGCTCTACTCTATTCTTCTGATGCCTCAAGATGAATGTACTATCATCCTGTATTTATTCAGCTTAAACCTATCTATAGGACTATTGATTTCACAATATCTCATAAGTGCTGATTATTATGGTTGCTTCTTTGTGAGACTTAAGTAGACCTCAGTGTTTAGAAATATTTCCATGTTGCCGACCCAGTAAGACGTATCATACTACTATAGTATCATAGTAGTAGGGTTGAACGAAGACACAGGTCCATCAAGTTCAACATTTGCTTCATACACTAGTGTCTTGAGCAGTGTATAGTTTTCTCCTACTATGGTAATTGTCATTTATACGATCTTCTGGTCTAGCCTTCTGTACACAGTTTAACTCTGTATGTTCCCTTTTAAAAGATGTGCAGCTATTCTCTTGAATCCTCATGATTTATCCTCCTATGGGAGGAGATGGATATGTTTCGGAGGTACTGGATGCGATCATTCTTCAGTAGTGTCTCCTTGTATATATTTTTTGTTAACCCTTGCTTCAGAGTTTCCTGTCTCAGAAGTAAGAGCAATTTGGATCTAGGCCTTCAAAGACTTGGTTGGTATTTTCTTTTATGGATTAGTATTTTTCAGATCCATTCATGCGGTTTTATAAGACCGACTTTACATTTAGGGGAAGTTCCTACAGCTCAGTTCTCTGAGTCACACAGATCTCAAAGTCTGCATCTCCTTATTTAGATTTAAAGGGATAGTAACACTTCGTTTTAACTTTATTTTATTTTGTAGGCATTAAAAAAACATGAAGAATGATATAAGTCTTATCTCTCAAACCTTTATGGTTTATGAGATATTCACAAGCAAAGTTCCCCTCCCCGCCCCTTTTACCTAGTGTAAGCCATCTCTTCTCAGATGTGAGTCTGGTTGTATGACAGTACAGATAACAGAAGGGGACAATTTTCTTTGTATGAAAACAATGAAAGCCCTTCCCCCCCCTTGACAAGTTTTTCAGCTTTTTCCATAATCTTAATTGAAGATTGTCCCTCTCTGCAGTCTACCTGGGCATCTCCCTTCTGATCTGGTTGAACGGGGGGGATACTTTGTTTGTGAATATCTCTTAAACCATAAAGGTTTCAGAGATAAGACTTATATCATTCTTCATGTTTTTTTAATGCCTACAAAATAAAATAAAGTTAAAATGAAGTATTACTATCCCTTTAAGCCAGAAGAATATTGAAGGATATAGTGAAACATGGTCACAGCCATCAGAGTTTTCTTTGACAGGACCATGATTAGATGTCTAGAACATCTATACCAAGCAAGGTAGATTCAGAAGCTCTAATCTGGCAGGGGAATTCTGGAAAGTGCTCTTTCATTATCCAAGGGGAATGTTTCTGAGCTATGAGTATAATCAGCTCTCTGGGCAGAGAGCATCTATTCATTTTTCTGTCTTTCGTATATTACCCTTTTTCCTCATGAAACTTCTTATCCTTCGGAAGAGATTACCTCAGGATGGAGGTTCTCCTATAGCATTTTGCAGATTACGCAGTATCTACTTATTTAGTGCAGAGCTGAGTGCTTCTCCGCTTGAGGAATTTGGAGACAGGGTATCCTGGAACATAATTCTTCTCAGTGGAGGAAGCTTACTCAGTAATCCTCCCATTTCTGTTATCCCGGGGGTTAAGTGGTGAGGCATAAACTGCCTGATCTTTCACTAGAACTTTTCTGTGTATGCCTGTATATGTGTATGTATGAGTATGTATGTATATGTGTTTATCAATAAATAAGCACATCATTTCACTTTAAGAAGTCCTGTGAGTGCGGTTTTCTTCCAACAGTATATATATATATATATATATATATATATATATATATATATATATATATATATATATATATATATATATAATATAATACACGTGTATGTATATTTCTAGCTCACGAGTCATCTCATTCTGAGATCTGTTTGCTAGGTTCCTATAAATTACGATGTCTCTATTTCGCTGTTTGAGTTCCTTTCTCGAATGGGACATAATTACAGCTCTCCTGACCACTCCCATAGATTTGTTCTATTTGGGGTATACTGTTGAACGGGCCAAGGGTAATGTTTATGCCTCTGGCCTTCCCCCAGCCACAGTTAGGCTGTGGTAATGGTATTACCGAAGAACCTTTACTGCAATAGGTTGGAGTTCAGTACAGAATACTATTCCTCAAGCACTTAGAAATTTTGTCTGAGTTTATCACTTGAGATCCAATCGAACAAGCAGCCTATGGCCATACAAGCCTGAATGCACCCAAACCCATTCGTTCTTGGAAGTGAGACAGGCTATAGCCTGGATGGGAGAACGCCTGGCAATACCAGGTGCTGTTGCGATGTTTATAGATGTGTACGTGTGTATCTACATATGTATATATCTATATGTATGTGTGTACAGGTGTGTTATGTATGTATCCTGGAACTTGGCCCTTTGGGTGCTGGAATGGTACTGGATGCATTGCTTTGCGGTCTGTCCTGTGCCACTCTGGAGCTCGGGGGATTAATGGGACTAGGGTAGGTATAGCCTCTTCTTCCTCTATTAACAGAGGTAGTCCAGGGAATTAGAAATGACCAGTATAGTGTAACGTTTATCTTTACAGACAAGCCATGAAAGGTGTCATATGCCGATCTCAGAAGATTGGAAGTTCTTCTTCCACTTCCATTACCAGTCATCCGGATGCTTCTGTCATGGGCCTCAGTTCTTCCCGGTTCCGGCATTATTGTAGCCGACGGCTTGAAGGCTGAGAGGCGCTCTTATGGCATAGGGACTTATCAGAGCAACTTGTATATACTAACCTTGCCGGTTGTCGCCCTTCCTCAACTCAGATGACTATGGAACAAGGTCCATGTCCTCCAGAGGGTGCAGTGAGGGACATCTTGATGAATGTCCACTGTCCCCTTTATACGTCTTAGACGTTCCCCAGGAGAGTTTTATCAGATGAGGTTTATCCCTGCATCTTTGCAGGATTTGCGCTCAGCTCCTCAGAAGTGCTTCCTACTCCCTTTGTAATCTTCTATGATTATCATGAGATACATTTCTGCAATCACATTATTAAGCCCACCAACAGGTGATTAATTCCCCATGGGATTTGAGCTTAGTATTAAGCCTATCATGTTCGCCCAACTTCTTTGAGCCTTCTGGAGCAAGTCTCTATGTCACTCTTAACCCTCTCGACCATTCTGCTCACAGCGGTTATATCTGCTCGAAGAGTTGGGGAACTTCCGGCTATTCTGTGTACTCCTCCACACATGGGGGTTCTGTATCAGGTCAAGTTGTCTTTCAACCTAAACCATCCGTTTGTTCCAGGGTGATGGATGTCTTCTGTCTCAGCCTGTTCTTCCATCCTTATGAGCTACCCCTCATACAGGCAGAGGAAGATCCTTGTATTCCTCATCTCCTGCCCAGATGTCTGTTGATTATTTAGACATAGGCTAGGTAATTCATAAGCAGTTGCATTTTCTGCTTTTGTTGGTAGATTTTGGCGTACTGCAGCATCCTGACGGTCCATCAATAGATAATCTAGGACTGCTGCAACTTGGCTTCTACATCAGCCTTCGATACGCCTATTGCCAGCTTGGGCTCATTACACAGGTGCCATATCAATGACCAGGGCACAGACAAAAGTAGCTACAAGTGAGGAGCTCTGCAGACTGCTACCTTGTCATCAGTTTCCACTTTATTATTGTTCTTCTGGCCTCAACGGCCGCCAGATTTGGCAGGTAAGTGCTGGAAGCTGCACTTCCTGTCCGGGATACATATTATTCCCTCCCAATGTCCTGGGGCACTGCTTTGGTAAGTCCCACAGTCATTGCCGTGGATTGGACACAGAGGAAAAGGTGACATTTACTCACAGATATTTTGTCTTCCTCCGTGTCCTTCCACGGCACCCCTCCCTTAGGGTACGGTATGTATCTTTCCTGTTTCTAGTACAAATGATCTTGGTACACGGTGTTCCTATGCTTTGAGAAGTATCAGTTATTTTGCATTATTTTGGTTACTAACCTGTTGTATTTTACAGCTTGGACAGTAGTATAACTGGAGGGAGGAGGAGGAACCGGATATTTGTAGTTTTGATTTGGTCCTACCAGCTGGGAGGCGGAGCTAACACCCACAGTCATTGCTGTGGAAGGACACAGAGGAACACAAAATATCGGTGAGTAAATTTCACCTTTTCGGGGGGGTGCCGGAGAGGGTGCCGTCAGACAATGCCATGGCTGTGGCCTACATTAATCACCGGGGAGGAACTTGCAGTGAGGTATCTTGGAAAGAAATTAAGTATCTCCTGTGTTGGACAAAAGCCTACATTCCGACTATCTCAGCTGTTCCTTTCTAAATTGCCAAGAAGTAGATCCAGCAACTCCAACTGGAATGTTTTTACCTGATTGTCCAATAGTTGAGTGTGCCATCAATGGATCTCATGGCAACCAGGGAGAACAGGAAGGTTCCGATGTATTGCTTCTGGACGGGGTATCCTCTGGCCTTTGCTACGGATATCAATTCTGTGGAGCTTTCACCTTTTCTATGTGTTTGCTCTGTTTTCTGTAATCCCAAGGGTGATCCAGAAGATCAGAATGGACTGTGTATTAGTCATTCTGATTGCTTCTTACTGATCCAAGAAGGTGTTGTTTGCAGACCTGTTCAGTGTCTGTGTTCAGGATCTGATCCGTCTCCTTTCAAGGCCGGATCTGCATCAACTGTGGCACAAGGATGCTGAAAACCTGGCTTTGATGGCATGGCTCTTGAAGCCGACATTCTGTAGCAGGAGGGCTCGTCCACAGAGGTAATTTCCACCATGATGCAGGCCCGAAAGCAAGTCTCTTCCATGGCATACCATAGGTTGTGGTCTATTTTTCATAAGTGATGTCTGGAAAATAACTTGTCGCCGATGGTCTTAGGTCAAAACAAAGGGTTGATCATTCTCCAAGATGGTGTGAACAAAGGATTTGTATTCAGCTCCCTTAAGGTTCAAAGCTCAGTGCTTTCTGTGCAGTATAATGAGGACATGAGTGAGGTCCTTTCTCCTTTTCTACCACTGGGAGGCTAGCGTTGGTATATCCCCATCGTACCTGTATTCCATATTGGATGTAAGAGAAAATAAGATTTTAGTGTTCTTAGTTATTAAACGGATAGTAATACTTAACATGCAAAAAAACCCTTCACCCTGAGTACAACAAGGGTACGCCCATTGCTGAAAGGTGTTTTATTCAAAAGTTATTGCAGCTCATGTAACATTTCAGGCCACTGTGATACTGCACCTAACAAATTTAAGTTTGAGCTGTTGTAACCTTTGAATAAAATACCTTTCAGCGGTGGGGTACCCTTGTGCTCAGTGGGATAAACCCTACAACATATATTTTTTTACATTTTAAGTATTGCTATCCCTAAATTCTTTAGTCTTTAGTCCATATGGAACACAGATCTCCCATCCAGAAAAATGGACCTTCGTGGTACTGCTTTTCTGGGCAGAGTCCTCTCAGTGTCTTTCTTGCAGGAAGTTTTCCTCTTCTCTCCCTCCCCCTTATTTCTAGTTATGTGGAATTAGTGGGCAGGAGGGGTTTGAGCTGGAGGAGGAGGCAGTCTCCACCCCAAATAATCTTTCTTTTGTGATGTGCCCTGCCCTCTATGAGGAGGAACACCACCCCATGGTACCTGTGTTCCACATGGAGTAAAGAGAAAATAATTTAACAGGTAAGAAGACAAAAATCTTATTTTAATTTTGTTGCACTTCGCTGTACTTTCTACAATTCTAGAATATTATTTTCCAGGACCAGTGCCCAAATCTTCTCTGCATATTTACATCTGCATGTTGTGCCTACCATGCCCGTTGTCCCCAGCCCGGCAACAAAGAGATTTTCTTTTTCTCTTCACGGTGAAACTTTACATGTTTAAGATTTTATGGCTGATAATGATTACTGTGTTAAATGGAAGCATAGATTTGATATAAATAATGATTTGAATGATTAGTCAGGTAAATTTAACTGAAACCACTGCTTAACCCCTTAACGACCCTTGACGGTCATAGTACGACATGGGTCGATCTGAGTTAACGACCCATGACGTACTATGACCGTCATGGAATTCCAGGCTCCCACCGCAGCTGCACGCTGTTCGGGGAGTCCGGAACCGGAATCTGAAAAAAAAAAAAAAAATCTCTGTGGTCCTTAAGTGACCGAACCGCGCCGATCGGCCGGTCGTTAAGGGGTTAAGTAGACTCAAATCAGTCATAGGTTTTTACATAAGTGCATTGTTGATGGTTGTCATAGCATTTAATACATATTTTTTACACCTTGGCAGTAGAAGTAGTTTTAATTTTTATAAGGTGCACATCACTGAAACCTTCCCTGCTTTATCAGTAGTGAATGAATAATTGGTTATTAACCCTTTGAATGTCAGAGGGGTGTCCAGCAAGGGTGGGGTTCCCAACGAGTTAATACATTGCTCTAGTTCAAAAATATCATGATTTAAATACATTTTTAAAATGTTTTTTGTTACTTATTGATTTTTATCCAAATGAATTAACGTATCAGGTGTGAATTGTCATATATTGTCAGCAGGATTGTACTGAAAAACATTGTTGAGTAAAAATAGCTTGCAATTCACAGTACAGATCCGTTATTGCTATACTTGCTTGCAGATGTATAATCCCTTATTACTCATGTGTTGTGTTAAAGTGGAAGCAAATTTCATGTAGAACCATATGTATTATTGAGTTTTACATCTCTTGGCAGGAGTATCCAAGTGGACTAAAACACTGAGCTTCTCATAGTGTGACTGGCATTTCCCTGAGTATTACCCCATTTTTCCAATGATGTCAGGACAGGAACTGGCTGAAGTGGTTCAAATAGCAGTGGATGACTTACATCCAGATCATCACCCAGGTGAGTAATAAAATAGTAGGGACTATAGGCCTTCTGCATAAAAGAAAAGATGAACAAACCAAAAGCACCACAGGGGAGAAAGTACATTTTGCATAAGTTCCACTGATTTTAAATGTGAATTGTAAGCCCTTTGAATGTTAGAGGTTTCCAACCCATTGTTTTGCAATGTGTTAGATACCTCTCTGGAAATTCAAATGGTTAAAATCTCCATTAAAATGAATGCATTTTCTTTCTCCTGTGGCGCAGTTGATTTGCTCCATAATTGCTTCTCTTTCCTTCTGTGTAAAAGTCCTATGTTTAGCGGCATATAACTTCATGACAATAGCTATTTGGTTTGTTTATTTTATTGCTCTTTCTTTGAGCCATCATTAAGGTAAATGCTTACAGGATATATTCTCATTCGGGTGTGACTTGTGGGGAACTGGTGGCTACCAATGGTGAGGGTAACAAGGCTGGGGGTGGGGAGTTTCGCAGTGTATGTGGGGAATCTGTGGCCACCAGCAAGCAGGGGGAAAAGGCTGAGGGGGGGGGGTTCAGAGTGTATGGGGTCAATCTGTGGCTAGCAGTGGGCAGTAGAGCCTGGCTAGGTGGTCCGCCAGTATTCGTGGGGAGTCTGTGGCTATCTGTGTGCAGGGGGACAAAGCTTGGGGGAGGGGGCAGACAGTGTAGGTGGGGAATCTGTGGCCACTAGTGGGCAGGGTAACTAATAAGGCTAGGGGGTCAGTGAATGTTGGGAAACTATGGCTACCAGTGGGTAGGGGAACAAGGCTGGGGGGCAGACAGTGGATGTGGGGGAATCTGTGTCTACTTGTGGGCAGTAGAATAAGGCTGGTGGGCAATCAGTGGATGTGGGGAATCTGTGGCTACTAGAGGCAAGGGAAACACAGGTGGGGGCCAAACAGTGGATGTGGGGAATTTGTGGCTACCAGTGGGCAGATGAATAAGTCGGGGGGGGGGGGGCGGCAGACAGTGTAGTAAGTGCTCCTTGAGCTCCAAGCTCCTTTTCATGTTTCTATTATCATGCAATGACCCCCCAGTCTGCCCACTGGTAGGCATAAATCCACTACCTACACCGTCTGTCACCCCCAGCTTCTTTCCCCTGTCCATTGGTAGCCACAGATCTCCCATATACAATTCCTTACCCCCCCTCCCCCTGTTCTTGTTCCCCTTCCCACTAGTATCCACAAAGGATATGAGATATATCAGCTGCTACCAGGGGAACAATTTTGAGGGGTGAATGTGGGGGATCTGGGGTAGTGGGCGAATACTTTTTTTTTTAATTTGGATTAACTTAATTTTTTTTATTTATTTACATATATTTTTGTTCCCTTTATTTATTTAAAAAAAAATAAAAATTTAAATCAGACCTTGTGTGGACCCCTCCTGATGCCCCCCCCTCAGCACTGATTGCCCAGTAGGATATGAGATCAGTGGAGTGACCTTTACTTTCCCTACCACATCCAGAGCTCAGCCCTGTGTTAAATGAACAACAGGGTTTAATAGGAGGACCTTCAAGACCCACTCACTTTATGTGGCTCTTGAAGGTCATCTTATTCAACCCATAAGTTCATAGAACACCAGATTTGGTCTGTATGCAGCGTTAAAGCTAAAGGAAGGCAGTGATCGCCTTCCTTGTTGCTACAGTGATCACTTATCCTATTGGCTATGTGATCAGTTCCATTGGGGCATCAGGAGTGATCCCAATGCCCCCCCCCCCAAGATCTTATTTCATTCTGAAAAGGCACATAGTTATGTGCATTTTTTATATACAGGATGGCTCCCATACGCAAGCAATCGTGTATATATCTTAAAATTAAAACTTATCCTGCTATGTAGGGAAACTTATTCCCTACATGCAGGGCAAGTTTGAAGCTTTCCCCTGCAGGAGGAATGCAGGGTGAATCTTCAAAGTACCACCTGGTAATTTCCACATGGTTGGCCATGCAGGCCCACTTTACCAACCACGTCAGAATTATGAGTTTGGCACACAAAGGGTTAAACTGCAGACAGAATATTTCTGTGTTTTAAGCGGTTTAGAAAAGCAAATTTACTGAACCCAGATATTTAAATCTGGTATGTCTGAGCTAAGTGTAAGTTAATGAACATTGTAATAACAGTGGAATTGTAGAGCTTTAACCATGAGTGGTACAGGTTGGACAACATCATGCATTGCAAATTTTTTGCCACTTGTTTGAACACTTGGAGCAGCTGTGAAAAGGGCATACTCCTGTACAACATGTCAGCATATTATCTTTTTGCAGTCTAAGATACTAGATCTATAAAGAAATATTTCAACATTTCATGATAATGGAAACATGGAAAGGAGCTTGGAGCTCAGTGAGCACTTACTTATGCGCAGGAGGGTGGATCTGTAGATTAGAAGCAACAGGTCGGTAGGTTGTATAAGAGTAAGCAAGGGAAGAATTGGGCAGTGGAAAAGGAATACCTGCTCTGATCGGACAGACCAAAAGATTTACAGGATTGTTTGAAGATACTGTTGTGGATAGTTCAGAATTGGAATTCTTGGAAAGAGCTGACTCCTGTATCAGCCATGTAAACAGTTATTCCAGTTTAGATGGGAGTCAGAGTAGGCAGAAACCAAAGCATGATACATTATAATCACCATGACTGAATACCAAACAGTGTGTTGCCTCTGGATGCCTGGGTTCAGCATGTTGTTGACAGTTCACTATCAAAATATCACCCTCGATATGGTGACCAACCCAGGAGTGCATTAACTATGTTGTCAGGTTGAAAATGGTGACATAAGAGTCTCGCCTGCATGACAAGGGCGACATGCCTAAGAAAGCGGAGAAAGTCTACTGAGCTGGAGCGAATGAGCAGAAGCACAAGCGTTACTGTGATGCCCCTTCAACCTAATTGCAGGAGCTGTGACTCAAAGAGTTAATTCATGAAATGGCACTACTATGTTCTCCCTACACTGATCCTACTTACACACAGTCCCTGCAATCACGCCGATGGGGGGGCATCACAGTCACACTTGCTCCTCTGCAAACAGCACTTGTTGCCCGATTTACATGCAGCAGAAAGTGGGGAAAAAGTCTACCAAGCTGAACAGAATGAGTTATGTCCATTGGGTAATTTATGGAGCCCTCAGCAGTTATTGAAAACTGAAATTTTATGTAGGATTTAGGAGGAAAGAGATTACATTTTAGTCGAAGATGAGACATCCAGGAAGAGACAGCAGTAAGGTACTCTGATATCTTCCTGCTGTATTTCAGGTGAAAGTGAGAGCTTGGAGAGAGAGAGAGATGGTAGTTAAAGCTGAAGGACCCCATTGTTTGCCCTAGAGAAAGGGTATACAGGGAAGAGGAGTCCCAAAATAGAGCCGTGGGGTATTCATTTTGTGAGGGGGATAGGCTCTAAGGATGTGTTGATGTATGACAAAGAAATATTGTTGAGAGACAGGATGAAACCAGGCATGTGCCTGACTACAAATGGTATGAGATTGGGTAACCTGGGAGATTTGGGTATGGTTGACTGTGTTGAATGCAGCAAGTGGGTCAATGAGGGTAAGAAATGGGAAATGTCTTTTGTTTTTTGCAATATGAAGATCATTTGTTACTTTTGTAAGGGTAGTTACCACAGAGAAAGTGAGCTGAAAAGTACATTGTATTGGATAAACATTGTTATGGAAGTTGAGAAAAGTAAGCACACAAAAGTAGACTAGGTGTTCAAAACGTTTAGAAGGGAAAGGGCAAGAGTGAAACATGACAGTAGTTGTAGGGGGAGGTGGGGTCTAATGAGCTTTTTGAGAATTTGAGTTACTAATGTTTGAAAGAGGAGGGGAAGATACTATAAGATTTTAAGAAGTTAAAAACATGAGTTAGCATGGGGACTGAGGTGGATGACACAGGTTTAAAGGATCAAAGTGGTCCTTAAGGGAAGGTAACATCCCTGGACCGCTGGTCCTTAAGGGGTTAAGAAGGTTGGAAGGTATAGGATCAAGGGAGCAGGTGGAGAGCAAAAGGGGAGACTGTGACCAAAGCAAAATAATTGAATGAGTGGAACAGAGGGTCCAGAAGATGCATTTCAGAAGATTTTATGTATTGTGTCAATCTACTGTTTGAAAATTTCTGCAAAAGCTAGAGGGGTGATCAAGGGGAGGAAGAGAGATGGATGGAAGAGTTGGAGGAGAGAATCATAGAGAATAGACTGTGTGGGTTAGAGTTGTGAGTATTAATTAGTGAGGAATAATAGTGTTTTTTAGTAAACATTTAATTACATGGCCAGCTAACAAGGGACCATTACTTAAGATTAGAGGAAACAAGGTTTCAATTCAGCAGTGGAAGGAATTTCTAACAGTAAGATGTGTTAAATTGTAGAATACCTTTCCTAGGGATATGATGACAGATATAGTGGCTACATTTATAGGACTTTTAGATAAGTTTCTAGTGAAAGGACACACAGGATAATGTGTTAACCTTTTGAGTGCCAGAGCAATGTGTTGCATACCCCTCTGGCACTCAAAGGGTTAAAGGACTGAACAAGTAGTTCTAGTAAAAAGACTAACACCCATCTTTATGGTTTTGAAGACTTGTAATTCTCCTTTTCTGGCTTATACTGTGGCAATGGTTGAACTTCATATACTTTTTTTTTATTTCCCCTGTGCTACAGTTGGTTTGCTCCTTAATTACTCATGTTTATCTTGCTGAACACAGATCATGGTTTTTGAGCAGATACACTCTTGAATAATTTATCCTAAGTTTTGTTAAAAGAACCAGCCTTATGTAAAGGTACATGGTACAAATGAGTAGAATGTATTTCACTGGAGGGGTTAATATGCAACCTTTTAAGATGAACCTTTTAAGAATTAAATATTATTATTATTCTGTATTTATATAGCGCCAACTAATTCCGCAGCGCTGTACAATTGGGGAATAGACATACAGAGGTATTAAATAGTACAATCAGATGTGGAGAACAGGAGGATCAGAGGGCCCTGCTCGTGAGCGCTTACAGTCTAGAGGATGCTTGTTTCTGTCTTTGTAAGCTGCTATACTAATTCTCCTAGGTAACTGTTCCTGTCTGTCTAAAAACATTTCCCTGCTTCTGTTTTGCTTTCAGTTGTACTGGAGAATCATGAGGTGCATGAAGAGGACATTTCACCTTCATTGAAACGGCAGAGAATAGAAATCAACTGCCAGGATCCATCCATTAAGGTTTTAACACTATCCATTTGCTTTTTTCACTTTCAAATACTGATATCCATTGAGTAATTAATCAGAAAGTGGCATCAACGCAAAGCAAATGCATAAATTGTACGGATAAGGTTGAGTTTGTTTTGTATCCAAATCACTCTGATGGTATTCGCTTTATATTTTACTTAACCCCTTAATGACCCTTGACGGTCATGGTACGTCATGGGTAAAAATGAGCAAAAACGGCGCAGCACCAACTAAAAATTAAAGATAAATCACATCTGTAACGCCTTAAATGGACTAGGTGCTCTCAGGGGCATACAACAACCAACACATAAAATAATGGAGAGCTCAAAATGAAAGCAAAAAGAGCCCCCCAAAAGGACCCAAATAAAATGAGGCACACTAGATTTATCAATAAATACACAAAAGATACACAAAAATTAATAATTTTATTGATACAAAAATAATCATCATAAGCACACTCAAAAACAATTAAAAACAGATGTGGAGAGTCCAACCAGTAATATGAGTGTGCTACTAAATACTGGTAGGCCTGAAGAGGAGGACAAGTAAACCTACAGATATATTATACAATCCAATGCACCACAATTAAAGGAGCAAATAAGCAAGTGCAAATAAGAAACAGGAATACTTATCCAACATTGATGTGCAAAGGTCAAAAATCCCAGAAGCAGAAAGTATCACATCACAGTCAGACTCCCAAAACCAAAGACCCAACGTGTATCGCCACCGACTGTGGCTTCGTCAGGGTGGGTAAAAATTGCCTGAACGACCCATGACGTACTATGACCGTCATGGATTTCAGGGCTCCCCGCGTGACTGCACGCTGTTCGGGGAGCCCTGAGTCCGATCGTAAAAAAAAACAAAACATCCGTGGTCCTTTAGGGACCGCCGCATGCCTACGCGGACGGTCATTAAGGGGTTAAACAATAAAAACTGCTAAGTGGAGATATATCATTTACATCACAGTCAGGATTCATATATACAGTATATAGCAGTGGTTCTCAACTCCTGTCCTCAGGACCCACTAACAGGCCAGGTTTTGATGATTTCCTTGTTAGCACATAGGTGAGTTAATCAATGTGAATGAGCCTCTGATCACCACACCTGTGCTCTAGCAGAGAATTCCCTAAGTCCTGGCCTGTTAGTGGGTCATGAGGGCAGGAGTTGAGAACCACCGGTATATAGTGATACAATGGACATTTTGCTCTTTGTATGAACCAACTTAAATGATTCATCATGGCATGACAGTTGGCTTCTCAATCATATCTGCCTTGTAATTTAGCACCAAGATCATATTTAACCCATTATGCTCCAGATAGATTCCATCACTAATTATATTTAAAGGAAAAGTGACACCACCTAATCATAACTGTCCATGTAACTTACTATAACCAAAAACTCCTAATGGTCCTGGGGAATTTAGCCCGTCTCTTTTTGTCCAAGAGGACGTCTTCAATTCATTTTTGATTTCAGGTTCATAGAGGCAGACATGACAGCTGCTGGCAGTTTTTTTTTTTTTTTTTTTTTTTTTTTTTTTTAAACCAAAGCAGGCAAAGTGCACACCACACCAAACTGGTTCTTTAAAGGGACAAGATTACATGTACAGTGGGTAGAATTTGTCCAGTATTTCTGCTAGCAACTCTTTTGTCCACCTCCATGGACATGACATCCAGGACTGATTTGAAAATATTATCTCATGATCAAAGACACAAGGGCAAAATTCATATGGGCCATTAGGCTGTTGTGGCCATGGTAAGGTAAGTGGGGAGTTATTTTTATGATGGGTTAATTATTTCTCTCTCTCTCTCATATATATATATATATATATATATATATATATATATATATATATATATATATATATATATATATATATATATATAAATATAAACTTAAAACATCCTCTGTATTTTCTTGCTATTGCTTAATAGTACCACTAGAGGGCAAACTTACCATTTCCAAAATTTTTATCCTTAAAAATGCATGTAAATCCTGAGAAAATGAAGTGATTAATTTTTCTCTTATTGCCTACTTTTCCTGTCAACATATCAATAAAGAATGGGGTAACTTATGATTAAGCTAAATTTGATAGTTGTACATATTTATGGAAATTGGACATCTCGAGTATCAGGAGTGCATCAGTATAGGTTTTCATTTTTAGGGCCTGCAGGAAGTACAGTGTAACTTATCAGTATATGTAGAGTCAAATGTTTAAAGCTTTTACACACACACACACACACACACACACACACATTTTATATATATATACACTAGCAATGTGGGACGGCATTGCTCGTCAGGATATATAGGGAATTAATGCGCACACACACGGATGCAAGACAAACACACACAGAGACACACACGCAAATGCACACACATTCACTGAGATGCATAAAGATCGACACAGTCATACATACATACATACATACATACATACATACATACATACATGCAATGCACAACATACAGACACATAGAGTGTGATACAGACATGCAAAACACACAGTGAGGAACACACAAGCACACACAGAGACACAAATGCACACACAGAAGTGAGTCATAAGGGGGTGACTTATGTGTCATTGTAATGCGTTTGTGTTTGTACTTATGCCTCTACTGTGGCATTCACTAATAGAGTTGAAATGCATGTGGTAATTGCACATACTATGGTGGAAGGTGGATCGTGCTGGCTCCAGGGGTGTGAGTTAGTGGCATTCATTCATGTAGTTGAAATGCATGTGGGAATTGCAAATACTATGTAGAAGGTGGATCGTGCTGGCTCCCGGGGTGTGAGTGAGACTATGGTGGAAGGTGGATCGTGCTGGCTCCCGGGGTGTGAGTACGAGAGTGAGTGATTGCATGATTGTGTGTGATTGAGTGAGAGTGTATGAGTGTGAGGGTGTATGAGAGTGAGAGAGTGTGAGTGTGTGAGAGAGTGTGAGTGTGTGGGATTGAGTGTGTGAGTGAATGTGAGTGAGTGTGTGAATTATTGTGTGTAAGATTGATTGTGTGTGATTGAGTGTGTATGACTGAGTGTGTATGAGTGTGAGTGTGTGATTGAGTGTGTGTATTTTGTCTGATGTGTTTGTGTCTGTGGTGTAGGAGCGAGTGGCAGCCATTTTGTTTTTTCAGTTACTTAGTGGTGGGTGGGCTGGATAGTGGGGGCAGGCCAACTCCCTGCATGATTTAAATCACTCCCCCAATGAATCACCCAATGGGAGCAGTAAATCCTCCTTACTTAACCCTTTGATTGCCAGAGGGGTACGCAACACATTGCTTTGCAATGCGTTGTGTAACCCAGGGGCGTCGCTAGGGTTGGGCTAAGGGGGCTGAAGCCCTGAGTGTGTCAGTGGGCAGCCCCCACTGCAGGAGAGGAGAGCACTCCTCCTGCTGTTTATCCTGAGGCTGGCTGGCTGCTGCCCAGCAACTTGTGGGCATATATAGCTTGGAACAGCAGGCTGCTGCCTTACTCTGTTCTCAGCTTCAGCCCACAGCCATCCGGTCCACACTGGCTCTTCTAGCACTTCCTGGTGCTTTGCAATGAGGTCATCAACATGCACCTGAAGTACCAGAGGAGGCAGTGTGGAGGTCATGGCTCTACACTGAAAGAGAAAGCAGAATGGGGCAGAGCAGAAGAGAAGGTATGAGGGACAGTATAGATGGGGGAAATATATGGCTACCAGTGGCAGGTAAACAAGGCTGGTGGGTGTCACATTGTATATGTGGAGAATTTGTGGGCTGGCTACCAGAGGGCAGGGGAACAAAGCTGGTGGGGTCACACAGTTTATGTAGGGAATCAGTGGCTACCTGTGGGTATTGGAATAAGGATGGTGGTGGTCATATAGTGTATGTGTAGAATCTGTGGCTTTCAGTGGGCAGGATAATAAGGCTGGTGGGGTCCACAGGGTATGTGGGGAATCAGTGGCTACCAGTGGACAGGGTAATAAGGCTGGGGGAGGTCACATAGTGTATGTAAGGAATCTGTGGCTACCAGTGGGCAGGGGAGCAAGGCTAGGGGGTTATATAGTATATGTAGAGAATCTGTGGCTACCAGTGGTTAGGGGAATAAGGTTGTTGGGGGGGTCACATAATGCATGTATGGAATCTGTGGCTATCAGTGGGCAGGGGTAAAATGCAGTTGGGAATCACATAGTGTATGTGAGGAATCTGTTGATACCAGTGGGCAGGGGGGCACACGCAGTGTATGTGGGGAATCTGTGACTTCCAGTGGGCAGGAGAACAAGGCTAGTGGGGATGCACAATGTATGAGGGGAATCTATGGCGACCAGTAGGCAGTTGTAGAAGGCTGGTGGGGTAACACAGTGTATTTGGGGAATTTGGGCAGAGAAACATGGCTGTGGCTACCAGTGGATCAAGGCTGTAGTATCATAAAGTTTATGTGTGTTGTTCTGTGGCTACCAGAGGCCAATGGAAAAATGCCGGCAATCAGACAGTGTATGATTGGCTGCAGGTAACCAGTGGAACAATTATGGGGTATCACACAGTCTGTGTATGGTTCTATGGATACCAGTTGCCAGTAGAAGAAGACTGAGATATCAATTCATGTGTGGGCCTGGTGCTACCGGTGGCAAACCACTGGAATATCATACAGTGGATGTGTGGCTAATAGGGGCTAGAAGCTGAAGATTATCAGGCAGTGTATGAGGGGTTCTATGGCTACCAGTGGGCTATGGAACAATGCTGGGTATAAGCATACCTCCCAAGTGTCCCGCTTCGAGCCCCAAATCCCTCTGTCCCTCTTTCACACCCTGGTGTCCCTGTGTTTTGGACATCAGACTGTGTGGTGTGTATAGAAGTGTATCACCCTGGTGCCCCTGTGTTTAGGAGATCAGACTGTGTGGTGTTTATGTAAATGTATCACCCTGGTGTCCTTGTGTTTAGGAGATCACACTGTGTGGTGTGTATAGAAGTGTATCACATTGCTCCACAGCAATAAAACTCACATTAATGTTTGTTTAAACATTGTTATATTTGTCTATACATTATCTGTGTAAATAAAATACTTTGGTGTTGCTCTTGATAATTTATAGTTACATCAATGGCTCATATGTATTAAAGCAACCTGGTTTTATTCTGGAGTAAACCAACTGCACAATAGGGGACAAATAAAAGTTCTTAAAATCCACTGCACTTGAATAGAGTTTTTAACCTCTTGAATGCTAGAGAGGTCTCCAATGCATTGCTTTGAAATGTATTGAAGACCGCTCTAGCATTCAAGGAGTTAAAACCTCTATTTAATGTGACAGGAATTTTGATTTGTTCCCCGTGGTACAGTTGGTTTACACCACAATAACTTCAGTTAGTTAGAACAAAAAACAATGGCAAGAGTTGAACATAAAATGGCTTACTTCTTAACTCTTTGCATTGCATTATATATAGATTAGTAAAATAAACATATATGTTGTGTAAGGATAACTCACTCCACACTATAGCGTTATCATCACTACCACTGGTGGCAGGCACTCTGTTGAATTTTGCTGTGGGCTCTAGCCCCAGATCGTTTTGGAACCTAGAAACGCCCCTGGTGTTACCCATCTGGCACTCAAAGGGTTAAGCTGAGGTACCATAGCAATATAACACATGGTGGCTCTTCAGCTGAGGCAGCATATGCTGAGGGAACAAATAGAAAATGGTGTTTGAAGCTTGCCCTCAGTAACATACAGCAAAGCATCTCTCTCCCTTTAAGGAGAAAGGGCGGGAAGCAGGAAGTGGAGGAGTGACAGTTGAGACAGTTAGTGAGGTGACTGAAGAGATGAAGAGTTAAATAAAAGAGTTGTTATTATGTTTATCCCTGAGTTTGTATTTTTTGGGAACATTACACCCTCGTACTGAGTGTATGGAGGGTTACAATTATCTGTGGGAGGTGAAACAGTGTGTTTGTGTGTGTGGACCAGGAGAAGTTATTGATATCCCCTACTTCAGGAGAAAGTGGCAGTTATATTTTTTTTTGGCAGTTGGAAAGTGGTGGGCGGGTCGGAGGGGGCGGGCCAACTCCCTGTATGATAAACATGCCCCCATTCAATAACCCAATGGGAGCAGTAAAGTCCCCATTCAATCACTAATAGGAGTTGTGTATCCTAATGAGACATAAATTATGTAATGAGGCATTCTGTTCAATGTGTGTTTGTTTTTTGAGGAGACATAAATTATGTTCTGTGTGTGAGGTACCATAAATTATGAAATGAGGCTTATTCTTATATATATATATATATATATATATATATATATATATATATATATATATATATATATATATATATATATAATATGTAATATGTATTTATTACAGAGACTGAGGGGCTAGAGCAGTACAATTGTCCATGTTTGTTTAGTTAACACTTTACGCATCAGATGGGTGTGTAACCACAATGTGTTGCACATCCATATGGTCCTTATACGGTTATACCCTCCTCAGCAGAGAGTCATGGGCAGCGAACAGACTAAAACTAATGAGCTGGTTGGGAATTGTGGCAGTCCAAATGCTGACTGTTTCTATGGTAGGTTTTTATGGTGCTACAGGGCCCAGAATGTATTGGTGTATATGTAACAAGCTGCTTTATGCTTTTCTGTTTATTTGTGCATGTTGTTTTTTTGTTTGTTCTTGTCCAGCATAGGTTATTCTGACAACAGCAGAAAGCTGACCTTTGAATGGGATTTACTGTGCGGACAGTTGAGTGCAGAATGCAAACAGACAAACATGTATTTGTGAAACTCTGTAAATAATCTGATGAAATACGAAGACTGCCCAGCACTACTTTTGCCTCTCCTTGTGAATGATGGTGAAGGTTTCCTGTTTGAGAAATGGTCTTATATTGTGGCTTTGTGTGTGGGAGACATTATTTTGAATTGAGATATTTTGACAATGCATAAGACTGGCAATTTATTTATTTCACGCAGATAGTCTGGGACTGCTGTTATGTTCCTGCAGGCAGCAGTCGGGAGGCGTTTACATATCCCTTCCTTTCTGCCACCCCTGGGTGTCTTCAGCAGGAATGCCGGATTACAGAATGTGTCTTTGCCTTTTATATATATAAAGGTGATGATAATAATAATATGAAAACATACTGCATTTCTTATTCTGTTGGATGTTGGAGATTTCTCTGTCTTGTGACAAAAAGGGTGTGATTGCCCCTTGAATTAATAACTAAGCTTTGCATTATAATGCAAGGGTTCAGTTTGTCTTCATAAATACAGGCAAAATGTGCCTCTTATTAAGCTGTTTGACTTCTTTTGCTACCAAGCTTACTGAGCCAGGGCACCTTTGCTATTTCTGTATTCTGAAAAACGAGTGTAAAAGCCATGTACTGTTAAGAGACTGCTACCTCACTACTCCACACGATGCAGTCTTGCGTCACCTCACTCATGCGATGCAATCAGGCGCAGTAGAGACTGGCCAAATGCGGGCAGTCTTTACTGTGCATGACTGCATTGCGACAAACATCCTAGCGAATTATTATATAGGATATATTCTATGGCTTTTCTGATGAGTAAAACAAGGATAATTCCACTGCTCGGAGAGACTTCATTAAAAAGTTATTATATTGCAAGCTTACATTTGTATGAAGGATCAGTGCTACTTTTTTAGACCTTCCATGTAATGATGGCGCTGTTGCTTTCTATAGGGAGATTGTGACTGACACATTAGAAACAGTGCTACAATAAGATGTAAAGGCCACGTTAAATGCTTCACTGATACTGTATAGTGTAAACAGTTCTGCTGTGTAATAACCTTTAAATTATATTTTTATAATAAAGTTTAGCCTGCTTTTAACAGCTTAACCCTCTGGCACTCATTGATGTCTGACAAAATGGACTGCAAAGTGAGCTTTTCCTTTGCAAGTACATGTTAAAATATTATTGGATAAAGGAGCAGTAAACTATTGATATAAAGCAAGGGATTGCATATTGCTGCATGATTTTTAATTGAATTAAACTTCAATTTTCTGTTGTGCTTGCCAGGTGGTGCTGTTCCTGTCATTTAGTATGTAGAGATATAGTCTATGACTCCAGAATTTGGTTGGTGCAGTTGCTGAGTTTAAAAAAAAAAAGCAAAAAAAAAAAAAAAAAGCATATATTTCAATGATCAAATTACTGCCATTCTGAAGAAATGCAAAGTATATGCATGTTTAATACTCATAGTCTGGCTGTTAAGATAGGAGGACTGGAACTGACTGCAGTGAGTGAGCAGTCTGATCTCATTGGGTTATTGAAACCTGTTAGAAGTTACACATGACAGGGCAGTAATCTAGAGTGTTATTCACTTTTTAGGAAGGCTAATAAGAGGTTGTCACGGTAATCAGGCAAATAAGGACAGACACAAAGATAAAATATAACCATCTTTATTTATTAGAACAACAATAATGGTAGAGCCCACACTGAACCCGAGATATATGTAAATAGGACCCAAGGTCCCACCGGAGCTACACACTGTGCTGTGCACTGCACTACTCAAGATCTCGAGACTAGGGAAGTGGCTAAATTGGGACAACAGAAGACTGGTAGAATATGCGTAAGTCACCACTTGGTTTGCGAACGGAGGCAACAGAGAACGAGAGCAGACCAGAGTCAGGAGGCACCAAGACTACAGGTTAGGCAAGCAGGTAGTGTAGGGAGCGAGTAGGCAGCCAGAGTCACAGGTCAGACAAGCCGGGGACTACACAGAGTGAGAGTAACCAGGCCACACTGGTTAGGCAACCGGAGACTATGCTGAGCGAGTAGGAGCCAGGGCCACTGGTCAGGTAAACCGAGGACTACAAGGAGTGAAAGTAATCAGGCCCTCAGGGAAGGCAACCGGAGGCTACACTGAGCAGGTAGTAGCCAGGGCAAGCCGGGGTCATACACAGAGCGAGTAGTCAGCCAGAGCCACAAGTCAGAACCAATGTGGGTAGTCAGACAAGTCGGGATCATATACAGAGTGAGTAGTCAGCTAGAGCCACAGGTCAGAACCAATGTGGGTAGTCAGATAAGCCGGGATCATACACAGAGCGAGATTCTCAGGCAAACACAGGTCAGAGAGCAAAGAGTAAGGAGCAGGAACACCACGTACGGGCAATGACTCCTAACCCCAAGGAGGATTATAAAGATGCAGAAGGAGGCGGGACTCAATTAGGCCACCCAGAATAGGCCCATAAACAGGAGTCCGAGCCAGCGCCTGTAAAATAGTAATGCAGAGGTGGCCGCAAGGATGCTGGCAGACACACCACAGAGGAAGGAAAACCTAAGCAATTCTACAAGTAAATGGCAAAAAAAATAAAGGGGAACTACCACCCCAACACAATGTAATCTCTAAGTCTTTGTCTTTTTATCGTTATTAGCAATCCATAGTTGTTTTTCTCCAATAAAGCATTGTAAGAGCATAATTTTTATACTAAATTTCTACCTGATGACATCTTGCCCCTTGAATCCGTTCTGTGCATAACCGCTATGGAGCCACTTGGCTCCATTATACCTCCCTCTGTCTTGCCCAGCACTCGCATGTCACTGTCCTCAGCACCACGTGACCTGCCGCTCTCCTGGCATCAAGCGTGGTCAGGTCATTTCAGCCTAGTGGAAACAGACCAATAGTTTATATATATCGGGTGCATGTGGATTGCTAATAACGATAAAAAGACAAAGACTTAGAGATTACATTGTGTTGGTGTGGTAGTTCCCCTTAAATAAAAATAAGGTTGGTATGGGTCCTCTTAAAACAGAGACAGGTGAATTAGTGAGTATAAGGCAATGACTGACACTTTAAACAAGTTACTTTCTTCTGTATTTACAAAGCAAGCAACAATGGCATGGGCAAACAGAGAAAAACAGTATTTCCTCCATTATGTACATTTCTTACTGAGGACAAAGTCAAAAAGAGACTTAGGGAACTTAGTTTAGTAAGAGCAAAACCCTCATACTTAATATTTATCGATTCACTTTCATCATGTATAGTGTCCTGTGATTCGAGGAAAGCTGATGCAGCACCATTGTTCAATTAGGTGGCAAATCTACAACAAGAAATTATAGATCTGTGAGGTTGACTTCCATAAAATATTAGAAGGAAATAGCAAATATTGGTAGGAGACAACATTGTTTCATGAAGAATGGATCATGTCAAACTAATTTACTTGTATTTCACAAAATGGTAAGTACTAATTTGGACGGTGGTATTGCTATTGATGTTGTATACTTGGATTTTGCAAAGGCCTGACACTGTACCTCACAGCACGCTTCTGCATAAATTAAAAGTCTTTGGTTTAGGAGATGATATTGTTGCATGGATAAAGAAATAATTAAGTGATATATGGCAGAGAGTTTTTGTAAATGGAAACTTTTCTAGTTGGTCTAAAGTTGTAAGTGGGGTGCTACAGTGTTCAGTCCTGGGCCCAATGCATTTTAATTTGTTTTTTAATAATTTAGAAGTGGATAATGAAGGTAGTGTCTCAATGTTTGCTGATTACACTAAGCAGTATCAGGAAATAAATACAAGCCAGGATGTTTTTTTTTTTTCTTTGTAGAAAGATTTGGATAAACTGAGTGAATGGGTGGAATAGGGACAGTCAAGATTTAATATAGATGAGTGAAAGGCTATGCTTTTGGGGAAAACATGCAGAGATTTGCAACAAACTTTATAAAGGGATTGAAGGATCTGGAGAGAGACCAGCTATCCTGGGTTTGTTTACATTAGAGATGTGCTTTCTAAGGGGTGATCTGATTTCCACTTGCCCAGATATTCAAGGTCAATACCAAGAACTTGCTAAGGAACTATTTACTGAAGGAGCTGAGCAAAACACAAAGAAGTTATCCCTTAAGATTAGAGGAAATGTGTTTTCCCCTAAAAGAAAGGAAGATATATAATTGTAAGGATGGTACATTTTATGGATTTCTTTGCCTCTGATGCTGTGTTTGCAGATATTAGAGTTGCTTTCAAAAAAGCAATGGGTACCTTTCTATCTTAGAGCGATACTATGAATCATGACAGTTGGTTTCAGTGCGGATAGGATGTTTTCCAGAGAAATATCCAACTGTCTTTTAATGTCAGAAAGACATTTTTTTTTACCAGATTTGGTCTTAAATAGAAATGTCCTCAATAGGGTTTCTTTGCCTTCTTCTGGTGGGTGATATGGAATGGGCTGAACTTGATGGACTCATGTCTTTTTCAGCCTCACCAACTATGTTACTATATACATCTCATTAGACTTTCGGCAGCAGGAAGGATTCCTACTTATAACAACTATTTTGAGGTTAGACATGATTCACTGAAGTACTCAAATGGGTTGCACTTTTAATTGCTTTGTTTGCTTTACCTCCACAGTCGTTCCTGTTTTCAATCAACCAGACGATATGCTTGCGGCTAGACAGCATAGAGTCCAAATTGCAGGTGCTGGAAGCGACGTGCAAGTCACTGGAGGAGAAACTGGACCTCATCATGAACAAACAGCAGAACCCTATCCAAGTCCCAATGGTGGCTGGTTCACCACTTGGAGCCACACAGACCTGGAACAAAGTGCGATGGTAGGAATTATTTAAACCCTTCAATATACTGGTTAGTCTGACAATATTGGAAATGTATACATACAGTGTTATGGGTCATCAATGGAATTCTCATAAATAAATTAAATAACATATTAAAACCATAAAGCCCTTTTCCACCTGCAAGTGACATGTTTAGTTCTTGCTCAATCATCAGTGCCCATATATAAGCTATCTAATTAACAACTGTCTGGCTTTATTTTAAAATATATCCATACCCGATAAACACAATTTTTTTGTGAAATCAAATTGGATTTTATTGACCACTTAAGGGAATTTTTATGTATTTATCTACGCAAAAAAAAAAAGTAAATTAAAAATGAATGGCTGATACACCCAACAGCAATTATATTAAACAAAATCTATTAAGAGGCTTGTGTATAATTCATGTGTAGCTAGTTTGCCAGGAACACATTTGCCATTACACAAAAGTTATATACGCAGATTTAGTGGTATGTTGAAAAGTTTTTTTTTCAAAGATCTAGGGGGAAAAAAAAAAAACAAATCTCCCCTTATGCTGCTGAGAGTGAGACACTCCGATTACACAATTGCATTTGTTTCCAAACGTACCAGTATACATCACTGGCCATAGTATGGTAGGATAAAATTGAGACAAGTGCGGCTGCATATTAAGCGAATACAATAAATTAGATTTGTGGTTTTTTAGATCAAACCTCTCCCCTCCAATGAATTATTCATTCCCCTATTAAGCGCGTGTGTGTGTGTGTGTGGGGGGGGAACGTCACACACAGACACATACATACTTTACCAAGCTTCTTGCATTGCTATGGTAATGGGGAGAGTGGCTGCTCTCATTCCCATTTTCTATGCTAATATCTGCTCCTAGAATCTCTCCCAGTCTTCTTAGACCGTGAGCCTTCGTTACATTTATTATGTGCACTAGCCTTTGATTTCATTGGTGGAAAGAAAAAAAAAAACAGCAGAATTTAACTGATGCTAAAACATTTAGAGAAGGTAACAATATAAAAAGCTAAGTGTAAATATTATTGTATGTTGAACCACTTAGGGGTTTCAAAGATTTTCTTGGTTTTTTTTTAAGATTTTTTTTTCTTGTAGGTGGCACTGCCCCTTTTTGGTAGTTTAGAGCTTTTTGTATTTTTGGCTGCGTTGGTGAACCAGATCTTAACCCATTTGAGTGCCAGAGGTGTATGCAACACATTGCAAAGCAATGCGTTGCATACCCCTCTGGAATTCAAAGGGTTAAAAGGAATTGGAGAATGGCAGAGCAGTATTACCTATATCTTAATTCCATAAATTGATTCAACTGAACCCGTTGCAATCAGAAAAGCATCCCTCTTGAACAAACCCTGTAGATAATTAGTTGGAAATTGTTCTACTTTTACTCATCCGTGTCAGTCCATTGAGGTGTTCTCTCGTATAATCTCTTTGGTCTGGAGAGACGCACACATTTTTTTATTTTTGTTTTGTTTGTATTTTTGTAAAACATTTTTATTGGAATAAGTACACAAGTACAAGATAGAGGAAAAAAAAAAAAAAAAAAAAAAAAGCTAAAGAATCCTACATCGTTACCATATACAAAGATAACGTCCATACAGAGTGTCCCCCACATGAGTCATTGGGAAGCAAGTCTGGTAATCACTTTACATCATATTGGGAGATATAGCATTAAGAGAAAAAAAAAAAAAAAAGAGTATAAAAGGAGAAAAGAAGAAAAGAGGGAGAAGGAAGTATAGAGATGGAAAAGAGCAAAAGAGTGGAGATGCTATGTATAGCATAAGAATAGAAACCAGAGAGGGTATTGCGGTACATGGAGAAGAAAGGAATGCCAGAATGTTATCTGCAAAGCAGGCGGGTCGGATCTCAAATAGGCAAAAGGAAATCCCAGAAATACTGATAGAGTGGCTGATCGAGGCTAAAAGGGGTTCAAGGGTTAGTACAAAAATCAAGGGGGGAGGGTGTAGGCAACCTTGCGTGGAGTTGCTAATCAAAAAGATTTGAAATGGACCCCTTTTCCAGAAAAGCAGCAGAGATGGTAGGATAGATGGAAAGTATTGCATCCAGAAAATGCAGTCCCAGGCCAATCCATCTGAGCACTTCAGACATATAATACCAGTTGACCCGATCAAATGCATTTTCAGCATAAAGTGATAGGAGAAGAGATGAAGATGCAGATCCTGAAGCAGCTTGAATCATGGCTATGGTTTTAATAATATTGTCCTTGTCTCATAGCCTGGAACAAAGTGTCACGGAAGCGCAAGCAAGACAGAAGTCAGACAGTATAGTAAAATTCACCTTTATTAGAATGACACAATAAAGAGAAATCACACAAGCAGAGGGTGACAGAGAGGCTAGAACTCCTATCAGCAATAGGAGCCACCAAAATCAACCACAACTGCGAGAGACTAGGCCGGAGCAAACTGGTAGTCTCACTTGCCCTGAGGAGTACTTAGACTAGGCCCTATGGTCTCCAAAAAAGGATCGTAACAAGGGAGACTACTGACCCCCGCTTGTAGTCAGTAAAATTGGAGTCTACTAAAGCCACAGGTCTGCACCAGATAGGATGTCCACAGTCGGAAGGCAACACTGAGGAGAGAGATGGACAGATCCCCAGGTCAGCACTGTTTTTTTCTTGAGAGAACGCAGTCCATAAACAGCCGGAAAGTGTTTTGATTTGAGCTTAGGGTGAGCATCCCTGACTAGGTTAGTTTCTTGTAAAAAGACAATGTCTGACTAGAATCTGATTAGTCCTCTCAATATCATAGAGAGCTTCTCAGGGCTTTTGAAGCCTTTGAAATTATACAAGATGATATTAATGTTAGGTAGAGGCATAGCGATGGAATGAGAGTAGTGTCTTCACAAGGGTATGGGGAAGGAGATAGGGCTGAGGGAAAGTCAAGGAGGGAACAATATCAAAAGAGAGCAGAGAGGAGGAATAGAGCGAAAAGAATACAAAGCAGAGAGAGAATAGATTGTCAAATCACTGAGAGTGCAAGGTGGCCTTGAAACAGAATATTTATGGAATAGGCCCTAGGGCCAGAAAAGAAAAATTGGAAAGATCACAAACCATATCGCTAGGGGGTAGTGTCATAACAGAGATGGTATGTAGGTGCCAGGCCTTCAGTAGACATTGAATTATCCACTGGTTCTTCTCAAGCACGGGTTGGATTGGGAGTGCGGAGGGGTCCACTACAACCTGGGTGTCAACAGTGTGCTGCAGAACTCCTTGATTTCCTCTAGTTCTCTGAGGGCAGCTGACTGCCCCACTACGTTGTGCAAAGAAGTGGAAGGGAATGCCCCATTTACATTCGATGTCTGACGTCTGAAAATGATCTGCAAAGTGTCGCAGTTGACATAGTAGGTACAAAGTATGAGGAGAGAAGTCCTGATATACTTGAATTTCCACACCCACATACGAGATGGAGTCTTTGTTACTGCAGGCTGCCATGATGGCCTCTTTATCCTGGAAATAGTGAAGCCTGCATATTATTTTGTCACCGGGTGATCCTTTGGGTCGTAACACCCTATGGGCTTGATCAATTACCACCAGTATTCTCTGGTTTTTGAAGGCTATGGGCAGAAAAAGAGTGCAAAAATGAGGTGAGATCCTTCAAGGTTGTTGATTGTAGGGTACTTTGGAGCCAGAAGTTATATCTCTGTCTTTGGTTGTCTTTATTGTCCAGGCGATATTGGAGCATGGAGATAGAGTCCTGCTTGTCTAAATATTATTGTTCCAGTTTATGCTGAAGGTTACTCAGTTCAGTACCTACCTTCTCCGAATCCACTCTAGAGGCCAGGGACTGGAGATCCAGTTGCAGACCTGCAAGTTTGGCATGCAGACTAGATTTAATGTCTGCCGCCAGTTGTTCTACGTCCTACTTGGTCAGGAGGGAGGGAAGGACTCCAGATGGTACCTGGGACAGAGAGCCTATGCCCATTACGGCCTGCTCAGCATACAGAAGGAAAATCTAAATGCACTTAGCTGGGCTTGCCACTTTGCCTGGAAGAGAAAAAACCGTGTCTGATTTCTTCCTGCTGGTCATCCAGGCAAGATTGTTGGGTAGGATGCAATAAAATAAGCTAAGGCTGAGAGCATCTAGCTCACGCATCCATCTCAGTCAGGAAACGCACAGTTTTTATGGTAAAATACTTAATATTGTTTTAGTCAGTTCAGCTTATAATAGAACATTCTTGTACATACTTGAAAATGTGTATCTTGTTGTCATGGCATGTATTTTGAGGTAGCATCAGCAGTAAACAAACAGCTGATATGAGTTTTGATGTACAATTCATATACACATGTAGCTGTTTCAAATTCCATCGGTTGAACTCTCTGTAAATTGAACTGTCAGTACATTGTATCTAGGTCACAGATGTACAAATATTTTCTTAATATGTCATTATGTTCAAAATCAAGATTAAAACACCTTTTAAATGTAGCACTACAGAAAAATGCTAATTTGAATTTATATGTATAATCTAAACTGTCATAAATTGCATCTTATCCATTGTATCAGCCATTCCCTAGTTATACTGTAAGATCTACAGGACAGCAACCTTCTAAACTAATACATTACTATCTATTGTCCCTCTTTTTATAATATCTATATGCCTTCTGTACTTACTCTACCTCCCCTATAATGCAGTGTAAACTGTAAAGAGCCAAGTGTACCTATTGGCACTACATAAATAAAAATATGCATACATATATGTCTGAATAAGGATGATGCATCCTCCCTGAACTAATCATTTTAAAGAATGGATACTCACACATAGTTATGCTTTTGGCCTACTAAATGCAGTACTCAAATGGAGATTTTATAAGCCAAGGTGGAACTTTGCACATTGGTTGTTCCTGATCAGATTGAACTGTGTGTTTAAAATCGGCAGAAATTTGTATATGGCATTGACAATATCCATTTCAGTTCAGTGCTTTTCAAGCCCCCAGCAGAGAGGAAGAGCAGATTTTTTTGCCTGACAAAACAATGAGGTTATCAAAACAATCGTGAGAACTGGGTCAAGATATTTGTATTTTTAGAAAACAGTACAAGCTACATGATTGTATACACCCCATGCAAATAGATTGTCAGTTGTTAATTATAAATAAATGGCTGATTAGATATACACAGAGTGATGTGAAACAGTTCATGAGTTGTTTTTTGAAGTTTTATAAGTTTCTGGATAAACAGTGCCAGAAGGCTTAACTTTAACAAGCAAAAAACACACCACTTGTAGGATTTGATGGGAAATATATGAAATAATGGCTTTTCATTGACTTGTTATTCATAGCACATTATATTGAGTTTGTCATTTTCAAAGTATGCTGCAGCTATTGTTCAGCAAAAGAGTCAAGCATGTTTTCAGGACATTTTGTCATTTTGTTGTTTTGGAGAGACTATGTGGACACTACATATAAAACAGAAGGCTGCACGATTTTAAAAGCAATATTCATATATTGTATAGAAGAATGGGTTGATTGGATTTTGAGACTTTTTATGTGCTAACTTCTTTAGAACTTTTTTTCTAGCTTAGTGTTTTCTCTGGGCACCTTCTGAATAGCAGTGGAAGCATCATTATCAATATATGAAAATGTAACTGCATCAATACAAGTCAACAACGTTAAAGTCCAGATCAACATAGAAAGTGGCATCTGTCAAGGAGATGTAATCTCCCCAAATCTATTTTCTACTTTTCTGCAAACTAAGTTGAGACATAAAAGGACTTAAGATCAGTGGAAACTGCCTACATCACTTAAGTTTTGCAGACAATATCATGCTCTTTGCCAGTAGTCCTGAAGAACTGGACGAACATTGGAGAACTACAACAGGAAAGTAAACATTTTGATCTGAAGATGAATATCAACAAAAGACAAGTTATGTTCAACAAATTTACTATATCAAGGAAAATCACAGTAGATGGTCAAGAACTAGAAGAAGTGAAAAATATGTTGTCCTTGGATAGGAAATGTCAGCAGATATAAACACAATGATGGAAACTGAGCGATAAATAAAACTGGGATAGCAAACATTTGAAAAACTTAGTAGTACTGTCTTTAAGACAAATTTACCGCTCTGTCTCAAGGGAAAGGTTTTTGATCAATGTGTCCTCCCAGTTCTTACATATGACTGTGAAACATGTCAATAAACTTAAGAGAAAGGAGCGGGCACTGACTATATTAGTCCCTTGTAATGAACCACTACAAATAGTGGGGTGCACTCTGGGAATCAAATAACCAGCAATACAATAAAAGTCTCAAAACAGGTGGATAACCCTAACGGTAAAACCCCTCAAAAGACCAAGTAGATCGCATAAATGAGGCACTCTAAACAAGGGTTAGAAAAAACACAAAAAAACAAGTTTATTTGGCACAGCACTAATCAAATACAAAGACAATTACACCAAGCATGACAATTAAAATCAATTAAAAACCTATCCAGAGGAGGCGTAAAAGGTAGTAACCGGAGTACATATTATGTATATCCATAATTTCTGTTTATATAGCTGCCAACCTGTCATTATTGCACATAGAATATAGTCACAGTACTGGTCATACCACAAGATATAAAAAATAGATATACAATATATTAAGTCAGGTAGAAGTCCAACAAATACAGGAAATCTCTATCACATGAGGATGCAGTATAATTACCTTAAAGTGAAAACGTGCAGTTAAATGAGTATCCTGTAAAAATCAGGATACTATTAAGTGAAAAAAATCCTAAACACAATAGTGAAGCAGAAAAAAAGTTTAAAATATAAGAAAATACTCATCCAAATAATGGAGCAATGTAGTAGCCAGCAAACACCTCCTTTGGGCACAGATCCCAATGCGTATCGCCTATATCTGGCTTCGTCAGGGGATAAACAATGTTTGTCGGTAGCAACTATTTAAATTTTCCATGGCCCAATGGCAGTGCGTGCAAATAACATGGGACAGGAGTAGTTATATGACCCTACATATCACATGACTTCCTTATTACTGGAAAAGCACATCAATCTCAATACAGAGACAAATACATAAATATAGAACAAACAGGAGAAAAGAGGATTTCAATTTCAAATGCATGTCATCATAGTTGCAATTTAATATATAAAGCATAAATATGTATAATAACATACTGAACAAATTAGCATGCGCTCATACAAGTCTGTATATTTGTCGATATGCACATAGGCATAGTAGGCGATCAATGTCTTGTTCACATGAGTATCATGTGATCAAAATCCAGTTTAGTAAACACTAACCTAAAAGGAAATAATATATGGGCATGTTCTAAATTAGATACATCACGGTGTTGTAGCACAATACAAATCAACAGAAACCTAAATTATACAAAAATTGTTATTAAAATACCATGTATACACACAATAATATATAATATCAATGTGCAAAACCCCACGGTAAAGTCGTCGATCACCAAATTAAATGTGCATGGAGCAATATGCCAAAAATATAAGACAGGAAACATAGTCCGTTGAACATTATTATCAAACCAAAAAACTAAGATGTGTAGTAACAATTTGTAAATAGTATATCGTGTTATGATGTATCTAAATTGGACTTGTATGACTTTATGTTGCATATTACAAAACATAATTATGACAAAACATTCAGACTTTAATGACTAACTGCATCTGCAAAATAGACACAAAAGTATCAAATATATCCGCTTCTGTAGAGTTATTGATAACGCATATCCCTTGGACCATGGAAAAAAGAGCATATAAAATAACAGCACAAATGAGGTAATTACAAATTAACAAATGTGATTATCAGTACAAAAATTGTATACCATATTATAATATTCATTCCTACTTTCTAAACAATGAAGAAATAACATTAAGATGGTATACAGTTTGAAGCAGAAAGCATAAATTTAACATGACATGTAAACAATTTCATGATGTTTCAAATATTTATAAATACTAAGTACATAAAGGAAATGATTTAATTGTAAGATCTAACTCAGTAGAGTGAGGTATGAACATTTATGTATTACTTTGAAACCTGGGTGTGGATTGATACCTTAAGTACTATGTACATCGTATATGGTCTTCTCACAAAGTAGATTCCCTTTTTGTCATTCCTCTTTGAGTTTTTTTTTCAGGTCCAACAGTATTTATGTCTATGATCAGTGCTTTTATTGCCTGTTTAATATGTATTAATAGATTATATAAAACTACCTTTAGTGTTACTTGAGGGACGCTTAAAAAATCACATTTCCCCTTCTCCATTCTAGGCTTACAGAGGTTAGTTTTGAGTTTCTTATCATTCTATAGGGTTGGCTTGTCTAGTCTTCAACTGATTCCATACATACCAGCTGATCTATACCACAGTTTGGAGGGGTTAACTTTGGTGCCTCTTATTTTAATGTCAATAATAGTTTATTGATTTTCAAACTACTACAACAAGAAATACAGTAGGAAACAAGGAATACAAAAAATGAGATAGAAGGGAAGGGGGAGGGGAAAAAAGGGGGTGGGAGAAGGGTCCATCTGATCATAAACAATATCATGCATACTGATCTCCTACTAATGTCACAGCCATAAAGCCTACCACGCATCTCATAGATCAGACCTGAAAACAGCCCCTAACCTTCGATATAGTTAGTGAATTCTGCATTCTCCAAGAATAGCAACCAATGTACCCAAACCCCAGTATATCTGGCGACCTCGTCTGCAGAGGAGGAATCCAGCTCTGCCAGCACCCTGAGTTCCTCCACCTTATCCACCCAGTCCCTAATACTAGGTGGAGATGACTTCACCCAATTCAGAGGGATCAGGCCATTAGCAGCCACCAGTAACTGGGGAAGCAAAGTCTTCCGATATCTGTATGGGCTAAGAAGGGGTGTGATGAAAAAGAAGGTGTTCTGATTTAAAGGCAGTGGGAGCCTCTGTAAGGTGTCTAATAGTCCTATACATCGCCTCCCATTAAGGGAGATTCAAAGGACATTCCCACTAAATGTGTAAGAGATGCCCAGGAGCCGTCCAACACCTCCAGCAAAGACCATCTGTGGAAGGATCCATCTATTGCAACACAGCTGGGGTCAAGTACCATTGGGACAGGAGCTTATAAGCAGACTCCTGAAGTTTGGAAGAATTGGACACATGATGGGTAAGGTACATAATCTGTTCCCATTGCCTAGGCGTGAGAGAAATCCCCAGGTCCCTCTCCCACTGCCCCACATAGCTAAGACTCTGGGATGTACAGTCAGTCAGCAGCATCAAATACAGGCGTTTTACGCCATGACTGGGTGATTCTGGCTGTGTACACTCCCTCTCAAACAGAGTAAGAGGTCGAGATAGCTGGAGCTGCTGTACGACAGATGCTAAGTAGTGTTTAAGTTGATAGTATCGATACTAGTCAAGACAAGTCGGTGTCTGTGTCCAGAATAACAGGAAGTTGCAGTAAACGCCCTGCAGACATGACCTGAAACGGATAAACCCATGCCATTGGGGCCACTGGGAATATACGGTTTCCCACAATTCCAGGGGAGAAGTCAGGGTTATGCACAAGAGGGGTCATAGGAGAAGGGAAGGAGGTCAAAGTGTGCTTGAGTGCCAGGGAATTCCATACAGTCAGTCTCACGGATAAGTCTGCATTGTCTTAGTATAGGATCCCGCTGATCAGGGCGTAGCCATAAAGCAGGCTGAAGTAGACCCCAAGTCCTAGAGTAATCTATGTTGACCCACTGCTTGCTCTGTGAGGACGTTGGCCATTCCACTATCCGAAGGAGGTGGCATGCCTGGTAGTACAACTTAAAATCGGGGAGAGCCAATCCCCCTAACCGTTTAGGCAAGTGTAACTGGGAAATACCCTGTCTCGGCCTTCGACCATGCTATATGTATCGTAACACAGTGGCTCGAAGGGAGGCAGGCAACGTCTGAAAAAGATACAGAAGGCGAGGTAAGTGCTTCATCTTGACTACATTTATCCTCCCCATCCACGTAACATGTGGGAAAGCCCACGACTTCAAGTCAGAACAAATTCAAGAAAGAAGGGGTGCAAAGTTTTCTTGGTATAAGTCAGCCGGCTTGTCACGGTTTTGTAAGAACACTCAGACAGTTAGGTAAGGTAAAAAAGGTTTATTGAAAATAAATAACAAGCAATCACCCTACTCGGGTCCAGATGAGGTCCGTAAATTGGTACTTCCCAAATCTGACGCAGGTCAGGATGGACGGAAGAATAACAGTGGGCAAATAACAGTAGGATGCTACTAGCTTGATCCGGTGACAGGTACAAGAACAAGGAAAACCACAACAGCAACACACCGCGGCAAGGTTCAGATATGGCGATGGGTAACTGCTGGGCAACTCCCTAGGAGGCTAGGGATAGCGGATGCAACACAGACAGGACACTGGCAAGTGTCCAGATCCCAGAACGCTAGGGATAGTGGAGGCAACACAGACAGGACACTGGCAGTGACCAAATCCCTAGAACGTTAGGGTTAGCAGAGGCAGCACAGACAAGACACTGGCAGTGACCAAATCCCTAGAACTTTAGGGTTATCGGAGGCAGCACAGACAGGACACTAGCAAGTGACCAGATCCCTAGAACGTTAAGGTTAGCGGAGGCACCACAGACAGGACACTGGCTAGTGACCATATCCCTAAAACGCAAGGGATAGCAGAGGCAGCACACAGATGCTGGCAAGCGACCAGACTCTCACAGCACAGTCCCCAGGTGACTTTGGGGTTTGACAGGCCAGGCAGTCACTGTAGTGGTATTCTGAAAGCGAGAGTAGGTGGAACGGAACACAGGGTACGCACCCTGATTCGACAGACGCCAGAACTGCCAAATCGGAACTCACAGAGGTAATAGCCAGTCCTAGTCAGTAAAGGAATCGGTTATTCAGCCAAGCCAGGTCGGTGCACACGGAGGTAGCCAGCCAGTCCTAGTCAGCAACGGAATCGGATACTCAGCCAAGCCAGGTCGGTACACACAGACGTAGTCAGCCAGTCCTAGTCAGCAATGGAATTGGAACACAGGAGCGTCAGGAACACCAGGAGCGTAGTCAGGCAAGCCGGGTCATACATTGAACAGGAACAAGCAGTAACTCAAACGCTAGGTAGGGGTACACCACAAAAGGGCGCTGAAAAGATGACAGGAGAGAGTTTAAAAAGGCTAACCCTGGGAGGAGCCAGAGCCCAATAGCCAGTAGGAATCGTGCAAGGGTAAACCCGGAAGTAGCAATGTCGCCCTGCAGCTAGAATCACGGGCATCGTGATATGGCTTCTTGGTAAGCCATACCCCCCAGGTACTTAATCCAATGTGCACACCATGTTTAGGGTAAAGAGTCCCTCAAACCATCCCGTTCACTGTCAGGCACAGAGATATTAAGCACCATGGATTTAGTCATATTAATCTTCAGATTAGAAAGAAGACTGTATTCTAAAAAAGCACGGTGTAGTGAAGGTAAAGAAATGGTAGGTAGCGAGATCAAAAACAACATATGGTTGCCAAACACGGCCACCTTATACTGCACACCCCCTATGGTTACTCCATGTATAGCGGTATTAGCTCGTACCGCATTCAAAAAAGGCTCCAGTGATAATGCGAATAGGAGCGGAAAGAAGGCCATTAACCCGCACACACACGGAAGGTCTGGTATACAAAGCAGCAATCCAACATGTTCTAAAGTAGCCATCAAGTAGTGCCAATCCACTCTGTCAAAGGCCTTTTCGGCATCTATCGACAGGAGTAGAAGTCCCTGGTTACCTGATCTCACAGAACCCATGAGACCAAGGACCTTAGCGGTATTATCTCAGGCCTCGTGTCCCCCCCACAAATCCAGCTTGTTCTAAATGTATAAGGCCCGGCAAATGTTGAGCCAGACGAAGGGCTAACAGCTTAGCCAATACCTTCACATCCGTATTTAGCAATGAGATGGGACGGTATCTGGAGCACAAGTCCTTATTCTTCCCCTCTTTGGGAATGACTGTGACTGTCTCTCGTAACATCTGAGTGTGAAAACAATCTCCCAGAAGTATTGAGTTAAATACATCAACCATGTTCTTCCGCAGTTCTGATGGAAAGGATTTGTAATACCACAGTGTAAGACTGTCTGGGCCCGGTGCCTTACCCACCCTAGACTCCCGGATGGCAGCAGACAATTCCTCCTCTGTGATAGGGTGTTCCAGTGACAAGGCCGCAGACGGTCACAACTTCCGATGAATGCGGTCCTCCAGATATTTACGTATAGATATTTCCCGTGTGGCTTTATGCTTTACACATGGTTCACACTTGGATAGCTTATATGGAGGAGCGCAGATTTGGTCTGGTTCCTGTGTGGCAGTGGCCCGTGTCTGTGCTGTCGGTGTTAGATTGTACAATGAAGTATAATAGTCCCTGAACGCCTCTGCTATTTGTGTCGGCGCATGCACAAGCTTATGATGTGCTTACTGTATCCGTGGTATATGCGTTAAGTGGGAACGTTTATGAAGCATATGGGCCAACAGATGCCCACATTTATTACCATTCTCAAAAAAGAATTTCTTGGTGCATAGGTGTGCCAAGAGATTCTTAGCACTTAGTATGTCAGCCAATTGTCGCCTCTTCAACAAGAGGGACTGATAGTCTGTGCAGGCGAGAGTGTGTTTGTGCGTTTGTTTGAGGGTAGCTATTTCCCCAGTCAGCAACAAAATTTGCTGCATTTGAGCCCGTTTCCGTTTTGCCCCCACGCAATGAAATGGCCCCTGAGAACGTTCTTATGAGCCTCCCACACCACCGGCAGGGAGACCCCTGACGACAAGTTCTCAGAAAAATAATTTTGATGGCTGATGACGTCGCAGATGCAAGCAGAGGGTCAAGAAGAAGTGACTCTTTAAGTCGCCAATTAGTCTGGAATGTGAGAGTCAAAGGTGAGATCATTTGCATTTTGACAGGTGAGTGGTCAGACCATGTTGTAGGTTCAATGGAGACTGATATCAAGGAGTCCAAGTCCCGATGTGAAAGGAAGTAGTAGTCCAGTGTGGGACGAGTAAGTCCTATGGGGGACCGAAAAGAAGGTATAGTCTCGTACCGTTGGATTCAGAGCCCTTCAACAGTCTGTGAGTTGATGTTGCGCCAAGGTGGCTCTCATCCGCCTCAACAGGTTACCAGGTATGCTAGATGCAGGAGGAGGAATCTTGCAACGGATCCAGAGCCACATTTAAATCGCCCCCAAGTACCGAGATGCCTTCCCTGAACCCCTGGAACTTCTGAAGGACAGTGACAGGAAAGGTAGAATGTCTCGCATTAGGGGAATATACATTGGCAATGGTGTACATTTTACCTATCCTTTTCATTGTAGAGCCACGGATGGTCTGCAGACTGTATTCCAAATCTGACAGCTAGATGGCAGACTTCACCGTTTTGGTCAGTGAGGTGAAACTTTGCTTGTGAATATCTCTCAAACCATAAAGGTTTGAGGGATAAGACATATATCGTTTTTTCATGTTTTTTTAATGCCTACAAAATAAAATAAAGATAAAATGAAGTATTACTATCCCTTTAAAGAACTTAACATATATAGTGTGGAAGAAAAGAGTGGGAGTAGTGATGTTATAGAAACCTTTATATATTAAGGGATTTAATATAATTTAGGACGGAAGCGTTTTTCAAATCACTAGAACAGGAAGTTATGATCTTAAGCTAGAGTGTGGAAGTGACATGAAATGCATAAGTACTACTTTATAGAATGGACGATACTTATGAAACAGGCTCCCAGTAAAGGTGGTTGGGATGAATACTGTAAGGTAATTAAAAAATGGCTGTGATAATCATAAGTATATTCTGATAAGTAATGTAAGCTACATGTTTTTTAAATTTGTCAACTCTTCCTGTTGTTGAAAGTAAAAGCTCAAGAAATGATGTGTGCATCTAAGATCAATGAATCTTTCACATAAGTCGGTTAGTTGATTAAATTATTTTGAATTATTTTGTTTTGTGTTGGTATACACTGTGAGCACCAATACTTTACACATCGCCCACCCCCTCCATCCCCAGCACGCACAACTTACAGAATGCTTAGGAAGTAACAGTGGTCTGTCCTACTACTATAGGGGATAAAATTAAATTTCTTGGCTCAGATAATTTGTATTCTCCCATAAGGCCAGCATTAAACTTTAATGGGATTTTGTAAACAATAAAATTAGTTTTATAGCAATGAGGGCATTTTCATTTTTTCTTTTAGTTCATTTTATGGGCCTTGAGTCACAATGCAGGGCCTATAAAATTAAATTTGATCTCCTGAGTAAAACTCCTGTGAATAATCTGTTCAAACTGTTAAGGAAATGTTGGCATTGTCTCCTTCTGTGCAGGCCTAAGTGTTACAGACAGTTTATCTGGCAAAATCACCAAAAATAAAACCACAGGGGGAAAATGTGTTTTATTTAAAGATGCTTTCAACTTTTATAAAGATTGTTGAGGACAAATGGATAGAATGTAATCAGTTATACCCCACTGGCTATGTAGGGAAAGCCAATTTCTGCTGGGGTTCAGTAAATTAGTTAGCTCTTCTAATTATTTATATTTCACATTCCTATTAGCTATTGGAAAGAATAATGAAATGGAGAGCCACTGGGTTATTCATGTTTGTTTGACTACAGTGTTAATAGGACATATACTGTATCAATCTGGCAATATTAATTATTGTTAATTATTCTCCTGTATTAACCCATATAATGGTTTAAACATAATGCTGATCTAAAGAGGTTGTTTGTTTGCTTGACCAACAATTGTCCTGTGAACAAAAAAAGCAGTAAACCCCAGGTATACATTTCACTAAAGAACCACAGGGGGTACCCTAGAGTTCACTGAGACCAGGTATATAATTGTAATTGTCTCTACACCCAGGTATTCACAAAAATGTTGGCTGTCAATCTACTTATGTAATAGATAACAAATGGACATGGGAAGGAAATTGTCCATGCCTCCACATAGACACATTGGATTTCTAATGAGCCACGCCCCTCAGGTGGTGTACACCTCCTTTCAAAGAAGAAAACAACACACAACCAGCAACAAGGAAACCAGCCGGCTCTTACTTCATGCATCATGACAGAAATTGTATATTTACACACTTGTATAGCTGGCTTGTAAGTACAAACCAGATTGCAAACAACAGGGATATTCCTCACCTGTTCATGTACCTCCAGAACCAGAAAACTGAATACAGCAAAGTAGAACTGGCAAGGATCTAAATAGATGTGTTTATTATAAAAATAAATAAAATAAAAATAATGTGTGAACATGTTTTTCAGCTATATGCAGTCTTTTACTCAGGGCCAAAATCAAACTACTTAAGATACTAAAAGTGGTCAGCGTTGGCAGCACTTTTTAAAACAAAACGAATCCCCCCTTCATTAATGAGGGCTGAGAGATTGAATATTTGCCAACATCTAAAAGTAAAGTATAAGGATCAGTAGGGGGAATGATGGGATCAGTACACAACCCTCCTCCTAACAAGTCATACAAGGCTTGTATAGCCTTCCACTCACCAGATGATAAACATAGGACTAAACAAATTCCTGGGCAATCTATCAGAGTTCAAATACTTAATATAGATGTACAAATATATTTAATGATGACCAACAGAAAACATTAATCTCATGCTCTCTATTCTCCCGAGAGAGAGGCAGAATCTGAAGTCTCCACCTTCTTGTTCCACCAGCTGCATGCCGCAGATGATGGCATCGAGTCAATAGTACTTTCCCATTCAGCCTTCCCCCTGTGGAAGAAGACAGTACCCAGTCTCTAAACGGAAACAATGTTTTACATTCATACTAAAAGTTAAAACCTGCTTATTGTATGTGTGAAAAAAACACATACCAAATAATCATAAATAATACTCTATGAAGAACAATGCAATTAATAATAAATAAACTGAAGTGATGTTCTTACTGTCTAAAGCTTAAACACAGTAAAATAAAAGTTAAAGTAGATCTATCACCTTTTTAAAAGTTATGCTCAATAGTTAGAGCATTTAGTGAATAAACTTAAAACGATATTAATCTCTTTAAAAAAAAAAAAAAAAAAAAAAAAAGTTATATGTTCAAAAATTAATGGTTAAAGTGTGTCATGTACCCTACTTCCCGGCAAACTGCTCTTGCCGCATGACAGAGGCTTTCTCTAAGCTAGAGTGATCTCATTGGCTAGATATCGATCTCTGCTAATGAGATTGCTCCAGCTTAGAGAGCGAAAGCCTCCGTCATCGGAGGATGCTGGGTAGAGGGACGGGAGCAGAGGCAGAGTGGCAAACTGCAGCAAGAACAGTTTGCCCGGAAGTAGGGTACAGGACACACTTTAAATCTTAATTTTCTGACATAACTTTTTTAATAGAAACTAATATCGTTTTAAGCTTATTCATTAAATGCTCTAACTAATGAGCATATCTTTTAAAAGGGTGATAGATCCACTTTAACACATCTGTTTATCCAGTTAAACTCCGTTATGTGAAAAATCTACCTTATGTGTGTACTGTTTACTGTGTCTGAGCAACACACACCCATGAGCGACGTGAGGGACAGGATTCTGAAGGGAAAGTCCTCTTACCTGTTACTGGCAAATAAGTGCATGGTCATGCCCACTCTGTTTTATTACAGCAACCAGCCTCTCTTGGAGGTTTAAATTTATCCAATATATGTGATTATAATCTAGCTGTCATCTATAGACAGGCCATAGAATAGATTATTCTTAGAAACATTTTCACACACTATATTCTAGTATATATAGTTTCTTCCCTTCTCAAATTTAACTTCCCTACTACGCACGTATCTCTCTCATATTTCAACTGAATACAAAAAAAAACCCCATCTAGTTAATACATGCAAAGCATAGCATCTACTTCACAACCATCACCCCCTTAATCCTTACCTTTCTATTTATTCAGCATTGTTTCACAATGTATGGATTTTACTAACTCTGTAACGGAAAGTCAGGATTTTTTTTTTTCTTTTTTAAAGACACGGAGGCGAGTATTATGCATTTTCTCCATTTTTTACTACTTCGCAGCAAAGGTTAACAGTTTTAAATAAAACAAAAATGAACATGACATTGATAACCCCACCCCTTACAACGAGTGACCAATCGTATCCCCCATAAGTGATGTAACATGTAACTCCACTTCCTCTTTCTTTGGCGAAGGTGAATTAACTCCAAATGTAGGTACTTCAATAATCCGGTTCAGGAACATAAACAACTGTAACAAGGTCCATCAGTTATTCCTCAACTGTAGGATTGTCTAGCCTAGAAGGAAAATAGAAGACAAAGGGGAGGGTTAGTATAGGGAGGGATAATACTCTCCTCCGTGTTGTGAATAAAATTCTGACTGTCAGTCACGGAGTTAGGGAAATCGACAAATTTTAAGGCAAGACACCAAGGCTCCATTTATGAAAGTTTAAAGCTGTTGTAGAACATTAGAAGATACATGGGTAATCTGTTTGAAATAAAATGTTTTGAACGTGAATTCTCAGTTATTCCTCAACTGTAGGATTGTCTAGCCTAGAAGGAAAATAGAAGACAAAGGGGAGGGTTAGTATAGGGAGGGATAATACTCTCCTCCGTGTTGTGAATAAAATTCTGACTGTCAGTCACGGAGTTAGGGAAATCGACAAATTTTAAGGCAAGACACCGAGGCTCCATTTATGAAAGTTTAAAGCTGTTGTAGAACATTAGAAGATACATGGGTAATCTGTTTGAAATAAAATGTTTTGAACGTGAATTCTCAGGATCAGTCTGCCGCTTTGAGGATATCCTCAAGTCTACCATCAGTTAATAAAGATTTGGAAGCCATCGTTCCTCGAGAGTAGTGGGCACCATACAGGTTAGTATCCGTACCGGTGGCTTGCATAATCCAGTGAATCCATCTGGCTAAAGTAGCTGTAGACACTGGGAGGTTTGGTTTGACAAAAGAAAAAAAAACAGTTGATGAGAATCAATGGATCTAAATTTAGAGGTCAGCTTTTCATAAACCTTCAGACAAAGAACAACACAGAGTTGAGGGTTCAGTGGAAAACTTGGGTAGAAGATTTCCCAAGATAAGGATTTAGTCCATCTAGAAATCAGAAAACGTACCCCATCAGGCTCATAGAATCTGTTAGAAACGTCTAATGCATAGACTTCGGAAGGTGATAAGGCAAAGAAGCATGGTAAGTTTAGCTGAGAGTTGTTTAAGAGAGAATTCTTCATTAGGAGGCCAGTATTCCAGGAATAAGAGGAGCGTATTAATTTCCTAAAGACTAGAATATCTGGTTGATAGTGGTCTCGAAATTTTTATGCCTTTCATTAGTTTACACACTAATGGATGTTGACCCGAGGGAAAACCATCAATATAATTGTGAGATGCCGAAATAGAAGATCTGTAGCAATTAATAGTCCTATATGCTTTACCTTGTTGAAAGCAGTAAGATAGGAAGTTTATAATGGAACTCAAATCGGAAGAAAAAGGATCCAGGTTATGTTCCAGGCACCAACGTGTCCAGATCTTCCAGCATGATTTATAACATGCTCTAGTACTAGGTTCCCAAGCTTTGGAGATGAGAAATTGAGCTGATTTCGAAAGGTCGTCAATAATCCATCAATTCCTGAAATCTGCCAGGCCAGAAGATGTAGTTGATTCTGAAGTAAAAGATTGTGAGGATTCCCTTCTGGGTACAGTAATAATTGTGGGTACAGAACTAGATGATGTGGGAAGTCTACGGACAGCTCGAGAAGTGAAGCGAACCATGGTTGAGCTGTCCAGAAAGGAGTGATTAGGACTAAAGTGATTTTCTGTTTCCTGATTTGGAGGATGACCCTGGGAATCATGGCAAAGGGACGAAAAATGTAACTCCTGTGAATGGGCCAATTTTGGAGGAAAGTGTCCAGAGCCAAAGCTTCCCGATCTGGCTTCCAACTGAAGAATCTCTGAAGATCCCCAAATCGAATTCAGTTTTGCAACTGTTATGCTGTGAAGCATCCAATTGCTTGAATCTATTAGATGTGTGGAGTTCCAATCCGCAATGGTATTGGACAGACTTGGTAGGTATTCTGCCTGTATTGAAATGTTCCTGTCCAGACAGAAGTGCCAGAACTCTTTTGCTAGATAGCCAAGGTTCTCGATTTTGTGCTGCCTAGATGGTTGATGTATCTGACTGCCTATACATTGTCCATGTTTAACAGAATGCAACAGTTGACGTGTCCTTCATAAAACTTTTTGACCGCGAATGATCCTGCTAATAATTCCAAGCAGTTGATGTGCAGGCCTTTCTCCATAGACCATTTTTGCCCCTGTGGTAAGATCTCCACATCAAGCTCCCCCGCCTAAATTGCTGGTTTAGGGTTTGATTACTAACTCCAGGGACATCCCAAAAATCACTCTTCCGTTCCATGCTTCTATATGGTGTAACCACCATAGAAGTTACTCTCTCCAAATAAGCAAGACCCCTGCGAGAGATGTTGAATTTTCAAACTTTGGAGAGCTGATAATGGAGTGGTGGTAGAAAGATGGCTTGAATTGAAGCAGATAGAAGGCCTACCACTCTCGCTATCATTCTCAGAGAGATTGTATCTGTTTTCAAAATAGATTTGAACTCTCTGCGAATGTTCTTTAACTTGTTGCAAGGTAGACTGAGGGTTGAATTCAGTGAGTTTACGACAAATCCTAGGAATTCAATGCATGGTGTTGGATGAATCACCTACTTCTGCCAGTTTATGATAAAACCAAGGTTTGTAAGTGTTTGGATCATCAATTGAAGATGCGTCTTGAGTACTGTTAGATTTTGAGACATGATCAACATATCGTCTAGATATATAATCATGCGTCCTCCTCAGAAAGGAAACCAATGGTTTCATAATTTTGGTGAAACACCATGGGTCCACCGATAGACAGGAGACAAGTGAATTGCCATGTGACTCTTCTCCAAATGAATTGGAGGATATTCTGTTGATGATGGGAAATGGGAATCGTAATGTAGGCATCCTTTAGATAGAGTTTAACAATCCAGTCTGACAGCAATAGGAGATCTCTGCGGCAATGAATGCCCTCCATTTTGAAATGTCTGTACAGGACAAATGTGTTCAGAATCTTCAAATTTATGACCGGGCGTATCCCTGAATCTTTCTTGTGTATCAGGAAAACATTGCTTATGAAACCTGGTGTCATTAACGGAGCTTGGATTATAGCTCCTTTTTTCTGACGTTCTAAAACTAGATCCACTAGATGGAAACTTTCCCTAGAGAATTGGATAGAATGAGGAATTTTTATCTGATGAGGATTGGAATAAAATTCTCTCTGGTAACCTTGGATTGTTTGTAATATACATTGATCTGAGACCAGGCTTTGGAAAAAATGGGTGAGTCTGCCACCCACTTTTTCCCGGGTAGAGGCGGGGGAAGAACACTTACCTGAAAATGGTCTGTAACGAGGGAAACCTATTATATTCTTTGCCCTACAGACTCTGCCACTTGGAGGATAGAAGGGAGGTGGTTGCCTGATCTCCTGGGAGTATGATCCTCTCCCAAAGTATACTGGGTCTTGGGGATACCTGTATTGCCCTCGATAGGAACCCAAAGATTGGGCAGGAAATTGACCCTTACCTTTCCCAGCCCTGACAAAAACCCTACGATTAAAGACCTTCTTCATAGAGGTCTGGGCTTTTTCGAGGGCTGTAAAGGTGCCGACAACGTTCCCTAGATTTTTAATGAATGAATCACCGAAAAAGAGGCCATTAGCCTCTGGGCCTGCTTCCGTGGAAGCCATTTCTGATAATTTCGGGTCAATACAGAAGAGTATCGCTCTATGTCTTTCGGTGGATAAAGCAGTGTTGGCGTTGCCAACCCTGTAGGATCTTTAAGTCAATATTAGCTGAATTAGAAGTTGCCTCTTCAATTAAATTGAAAATTTTGGCCAATGGGCCGACAATATGTAGTAATTTGTCCTGACATTGTTTCAGGGAGTGCTCCATGCCTTTTCTAGGGTCTCTACCCACTTTGGCTATGCATTGAGCCATTTGCAGGTCCATCATGGGGGTATTGCAAGTCTTATTTATTGATGGTCCGTGGCATTCTGACCTCAATTTATTCCGGGATTTATTATCCAGAGCCTTCCTAACCCACAGATTGATGTGCTTAGCAATGTGATCTTTTGGTACCCACTCAGAAGATCTGGGGTGTTTGATGGCACCAGGGTCGAACAGAGGTTTACCCTGTTCGTCCAAGACAGTGTTGTCATCAAAATTATCCTCCGAATCTAAACTGAACCCCTGGTTTAATCATCATCAGAAGATATACTCAAATGTTCCTCGGCTTCAGTACCAGACTCTTCAGAGGAAGATTCTAGGCAAAAGGAGTCGGGTTTAGATCTGCTCGGGATTCCACCTTCCGAGTTGAGGTTCTGGTACATGGGTGTGAGCCATGTGTCTGAGTATTCGGTTTGTTAACCGGTTCATTGTGAAAACTGTTAGTTTCTCTTTCAGAGGAACACTGTTTGGACTTTCTTTTTATCTTTCCCCTGTTTTTTTTTTTTTTTTTTTTTTTTTTTTTTTTAAATTTAAATCTCTGATACATTCTCAGTTGCAAGAGATTGAGCTTTCTCTGTCGTCCAATACAGGTTACTGGTAACTCTAGGTAGGCGATCCACCCCTTTAATTTAGGCAGGAACAATTCTAGAATTGTATGCAGGGGGTGGAGCCTACCTTCCCTCCTTGGCTGCAGCTAATCAGCCAGCTCCAGTAAGATTTGTTCTATGGTGTAGACACCGGCAAGAGAACAGTTCTGCTATAGTTCTAGAATTTTTTTTATTTTTCTGTTAGAAATGGAATACCACCATTAGACAGATTACCATAACTGACAATGCCCTTAGATGTGGCTAGCTCAGTAACCAGGTGCTATTTGTGGACCTTAAGCCCTGGAGGGAAAATCTTGGGTTCAAGTTCTTTCCTCAGGAGTTGCCCGCTGAGGCTTATTCTTAATACATGGTAATCTGAAGACAGAAGATCTCCAGGAAAGGTGAGCAACCCTTTGAATGCTGCAGGTCCACATGTCCCACAGTGCCCCTCCGCACAGGGGTCTTCCTTTGGAGTTTTTATTGCACACTCCTGCACTCATTGGGTTTATCTGTATGTCTGTTGGGTGTTTTGGAGCAAGTTTATGTGGTAACTTAACCCTTTAGCTGCTGGTTTTGCATCTTTGGGAGGGGTTATTGACACTTTCCCTACTGGGTTCAGTTTTTTTTGGTCTCCTAACATATTCTAGTGATGTTTCATGTACTTTTATTTTACTTTTTCAACTTTGCAAAATTTAAGCTCCGTGCCTTTAAGACGTGCTTCACCACATAGACGCCATTGCTCCATTCACTTCTATGGGACTGCACAATTTGGGACATATCTCTGCAACTGCTTAACTTAGCGACTTCAGAGATGGCTCATTTTAATTGTCTGCCCTTACTCTTTCATCTGGTTAACGTTTCAAGTGTGTTGGGGGCACAGGGGGCTTTGGCACTGTTGGGGTACTTTTTCTGGGAAAACTCCATTTCCCATGAGTTCTTGCTTTGTGCTGTCGTTTCTGATTGGCTTCCGCTGTGGCAGCTATTTTGTGCCTTTTCCAGAATGAGTATCCTACACAGGGCTTGGGCTCTCCTTGTCTCCTCTGCAGAAAAACCCTTCACCTGCCAGATAAGTGTATTTTAGAGTTTTCTGGGGTGAAACTTTAATCTTACACACTGTAATTGGGTGATTCTTTATACTATAAACGTTTTTGACACTGTGAGAATGTCTAATCCTTTGGAGCTTGGGGCCAGGCCTAAGACTAAGGACGCTGGGGTCTCTGTGTCCCCTGTTGCACATTGCTCCTCATGTCATTCAGGGTTGCCTAGAGAATTCTCAGATCATTTATGCCCAACATGTTCTGATGTCCCTGAGTCTTTTCCAGAGACCTCCAGCCATGCACACCTTTGGTGTACATTGCAACTCTTTCCATCCCAGTTACAGGGGGTCTTCCATTCTTGGCAGACCCCCTCTTCGATCAAATCTTCCCTGCCTAAACCGCAAGGAGTACCTGACGTGTCAGATTCCTCTGAGGAGGAACTGTTAGTGGATTCAGATGTTGAGGAATGTTCTGCTGTGGGCTCCTCTCAGTTTTTTGGAGACCCCTTTGAGGCTGGTCCTGAGCCTTCAGCTGAGGGCCTGATCAGGGCTGTCTTGACTACCCTAAACCATTCCTTTAGTTCAGGAGGTTTCTTCAGATCCCTCTGATGTGTTTCAGGAGCTTAAAAAGCCCCTTACTTGTTTTCCACCTAATCCCACTCTTGACCGCCTTGTGTCTGATGAGTGGAAATCTCCGGACAGATAACCTTCTGTTTCCAAGAAATTTGCCAAGCTTTACCACTTTTCTGAGGCGGCGCTTGCCTAGTGGGTTCATACCCCCAAAGTGGATGCTCCCATTTCCAGGTCATCTAAGTCTACTGCCTTGCCAGTTTCTGATGCCTCCGCTCTGAAAGACTGGACTGACAAGAAACTTGAGGTTTCCCTGAAGTCCATTTTTGCCACTGCTGGTACCGCCATGCTTCCAGCGTTCACTGCAGCATGGGTTAACCGGGCCATTGCGGTCTGGACTGAACAACTCACCCTGGCTGTCCGTCAGGGTGCTCCTACTTCGGATATGTTGTGCCTTCTTGCCAACATTTATAAGGCCCAGCACTATGTTTTTGCTACCCTATTTGATGGCATCCGTTTGGTGGCTAGGGTTCCCACCATGTCTGTGGTTGCCAGAAGAGCTCTTTGGCTCAAGATCTGGTCTGCTGACACCGCTTCCAAGAAAACCTTGCTCTCCTTGCCTTTTCAAGGCACATCATTGTTTGGGCCAGATCTTAAGGATCTGATTAGTGAGGCCACAGGGGGTAAAAGTACACTTCTGCCTTTGGTCCCCAGGAAGACAACGCCTTTCAAGCGTAATTTTTTTTTTTTTTTGCTCCTTTCAGACTGAGACACGTCCTGCGAACCAGGTGGTTCCCTCAGCTCTGCATGCCTCCTCCAAGCCCAACCAGTAATGGAAGTCCAAGGTCTCCTCCAAGCCCAAGGCTTCCAAACCTTCTTCGGCATGACTCCCTGAACCCAGGTCCCCACTCTGCTGTGGGTGGCCATCTGCGTCACTACCACAGCGTCTAGGAGGATTCAGTGGCAGACCCATGGGTTTTACAGGTGGTGGCGGAAGGATACAGGATCCCTTTCGTCTCTCTTCCTCCCTTTCGTTTTTTCCTTCTCATACACCCCAGGGTGCTGAGAAACGCCGCCTGTTTATTGGCGCTATCCAGGCCCTTGTGGACAAGGATGTTCTAGAGCCGGTTCCAGTTCAGGACAGAGGTATGGGTTTTTACTCAAACCTCTTTGTGGTCTCCAAGAAGGATGGCGGTTGTCATCCCATTTTGGATTTGAAGGATCTCAATTCCTATGTGATCAGGACCCATTATCACCAGGAGTCCCTAAGGACGGTGATTGCTGCTATGTCCCTGGGGGAATTTCTTGCTTCTCTGGATCTTCAGGACGCGTATCTACACATCGCCATTCATCCAGAGAGCCTGCATGAGATTTGCCTGCGACCAAGGGCACTTACAGTTTTCAGCTCTTCCCTTGGTCTGACTGGGAGCTTTAGTATCTGTCCTCCATCAGGACGGCATCAGAGTTACCCCATACATTGACGACCTGCTTCTGAAGGCCCCCTCTTCGGAACGTCTTCATCAGCAGGTTCAGGACTGCATTCATGCTCTCACCCTTCACGGGTGGATCATCAACATGAACAAGTCGAATCTTGTCCCGACCCAGTGTCTGGTCTTCCTAGGCCTTCTCTTCGACACTCAGCGGATCGTGGTGTTTCTCACAGATGAGGTAGCTCACCAGATCACCCACAGGGTTTCCACTGTTCTGGCTCAGGATCCAGTTCCAGCCAAGAATCTGTCCTCTCTAGTAGGGAAATTCATCTCCACCATAGAAGCAGTCCCATTTGCCATGGCTCACACCAGGGAGCTCCATAGGTTTGTGATCCAGGTGTGCAGGGGTCAGCTGGATCTTCTGAAGATGTCAGTATCCCTTCCTTTTCATGTGGGACTGAGTTTGTCGTGGTGGCTCAACCTCTCCAGTCCGCTGAAGGGCAAGTCCTTACTGGTATCCTTCTGGACCAGCTGGGGAGTGGTCCTGGGTCGCCTGAGTGCTCAGGGTTGGTGGTCTCCGGAGGAATCTCTCCTTCCCATCAACGTGTTGGAACTTCGGGCGATATTTCATCCCCTTCGTCATTGAAAACCCCAACTGGAAGACTGCCAAGTCCGGGTACAGTCCGACAGCGCCACTACCGTGGCTTACATAAACAAGCAGGGCAGAACAAGAAGTCTTGCCGCTTGGTTAGAGGTCAAGGCTATTTTGTCCTGGGCAGAAGAACATGTGCCTGTTATATCCGTAGTGCACATTCCCGCCGTAGACAACGTCATGGTGGACTTCCTCAGTCGGCACACAGTGGACAGCGGATAGTGGGAGCTGCACCCAGAGGTGTTCAACTTCATCGTTCAGAAGTGCATCGACCTGATGGCGACAAGACACAACCAGAAGGTTCCGAGGTTCTGCTCTCTCTGGAGGGATCCTCTAGCTCTAGTGGTGGATGCCATGTCCATTTCTTATTTATTTCCTCTGCCTTACATCTTTCCCTCGTTATGTTGCACAGGATGTTGCGGAAATTGAGACTGGAGCGCTGTCCAGTCATTCTGATTGCTCCGTACTGGCCTCGGCAGGCTGGGTTTCTGGAGCTTCTGAATCTGTCAGTGGCGGAGCCATTCCGGCTCCCTTGCTGTCCAGATCCTCTTCTACAGGGTTATCTGTGGAAGGAGGATGTTCATTGGCTAGCTTTGACGGCTTGGAAATTGAATCCTCAGTATTGAAGAAGAAAGGCTTTTCTTCAGGTGTGGTGGCTAGTATGTTCATTTCCCGCAAACCTGTTTCTTCTAAGGCCTACCATTGTGTCTGATCGAACTTTCTGTCTTTGTGTGCTGACAGGGACCTGTCTCAGGAATTTGATCTGCCTACAGTCCTGGCCTTTTTGCATAATAGTGTGGACAAGGGCCTCAGTTTGAGTTCCCTTAAGGTTCATACTTCTGCTCTCTCTGTTTTCTTTCAGAGGCGCATTGCCATTCTTCTTGGATCAAGTCCACTATTCGTAAGGCTTATGAGCTGAGGAAGAAGCCTGTTCCTTTTTGTGTTACGGCACATTCTACTAGATCTATTGTGGCTTCTTGGGCTTACAAGAATCAGGCATCCGCTGATCAGTTGTGGAAGGTTGCCACTTGGTCGTTTGTGCACACCTTTTTGAAACATTACCGTGTTGATGTGCTGGCATCGGCTGACACCAGCTTTGTGAGGAAGATCCTGGAGGCAGTTTTGCCTGTCTAGGATCTTCTTCGGGTCTTGGTTCTTCCTTCTCTTTTGAGCCCTGTTGGCTCTAGTTCAGTGTGCGGTGTAACAGTTGGGGTGTTGTACCCCTTTTCAGTGTCCGTTGACACTCCCTTGTTGTTGGGATCTCTCTGATCTGATGGTTCATATCTGCTATGGTAACTTTGGGGGCCTTGCACCTGGTCCTTGCCTTATTTCCCGCCACTGGGAAACTCAATGGTTGGACATCCCAGAGTTATCAGTAACCTGTATTGGACGACAGAGAAAAGTGGATTTTAGTCTTACCTGTTAAATCCTTTTCTCTTAGTCCATACAGGTTACTGGTTTCCCACCCTGTCAAGGTACCATGCTTGGCTCTCCTGTGGTAGACTGTGGGGGTCCTTCGGGGTCATGCTCACAGGAGTGTTCTTTCCCTTCTATCTAGTCAATTGTTAGTGTCGTACATCTTACTGGAGCTGGTTGGCTAGCTGCAGCCAAGGAGGGAAGGTAGACTCTATCCCCTGCATACAAATCTAGAATTGTTCTTGCCTAAATTAAAGGGGTGGATCGCCTACCCAGAGTTACCAGTAACCTTTATGGACTAAGAGAAAAGGATTTAACAAGTAAGACTAAAATCCTCTTTTATGGTTTCTTTGGGTTCCTCTTGTTTTCTTATTTTGGAAAAAATCGGCTTATGACCTGGCCAGGGTCTCAGTCATCTGACTCATACAAGGAGATATAGCTTAGATAACGTCTTATTTAGTGATTGGTCCATAATATTCAGAATTAATTGAGACATTGTCCTCCACAAGAAAATGAGGAGGAATTCTAGTATTTTTCAAAGGAGTACAAGATGAATCAAGTTTTTATGTGATATATTGAAAGTGTTATATCTAAATAAAGTGAGTGGATAAATATAATAATTTTATGAATAACTATAGTATTAGGCAATAGTATAGATAAATATGTGAAATAGATAATTATTTTGTATTAAACAAGCAAAAATCACCACAGAATAATAGAAGAGTCTTCAAGAACACAGTAGGGGGCATCCGACACTGTTGCAGGCAGCTACCCAACTGGTGCTGTCTCCTGTGGTGACTCGTACATGCGCACAGAGAACCGGAAGTTGTAGCCCAAAACAAAGATGGCCACCGCAACTCCGGTTAACTGATGGATAAAGCTAACAGAGAAAGAGATTAAACACCACAGACGAACACTAGAGGGTAGAGGAAGGTAAGGCCGGATGAATCTTCACAATATATTAAATAATACCCAAAGAAGGAGAGAGCCATATCGGCAATAAAGTATTGGGAAAGAAAATAGAAACGGCGCATGTGTGAGCGCCAGGTGGATGATATATAAGAGGAAAAGACAATGAGTAAGAATGAAAAGGACAGCACTTGAGATTACGATAGACAGACATAAAGGATATACGAAATGGACAGCCAAGGGAAAGTTGTAGTCCAAATGGAATTGGAAGGGAATAGAAGTTATAAGGACAGCGAAAATCACCTGAGAGAGAATACTAAAATCTTGTAGTGTAAAGGAAAAGGTACAATATGAGCAAACTTTGGTTTAATGTGGACAAAATAAAAAATATATATGCATTTAGCATACACTAGATAGTCAAAAATAAATGAAATGGCAAAAGACATAGGCTAATACATTTAAATAAAATTAGCACAAGTTAACAATACTTATCTGCAGGCTGAGCATCAAAGAAAGAGGAAGTGGAGTTACCTGTTACATCACTTATACACCTTATGGGGGATACAATTGGTCACTTGTTGTAAGGGGTGGGGTTATCAATGTCATGTTCATTTTTGTCTTATTCAAAACTGTTAACCTTTGCTGCTGAGTAGTAAAAACAAAATGGAGAAAATGCATAATAGGAGCCTCCTTGTCTTGCCTTAAAATCCCTATTTCCATGATGTCAAAGCAGACTCAATATTCTCTCAATGGTACAGAAAATGTATAACAAACATCTACCCTCTGTTAAATGAATCCATTATTATAATCCTCACTGCCCTCAGTCTAAAAACTCTGTTCTACGATTCAGACACTTTGCATACTTTCAATATACCATTCTATATATTCTCTGGCAATTATATATAAAATGCTAGACTGCTTCTTAACCCATAAGGACCAGGTCTTTTTTTTTTTTTAAACACTAGTTTTTTTAAGCATAAATAGAACCTTGTTTTCATACCACATTTATATCGATAACCCCCCTGAGACTGAGACTGGCGAATCGCTCTCTTCATGCATGGCAGTCAGCATGTGCATGTTGTCTTTTTTTGTTCCCCCTAAACTTAATTGCCAACATCTCCTGTTGGCGAAAAGCTAAGGAAATTCCCCATTTCAGCCTGATATTTATTAGTTATTTGGGGAAATCTTTTCAGTTGCTTCAAACAGTTCCACAAGCACAATCAGTCATAATAAAAAGTATATAATTTATTGTAGAAAAAAAAAAAAAAATAAAGTCTCCAAAAGTAATGAAAACAGGTACGGGTAAAACACATATAACCACCAGGTTGTGTGTGTTTTACCTGTACCTGTGTTCGTTACTGTTGGAGACTTTATTATTTTTTTCTACACTAAAGTATATACTTTTTATTATGACTGATTATTGGCACATCGAGTAGTGGGATCCGTGAAACGCTCCCATCATGTGTCCTACAGTACCAGACTGGTAGAATATACATCTTGGTGTAGAAACACAACAGAATGATACAGGGTGCCTCAGTGTTGTAACTTCTTTATATTTAAATATAATCAGACTAGTTGAAGAGCTAGTTACACGGGCCACAGTGCCACTGCCAGCTGGTCACAGGGTAGTCATGCACAGCAGTCTCTACTGCGCATGACTGCGTCGTTACACACGTTTTAGTGAATTATTACATAGGATGTGTATCCGGGCAGTGACATACATTTTGTCTACTGATATATAATATATGTATATAGATAGAGAAAAAAAATCTCACAGCGCTTACAATTTGATGTATACCCATATTAAATATAAATAAAAAAAATATTTAAAGATAGAACTGTAGTGTGCAGCAAGGAATGAGGGGGTTCTCCAGTGCCCCCCCAAAATATGAGAACTAGTCCATAGTGCAAACAAACGACAAGGAACAGACCTGCTCTCCTCCATTCTATTAGTGATTGATGTGCCCTGTATCAGGCATATATAATATACTAAGTGAAAAATATGGGGGATTTGTCCCCAAAATTTTTGGGCCAAAAAAGAAAGGGTTAAGCTTGCCACCTCACCACGGTACCCCATAATTAACGGCAAGTCCTACTCTAACGCTCCTGAAGTACCCTATCTAGGTTAAAAACAATCCTGAAGAAAATTAACCATATGATTAAAATGGATTAAAAGTACTTACTTTGGGGTATTGACACATGAACAAAATAACAAGCAAACATTTAAAAAGGAGAGTGAGCGGACTTGCCAAGCTGCAACCGTAGGGAGAGGGCACCAAAAAGGAACTGAATTATCAGTTACCTTTATAGTTAAAATTACCCAACTCCCCCACAAGTTACATGGGGAGGAAATGTTACCAAAGACAAGGACAAATTTAAAGGCAAACCATTCTGAAAGGTCAAATTAAAGGGAGATGTATAGATAAAGATATATACTATCTCTCTATTTTTTTTTTTTTGGGTGGGGTTATTGTTATCACTAAGTGGTAAATTAATGGGGTTTGGAATACTTCTCAAAACTTGCAGCCTGCTTTGTATTTGTTATCATCATCACATTTTAAGAGATTTGACAACTCTTCGCATTGTTTTCTTCAGTAAATGTTAAATTCTGATTTATTTACATTCCTTGTTCCTTTTTTGCCAGTTCATAGAGATAAACTTTTAAAATTGTATTCATCAGTGGGCGTGGAAGGATTTTGTAGGAATGTAGCTTGAGTCATTGAGATATTAACATATGCAATCTTTGTGCATTTATATCAACTAGGCAGGATGTTCGATGCATCCCAAATGTGTTGTAGGATTTCACTGGCAGGCATACAACATTATGCAACACAACAAAAACATTCTATAATAAAATATTTGAAAACTCACAGAAGGCTGTTTTTATTTTTATATGCACAGATTTTGTGAATACTAACTTGTAGACAATATAGGCCATTATGTATTGCTCTCTTGGGATGTTAAAGCACTAAAGTAGGAGATCTCTCCAGTGAATGAAAGCTCTTAAATCTCTTTCTGCTATATAGCCTATTCATCCCCTTAAGTATCACATTAAATTTCATATTTCTTAAGATTAGTTTGTTAAATGCAGTTTAAGTGTACCCAACATATAAAATATTTATACATATATCTATCTATCTATATATATATTCACAAGCAAGGATGCACTCTCGAAACTTATGCAAATGCCTGGGTGCCGGATAAGATAAATTTGTACATATTTTCTAAAATCAGCACACTCAGGAGCCTTCCAAACTGATGCAACGTGGTTTTATTAGTGGATAATAGTGGATTAGTCAAGATCTTGACAAAGATCCCTGTGGGGATCGAAACGTTGATCCACTAATAAAACCACGTTGCATCAGTTTGGAAGGCTCCTGAGTGTGCTGATTTTAGAAAGTATATATGAGAACCTGATTACTTACACACACACGGGCGGTAGTAAGGTGGAGATATTCATCATCTCTATACTGTCAGTCCTGGAGATACAGAGAGGTATGTTTTTGACATTAGTGGGCACAAAAACTTTATATTCTCTTCTTTTTCCAGTGTGGCCATGTTGTTTTTTTTTTTAAGCTTTTTTGACATAGACAGTGGATGCCTAGGATCCCCAGTCTCTTCTCAACTCCCAGACGCCCAGCATGGCTTCTCCAGGGCCATTACCCTCGGCAGCCCTTAGGTTCAGGCCTGTTCCCTCAGTCTCAACAGAGGCTTCTTCCTCCCGCAGTGGATCCGGACATTGTGCGGCACATTGTGGGGAGAAGAGTGACTCTGCTGTACCGGGGTCAGTAACATGGGGAGCTAAATCTACATTATTTATGTCATAGGGACAACTTCTTTATACATTAACAGCACTCTATTTAACCCTTTGAGTGCCAGAGCGGTAACTAATGCATTGCATCACAACACATTGGATGCTTTTCCAGCACTCAAAGGGTTAACTCTGACATGATACAAAACTGTATACTGCATGGCACTCTATGGCTTAACATGCTGGTATAAGTCTCTCTCACATACTCTCCTTTTATTTTCTGATTTCCACTTCCACACACCAAAAATTTTGCAATGCAGCTCCAAAGTATAGGAAATAGCAAATACCATTGATTTAATGGTTTCAAGAACACAGGGGGGGGCTGCAACACATTGCGAAGCAATGTCCTCTGGTCCTTAGAGTGCTACATTTGGCTTCTAACTCTGAATACTGTAGATATTCACTTTGTTTAATAAAGTTTAATATTGTACGTATTAAAAAAAAAAATTAAATAATGGAGGCAGGCACACTTTGTAGACCTTTCCAAATAAGTATTTCTTTGTAGACAATGCTATTTTGGCTCTGCTGAAGAGCCGTCCGGTCCCGGGACCAGGATCTTATTCTGTCAGCTAGAGCGCTGACCTGAGAAAAAGAGGTGGGAGGGGGGGAACTTTAGAGGCTTATATCTCTTAAACTATGCATGCTTGAGAGACGGGACTTACATCATTGCATTTAGATTTTTTATATTTTAATATTAAACTTTATTAAAATAAAGCATTACTATCCCTTTAATTTTGGGCAACAATAATGGTTTTGTTAATTAGGTTGACATTTTTGTTTTGTAAGCAAGACCTTTTTCCTTGACAATATAGAGTGAGTGGATGCAGCATGTTGTAGCCTAATGGAGGCAGAGACACCATTCAAGTCATCGTTGTGGAAATCTATTTAACAATAAATGACTTTGCAAACAGTGAACGTCTCTCTTGATTCTTGATTTTCTGTGCCTCAACTTGGTATTTTTTAGTTTCCCATCAAAATCAGAGACCCTACTTATCAGAGGACAATTCTCTCAGTAATGTGATAAACTCAAATTGGAAAATCTTTTTACGTTTCTTCCAGAAGTTTGATATATAAAAAGGAAATTTAAAAGTGGACAGATGGAATAGTTTTGATAATGTTTATTCTAGTTGAATCAAGCCCAATGTCTGTGTTTAAGAATGTTCTATAAAATATGTATGTTTCACTAGGGAATGGGGGAAACTAGGTCATAAGTTAATCAGATATCTGTAGTTTAGAATTTGAATAGTGAGAAGTGTTCTCCAGAAACATACGTAGCTGCTTATTGGGGGACTTTGGCTCAACAGACGTGACTTCAGAGCCTTTAATATAGTTTGTTAAAGCATTCACATTTGACTGTTTAATATATCATTACATATTTGAAAACTCTAAAATAAGCAGTTTTGTGTGTATTGTTATATTAGTTAGACACTTGGGACATTGAGCTAGCTAGGATAACCAGACCTGTTTAAACAAGTAGTCTTCCTGTGGGCTGAGAGATAAGTAATTAAAGCATACTGTGTTTGCAGCCTAGTTCATAAACTGCTTGAACAGTCAATGGGTTAAGTCTTGTAAAGATTAAAAGGAAATTGTTTCTGATACGCTTGAGGTTTCTGTAGCTGTTGATCTCTCTGGTGCTCCATAATGTATTGTTGTTGCACTACAATGTCAAATAGCTAAAAATTTAGCAATTTGGTGTCAAGATTTTACCAGTCCAGAGAAAACATTCTGAGGCTGACTTATTAAAGGAATATTAATGTTTCACCATAAAAGCAGCTCCAATTAATCTTCATAGTATTTCACCATGGAGAGTGTTATTTTAATAGTGTCAGAGTTGTAGTTCAAGAGTAATTGAATGATAAAATATTCCCCTCCCACCCCTTTTACTGATGTAACACAGCTCACCTCAGAGCAACAAGACTGTCTGGATGGATCGCAGAGAGGGGGGCAGGGTTTTCCTTATTCTCACAGTAAGAAGATTGTCCTTTGCTGAGATCTGTCTGGTCAAGAGACCAGATTCCACATGTGAGGGGATGCAGCTTACATTGGGTAAAATGGGCAGGAGGGGAATACTTTATCATTTAATTACTCTTGAACTATAACGCTGACAATATTTAAATAACACTCTCCATGACCCAAATACCATGACAATTAATTGGAGCTGCTTTTTTGTGAAACATTACTATCCCTTTAAGAAGAAATTGAGTCATTTTAAGTCATAGGAGATAAATGAACATTCCCACTCATTTAACTGGAGCAGTATCCAACATAGTGCTTAGCAATTCACTGGAAATCTTTCTAACATTCAAGTAGGTTATAAGTCCCATTTAAATCAGTGGTGATTTGGATCATTTTTATTCTGCCCTATAGTGCAGTTGGTTAAGACTAGAATTACTTCAATTCTGCTTAGTACATAGCTGTTGTATGATTAGAATGGACATATAGACCATGTGTTCAAAATAACAGTGGGCAAACCAAGTGCACCATAGATGAGAATTGTGTAAAACAAAAAAAAAAACAAAAAAAAAAAAAAAAAATTGCATTGAATGCCCCAAATAAGTTAAGGATATACTGGCAAAAGGCTCCATTATTAACCCTTTGAGTGCCAGTGGAGCACGATTACTCTGACACTAAAATCATTCTCCAATACTTTGTGTTCATCCTCTGGCAATAAGATATAATTAATTAAAACTTTAACAGTTTAAAACTGGTGCCCTTTTCTTTACTAGCTGCTACTATTAACACCTGTTCTTTAATTAAAGACTGATATATATAATCTATATATATAAAAGAGAGAGGCTCATTTCGTAATTTGTCTCCTCAGGAGACACACACATAGTACTGAATGACTCATTTAATAATGTATGTCCCCTCAAGAGACACACACACATACAACAGAATGACTCATTTAATCATTTATGTTTCCTCATGAGACACGCACACCCAGGGATGGCATTAAGGAGTTGTTACTGCTACCATTGGGTGTCTGCTCTCATCCCAGCTGTCTCTGTACCCAAGCCTCTGCCACTTTCAGCCGAGTTATCACTACATACACTTCTGTATCCTGCAGACACAACAGAGTGCAGCACCGACGGAGTGCTTGTAAGACACCCCATCCACGCTGCAGAAATCTATGCGGTCACAACTCCTGAGTGGCGCCTAAGTCGGCCTTCCAGCTGTTCTTGGAATGTGCCACTTATAACTCAAAAGAAACACACAATCCTTTAACAATAATCTTTACAACATTGTGTGTTTCTTTTTAGTCATGAACACAACATTACAATAACAACTGGAAGCTCAATGCTTTATGGATTAATATGTCAGGCACTAAAGTAGTCACCTTGACTACCGACTAAGGGCCGTCTCCAACATACGGTGCTACCACTATATTTCACAGTGGAGCGATTGTATAATAAGGCGCTGCCCATACACACATGTTGGGTTCAGTTACGGCACCTGACTTTGACATGGATGGCTGCAGTCTATCATGCAAGGCCAAGGATTTCAGGTCTTGGTGGTGTGTATAAGCAAAACCCACACGGAGTGGCTGCGGGAGATCGCACGTATCTATTAATTTTATGGTGGAGTTGCCAGTCTCAGAGGGTTACACAGTCATTATCATGATTGCGAATACATTTTCTAAGATGGTCCATTTTGTACCACTTAAAGGACTACCTTCCTCCAAGGAGTTGGAGAGCTTTTCTAAGGAGGTGATTCGTCTCCACAGTATACCAGGGTAGTAGTCTCAGATCGTGGGAGTCAGTTTGTCTTACGTTTTTGGAGAGCATTCTGCGGTCAGATGTGCATCCAGCTCTCGTTCTCCTCGGCTTACCATCCACAGTGCTGCAGAAGGGTCTAATCAGGCATTGGAACAGTTCCTCCGTTGTTTTATCTTGGACCATCTTCGCTCCACATGGGTACGGGTTCAGAGATTCCTGCAGAGTTCCACGTTGTGCTATAAGAGACAAGCAGACCGTAGACGGCTACCGGCTCCAGTGTTCCAGGTGGAAAAGAGAGTATGGCTGTTCTCGCGTAATTTTCATCTCCAGGTGCCTTGTAAAAAGCTGGCTCCCCGATTTGTGGGTCCCTTTCGGTTCTCTGTAGGATTAACCCCGTAACCTATGCCCTTGAACTCTAATATGCACACCTCTAATGCTTTCCATGTGTCGCTACTGAAACCATTAGTCTGTAACAGATATACTACTACTACTGCTGTCCATCCCAGACCTGTCCAAGTGGGGGACCACGAGCAGTATGAGGTACAAAGTATTTTGGACTCTCGCAGGGTCAGAGGCCAGGTACAATATCTAGTCCACTGGAAAGGTTATGGGCCTGAGGAGCATTCCTTTGTCGAGAAAAGAGAGCTGTATGCATCTGCCCTGCTCTGTGAATTACACTCCCGCACTTCCACTGGTGCTGGTCCTCTTTCGTGGGGAAGAGGTTGTTAAAGGGGGGGGTACTATCACAGTATCCCTAGGCAGCGTAGCGCTCCTGTGCTTCCTACCTCTGTATGGCTGCTGGCCGGCATGGCCTCCGGCCACTTCCTCATTCTGACATCAGGTAACAGGCACTAGCACGGGCGCATATTTATGGGCCTATTCTGGGTAACCTAATTGGGTCCTGCCTCCTTCTGCTCCTTTATAATCCTCCTTGGGGCTAGTAGTCATTGCCCTTATGTGGTGTTTCTGCCCAGTACTCTCTGCTCTACGTTGTGACCTGTGTCTGTCTGAGAACTTGCTCCGTGTATGACCCCAGCTTGTCTGACTACCCACATCGTTTCTGACCTGTGGCTCTGGCTGACTAACTTGCTCTGTGTATGTCCCCAGCTTTCTGACCTGCGTCTCTGACTGACCTGTGGCTGGCTAACTCCCTCTGTGTTGACCCTGTCTTGCCTGACCAGTGGCCCTGGCTACTACTCGCTCAGTGTAGTCCCCGGTTTGCCTGACCAGTGGCTCTGGATATTACTCGCTCCTTGTAGTCCCCGGTTTGTCTCCTGTGGCTCTGACTACTACTCACTCCCTACACTACTGGCCTGCCTGACCTGTAGTCTCTGTGCCTTGTGGCTGTGGTCTGCTCTCGCTCCCTGTTGCCTCCGATCGCAGAAGTGGTGACTTAGGCATATGATGCCATTCATACTGTTATCCCACTCGAGCCGCTCCCCTAGTCTCGGTTACTTGCAGTAGTGCAGTACATCACAGTGTGCAGCTCCGGTGGGACCTTGGGTCCTATCAGCCTTTGTATGGGGTTATATGTGGGCCAATAGAATATATTATCTTTGTGTCTGTCCTTCTTTGCCTGAATACCGTAACAAGTATATGTCAGTGGACTTCCTCAATGCTCTATTCTTGGCCCTCTTCAGTTTTCTCTTTTTATAAATGACCTGCCCATGGTTTGCAAATAACCTTCAGTACACATGTACGCAGATGACACCATAATCTATGCTAAAAACTCAAATATATCACAACTTGAAGCCATATTACAACATGATTCCTGCGAAGTTGAAAGATGGATAGCAAAGAACAAACTTTCTCTGTCATCCAATGCATGTTACTGGTAACTCTGGGTAGGCGATCCGCCCCTTTAATTGTAAGCAGGAACAATTCTAGAATTGTATGCAGGGGGTGGAGCCTACCTGCCCCCTGTATTTATTTGTTCCCTATGGTTTATCTAGCTCAATTTCTTCATAGTACACTCCAAAATTCTTCTGCATCAGGGTTACAACATTGTCCTATTTAATGTATAATTTTCATGCTTGTTTTTTACTTCCCAAATGCTTAGCCTTGCATTTGTTACATCATTGTGCATTGACAAACACTGAAACATTGTTTCAATGCCCACTTCAGTATCTTTAATGGGGATCTATCACCCCTATACAAGTTAGCTTTAATAGTTATATTATATAGCAAATATGTGTAAAAGAATATTAATTTCGTTTTTTAAAGCTCTGTTTGGCAGAAATAGTAATAATGCTGCTCTGCATCTACTTCCGTATTAACTGCGGTTACCAGCTCTGTAACCGCAGTCTATCACTCTGCTTCTGCTCCCCTCCCTCTATCCAGCCTCCTCCGATGACGGAGGGTTTCTTCCTGTAAGCTGGAGCGGTCTCATTGGCAGAGATGGATATGACAAAAGCCTAAGTTAGGGCTGAAATGTTGATACAATAAACTGCACATTTTTTCATCTTCTGGAAGTCCTGTGAGTGTGGTTCTTCAAAAAATAACTGTATGTATACTACATGGGACCATGCCATTTTCATATATTGAACAGGAAAGTGCACAGATTGCTTGCTTTGGTTTTTATATGTATATGCGTGTGTGTGTATATATATATATATATATATATATATATATATATATATATATATATATATATATATATAATATAAAATGTATATATAAAATGTATGCGTGCATGTGTGTTTCCATTGCTTTAATTGCTAAAGGGATCCCCTATACATTTTATTGCTTCCTTTGAAACATAATAAACAGGTAATAATTATAAATTATACATTGGTATAAGAGAAATGTTGCTTTTTTAAGACTTACAGATTTCCAGTCTGTGTAAGACGTATTGGGCATTTGTTGAAAGAAAGGAAAATGCTGAAGGGTTCATACAAGGTCATATCCAAGATGTTCCTAAGCTGTTCACAAAATGATTTTACGTTGGCAGCAAATGCATGGATATAAAATTTGTCATTTTATGAATGTCCGCTGTGACCATGCCAGCATTAAAGCAACTTCCCTCAGTAGAAAACCACAACAGATTTTGTTTAACAGCTTCCCTATTGGTTGGTGAAGTTTGTCTAGCAGCAGTTAATAACCTCCATTTACTTGTCAGCCTGATCAAAACCTCTCTGTATACAGTTCCAACACTTGGAATCCCTGTCCACCATACATAGACTGGGCATAGATGCCTTTTATAGCTGTGGAAAAATGACCTAAATATGTGAGGTGAAAGTTTAGCAATGTTTTAATTAACTTTTTTCTGCTTCGCATACTGAGATTGTTTAACAATAATAAATATTTCAGTGTGAATCATCTAGGGAAGGGGTTGTTACACCGAGGTCCATAACTAAAAGTATATAATTATATGCAATCCTGATTTTTTTTTTTTTCCTTTTTAAGGGAAATGAAGAGCAGTACCATTTTACCCCTTTGAGTGCCAGAGGTGCCCAACATATTGTAACACAATGCAATGGATACCTCTCTGACACACAAAGGGTTAATATTTTTATTGGTTTTATATGTGTGTGTGAAATATCATACATAACATGTTGAGTACTAGAATATGCACTATTGACTTGAGGATGGTTAACACTCTTAATCCTTTCGCAATGTATCTGTGGAAATATGCATAGCTATACACGGTAGAATTCTGAACTCATTAATTGTGTAGGTTTGCACTATAGACAGGCATTATATAGGTTTGTTTGAAACAACCATAGTTTTCAGTTTGATGAAGTGTTTACACCAGTAATTGCCAATTAGTTTAAAGACTACTTATTTGGGCTTTTCATCCCTCAAAAGATCTAGGCATTACATTTTTACATGTGCCACTGATCATTATAATAACTGATGGAGTTTTGGGTAGAGCGAGAGAGAGAAAGGAGAGGAAATTCAAGATGAAATGAGTGGGGAATGAGTATGCACTGTAGGAAAACAGTATATTCTATCCAGTAAGAAAAAAGAATGAAGCCCAGAGGAAACATTTTTGAAGGCCTACATTTTAACTGTACTTGAACTACATAGGAAAACATGTGTTTTTATTTTGTCCAGTGTGGAACACCGGAACCATGGGTTAAAGTATCCTCTGGCTTGGAGAGCAGGGCAATTGATGTGAAAGGCTCTTTTCCCCACCAGTCATGTTCAGTTTTAAATTACCTTAAAGGAGGTGGATCATGGCAAAGACTCTTAGCCTTTTTTTCTTTTTTCCCTCTTCTCTTACCTTATATGGGGCTGTGTCATTCTTCCATTTGGCAGGCTTCTATTTCTAGCATCCTTGATGGATACAGACCAGTGTACCTAATTTTTGGTACACCATTAACACTGTATATGTAATTTGCCAAGGGTGTAATGAAGGATAGAAATAAATATTGTATATTATTTTTAGGTCTCACAACTGAAGTAACAAAAACAAATGCATTTTGTGCTCTACTCTTCCTTTCTGTCAGCCCTATTCAGCTTCCACCCCTCACCAGAAGTGACCTCCTTCATGACTTTACTAAAATTTATTTCATTTTCATAAGTGTTGTTTTTGGGGTGCAGTGTCTTTAATGATGGGGATCCAGGAAACTGGGAGCTTCATCCAGAGGCATTACAGCAATCTACTTGATGACAACCATGTAGAACAGGAAGGAGCCAGCTTTCTGCTCGCAGACAAGGGACCCTCTGGCCTACTCAATGAATGCCATATTCATTCCGCAAGACTTTCATCTGTCCTGTGTGTTAACCCCAGATTCCTCTCATCCCCATGGTCATCCGGAAGGTCAGGATGGAGAAGGGAATAGTCATCCTGATCACCCCATTTTGACCCAGGTGGGTTTACTTAGCGGCACTCATCAGTCTGTCCATTCAGGAACAGCTCCACCTTACACCGATACCTCATCTGTTGCTTCAGGGACCCCTGTGGTACGAGGATGTGGAGAAGCTAAACTTGACGGCATGGCTCTTGAGGCCACTGTTCTGAGACATAAGGGATTCTCTGATTACATCATCTCCACCAAGATTAAAGCTAGGAAGCCGGTTTCCTCTAAGCCATACCATATAGTCTGGTCCTTTTTCACCATTGGTGTGCTGACCAGAATTGGTCTACTCAGAAGTTTGATCTTCCTATGGGTCTGTCCTTTCTTCAGGGTGTAAAGACTTTTCTTCAGGGGTGGCTCATATCTTCCTTCCCCTTCATGAACACACCTTTGTGGGATGTCAGCTTGGTCTTAGGTGTCCTTCAGAGGCCTTCATTCGATCCACTGGCTGTGATTCCTCTCTGTCCGCTGAAGGTGGCTTTTCTTTTGGCAGTCATCTCTGTTAGGAGGGTAGCTGGGTTGCCAGCCCTGTCTTGCAAACCTCCACTCTGGGGGTTTCACAGGACAAGGCAGTACTTTCCACCTTGCAGGAGTTCTTGACCAAGGTTGTCTCTGACTTTAACATGAATCAGGAGATTGTTGTGCCTTAGTTTTGTCCTGACCCTTTGTCCATGCATAAGAGGGATAAATGCTGGACTTTGTTCATAGTCTTAAGTACTGACTCTCTTTTTGTTATTTCCTGAGGGTTAGGGTAGGTGAGGCTCCATGTTATCATTGCCTCTTGGATCAAGGCTATTATACACCAAGCGTACGTGATTAGGAAGAAGCCCGTTCATTTCAAGATCACAGCGCACTCCACCAGATCAGTGGGTGCTTCCTGGTCTTATAAGAACCAGACCTCAGCTAAACAGCTGTGCAAAGCTGTGACATGGTCCTCCTTGCACACTTCCCCAAACAATTGGTTGTCAGTGTCCTGGCTTCAGCTGACACCAGCGTTTGCCCATCTGAGGTATATTTCTTTCATTTTCATCTACTGCCCAGTTTGTTGTTCAGTAGCTTGAGCACCGTTGGCTTTTATTTGTTGTCTGTTGACTCCTTCAATGGAAGAGTGTGTTTTTCTTTCCCCTGGGATCTTTGGGATGCTGTGGTTTATCCCCTTGTTCCCTGTGTTCCATATTGGATGTAAAAGAAAATAGGATTTTAGTGTCACTTTTTTGTTAAAGTAACAGTAATGTCCCTGATTTATTTTATTTTTTTTCAAGTTTTGTAGAGTTTAAAAAAAGAAATTATGTAGCAAAAATCCTATCTCTCAAACCTTTAAGGTTTGAGAGATATTCGTATCTAAAGTTCTGCCTCTCCTGATGTCAGCTGTAAAGCTGACAGAAGGAGATCCGTGTCAGCTGTCATGAGGCGGCTCTTCAGCAGAGCCTCAATAGTGATACTGAAAAATAATGGCTTCATTGGAATGGTCTACAAAGTGTGCTTGCAAACCAGACACACTTTATAGACCATTCCAATGAAGTAATTATTTTCCAATAACGCAATTTCGGCTCTGTTGCAGAGCCGCCGGCTGATCCACAGTGCGGGATCTCCTGCTGTCAACAGAATGCTGACATCAGGAGAAGGGAGGGAGGGGGAGACTTTAGCAGCGAATATCTCTCAAGCATAAAGGCTTGAGAGGTGGGATTTGGGCTACATAATTTCTTTTTTTAATCTACAAAACCAGAAAAAAATATGGGACATTAATGTCCAGCTGGGGAGCAGTTTTGGATTTACTCCATGATTGCTGTCATTGTTGCCAAACATTTTCAGTCCAACATAGACCTTCCTCAGAAGACTTTGAGGATGTCCTTGGTATTTGTGCATGTAATTCATTAAAAATCACGAAGCAATTGACTGACACCTGCATAAAAACTGACATTTCCATAAAATTTTTGCCTTCTAATAATGTGATTTGTGATTTCTGACGTATGGATATCTGCCTCCTGGCAGATAAGAGGGAAAATTGTCATTTATGTACAAAAATAGTAGGGAGAAATGTTTTCATTTTATTAAAGTTTCATTTGAGGGATTTACTAGAGAAGAGTTTGCCTAATATAACCTTTTTTTTTTTGTCCTTGTGACATGGTTAGGAGTGCAATCCTATTGAGGTCAAGGGGATTTTTTTTCCTTTTTGTTATAAGTATATCATGATTGTTTACAATATGCATTTCTTTCATACTGTCCCATTCATGCCACATCTCCCATTTCCCATGTGCAGATGCATAACGTAGACTTTATTAAAGCAGAATTTTCAGGTAGTAATAAGTCGCCCTTCAATAATTAAACATATGGCGACTAGCATCATAATACATCTATTACCTCTCTAAAGTGCCACATTCTAAAGAAATCTTTAATCTTCCGAGACCAGAAGCCAGGCATCAGAGTAGACATCTTGTCTGCGTGCCTTCGCTGTCAGTCCCAGGCTCCTCTAAGAAGCATTGCAGCGTGCCACAAGATAACCAGAAGGGACTGACAGCGCAGACGACACAAGCCTGCCCATCAGTGTGACAATACTGAATAAATGAAATCCAAATTTTTTCAAGGGAGGGAAAGAGGAAAACATATGAGGGAAAAATTATAAGCATTCCCCACTGTTCAGATTGCTACTTAAAAAAATGTATTGATAAGATAATAGCAGAATTTGTTCAAAGAAAATAAAAATACATCATACTATGATGAAAACAATAACACATTCCCCCTCCAAAACTATGGCAAATAAAATGTTAATAATCTGAGAGGCGGTAAGAGAGACCACTGCTCAGGGGAGTCCTGGGTCCCTAAAAAGCAAAGCCTAGACAAATGAAATAACCTTCTAATAGAAGTATCAAAAACAAAGTCATCATACTAGTTCATATACAGTGGGGCAAAAAAGTATTTAGTCAGCCACCAATTGTGCAAGTTCTCCCACTTAAAAAGATGAGAGGCCTGTAATTTTCATCATAGGTACACTTCAACTATGAGAGACAGAAGGGGGAAAGAATACAGGAAATCACATTGTAGGATTTCTAATGAATTCATTGGTAAATTCCTCAGTAAAATAAGAATTTGGTCACCTACAAACATGCAAGATTTCTGGCTCTCACAGACCTGTAACTTCTTCTTTAAGAGTCTCCTCTGTCCTCCACTCGTTACCTGTATTAATGGCACCTGTTTGAACTTATTATCAGTATAAAAGACACCTGTCCACAACCTCAAACAGTCACACTCCAAACTCCACTATGGCCAAGACCAAAGAGCTGTCGAAGGACACCAGAAACAAAATTGTAGACCTGTACCAGGCTGGGAAGACTGAATCTGCAATAGGCAAGCAGCTTGGTGTGAAGAAATCAACTGTGGGAGCAATTATTCATAAATGGAAGACCTACAAGACCACTGATAATCTCCCTCGATCTGGGGCTCCACGCAAGATCTCACCCTGTGGTGTCAAAATGATCACAAGAACGGTGAGCAAAAATCCCAGAACCACACGGGGGGACCTAGCGAATGACCTGCAGAGAGCTGGGACCAAAGTAACAAAGGCTACCATCAGTAACACACTACGCCTCCAGGGACTCAAATCATGCAGTGCCAGACGTGTCCCCCTGCTTAAGCTAGTACATGTCCGGACCCGTCTGAAGTTTGCTAGAGAGCATTTGGATGAGCCAGAAGAGGATTGGGCGAATGTCATATGGTCAGATGAAACCAAAGTAGAACTTTTTGGTAAAAACTCAACTCGTCGTGTTTGGAGGAGAAAGAATGCTGAGTTGCGTCGAAAGAACACCATACCTACGGTGAAGCATGGGGGTGGAAATATCATGCTTTGGGGCTGTTTTTCTGCAAAGGGACCAGGACGACTGATCCGTGTAAAAAAAAGAATGAATGGGGCCATGTATTGTGAGATTTTGAGTGAAAACCTCCTTCCATCAGCAAGGGCATTGAAGATGAAACGTGGCTGGGTCTTTCAGCATGACAATGATCCCAAACACACTGCCCGAGCAACGAATGAGTGGCTTCGTTAGAAGCATTTCAAGGTCCTGGAGTGGCCTAGCCAGTCTCCAGATCTCAACCCCATAGAAAACTTTTGGAGGGAGTTGAAAGTCCGTGTTGCCCAGCGACAGCCCCAAAACATCACTGCTCTAGAGGAGATCTGCATGGAGGAATGGTCCAAAATACCAGCAACAGTGTGTGAAAACTTTGTGAAGACTTACAGAAAACGTTTGACCTCTGTCATTGCCAACAAAGGGTATATAACAAAGTATTGATATGAACTTTTGTTATTGACCAAATACTTATTTTCCACCACAATTTGCAAATAAATTCTTTAAAAATCAGACACTGTGATTTTATGGATTTTTTTTGTCTCATTCTGTCTCTCATAGTTGAAGTGTACCTATGATGAAAATTACAGGCCTCTCTCATCTTTTTAAGTGGGAGAACTTGCACAATTGTTGGCTGACTAAATACTTTTTTGCCCCACTGTAGATATTATAACATTATGAGATCTTCCTTACCTCCCCCCCGTTTTTGATGATGTCTTGTTAATATTTTGGTAAATTAGAGAATTCAAAGCACCTGTTAACAGAGAATACAGCAGAAAAATCTAAAGTGAAGATTTTGTGACTTTCTTTCCCAGCCATTTTGCCTGTTTCCAAACAAACCTTTGACAGTGAACTAATGAGTACTGGTGTAAGCACAACTACCACCTCTGGATCTCCGTTATATAACATTTCTGCTTATATAGATTATGTGCATTGCTTTTTTGTGCTGACACACTTTTCAACATGAATGAGGAAATTAAGAAATTATTTAAAGCAAAAGGTACCTTGTCAAAATATAATGTTTAGTAACCTGACAACGTACCCATGAGACATGAAAAGTATACTTTCTATTTTCACTGCAAACTTATTTCTGTTGGTGAAGCAGACAAAAGGGGTCCTTTTTCAATTTAATTTGAAAAACTTATAAATTGTTGCTGACAAAGAAATTACTCTGTGAAACATGAGCTTCAGACAGTATATTTATATCCTCTTGTGTTTGCTCTCCTCACTCTTTTTATATTTATGGGTTCATTGCCTCTGTAGGTTTTTCTGTAGTCTAAAGGCAGTCCTGAACTTCTCAAGTTACAATTTATTCCTGATTTAGTTTCCTAACCCAGATTAACTTTTATGCACATTTTTTGTGACTATACATTTTATATTTTATTGAGACCTGTATAAATGAACATGAATCATATCGTTTTAAACCTCTCATTGGGTTAACAGTAATGCACTATGCTATAGACCAGAGACATCCATCCGACTGTTGGCCCACACAGTGCTTTTAAGTGGCCTGCAGACTTCCAGAAAACTAGCTATATTTTAGTGTATTGCATCCTCTTTTGTTAGGTTCCAGCCTATCAGAATATGAGTAAAACAAATTACTCCTCTAATGGAAAAGTTGGTTGAAATACAACAGGGACATATTTATCAAGTGATGGGTGACAGTAGAAACATGCAAAATAACCCTCTGACCACCAATAGCACCATTAATAACCCCCCCCACCACCACCACGCACACACACACAGACTGCTTTAGTATTTAAGTACACATTGTGCACATTAATACTATGCCTTTTAGTCATAACCTGCTACTGTCAGCTTTTATAGTCAAAAACATGACAGGGCTTCCTGGAGCTTGGGAAGCTGAACTTTCCCACTTTCCTGCAGCTCAACCCTCTCATTCACCAGATTCATGTGCTCTGCATCCAGAAGATGCAGGTGCAGTGAAGCTTCTGTTTTTACATTATTTTATTATTATTTTTCCTTTAGATATGAGGCTGTATAATGCCCTGTTGGGCAAACTCTCATCACTGGCATCCCTGGAATTGGTTTGCCGAGTTCACAGGCGTTTTATGGACCTTTTTCCCTGTGGAGGTTGAATTTATGATCTCTTTTCCTCATGGCTGATTCTTGAGAGATTCTGCCCCGTATTGAGACAGAAGAGTGGTTAGTAACTATTTGAATGCCATGGTCCATCTTTTCTTATATTTTGTGTGATGTTTAGGCACTCCTTCCTATCCATAGGTGACTGCGTTAGTCTTTTTATTTTAACCTTTGCAATGCGGCAATCTATCATTCTTTTTCTGGGATATTTGGGCTTCTAGTCATACCAGAAGCACTGTAACATTCATCATTTGTCCTCCCCTGGTGTTCCCAGGGGTTTTTGATAACTTCCCTTTTTAATACTGAACAATTTTAGGTGTATGGCACCTTTAAGAGTAGGAGTCCGCGCTGCTGCCAGCTTTGCTGCATAAGTCTTAATGGGAAATTTTTTTATGGAACATATCTCTGCACCCTTGGGCTCTTTGTTCTTCGTGATCACACTCTTGCTCCTGATCAAGGTTATGTGTGTTCATGAGAATCGCCACTCTCATCGACTGGAAAGCGACTTGTTGCTAGGTAACAGTGATGGAGAAAGACTACAATCCCATAATTCCCTGTTTCTCTGTCTTGCTTCTGATTGGTAGATGCCCTTTCTGGCTTCTATCTTTTCTCTCTTATACCATGCGGAGGCTGACTCTCCTACTCTCTTTCAGTTTATCCGTTTGCATACTAGATAAGTACTTTTTGGGTCTTTCTTGGGGATTTGCATTAAACTGGGGTTACTTTTAACAAATTCTGACTAATTTTATTTACTTTCACAGGAAATATCTGACTATAAGGGTCATATGGGGAAACCCAAACTCAGGGATTCATGGGCTTCACTTAGCTCTAACTCATTGGTCCTCATGCCATGTTGGGTATCATAGGCAATATTCTGAGTCCCTGTGATTCTTATGTACTGTGACCCCTGCTACTGCCCTTGGGGCCATCCAGCACTAACCAAGAGGTAGTTTGGGTTAAAACTCTGTCCTCTTTGGCATCCATTCCCTTTTCCATTCAAGGGGTTCTCCATTCTTGGAAACCCTTATTCACCATCATGTAGGTTGATCCTGTTTTTAGGGGACATGCTCAGGTGATTTGGGCATCTTGTGATGAGTAATTGTACTCTGACAAGTCCTCAGCTTTCTCCATCACTACATGCCACACCTTGTCACTAAAGATTTGATCTGCGGTTTCCTTGAGTTTTGAATCTGAAATCATATTGGGTCCTGGCCTGAAGCAGATCATTAGCAATGTCATGAGTGGAAAGACTACCCTATATCACAATTATGGTGCATGGATTTTGTTTTCCACTGCCAATCAAGGAAGCAAAGGGCTCAAGTTATTTATATCTCCCAAGTGTGTGTTCTGTTGCAGGACCCAGAAAGACTTGGCAGAAGATGAAATTTTCTTCAAAATCTAAGTATGACAAGTCAATCACTCGCAGAGTCCATCATTACCTTTTTTTGAGATGATTGTGCATCTTCTGTAAAGGACCAGTGGGTTTTGCAGGTGCTTTTGGAAATGCACTTCATAGACTTCAGATCTCTTCCTCCTCATCGTTTCTTTTTGTCAGAGGCTCCTCAGGACCCAGACAGAGCACATCTCTTTACAGACACAGTCTCCTCTGTATAAGATAAGCATGTTCTAGTACTGGGATAAATTGTTAGAATGGAAGTGACTGTTTCATAGCCAAAGGGTGTTGGTTATTAAAATTCAGAAAAGTGTTAAGTTCAGTTTCTTTATGAAAAAGCGTGTATTTTAGATGGTCTTTCATTTTTAAGATCTCCAGATCAAGAAAGGTCATTCTTTCTTACTACAAGTGAAAGTAAAATGAACCAGGCAATCCAGTTGGTTCAGTTGTTCCACAAAGTTCACAAATGATTATTCATCTCCTCTCCATAGAATAAGAACATCTCTTTACACAGCAAATTAGATGTAAATGGTATCAAAATCTCTTTACTCTCATAAATGTGCATAAAACAATTTGTGTATGACTGGGCGTTCGGAGTCCCCATCGCTGTACTGTCTTTCTGGATATAGAATTGTTTTGTTCTTCAAATTTGAAACAATTGTTCGTCAAAACTAGCTCCAGTAAACATAAAAGGCAGGGAATTGGTGGCCCAGTATATATTGTGGATTCTTCCACTAGTATCTTCACTGCTCACATTCCATCTTCATGAGGAATGATTGTATATAACTTCTTTACATCCATACTTATCAAAAATATTTTCCCCAGATGATCAAATGTGATATTCTTGGTGGTCTCTAGAAGCATCTTATAATCCTTCTGGACAGCTTGTTGTAAACAGTAATGAATTACCTTACCAACTGGATATAAAATACTGCCTCTAGAGAAACAGCTGGTCTACCTAAGGGTTTGTCAAGGCTCTTGTGTGGAGTGTATACAGGATCAGGCATATTGGACATTTTTCAAAGAGGAAATCAGCCATTGTCTTGTCAGTCCAGTTCAAGTTAACTGCTTACAGTAAGAATGGTTCTATTTTATTAGAAATGTTCTTTGTTGGATTGATTTTAGTACACTAATATGTAATTTGATAATCTAGTTGATGAATAATGTCAGACCTATAATCACTGTAGTTCATGACTACTGCGCCCCCTTATCCGCCTGGGTGAATTACAATATTGTGATCACCGGAGAGAGCGATTTGATCTCTTGTCTTTCTGCAATTGACAGATTAGTATGTGTGATCAATCTGTTGTTTCATTACTCTGGTAAAAGTTTTGATTGAGTATCCCATGTTAATCAGGTCAAATTTCCCTTTTCCCTTTTAAATGTAAAGGACAGACTTCACCCACAGCTTTCTGTTTCTTGAAGAACCCTTTGAGTCGTAAGGATCTTGACAATTCATAGTGTTCAACATCTCATTGGAAGGAACAAGGGATACATCATGGCATAAAATGAATTTTTCAACTCCAGTGAGTACATGGCTTGAAAGACTAAATATTATTGAGTCAGAAACTTTCCTGGTTCCTGGTCCCTCCTGATGTGGTTCCTCTGGCCTCCCCTGCTTCTTGTAATTGGGGGATCTGGTGGAGTAGTTGGAATCTGAGTATCGCCTAAAAACGTGTTTAGGTTGAAGTTGTTTCCAAGTTGGTGCTTAAAGTTTGTTGGTTTTGACTCCCCATTTCCTCCGTCTTATATTCTGCTGAACGTAAATCAATAGTTGATAGATTGGTTTTCTTGTTAGCTCTACTCTGTCTTGAGGGCTTTCTAATCCAGGTAAAAAGCATCTGTTATAGGTACCTGTAAGCCATGGATAAACTCTATGATAAATATGGTCATCTTTTACTTTTTGAAGTTTGAATATAAGGAGCTCTTTCTTGAACTTCTCTAACTTTTCATTAAGTGATGGTTTAAATTCCCAATCCTCTAGTGTTTCCTTATGCTCCGTTTTGAAGTTCGTAAATCGAGTATGTACTAAAGTCAAATCCCTGCTGACCTCCTCTAAGACTAGAATCATTAAATTTAAGGAGCATTGATTTAATACTCCTACCCATTTGCGACAATATTCAGGGTTATATCTCCCTATTGTGGAAATAGTTTTGATACAAAATCCTCTGTGGATCTGTTTAGCTCGAAAATAGTCTGAGATGAAAAGGTCATACAGGTCAAGATCTACTTCTTTCTTCAAAAGAGGTAATAATGCATGATATATGGAATCAAGGCTCTGGTATTCTGGTAAATTTGTGTTTGTCATGGTCCATTTTCAGCAGTAAATCTAATAGTTTCAGCATATTGCATTGTGCCATCAGCACATTCTGAGAAATCCTCCAGTGTCAAGAACAAACTGTTGATTTAAAGAATGGTAGAAGTGATGAATATATATATATATATATATATATATATATATATATATAAAGTGTATCTGATTCTCTGTCAGCAACACCATGGTTCTGCAGAAAGGCAGAGTTATGCAAAACTCTCCATTCCAGTGGAATGGCTGAGGGCAGCCTATCTTCATAAATGACTTCCACGCCAATTGCACCCTCATAATTTCCCTCCTCTTTCACATTCTTCCTGCCCTCCTCTATTACTGTGCTCCCTCCTTAGTCATACTTACCCCTTCCCCTCTTGCTGCATAATAGACATACTTCCCCGGAATCTACATGGTACACTTATTCACCCAGCTGAAAGGAACATGTTTCAATATAATTTCTCAATCTCCATTTTGTCTTACGAGCCTCACACTCTGTTTATCCTTCTCTTTCACTCTCCTGCATGCTCCTTCATACTCTCCCCAGGCTACATCCACTACCACCCTCACTTTTCCCCTCCTCCAACCACCCTATGTTTCATACAGAACCAACGCCATGTGTCTTGTGCCACAGGGGTCTCACCCACCATTTTGCCATTCTGCCCCTCACACTGTTCTTCCTCTGTGCCATTCTCTCCATCCACCCTCCTTGTCTGCTGGAGGTGGTTGCCTAGCAACCAGCAAAATGGGTTTCAAGCTGGGTTTCCTGTTCTTTTGAAGATAACGTAGTGTGTGCTCTGCTTTAGCAAAAGCTGGCACACCACCACACATATGTTCTGTTACTTACTGATGTATTGCATCATAAATGGGATAAGCAAGTGCCAATCTATACTGAAATGCAGCCTTCCAGTGTGTCCCCTCCTTCAACTGTAAGCCAGCTCAATTTCTTCACTGGGTTTCCTGGCAACAGTGAGCTTTATAAATTTTTGTGTGGAGGATTGAAAATTATTTATAGCATTTCAATGAATTTGATATCTCTTCAGCAATAAAACTGTTAAAACATTGAGTGCCAGAGGGGTCCAATGATTTGGGTATCTGTGTTTAAATTTTTCAAGACACTTCTTCTTTATGTCAACCACAGAAACTGTCACTCATGCCTGCATTCTCTTTAGACTCAATTATTGCAACATTCTACTCTTTGGTCTTCCTGTCTCATATCTTTTTTGCTTCAACTCAAATCAACTTCAAATCTTAGTTCACAAGAATAACTACCCTTGCTCCCAGATATCTTCCCTGTCATCTGCTCCTGAAATCCCTCTCTTGGCTACCTATATGGTCTCATTTTTCTTAAAAAAATTATCTTCTCCTTTTAGTCGCTGTCTTCTTCTGCACCCTCTTTCATTTCTGCTCTTTTCTCCCGCTACACCCCTTCACTTCACCTGAGATGTTCTTGTGGGTTCTTTCTGTCCTCTCCTTATACAACTGAAGCCATCTGTTGGCTGCAATCATTTTCACTGGCTGCCCCTCTATTTTGGAATGTCCTCCCAATCATCATTCACCAGTCATCCACACTCATCACTTTCAAGCATCTCCTAAAAACCCACTTGCTCAAGGAGGCCTCTCAGTAACAATATCCTCCTTTCGCACTCTGACAGTCACATTACAATCATTCTGCACTTCCTTTACTGAAACCTTGTACTTGCATTTATGATTTTTCTTCTACTGTACCTGTGTGTTGTCATGATTACTAATTAGATTGAAAGCTCTTTTGAGCAAGGTTTTCCAATGTATGATTCCCTTTGCTGTGCTTTCCCCCGATAATAATGCAATGATTACACTTTAGCCCAATGCGCTTAACTCCGTCCTGTATTTTCGTATTGTACTATTACTGTTTCTGTAATGCGTTGTGTACATGGATGATGCTATATAAATAAAGATGCATACATACATAAGTATCTAAAGCATTGCAATGAATTTTATATGTCTTTGGCACTCAAAATGTTTGAAACTCAGCCTACCAGAGGGGTACCCAAGTCAATGGGGGGGGGGAATTCTTTTTAACCCTTTGCAATGAATTGGATAGCCAACACATTACTGATTCAGTTATAACACTACCAGTGCCAGACAGGTATCCAACACAGGGTTACGCTTCATGGGCAAAGCCATGACATTATTTTGTGTGAGTGTGTGTGTGTATACACACACACACATATATATATATATATATATATATATATATATATATCTCTAAGGAATAGTAATAGATGAATAGAACTGCAGCTCTGATTGATCCTTCTATAACGTTGGTCATATAGCACTGTATTTCAATATTTTATGTTTTGTAGTTCAAGAGTAATTCAATCCTTAAGGATCCCCTTCCCTCCCCTTTCACTTGCGTCATGCTGCCTCTCTGAGCTAGCCAGATGGAGCGTAGCGAGTGACAGTCTTCCTTGAGCATAAGGAAAATCCTGCCCTCCTTTGCCAAGAGGGGCAGGGTTTTCCTTATTCTCAGTGGATGAAAATGATCCCTTGCTGGCACTGTCCAGTCCCAGGAACGGATTCTACATCTGAGGGGAGGTGATTAAGGGTTGGTTAAAAAGAGGGGAGGGGATCCTTTAGAATCAAATTACTCTTGAATGACAAAACGTAAAATGGTGAAATACATCGCTACATACCCATCTTTGTAGGAGGATAAATCGGAGATGCAGTATTATTCACCTGTTACTATCCCTTTTAAAAAAAAGGGGTGTGTTTTTACATATCACACCAAAATACAGCGTATTGTATCCTTACAAAAAACGCAATGTATTGTTGGCATGGATACATTTAACATGGAAAACCTTGTTTACTAAATGCATAGCAAAGGATGTGGAATTTGAAGAGGTCATGTATGGTATAACCCTGCTCCATTAACTGCTAAAATCTGTATGACCTATAAATCTGTAAGGTCCAGAAGGATGGATATATATATATATATATATATATAAATTATAAAGATTCATAATAACAACTCAAGTGAATAAAGTATGGAGAACAGCAATGGCTGAAGGGATTCTCCAAGTCCTAAAGCCAAAGCTAAAACAGAAAAACAAACCTGCTTCTCCATATAAATACCTAAATGTGAAACATGTATAAAGCATATATTATACCAATGTGTTGATAAATTCCAAAATAATGAGGTTTTTGTTGCATAGTTTGGCCAAAGTATGTTTAGGCTTGCTTATTTCGCTAAAGGTTCCTCATTACAAGCGAGTCCTGCCTAATCCATATCTGATACATATTGCCATACCTATCTAAATTTAAAATTGCCCCTGAGGAATTCTTGTGTGGAAACTATAAAAAGTGTATATAATTTTTGGCTGATAATTGGCTCTGTATTATCTTCTGTGTAAAGCACAGTGTCAAGTACATTATAGGCAAGCTGAGAATACATGTGTAAGAACACATCTCTGCTGCATATATTGTGTCATTTAGCCTTTAGAATTCTTGGTTCCAATAGTGTAAATAAATTCATGTTCTGGGGCTGCTGCTTTTATAAAGACATTTCAGTGACCTTAGAGGGGAAAAGAAGGGAAGGATTTATAGCCTATAGAAATAGAAATGTATAACGTAATGCAGTTTTAAGATTTTCACTTGGCTTTACTTTATTCCTGTACCAAGTTGCCAAAAGTAACAGACTGCATAATTTTGCTACAGCTGTGAATCCTTTGAGAGAAATGACAACTCTCTACAATGTTAGCGATATGGAGATTAGTTGGTTTTAAAAGTTGTGGATATATTAAGTATCCTGTGTAAATTTATAAGCTAAAGTTGTGTCTCTCTGGGGATTAAAATGGCATCACTGCCTTTTGCATCTCTGTTAGAGGATGACAAATGTCATATCAAATATGGGCAAATACTAGACCACTACTTGTCACATACCTTCATTATGTTTTTGAGTATTTCAGTTTGAATATACAGCAGATATAAAAATTTGAAATGAGTAGAGGAACTATTGTCTGTAAATTCTGATCTTCATCTTACCTCTGTGGCTTGCCTTAGTGCTTTTTCCACCTTGTGTGCCAGCATTTTTATGTGGAATAAAATACAGTATAATGCTTTGTGGCGAGAGCTAGGGAACTAAAGCTGTAATGGTTCATGGTTAAGATGTTTGTTTTGGGGCTGTGTTATAAACCCTGGAATATAAAGATTCATAACGTTACTAATCTCTGCTGTGAAGTGATAAGATGGAGTGTAAAAGTCTTGGAATTGACACAACTTGGCAAGCTCCTTGATCTCTAAAGCTTTGTCATTTAATGCTCTATTGAATTTTCTGTTAAAATGGAACTATGATGATGGCTTGGATTTATGAAAGAATGCCAATTTAAAGGAAAGTTTAGTTAAAGGGATAGTAATACTTAAAATGTAAAAACAAATATGTTGTAGGGTTTATCCCCTGAGTAAAACAAGGGTACTCCCACTGCTGAAAGGTGTTTTATTAAATAGTTATCACAGCTCATATTTGAATTTTTTAGGTGCAATATCACAGTGGCCTGAAATTGTACAGTGGCGCTGTTGCTACACCATCCTATGGATAGTTCTGGTCCCGGGACCATAAATCTCGATAGGATGGTGTATCAGCAGCGTCACTGTACAATTTCAGGCCACTGTGATAATGCACCTAAAAAATTCAACTTTGAAAATTAATAACTTTTGAATAAAACACCTTTCAGCAGTGGGAGTACCCTTGTTTTACTCAGGGGGATAAACCCTACAACATATATATTTTTTTTTTTACATTTTAAGTATTACTATCCCTTTAAAAAAAGCAAGTTGGACTTCATTAACGTAAAAGGTTGTTATCATTTCAACATTCTTTTTGACGTGTTATTTCACTGTGTAATAAGCTGTCATTTTAGTAAGAAGGGATAGTGAGGGTATTGGGAAGAGCCAGTTATGTTTTTGTTAGTGAATTAAAATATAACTGTCACTTTGTAATAAATATGATTTGGAAAGAGCTTTCAAAATCACCTGTATTGTGTTTGGTAATTTTTATTACAAAATTGTTTTTGTATTGTTTAGATTTTATTTATTTTTTTTCTTCATTGTAGAACACAGAAACCATGGTTAAAGTAGCTTTATCCAGGGAGGCAGGGCACCCCCAGCTCCACTTTACCTCTGTGTAGCTGCCTCAGTGTCAAAGTGCTCTGAGTAGGACACGCTGCAGGGTGAACATTTTCCTAGTTAGCTTTTTATTTTTGTAACTTACTTGGGGTGCCTATTCCTCATTAGGTTTGTTTCTATTGCCCGTTCCTCTGTGTTGGATATGGAACAAGGTGTAGATTTTCCCAGGACCTGGGGTCTGCTGGAGGATGTCGATCAGGAATTTACTAGCCACTCTTTTTCTTTGCATTATTTTGAGCCTGGAGACTGAAAAGGAGTTAGCAGTATCAAGAGTGCTCAGGTCCTGTGAGTGTCCTATCCATCTATCTGCCAGCCACAATCTGAGGTCTGTGGTTTTTATGGCTTTTCTTTGCAGTCTGTCCATTTCATTCTACAATTATTTTTCATTATTTTCCCTTTGTCCCTCGGATTTACTGTGAGATTTACTGTGAGAAACCATTCTCTGTGTCTTCTTAGGAGAAAGCTTTTCCCCTTTAGGGTCACTTCTCATTCAACCTGAGATGTGGGTGCTTCTGGGCTTACAACATGCTTCTGTGCTGCAGCTGAATTCAGTTTTGAACAGAAGGACCTACAAGCCATAGTAATACCAGCTAGTGGACCCAACCAGGATAGATACAATATGTAACACTATCCTAATAGCGTACCACAATAAAGGGTGCACTACCTATAGGTAATCTAATGAACATTAAAACAAGGAACATACAAGAGAAAGAAAAAAAAATAATAAAACAAACAGTTCTAGGAGTAGCAGTTCTCAATTGCCAATCACACTCCTTGAACTTTCCCACGCTTGGTCGCCTGCTGCTGTTCTTGTGACCACCTGGTTGCGTGATCCACGCCTCAGAATATATTCCTTTTGACTCCCAATACCAAAAAACACAAAAAGAAGAAGAACAGCGCAAAAGTGCCTCTGAGTGCAGACTGATAGTACTTTAGATAAATCTCCTACTAGAACCTTCCCCCAACAATGGGCACTCACTCTTAGCAGAGGCTAAACCAGCCTCTGAGCATATATGCACGTCTGTACAATAGCACTCTGTAGTCTTTTGCATTTTGAGAGTTTTTTTTCCCCTACATGGAATTCTGGAAGGAAAGCTTTGGTATATCCCCGTGATTCCTGGTATTCCACAATGGCTGAAATAGAAAAGCGAGTTTTTGTGTACTCTCCTTTTCTTTTAGTCCTGTTTAGTTATTTGAGTTCCTGGCAGGGTGTTCTTTTGATTTGCTGCTAATGGTGACCCACTTCCTGTCTTACTTCTTCCCCCCCCCCCGCCCCATCTTTGGTGTATGGTAAAAGTGAGGTAGCTAGCTGGGAGTAAAGTGGAGTTGGGATAGAGTCTCTGCCTCAAGGCAACTCTGATATGCAAGTGCCTGTCTAGAAGAAGCTACTTTACCCATACTTCCTGTGTTCCAAAAGGATTTATCGGCAAGTGCACAAAACTCTCTTTTTATTCTGATTAGGCTAAAACTACCTCCACAAGCCCCTCTGTAACCTCACTTTCCTGAAGATACTTCATAATAAAAAAGAACAGGGGAGAGATGCACTAAAGGATGATGAGGGCATGGATGGCAATATAGTGGTGAAATTGTAGTGAATGCATATTAACAGTATGCACTAAGATGTTGCCATCATTTCCCTGTGTATCTGCCATACTCCTCCAACATCTCCATGAATTCGCCATGCCTTCAACAGGTTTACTATTTTGCTTGAGAATAGTTCATATACATATGGAAATAAGTTTAATGAAGCATTGGCATGTTCATAGGTTGGTTTATATGCTAATGTGGCACATGGCCCCCATGCTCAAATCTCTGATGGCAGCCTTCGGAGGTCATAGTAGCAACATTGCCAGAGTGAAGTTAGTGATGTTGGGATCTCTCTGTAATTCTCTAAGGAGCCAGACAACAGAGTTCTGCCTTTACTAAACAGCAGAGACAACAGCAGCCTTGCCTTAACCCTTTCAGTGCCATAGGGATGTGTAGATTGCATACCTCTGTGACTCTGAAAAGGGTAAAGATTTTGTAGTAAAAGAGTTTTGCTTTAACCTCTTGAGGACAAGAGGGGAGTTGAACACATGAAGATGCTTCCTTCAGTTTGCCTTGAACCACTTAAATGGCCTCAAATGTATAATAAATGATAATCCGAATCTCGTCCACAATGGAATGAAAATGACAGTGTTTTCATATTTGGTGGGATTGTGTTAACGTCAGAAAACTAATGACTGGCAATAGCAACAAGAATTAGAAATATTAGCTGCATGTTTAAAACCATATTCCTGTGTATGTTTTAAAGAGAGCTAGTTTTGGGTTCACTAAACAAATTACTACACTGAGTGACCTCAGTTACACAAAGTCAGTGTTTGCAAAAAGTCTGTGGAACAGAAGCTATGATGATGATAGCGAATGCCTTACCTAGCTGCCCCACTGGCATATTCTGATGTTTCCAGAAATTGTGTTTCAACGTGACCTTGAGACCATTTAGGATGATCATCCCTATGGCACTGAAAGGGTTTGTGATGCTTTTTGTGATGCTGAAGTCTGAGTGGGCAAGTGGGGAGCAGAGATGATGCTCTCAGACTTCAGGGTTGTCACACTGGTGGTGATGCATAAGGGAGGGCAACCCTTACACACTGCCAGCAATTCGACAACACTCTATGCTAATAAATACATTCTATCCCCCACTTGCATATCTATTTCTTAATGCATATACAATGTTTGTCTCCATCGTCAAGGTGATGTGCTCGTCACACATTGTCAGATACATATTGCCAGAGCATTGCCCGTGCATCTTTCACCAGGATCCCCTCTTATTAAACATTATTTAATAGATTGACACTCTTATGAGGCTCCACCCGTAAATACGCCACAACTATCAAAAAGAAAACTTGTTTATGGCACTCAAAACTCCAGTATACATAATTTATCAAAATAAATAATATATCAATTTGTATCAATCATCAAAAACTGTATTAACATACTCAAACAGCAATCAAACATCCCCAAATCTCTGTAATTGTCCTGCCCCTCACACTTACAGATAGCAGTGTCTCTGAATAAATGAAACATTGATCATTCCTAACACTCAGTAATAACTCTCTCCACCACTGCCATACTTAAGATCGGTCTAGTTGATGAGTAATTGGATTATACATTTTCCACTCCCCTTTTACATACATCACTTTTCTTCACTTCAGATCAGAAAGCCAGTCTGGCTGGATTGCGACAAGGGACACTCTTCTCTCAGTATAAGGAAAATCCTTCGTCAAGGGGTGACAAGGTTTTCCTTATACTATGGTCAGAAGATTTTTCCTCATTGCGATCTGTCTGGTCAAGCAACCGGATTTCAGGTCTGAGGGAAGAAGACTGACATCTGTAAAAGGATTGGGAGGGCGAAATCTAATTCCTCATCAACTAGACCCATCTGAATTTTGGCAGTGGTTGAGATCATTATTACTAAGAGTTAGAAATGATCAAAACTTCATTTACAAAGAGACATGACTATCTTTTTAAAAGCAAAAGAAACCCCCCAAAAAACTTCACCTGCCCTGATTTCTGGCTTGTGACCAGTTTAAGATTGATCTTTGCCTGCTTCAGCTTTGTCTGTTTCTGACTGTCCCTGGTTTGTGAATTGGTTCTGCTGGTTCTTACATTTGGTGAGTTGGGAACCTCTCCTACATCTTAGCCAGTAGGTGTATAATCAGCTTGGTCTGACCCAGGTTCAACTGGGGTTGAACATTTCACCTTGGTGGTCACAACTTTTTCTTCTAGTACTGAGTCCGAGTCACAGAAATAAATTACTCACAGCTGACTCGGCTCTCAAGCTTTGCTCTCTAGTAATTATCCTTTGCTTCTAGTGGCAGAAGTCTAGTCCACCAGTTTCCTGCCAACCTGATATTGGGATATGACCCTTGTGCTGACTTTTACAGAACAACTACTCTCTATGGATCCAGCAGGGCTTGTACAGACTCTAAGCAACATCACACAAACTGGAAGTTCTCTCCCAGGCTGTCTCCTATTCAAAGATGTATGTCACAGCGTCATGCCATGGTTCAGGAGCTATGATTTCCTGGCATTCTAAGGCCCCAGAGGGGCCTCATTCTGATCCTAGTCCTTATTTGGCACTGAATCCTCAGTTTCCTCTTCCAGATAGGTGACGGGAATACTTTTTCACAGCTAACCTGCTGTTTTCACTGAAGCCTCAGATCTTCCATTCTGAGAGAGTCGAGGTCCATACAGTAATTCTTCTGTTGCCTGAGCAACCTGTTACCTTTTTGATATTCTGAAGGATGAAATTATTAGAGTTGGCTTTTCAGAATGCTTGGACGATTTGGTTACCTTAATTATCTAGGCTGACCGAAGAGTTGGTTAGAGATGCCAAGAGAGAGCTTGAGCAATGGCTCCAGTCTGGCAAACTCCTGCTGCTGGAACTCAATTCTATTTTTTACTCAGCCTGATCCATAGCTTTTGCAGACTGGGTTAATTAAAGCTACGCTTTCTGTATAAGAAAAGACGTGGAGGCATGCCCTGGACATGTGTGTTTACTGAGGAGATGAGAATCATCTCCTTTGATCATGATCACTTGACCTTTTCTGTCAAAAATCTGTAAATGAGCATTTTAAAACACTCACATCCAATGAGGTCCTATCTCCGCTGTTTTCCTTAGACTTAATTTTCTGTGTCAAAATAACCCAGAGATAGATTGGATCAGTGACCAGGTCTCTGTCCTTCAACTTGACTGTCCTCAAAATTGCTTCCTCCAATCTAATAAGCTTAATCAGAGTACTTGTCTGGTATCTCTCTAGTACATAAGGGAATGTGTGCAAGAGAACATGGGGACAGGTTTCGTTTGGCACTCTTCCCCAAGCTGGAGCAGGTATTTTCTTTGTTCAGAAGAAAAAGGGGTCTTGTGTGGACTTTTGGGTGCTTAAAAGAATTACCTTGAAGATTTGGTATCTCAACCCTCTTATTCTTCAGCTGTTTGGTTGCTTAAGGTGGCATTCTGGACAAGTTATGGACACTGAGCATTTGGTATTCCACCTCTCTAATGCCCCAGCAACATGCCAATATTTTGTATGCAATGTCTTTGAGGACTTTTTGGATCATTTTTTCCCTTTGAGTGCCAGAGGGGTATGCAATGCGTTGCACACACCTCTGGCACGCAAATGGTAAAGGTTTTATATCTTGATGACATAAAAATCTTTCCACCTCCCTGTAAGAACATCACTTTCATGTCAAGAAAGTTCTGTCATGACTACATGCACATGGGCTTTATCCTAAACACAAGAATTATATCTTCGAAACATCAGTAGACTTCTTGGGCTTTTTATATTACTGGAAGCAATCAAGATAGACCCTCAAAAGCTATTTGCCATTTCCAACTGGCCCATACCCTCTGATGGGAAACTGTCCATCGATTCCTTGGGTTTGTCTGTTTATATTGGAGTTTATTCATAATTTTGCATAGCTGAGTTGGTGTCACCTGAGTGAAAAGGGCCTAAATAAAAATAAATAAATCAATGTTAATACCATAATTTTTTTTCAACTATATGATTTCCTTTGGTGTTTTGACCACATCTGCTTTTTAAGACATTTCATTAAAATTGTGTTTCATAGTGTTAGCTAGTAATGACATTATTTGTTTGAAAATTTGGAAGTAAAATATTTTGAAGCTAATACATTTTTTAATACCATTTTTCCTTTTGAGCACAGGGCCCACCAGTTAATCCTTTGAGTGCACAGAAGAATTTGCAACTCTAATCGCTCAAAGGATTAAGCATAATTTAAATGAAACAAATAACTACAACTACACTATGGCATGTATGAAGACAAAGTTTAACCAATTCTTTTGAGCACAGGGCCCTACCAGTTAATCCTTTGAGTGCCAGAGGAATTTGCAACACACCTCTAGCACTCAGATGATTAAATGTCATTTAATTGAAACAAAACTATACTATGATGTGTATGAAGATATTAGACCAAGCAACTGCACCATATGTAACAAATACACTTTCCCATAGCCTCTTCGATCAGTGTTTCTCAAAATTAGCCGTTAGGTCACACCAACAGGTCTGTTTTTTCAGGAAAACCCTGCTTACTCACATTTGGTTAAAAAAAATAGTAATTTACAGATCAGATTATTAATTATACATTTTATAAGGCACAGTAGCTTTCTAAATGTCCATATTGATGTAGTTTGATTGTAATTTTTTTGTAATGTTTCCCCTTCCCCCTTTTCTATACATCACTCTTATTCCCTTCAGATCTGAAATCTAGTTCCCTGACCGGACGGATTGCAAGCAGGGAAATCTTTTGTCACCCTAAGGAAAACCCTGCTTCCTTTCCTCAAGGGGAGCAGGGTCATCCTTACACAGAAAGACAAGATTTTCCATCATTGCGATCTGTCCGGTCAAGGAACTGGCTTTCAGATCTGAAGGGAATTAGAGTGACATATGGAAAAGGGGGGAGGGGGAAACTTTACAATAAAATTACAATCAAACTACATCAATATGGATGTTTAGAACGCTATAGAGCATTGTACCAAGGTATAATGAACGGATCTGCCTTTATATTGTTATATTACTATCACTTTAATCAGTGGATCAGTCATTGTGATTGAGCTGTGAGCGCTTGACTCTGGATATCCTGAAAACTTGACCTATTGGTGTGCCCTGAGGACAGGAGCTGAGAATCATCGCCTTAGATGCTAGAGCGCATATTGTTTCACAGTGAGTTGAAAACCTTTCTCACATCCAAGCAGTTAGTTTTAGAAATGTTGTTCAATTGTTTTGTCCCTGAATTGCCTGTTTATACATATGCCCCATTGTGTTTAAATATAATGTTATATATTAAAGTCATGCAAAAATGGTTTCCCTTTTCAATTGCAGAAAGTCTATAAAATGAGTGGGGCAAATTAATTAATTAAAACAATATTTTGAAGGTACAGATATTTCAAAGTAGCATTTACTTTCCTGTACATTTTTCCCCGTAAAGTTTTTGTAGCTGCTTGGCCAGTATTCCTCAACTGGTTTTTATATTTTGCAATTGTATTGATCCTACAATCTTCTATCTTTTCTCTTCTTGTTTTAGTGTTGTTCCGCAAACCACTGTAATACTGAACAACGAGAGACAGAGCTCAGTAGTAGCTAAAATTGATGGCCAAGAAGAATCTATTAACAGAACAACAGAAACTCTTGAAAACATGCTCAACAGGTAATAAACTACTCTCTGTATATCACTTTTGTCATATTTAACTTCACTGCAGACAAGGACCAATTAGTTCATCTAGTGTGCTCATTTCTCTATTATGCTCTCTTTATCAAGCACCTGCATATTCCCCAGGAATGCACAAGATCTGATTGGTTTTAACAATCTTGAAAAGGCACAGTGATATAGAATGAGACTTGGGTCCTGCTTACAAGCTTAGAGCATGTTACATAATATTAAAATACTAGTTTCATGTTTTCATTTTCTGACATATGGAAGTGAAGGGATATGATGGTTGTTTTAATGGGGCAAGAATGAGAGAGTCATGTGGACTATGTGTCTGAGGTTGGTGATGTAACATGAGAAGCAGGAGGATCAAAGGAGTTACCGAGTTACCTAAACTGGAGAGTAGTGTTCACATAAGTTTAGCGAAGGTCATGTTTTTGAGTGGGCTGTCTGCCATAGGCAAATGGTGGCTATGTTCTGATTTGTGTGCGAGTATAGATGTATGGCACTTTAGAGAAGTGAACGGGCACCATCTATTATGGATGGGATAATAAAGAGTGTGGGTGCTCTAAGGGGAACATTCACATCGGGGAAAACTTTTGAGCACTTGTTTAATCAGCTAAGAAGCATTAGGCAAACTTGCCCTCTCTTTTTTTTTTTGTAACTTACTTTTTAAGATATTCAACTTCAAAGTTATCCACTTCCGCATATTGCGGCACAATGTAGCTGCGGCACGGCTCTCAGGACTTCCCAGCAGTCTATCATTCTCCTCCCTGCTGCCCCCAAGAGCACGTTCACGCTTCACTTCAGTGTGGTGTGAACAACTCCTAGCGTTACAGGAAGCGAAGTGAATCGTGAACGAGCTCCTGGGGGCAGCTGGGAGGGAGGTGGGAGGAGTATGACAGACTGCTGGGAAGTCCTGAGAGCCGTGCCGCAGCTACATTATGCGGAAGTGGATAACTTAGAAACTGAATATCTTAAAAAGTAAGTTACAAAAAAAAGAGAGAGCATGTTTGCCTAATGCTTCTTATCTGATTAAACAAGTGCTCAAAAGTTTTCCCGATGTGAATCTTTAAGCTTGATTAGTCCCTGATACTGTGCCCACTTTGGCAAAAATGTTCTCCCACTGGTATCTCTGTCTTTTTGTTGTTAATGCTGGATCTGTGGGAATTAAACCTCTTATGTAATTTCTGTCCCGTTTCTCCCACATAAAGAGCTGTTGGGCATTTTGCATACATGATAAGGTATATTACATTGGATGATTTGCAGGTGAAATTACCATTGATCTTATGGTGTAACTGGGTGTTTGGTATGGGTATCTTGTCTGTGGTATAAATGTGTGCACAGGTTTTACATCTACTTTGTAGGCAGGGTAATGTGCCATTTTTTGTATTTTTGTTCAGAGCACTCCTTACCATCAGTTGCTTTAAATTGGGAGGCTGTCTGAAGGAGAGTAAGGGAGGCTGTGGAAATATGTTCTTAAGTCTTTCATCTGTGTGTAAGGTTGCTTGAAGTTCTCTTGATATTTTGCGCAGAGCTTCAACCTGGGGGTGGTAAGTGACAACAAGTGGCACACGGTTTCCCTTATGCTGTTCTTTGTAGCTCAACAGATCTTTTCTTGGTATGTGAGTAGCTTTCTGTATCTGACTGTCAATAATCCTTGCACTGTAACCCTGTCTTATAAAGTCTCCTCTGCGCTTCTGGAGGTGCTTGTCACGGTCCACCATGTCAGAACAGACGCGCGGTTCAAAAGGGACTGACAGCGCAGGCGCACGGATGTCACTGTGAAGAGACGTCCGTGCTTCCTGCTCCTGTCACCATCGGTAAAACCCCGATATCTGCTGAACCGGGTAATATTTCTGGCGACTATCGCTACTAAGCAGCTAGTCGCCAGATGAGCAATCAGTGAAGCTTAAGTTATTGCGGGGTGGTAGTTCCCCTTTAAAATGTAATACATGATTTAAACCGTAGTAAGTTGTTTCTTAAAGCAGAAATAATGTTAATATCCTTGTAACACATTTTATTCAGCATTCTTTATTCCAGAGGTGATAGTCAATTATTCAGTGTGTCAGTATATCAAGAAATACTCTAACAGAATAATTTGTTATTCACACTGCTTGACAAGTCACAAAAATAGTTTCTCTGTCATCCAATACAGGTTAGTGGTAACTTTGGGTAGGCGATCCACCCCTTTAATTGTAGGCAGGAACAATTCTAGAATTGTATGCAGAAGGTGGAGCCTACCTTCCCTCCTTGGCAGCAGCTAGCCAACCAGCTCCAGAAAGATTTGTTCCTTGGTGAAGACACAGGCAAGAGAACAGTTCTGCTATAGTTTTAGAAATGTTTTTATTTTTCTCTTAGAAATGGAATACCACCATTAAGCGGATTACCATAACTGACAATGCCTTAGATGTGGCTAGCTCAGTAATCAGGTGCTTTTTGTGGACCTTAAGCCCTGGGAGGAAAATCTTGGCTACGAGTTCTTTCCTCAGGGTTTGCCCACCGAGTCTTCTTCTTTAAACATGGTAATCTGAAGACAGAAGATCTGCAGGAAAGGTGAGCAACCCTTTGAGTGCTGCAGGTCCACATGTCCCACAGTGCCCCTCCACACAGGGGTTTACCTTTGGAGTTCCTTTTGCACACTTCTGTACTCATTGGGTCTATCTGTGTGTCTGTTGGGTGTTTTGGAGCAGGTTTATGTTATACTTTAACCCTTGAGCTGCTGGTTTTGCATCTTTTGGGGGGTTTTCTGACACTTTTCCTACTGGTTCCGTGTTTTTTGGGTATTCTAACCTTTTCTAGTGATGGTTCATGCATTTTTATTTTACTGTTTCAATTTTGTAAAATTTGAGTTCCGGCGCGCTTTACCGCATAGGCACCATTGCTCCATTCACTCCTATGGGACTGTACAGTTTGGGACATATCTCTGCAACCGCCTAACTTAGCGACTTCAGAGATGGATCGTTTTTCTTGTCTGCCCTTGCTCTATCATCCAGTTCATGTTTCTAGTGTGTTGGGGGGGGCTCAGGGGGCTTTGGGCACTATTTGGGTACATTTTCTGGGAAAAACGACATTTCCTATGAGCGCGTGGTTCGTGATCTCGTTTCTGATTGGCTCCCGCCACGGCAACCATTTTGTGCTATTTCCAGAATGAATATCCTACGCAGTGCTTGGACTCTTCTTCTCTCCTCTGCTGATTAACCCTTCGCCTGCCAGATAAGTCTAGTTTAGCGATTTCTGGGGTGAAACTTTAATCCTACACACTGTACTTGGGTGATTTATTTTATTATAAGGTTATTTAACACTGTGAGAATGTCTGTACTGTTGGAGCTTGGGGCCAGACCTAAGACTAAGGATGCCGGGGTCTCTTTATCCCCTATTGTGCATTGCTCTTCCTATCATTCAGGGTTACCTAGAGAATTCTCAGGTCATTTATGCCCAGCATGTTCTGATGTCCCTGAGAGTCTCCCAGGGACCTCCAGCCATGCATTAGAGCCAGTTTGGGTGTAAGAGTTCAAGGCTGCTTTTAGGGACCTTAGGTCTACATTGCAACTCTTTTCATCTCAGTTACAGGGGGTCTTCCATTCCTGGCAGACCCCCTTCTCCGTCAAGTCTTCCCTGCAAAAACCACAGGGAGTACCTGACGTATCAGATTCCTCTGAGGAGGAACTGCTGGTGGATTCAGATGTTGAGGAATGTTCTGCTGTGGGCTCCTCTCAGTTTTTTGGGAATCCCTTTGAGGCTGATCTTGAGCCCTCGGCTTAGGGCCTGATCAGGGCTGTTTTGACTACCCTAAACATTCCCTTAGTTCAGGAGGTTCCATCTGATCCCTCTGATGTGTTTCAGAAGCCTAAAAAGCCCCTTACTTGCTTTCCACCTAACCCCACTCTTGACCGCCTTGTGTCTGAAGAGTGGAAATCTCCTGATAGGAAACCTTCTGTGTCCAAGAAATTTGCCAAGCTTTATCCCTTCTCTGAGACAGCACTTGCTCAATGGGTTAATCCTCCCAAGGTGGATGCTCCTATCTCCAGGCTATCTAAGTCTACTGCCTTGCCAGTTTTTGATGAGTCCGCTCTGAAGGACTGGACTGACAAGAAACTTGAGGTCTCCCTCAAGTCAATTTGTGCCACTGCTGGTACTGCCATGCGTCCAGCATTCGCTGCAGCATGGATGAACTGGGCCATTGCGGTCTGGACTGAACAGCTAACCCTGGCTGTCCGTCAGGGTGCTCCAACTTCGGATATATTGTGCCTTCTTGCCAACATTTCTGAGGTGCAGTACTATGTTTCTGCTGCCTTATTTGATGCCATCCGTTTGGTGCCTAGGGTTTCCTCCATGTCTGTGGTTACCAGATGGGCTCTTTGGCTCAAGATCTGGTCTTCTGACACTGCTTCCAAGAAAGCATTGCTTTTCTTACCTTTTCAAGGTACTTCTTTGTTTGGGCCAGATCTTAAAGATCTGATCATTGAGGCCACTGAGGGTAAGAGTACCCTTCTACCTTTGGTCCCCAGGAAGAAAACGGCGATTAAGCGTAATCGGTATATTTGTTCCTTTCAGACTGAGACGCGCCCGGCAAACCAGACGTTTCCCTCAGCTCCGCGTGCCTCCTCCAAGCCCAAACAGCAATGGAAGCCTAAGGTCTCCTCTAAGCCCAAGGCTTCCAAGCCTTCTTTGGCATGACTCACCGAACCCAGGTCCCCACTCTGCTGTGGGTGGCCGTCTTCGTCACTGCCACAGCGTCTGGGAGGATTCAGTGGTGGATTCATGGGTTTTACAGGTGGTTGCAGAAGGATACAGGATCCCTTTTGTCTCTCTTCCTCCCTTTAGTTTCTTTCCTTTTCATACACTTCAGGGCGCGGAGAAATGCCGGCCGTTCATCAACGCTATTCAGGCTCTTCTGGACAAGGATGTTCTAGAGCCGGTTCCATTTCAGGGCAGAGGTATGGGTTTTTACTTGAACCTCTTTGTGGTCTCCAAAAAGGACTGCGGTTGTCGCCCTATTTTGGATTTGAAGGATCTCAATTCTTTTGTGATCCGGACTCATTATCACCAGGAGTCTCTACAGATGTTGATTGCTGCTATGTCCCCAGGGGAGTTCATTGCTTCTCTGGATCTTCAGGACGCGTATTTACACATCGCAATTCATCCAGAATGCCGGCAGTATCTCAGATTTGCCTGCGACCGAGGGCACTTTCAGTTTTCAGCTCTTCCCTTTGGTCTGACTACAGCTTCTCAAGTTTTCAACCGTGTCCTGGGAGCCTTAGTATCCGTCTTCCACCAGGACGGCATCAGAGTTACTCCATACATGGACAGCCTGCTTCTGAAAGACCCCTCTGCGGAACTTCTTCATCAGCAGGTTTAGCTATGCATTCACACTCTCACCCATCACGGGTGGATCATCAACATGGACAATTCAGATCTTGTCCCATCCCAGCGTCTGGTCTTCCTGGGCCTTCTCTTTGACACTCAGAAGAGCATGGTGTTTCTCACGGATATAGTAGCTCACCAGATCGCCCACAAGGTTTCTGTGCTCCTGGCTCAAGATCCAGTTCCAGCCAAGAAGCTGTCCTCTCTAGTGGGGAAATTCATCTCCACCGTAGAAGTGGTCCCGTTTGCCATGGCACACAACAGGGAACTCCAGAGGTTTGTGATCCAGGTGTGCAAGGGTCAGCCGGACTTTCTGAAGATGTCTGTGTCCCTCCCCCTTCATGTGGAACTGAGTTTGTCGTTGGGGCTCAACCTCTCCAATCTGCTGAAGGGCAAGTCCTTCCTGGTGTCCTTCAGGACCATGGTGACGATGTACGCCAGCCTCTCCAGTGGCGTGGGGCGCGGTCCTGGGTCGCATGTGTGCTTAGGGTAGGTGGTCTCAGGAGGGATCCCACGTGTTGGAGCTTCGGGCGATATTTCATGCCCTTCATCATTGGACATCTCAGCTGGAAGACTGTACAATCCGACAATGCCACGGCCGTGGCTTACATCAACAAGCAGGGCGGAACAAGAAGTCTTGCCACTTGGTTAGCAGTCAAAGCTATTTTGTCCTGGGCAGAGGAGCATGTTCCTGCCATATCCTGGTGTAGACAACATCATGGCAGACTTCCTCAGTCGACAGAGTGGACAGCGGATAGTGGGAACTGCACCCAGAGGTGTTCACCCTCATTGTTCAGAAGTGTGGTCTTCCTTACATCGACCTGATGGCGACAAGACAAAACAGGAAGGCTTCAAGGTTCTTCTCTCGGTGGAGGGACCCTCTAGCTGTGGCGGTGGATGCAATGTCCATTCTTTGGTTGTTTCCTTTGGCTTATATCTTTCCTCCCCTCCCAATGTTGCACAGGGTGTTACGGAAAATGCGACTGGAACGTTGTCCAGTCATTCTGATTGCTCCGTACTGGCCTCTCCAAGCTTTGATTCTGGAGCTTCTGGATCTCTCAGTGGCGGAGCCATTCCGGCTCCCTTGCTATCCGGTTCTTCTTCTACAGGGTTACTTGTGGAAGGAGGATGTTCATCGGCTAGCTTTGATGGCTAGGAAATTGAATCCTCAATATTGAAGAAGAAAGGCTGCTATGCTCAGTGCTTGCAAACCTGTTTCTTCCAAGATCTACCATTGTGTCTGGTCGACCTTTCTATCTTGGTGTGCTGACAAGGACCTGTCTCAGGAATTTGATCTGCCTACGGTCCTGGGTTTTTTGCAGGACTGTGTGGATAAGGGCCTCAGTCTTGAGTTCCCTTAAGGTTCAGACTTCTGCTCTCTCTGTTTTCTTTCAGAGACGCATTGCCATCCTTCCTGTGTGCATTGTAACAGTTTGGGGTTTTGTTACCCCTGTTTAGTGTCCGTTTGTTTTGTTGGGCTATCTCTGATCTGATGGTTCATATCTGCTCTGGTGACTTTGGGGCCTTGCACCTGGTCCTTGCCTTCCTTCCTCTGGGAAACTCAATGGTTGGACATCCCAAAGTTACCAGTAACCTGTATTGGACGACAGAGAAAAGAGGATTTTAGTCTTACCTGTTAAATCCTTTTCTCTTAGTCCATACAGGTTACTGGTCTCCCACCCTGTCAAGGGGCCATGCTTGGCTCTCCTGTGGCAGACTGTGGGGGTCCTTCAGGGTCATGCTCACAGGACTCTTCTTTCCCTTCCACTATCTAGTCAATAATTAGTGTCTCAAATCTTTCTGGAGCTGGTTGGCTAGCTGCAGCCAAGGAGGGAAAGTAGGCTCCACCCCCTGCATACAATTCTGGAATTGTTCCTGCCAACAATTAAAGGGGTGGATTGCCTACCCAAAGTTACCAGTAACCTGTATGGACTAAGAGAAAAGGATTTAACAGGTAAGACTAACAACCTCTTTTATGGCTAACATTTGCTATGTTGTGAAGTCACCCAGTCCCTGGTTTTGCAGTGTTACAAAGCTAAACTGCAGAGTAATATGCTACTGGTCCCTAAAGTTTGAGTAGGAAGATCTTTATCATATAGAGACCCATAAAATCTAAATGTAAGTGTTGTTTCATGAGTACATGGCTGCATTTTGTAGAGAAGGTAGTTTTTCTGCATTATGTACCCTTTCTTAAGCTTGAATAGTATACAAATCTCGAATTGACAATAAAGTGATTTGTTCTGGACCAAAAGGTATAAAAAGAAAACCTTCTGTAACTGACCAAGAGTACATTTTAAAATATAATGTTAAATTGGGAGAGGTCAAATATATATCTGGTCGTATCTTGCTAATGGCCAATTCACTTTTTAGTAAATGCTAGGCTGAATGATTTGGTTTTATAAACTAAGCAGGATATGTTGTGTTTTAGTGCAGTTCCTGGAAGAAGACATAACACTATTGTAGTGAAAGTCCCTGGCCCGGAGGACAGTCACAATGATGATGACAATGACAGCGGCTCTGAGGCTAGTGATACACTTTCGAACTGTGGCAATTCAGGAAACTCAAACATGGGCTCCAATGTCACCCTTATCACCTTAAATGCTGAAGGTATGAAAACACTGGCACTGATTTTTTTAATAGATTGAAATGTATTATAAAATGGATGTAAAGTTTCTGTGAGGTCGGAATGAACTTACATTTTTAATTCTCTCTCCTAAATGTTGGAGGTATTTTATATAGATCTATGTAAATGTATCAGTTAGTCCATAAAATTTCTGGTTGGGCCATAACATTTCTGTATGGCTCCAAAGAGTATGTGTCTATCTAAATATAGCCACTCCTGGCTTCTGTATATATAATGTGTATTCAGTAGAGACTGTACAGAAAAGGGAAACAATGTGCAAGAACATGCCGGAATTAATGAGTGGAGCATAATAAACAGTGGCTCAATAGAACACACACTGCCAGAGAGTGAAAATTTACAGTGAAGCTGAGGAGTATAACAGAGTTTATGGAAGAAAGGATACATAGGTGGAGCTCTCAAATATCCTTAGATCTGGGGATGAAGAACACCGCCACCTATAAAATAAATATCTGGGTATAACCAAAATATATAGAGTACTCCGGAGGTATAGACATAAGTGATCCAAAGAATGTATGTTGGCCCTCCCCTCCCTCTAATATCCACTTACAGGAGAAATTCTTGGTGAGCGAGCTGCCTTTACAGTATCTTTTATAAGTAGATTGAGTTTACCAGAACTTTTTTATGGTAGCACACAAATCCGTAATATATGATCCCCTCTATAGATCTCTCTCCGATGTCTCCACCACCTCAAAAACCTCTTCTGTCCCTCAACTAATTCCTTTATCACCTGCTACAATGTTTATTATGCTGTGTAGCAGTGTAATTCCTCCAGTTTACTCACCTTCATGCCAATCTGTATAGGAAAAGACTGGCTACAGTATGTCTAATATACTGGGTAAAAGATCTCTCATCAACCCAGATAAAAAAAAAAAAAATATTTGACAAAATACAAAGCAAATAATTTGAAGTAAAAATCATTAAAGGGATAGTAATGGATCGTATTATGTAACTTTAATATTGTAGACAATAAAAAAATAAAGTGATTGAGGCTACTCTGAGCTCTCAAACTTCTATGGTTTGAGAGATATACAGTTGCAAAGTTCCCTCCTCCCCCCCCCCCTTTCACTGACTTCAGGCTGTAGCTGAGAGAAGGAGATTCTGGTCCCGGGACCATCCTGCGGCCCTTCAGTAGAGCCAAAATACCACAATATAGAAATACTTCAAGACCGTTCAATTGAAGTGTTCATTTGTATATCGTGCTATTTTGGCTCTGCTGAAGAGCCTGCAGGAAGGTCCTGGGACCAGGATCTCCTGCTGTAAGATAGTGCCTGACGTCCGTGAAAGAGGAGGGAGGTTGGAACTTTATAATCGTATATCTCTCAAACCATAAAGGTTTGAGAGCTCAGAGTGGCTTCAATGACTTTAATATTAAAGTTACTTAATATGATCCGTTACTGTTCCCATTAACTGATAAATGATCTGATTGTTCACATTTTTATCACCCCCATAGAATGTATTTTTTTCTGTTTTCCTCTGGCAAATACTTAGGATTCCAAGTTAGTATTAACTCCTCTTTCTAGAACACCGAAACGTTCTATGCCCAGGCCTTCCTATAAAAATTAGCAATTTACTTTTTTTTTTTTTTCTCCCATTTTGCACAAATCTGCATTTGAGGCATATAATAAAGAGAAAACATGTAACCCTACATAGCAAAAAAAAAAAATAAAAATATATATATATATATATATATATATGCACTAGCAATGTGGGACGGCATTGCCCGTCATGTTATGTAGAGAATGTGTGTTTCAGTGGGCTAATGTTATCAGTGAGCAAGCAATTATTACTTGAACCCCTTCAGTGCGAGAGATGTTTTCTCCATATGCAGGGGACATTTGTGGCACCGGTGAATGTATTGTTAGTAAAGTTTTTTTATTTTTTGGAGAAAAATAATATATGTGTGGTTTTAGATGGATTAACCCCTTCGGTGGCAGAGATGTCCCCTGCATATAGGGAAAACATCTCTGGCACTCAAGGGGTTAATAGATCCAAAAGCAGACATATTATTTTGCCCAAAAAATAAATAAGGTTTTTAACAATACATTCTCCAGTGGCAGAAATGTTCCCTGCATATGGGGAAAACATGTCTGGCATTGAAGGCATTAATACATCAATTTGCAGACAATGTTAATTTGGGCAAAACATTTCGTTTTTTAACAGTACATTCACCAGTGCCAGAAATGTCCCCTGTATATGGTGAAAACATATTGGGCACTGAAGGGGTTAATGTAATGGTGAGCCTTGCAAAACAACGAGCGGGTCCCCATGTACAAGGCAGTAGTTATACCTGGGAACTTTACATTTAGCTTTCCCCAGACGGGACTCCTTTGGTGACACTGATGGAAGAAATGTATGATGCAATTTGTGGGGGCAGGGCTTAATTGAGAGTGGGGGCGGGGCTTGTAGGAGCTGCAAAATTGGGTATTTTATGTAAGTACTTGATGTGCTTGTAAAAGAAAATAGGCAGGAGTGAGAGGGGGCCAGTAGGATGGAGAATGGGCCAACAGACAGGTGGAAAAGCAGGACTTTGATAAGAGGAATAGATGAAAATGGGGAAGAGAATGGAAGGGAAGAGTGGGAATGAGGCTTTGTGCAACTCCTTCTGCGTCCCTGGGTGTCACTGAGGTTAAAGCAGGGTGCTATTATGGGGTTTCCCAGGCTGTGGTGTTCTTTAACCCTTTAAGTGCTGGAAAGTCATCCAATGTATTGCTCTTCAATGCACTAAATCATACCTCCCAACATTTCAATTTACCAAAGAGGGACACGTGTTTTAAGGGGTTTTGCTGTGTGCGTGGCTGGTGGGCGAGGCATTACCAATAATTTTTAGGCTATTTCATGACCTACTGATACCTCCTTGTGTAACCTAATAAATGACCTCTAACAAGACCAAAGGTTTTTTATTTACACACACTAATTTATAAACACATGTAATAAAGATTAATATGAGTTTTGTTTCTGAGGAGCAATGTGATACACTTATATACACACCACCAGTCTGATTTCCTAAAAAGAGGGACACCAGAGTGGGAAAGAGGGACAGAGGGATTTGGGTCTAAAAGAGGGACTGTCCCTCCTAAAGAGGGACACTTGGGAGATATGCTAAATAGCTCTCTGGCACTCAAAAAGGCACATAATAACAGCCTTCTTCTGCATTCTCCCAAGCTGTCTGTTCAGGTTGTCTGGATACTATCAGACTGCAGAAGACAGTCAGGCTGACAGTGTAGGAAAGCAGTGAAGATGTCAGTGGGGCAGAGAACATGATTGGGAGGCACATTACCTTTGTTTGCCAGAGTAACCCTTGGATTGCTGACACTGAGATGGTTAATTTGTTGGCTGAAGCCAGGAGGGATACAGGGAACAGGGCTGATGTGTGTGTGTGTCTGTGGTGTAGAAGCGAATGGCAGCCATTTTGGGTTTTTCCTCACTTGGATAGTGGGGGCGGGCCAACTCCCTGCATGATTTTCACAGTTGTAGCAGTGGCCTTCGACCGCTGCAGCTCCTGTGAAAATCTCACCCCCATTGAATCACTCAATGGGAGCAGTAACTCCTACTTACTGCCACCCCTGGGTGTGCTTTGCCAGGCACAAAGTCTTCTTATATATATATATATATATATATATATATATATATATATATATATATATATATATATATATATGTGTTAAGTTCTTTCAACTACAGCAATTGCTGAAAACCTTTTAATTAAGAGACCTTTAGATACCTAATCTAATATAGCATTCCACTGTAACCCCTTTTGTATGTGTTGACATACTATAGTGGGTGCCAGGACCACAAAACTGCACTGATCAATCTGTCAGTTTTCTTGCTTTTTTTAAATATGACATACCTGCACCTAAATGTTTGTAACAACTACAGACAAAGAAGAAACACTAGATAAGGCATACCATTTTGGAAAGAAGATAATTCACTCCATTAAAAGAGGGATTGATTTTCTTTTTACATACAGAACTGGACTCAGCAGCCTTACTTCCACTTATAACAGGTTCAACTGTGAGTAATCAAGGTCCTCTCACAGATACCTGAAATTATATTCAGATCTCACAATCATTTCTCCACACCGTGTAAAACGATCTTCACTGGCACAAAGATGCAGTGTCGCCCTGGGTGCAAGTAAATGAGCTTCTCCACAAACTCCCTTTAATACGTATTCAAAACCAAAGAAAAATTGCACAACCATAGGCATTTAGTATGCAATGATAAAACCAATGGAGCTTTATGGAGCTTTATTGTGGTAATCACATTTAAAAAGTTCCTCCTGCATAATCCAATATAAAGGAAAAACAACAAGGTATTTGAGGGAGAGAATGAATGAACATCTTTGTGACATACGTAGTTTAGAACTACGATCTGGTGTATCCTCTTATTTCAAAAATAAATGTGGTCTGGACTCTTTTAGAGTTCAGGACTTGGAAAGAGTCTCCCTAGGTATACGTGGGGGTAGTCTGGATGCTAAGCTTTCAGGGAGAGAAGTATTCTGGAAGTATTCTGGTCGGGGACTAGGTACCCACAGGGGCTGAACAGAGAATATGATGTCACCTGTTGTGTTTAAAACAGGTGTATGTCATATGGTGAAGTGCCGGGGCTCTGTCCCTCATTTTGAGTCTAATATTTGATCTTTCCCAAGGATGGATGTCTGTATTGATAGATTGATTATAGTATTGATGGTCAATTCTGGTTCCATTATTGGATTGATCTAATCTCACCTGGTTGGCTATTTATTGTCCCATGCACCTGTTAAATAGATGACCTGAATTTGATATAACATATAATGGTTTTTTTGACTGTGCCAACGTATGGGTCTTCATTGTATTGTTTTTAAACGGTTACCTTGTGATTTGCATTATTAAAGACTCGATTATTGTTTAGATACTATTGACCGCACATTGGTTAGCTTGGACTTTTGTTTTCTTTTTGACCAGTCAGGTATTGCTATATTGTGCACCAGTTTTCATGTCCGAGTATTTAAACTTATTGTGATGTCACATCTATACATTTCTGAGGTGATAATATATTTATGTTCACACTATTGCCCTGTACAAGTCTGTTTGTTTGCTTTTCAAGAGTAGATGGTGTATTTTGAACTGGTAATCTATTCTATATTCCCATTTCGAGCTTCTCACAAATACCAGCAATGGGTAATTTATAAATATGGTTATAAAGAATGGTATTTGGGTATAATTCTTTATTTGTTAATTATTTTCATATTATTTTATTTTAATTATGATTTTTCTTTTTTATATTTATATACAGTATTTGCATAGGCACGTACTATTCTAGATTTTCGTTACATCGGAATAGAGATGTTGGTAATTGTTTCAGATATATATACACAAATAGGGAGCTAAGATGAAAAATACAGCCCCCCTACCACTGCGCCTCTTTCCACAGTATACACTCAAAGCAAAATATACAATCAGTTAATGGGAAAAAACACTAAAAAAAGGGGGGGGGATATTTTAAAGAGAAAAATCAAAAACAATAAAAAACAAACACAAATACTTGTATTTCTTAATATTATGCTGTTTTCTTGAGTCCAATGCTACACGCTCACCAGGAGACTGGGTTCCCACTCCAATAGAATAAACTAAATTAAAAAAAGAAGAAAAGAATGGCGCAAAAGAGTCTCTCTAAGCGTAATATGTTGATCACAAGAGATTGGTCCTTCACCAGAACACCATGGAACAAATCATCAGAATATTACTCTCATTTTTCAGAAGCATACAATCTGCCTCCTGGTCTCTGCGCTTGCACTGGCTCACACCCCAGTACGGTGTTCTTCACTACTCAGGGTCACACGTAGAACTGCTCCCGTACAAAATTCTTCAGGAGGAATGACAGATTTTATATGTGGAATTAGCCACTTGAGCAGAGGATACTACACAGTCCAATGCTACAATAGGCCAAACTTTATTTAATCTTGTCAGGAAATCTACTACTGTTGTTGAATTAAGGAACTTCCAGTTCAAAAAAAGGAAGCCAGTTCTGGTGAAGGACCAATCTCTTGTGATCAACATATTACCCTTAGAGAGACTCTTTTGCGCCGCTCTTTTCTTCTTTTTTTTTTCATAATTGTTTCAGTCTAACCGGAAATGAGATGTTCACTATTGTCTTGGATACAATGAATACAAATATAGATACGCACATTTAGTTTGTCCATATTATATATTTATGGATATTAGGTATAGGTCACTATTACTTTCCATGTTCCAATTTATATTGGACTCAGAGAGGGCATATAGTGACACAATACTGACACCTTTATTTATTTGTTTAATTTGTTTTTGTATTATATAATTCATTGATGAGATTAGTGTTTTTCCTTTATGACACTTACATGCTTTTGTATATATTTATCTTATATAATATATTCTTTTATTTATAAAGAAATTAGCTCCATGGGGTATTTTCTGAGACACGCTGAAGGGGTTACTTATTTTAGAATCAGAAGTATGGCATTTACACCTGTTTAGTGCTTAGATGTAATTTTTGAGAGCGCAGAAAGGCTTAACCTTTTTAGAAGCTGAATTGTGGCTTGTAGTCAGGGTAATGAGATTTTGTTTTGCATGGACACGTCACAGTTTTTAGAGATTGGCTGATGAGAATTTAAAAGTTTGAGCGGTTCCTATGGTCAGTGTCTCTGATCACGATTTAGCGTTATAGATGCGAAACGCTTTGATCAGTGGGATGCCATTAGAATGCTTCTACTGTCTGCCATTCCATGATTGAAGTCTCTCCTTGTAATATTTGAAGGCCAAATATCAAGGTACATGAAACTTTTTAAATTTGATTACCGCAATAAAGAACCATTGGTTTTATCATTGCATTCTATATGCCTATGGTTGTGTGGGTTTTCTTTGGTTTTGACTCCGTTTTCTTTTTGCCCATAGCCTGGTATGCACAAGTATTTCCAGAACTGGCGCTAAAGGAAACAATATGCGTTTTGTACACTGCTTACCCTTCTAATGTACTGAAATCTTTGAAAACTATAGAGTTTCCTATTTTATGCAGATATAACATAAGGGCTGCCAGAAGCACAAAACTACCATTTCCAAAATCTGTTGTTTTTTACATACTTCATTATATGACATACCTGTACTAAAATGGCCATAAGAACTAGAGATATAAGGAAAAAATAGACAGGGCCATACAGTTTGCTAAAAAGAAAAAAACAAACAAACACGTTTCTTTAAAACAAAAGCTACCTGATCCTAACCCTAGGCTGATGTGCACAAATGTTTCCAGAAGGTGAAAGTATAGAATTTTATTTTTTTTTTTTTTTTTTTTTTTTTCATAAAGAACCCTCACTTCTAAGTTAGTGATGTATTTGTAAACCATTGGATAGTACCTCCTACTGCCAGACAAAAAAATGGTACTTCATTATTATGAATATACTGTAGGGAGTGCCAAAGGCACAAAACCGCACCTACCACAGTCTTGTTTTTACATTTTTTAAGAAATAAAATGTCTGCATTAAAATGGTTGCAACAAACATAGGCATGAAGACAGGAATTCAAGGTATACAATTTTTGAAATAAGGCAGCCAGCTTCACCCCAATGCACACATTTTTCCAGAAGGTGACAATAAAAATATTGTTTTTTGTTTTTTTCACATTTCCTCTACTTAAAAAAAAATGGCACATGTAATGTTGTACAGTATTATAGCCTAAGAAAAACTGTGGCAATTTTTATATGTTCACATAATGTAGGGGTTGCTAGGGGCACTGAACCTGTTCTACATTTCCTTTTTGAAATTGCTTGACTGCATTAAAACGTTCTTAAAAATTGCAGACATGAAGAAAAGGCAGAGAAGCAATGCCATTTTGGAAAGTAGACTACTGGCTACATCAAATGAGGGGTAACTTGCCTTTCTACCCATAGGTTTGTGTGCACAAATGTTTCTATAAAGTGGCAATATTGGAAAAATATTCCTTAACAAATGCGTTTCCAACCTCTATCCTTTCTTTTGAGTCTTTGTAGTAGTAGGTTTCTCCATATGCCATTGATCCCCCAATATCTTGCCTTGCTAAAAACACCCTGCTTTAGCAGTTCCCATGATCCTTAAGGATCAGGCTGATAAGTGGTCACGATACAGAGATAGAGGTTAAAGGAGTAGAGAGCCATCCACGATGTGTGGTGCTTAGAGGATGTGCATGTTTATGGTCGTATATCAATGATGAAATATAGGATAGGGATGAGTGTTGGAGGCCTTGAAGGTAATGAAGAGTATTTGAATGTTATACTTTATGGGAAGCCATGACAATAATTTTATAGTGTAGTGGTAAGTAATATTCTGAAGGAGATAAATAGTATTCTCGTGGTCTAGTTAAGAATTTATTGGAGAGGAGAAATATGAGTAGCAGGCAGACCAGTAAGTAAAGAATTGCAGTAGTCCAGGTGGGAAAGGGCTTGCATAAGAGTTTCTATTGAAGAGTGAGAAAGAAATGGATGGATTTTTGCTATATTTTGAAGAAAGAAGTGACAGGTTTTTGTTATTTCATTAATGTGGGTGGTGAAGGAAAGAGAAGGGTAAAAAGTTATCCAGAGGGTTACCTGTCTTATTGTACACTGTTGTTTCCTCAATAAAAATCTTTATTAAAAAAATAAAGTTACTCAGAGGCAGTGTGCCTTGTCCACAAAATAAATTGTGGTGCCCCCAACAGTTATAGAAAACTGGGGTATTGTGCAGGATTTAGGAGGAAAGATAAGTAGCTCAGTCATACATATTAACTATTAAGCAATGGTGAGTCATCCTGGAAGAGACAGCAGTAAGGAATTCTGAGATCCATTGTTGTATTTCAGATTGTACGTGTTATTTCAGAAGGGGGCGGTATAGATCTCAGCCTCCTCACAATTTTGTCGAGAGTTTCTTGAGATCTGGTTCATGGGCATTTATTCATAGATACAGTATCCTCGCTGGTGGAAAAGCAGGTGTTGGTTCCCCTTCCAGAGCAGGATTGCTTCACCTGATTTTATAGTAATATTTTTGTTGTTCTCAAAAAGGACCACTACAGCCGTCCTAATTTGGACTTGAAGTGTCTCAGCCAGTATTTGCTAGCTCCTCACCTAAAGATGAATCTCTGTGATCTGTTAACACTGCCATATGTCCAGGAGAGTTTCTTGCCTCCCTAGATCTCCAGGATGCCTATTTTCATGTACAGAATTAATCCAGACCATCAGTACTTCCTTTGCTTTTTGCATTCAACAGCAGTCATTACCAATTCACTGCTCTCAACATCAGATTAGCATCTGTTCCAGGGATCTTTATGAAATTCATGGCTGCCTTGGAAGGTCACATCAGTGCTCAAGGTGAATTCTTGACTCGTTACTTAAACTAGCTTGTTATCAAGGCTCCTTTGGAAGCTGTCCCTCTGCTAAGTGGGCATCCTTCCAAACTTATAAATCTGCTAGGATTTTGGTTAACATGACACATATGCAGTTTTGAATGATGTTTTCAAATGGGTAAAAAAATTCAAGGTGACAGGTCCACTTTAAGTAAAACCTTTGATCAGCATAAACCTTGGTGATTGTCAGTTACCCAAATTCTGAAATGACTGAGGGGCAGCTCAGATCAGCAAGACTTCTAACATAGCTACAAGACTGCTGGAGGTAGACTGTCACATGATACTTACCCTTTAACACCCACATAAATATATTTTGAAAGCCCTTGGTTTATTATAGAGGTCTAGCTAAATGACAGAACTATGTGATATAAAGCTTGCATTACTTTAACAGTATTACAGTTAAAAATCTCAATATATTATGTTTATTTTGTACAAGTTGTTCCAGTTTTGTGGTGTTCTTCATTTCCATATTAAACTGTAGGTGTGTATCAAGGTTGGAGATTGGTGGCTTTGGTTAAAGGAAGTGCAAAGCTCTAGCTTTCTTATTAGAATGCAGAACATCCAAACCACATTTTAATATGGCTGTTGTGTGGCAGTGTATGTTTTCCATCAGTTGAGAAAAGAATGTGGTGTTTTAGAGCATGGCCTTGGGCAGCTTGAGAGTACATTGTAAAAATTTCATCTGCATAGTGATATATTTCGCTGCTTAAGTTCACACTGAATATACACTGATTTTTTAATTCGAAACGTCTGTAATTTTAAACCTACTGGCATAGAGGGGGAATTTGTGTGGGGTTACTGGAAATGGTTGGGGGGGAACACTTTAAGAGAGAGCCCAACGGCTGGCTGCATAAACAAATCATGCCAAATTATTGGCACACACTACTTCTTAAAAAAACAAACTGTTTTTTTGGCAGTGGACTATAGTGTTCTGAACAGGAAATTCATATCAGAACTGTATTGTTGTTTGTAGCCATGTCAGCTGGTTATGGAAAATGTGTGAGACAGAGCTATGAGTTATAAGTGATGGAATATCATAATTTGATGGTGTTTGGACATTTCCTCACAATGAAGTTCTAAAGACTCTGGTGTTTCCTCATTTTTCCCAGTCATATTTTTTTGGGATTGACTCCATTGTTTATTAAACTAGACAAGACACCAAATGTTATGTTATAAGCTTATTCATGATTTTCCTCCATAAACATGCAACAGAACAGGTCTGTATCATATTTGACCTATACCCATGTAACAAACATATAAGTAATATGAAAATAAACCAGTACTGTCATGAGTAATGTGATACACATTGCAAATTTTCAAGCCACCTCCTTCTAGGATATTTTCAACAACTGGAAGACATTACTTATCTTGTTAACGGTTTCATCTGGGTCACCAATAATGCAACTCAGAGAAATAGATTTGTATATATAGAAATATAATTTTACACGTACATAAATATAGATTGTTCTGGTTATGAGGATGCAAGAGCAAAACAGATTGTTCAATCAAAAACAGAATTTAGTAGATCAGTCAGTGTCTTAGATCACAACGATTTAATCTGTACTTCCTTATAAGGAATTGCAGCATGCACAACCAAGATAGTAATGGGTTAACTGTGTTCCGCCTATGCAGAAACAAGCTGACCATTAATATTCTGGGGCTGAGAGAAAATAGATCTGTGTACCCTGTTTATCTATCGCTGTCACTATCTGTTTTATTAAAACATGCATAATTCTTTATATAAAAGGTACATCCATTTACATGAAATGGAGACATTACACAAGCAATTACCCAGCTGATAACAATTACAAGTGTTCCTCAGACACTGACAGAGAGACTGACTTACTATAGTGAGATTTGGTGCATTAGTCTCCTTCTGTTAATATCACAGCCCTATTGTTGCTCAAAGTGCTGTACGTATTCTTGAACACTTTTTCTTTATATTTATTTATTATTTATAAAACTGTCAATATGCATAATGTCTTATCTTGCTTTGTAATTTCGTTTGTAGCTTTATGTCTAATGGATAATGATGACATTGGTAAAGTATGTTGTGTATGAACATATGCACACAGACAGACACTCCCCCACAGTAATTTATATGAACATTTACACAAGTGCATGAACACAGCTGTATACACACACACACACACATGTGCATACTCGCTCGGATGAGAGCACGCAGACTCATTCACACTTTTTAGCTCCTATAAAAGTCCAACATAAACAATTGCTATGAATATATTAAACCAGTGATTCTGTCAGAAATATCTGTAAGCGGCCTGCAATTGTGGCCACACTAAGACACAGTGCGGTTGGATACAGGCCGCTAAAATAATTGAAAGAAGAGAAGACGCTAGGGAGCCCAGAGCCAAGTTCCAAAGAAGGAAAACCCCGAGCACAAAACAAAAGAAAACAAGAGTGCAAGAGAAGAGCAAAAAAAAGACACGAGAGAGCAGCCCGACGAGGAGGGCAAACAAGAGAAAAAGGCCGCAAGAGAGAGAGAGTAATCCGGAGAAAAAAAACCCCACGGAGCAAACAAGGCACACTAGGGACAAAAAGAGCGAAACGCTAATGGAAGCTCAATACCTGAGCACCCGCGGTCTGCTCAGCTGGGCATTTATGCGGCAAGGAGGAGGTCCGGGCGAGGGGACGCAGGACGCAAACCCGGAAGAGTCCCATTGTAAATTATAGTCTCGCGATGTGACGTCAGTGCCTGGAACTGGAAGAGGCCGCCGAAGGACGTGGCGCGGCCGTACGAGAGGACGCCCGGCCGAGGTACAGCAACGCAATATGACAGATTCTCAACCAGGGTGCCCTGGCACTTTGGTGTGCCACGGATATCATCTAAAGGTTTGGGAGATAAGACTAATATCATTTTTAATGTTTTTTTTTTTAAGGGCTACAATATAAAATAAAATTATTTTCAAGTATTACTATGCCTTTAAGTATACTTTGTTGACAAAACATTTTTTTTCAGTGACAGCATGGGAATTTGAACTACAAGAGCTATTGTTTATCACTTACATGCTTGTTGATGCCCAGTTCATGGAACTTTTCATTGTTTGTTATTCTTTGAGATCAGTGTCAAACACTACACAGTGTTCTCAGTGTGATAACGTTTTTATTTGACAAAGAAAGGATTCTTTTTTCACTGTCGTCCAATACAGGTCACTGGTACCATGGGATGTGTAGTCCCCTTTAATAGGCAGGAACAATTATGCAAATAATTTGCAAGGGGCGGAGCCTCCCCTCTTACTTAAGCCACCTTCTGGCCAGAGCCACCCATATTGATTTGTTCCTGGTGTGCTTGCACACCAGGCAGAGAACAGCTATGCTTCTTAGAGTTTTATTATTTTTTCTTCAAATATGGAATACCACCATTAGGAGGGTGACCATGGCTGTGAATGCCCTCACCCGAAGTGGCTAGTGCAGCTTCCAGGGATTTCTGTGGACCTATACCTGATGAGGGGACAGCTTGTGTTAAGCAGCTCCCCTGTTGGGGAAATTACCTCTGGTTCTTTCCCTCCCTATCATGGTCACCTGAAGACAGAAGTCTGCGAGAAAGGTGAGTCACCCATTGAGTGCTGAAGGTCCACTTGTCCCCACAGTGTCCCTTTGATGGGCTTGTATTTGGGAGTTTTAACACACTCCAGCACTCATAGGGTGTTTTTATTGCATTATCACTATTTATGCAATTTCTGTGTTATTCTCTGAGTATTGGAGCATTGGGTATTCATTTATTTATGTTTCTCATGTATTTCATGCTTGTTTGGGCACTTTTTAATGTTTTACTGAACTTTATTAAAAATGGTGTTCCGCGCCTTTAAGCGCGGCTTTTTCCCGCTCAGCAGCAGAGCTCCTTTACTCTCTATGGGAATTCACAGTTTGGGACATATCTCTGAAACCGCTTGTCACAGCAACTTCAGAGTGGGCTCATTTTAATGCTAGGCTCCTGCTCTATCATCCGGTTGGTGTTTTATTAATGTAGGGGGTTCAGGGGGGCTTCGGGCACTGTTTGGGGTACTTGCATAGGGAAAACTACATTTCCCATGAGCGCTTAGCTCGCGCTCGTTTCTGATTGGCTGTCATGACGGCCGCCATTTTGTGGTACTTTTCCAGGGCGAGTACACTACGCAGGGACCGAGCCTTCTCTCTCCTCACCAGATTAACCCTTCGCTGGCCAGATAAGTCCGTTTTTAGACCTTTTCTGGGGTGAAACTTTAATCTTTAACACTTTTCTGGGTGATAGTGTTTGTTGTGGGGTATATTGACGCTGTGAGCATGTCTACTTCACTGGAGCTAGGGGCTAGACCCAAGACTAAGGAGGCTGGGGGGTCTTCTACCCCCATGGCGTTTTGCTCCTCTTGCCACATTGGGCTGGATTGCGATAATGTGGGGGATCTATGCCCTATTTGTACTGATAAAGATAGCAACCCTGGGCTTCCCAGCCACGCTATTGAGCCATCTTGGGTGAGGGAGTTTAAAGCTGCCACTAGGGATCTCAGATCCACGCTTCAACTCTTTCCCTCTCAGGTACAGGGGGCTCTCCAGGTCTGGCAGACCCCCTCTACTATCAGGACCTCCCTGCCTAAGCCACAAGGAGCTCCTGATATCACTGATTCTTCTGAAGAAGAACTTTTACAGGATTCTGATGCTGAGGAACGTACTGTTATTGAATCTAACAGGTCCATTGGGGACCCCTATGAGTGTGACCCTGAAGTTTCGGCTGAGGGTCTGATCAGAGCGGTTCTGAATACGCTCAACCTTCCTCTGACTCAGGAATCCACTTATGATCCTACTGATGTTTTTCAGAAAAAGCCATCTAAACCTGTTGTTTGTTTTCCAACTAACCCTACTCTTGCCCGTCTGGTTTCTGAGGCATGGAAGAATCCTGATAGATCTTCCTCTGTCTCCAAAAAGTTTGCCAAACTTTACCCTTTTCCCGAAGCGGAGCTGGCAAAATGGGTTCATCCTCCCAAGGTGGATGCTCCTGTGTCTAGACTATCCAAATCTACTGCTTTGGCTGTCTCAGATGCCTCTGCCTTGCAGGACTGGACGGATAAGAAATTAGAGCTCTCTCTTAAATCTATTTTTGCCTCTATTGGCACTGCCATGCGCCCCACCTTTGCTGTGGCATGGGTTAATAGGGCTATTGCAGCCTGGACTGAACGACTGACTGAAGCGGTTCGCCAGGATGCGCCTGTATCTGAACAGTTGCAGCTTCTTGCTAATATCACTGAAGCTCAGAACTATGTTGCTGATGCTGCTTTTGATGCTGTGCGCATGATGGCGAGGGCCTCCACTTCTTCTGTGGTGGCTAGACGCGCTCTTTGGCTGAAAATTTGGTCTGCTGATACAGCCTCTAAGAAAGCCTTGCTTTCCTTGCCCTTTCAGGGGAATTTGCTCTTTGGCTCTGAGCTCAAAGAAATGATCAGTGAGGCTACTGGCGGTAAAAGTACTCTTCTACCCTCAGTCTTTAAGAAAAAGTTTCCAGCCAAACGCAATCGGTCCTTTCGTTCCTTTCAGACTGAGACACGCTCCTCGGCCCAAACGGGTCCTCCCACTACGCGCTCCTCCTCCAAGCCCAAACAGTCCTGGAGGCCCAAAGTTGCCTCCAAGGCCAAGACCTCCAAGACTGCTTCGGCATGACTCGCCGAACCCGGGTCCGCATCCGGCTGTAGGCGGTCGTCTCCGCATCTTTCGCCGGTCTTGGGAGGAGTCAGTGGCGGACCCATGGGTTCTTCAGGTGGTGTCAGAGGGATACAGGATCCCTTTCTCTTCCCTTCCTCCTTTTCGGTTCCATTTTACTCGTCCTTCTCAGGAACCCTCAAAAAGGCGTCTGTTCGACGACGCTATTCAGGATCTCTTGGACAAAGAGGTCCTGGAGGCGGTTCCGCAGGGGGACACAGGTTCAGGATTTTATTCCAACCTGTTTGTGGTAGCCAAAAAGGACGGAGGAGCCCGTCCCATCTTGGATCTCAAAGATCTCAATGCCTATGTGGTGACTTCCCACTTCCGCCAGGAGTCCCTGCGCTCTGTGATTGCAGCAATGTCTCCAGGGGAGTTTCTTGTCTCCCTGGACCTTCAGGATGCTTATCTTCACATCCCTATTCATTCAGAGAGCAGGAAGTATCTCAGGATTGCCTGCCACAGGGGACACTTTCAATTTACAGCGCTCCCCTTTGGACTGACTACAGCTCCTCAAGTCTTCCAGCGGGTGCTGGGCTCCTTGATAGCGGTGCTCCATCAGGATGGGATCAGAGTGACACCCTACATGGACGATCTCCTACTGAAGGCCTCCTCAGCGGAGCTTCTCCACCAGCAGTTGCAGAGGTGCATGCACACCCTGAACCGTCACGGATGGATCCTGAATCTGGACAAGTCGGACTTGATTCCTTCTCAGAGGCTTCTGTTCCTGGGTCTCCTGTTCGACACTCGCCAATGCATGGTGTTTCTTCCAGAGGACGTGGCTCACCAGATAGCCGTCAGAGTGGCTGGGATTCTGGACATGGACGAAATTCCAGTTCCGAAGTTGTCGTCCTTAGTGGGGAAGTTCATTTCCACGATCGAAGCAGTACCATTTGCCATGGCCCACTCCAGGGATCTTCAGAGATTTGTGATCCAGATGTGCAGGAATCATCCAGATCATCAACATCTGTCTGTTTCTCTTCCTCCTCATGTCGAGTCGAGTCTGCACTGGTGGTTAGATCTCTCTCATCTCTTGAAAGGGAGATCCTTTCTAGTTCCTCATTGGACCACAGTCACAACGGATGCCAGCCTTCGGGGCTGGGGTGCAGTCTGGGGTCGCTTCAGTGCTCAGGGGAAATGGGGTCTGGAGGAATCCATGCTCTCCATCAATGTTCTGGAACTTCGAGCTGTCCGGCTGGCCCTGAGGCACTGGGAGTCTCAATTGACCGGTCTTCCAGTCAGAGTAGAGTCCGACAACGCCACGGCGGTGGCTTACATCAACAGACAAGGCGGCACAAGAAGCGGTTCCGCCTGGTGGGAAGTCAAGGATATTTTGTCTTGGGCAGAAGATCACGTGCCTGTCATCTCTGCAGTTCATATTCCAGGCGTGGACAACGTCATGGCAGACTTCCTCAGTCGTCACACCGTCGACAGCGGAGAATGGGCTCTTCACCCAGAGGTGTTTCACATGCTCACTCAACGGTGGGGGATGCCAGTGGTGGATCTGATGGCTACCAGACACAACAGGAAGGTTCCGGTGTTTTGCTCCCGTCTGAGGGACTCCCTTGCTCTAGCGGTGGATGCCCTGTCGATCCCTTGGGACTTCTCCCTGGCTTACATCTTCCCCCCTCTTCCTCTATTGATCAGAGTTATTCAGAAGTTGAAGAGAGAACGTTGTCCTGTCATCCTGATTGCTCCAAACTGGCCTCGCCAGTCCTGGTTTCCGGAATTGATGGCCATGTCAGTGAAGGATCCAATCCCACTTCCAGCCCGTCCGGACCTGCTTCTTCAGGGGTATCTGTGGAAAGAGGATGTTCACTCTCTCCGTTTGATGGCATGGCGGTTGAATCCTCGATTCTAGCTAAGAAAGGCTTTTCTCCTTCTGTGGTGTCGACGATGCTCAGTGCTCGTAAACCTGTGTCTTCCAAGATCTATCATCGCATTTGGTCAACTTTCGTGACATGGTGCTCTGTCAAGCAGTTGTCTCTTGACTTCCATCTTCCCACTGTCCTGGCCTTCTTGCAGGACGGTGTGGACAAGGGGCTCAGTCTGAGTTCCCTCAAAGTTCAGACCTCTGCCTTGTCTGTGTTTTTCCAGGAACGGATTGCCATCCTTCCTGATGTGAAAGTCTTCTTCCAAGGTGTGACTCATGTTCGACCTGCCTTCAAGAGTCCTGCTCCCCAGTGGGATCTCAATTTGGTGCTGGGAGTTCTTCAGCGACCACCGTTTGAATCCTTGGCTTCCATTCCATTACGTCTTGTGACTTGGAAGATGGCCTTCCTTTTGGCTATTGTGTCAGTACGCCGGGTGGCAGAGTTACAGGCATTGTCTTGTAAACCTCCTTACCTGGTGTTCCACAAGGATAAGGCTGTGCTTCGCACTACCAAGGAATTCTTACCCAAGGTTGTGTCTGAGTTTCACATCAATCAGGAGATTGTGGTTCCCTCTTTCTGCCCTAATCCTTCATCTGACAAGGAAAGAGATCTCCATTTGTTGGATGTGGTGCGTTGCCTCAAGTTTTATGTTCACCGCACCGAATCTATCAGGAAGTCTGACGCTCTATTCGTCATTCCTGAGGGGCCTAGGGCAGGAAGACCGGCTTCCAAAGTTACCATTGCCTCTTGGATTAAGGCTACCATCCGTGAAGCCTATAAGTTGAGGAATAAGCATGTTCCCTTCAGGGTGACTGCCCATTCCACCAGATCTATTGGGGCCTCCTGGGCCTACAAGAATCAAGCTTCTGCTGATCAACTGTGCAGAGCGGCCACTTGGTCCTCTGTGCACACTTTTTCTAAGCACTACCGAGTTGATGTACTGGCATCGGCTGATGCCAGCTTTGGAAGGAAGGTCCTGGAGGCAGTCTTGCCTGTGTAGGTCTTCCGCTCTGTGATCCTTAGTGCTTCCTTACTGTTGAGCCCGGTTGGCTCGTGTTCCGTGTGCTGTGTTAAGTTCAGGGATTGTTCCCTTGATTGGTGTCCGTTGACACTTACAGTTTGGGCTATGTTATCAACTGGTTAACAGTTCTAGTGACTTGGGCCTTGCGCCTGGTCCTTGCCTTACTTCCCGCCTCTGGATCAGCTCAATGTTTGTACATCCCATGGTACCAGTGACCTGTATTGGACGACAGTGAAAATAGGATTTTAGTCTTACCTGTTAAATCCTTTTCACTTAGTCCATACAGGTCACTGGTCTCCCACCCTGTCAAGGGACCAGTCTTGGCTCTCCTGTGGCATTCAGTGGGAGACCGTTCGGGCATGCTCACAGGAGTCTTTCTTTTTGCTTACCTGGGGTCAGTTTAGGGTCTCAAATCAATATGGGTGGCTCTGGCCAGAAGGTGGCTTAAGTAAGAGGGGAGGCTCCGCCCCTTGCAAATTATTTGCATAATTGTTCCTGCCTATTAAAGGGGACTACACATCCCATGGTACCAGTGACCTGTATGGACTAAGTGAAAAGGATTTAACAGGTAAGACTAAAATCCTATTTTTTTTTTTTTTTTTTTTTTTAATTAAAGAAGTTAATTTTTAGGCCATTTTTCAACTCCCACAGTAAAGAAAACTTTCTCTGTCATCCAATACAGATTACTGGTAACTTTGGGTAGGCGATCAGCTCCTTTAATAGGCAGGAACAAGTCTGAGAAGTGACTGCTGGGTGGAGCCTACCTCCTCTCCTTAGCTGGCAGCTAGCCAATCCTCAACCAGTAAGATTTGTTCCTTGGTCAAGACACAAGCAAAATAACAATCCTGCTATAGTTTTACCATTTTATTATTTTTCTGTTAGAAATGGAATACCGCCATTAGGCGGATTACCATCTATGACAATTCCCATCACCCAAATGTGGATAGCTCAGTTTACCAGGTGCTTTTGTGGACCTAAGCCCTGGGGGGAAAATCTTGGCTGCAAGTTCTTTCCCCAGGAGTTGCCCACCAAGGCTTCTTCTTGATATATGGTAATCTGAAGACAGAAGACCTGATAAAAAAGGTGAGCACTTTGAGTTCTGAGGTCCACATCTCCCATGCTTCCCCTCTGCACAGGGGTCTCTGTTGGAGTTCCTATTACATACTCATGCACTCATTGGGTTTATTCTGTATGTCTGTGAGTTGTTTGGAGCAAGGTTCTGTGGTAACTTAACCCTTTTGCTGCTGGTTAGCACCTTTTGGTGGGATTTTGGGCACTTTCCCTGTTGGGCTCAGTGTTTATTGAGTGGTTTTACATTTGGTTTTCACCTTGCTAACTTTATGTTCCGCTCCCTTAAGGCGCGTGTTTACCGCATAGATGCCATTGCTCCATTCACTTCTATGGGACTTTACAGTTTGGGTCATGTCTCTGCAACCGCTCCATGTAGCATGGTCAGAGGCGACTCATGTTGTTGTTTTTCCCTTGCTCTGTCATCCAGTCAATGTTCTGGGTATGTTGGGAACTTTAGGCGGCATCGGGCACTGTTGGGGTACTCTCTTGGCAAAACTACATTTCCCATGAATGCCCGCTTCGCTCGCTCGTTTCTGATTGGCTCCCGTTGCTGCATCCATTTTGTGTATTCAAAAATTGAGTATCCTACGCAGGGCTTGGACTCTCCTCTCCTCCGCAGCTTAACCCTTTGTCTACCAGATAAGTCTTAATTTAGTGTTTCTGGGTGCATTAAGTATCATACACGCTTTATTGTGGTTGTTTTGATATGGATACTGGAGTGTCTTTGTCCCCCATTGCTCACTACTCTTCATGTCAATCAGGATTACCTAGAGAATACTCAGGTCATATTTGCCCAGTATGCTCTGCTGCCCCTGAATCCCTTGCTGGGACCTCCAGCCATGCATTAGAGCCAATATGGATGCAAGAGTTTAAGGCTACTACAAGGGACCTCCGGTCCACCTTACAGCTCCTTCCATCCACCTTACAGGGGGGTCTTCAATTTGTTGCAGACCCCTGCCCCTATCAGATCTTCCCTGCCTAAACTGCCGGGTGTACCTTATGTGTTTGATTCCTCTGAGGTGGAATTATTGGTGGACTCTGATGATGATGACTGTTCAGCTGTTCCTTCATCTCAGTTTTTTGGGGACCCCTTTGATTTGGACCCCATTCCCTTGGCTGAGGGCCTGATCAGGGCTGTGTCATCCATCCTGAACATTCCCTTGGTGCAGGAGGTGTCTTCTGACCCCTCTGATGTTTTCCAGGAGTCTGTTAGGCCCCATGCCTGCTTTCCACCTAATACTACCCTTGACCGCTTGGTGTCAGAGGAGTGGAAATTTCCAGACAAGAAACCACCTGTGTCTAAAAAGTTTGCTAAACTTTATCCATTTTCTGAAGCGGCCCTTACTCAGTGGGTTCATCCCCCCCAAAGTGGATGCCCCAGTTTCCAGGCTCTCTAAGTCAACTGCAAAAAAGACAAACCTGCTCTCCTCTATATACTGTGAACATATGTGCCCTGTATTTAGCATATGTAATAACTCTTGGTAAATCTGAGTGAAAATAAGTGAGAATTTTGTCCCACAAATTGGCCAATCCTTGTGTAAGCTTACCACCACGCCAAGGTATCTCACTTTGTGATAATTCCTACTGTAATACACGTATAGCAGCCCTATCTAAATTAAAAACAATTCTCTGAGGAAAGATGTTATAATAAACGCGTCATTGGAGACCCTTTAAATTGCATTTTGATATTTTTATTTCTTGTGGGTCCCAGTGTAATGCAATTAAAAACAACAGACATACAACAAAACTAAAATAGGTGTAGAGGGAGGACTTACCTGATACAAGGCCCATGAGGGCCTGCATTGATAAAATACTTACATAGAAAACTATGTTCCATTTATGTCCTTCCCCACAAGTCATGTAAGGAATGGATGATACCAAACAAGCAAGGGGGATTGCATACTGGAACAGGCCAAAAAGCCTTGTTCTTAAAGGCTTTTGTTTTACACATATCTCTAAGTCAACTGCCTTGCCAGTGGCTGACGCCTCTGCTCTCAAAGACTGGACTGACAAGAAGCTTGAGGCTTCTCTCAAGGCTATTTTTAGGATAGCGGGCTCTGCTCTTCGCCCTACCTTTGCTGCTACATGGGTAAATAGGGCTGTGGCTGTTTGGACTGAACAGCTCAATTCTGCTGTCCGTCAGGGAGCCCCTACTTCTGACATGTTTTATCTTCTCGCTAACATTGCTGAGGCTCTTCATTATGTCTCTGCTTCCCTGTTTGGCTCTGTGCATATGGTAGCCAGGGCATCTACCATGTCTGTGGTACCCAGAAGGGGTCTTTGGCTTAAGATCTGGTCGGTCGACACGGGTGACAGGCAGCGCGGACATCTTGCCATTGTGACGTCCGCACTCCTGCTCTGTCTGTCCCAGCCAGGTATAGGAGGCGTTGCTAGGAGCCATTTGGCTGCGGCTGGGACTGACAGCACAGGCGCGTGGGCGTCACAATGGCAAGATGTTCGTGCTCCGTCCTGCCTGTCACCCATGGAAGAGAGGAGAAATCTATTAAATAAGGTAATTATTCTGGCGATTAGCACTACTAAGCAGCTGGTCGCCAGATGGGGACTTAATGAAGGTAAAGATTGTGTCGGGTGGTAGTTCCCCTTTAAGGGAACTCAATCTGAGGTCCTTATCCACACCTTCCTGCAAGAAGACCAGGACCGTAGGCAGATCAAAATCCTGAGAGAGGTCCTTATCAGCACACCAAGATAGGAAGGTCGACCAAACACGATGGTAGGCCTTAGAAGAAACCGGTTTGTGGGCACCAAGCATAGTAGCCACCACGCTAGAAGAAAAACCCTTCTTCTTCAGTATTGAGGATTCAATTTCCAAGCCGTCTAAGCTACACGATGAACATCCTGCTTCCACAGGTAACCCTGTAGAAGAAGATCCGGACGGCAGGGGAGCCAGAATGGCTTCGCCACTGACAGATCCAGAAGCTCCGGAAACCAAGCCTGCTGAGGCCAGTATGGAGCAATCAGAATGACTGGACAGTGCTCCAGTCTCAATTTCCGTAACACCCTGTGCAGCATGGGAAGGGGAGGAAAGATGTAAGCCAGAGGAAGTAACCAAGGAATGGACATGGCATCCACCGCTAGAGCTTAAAGGATCCCTCCATTGAGAGCAGAACCTCAGCACTTATCTGGCAGGCGAAGGGTTAATCTGCAGAGGAGAAAAGGAGAGTCCAAGCCCTGCGTAGGATACTCGTTCTAGAAAAGGCACAAAATGGCTGCCGCAGCGGGAGCCAATCAGAAACGAGCATTTGAAGCAAGCGCTCATGGGAAATGTAGTTTTCCCAGAAAAAGTAACCCAACAGTCCCCAAAGCCTCCTGAGCCCCCCAACACACTTGCATTGGTAACCGGATGATAGAGCAAGGTCAGACAATTAAAATGAGCCCTCTCTGAAGTTGCTACTTTGAGCAGTTACAGAGCTATGTCCCAAACTGTACAGTCCCATAGGAGTGAATGGAGCAATGACGTCTGTGCGGTAAAGCTCACATTAAAGTCGTGGAACTCAAATTTTGTCAAAGTTAAAACTGTGAAATAAAATTACATGAGACATCACTAGAACAAGTTAGAAGACCCAAAAAACACTGAACCCAGTAGGGAAAGTGACAATACCCCCCCCCCCCCAAAAGATGCAAACCAGCAGCTAAAGGGTTAAGTTACCACATAAACCTGCTCCAAAACACCCAACAGACATACAGATAGAACCAATGAGTGCAGGAGTGTGCAATAAGAAATCCCAAGGAAAAAAACCCTGTGAGGAGGGGCGCTGTGGGACATGTGGACCTGCAGCCCTCAAAGGGTTGCTCACCTTGCCTGCAGATCTTCTGTCTTCAGATTACCATGTAGTAAGAAGAAGCCTCGGCAGGCAACTCCTGAGGAAAGAACTGGTATCCAAGATTTCCCCCCCAGGGCTTAAGGTCCACAAAAAGCACCTGGATACTGAGCTAATTACATTTAAGGGCATTGCCAGTTATGGTAATCCGCTTAATGGTGGTATTCCATTTCTAACAGAAAAAAAAAAATTCTAAAACTATAGCAGAACTGTTCTCTTGCCTCTGTCTTCACCAAGGAACAAATCTTTCTGGAGCTGGTTGGCTAGCTGCAGCCAAGGAGGGAAGGTAGGCTCCACCCCCTGCAATCAATTGTAGAATTGTTCCTGATATTTAAAGGGGTGGATCACCTACCCAAAGTTACCAGTAACCTGTATTGGACGACAGAGAAAGTGGAATCTTGGTCTTTGAAGAAATTTTTGAGACTTAGTTTAAGTTGGAACCTGTGGATGTTGACCTCCAGATTAAATGTATTGGTTCCTGAGATGGGAACAAAGGAGAGACATTTACTTAAAAGAGAAATCTCTTCTCTTGAAAGAGGTCTGTTACTAAGATTGAAAACTACTTTATTAGGATTGGTGGTGGTTTGAACAGATCTCTGGTGTTTACTGTCCCTCCTTGTATGTGGGTGTTTCTGCCCCTGCCTTTTCTGTGGGACCTTGTTTGTACCCCTAAAAAGGGAGTTCAATGTCAGGATACTGGGTTGGAGGGTCTGTTGTGGAAGTGTTAGGTTCTTCTCTGTCAGTCTGGGATGAGTTCCCACAGGAATCTACAGTATTCAAATTTTTGTGTTTGGCAATTCTTTTAGGTTGACGTCTCGGATTTGTGGAATGTTCTCTTTGTCCAGAGAGCCAAGGATACCCGCGGTTCTCTTTGTAGTCCTCCTGGACTCTCTGGAGTTTATTATTTTTAAAGTTGATAAGTTCCTGTTTTTATTTGGTAATTGTAGTTTTTATTTCAGTGTACCAGACAGTAGAGTCATTAGTTAAAGTGTCTTTATGGGTGGTCTCAAAGGTCTGGAGATGTAACCTAACTTGCCTAAGGATCCTCCCTACCTCCTCTACCACAAAAACCAGTAAATCAAATGAACATTTGTTTAAGTTGGCACACCACACTTACTAAAGTCAGGGTTTCTACAGCCTATAGTAGATATATTTTTAACTCTGAAATCCGTGGGTAATTGGTTAGTACGATGATAATTGGACAGGTATAAACCATGCATCTAGAGGTCAGTGTCTCTTTTCTTTAGCTTTAACAAAGAATGATATAGATTAATTGGGGACTCACCACTGGCAATGTCCTCAGGGGGAGCTGCAAACAGGATATTCTCAATCTGCTCTGTGTTAACAAAGATCCCCATGCAAGTGAGGTGATGTCTGATGAAGATGGCTTAGAGGGACACTAATGTCCAATATTTTTTTTTTCTTGTTTTGTAGATTTAAAAAAAAAAAAATTATGTGGCACAAATCCCATCTCTCAAACCTTTATGGTTTGAGAGATATTCGCATCCAAAGTCCCCTCCCTCTCTACCCTTCTCCTGACATCAGCGCTTTGCTGACAGCAGGAGATCCCAGTCCTGGGATCATCCGCCGGCTCTGCAGCAGAGCCGATATAGTGATACTGGAAAATAATTACTGTATTAGAAAGGTCTACAAAGTGTGCCTGGTTTACAAGCACACTTTGTATACCTTTCCAATGCAGTAATTATTTTTAAAGAATGCGATTTCAGCTCTGCTGAAGAGCCTCCACGAGTCGCCGACTCTAATCTGCTGTCAGCTTTACAGCTGACATCAGGGAAAGGGGAGGGAGGGGGGAACTTTAGATGCGAATATCTCTCAAACCATACAGGTTTGAGAGATGAGATTTGTGCCACATAATTTTTTTTTTTTTTTTAATCTGAAAAACAGTTTATGGGACATTACTGTTAATTTAACCCTGAGGCATGGCAATTTAGAATGGCTACATCTATATACTTTATGTTTTTTGGCTAATCAGAACAATAATTCCTGCCAGTTTGGAATTTTAGCAGTCATTTACATGCTTAAAATCAAATAAATATGTTTTGATAGTAGGTATGTATTGGTTGTTCCTCTCAGATTTCCCTACTAATTCAGTATGTTGGTCCAAAATCTTGTTGTGTAGTTTCTGTGGTTCTTAAAAATGATGGTCTATTTTTTTTTTTTTTGATGGTCTATTTTTGACACTTTGAACAGATCACTATACATTAAACCATGCTTGATACTGAATGCATTTTTAAAATTAAAACAGAATGCAAACTCTTTCTACCCGACTCCTTTCAGAAGTACAAGGATTGAACAATGAAGGTATTTTCATGAAAAATTTGGAACAATTCTGGGCAAAACAACCGCACCATTGGCTAGAAAGAAACATTTTCATTGATTTAAATTGGACTTTTTTTAATATATAAATATTTCTTAGTGTGTACTGTTCATTTCCCCATGGGGGAAAAAATAAGTAAATTATATATATATATATATATATATATATATATATATATATATATATATAATATATATATATATATATATATATAATATATAAAATATTTACACTCACATCTTCCATATTCCTTTATTATTAGAAAGTTTTCAATGCAGTGAAAATATTTGTTCTAGTCTTTTCCCGTGTGCATGGTTACTTGGCTTACTCTGCTAAAACAGATGTTGCTGGCCTTTTTATGTGCTTGATTCATATGTAAATGTCGAAGAAACTGCCAATCCATTAATATTTCTTGGGAAAGCTTTGTTTTGGATGCTTCTAACAAAATATCTTTTTTGTGACTTATGGAGACTTTTCTCCCACCCCAATAATTAAATGATGTTGTGATCATCTGTAGGAAATATTATGAGTGTTGGCTACTACAAATGAAGATTTTAGTTTGCCAGACAAAGGACTGACAAATACTACTTTAGTTAAGACTAGTGATGCTTGTTTGATGGATGTATTCTCCAAGCTTTCAGAGAGTGCACCCCAAAAATAATTACACTTGACTGTAATTTAAAATGTAAACCACAATTTATTGAAAATTCTAAACCTCAGTTCTTGTACTTATGGGAAATGTATGAACCAGCTGCTCATGTTCTATGGGTCAGCTTTGACCCATGTATGAAGTGTTGTGCGCTTTTTCTTCCACTAACAGTTCCATCTTCTGTTCTTCTTCAGAGAGATGTAACCTTGAGGGATAGTAAACCACATAATAACAACCAAGTTTTCCTCCACCACATTGCCGGAAGTTATTTTCCTTAGTAATGGGAGACAAATTTATTATGCATTTAAGATGAGCTTAGATAATTTTGAAGAGAAGTAATAACTCCCTATATCTTGTTTGCCATCTGTTTGTAAAATAAATATTTTTTAAGAAATTAATCTTTATTTGTTGGTGAGACTATATGTTAATTCGTTTCTGTGTTGTGACATCATTACAACACAATGTGCTGTGAATTAATATTGGCATATCCCACATACTGGAGCTTTTCTAATAGCACAGCAAATGATGAGTACTCTCAAACGTAACTAATTGGCATATTGTGCTCTGTAGCAAAGTACCTAAAGGATTATATTCACACAAATGGAACAACCATCATTTTGGTTTTTGAGAAAAATGTGGTAACTGTCAGATAAAATAATTTGGTACTAACATGCCTATTATTTGGCAACATGTCATTAGTTCATGCACGGTAGTAATATTTATTCATCAGAGTTCCATAGTTTCATGGTTTTGAAAGATCACTGCTAAAAAGCATTATTTAAGAGAAGTCATCCATCCATTCCTTTTCCATCCAAGTCCATCCATTCCTTTTCTGAAACAAGGGTCCATTGATACTATTTCACTCTACATTTGTATTAGAGTGCTCTTCTAAACTGTCAGCATGTGTATTACAAATTATGTATGGCAAAAGAAGCTCTCTTTGAGGGTTTTACAGGCTGTCTTCTTCTGGCAGATGTTTACATTTTCAAACAAGGTTTTTCTGGACATATATGAATAATTTTTTTCACCAAAGTCAGAGGGTTAATCAAAGTTCCAGGATAGGAATCTGCTGAAAATTAAAATGCATTAGACTTAAAATAGAACCGATTTAGTGTTTTGTCATAATATAGTGTTTGTTATAGTCAGAAAGATGAAGGTCATGCATAAATGGCTTGACAGAATGCTTCTTTATTTGGATAGACACAAACCCAATTTATAATTCAGCACAAACCAAAAGGATCTTTTTATGCTTTGTTTATTTTGGAAACATCCTACTTGTGTCCCAATGTCTTCTTACTAGATTAATGTTAATTCATTTTCTTCATACCACTGTACAAGATTTGAGATTTACAGAAGTAGTAAATGTGTGGATAAACTAATGATTTTGACATCTTTCTGCCAAAAGCTTAATTCAATCTGGAATATGTTTTTAGCCCAGTTCTTACATAGTAAAGTATGGCTTTTGACAGTGAGCGGTTTTCTGTTCTAAACATCTTTCTCTGTCGTCCATTACAGGTTACTGGTAACTTTGGGTAGGCAATCTGCCCCTTTGACTAGGCAGGAACAATTTTAGAAGTGAATGCAGGGGGTGGAGCCTACCTTCCCTCCTTGGCTGCAGCTAGCCAATCAGCTCCATTAAGATTTGTTCCTTGGTGAAGACACAGGCAAGAGAACAGTTCTGCTATAGTTTTAGCTATTTTTTTTATTTTCCTGTTAGAAATGGAATACCACCATTAGGCAGATTACCATAACTGACAATGCACTTAGATGTGGCTAGCTCAGTATCCAGGTGCTTTTTGTGGACCTTAAGCCCTGGGAGGAAATCTTGGTTGCAAGTTCTTTCCTCAGGAGTTGCCCACTAAGGCTTCTTCTTAATACATTGTAGTCTGAAGACAGAAGATCTGCAGGAACGGTGAGCAACCCTTTGAGTGCTGAGGTCCACATGTCCCACAGTGCCCCTCCGCACAGGGGTTTCTTCCTTTGGAGTTCCTATTGCACACTCCTGCACTCATTGGGTTTATCTGTATGTCTGTTGAGTGTTTTGGAGCAAGTTTGTGTGGTAACTTAACCCTTTAGCTGCTGGTTTTGCATCTTTTGGGGGGGGGGTTATTGGAACTTTACCTACTGGGTTCAGTGTTTTTTGGGTCTTCTAACATGTTCTAGTGATGTTTCATTCTCAGTTTCAACTTTGAAAAATTTGTGTAAAGGCACGCTTTACCGCATAGACACCATTGCTCCATTCACGTCTATGGGACTATGCAGTTTGGGACATATCTCTGCAACCGCTCAACGTAGTGACTTCAGAGATGGCTCATTTTAATTGTCTGCCTTTGCTCTGTCATCCGGTTAAAGTTTTATGTGTGTTGGTGGGTTCAGGGGGCTCTGTTGGGGTACTTTTTCTGGGAATACTACATTTCCCATGAGCGCTTGCTTTGCCCGCTGGTTTCTGATTGTCTCCCGCCACTGCAGCCATTTTGTGCCTTTTCCTGAAAGAGTATCCTATGCAGGGCTTGGACTCACCTTCTCTCCTCTGCAGATTAAGTCTCTGTGTCCCCTATTGCGCATTGCTCCTCATGTCATTCAGGGTTACCTAGAGAATTCTTAGGTCATTTATTCCCAACATGTTCTGATGTCCCTGAGTCTCTCCCAGGGACCTCCAGCCATGCATTAGAGCCAGTTTGGGTGCAAGAGTTCAAGGCTGCTACTAGAGACCTTCGGTCTACATTGCAACTCTTTTCATCCCAGTTACAGGGGGTCTTCCACTCAGATCTTCCCTGCCGAAACCGCAGGGAGTACCTGGCGTATCAGATTTCTCTGAGGAGGAACTGTTGGTGGATTTGGATGTTGAGGAATGTTCTGCTGTGGGCTCCTCTCAGTTTTTTTGGAACCCCTTTGAGGATGATCCTGATCCCTCAGCTGAGGGCTTGATCAGAGCCGTCTTAACTACCCTAAACATTCCCTTAGTTCAGGAGGTTTCTTCGGATCCCTCTGTTGTATTTCAGGAGCCAAAAAGGCCCTATACTTGTTTTCAATCTAACCCCACTCTTGACAGCCTTATGTCTGGTGAGTGGAAGTCTCCAGACAGGAAACCTTCTGTTTCCAAGAAATTTGTCAAGCGTTACCCCTTCTCTGCGGTGGCGCTTGCTCAATGGGTTCATCCCCCCAAAGTGGATGCTCCTGTCTCCGGGCTATCTAAGTCCACTGCCTTGCCAGTTTCTGATGCATCCGCTCCGAAAGACTGGACTGACAAGAAGCTTGAGGTCTCCCTCAAGTCCATCTTTGCCACTGCTGGTACTGCCATGCGTCCAGCTTTCGCTGCGGCATGGGTGAACCGGGCCATTGCGGTCTGGACTGAACAGCTCATCCTGGCTGTCTGTCAGGGTGCTCCTACTTCAGATATGTTGTGGCTTCTTGCCAACATTTCTGAGGCCCAGCACTATGTTTCTGCTGTCTTATTTGATGCCATCCGTTTGGTGGCTAGGGTTTCCACCATGTCTGTCATTGCCAGACGATCTCTTTGGCTCAAAATCTGGTCTGCTGACACTACTTCCAAGAAAGATTTGCTCTCATTGCCTTTTCAAGGCACCTCTTTGTTTGGGCCAGATCTTAAAGATCTGATTAGTGAGGCCACAGGGGGCAAGAGTACCCTTCTGCCTATGGTCCCCAGGTGGAAGATGCTTCTCAAATGTAATCGGCTTTTTCGTTCCTTCTAGACTGAGACACGTCTGGCGAACCAGGTGGTTCCCTCAGCTCCATGTTCCTCCTCAAAGCCCAAACAGCAATGGAAGCTCAAGGTCTCCTCCAAGCCTAAGGCTTCCAAGCCTTCTTCTGCATGACTCGCCGAACCCAGGTTCCCACTTGGCTGTGACTGGCCGTCTGCTTCACTACCACAGCGTCCAGGAGGATTCAGTGGTGGACCCTTGGTTTTTACAGGTGGTGGTGGAAGGGTACAGGATCCCCTTCACCTCTCTTCCTCCCTTTGGTTTTTTTCCCTCTCATATGCCTCAGGGTGTAGAGAAATGCCGTCTGTTCAATGGAGCTATCCAGGCCCTTCTGGACAAGGATGTTCTGGAACCTGTTCCAATTCGGGACTGAGGTATGGGTTTTTACTCAAACCTCTTTGTGGTCTCCAAGAAGGAAGGCGACCTTCGTCCCATTTTGGATTTGAAGGATCTCAATTCCTTTGTGATCAAGACTCATTATCACCAGGAGTCCCTAAGGACAGTGATTGCTGTTTTGTCCCCGGGGGAATTCCTTGCCTCTCTGGATCTTCAGGACGCGTATCTACACATCGCCATTCATCCAGAGAGTCAGCAGTATCTCAGATATGCCTGCGACCAAGGGCACTTTCAGTTTTCAGCTCTTCCCTTTGGTCTGGCTACAGATCCTCAAGTCTACAACCATGTCCTGGGAGCTTTAGTATCCGTCCTCCATCAGGACGGCATCAGAGTTACTCCATACATGGACGACCTGCTTCTGAAAGCCCCTTCTGTGGAACGTCTTCATCAGCAGGTTCAGGACTGCATTCATGCTCTCACCCATCACGGGTGGATCATCAGCTTGGACAAGTCAGACCTTGTCCCATCTCAGCGTCTGGTCTTCCTGGGCCTTCTATTCGACACTCAGCAGAGCATGGTGTTTCTCACGGACGAGGTGGCTAACCAGATCACCCACAGGGTTCCTGCTGTTTTGGCTCACGATCCAGTTCCAGCCAAGAAGCTGTCATCTCTAGTGGGGAAATTCATCTCCACCATAGAAGCAGTCCCATTTGCCATGGCTCACAACAGGGAACTCCAGAGGTTTGTGATCCAGATGTGCAGGGGTCAGCTGGACCTTATGAAGACATGAGTATCCCTCCCTCTTCATGTGGAACTGAGTTTGTCATGGTGACTCGACCTCTTCAATCTGCTGAAGGGCAAGTCCTTCCTGGTATCCTTCTGTACCGCTGTGACAACGGATGCCAGCCTCTCTGGCTGGGGAGCGGTCCTGGGTCTCCTGAGTGCTCAGGGTCAGTGGTCTCCAGAGGAATCTCTCCTCTCCATCAACGTGTTGGAGCTTCAAGCGATATTTCATGCCCTTCTCATTGGACACCCCAGCTGGAAGAATGTCCAATCCGGGTTCAGTCCGACAACGCCACGGCCGTGGCTTACATAAACAAGCAGGGCGGAACAAGAAGTCTCGCCGCTTGGTTAGAGGTCAAGGCTATATTGTCCTGGGCAGAAGAACATGTTCCTGCCATATCTGCAGTGCACATTCCTGGAGTAGACAACGTCATGGCAGACTTCCTCAGTCGACACACGATGGACAGTGGAAAGTGGGAACTGCACCAGAGGTGTTCACCCTCATTGTTCAGAAGTGGGGTCTTCCTTGCATCGACTTGATGGCGACAAGACACAACAAGAAGGTTCCAACGTTCTGCTCTTGCTGGAGGGATCTTCTAGCTCTAGCGGTGGATTCCATGTCCATTCCTTGGTTATTTCCTCTGGCTTACATCTATCCTCCCCTTCCCATGTTGCACAGGGTGTTACGGAAATTGAGACTGGAGCGCTGTCCAGTCATTCTGATTGCTCCGTACTGGCCTCGACAGGCTTGGTTTCCAGAGCTTCTGTATCTGTAAGTGGCGGAGCCATTCTTCTACAGGGTTACCTGTGGAAGGAGGATATTCATTGTCTTTCTTTGACGGCTTGGAAATTGAATCCTCAATATTGAAGAAGAAAGGTTTTTCTTCTGGTGTGGTGGCTACTATGCTCCGTGTCCGCAAACCTGTTTCTTCTAAGGCCTACCATCATGTCTGGTCAACCTTTCTATCTTGGTGTGCTGATAGGGACCTTTCTCAGGATTTTGATCTGCCTACGGTCCTGGCTTTCTTACAGGACGGTGTGGATAATGGACTCAGTTTGAGTTCCCTTAAGGTTCAGACTTCTGCTCTCTTTCTTTCAGAGGCGCATTGCTATTCTTCCTGATGTCAAGGTTTTTTTCCAGGACGTTGCTCATACTCATCCTGTGTTCAAGACTCCCTCTCCTCAGTGGGATCTTATCTTGGTTTTGGGCATCCTTCAGCACCCTCCCCTTGAGTCCTTTGCTACTATTTCTCTACGCCTGCTGACGTGGAAAATGGCCTTTCTCCTGGTGATCGTGTGTGTGCGCCGTGTCACAAAGTTACATGCTCTGTCTTGTAGACCACCCTTTTTGGTGTTTCACAAAGTCAAGGCGGTACTTCTCACTTCTCAGGAGTTTTTCCCAAAGGTGGTCTCTGAGTTCCTCATTAATCAGGAGATTGTGGTGCCTTCTTTCTGCCCTCACCCTACCTCCATTAGACAGTCTGATGCTCTGTTCATCATTCCTGAGGGCTCCAGGGCAGGGAGACCTGCATCCAAAGTGACTATTGCTTCTAGGACCAAGTCCACTATTCGTAAGGCTTACGAGCAAAGGAAGAAGCCTGTTCCCTTTCTGGTCACGACACATTCTACAAGATCTATTGGGGCTTCTTGGGCTTCTAAGAAACAGGCCTCAGTTGATCAGTTGTGCAAGGCTGCCACTTGGTCGTCTGTGCACAACTTTCTGAAGCACTACCGTGTTGATGTGCTGGCATCAGCTGACGCCAGTTTTGGGAGGAAGATCCTGGAGGCAGTCTTGCCTTCTAGGATCTTCTTCAGTTCTTTTGAGCTTCCTTCACTTTTGAGCCCTGTTGGCTGTAGTTCAGCGTGCTGTATAACAGTTGGGGTGTTGTTACCCCTGTTCAGTGTACGTTGACACATAATTTGTTTTGTTGTGCTGTCTCTGATCTGATGTTTCATATCTGCTCTGGTGACTTTGGGGGCCTTGCACCTGGTCCTTGCCTTACGTCCTGCCTCTGGGAAACTCAGTGGTTGTACATCCCAAATTTACCAGTAACCTGTATTGGATGACAGAGAAAAGAGGATTTTAGTCTTGCCTGTTAAATCCTTTTCTCTTAGTCCATACAGATGACAGGTCTCCCACCCTGTCAAGGGGCCATGTTTGGCTCTCCTGTGGCAGACTGTGGGGGTCCTTCGGGGTAATTCTCACAGGAGTCTTCTTTCCCTTCCACCATCAAGTCAATAGTTAGTGTCTCAAATCTTACTGGAGCTGGTTGGCTAGCTGCAGCCAAGGAGGGAAGGTAGGCTCTACCCCCTGCATTCACATCTAGAATTGTTCCTTCCTAGTTAAAGGGGTGGATCGCCTACCCAAAGTTACCAGTAACCTGTGTGGACTAAGAGAAAAGATTTAACAGGTTTAGACTAAAATCCTCTTTTATAAACCCATTGCTGTGTTATAGAGCTTCACCTAAATATCACACCATTTCTCCCTGAAGTTGTAGATGTAATTCTTTCACAGACTGAATCCTGTACAGAATCGATCTTGAACTCAGTAGCAGCTCAGAGTATTGGGAATAGGCAAGGATGGATATAAAATAAAACACTTTTTCTCTTATGTTGAATGTAGGGGATACAGAGATCTTGAGTAAATGTCTCTCCACCAGGAGACAGGCACTTAGATCTCAAAGACTCAACTCTCTTCCCTGAGCCCTAGTTTTCCCTTTAGTTTCCTTTAGTCAGTCTTCATCTAGAAAAGCATAGAACTGTCTACATTGCAAATCTAGAAAAAATGGTGAAACAGCCCAGCCCATACAGAAGAGATTTTATTCAGTAATAACTTCTGATAATACCCCTTATGGTTTGTTACATTAGTTTCCTGAGTTCCACTGAAGATACACACAGTGACAGTGTAAACAATAACTACAGTTTTTTTTAACAAATGATATGAAATAAACCAAAAAGGTACTTGGCAACCGCTGGATTTTCCTCGGTATGGGAGAGCCCTCCACAGAAATTCCCTCAGTAATATCTTTAAATGGACATGCTTCTGTTCCCAAGGTGGCTTTGAAGTCCAGAGATGTGTTGCAACTTGTTATTGTAAAGAAAACACTACATCCTAAGGGAGATATGCTACTAACCTATCCTATTGCAGTATAAACTGTTTTTACCAAATAAGGTGATACATAACGGTCTTCTTGGCTGCCCAAGAAGAGACCACAAAAAAGAACCTCCCTTACATAGTTATAGTGACTCTAATTTCTATCTTTCTTTTCGTGTCTGTCTTTATGCCTGTGTTTTTCTCTTTTAAATCTTCTATTTTGTTTATTATAAAATAAAAACAAAACTCTTAAAGATGTGTGCCTCGTGCAAAGCAATAGTTTTAAAATAAAATATCTGATGAACTGGGATGTATTCTTCAATGTAGTAAACAAAATGATTAGTCCCTGGCAACAGATGTGTGTGAAAATCCGTGTCTATCTGTTGAGTACATTTGGCTGTAGCCCTGACAGTTTTCATGACTGCATGAATATTTTTCTGATAAGAGGCTTTTGTTAGTCGCATGAAAAAGTCTGACCTTCGAGACTCAGAACTCTCACAGTTGTGTCCCCTTTGGCACTGTGCTCACAGACCCAATAGGCTCTTGTGAAGGGCTTCTAAGCCCAAAACTACATGTCCATATGAGATGCACAGTCAACCAGTTAAGTTTGTGGCTGTGAGCCACATAGTTTTTGGTTGCATTGTAGCCCCATCTCAGCTGCAGGGATCAGTTTTCTGACATACCTCCTCCCCTCAATGGTTAGGGCTTTTTATTTTGTAAAACATATTTGCTCTTTAATTAGTCTCACCATATAAGAGGGCCATGTATTCCTGTTCCTTCCAAATGTATTGACTCAAGCTTAATTTGACTTTTGGCATTTTATCATATTTAGGTTGGCCTTTAAAATTATTTTTAGGTAACAGAGTAACAATAATCTTGTGTCTGATGAGTATTATAAACAATTGCCTTAACTCTTAAAAAACAGAGAGGTAAGAAACATATTGCTTTGTTCAAAGTGAAGCAATCATTAATATATAAACACAGCCTCACGACATTTTCTGTTAGATATGGCTGAACGTTTGCTTATTTCTTTTATTGTTTCTGCTGGATTTTGTACTATTAAGCATTTCATTTTGTGTGGATGCAATTTCTAAGAGTAACAAAAATCTCTTTGATAGTTTCCTTTTAATCTTCTGGATGCCAGCGATGTCTCCATTGCACTGCTTTGCAAACTGTTGGAGATGTCTATAGCACCCAAGGGGTTAAAATGGCTGTTTTTATTATTTGTACCAAAAGTAGGGCTTCATGCTTGAAAGATTTATGCTGATTTATTCCAGTCACAAATTGTCTGCATAGTTTCAAAATCAAGGTGCTTTATCCTCCATCATAAAAGAGCAATGTGGATTTGCCTCACTCAGTTTCCCAATTGCTGCTGTAAATGGAGCTACTCTAGTGATACCACAGAGCTTACATTGAAATGGAACTACACAAATGATACTGCAGACCTCCACTAACAGCATAACCCATTTCCCTTGTAAGATCTATGGTATCAATCATGTCGCCATACCTCCCAAGTGTCCCTCTTTTAGACCCAAATCCCACTGTCCCTCTTTTTAGGGGATCAGTTTGTGTGGTGTTTATATAAGTGCATCACATTGCTCCACAGCAATAAAACTCACATTATTGTTTCTTTAAATGTCAGTATATGTGTTTATAAATTAATGTGCTTAAATAAAATACTTTGGTCTTGTTATAAGTAATTTCTTAGGTAACACAAGGAGGTGTCAATAGGTCATGAAACAACCTAAAAATTCTCGTTAATGCCCCGCCCACCAGCCACACCCCCAGCAACACCCCCTAAAACACAATTGTCCCTCCTTGGCAATTTGAAATGTTGGGAGATATGTGTCGCTGTACTTAAATTGTAAGCATTATGGTATCACTAGAGTAGCCGCATTCTAGCTGTAGGCTATGTGGTCTCGTTTGCCTTACTTAACAGCATTAATGCCAATATTAAAAGTAACTAAAGGGGATGGGCTGGGATGCTGGGCTGGAGAGATTGAAGAAATGGGCCAGTCGATTGTATTTGTCCCCCCCAGGCCACAAGTTCCCAGCCCTCCCCTGCTAACTGGTATTCCTGAATGGCTGAAAACCAAATCACGTGTCTATATTTTCTAAACTGTGTCTAAGTACAATTTTTATTTTGTATTGCCCATGCATACACATATCCGTTTATGTGATTTTTTTTTTTTTTTCTTTCTCTTTATTTGCATTTCTTTCTTGCGTCTTTCTGTATAGGTTATTTTCTTTCATGTTTGTTTATAGGTTCTTTTTTGCTTGCTTTTATATATGTGTCTTTATTTCTTGTTTAGTACTGTATATGTGCATTTCTTCCTGCATGGTTCTGTATGCTTGTGTTTCTTTTGCAATTGTTTCTTTATATGTGTGTTTCTTTCTGACTTTGTTCTGCAAGTGTGTGTTTCTCACCTATTCTGTACAGTTGTGTTTCTGTAAACGTGTTTCTTTCTTGCTTGATTTCTGTATATGTGCATTGCTTTCATGGGTAAAGCGTGATACTCTGTTAGCTATAGAAATACAGACTAGTAGAGTAAAAATGATACCTTTATTGGCTGAGTGGCTCTAGTATGCAAGCTTTCAAGACAACGAAGTCTGTACTTTAGGCATAAGAAGAAGAGACCTAAAGTGTGCATAAATCTTGCATACTAGAGCCACTCAGTCAATAAAGGTATCATTTTACTCTACTAGGATTCTGCATTACTTCCTTGGTTCTGTATGCATGTGTTTATCTTTTGCTTGTTTCCATATTCATTTCTTTCTTTCTCTCTTGGTTCTGTATACACAAGTATCTTTCTCTTTTGGTTCTGTACTCCTGTGTTGATTTGTTGTTTGTTTCTGTATATATACATGTTTATTTCTTTCTTGGTTCTGTGTATGTGTGTTTGTTTCTTTCTTGTTTCTGTATACATGTGTTTTTCTTGTTTCTGTATACATGTGTTTTTTTGTTTGGTTCTGTATACATGTGTTTCTTTCTTGTTTCTGTATACATGTGATTCTTTTTTGTTCTGTATACATGTGTTTCTTGCTTAGTTCTGTTTTATGTACCTTTTTCTTTTTCTCATGTCTCTGTATACATACGAATCTATCTTGTTTCTGTATACATATGATTCTTCCTTGGTTCTGTATAGAAGCGATTGCTTCCTTGGTTCTGTATACTTGTGCTTTTCTCACTTGGTTCTGTATAACTATGTTTTGTAGTTCTGCATATGTTTAATTTTTCTTTTTCGTTTATTTCTGTGTATGTGTTTATCTTTCTCAGCCTGCTTTAAACAATGCACACTTTAGTAAATATATGTCACATTACAATTACATCTGATTTAAACATTTTGTTAATTTGTTTATGAATTATCTGTAAATTTGACATGGATATTTTCTCTAGGGATTCTGTGTATTCCTAGCAACAACTTAAATAAACTATAGATCAATATCAGTATATGATAAGCTAACTTTTCATTTCAAATTGTGTACTCTTTTTCAGTTACTTGCTATGTCTTTAGTCCCTAATTTACATGTATGTGTTCCAAGATAAGACATCCACATATGCCCTCTGGAAGAGATTAAATCTCCCTCTCCCCTTATATTTGTCTTAATCCAGCAGGCCTAGATTTGCATTTCAGGAGCCCCTAGACAAGACCATTTTGTTCCCACTAGTAAAAACCTGCACTCTACCTGTGATCCACCCATACTGTCCATGACCCATACCATTACTTAAGGGTATGTTTATATTAATGCCTTCCGTTAAGTAAAGTGGAGTTTATATATATTGTATTTGTGGATATATTACACTCACCCACAAACACACATTCATTCAAACTCTACTTTAGAAGCCCTATTGAGCTAAAAATAAATAAAACAAACACACACTCAGCTATAAAATATACCACACACACACACACACACACACACACACACACACACACACACACACACACACACACACACACACACACATTTTCTCAAAATCCCTGCTTAAAACCATAATCTGAAGGTACCAAAGACTACAAATGATTTCTATGAATAATTATCATTAATATTTTACAGTGCGAGGGCACTGCTAGCCACTGTATAGTTGAGTACCATGTAGAGCTCAGCACTTAATATTTAGCGGATTTCCTTATTGTACGAAATAAGACATAATTGGATGCTAAACGATATGTAGATTTCAAAACAGTAGCAAGCATATTTCAGTAGAGACTACTAAAAAATCCAGGCCAACAGTATATAATGTTAATATTTGGTAGGCTATTAACTTTTCCCTGCCTGTTAACTTCTCATTGACCTTTTTCTAGATTCGGATATACATACAGTCTTCACGACGTGTATACAAAAATAATATTGCAGGCATATATAAACTGATCACTATGCAAGTTTGTATGAAAAAATACATTGCAAGCTTACATATCCTTGATACTTTTTTTTCGTAGTGGTGTGCCCTCATTGTTCATGGGAGACAGTTCTTCCAATCAATAGACACATTAAGACTCAGAACTTACAGTGTATAGGACATCAGACCTGTAATGCATATTCAGAATGAATAACAGGAAAACAGTACCCTCAGAGCTTGGAATTAATTGAATAGAATACACAGTAAATATACAGTTTGTATTACACAGTGAAACTGAACCTTCATATTCCTATTATGGCATCAACTCCTAAGCCTCCAGTAAATTAGAAGACTCCTATAGATTCCTCCAAAAAAAAGATAAATCACAAAAAACATAATCTTGTGAAGGATGTGAGAAAAAGATTTCAGTAACAGACTCATCTAAGCTTTGTCCACTTAACTAAAAAAAAAAAAAAAAAAAAAAAAAAAAAAAAAGCAGCTGGGCATGAAATGCTATTAAACAATAACTTTTATGTATTAAGTAGTCAATTCAAGGAACTTTTATGGCTGTGCAGGAGGCAGCAATTCCTAAGAAAAAACAGTGTCTGAAAGATCCCTGTGAAGGGATGCTTAGTGCTATTTGGTTGATGGATTTAGAAGAAAAAATAGAATCACGATTTTCTCGATACAGATTGTTAAAAGAAATTGCTAACATCAAGAAAACAAACCGGTTTTCCTGGGATGTTTTAGCTGATATGAAAAAGTTCTTAGGAAAATCATCAGCGCTGTCTGTCATGGCGAGACAATCCCTGTGGTCAGACATTGGGGAGCAGACTCAAAAATAAACAAGAAAAATATAAACAATAAACGTCACTATTTTGAGGGTCTATGTTATTTGGTGAGCATTTGGAGGGTTTAAAGGGGAACTTTCACTTCATAATTTATTTTTTTTCTCTGTCGTCCAATACAGGTTACTGGTAACTCTGGGTAGGTGATCCGCCCCTTTAAGTAGGCAGGAACAATTCTAGTATTGTATGCAAGGGGTGGAACCTACCTTCCCAGAATTTGATCTGCCAAAGGTCCTGGCCTTTTTGCAGGATGGTGTGGATAAGGGCCTCAGTTTGAGTTCCCTTAAAGTTCAGACGTCTGCTCTCTCTGTTTTCTTTCAGAGGCGCATTACCATCGTTCCTGATGTCAAGGTTTTTTTCCAGGGCGTTGCTCATACTCATCCTACCTTTGGGATTCCTGCTTCTCCATGGGATCTTAACTTGGTTTTGGGTGTTCTTCAGCTCTCTCTATTTGAGTCTTTGGCTACAATTCCTCTACGCATGTTGACGTGGAAAATGGTCTTTCTCCTGGCGATTATGTCTGTCCACCGTGTCGCGGCGTTATATGCTCTTTCCTGTAAAGTGCCATATTTGGTGTTTCACAAGGATAATGCGGTGCTTCGCAACTCTGAGGAGTTTCTCCCGAAGGTGGTTTCAGAGTTCCATATCAATCAGGAGATTGTGGTGCCCTCTTTCTGCTCTGACCCTGCCTCTGACAAGGAGAGGGATCTCCACTTGTTAGATATGGTGCGTTGTCTCAATTTTTATGTACATCGCACTGAGTCTATCAGACAATCAGACGCGTTGTTCGTCATTCCTGAGGTTCCTAGGGCAGGTCACAACCTCAGTATAATGCTAATCGTAGCTTGCTGTAATGCTAGGAGCCGTTCACACCACACTGAAGTGAAGAGTGAACGTGCTCCTCGGGCAAGCTAGGAGGAGGATGTAATATTGCTGGGAAGTCCTGAGAGCTGTGCCGAAGATACACAGTGCTGCATAATGCGGAAGTGCATGGCTTTGACATTGAATACCTTTAAAAGTATGTAAAGATAAAAATAACTTTTCCTAATACTGCTTAAAGCGGGACTAACACCGCTAACAAGCGTTGTCTGTAATAATTTCCTATCTAGCGACTAGCTGCTTAGTAGCGCTAGTCACCAGAATTATTACCTCTTCATGGAGAACTTTGAAGTGATCCTTGGCTGACAGGCAGGATGGATCGCGGACATCTTGCTCTAGAGACGTCCGTGCTCCTGTGCTGACAGCACAGGCGTGCAGACGTCACTAGGGCAAGATGTCCACGCTCTGTCCTGCCTGTCAGCCGAGGATCACTTCAAAGTTCTCCATGAAGAGGTAATAATTCTGGCGACTAGCGCTACTAAGCAGCTAGTGTCCAGATAGGAAATTATTACAGACAACGTTTGTTAGCGGTGTTAGTTCTGCTTTAAATGTTGATACAATTGGTAAAAAAAAAAATGAAGTGAAAGTTCCCCTTTAATCAATACATTTTCAGGGGTTAAGAATTTTTTCTTAACACGAGAGTAGGCACAAACAATCTTCTCCTTCTCATTCCTTTAGCTTCAGACCCATAGGTCAGGCCTTTTATGAATCCAGAAAGTATCATCCGTGCAGACCATATGAGCAAAGAATATAAATCAACTCATATAGAGTCAAAGAGGTGAGTTCTCGAAGGAATTTTACTGAAAGGTAAAATTCTATAGAGGGTTTCAATGAAGGTCAGGGAACCCAAATCCCAATGGAGGCAGTCTGCAATTCTTTCCAGAAGCTTGTAAACAGATGAATAATCTAGATGAATGAATTTATCAGGTGATGGAATTGTAGTAACAGCTGGAGCAATTGTACAAGACTTGTAGGAGTCATCTATTTATTCGTTGATTGGTCCTGCCAGCTGGAGGCCGTGGATAAAGCCCTTTCTTTATGCAGTGGAGGAACAAAGAAGGAAAGGAAATATCAGTAAGCACATTTCGCCATTTTGTGTTAATTTTCTAATTGGGATGGGAAATAGTGGAGACAGTTAGTGAACTGTAAAAGGCACAAAGAAGGGGATGGAAAAGCACAGGGGAGTGCCCTAGTGCAATTTAAAAATATATGTTGAAGTACCACCACCTAAAAACACCCCACACGTGTGTACTCAAGTATATAGACAGCTAGTGCTCACTCTGGATTACTCCAAATAAAGAAATAAAGGGATGCCCAATATTGTAATAATGTCTACACCAAGGAAAGTCTCAAAACATAAAATAGCTCTACTCACATATAGAAGTGGGCAGCTAATAGGATAATCAGATCCGACTAATGTGCTTGTGAAGATATCTCACCATCTCCATTCAGTGATCCACACTAGCTGCTGCTCACTGGTCCAAAATAAGAATGCTGGCGTGGATCACCAAATGGAGATAGTGAGAGATCTCCACAAGCATGTTAGTTGGCTCTGATTATCTTCTTAGTTGGCCACTTCTAAATGTGAGTAAAGCTGTTGTATGTTTTGAGACTTTGCTTGGTGTAGACATTATTACACTATTGGGTGACCCCTTTGTTTCTTTTTTTGAGTAGTTAGTGAACTGAAGCATAAGGAAGTAGAACTCAAAAATAGAGAGGGAGATTTGACTGTACTCTTAAGTGATAGAATAATGAAAGCCAAATATACTTTTGTAATAGGGTAGATACAGAGTGCCAGAAAACAAGCTTTGTAGGTCCACAAGAAAAAAAAAAAGGGAGATTAGATGAAATATATCCGACAAGGAGTGACTGAGTGTGAACTGAATCAGAGTATAACAAGTATAACAATTTATAATATATGTTTCCAGGAAAGATTATCCATGTGCCATAGGGTTACAGTCCTACTGGATTTCGAGAGATTTAGAAAGAGAACAAGGGGGAGATTTACTAAGGTGTGAAAAAGAGGGGATAAAGTGGTGATGACTTCTCCAGTCTATCACTTCTCCAGTTCCTGTGTTATTCTATAGAGCCTTTTCACTAAGATCTCCAGAGTTGAACAAATGCATAGTACATAGGCTCCAAACATAGGAACTGGAGAAGAGATAAACTGGAGAAGATATCACCACTTTATTCCCTCTTTATCACCGCTTAGTGAATCTCCCTCCCAAGTGTTATAAATGATATTGAAGGCCATGTTTAAAATGCGTGGATCCATAGATGAGAAAGCAGTTAACTGTGCTTTCAGAAGTCAGCCGAAGTTGTGGCAAACCATTTTGGTGTCATCTGGAAGACTCTGCATTCTGATTGGTATATTAAAAGAGAGAGCTTAAATTAAAGGTTAATAATAGAGGAATGGCATGGGAAGCAGGATTTCTGCCTTCTTTCATCTTGCTTTGTTTCACTCCTAAGCAAGAATACTATGAGGGATATGCACTAAGGCATGATAGTGGTAATGAAGCAGAGATAACATCTCCAATGATATCACTTCTCCATTTCCAGTGTTATTCTATGGAGCCAATGCAACAGAATTTCTCCAGCTTTGGAATTTTAGTGCATATGCTCTATAGAATAGCATAATAACTGGAGAAGTGATATCATTGGAGAAGTTATCTCTGCATTATCATCTCTTTATCACACATTAGTGCATATCCCTCCATGTGTTAGGAAGATGTCATTTTTTGGTATTGGTAGAACTTGAGAACAGTGTACAGACAATTTAATCATTGTCATTTACGATTACGTACAGGCAATTTAATCATGGTCATTATGATTAATCATGGTCATTTCTGATTATATATGTAGAACACAAGCAGGATAATTTGAATTAAATAGTTAAACCTAGAATTCATTGATTTGCCAGTTTTCTGAGAGAGATGGAAAAACCGATATTATAAGAGGCCAAAACATTAGAAAATATCCCTATCAGCCCATTGGAAATAGAGAGTGCTCAAGTGAATACCTAATTATATCACAATCCCAACACCTTTTTATAAGTGTACATTTTAGCTTAACTCTTTATGTTTGAGAGGGTGTGCAATTCATTGCATACCCCTCTGATACTCAAAGGGTTAATTGTCCTGAGTGTCTTGCTAGAATTATTATTTTTCTCTAAATGCTTCAGATACTTCTAAAAAAAAAACAAAAACCCTCTCTAGAACCTACTGATTGGTTTAATAAGTACAATTGGACATTTATATTACTATAGCTTGAGTGAAATAGACATTTTAAAATATAACCATGTGGCTGGAATGTGAGAACAGCCGATTTAGGGTGACAGTTTTTGGCCTGGAGTTGAAGTGTGGCTTGTCAGTTTTATTTTTATCTGTGCTGAAGTGAAGCCATGGTTGAATTCCTGGAGCCACAGTGGAATGACCTCAGGCTCTTGAGTTGCTAGGACCCAGGAGCCAGTCACGTTTCCTGTTATTTGGTATATGTTATTAGTGAGCAGGTATTTTTGGCTATGCCACATGAACAAAAATTATCATCAGGTTTCTACTGATAGTAAATTAATTTGACCCGCATTTTTGCAGCCTGAGCTGGAAACAGGTGACAGTATCTGGAGAAAATGCTGCATCAGCAAAGTTGCCCTGGAGCAGCTCCAGAACTAGATCAGTGTTTCTGGAACTGGGTGTCATTCTCTACTTCATTGCCAGCCTGAAGGCATTCTGGAGTTGACAGACTGCCAATCCTAATTGCAGAACCTTGAAGGTGAGGAAATATCGTTTAGTAGCTTGTTCTGTGTTTAATGGAAAACTAGGCATGGCATTTTTATTTCTATTGAAACAAATGAAAATATTATTGCACTATTAGTTAATGCGAAACAATATATTCTCAAAAGTTGATATCAAACTTTTTTGTGCTCTTTGAAAAATAAGAGAGAGTTGAGAATAATAAATATAGAAACAGGAATTCATACCAACAAGTTCCATCTCATGCTGACAACTGATTTATTGTGTATTACTGAATCAACAATGTTTGCATATTTATTCCCAAAAATAGCTGCATACACTGTTAGCTCCAGGGAAGAATAAATAAAATTCAGGATGCACCCTCTAAGAGATCTCACTGGATACACTTACTTCCACTTGAATAATGTGAGGTTGAAAGAACAGATGTTGTGTGTGAAAGACAGAGAATAATGGCAGATAACCAATGCGTCTTGTCTGCTTTTTGGGTTAAAGTTTTCTGTTTCAAATGTCTTCAGTAATTTTTTCTTGCATTCCAATCAGTTTATTATGAGAAACCTTTATATGTTCCATTTTTTTTTCCTTGCATTCCAACCAATTTTTTTAAATGAGAAAACTGTTCCGTTCTTTATTTGTTTATTTTTAATATTCAAATGACTGCTTTTACCCAATAAAGTGTTAACTGGGTGACTGTGTCAAGACCTTTCACCTGTCCCTGACTCCATTATAAATTTGGAAAAGTGTGATGAAAGATGTTCATAAAAGCAGTAAACTCTTAGAAAACCGTGTTAGAGTTATGCAAAAAAAACAAAACAAACAAAACCAAGCAAAAATAAATTCTTGGTTATAGTTTGACTGCTGCAAAGTCATTGAATTCTTTACCACAGCATATATTTTCAATTTATGAATACTTCATTCTGTCTCTGATACAGGGACCTGCGTAGTCTTGGTGCTGGTTCAGTAACTGGGGTGCGATGCTAGAGAGCGAGGCTTAGGTTCACAGACAGCATGCCAGGTACTCCCTTGCTGCAGCCGAAGTTGGGTAAAGGTGCTGGTCGCAAAACCAGATTGTTCCAACCCAGTTGAGCTGGGGTATAACCATGATGGGAGTACATTGGAATCTGTGAAAAACCAGGACCAGGTAGAAGCTGAGGGATTGAGTAAGGCCTGTATATTCACAGAAAGTGAATGGTCAGGAGTAGCTGGGTCTAAAGTCTAGGAGATTAATTAAGCAGAAGTCAAAAATCAAGCCAGGTCAGAAGCCAAGGAGCAGAGATCAAGCGGTGGTGAAATCAAGCCGCATCAGAAGCCAAGGAGCAGAGATCAAGTGGTGGACAAAACAAGCTGGGTCAGAAGCCAAAAGAGAAGATAATAGTACAAGGCATAAGGCTCAAGAAACAAAACACTGGAAGCTCTTGGAACGGGCACCCACTGACTCAGGTTGCCTGTTAAAATTGGAAAGAAGAGACAATGCACATGCGGCCTGAAGGGGGCTTGATCGAGAGCCGGATCCAATAGGGTGAATAGGAAGATGAGAAATGGAGCACATCTATGCGCAGATGCCACTGGAATGAGGAAGTGGTGGCACTGCACATAATCGATTGAATCCGACGGGACGCCCATGCGTTGGAACAGGAAGTGCCTGTGAGGTAAGTGAGCCATTGGGTGGAAACTGTGACAGATACATTTCTTTTTTTCTGTCCATTGTTGAACACAGGAATCATGGGTTAAGTAGCTACTACCTGGAAGCAGGGTTCTAGCAAACTAGAGCTCTTTGAGGAGTAGACTTCCTCCCAGCTCTACTTCACCCATCCAGCAGCAGCGTTCAGTTTTATTGCTCTGCATCTCAGGAATGCAGTAGGGTTGATTCTCTTCAAGATTTTCTTTTATGTTTCATTTCTCATTTTATGACTTATGGGATGTTAATTTTTTCATACGTGTCTAAGCTTGTGTTTGAAAGCTACAAAGGCCATTGAGACCCCAGTAAGTACAGGTTTCTTATTATTATAGTATTACTTTATTTATATAGCACCAACTTATGCAGCAGTTCTGTATTATAGGGAATAGACATACAGAGACATTCATTATACATTCAACAGTACAAATGCAACATAGAAAACAAAAGGACCTGCTCATGGCAACTTATAGTCTAGAGGAAAGTAGGAGGGACACAGAAGGAGTAATTGCTCTTGGGTGTAAGTGCCTCCTGCCACATGAACTGCTGGTTAGTGGATGGGAAAAAAGTGCTTTTCAGTGCAGTGGTCGAGTCAAGCAGTGGGTCCTCTTGATTTTATTAATTTTCGTGTCTGGTGCACAAAGAGGAGACTGTGCTAATTACGCTGTAAAAGCAATCAGAATGTTTGGATGTAGCCTTCAGGCAATACAGGTTATGTGAGTGTCATGACTTTATATACATTTACTTTGGTTCATTGTGTGTTTGTGTGTGTAAGCTATCGGCCTGCTCATATACAGCAACCAGATTTAATCTATGCGAGTCACTGCCTAGAAAATAGCAATTTTAATTTCTCAAGTGGGCTCATTCATTGATAGTGTCCATAGTACATTAGTAGTTTGTTATATGTGTAGTTATTGACTATTTAGAGAGATTTATCAGGACTTTTACATGCCAACAATTTATATGGTTATATGATAGCACAACATCTAGAGCAGTACAAGTTTTTTCAGTCGTGGGCCACATGATCTGAAACGATAAGTGTGAGCCCTGCATTATTATTTTTAATGATAACTATAGTGAATTATAGCCTGTCAACTATTCAAAAATATGGATTTAATTATTTATTGATCAAGTCAGTGACAATACTGATATTTAAAGTGGAACTACCACCCCGCAATAACTTAAGCTTGATTGATTCTTCATCTGGCGACTAGCTGCTTAGTAGCGCTAGTCGCCAGAAATATTACCCGGACGTCACTGTGATGAGATGTCCGTGCTTCCTGCTCCTGTGAGCATCCCTAAAATGCCGAAATCTTCAGAACCGGATAATATTTCTGGCGACTAGCGCTACTAAGCAGCTAGTTGCCAGATGAAGAATCAATCAAGCTTAAGTTGTTGCGGGGTGGTAGTTCCCCTTTAACAGACATCTATTTTGAACTGTACACTACTGACAGATTATTAGGTCTTACCTGCCTGTTACTTCATGTGTGCTACTTAATGAGGTAAAGAACTTAAATAAATAAATGATTATATATAATCATATGGGCCATAATCTGCTTGGAACATGAATGAGTACATATCACAGTTATCAGACTTCTAAATGTTCTCTTGTTTTTTGCATTTAAAGGGATAGTGATATTTAAATTTAAGTTTATTATTGTAGGCATTAAAAAAATAAGTACAACGATGTAAGTCTTATCTTTCAAACCTTTATGGTTTGAGAGATATAACTTGCTAAAGTTCCCTCCTCCAGGCTGTTTCATTGCTCTATGGGACAGCAGCAGATTCCGGTTATTTGACCAGATGGAGGCTCTTCAGCACGCTATTTAGAAATAAATACTTAATTGGAATTGTCTACAAAGTGTGCCTGGTTTGCAAACAAACTTTGTAGACTGTTCCAGTGAAGTATTTTTTTCTAAGTAGCGCAATTTCAGCTCTCCTGAAGAGCCACCAGCTGGTCCCGGGACCGGAATTCCCTGCTGTCCACTAGATGGCAGACTTGTCTGAAATAGCCTGGAGGGGGGAACTTTAGCAAGTTATAGCTTGCAAACCATAAAGATTTAAGAGACAAGACTTACATTGTTGTACTTTTTTTTTAATGCCTACAATATTAAATAAACTTTACTATCCCTTTAATATCTGAATACACTATGAATTAATGAGTGCATATTAGAAAAATTGGACTTTTACAGGTTCACTGAAGGCTCATTGGCACAACAAAACAAGGGACATGCTGAAGAAAGACACCATAAAATAAGGGACAGGCTGAAGCAATAACAATTAAACGAGCCATAATCTACTATATAATGCAGTCTTTCCCAACATGCATGTCATATACTTATGTGACTTGTTTCAGTTCCTTTACCCCAAAGATGATATTCTGCATCCAAAGTGTGGGAGTTGTTAATGGGTCATACCCACTTCCTTTATTCCCTGTGGAGATGGGGAAAGAAGAATGTATACCATTTTAACCTCATTCAGCCACTGAACATGCAAAACACAGATCACAGATATTTCAGTACCAGAGAATCACAGCACTGCAGACACTACTTGGTTTGTAGGCCTCAGTGTAATAGTCTCTGCTCATTAAAATTAGAGGCAGTTATACCCGGCATTGGAGATGCACTGATTTATTACTTATCTGCAGAATATTTTGTATTTTTATGCATATTTCTTCTTGGCTTGTTCAATGTATTATTATTTATACAGTTTAAGTTTTTATTGAAAGAGCAGTAAGAAAGATTAAGTTCCCCTTATCCCACCCTGATAAAAGAAGGATAATACTAAGATCAGTTCCTGTGCAAAAAGGAACCAGCTTTATTGTAAAGTGCAGAGCCTGAAATATAATATGTGATTCAATTCTATTTTATATGAAATCTCAGTAAGCAACATCCTCCTACATAATAATTCGCTAAAACGTGGGTAACGCACAGTCATGCGCAGTAGAGACTGCCCGTGCAGCGGCTGATACAGAGCTGGAGCATCAGCTGCAGCACGGGCAGTCTCTACTTTGCGTGACTGCACCGCGACTGGGTGGCAGTGGCACTGTGGCCCGTGTAACGGGCCCTTCAACTAGTATAATATATAAAAACACTTTGTGTATAGAAAAGTAAAATAAAAATATGCTAAGATACTTAAAGGGATAGTAAAACTTGAAAATAAGTTTATTTTATATTGTAGCCCTTAAAAAAACATGAAAAATGATATGTCTTATCTTCCAAACCTGGTTTGGGAGATATTCAGAAGTAAAATAAAATTCTCTTTTCCTGGCTGTTTCAGCCAAGTCTGCCATCTAGTGAACATATTTGGAATTCGGTCCACAGATCAACAGGCAGCTCTTTAGCAGTGCAGAGATCACGATCTTTAAAAAGAACTACTTCATTGGAACTGTGTACAAAGTGTGCCTGGCTTGCAAGAACACTTTGTAGACCATTCCAGTGAAGAAATTATTTTTAAAGTTAGTGATCTTGGCATTTCTGGAGAGCCGCAGCCGGTCCCGGGACCGGATTCCAAATCAGAGAGCTAGAACGGTGACATCACTCGGGGAAACTTTGCTTCTGAATATCTCCCAAACCATAAAGGTTTGGGAGGTAAGACATATCATTTTTCATGTTTTTTTAAGGGCTACAATATAAAATAAACTTATTTTCAAGGTTTACTATCCATTTAATTCACAAATGTGTGCTCAATGATAAATACGAATAACATTCCTAGCACCACTTTACCTGTTTCTACAAAAAACAATATCTTTAATTTACACAATTGTAATGTGCTCCAGAGGGTTTAAATATATGTGTATTCTAAAGAGGCAAAGCATTTTACCCTATACTCCTAATAACTCGCTTAACATTAGATGTGTATAAAGAGGAGACACATATCACAGTGCAATTCTATGAAAGTATTATCCTAAGAAACTTTTCCAAGACAAATTGTCAGTTATATTTACAATGATGAAAATTAGCATCTGATCAATTTCTATGATCCTTGATAGTCTTTCCTTTTCCCTTTCTTGAAATAATCAGACTCTATATGGAGTATGTACAGATGTATTGATAAAAGTATGCATTCACATTTTAAAAAGAACAGAATACCATCCTTATGGAGGGTCTGGGGCGATGGAGCTTTTTATTATTCCTTCTAGATAGTTAATGAGCCACACAGCTCAGGCATCCAAACCAGTGATTCAGTAATGTAGACTACCTCTGGGATGCCAGGTGTCACGGTTTGTTTTGACTCTCAGACACAGAGTTAAGATAAAAACACAACTTTATTGAAAAGTGTAAAGAGAACCCTCGCGGGTCCTGACATACACATATATAAACACACAACTTGTACAAAGTAGTAGAGAACAATGGTACAGGAAATATGGATAGGCTCTACTGGCCTTGCCAATAACCGGGTAAGGCAGCCCAAGGACTAGCACAACGATGGAACAGGCTCTACCGGCCTTACCAGTATACCGGGCAAGGCAGCCTTAGGACTGGCACAACGAGTGAGTAGGCTCTACCGGCCTTGCCAATATATCGGGCAAGGCAGCCTGGAGACTGGTAACAGGAGATAGAAAAAGGCTCTACCGGCCTTGCCAATATACCGGGCAAGGCAGCCTTAGGACTGGCAAAACAAGTGAGTAGGCTCTACCGGCCTTGCCAATATACCGGGCAAGGCAGCCTAAAGAGGACACAGTGTAGGCAAGTACTGGTACATAATGAAGGTGGTCTCAGCGACTGGTGAAGAGGTGGAGCAAACCAGTTGCAAGTTCTGGACAACAAGGAGACCTACCGCTGCTGTATAGGAGTCAGCAAGCAGCCGGTGAATAGGAGCAAACCTGTATAGGTGGCAAATAGCAACCGGAAAACATAGGAGCGAACCAGAACCCGCGTACTGGGCTAACACAACCGGTGCTGTAAATGAGCAAACCGATACCCGCGTATTGGACTACACGGAGACGCTACCGGTGCAGAGGGGTGGCAGTAAGCAACTGGAATACATTGGAGTGAACCAGTACCTGTGTACTGGACTACACAACCAGTGCTGTAAATGAGCAAACCAGTACCCGCGTATTGGACTACACAGAGACACTACCGGTGCTGAGAGGTGGCAGTAAGCAACTGGAAAACATAGGAGCGAACCAATACCCACGTACTGGACTACAAGAGTATACAACCAGTGCTGTAAAGGAGCAAACCAGTACCCGCGTACTGGACTACACGGAATACGCCCAGAGATCAGAATGTCACCAAAGCGACCATGATAACGGAGAATATCCAAGACGATCCAGGAGCAGGAGGGATAGCCAGGCCGGGACAGGAAGCTGGAACAGTAACGGCAGTCAACCGGAGCAGGAATAGAAGCAGGAACATCAGCCCAAACCGGATCAGGAACGGAGTCAGGAACCACTTCATCAGAGAAGGCTGTCAGTCAGGTAGGCAGGCAGACACTGGAAAGTAGAGGATTCAACCAAGGCCCATAGAACACAGGAAACAAATGCAGGTGGCTACTGACATAGAGACACCACGAAAGGGCAACCAAAGGGTGCCAGAACCCAGTCTATATAGGCAATACTGGGCTGACTAAAGACAGGCAACCAATGGGAAAACCTCACAGATAACTGACAGGAAAAGGCATCAATCACGGGCACCGTGATACCAGGATACACACAAGGAGAATTCTACGGGGAGAGAGTAAATTCTGTTTGACGATGAAAGTCTTGGGTCGGCCTGTCCAAGATGCACTTTTGCCATAAGAGCATACCTGATGTGGACTGAGACTGGAGAACACTGATCTGCATGCCTGAGCAGCCTCATCTGTCTGGCAGTTGTGAGTTGCTTAATTTTCCCTGTTTGTCTAGAAGGAGTGAATATGTATTTTTTATTAATATATTTTATTAATATTAACCAAGCGGTCCCAGGAAGTGTGCAGAGAGGACTCCAGTCTGAATTCGGAGCTCCCCGCTCCGTATCAGCCGCGGCGCGGGCAGTCTGTACTGCACATGACTGCAGAGCGCGCAGGCGTCTCTGCTGCGCATGACGGCTTCTGACAAACATCCTTAGTGAACTATAATATACAATGTTATTGTGTCCCCCAAGAGAAAATAAAGTGCTGTTGCTGTTACCACTGTGCCTATTGTCTGTCTCAAATGAGACCACAACCATATTTAAAAATACCACACTGAAATTTCTATTCATGATGGAGACTAATAGGATGGAAGATATAAGGGAACATCTACAGACTGTCCACACAGTAGAAGAAGCACTGCTCATTGCAGAGAGCAGGAAGGTTAAATTATTTTTATTTTTTGGTAATGAATATGACCAATGGGAAGACAGTCACCCACCACCAGTCACTTGTTGTAAGTTGTCCATCAGTCACCCAACACCACCATGGACAAAAAAGTCCTACTTTAAGTTCTAATAGTAACATTTTTTTTCAAGGCTTACATTGCATAGGCCTGCAGTAGGTGCTAACCGTTTTTTCACTGTCGTCCAATACAGGTTACTGGTACAGTGGGAGGCGATCCTCCCCTTTAATTAGGCAGGAACATTTCTCTAAATGTATGCAGGGGGTGGAGCCTCCCCTCCCTCTTAAGCTGCCCTCAGCCAGAACGATTTGTTCCTGCGTGCTGTGCATACCAGGTGGAGAACATCTCTCAATCAACTTTAGTTTTTTTATTGTTTTCTTCAAATATGGAATACCACCATTAGGCGGGTGACCATGGCTGACAATTGCCCTCTCCAAAGTGGCTAGTGCAGCTTTCTGGTGGACCTTATGCCCTGAAGAGGGAACAACTTGAGTCAAGTAGCTTCCCTGCTGGGGATTTTCCTTTGGTTAATTCCCTTTTAACATGGTCACCTGAAGACAGAAGTCCTGCAGAAAGGTGAGCCACCCTTTGAGTGCTGAAGGTCCACTTGTCCCACAGTGTCCCTTCATTGGGCTTGTATTTGGGAGTTCTCATTATGCACTCCAGCACTCATAGGGTGTTTTTCTTCATATTGCACTGTATTTATGCAATGTCTGTGTGTATTCCCTGGGTTTTGGAGCAGTTTATGGGGGTTTTAACCTTTTCCCTGCTGTTTTCTCATTGGGATATTGTTTTATCATGTTTTACATGGGTTTTATATGTGTTTGGTAACTTTTTCCTGTCAGGGTAACTTTATTAAAAGTTTATGTTCCGCGCCTTTAAGCGCGCTTTTCCCGCCATCGCTCCTTTACTCTCTATGGGTTTACTCAGTGTGGGACCTATCTCTGGAACCGCTTGTCACAGTGACTTCAGAGTGGGCTCATTTTGTTGGTCTTCCTTGCTCTATCATCCGGTTGCATGATTCAGTGTGTTGGGGGGCTTCAGGCACTGTTTTGGGGTACTTCTGAGAAAAACTATGTTTCCCATGAGCGCTTGTTTCGCGCCTGTTTTCTGATTGGCTACCGTCGCGGCAGCCATTTTGTGAGTTCTTCTCAGCGAGTATACTACGCAGGGACCGAGCCTTCTCTCTCCCCTCCGCAGATTAACCCTTCGCTTGCCAGATAAGTTTAATTTTAAGCATTTCTGGGGTGAATTTTTAATCTTTCACACTTCAATTGGGTGATTCTTGTCAGTGGAGTATATCTGACGCTGTGAGCATGTCTACTCTACTGGAGTCAGGGGCTAGACCCAAGACTAAGGAGGCTGGGGTGTCAGTCTCCCCCATTGCGTTTTGCTCCTCTTGTCACTCTGGGCTGCCTAGAGAATTGTCTGGTCATTTATGCCCAAAATGTGCAGAAAGCCATGACAGCAACCCAGGGCTTTCCAGTCACGCCATTGAGCCAACTTGGGTGAAAGAGTTTAAGGCTGCCACTAGGGATCTCATGTCCACTATTCAGCTCTTTCCCTCTCAGGTTCAGGGGGCTATTCAGGTTTGGCAGACCCCCTCCACAGTCAGGACCTCCCTGCCTAAGCCACAGGGTGCTCCTGATATGTCTGATTCTTCTGAGGAAGAACTATTACTGGATTCTGATGCTGAGGAAGGCACTGCTATTGAGTCTACCAGGTCTATTGGTGACCCTTTTGAATGTGACCCTGAACTCTCTGCTGAGGGTTTGATCAGGGCTGTGCTAACCACACTCAACCTTCCTTTGAGTCAGGAATCTATTCATGATCCAACTGACGTTTTTCAGAAACCTTCTAAAGCTGTTTTATATTTTCCTACTAATCCTACTCTTGCTCGGTTTTTCTCTGATGCGTGGAGAAATCCTGATAAATCCTCTTCTGTATCCAAAAAGTTCGCTAAACTTTACCCTTTTCCTGAGACTGAACTGGCTAAATGGGTTCATCCTCCTAAAGTGGATGCTCCAGTTTCTAGGTTGTCTAAGTCTACTGCCTTAGCTGTATCTGATGCTTCTGCCCTGCAAGATTGGACGGACAAAAAGTTAGAAACTTGTCTTAAGTCTATTTTTGCCTCTATTGGCACTGACATACATCCAACCTTTGCAGTGGCGTGGGTTAACCGGGCCATTGCGGTCTGGACTGAACAGCTCACTGAGGCGGTTCGCCAGGATGCGCCAGTGTCTGAGCAGTTACAGCTTCTTGCTAATATATCCGAAGCTCAAAATTATGTTTCTGACGCTGCTTTTGATGCTGTGCGCATGATGGCGAGGGCCTCCACTTCCTCCGTGGTGGCTAGACGTGCTCTTTGGCTGAAAATTTGGTCAGCTGACACAGCTTCTAAGAAAGCCTTGCTTTCTTTGCCCTTCCAAGGGACTTCACTGTTTGGATCTGAACTTAAGGAGATGATTAGTGAGGCTACTGGTGGTAAAAGTACTCTTCTACCATCAGTCTTCAAAAAGAAATTTCCTGCCAAACGTAATTGGTCCTTTCGTTCCTTCCAAACTGAGACACGCTGTACGTCCCAGGCGGGTCCGTCCTCTGCGCGCTCCTCCTCCAAGCCCAAACAGTCCTGGAAGCCCAGAGTTGCCCCCAAGGCCAAGACCTCCAAGACTGCTTCGGCATGACTCACCGAACCCATGTCCGCATCCGGCTGTAGGTGGACGTCTCCACATCTTTCGCCAGGTTTGGGAGGAGTCAGTGTCGGACCCTTGGGTTGTTCAGGTGGTATCAGAGGGATACAGGATCCCTTTCTCTTCCCTTCCTCCCTTTCGGTTCCATTTTACTCGTCCTTCTCAGGAGCCTACAAAAAGACGTCTGTTCGACGATGCTATTCAGGATCTTTTGGACAAAGAGGTCCTGGAATTGGTTCCTTCAGAGGACACAGGTTCAGGATTTTATTCCAACCTGTTCGTTGTGGCCAAAAAGGACGGAGGTGCCCGTCCTATTTTGGACCTCAAGGATCTCAATTCCTTTGTTGTGAGTTCCCACTATCGTCAAGAATCACTGCGTACTGTGATAGCCGCAATGTCTCCAGGGGAGTTCCTTGCCTCCCTGGACCTTCAGGATGCATATCTTCACATCCCTATTCATCCAGAGAGCAGGCGGTATCTCAGGTTTGCCTGTCACAAAGGCCACTTTCAGTTTTCAGCTCTTCCATTTGGACTGACTTCAGCTCCTCAGGTTTTTCAGAGAGTATTGGGAGCTTTGATAGCTGTGCTTCATCGAGATGGTGTCAGAGTGACTCCCTACATGGACGATCTGCTCCTGAAAGCTTCATCTGCGGAGATCCTTCACCAGCAGGTTCAGTTGTGCATCCAGACACTCAATCGCCACGGATGGATCGTGAATCTGGACAAGTCAGACTTGATCCCATCTCAACAGATCCTTTTCTTGGGTCTCCTGTTCGACACTCAGCGATGCATAGTGTTTTTACCGGAAGAAGTGGCTCATCAGATTGCTCTCCGTGTATCCAAGATCCTGGATCTCGAAAGGGTTCCAGTGCCGAAGTTGACTTCTCTGGTGGGGAAATTCATTTCCACAATAGAGGCAGTGCCATTTGCCATGGCGCACACCAGGGAACTTCAGAGGTTTGTGATTCAGACGTGCAGGAATCATCCAGATCATCAGCATCTGTCAGTCTCTCTGCCTCCTCATGTCGAGCTGAGCTTGGAATGGTGGTTGGACCTGTCTCATCTCCTGAAAGGGAGGTCCTTTCAGATTCCCTATTGGACCACAGTCACGACGGATGCCAGCCTCCGGGGTTGGGGGGCAGTGTTGGGTCGTTTCAGTGCTCAGGGGAAATGGGGACTGGAAGAATCTCTCCTCTCCATCAATGTTCTGGAACTTCGTGCCATCTTTCTAGCCCTGAGACACTGGGAATCTCAGCTGGAGGGTTGTCCAGTCAGAGTGGAGTCCAACAACGCCACCGCAGTGGCCTACATCAACAGACAAGGCGGCACAAGAAGTCTCACCGCTTGGTTAGAGGTCAAAGCCATCTTATCTTGGGCAGAAGCTCATGTTCCCGTCATTTCAGCGGTACACATTCCAGGCATAGACAACGTCATGGCAGACTTTCTCAGTCATCACACAGTCGACAGCGGAGAGTGGGCACTTCATCCAGAGGTGTTTCACCTTCTAACCCAGATGTGGGGGGGTACCTGTGGTGCATCTGATGGCTACCAGACACAACAGGAAGGTGCCAGTGTTTTGCTCTCGGTGGAGGGACCCTCTTGCTCTAGCAGTGGACACTTTGTCAATCCCTTGGGAGTTCCCCCTAGCGTATATCTTCCCTCCTCTCCCTCTGTTGATCAGAGTCATCCAGAAGCTGAAGATGGAGCGTTGTCCTGTCATCCTAATCACTCCGAATTGTCCTCGTCAGTCCTGGTATCCGGACCTGCTGGCCATGTCAGTGGCGGATCCCTTTCCGCTTCCTGCCCGTCCAGATCTGCTTCTTCAAGGATATCTGTGGAAGGAGGATGTTCAGCATCTCCATTTGATGGCTTGGAGGTTGAATCCTGAATTTTGAGGAAGAAAGGGTTTTCCTCTTCTGTGGTGTCTACGATGCTTAGGGCTCGCAAGCCTGTGTCCTCCAAGATCTATCATCGCATATGGTCAACTTTTGTTGCATGGTGTGCTGATAAGGATCTATCACTTGATTTCCATCTTCCCACGGTACTGGCCTTTTTACAGGATGGGGTTGCAAAGGGACTCAGCCTGAGTTCTCTCAAGGTTCAGACTTCTGCTCTGTCTGTATTTTTCCAGGAACGCATTGCTATTCTTCCTGATGTTAAAGTTTTCTTCCACGGTGTGGCTCATGTTCGGCCTGCCTTCAAGAGTCCAGCTCCCCAGTGGGACCTCAATTTGGTGCTGGGGGTTCTTCAGAGACCCCCGTTTGAATCCTTGGCTTCCATTCCTTTACGTCTCTTGACATGGAAAATGGCCTTTCTCTTGGCTATTGTTTCAGTTCGCCGGGTAGCAGAGTTACAAGCTCTGTCTTGTAAACCTCCTTACCTGGTATTTCACAAGGATAAGGCTGTACTCCGTACTTCCAAGGAGTTCTTGCCCAAGGTTGTCTCCGAATTTCACATCAATCAGGAGATTGTGGTACCCTCTTTCTGCCCTAACCCTTCCTCTGACAAGGAGAGGGATCTTCATTTGTTGGATGTAGTACGTTGCCTCAAGTTTTATGTGCATCGCACTGAGTCTATCAGGAAATCTGATGCTCTTTTTGTCCTTCCTGAGGGGCCTAGGGCAGGGAGACCGGCATCCAAGGTGTCTATTGCATCTTGGATAAAATCTACCATTCGTGAAGCCTACAAGTTGCGGAATAAGCACGTTCCTTTCAGGGTTACTGCTCATTCCACCAGATCAATTGGGGCCTCTTGGGCCTATAAAAATCAAGCATCTGCTGATCAACTGTGCCGGGCGGCCACTTGGTCCTCTGTACACACGTTCTCGAAGCACTATCGTGTAGATGTACTGGCCTTGGCTGATGCCAGTTTTGTGAGAAAGGTCCTGGAGGCAGTCTTGCCTGTATAGGATTTTCTTCTTCTGTGATCTTCAGTGCTTCCTTACTGTTGAGCCCTGTTGGCTCTAGTTTAGTGTGCTGTGATCGTTTAGGGGGTTCGTTTTTACCCCTGGTTGGTGTCCGTTGACACTTCTGTTGTTGGGCTCTATGATTAATTGGTTCATAGGAGTTCTGGTGACTTTGGGGCCCTGTGCTTGGTCCTTGCCTTCTTCCCGCCTCTGGGAAAGCTCAATGTTTGTACATCCCACTGTACCAGTAACCTGTATTGGACGACAGTGAAAATAGGATTTTAGTCTTACCTGCTAAATCCTTTTCACTTAGTCCATACAGGTTACTGGTCTCCCACCCTGTCAAGGGACCATGCTTGGCTCTCCTGTGGCGTTCAGTGGGAGACCTTTGGGGCATGCTCACAGGAGTCTTCCTTTTCCTTCTTATCTCTGGTCAGTATCTGTGTCTCAAATCATTCTGGCTTGTTCTGGCTGAGGGCAGCTTAAGAGGGAGGGGAGGCTCCACCCCCTGCATACATTTAGAGAAATGTTCCTGCCTACTTAAAGGGGCGGATCGCCTCCCACTGTACCAGTAACCTGTATGGACTAAGTGAAAAGGATTTAACAGGTAAGACTAAAATCCTATTTTCAAGGTTCATGTTGCCATAATCACCTGCCCCATCACCAGCTTAAATTGGAGGTTCCTACCTGCCTGCTAACAAGAAGTTTGGTGCAATAGAACTCAGCCTGCTACCATTTCTGTTCAAGGTTTATGTTTGTTGCCATAGGACTCAGCCTTCTACACTGCATTCCATTCCATGCAAGAGCATAATCACCAGCCCCATCACCCGCTTTCACTGGTGGTACCGACTCACTGCCAGCTATCAGCTTCAGCTTGCTAAGAACTTTTATTTTCAGCTGTGGATTTTTCCATTTCTGCTGTAGCAGCAGTATAATCTAAGCGGAAATTCTCACTTTCATTAAAATCATGGAGAAGAAATCTGCAACAGTCTTCCAGGAAATTCAGTGGTGATAGTGACATTTTAATGGATTTCTTTTATCTGTGGGAATTTTTGCAATAAAGAGAAACATTTTGTTCTGTGAAGATTCCAGAGAAAAGAAAATGGACTTTTCACTTGATTTTAGTGCTAGTCAGAGTGTTCAGATTAATGTTACTTTTTGCAGTTTTACAGATAGGAACCGATTCACTTGGTTTACGGTGTAAGACTGGAACCACACTTTTTTCTGTTGTGTATATGCACAGGAGCAGTCTGTCACTACTGCCAGATGTGTACGTCCTTGGTATTGTTATTAATTCACTTTAAAACCCAGTTGCAGGGAATGTCTCTGCATTAACAGGAGATGTGGTCTGCCTTAGAGAGCTGGTGCCAGTTTCATGGTGTTTGACTGTAAATGATGTATCCACTGACAATTTAAAGGTCAGCCTCCATTTATAAACCCCATTTTACAGTAAGGTACAAACACAGGTTATAAATGCTGCTAGTGTCTTTAAGAGGTTAAAAGTGCTACAAATAATGCCAGAGTAGTTATGCTTAGTAGTTCTAACCTTATGTCAAATAATTTATATATATGTACTGTAAAATAAATCATGACTTCCATAACATAAAGTGCTGACCAATTAGTCAGCCTTGAAATTTATCTAATCAATACATACAGTCTGAGCATTTCTTGTTATAATGCTTACCAGTAATGATTCCTTACTTATGTTTGCTGCCAATTCACTATGAGGGATGGGAAATCAATTGATTTATTATTTTATTATGCTTTCTGGATACCAGAAATCCTATTTTTGCCTGTAGTACAGCTGTACTTCCAGCTGGATGGGTCAGGGATTGTAGTCTTAATCATTTACCATGAGAGTTCCTTCTAATTCCATCCTTCCATTCCTACTTGCGTTACACCTAAATATCCATTACTAAACAATTATGATAATATCTGTTACTGGCTTGCATTTCTATGGCAGACAATGGAACTGTTTGGAAATAGATTTAGTCAGACTTTGCTGACTGGTTTAATTCCTCTCAGTAGGCTTTAGTCCATGAGGAGGTCTGGATGTTCCAGTGTAAGATGTACAGGAAACTTTGCCAGCACTCAAATGGTTGACATAGAGACTTGGTTGAAGAACATTAGATAGGATGGAATGCTCAGAAAGGGAGCGCTCCTGATCTGAAGACACAAGGTTGCTTGCAGGACTCTTGCCTAAAGGTAACTCATATGCAGCAACATATGCAGCAACAAGGCATCTTATGTTCCTAAAGGAAAGCTCACCCTGGCAACTTTATTGTTGAGTTTTCAGCATATGAAAAACAAAAACTCAAGTATGGTAAAAATAGACCATATTTTTAAAGGGAAAAACTTAGCAGTTCTGGGGCAAAACAGCTGTATACTATTTTTAAACCTATCTCCTTTGTGTGATAGAGTACTCCATTGCACTGTGAAGCAAATCAAGGGTTTACAAATAATCATTTAAATCAATGGTGAACTTTATTTGTTCTGTAAAGTGCAATTATTTTGCCCAAGAATGGTTACACTTGTACATTCTTTATACTTATGTTCCATTGTGTCTTAAAAGGCTGTTCACATGGACAGTTTACTTAATGCTTGTCAGTACAGCCTGAAGCAATTCTGACTTTGTTAATCCACCTTTTCATGTATAGTATGGGATTCAATAGAATCACAATGGCAGTACACTAGTAATACAAATGTCTGCAGTTCCAGTTCAGTTTATACTGAGAGAGAGAGAGAGAGAGAAACCCTTGCTGAAAAATCACTTGTTTAACTCCATACAAATGCATGAAGCCTGCATTTAAATGTTTGTTTTTGTCTGAGGACAGTGTAAAGCTAATATCACAGGGGCACATTTCTAATGCTTCTCTAAATGTCCATAAATAGAACAGTTTGGTGTTAACATGGGGCAACTATCGTCTCTGTCAGAGCCCCAGTACAGCATTCTGCATCTTTGCTCAGCTCTCAACAGAATGCACTGAAGATTCATCCTGTTGGGTCACAGTGCAGATAGATCACATTGGCTTACTGTATCACTTCCAATCAATGCACTTAGAGTAATATGTAGGTCTTGTAGGGGAAGCCATAATGCCATGTGTGATCCCTTTTTCCCATCCACAGTTTGGCTTATTTATATGTCAGTCAGAGTCTGAGTTAATCCCAGCCAATCAGAGGATTTTTTTCTGTAGTGTTTCCTGGGTGTCAGCCAAGGGAGGCTCTTGTTTTTCCAACCTGTTTTTTTATTTTTTTACGTCATCTTATTTTTTTTTTCTCAACTTTTGGAGAAGAAAGAAGACAGGACCAGTCACTGTTTTGCTCTCAGAGGTCCATCTGTTTGGCAATTTTAAATTAATATAGGGACATAAGGAACCCATGGTAATTTTTACTCCACTTTCTCTCCCAGTTGGGATAGTAGAGACAGTGGACAATTGGTATTTTTCCCTAATAGGGGTGGGTAGTGGAAGGTGTCATAAGGCCCCTTCCACAAGAAATAATTTTATTAATATGGAGTCTTCAGGCCAATATCAATTGTTTTAGCAAAATCTTAGAGGAAACAGGCCTTGCCCCCCTCCTTTCCTTGGACAGTATTTTAAAGTGACAGTCAATGTCCTTATAGACTTCACACATTCTGTAAGTACATAAACGTGTGTATATATAATATGTATATTATGTCTGTGTGCATGTCAAATTGCATGTACATTTTATTTATTTTCATCTTTGCCTATCTTTTCACCTATATATTCATGTCACTGACAATGAGCTTGGGTCTCTATAGAGCTTTCTTTCTGGGACTGTGAAAGCATGGATAATGATGCAGTGCAGAATTATTCCTGCAGCACTGAATTAATTTAGTAGTGTGGATACAGGCTTTTCTGCTGCAGGGAATGTGTTATATTGTATCATTATCTCTGCCTTCACACCCACTGACCAGATAGCTCTGTGGAAACAGCTCCAGGGAGCTCACTGTGAGCTGCACAAAATGTTTACTTTCAAAAAGGAGGTTAACTGTAACATTAACATGCAGTTTGCTAAGATAATAGTACAGAAATATAACTGTAGTGATATTGGGTTTTCCCTTTTGTCCAGTTCCACACAGGGACCTTTGGGTAAAGGTCCCTCCTCTGGAGGGCAGGGAACTTCAGAAAAGGAAAGGTTATTGAGATGGATACTTCACTCCACTTTACACCAGCCTACTTCCAGTTTTACGTGACCTTCCTCAAGAAAAGGGTATTTAGCACTGTTCTCTTAGTTAGACACTTTTTCCATTTTCCTTTCTAGCGATAATGAAGCTGTATAATCCCCCATTAGGCTTACTCCCATTAACTGGCTTCCTTGTTCATGAATTGCCCAGTTCACAGGTTCAGTGCAGCACTTTACACCTGTGGGGGGTTGGGGGTTGACTTGGCTAATTAAGTCTATTCCCCATGGTTGCGCTCTGAAGCTTGTAACTTCTTACAAATGCCATGATCCTGCTTTCCTGATAACCATTAATATGTTGTGTTTTGCCATGATTGTACTCTATTCCTAACTTTTATTATTTCTTTGTGTGTGTTCCTGCTGGCTGCCTTGACAGTAAAGGGCTCTGCCTCTGTGTCTCTCAAATGCCATCCAATGGGATGCTCCCAAAGAGCTAATTTTCGTTACGCTTGCTAAAATTTTAGGGGCAAATACATACCTTACTGAAGAGACTTTCAACACCTCCAGGTTCTCTGGGAAAGCCTTGGCCTCTTCAGGGACTGCACACCACACTCTGTGGCTTAAGATTTGGTTGGCTGACTGATCTTCCAAGAAGCCCTTGAATTCTCTCCCCTTTATGGGCTTACAATTTTTTGGCTTGGACTTGCACAAGATCATCAGAAATGCTACCATAGGCAAGTGCACCTTGGTATCTCAAACATTTTTTTGGCTCAGCTTGCACAAGATTATCAGTAATGCTACCATAGGCAAGAACACCTTGCTACCTCAAATTCTACCAAAGAGTGCCTTTTTCCTCAAGAAGACCTCTTTCCTTACCCCTGCCAGTACTGTGCACCTCGAAGGGCAGAGTTCTGGTCTGCCCATTGTGGGTTGTCTCTGTCTTTCAAGATGCACAGACAACTTCATTGATTGACCAGTGGGTTTTTCTGGTAATCTTGGAAGAGTACCACATAGACTTCAAATCCCTTTCTCCTCATTGCTTCTCTTTGTTCAGAGTTCCTCAGGATCTGTCCCAGGGGCATTGTTTTATCAACACACTGTCTCCTGCTAGAAAAGCAAGTGTTGGTCCCTGTTCCAGCACAGGAATGCTTCACCGGATTCTACTTCAACCTTTTAATTGTCCCCAAAAAAGATGGCTCCTGCCATCCTAGTCTGGACTTGAAGGGCCTCGGCAATTTTTTGGTTGCTCCAGATTCAAAATAGAGTCTCTGCACTCATCACAGCCATGTGTTCAGGGGACTATCTTGCCTTCCTTAACCTCCAGGATGCTTACCTACATGTTCTAAAGCATGCAGATCAATAGCGATATCTGAGCTTTCCCTTTCAAGGAAGTCACTTTTTGTTCATAGCCCTTTTTTTTGGTCTGTCATCTGCTCCAAGGATCTTCACAAAGATATCATATCAACTGTGGCAGCACATGTCCTCCATCGAGGTATTTCTTTTACAGCTCACCTATGAGGTTCGATACTCTCCAAGAGAGGGTGTTTCTTCCAGAAGACCAGAGCAAGTCCTTGTCTCTTCAATTGTCTCAGGCTATATCCTGCCCGTCAGCGATGGTGCAGAAATACATGAAGATCATGGATGCCCTGGAGGCAGTTCCTTTCACTCAATTTTACACAAGGGAAGTACCACTGGACATTCTCAGAAGCTGGGCCAGATATCAATCTCTTTTGCCTCAGGTCATGTGTCTGTCTCCATGGACAAAGGATGAGCTAGCTGGTGGCTTTAGCAGTCCCATTTAATGCTGGGGCATATGTTTGTCAACCCGGAGTAGGTGATGATCATCATGATGCCTGTCTGAGGTGCTATCCGTTACCCCTTGACAACCCAGGGTATCTGATTAGTAGAAGACTCTCTTCTTTGGTTCAGTGTTCTGGAGCTTTGGGCTGTCTGCCTGCCTTGTTTTTGCACCACTGGTCTCATCCCCTGTTGGGGTCTCCAGTGAGGATTCAGTCAGACAGTACAATAATGATTGTGTACATACACCATCAAGGAGAAACTAGAAGCATGTCATCCTGGACAGAGGTTTGAGAGATCCTCCAGTGGGACGAGGATCACTGGCCAGGCCTCTCTATGGTTCATATTCTAGGTGTAGAAAAAGTGGTTGCAGAGTTTCTGAGTCATCAACATGTGGACCCCAGGAACTGGGAACTCAGCCAGGTTGTGTTCAACTTGATTGTGCAATGCCAGGGATTGCCGTCTGTATATTTCATGGCATCCCACCTGAACCACAAAGTTCTGCTGCTCTGTGCCAATCGAGGGATCTTATGGCATTTGCTGTGGAAGCGATGTCCATACTATAGAACATTAATCTAGCATATGGTTTCCTCCAACCCCCTTGATTTCCAGGGTGCTTAGAAAGATCAGGATGGTTAGAGCTCATGTCATTTTGAATGTTCTCAATCTGTCCATAGTGGAACATTTCTGCCTCTGCTCTAGGCTGGACCTTCTAACTCGAGGTTTGGTATACCACACTTAGGTGAAGAAGTTCTTTAAGGCAGCTCCGTGAAGAAAATTTTTTTTTGCACTCTGTATATCTATTATACCAGTGCTGTGCCAATCGTGGTCCACAAATGCAGCTTTTCAAGCTTCTGGTGGTTTTAACGTCTCTTCAAGACTGTGTTCAGAATAGACTTAGCCTTAGCTTTATCAAGGTGCAGAATTTTTGCTCTTTCTGTTTTTTTCTAGCAGCACATTGCTTTGTTCCCTGATGTGAAGATCTTAGTTCAGGGGTAGCTCATTCCTACCCTGTTTTTCGTGATCCCACTCCTCGGTCGGACTTGAACTGGCTATTAGGAATGCTACAGAAGCCTCCTTTTGAGACTATTTCAGCTGCTTCTCTGTGCTTCCTGATGTTGAAGACCGCCTTTCTTCTGCCCATTATGCCTGTTCGATGGGTGCTTGAATGCCATGCTTTGTCTTGTAAATCCTCTATTCAGATTTTTCAACAGGATTAGGGTATTCTTACGTATTCCTAGGGGCTTTCTTGCCCAAGGTTGTTTTGTATTTTCACATCAACCAGTAAATTGTCCTTCTTTCTTTCTACCAAGCTCCATCCAAAAGACAGAAGCAGAAAATACATCTGTTTGGTGGGGGACGTGGAAGTACTTTATTCATCTCATGCAACCGTTTTGGAAATATGACTCTCTTTTTCTGATCCCTGAGGGACCGCATGTGGGCCAGGCTGAGTCTATGGTTACTATTGCTTCCAGGATGAAGGACACCCTCCACCTGGCATATGTGTTCAAACTTTTTTTTTTTTTTTTTTTTCCAAGTCGCAGCACACTCCACCAGATTGGTGGACGCCTCTTGTCAGGCCGCTTCTGAGTCAGTGTGTAAGGTGGTGATGTGGTCATCTGTTCACACGTTTATCAAACACTACAGAGAGAATGACCTGTCCTCAACTGAGGCCAGCTTTGGTTGGAACATTCTTCAGGATTCTTCTAATTCACTTTTTCCTACAGAGATCAGAACCCTGTTGGATCCTGTTTATTTACTGTTGCTTGGTGTGTAAGTCTGGTGTCTGTTGACACCTGAAGTTCATGTTGTACTGGTTTAATTTTCATCTGTCTCTGGTGAAGGAGGAAAGAGGATTTTAGTGTACTTGCCATTGCATTTTTTTCTCTTCGTCTACGTGGAAGACAAAATTCCCACTAGGAGGAAAAATAAATAAACAAAAATCTTTGGTTTGATTCCCCAGGCAGAGGAGTCCTCTTGGGTCTTTTAGGGGATTTCCTTTTCCTTCTTCTTTTTTTTTTTTTTTTTTTTTTTTTTTTTTTTTTTTAAATCTTGGTTTTGCTATATGTTAAAACTGAAAGTAGGCAGTGGTAAAATGGAGGTAAGAGTGAAGTCTCCACCTCAGACAGTTCCTTTTTTGAACTGCTCTTCCCTGCGGAGGAGGGAACTTTACCCTATTACACTTGTGTTCCACATGGACTGAGAGAAAAGTGTTTAACATTAAGTACATTAAAGTCCTCTTTTCTGATCTGTAAATAACGCACTATTAAATAAGTTATAGCATCATCTGATTTGATTATAGTTGTAGTGGAAGTAAATGCAGGTATTTAGCTACATAACCATTCATATAGTTTCACCTGTTTCCACTACACAATTTCACTGTGGAAAAACCTTAAAATTCCCAAACTGACCCAAATATTCTATGTTACAATTGAGTTTGCTCCGACTCTGATGTTTTACTACACATTTTCTAAAATCTGGGGCAACAGAGTGCATCTGTAGCTATATAATGATGGCTGCCACCATCTCCTCCCTCAGCCACTCTTGGCATAGACAAAATACTGATTTTTATTTTTTTATTTTTTTATTTTTTTTTGCTGTGCCTGTTTTCTTGCTTAAGGCCCCTGTCTTCATGCTTTTTGGATCTGTACCTATAAATGCATAGCTATTTCAAAGTGAAAGTGAGCAGATATTGATTCATCTACATTTTATTAATAGTCACTGATGAATAGAGAAGATATTAACCGTTTATAAATGTGAATGAATGTTCCATTTTTCCTCAAGTGTTCATACTTTTCATTGACTTTATAGACATCTCATATATATTCTTCCACAATGCACTGGTGGTTAATTTATCCCTGATTGCTTAAATGTTCTACTTACTTGTATAGCATTATTGACAAATACACATTTGTGTTGTCCCATACAACATTATTGAATACTTTACTTTGAATATAGTATACCATTATAGGCATATTAGGGACATTGTATTTTATATGTTACTTGTGATCCCAGGAGGTGGCAGTCAGTAGCTACAAATGTGGAATTCCAGATTTATCTCTAAAGTGACTGTTTGTTCTAACATATTGCATTGGCATGGAAAAAAGTGTATTTAAAATGTTTTTGAAAAGCAAAATAAATTGCCATCCTTCCTTGTCAGTGTCTGCAAATGCAGAAGCCACTTCATTGGGGATATATATCCAGAACTGTCCTCATTGTGGTTGGAAATATATGCCTCCAAAGTCATCTTTTCATTATTTCTTTGTGGTGTTTTGCACATCTTTATATAATAAAGTTTTTTATTTTGTGCAATTGTTGAATCTTATGGAATGTATATAAATAAATTGTTTATTTCCTGGGTTTATTACAGTTTTTTCCTGGGTTCTTTTGCCAGCAGTTACAGATTAAATATTCCCTAACATTACAATGGTTCATCGTATTGTGTCTCTCATATTAGCCTGTAGATTATCTATTGTTTGGTTTCCTTGATTAGCTGTTAACTGGCAACAGAATGGGGTTTTAAAAGTACATTTCTTTCTGACATACATTTCTTTCTGACATAATTATCAGTCATGCCCCATGCCTTGCTTAACGTTAAGTCTGTGTGAATTTTATAACAGCTGGTCCATTAGAACAATATCCGCTAAACTAAAGCATGCTAGATTCTCTGACATGTTCCATTTTGAGAGCTATCACTGCTTGGAGAGTCAAGAGAAAACAAACATAATCATATTGTAAATTACACAGACAATCATTCATGCTGAGCAAGGAAGCAACACCCATTTTAGTGTGTCATTTCCAGTGTATGCTGTACCTTTTATTTCTTATTTCATATACCCTTGCAAGTGAACTACATGTTGCATGAAATTTTTAAATATTTAAAAAAAAACATTTTAATGACAGTTTTACAATATAGTGCATTATACATAGGAAAACATACTACCAGGTAGACCTATTATATCTGGCATTAATCTTTATCCAGTGGGCTGTGCGAGTACGTAAATGAGTTCCTTCAGCCCCTTGTGGTGGACCTTGCCTAATATCTAAAGAATACTTTACAACTACTTCTACAACTTATGAAACATTTTTCTATGGGATGATAGCTTTGTCTGGTTTACCTGTGATGTACAGGCCCTCTATACCAATATACCACATATATAAGGAATTAGGGCTGTTCAGCATTTTAATGTCATTGTCAGGTTTACTGCCCCTGAAACAACAGGATTTTATTATCCCAGTGTATCCAATGTATTTTTAATCATAACTATTTTTTGTTTCAAGGACAATATTACCAACAAAGATTAAATGTGGCAGTCCAGTATAAGGAGACCTCAATTGTATTTCTGGACTTGATACTTAAACCTGAAAAAGACTGAATCATTACTAAAAACAACTGTAAGATGGTGGATAGTAATGGATATCTTCATGCAAATAGTGGACATCTCAGTAAATGGATTGACAATATCCTTTATGGCCAGATTAAAAAGGATTAGAAGGATTTTTTCTTTGGAAACAGACTTTGATGTGGTAGCCGATGTCTTACGTAGCAAGTTACTTAGTAAGGGCTATAAGCGTGATATTGTGGACCATGCATATCTGACAATCAAAAGTTTGGACAGAAATACATTGTTAAAATATAGAGATAAAACTTTAGATAAAAGACCTCCAGTTTTTGTGACCACTTTTAATGAAAAAGCTTATGTTATAAAGAAAATACTTCGGACACATTGGACGATTCTATTGGAAGACTATTTTATTTAAGGAACCAGAGGGTAAGCCTAATGTAGTTTTCAAAAAGAATAACCGTATTAAAAATATTATAGCCCCAAGAGATATGTCTAAAAAGAAACAAGAGTAATAACAAGAAGATTAACGAATTAGAGATGCTCCAGAAAAGACTGCACAACATTTGCATTCCTACCAAAGCATAATCAAAACACCATTAGAGATTCCATCAACTGTAATAGCTCCTATGTTGTGTACTTGATCTCTTATGTATACGGAATGCAATATGTTGGGGGTAGTGAGAGAAAATGTACAACTAGGTCCAGTGAACATCTGTATAATATTAAGGTCGGGATGAACAAACATAGTGTCCCATTACATTTTTTTAGATAAACATAATCAAAATACAGTAGGGTTGGTTGTGCAAGTGATAGATTAATAAAATAATCCAGTAGGGGTTGCATTCATCTATTATTATTTAGACAACGTCAAACCTGCTGGATACATGAGCTAAAAACCTAATCTCCCCATGGATTAAATATGTTTTGGTGGCTTTTATATGAGGAAAGTGTTCTGATTTTGGGTTTATGCATTTGTTTTATAAATGTGTTTTTAGTTATTCTTATTCCACCCCTTTTTTGTGTTAAGTTTATGTGTGTATATTTATACCTTATGATTTTTTTTAGAGGGGGTGCATGTACAGTTTCAATCACTGTATATAAGTGGATGAACCTATATTTTTGGTTATGTATAAGTGGATGAACCTATATTTTTGGTTATGTTCCATTCTGTCAGTAAAGTTGTACTGCTATTCTTATGTGGAATTATGCAGTAGAACCTCTATATACATTATCTTTTAACTATGTTTTTTCTAAAACGTAACTGTGTTTTTAATTATTGCTATTGTTTTAGGTACAAATGGGAAATGTTACATTGTGACTGAATTGTGATGCTAATATCCATATCTGTATTTGGTAAACTGTATTATTATTATCGTTCATGGATATTCTACATTTTATATGAGCATAAATGTGTATAATAGGCTTAGCCTAATGTTGTTTTACCCTGAGGAAGTGGGAGGTGTCCCACAAAAACACTAAGGTGATTGACTGGCACTCACTAGGGATCTATTCCCTACCTACATCCCCTGTTAGTTCCTCATCCAGTTAGCTTGCAGCCGGTTCTACCTGAGAGACTTGCTGCTACTGCCGGCATATTTCACATTTTGGAGATGCTGGGAAGGCTTCCTCATGGCACGGAACATAGGAGCAACTAGTAGAACACAGACCATAACTTTTCTGGTGGTAGGAACCCTGAGATGCTTTCCAACCAAGCTGGCATTTTGTGTCTCGCTTTGTATCATTTTAATAAAGTATTCTACACTTAGATACTTTTACTGTTCTGTCTTCTTCTTCCCTTGTGAGCGCTGACTACTAGATTGGATTTTTCTTCTATTTTATGGACTACAAGCGTACCAGCTGTGGTGTCTGTCATTTCATCTTATCTATACATTACTTATTCTACATTTTTTCATGGTTCATCTATTCATCTCATTGATTTTGCTGTTAATACTGTATTTATAAGGTACTCCATTACAAATGTATTGTTATTCTCCCTTGCTGATGACTTTGTTGTGTGGTCCATTTCATCAGTTCCATTACATTAACATTGGACTAGACGGAGTGACTATTAGGTATCCAATCATTCTCTTGATTTATCACTGCTTTATTGGCATTCTTTCTTTTGCAACTGTTACCAGCAGTATATTTGATTTGATAGTATTATTATTAGATCCATTTACATTATTTATTATTTTTTACCACTGCATACCTGGTCTTTTACTTTTTATGCTTACTTACATTTTTATTTTTTGTTTTGCGGTTAGTGCACTCTAATTTTCATTTTTCTGTTTTCACAAGTATAGCTGAGATTGCTAAGTGACTGTGTGATGCTATCTTATCTCACAAAAATAATACAAAAATGGAACACAAAAACAAAACAATTCAAACAGTTAACTAGTGATACTTCTGATCCCAAGGGGCACATGGGAAAACCCAAACTGAAAGATTCAGGGACCTCATGCCACACTGGACTTCCAAGGGAATAATCTGGCGCTCTGTGTGCCTCGGGCACTGTGTCCCCTATTATATTTCCGGGTCCTCCAACACTCATCAATAGCCATCTTAGGTTAAAATCCTGATGTCATCTGTTGCATCCATTCCCTCATCCATCCAAGGAGTCCTCCACTTCTGGGTTGGAGTAGGCAGGTTCAGGGAAAGTGTCTCCACATTGGCGATCGTGTCACTGGTGACATGCCTGATACTCCCCCACTCGCTGAGGTCTGAAAGAAGAAGGTAATTTATGATCGTATTCAGGAAGCTAAAAATGTGCAATTCTGGAGAAAATCAGCTGCAATATAGGGGAGAATGAAACATTCCCAAAATCCTTATTGGTTTAAATGTGGGTTTTAACCACTTGGATATGAGGCCTCCAAAGCATTGTGGCTTTCAGTTCCATAAACTAACCTTAATAACTAGATTGGTGGTGTTAGACCCGTTGGTTTCAGGTCTTGCCATCCTTTAAAGTTAAATGCACCCAGCAAATCTTAATCTTACTAATTTCCCAATACAGTTATACAAGCATTTGGCCCAGTATACTTAATTACACAGACATGAACAAAAGTTCCTGCACAGATGCAACAAAACAGAAGTAAACAGAAAAAGCGTGAGAATCTATTTGACGTTTACACAGACCAACTACTTCAGAATGCAAACTGTGTGTAAACATATGGAAATGTTATCATCTCTTGTGATAGCAAAATCCATCATCAGCATTCCTAACGTAGCTCTCATCTGAAATGGTACCAATTTTCTGCTGGAACATTTAATTCTTCACTGATTACTCTTCCATTTTCTACCCATTTCTCTGCAGCTTACAAGCCATTCTCAAAGTTTATATAGTAAATTCCACAAAACAGATTTCTAGTTTTCTAACTGAAGTGTATGAACACTAACTAAGCATGCAGTCCCTAACTGTTGTGTAATGTACCTGTTCCAAGGGCTTTATTGATTTTGTGCTCAGACTGCACTGAAATCAGAAAACCCCAAAATATGTATTCTTAAAATATTAATCTGTATCTACTACATAGTTGCATATTTTAGGCACCTGGTAGCTGCTGTTAATAATATAGAAGTTAAAGAATACTAAAATGAAAATGTACATGCTCTCTCCAATTCCTATGCTATTATGTAGAAGCACCATAATTTAGGGACTCACTAGAATAACTTCTCATCATTTAGTGTATATCCCCATGAGACAGATTATCCTAGTTGGGAGAGACAAGTAACTTATAGAAGATCCACAGTACTGGATAAAATAAAAATAATAAATATTTTTATGTTAAGGACACTCTTTCACTAAAAAGATATCCTTGCACATCCCCCAAACAATGTCACGGACTCTCAGTAAAGAAACACACGAAACAGTACAAGTGAATTTAAACCAGTTTATTGAGAAATAGATAATAAGAATAATAGTAGTAATAATGAACACTTCCTCAGTCAGAGGGGAGATAGACGTGAGGACAGTGTCTAGTCCGCTACCTAGGAGCTGACACTGAACCACTGTAGGTCTATGGTACTGAGTCTTAGAACCAGACTTGGCTCTACCACAACAGGGAGGAACGACAAGGCTAATACAGGAGCGTACCCATCGGAGGCACAGAACGTGAATAAACCACCGATACCAATAGCGTAACTGGTACCACCACTTGAAGCAGCAGAGTAGGTGCTTAGATAGATGCAGCCAGAAAGGAGCGCATTTCTGAGCCAAGGAGCGAGACAGGCTGCACTCTATCTTACCGAAGGCAACTAGGAGGCACAGAGTATAAGTAGCACCGCAAGTGCTAAGCCAGGCAGCAGGTAAATGTAAGAGGTGAATGCCCAGGAGCGGCACCAAGCGGAGGCAACCTGCAAGCGACCAGCTGGTGGCTGAGCTACAAGGTAAAAAAAGCTCGCCCTGGATCGGCCTAGCGGTAGTCAGACAGGAGTGAGGCACAAACGGAGCGTCAGTCAGACAGGCCACGGTCAGGAACCTGATTGGGTAGTCAGCCACAGCAAAGGTCCGCATGGAGCTGGTAGTCGGACACGCCAGAGTCATACATGGATCAGGAAGTCAGCCACAGCCAAGGTCACAACCAGAGCGGGTAGTCAGATAAGCCAAGGATTGAACACCAGGAGACAATGTAAGCCAAGCAAGGGTCATAGGAGCAAACTAGATGCGCACAGGAACACCACGAAAGGGCAACAAGTCATAGCCTCAATGAGGTTTATAAAGCAGCAGAAGGAGGTGGGACCCAGTTAGGCCTAACAGAATAGTCCCATAAACAGGCGTCCGTGCCAGTGCCTGAAACATGACTATAGCAATGAGGAAGTGGCCGCTCCATGTGCCTCTATGGTAGGTGAGTGGATGAGAATGTCATCCAGATACACTACTACACATTTCTATAGTAGATCTTTCAATAATTGATAAATTCTTGAAACACTGCCAGAGCATTGCATAGCCCAAAGAGCATTACCAGATATTCCTAATGTCCTCTACGAGTGTTAAAGGTGGATTTCCACTTATGCCCTTCCTTTATTCTCACCAAATTATAGGCGGCCCTTATATCGAGTTTGGTGAATACTTTCGAGCCCTTAATTTGATCAAACAACTCGGTGATCAAAGGCATGGGGTATGTGTTTTTTACCATCAACTTGTTTAGGCCTCTGTAGTCTATACATGGTCTTAACTCTCCATCCTTCTTTTTGACAAAAAAGAATCCAGCACCAGCAGGTGAGGAGGACTTGCGAATGATCCCTCTGGCCAGGGCATCAGACACATACTCCTCCATAGCACGATTCTCCTCCACAGACAGGATAAATACGTCTCCTTGGAGGTATGGCTCTGGGAATCAAATTAATAGTACAGTCTTAGGGTCTGTGACCCGGCAAAGTACTAACCTCTACCATATTGAATACCTCCTTGAACGATTGGTACTCTGCAGGTAACAAAGGAGGGGTGCAAAGTATTCTGGTAGGCTGCTGCAAACCTGTACCAGTGCAATAATGGGACAAAGCTACAATATCGCAAGTCTGCCAGTCTATCCTGGGGTTGTGAGTCTGGAGCCATGGAAACCCCAGGATAACTGCATAGTGTGGAGACTTTATGATTTGAAACTGTAGGGTCTCAACATGGAGTGCCCCTACCCTTAGGAACAGCGGGACAGTCTCATGAGTAACATGACTGCTGCAATGGCCTACTGTCAATGGCTACAATAGCCAAAGGAGAAGAGTGAGGTAACAATTGAATCGTATGCTGAGCCTCAAAGTCAACATCCATGAAGAAGCCAGCAGCTCCCGAATCCACCAGGGCCAGAGCTAAGATCGAAGAGGTGGACCAGGACACTGCTGTTTCGAGAATTGGTTTCCCAAGCAGTAAATCTGGGGACTGTGATACTCCACCTAGGGTTTGCCCCTTACAGAACCCTAGGTGCGAGCGTTTCCCGGATGGGTAGGACAAGAGCACAACAAATGTCCTGCCTTTCCACATTAAAGGCACAGGCCCTCTCTCCTTCGAAATGCCCTCTCCTCCCCTGAGAGGAGAGTAAAGCTCAATTGCATGGGTTCCATCCTACCTGGCTCGGAACCAGGAGGCAAAAAAGAGCAATCTACACTTAAATTAATAAAACATACACAAAAGTATCCAAAAAAGTAGAACCAAACAGCAACACAGCACATACAAGTAAGCCCCCCTCCCATTCCCTTCAGTCATTACCACAAATTAGAAACATAAACATTAAAAACGAACTGACTCTCAATACCATATTGGCTGTATATACTTCCAAACACTCCACACACTAGTGAAGGATGAAACCAAAGCATATACAGACAAAGGAGGAGCCTAAATAATCATAAAGGTGTGCCTTAATACATTAAATCAATCAAGACTGGACTAAGATAAATTAGATTTGCATCACAATATAACAAGTCACAAGTAATCCATTTAGGCCAAGATTATTACAATATCTCCACATTTCCAGTAGCTGAGCTCTCATATATCATGACCTGATTAACCAGTCAAATTGTAGATTCTGTATTTCCAAAGATGTATGATGAATCATTTGTAAAGTATCCGGTGAGTTTCTCACTTCCACATGGATACATAGATACAGTCAATGAATAAGATTCAATATAGCATGCTATGACAAAAGGTTCGGCCTATTGTATGTACTTTTTCAATGGGCTTTGTTGAAACCGAATGAAGGCTGGATTGATGAGGACATAGTATATGCTCCCACACCACAAATCCATCTTCTTAAACTTGACACTGTATAACTCATTATGCTGCTTTATCCTCCTATGTAATTAAACTGTCCATCACTGTGATATGCTTAAATAAATAAATTGGTTAACACTCGAATTTATACGTGCCCTTTACCTTTCTTGCTTGGTATACAACCACTTCTCTGGAAAGTTGCTACCTGAGCAGTATGCTTACTTCAGCTCTCCATACTAACTATAACTTCTGCTCCACTACTAACAACTCACTGCGTATACCACACTACAAGAAAGAAGCCGGTCAATCTGCCTTCTCCTTCAGAGCTCCAAGAGCCTGCAATAGCTGCCGAAAAAAATCAGATCTTCTCCCAGTCTAAAATCCTTAAAAATAATTGCTTCTTTATAGCTAAAAGCAATATGTATATATTTTTTGTAGTTATGTTTATGTGTGTGTATCTAGAATGTTTCTCTAGTTGAGTAAATATGTAAGTCTTTACTGTAAACTCTCCTGGACATACTTGAAAATGAGCAAAATCACAATGTATTCTTCATGGTAAACATTTTCTAAATAAATAAATAAATAAAACCCATGAACAAATATAATTGAAGAGCTCGGTCTATAATATACCATGGTTGTTTTGTCCCTTGTGGGTGAAAGCTCTTCTCTTATTGAATAACATATGTTAAATGCATCATAGCTGCTTGTTCTTTGTTGGGGTGGAGCCAAGTGGCTCAAAAAGGGACTGACAGCGCAGGCGCACGGACGTCACTGTGACGAGATATCCGTGCTTCCTGCTCCTGTGAGCATCGGTAAAACGGAGAAATCTTCAGAACCAGGTAATATTTCTGGTGACTAGTGCTACTAAGCAGCTAGTCGCCAGATGAAGAATGAATGCAGGTTAAGTTATTGCGGGGTGGTAGTTCCCCTTTAATCTTATAAGCAATCTATTACTATTGTTAAAACAAAGTAATTGTGACTGGCACTCAATGGGTTAACTACTAATCGGATACTATGGTGGCACGGAAGATAAAAATGTTAACCAAAGTTATATAGAATCTACGTTCCATTCAGCCTCTCAAAATTATTTGCTTAAAGGGGATGTTTACCCCTTCACAACTTTGTCTAAATTGTTTCCTTATAAATGCTAAATAATGAAAAGTGTATCCTTTTTTTAAAAAAATCCGCTCGTTTGGAGAAATGAAAAGATTAAATGTAGCTCTGTACCGGCTTCTGGCAGACAGTGTTGACCGGATCTGTACCGTAGTCTAAGCTTCTATCCAGCCTCCTCCAATGACGGAGGCTGTCTGTCTGTAAGTTGGAGAAATCTCATTGGCCAGAAATTGATTTCTGCCATAGGCCATTGCACATTTCATTATTTATCATTTATAAGGAATCAATTTAGGCAAAGTTGTGAAGGGGGTAAACATCCCCTTTAAGGATTCAGAATAGTATTCTTTTCAATCAATACTAGCTTGCATTTGCATGTTTAGAACTAATGGGGGGTTATGAGCTAAGGTGGCATAAAGAGGTGATAAAGTGAGAATGATTTCTGCAGTGATATCACTTCTATGGAGCATATGCATTAAAATCTCTCCCACTTGAGAACTCTGCATAGACTTCATAGAATGCTGAGAATGAATCTCAGTGTAGAAGTCACCTCCACTTTATCACCTCTTTATCACACAATAGTACATTCCCCCCTGGAAAACCATGTTTAATCTACATGAAGAGAATTTAAGAACATAAAGATGCTTGCACCTTTGTTTGTCTCATATTTGTCCACATGTTTTGGAAATGAAACTAGATGGAGGCCTAAAAATATTATTAATAGACTCTTATGCTACTGGTAACCAATATCAGTACTGAAAAAGGGCCTCTGTAGATATTTTTTTAACTTTCATTTTTTTTAAACATTTCCTTCTTTAGGGTTACAGAAAAAAAGAGGGGAGTAGGGGGGGAGACAGCTTAATATGCATACAGAGAAAGGTCAAATTTTGTCATAAGACTTCATACAGAATGTAAAAATGGACAACAATTAAAGTATAGAAACTGAAAGATTAAACAACTGATGCTGTTTGTATAGCTTTGAGTGTCGGGCGGGGGGGGCAAGGGGAAGCAGAGGAAAGGGTACCCCAGGTGGAGTAGGAGTGCCAGTAGATTCATGAGATTAAAAGAGCTGAAAAGGGAGTAGATATCTGAGAGAAGGATAGGAAGGGACCAGAGGCAAAGGAGAAGCAGCCAAGAGGCAGCAAACAAAACAACAATGCTATGTAAAAATTCTGGGGCCAATATGTCAGAAACAGTTTAATCAAGACATATGTAGTACATCCACTGTGATAGTACAGCATTGGAATACTCATATTGCTGAGTTTAACTTGTAGTTTTTGATGGCAGAAATCCCCAACCCCATTGAAGGTAATCAAGGTGCTGAAAAGATAAGAAAGGGAAAGGGAGAGACAGAAGTAGCGAAGCAGACATTTAGAAGCTACCGAGTTGGGGGCATAGTACAAAATGTCTGGAGAAAAACTCCAGACAGTTTTCTCTCCACGGGTCAGTTACATCAAACTGAGTGTTACAGAAAGACATCCAGGGTTCCCAACTGCGTAGCTATTATTTATACATTTTATAATATACTGCATTAAGTTCTTAAGTTCTATTAAGTTTAGATTCTCACAGAGAATGACTGGCCTTTCTGAACTTTTGTAACAGTAAAAAGATCTGCAACACTGATGGAAGTCCTTTTACTTACGTTAATGCTTAATTCTCTGACAGATAAGCCAAATATATTATTTAATTGCTCTAGAGACCAAGCTTATTTTTGTAAGCCAGCAGTGGGTTGTTTTTATAATATTAATGCAACTCTGTGTCTTGGTAACATAGCTACTAGGAGTTTTCATATTATCCACAGATCCTGAGTAGCACCCAGATTTGTAATAAAAATAAATAGTCCTGCTTCAATAATAAAATACGTCGATTCCTGGAATATTTTTCTGGCCAGGTGTTTCATCTTACTATTCCCTATTTTGAGTGATGACTGACACAAAAATGAATAAATAATTCCCTTATCTGATGAGGGATATAATGTGCAGTAGTTTTGCATACATTTCTCCTGAAAATATTCAGAGAATAAAAAAAAAAAAAAAAAAAAAAAAGTGAAATCATTGATATTGTGAACAACGTATGATATCTAGTTGTTAAATATACATTTCAGAATAAACGTCAAATGAAAGCATCAGTATTATGTAAATAGGTAAGCGGTTGAGTTATTCATTAGATTGTTAGAGTGTGTATTGTACTCGTGTATAAGAGCATCTTATAACAGTATATTATTCTCCTCTTTAAACTTTTATGTAACTGAGTAAGAACGTTCAGGGCCATATACACTAAGACAAAGAAAAATTCTAAGGTAAACTAAATGTACCCTAGGGAACAAGTAAACATTTTTATTAAAGCGGAACTACCACCCAACAAAATCTTTAACTTAACGAAGTCCCCATCTGGCGACTAGCTGCTTAGTAGCTCTAGTCACCAGAATAATTACCTTATTTAATAGATTTATGCTCTCTTCTATGGCTGACAGTAGCACGGAGCGCGGACATCTTGCTGTAGTGACGCCACACACCTGCGCTGTCAGTCCCTTTTAGATCCGATCGGCTCGTAGCAACGCCTCCTAGACCCGGCTGGGACTGACAGCGTAGGCGCGTGTACGTCACTGTGGCAAGATGTCCATGCTCCGTGCGACTGTCTGCCCTAGAAGGGAGCAGAAATCTGTTAAATAAGGTAATTATTCTGGCGACTAGCGCTACTAAGCAGATGGGGAGATTTTGTCGTTTGGTAGTTCAGCTTTAATTTTCATGGAACTTTTAACCCATTAAATGCTAGAGAAGTATCCAACAGTTTGCTTCACAAAGCCATGAAGACTTCTCTACCATCCAAGGTGCTAAAAACCGCATTTAAATCAGTGACAGTTTTTTGGTTTGTTTGTTTGTTTTTTTAGGTACGTCCTTTCTGTTTGCATTTTGTAGGTTTTCATTTCCACTAAGTTCATGTTATTACTATGTAAATCCTTGGGGCACATGGATAAAGACCAAAGTGGACCAGTTCAGAAGAATATGAACTACACAATAGGGCTAAAATGAACCCATTAGATATAGGGAGGACTACAACGCTTTATTGAATCAATATGTTAGAATTATTATGCATTGAATTAGGCTGTTTCTTCCTTTATTTCAGGATGGTTGCCTAGTACTCCTGCCTAGATGCAACATACACACTAATTTTCTTATTAGTAAAACTACTTGATTAATAATATATTAGTTATATAGCGATAGGAAAAGCAGTAGTTGTATTATGTTGAATAAATTTACATTATTGAAGTAATCCATCTTCTTCTGCCGGCATCCAGGGCACAGAGCTTACATGAGAAGCTCTGTGCACCTGCGCAGGCAGCCACTTCCATTACCTTAAGGTAACCAACGAACGTCACCACCAATCCAGGCAGTGCATGGGACAGCACGCGCAGACTCAGAGGCAACTTCCCTTTAAGATGTCTGCACTGTTGTCTGCTGGATGCCTGCCGAAGAAGGTGGATTACTTCAATAACGTACATTTATTCACCATAATACAATTATTACTTTGCCTATCGCTATATTACTAATGTATTAGGGGGCAATATTATAAAGCTGAAAGTTCCGCTTTAAAAAAGCATGTTAGTTTGCTTGCCATTATTAACAGGTTGTTCAGTTGTTATTATTAGGCAAGCATGGGTCGAAAAAGAAAGAAAGAGAGAAATATATGGCTCTTATATTTGACACTTATGCAAAAAGAGTAGGAGAGTTATTACTTCATTATTTGAAAGAAAATCCAGTGGTTGCTTCCAGAAGGTCTCTTAAAAAGTACACTTCAAAAGTTACTAAATCTTCTGGTACCCCTGTGGCATGTTCGACTCTAACCAATGGGGTGTAATTTCTCTCATGAGAGGAATTGCTAATAAATACAGTAGGAAATTCCATAAAAATAAAAAAAAAAATAAAAAAAGAAAAAAAACTGCAGATGCACATTCTTTCCTTTAGCAATGTTTTCAGGAATCATTTGTGCACACCAGGCTGGGAATACAAATGAAAGTAAACCCTTTTTTAATGCAATGGGTTGTCTTTTTAATGTTTTTCTCTATGGATTGCTCCTTGCTGCCTGCCCACAGGTCACATGTTTGACATGCTTACACTGGAATTTTTTTTTGCCCAATCTATAAATACACAACATTTCCCCACACATACCCTGGGACTCATCCACTAAAGAAGGTTGGAGGCAAAGTGACAAGAAATAGTTGTAGAGGATATGAATGAACGAGACAGGATAAATGGAAAGGAAAACAGCAAGAGGTGATGAGAAAATGAATATTCACAAAGTTCATGTCAGTCTTGGCCATGTATATTCAGAAGTCTTCTTGGCTTAACATATCCAAGAGTGTGCCCGCATTCTAGTGCATCACAGCTAGATCTCAAGAAGTCTTCTCCAATCAGGTTTTGGTGCTCTTGGGCATGAAGTTCAGTGTCCTTCAGTGGAGTGTTTTTTCTTATGGAGGAGAAGAGTCGGATTCTGGCTCAGGCACTGGATTGACAGTCAGCCACAACTAAGGACTAAATGAGTGTCCTGTGTCGGTTATTGTCCTCTCTGGAAGTGGTCCTTTACTCACAGTACCACAGAAGGGAACTTCAGAAGGACATCCTCAGTTCAAGTTCCAGGAATTCGGAGCATCTCTTACATCAGATGGTCCTGTCTGTGGATGCCTGGGAGAACCATTAGTGGTGGATTCATCAGTCAAACCTGGCTAGAGAGGTACCCTTTGTTATTCCGGAGTGAACCTTGGTGATGATAGGTGCCAGCTTAAGGGGCGTCTGTCACCACCAGTAAAGCCTGTTGTCCATCAGCATTGAGGAGCTCAGAGCAATTCTTCTGGCTCTTCCATTGGTCCCAGGTTCTCACAGGTTCTGGTGAGAGTGCAATCTGACACCATGGCGGTGAAGTGTATCAATTTCCTAGGGGGAACCTACAGTGATATAGCATGGAGGGAGATGAAGGATCTCCTCAACTGAGAGAAACTCATGTTCAGCCATCTCAGATGTTCATATACCAGGAGTGTAAAATGTAGCAACAGACTTTAAGCAATATGTACATCCTGGAAACTATGCATTCAGTGTTCTAGCCGATAGTTCAACACTGGAGAATTACAGCGATAGACCTGATGGCAACTAAGGAGAACAGGAAGGTTCCAACGTTTTGTGCTTGCAGGAGGGGATACTCCTTCGCAATGGATGTAATGTCCATTTCATGGAGTTTCCACCAATCCTTAGATTCTTCTCATCCCCAGTGTGATCAGGAAGATTAGAATGGACAGGACTCTGGTCATTCCGATTGCTCCTTTCTGGCACAGGGAGGGGTCATGGTTTGTGGACTTGGTCAGTGTGCTCATTCAAGATCTGATATGTCACAGACCTGATCTGTTGCTCCAAGGTTCCTTATGATATGAGTATGCGGAGAAGTTGTGTTTCATGGCATAGATTTTGAGGCCACCTTACAGATGTGGAAGGGATTCTCTGCTGATGTTATCTACATGTTGATATAGGCAAGGAGGATGATCTCTTCCAAGGCATACAATAGAGTCTAGTCCATTTGCGGTGTTTGGACAAGAACATGTTCCCACAGGTCTTTGACCTTCCTAAAGTGCTGTCTTTTCTCCAGGATGGAATCAACAAGGGTCTCAGCTTTAGTTTCCTCATGTTTCAGATCTCAGCCCTTTCTGTTCTTTTTTTAGATAAGAATTGCTATCATCCCACACTTGAAGAGTTTTCTTTGGGAGGGGTGGGGGGCTCATACCTTCCCCTATTTTTGGAATCCCATGCTTCCATAGGATCTCAGTCTAGTCGAGGGCATTCTTCAAGGCCACTTTTTGAGCTTCTAGCTTCCATCTCTTTACGTCAGCTGACCCTGAAGATGGTTTTACTTTTGGCAGTTGTGTCTGTTAAAAGGATGGCTGAGTTTCAAGCTGTGTCTTACTAACCTCCATTCTTGGCTTGACACTAGGATTAGGTGGTACTTCATACAGCTCAGTAGTTGCTTCATAAGGTCGTCTCAGGGTTCCACATCAATCAGCAGATTGTGGTGGCTTCTTTTTGTCCTGATTCATTTTACCATAATGTGCAGATTTTATACAATTTACATTCTAACAATGTAATGAGAGCCAGAACTGATGCATTGTCTGTGCAGCTATGTGATCAGAAACACAAGGAGAACCAGACGAAGCCCTCTGCCTTTTTTACAGACATCTCAGATGGGAAGGGGTTTCACTAATGAGGCAGAGGTGTCGTGTGTATGTAAAAGTATGTTATATTTTTTTTGTATACACAGGGCCATTTTAATGCGTAGGCATACCTTGCATATGCCAGGGGCCACAGGCTTCTAGGGGGTGGCTTATCAGACTTCACTGGCCCAGCTCTTAATTGGGATGCCCATCCTGCCAGCGGACAGGCTGATATAATATCTCACATAATATTCTTTTTTACCTGTAGTTAGTGATGGTGCGTGTAGCACACTGCTCTTCTTTTCAAACAGCAAGGTGGAGTGGTCTCTCCGTGTACTTCTTACCATGTATTTCTGGGTTGATTGTTGATCAGTAATTTCCAGTCATACCCCATATTTGCAACTTTAACCAGTTCCGGTGTGCTGACTTCAAAGGTGGATGGCAAAACCATCATGGCAGAGCAATGCACTACACATCCCATTTGACAGTCAAAGTGTTAATAAATTCCAAATTCCTATTTAAATTCTTGATTAACTTTCTCTGCCTCTTACCCCCTTACAGAATCAGGGAGGCCCTGGCACAATTGCGAATGGAAGTCCCCCAAATAGATGTTAACATTTAGGATTAGCTGTAGGCATCCTCTTCCATTCCTCCTATTTGTGGGGAAGCATCCTCATTTACGTCTTGTGCACTGCATCACTCCTCACTGTACATATGACCAAAAGATTAAATTGGACCCTTTCTGAAAATATTGGGTTGTTGGAAGCCCAAGGTGAGATCCCTGAGACTAAACGCCCCTGGTGAATGCTTAGGTATGCCCATGCATTAAAATGCCACTATTTTGTCCTCATATCTCTTACTCCCATAATATTTAACAAGTTTTGTATATTGCTATGTGTGTGTGATCCTGCTCCAAGAGATCCTATTCTACTGTTACCTGCATTTCTGTCTGCTCTTTTGCATACACTATCTCCTGTTCTGAAATGATCTGCTTATGTTTACTTTGCTGGTCACATCCCCAAGGCCTGTATGAAGTATCAGTGAACATGCAGAGAGTTTGCACTGATTACATCCCAGAGCCTTGTTTCCTGTTTACAGTTTCTCATTTTGCTTGTTTGCAGGCTGTCCTTCTACATTCTAGAGATTCTCGCCTGCTAACTTCAACTATGTAAGTCCCACAACGGTCCTCCTTCCTCAGCATCTTCCTTCGTTAGCCAGTGCCACTCTCTAGCGCCTTGGGGGTTCTACTTCAGGACCCCCGTTACAAAAAAAGTGCTGTTTATTTGTTTTTTGGAAACACTGCCCATTTACATGGAATGCACATATTGTGTCTGTTATACTCCATTTTGAGCAAATGGAAAAAAACATATTAAAATATAACCGTTTTGTACTGTTGACATTTTTATGTTTACCCAATATCAATCTTTTATGTATCTATAAAACCTGATTAATGTAATAAAGGGGCAGTAATAAATTATACTAATATTAAATATAGCTTAAAACTCAAGTAATTTCCTTTCCATTAGCTCTGCAGGAATAGATGACATCAAAGACTCACTCAGTGCTTATAGAAGAGGACGTAACATTACTATCCTCTCCATAGAAGCCTAGTGTCTGCAAGCCTGCCATTAGTGGGCTTCTGTGGAGAGGGTAGAAATCAGCGAGTGAGGAGTTGATATCAGCCAGCCCTGCAGATCGATCTGCAGGGGTAATTGAGGTAATATGTGAGTTTTAAGCTATGGGAAGATCCTGCTTAATGGTTAAAATTGTTTCATATTGACCCATTACTGCACCTGCAGTGGCAGAAAGGATGTGGAATTCTTTGCTTTGGAAGGCTGTGTTAACAGTATTGGTAGATGTACTGAATAACTTTATGAAATGAGCAGCATCTAAAAGTATTACTAGTTTCAATGCAGATAGAACATTGATCAATGAACAGTGAACATTTTGGTGTCAGGAAGGAGCTTTATTTTTATTCACTTTAGGGCATAATTTGAATTGCTTCAGTTGCCTTTTATTTGCAGTTCTCTGGATCAACAGAAGGAATCTGACAACATTTTAACCTGATTTTCTCTTGTCTTTTCATCCTCAGCAACTATATAAATGTATAATTTCTGTACATTGCTAAAATTGTCATAAGCATCTTTATGAGCAGGGAAATATTTAGCTGTCAATTACTGAGTATCAAGAGATTATGAATTGAGGAATTCTGAGTGAAGACAAGATGCAAAATATTGTCTTTGAAATGTCAACTATTTTTACTTGTTTTTTTTTCTTTTTAGAGGATTATCCTAATGGCACATGGCTGGGGGATGAGAATAATGCAGAGATGCGAGTGAGATGCCCTATAACAGCCGCTGACATGTTGCATATCAGCACCAACTGCCGTACAGCAGAAAAGATGGCACTGACACTACTTGATTACCTTTTTCATCGAGAAATCCAGGCCATCTCCAACTTGTCAGGTCAGGGAAAACATGGGAAGAAGCAACTTGACCCACTGATGATCTATGGCATACGATGTGAGTAGCATTTTTCATATAAATTAAGTAATGGACTTTGTGAACTTACCATTTTCTTACATTAATCACATACATACATGAATACATTGCACATTGTGTCAATGCATTGATATGGCTAGGTTTTGATTGGCCCTCTGTTAAGCAGTGAGACGCTCCTAAATCTAACTAATTCAATATTGTTTCCTTTTTCTGGATTTTTTCTATGAATCAATAAAAAGAAAAAAGAAGAGCGCACACGCTCTAAGTGCAGACTGTGATAACTTATTGGAACCGTCACCGCTGATGATCACCCTTAGAATGCTCAGTGGTTTAACTCACATGTTCCAGACGCATGTACCAGCCTCTCAGTATAAACACATCCACTGGATTACCCCCAGTGCAGGTATCTGTTAGGCTGGATCCCCGTCCTTGTCTTCCTTCTGGGTAAGGTCTTGACCTAATGAAAATATCCTGGATCTCTATTTCTGAGGATATAATATCCACAGAATACCAATGATAGGATATATTTGGTCTGAGATATCACTAAAGCCCAGTATTTTAAGTGAGAATGGACTCTTTGGGGAATGGGCCTCACTAAATATAATTATAGAGACCAAAACAAAATCACCATTATATACAAAATTATAAAATTTAATAGGTCTCAAACCCCCTTCTAAAGATATTTATACAGACAATTAAGTACACATAAATTTAAAAATATATATATGTGCACTTACAATAAAATATATAAGGGATACAAGACCTCAATTCTACCCTACACATTGCGTAGCTAAATGCCACTTCCACAGGGGTCAATCAAATGGCCATCTCTTCTTTATGTATGCCTCCATGTATGGATTCATGCCCAAACAATAGACGCGATCCGGAAATAAACTAAACACACATGTGTATCCAAAAAATCGGAACTCCCTGAGAAATATCCATACCTGATGTGTATATCGTTCCAGGAAGCTGGGACATAGAAAGCACTCACACTGCGTAGAGAGATTCCTTTCCTCTTCCGGTATCTCACTGCCGTGAGGCGCATATGTGCTCCATTGTATCTCTGAATGTATATGTGCATGAGCATGGTCGTCATAATACGTACCAGCACTTGCGTCTGACATCATGGATATTTCTTTGTGCTACTTTTTCTATGAATCAACTGTGTTCATCTTTTGAATGCAGTGTGTTGAGCAAATCTGATCTGCATAGTCCTATAATTGACGCTGATATAGGCAGCCCATCTGCTATACCCCTGCCATACTTCCCTTCAAAGCAATCACATGGGGAACATATGCGTATAAGAGGTCAAAACTGGTGGTTTCACCCTATATAAAGTCCTCCCCCACAATCATTACGCATATTGCGAGTAGCTTCTTAACAGTGATATTATCTTGCAGAAGTACCACAATCTGGAGTAATCCTCCTTATTCTGAGACTGGCGGCCAGGCATGCATGCAGACATCTTGTCTTAGAAATGTCTGCATACCTGCGTTGTCCATTCAGGTCTCATCTAGGAGGCATTACATTGTGACTTAAGGCACCGAAAGGGACTGAAGATGCAGGCGCGCAGAGGTGGCTCTAAAGAAAGAAGCCTGGCCGTCAGTCTGAGAAAAAAGAAGGATTACTTCAGACTGTGGTACTTGCACTGGATAATATCACTGTTAGGAAGCTAATTGCAATATGCCTAATAATTGTGGGGGTGAAAGTCCATACTGACTATTGCAGGATGTGTTGCCGGACATTGGATAATTTATCAAAGAAAAATATAGAGAGTTGGGACAATTGGCTTAAGCGCAATTATGATGTTAATCCAGGAAGAAATGTGTTTGCCATTTTGACATCCAGAAGGAAACTTTTTTTGCTCACTTGAATAAAGTATCTAAAATTACTAGACTCTTGTCTTTTTTTCAACTTATAGTTTAATTGCCTCACTGAATAAATAGTTTTATAAATTGAGGGATTAACAAAGTGCTATAAAGTGCCTAGGTTGTTGATTATATATACTAATCATGAGTTAGACAGGCCTTTAATTTCAGTGGGCTGGAAGTAGTGCAGCATCTGTTGAAATGCATAGGCTCTTTATCTGAGAACATATATTACTTAAGTTTATTTACATGCTGATTTCAAATATAGCTACAGTGTCTACTCAAAAATCATTACAAACCAACTATAATGACAGGACTAAATGTTGCGATTTGATAGTTTCATTTAAATGTATACATATACAAATAAAATATTTTAATCCATAGCCTGCAGCTCTTGCAGTATCATTTCAGTAGCTGTTTAATGTCTCCTGGTTTTTCATTAACACAGACACGAATGTCTGACAAGGATAAAAAACAATGATGACTGGACGGCTAGTATGAAAGTATATGCACATTTTGAGGTTACCCAGCTTTAATGAGCTTAATTCCATAGTTAATGTGGTTGACAAAAGGTAAGAGTCCATTAATTTTATCTACTTTAATGAAGTAGGCAAAAAAGTTTCCTTCCTGATGTCAAAATGGCAAATACCTTTCTTCCTGGATTAACATCATAGCTCTGCTTAAATCAATTGTCTTAATTTTCTATATTTTACTTTGGTAAGTTATCCAATGTGTGCACCACATCCCCCTGAGGCAATTAATTTCACAACATTATTTCCCTTACTGAAAAAACAAATCCTTAGTCTCTGTCCTTTAATCTTAATGCATATGCCCCGTTTTATTGTTTAAGCCCCTTTAGATATTTCTCACACTTCACTTTTTTTTTTTTTTTATTTTTTTTTTTATTTTGTGAAGAAGAAATATAATCATTTGATAAACTGTACTGCCAGGGCAATAAAGTTATCCGGCTTGCCACAAAAAGTTTTTAATGTAGCAGTCAAATAGCCATTTGGGACCTGATAATTGGACCCTGATGGTTGAAATGAGTTGAATAGCATCAACCATGACAAGAAAACGCTCATTGGTCAACAAGCACTTAATTATGTTGATTAAAACTGAAAGTGTATTACAGTCATATTACCAGCCCTGATTTGAGGCTTTTAGCGGCTATGCAGTTAATGAATTAAATAAAGATCAAACAAACTGATATACAAACATTAAGCAGTCACTGCTTATCTAGTACAGAATTTAAGCAGTCGCAAATTCATCAGGGATTTATAAATTCTGACAATATGAGAGCTGAGTTTAAGGGTAATGACATCTGTGTTGTCAAGCAATTATACTGGCAATTTGTTACCAGCCCTGGAAATTGCAAAGTGTATTTTCTATAGGCAGGTGTATCCATTCCAGTGCCTGGTTTAATGTTGAATCATATTATTACATCCTCCCTCATCTAAACAGAGAGAACATTAGTTATGTATATTTGTCAATACATTGATATGGCTAGATTTTGGTTGGCCCTCTGATAAAAGAGCAGTGAGTGGCACCTAAATATAGCAATTTCTATGTTGTTTCCTTTTTGTGGAGACTTTATATGAATCATATTTTAATATCAGGGTTTCCATAAGCCTAAAACTTATGTACAAATGCTTCATCAGCAGGGTTGAATTTGCTTCCAGGCTATGCAAAGTCTCAGTAGCTAATAAAAGCACTTAGCTATAAATTTACTTTGGTATTCTGTGGTGGCAAGAAAGTACTGAGTAGGCATAAAAGTGCTGAATGGAAACAGACATTAACTGCTAGAAATGAAAAGCCTACCAGCCCTTCTCCCCAGCAGAAAAACTACAAAAGCAGCTACATATACATGCCTGTGTCATAATAGTATCAATTGCACTAAATCACAGTTATTCTCAGAAAAGCATGTGCACTCTCTTTTGGACTGTATTTTACCCTTTAAGCACCAGATGGGTGTTCAGCGCATTGCAAAACAATGCATTACACAAAACTCTGCAGTTATTACATTTCTGCAGATTTTGCAAGTGTTGGGACATACTGTCAAGGAAACTACGGGTGGGCGTAACTATCTCTTTAATCATAAACATCTCGTGTTCATATAATGACCATTGATTCCTGAAAATAGACCAACAGATGCACAGTTTCGCATATAATTGTACTTTTCCTCTGAAAAAAAGTAAAAGTCTCTAAGTGTGTTGCACCATATGCCTATTAAGTGGTGCCAAGTAGCTGAAAAATTACAATTTCCTTGACACTTGTGCATGAAAAAAAAATGGCATAATTAATACATTTGAGAAAGTGCAACATATTACACTTAATGTTGCAACACATACAGTTGTAGTGGCATTCACTTATGAAGTCACTGAGATTGGGGGTCTGTCTTGTAAGGTATAACCCAGAAGGCAAGCTTGCTATACCTGCCTTACAATTGGCTGCACGCTTATTTCTTATACTTATGAGGTCAATACGTTTAAAGAAAATATTAATCAAATTATCGTGATCATTTCAGTATTGTTGTAAGGTGTGTTTCTAGAAGATCAGGAGGATTACTGTACATGTAAAGTACATTGTTTCAGCCCTTGAAATGAACTGCGTAGTCTAGGTTGATATTGACCTTAAATAAAGGTACTTGGCTGTGTTATTTTCAGTATGAGACACATTTTGGAATTTTGCTAAAACATAAACAAAACATTTATTTTTTTCCAGTGAAAAAGTTTATATACATATAATGAGTTTATTATGATATGGTGTATCTATTTTGAAAAAATGTAGATCTCGTGTCCCTTTCTTATTCCTGTAGATTTAGTAAATTCTTTATCAAATAACATTTGTGTAAAATAATAACAATATATAAATAAACTAGTTTAACCCCTTAACGACCCTTGATAGTCATAGTACGTCATGGGTCGATCTGACTGAACGACCCATGACGTACTATGACCGTCACGGAGTTCCGGGCTCCCCCCGTGGCTGCACGCCGTTCAGGGAGTCCGGAACCGGAAGAACAAAAAAAATGCTCCGTGGTCCTTAACTCGCCACGCCGATCGGCCGGTCATTAAGGGGTTAAAAGCCCTGTACACGGGCCACAGTTCCACCCAGCAGCCTCGGCTGGTGCCCGGAGCCTCTCTACTCACCAAGCGGTCCCAGGAAGGTCCACAGAGAGGACTCTGGTCCGAATTCGGAGCACCCTGCTCCATATCATCCGTGGTGCGTTCAGGCAGTCTCTACTGCGCATGACGGCTTCTGACAAACATCCAGCCTTTTGAACGGTAGTTATCAATAAGCCTAACTTAATTTTATTGAAGATAGCATCATGTTAGGAAATACTGGGATATTTTGTACATTGATAACATGGGAAAATCTTCCTAGTGAATATCTTAGAAAGCAGTGAATTTCTAGGGCAAAATGAAGACCATCAATTATTTCTTCTTTCAGTTCAGTTTGTTAAACAGTTGAGAGCTTTAAAATACCCTTAAGACAATTTTAAAATTAGGAATCTCTGCCAGTATAAATGAAATGAAGTATTTCTAATGAAACATTTGAATGTATTTCAGGTCATTTGCAATTCACAGGAGTTTTTGGGTGAAAAGACTTAAGTTATTACCCTTTCCACCAAAGGTGTTGTTTTCCCCACCATGAAGCATTTTTATTTTGATAAGCAATCATAAATGAATCCACTTGAATCTCAGCAGACATTCTAAGGCCACAGAAACAGACGTTTTCTGAGTTTGTATGTAAGGTAGAATGGGGTGGGGAGTAGGTCACTGTCAGCAGGCAATGATGTATATAGACATTTGCCAAATTCTGTTGTGGACATATGGTATTGTAGTTTCCTTCTTCTGTTGTTATTTGACCAGAGATAAGCTCCGGTGCTGAGGCTTTTTTATTTCTATTTTCAGCATGTGTTAATGTTTTAATGCGTATGTTCTACATCAGCGATTCTCAACTCCAGTCCTCAAGGAGCCCTAACAAGCAGGTTTTAGTAATATTTCTTTTGCAGCTCAGGTAGATCTGTCAAAAGAGCTAAGAAACAGGGCAATTTGACTTTGAAGCTTATGAGGCATATGCACTAAGTAGAATTGGAGGAATTCTGGAGAAAGCCAACTGCATTTTAGGGCAGAAATAACAATTCCCCAGATGTACATTGGATTAAATGGTGCTTATAACACACTGAATGCTGGAGAGGGCTCCTGGGCATTCTGTCACAATGTATTGGAGACTCCTTATTCAAGGGGTTAAAATCCCCATATAAATCAATGGGCATGTTTATTTGTTCTTCTACGATGCAGCTGGTTTGCCCCAGAATTGCTCCAGTTCAGCCTCATTGTCGTTTTTCATGCAATACGTTCATTTATTTTTATTTGACTGTCACTAACACTGAAATGTATACCTTTTTGATGTTCTTAACTCTTTGAGGAAGGCATAGATGTTACCTTATAGGAGATAAATGTCATCACTGGTTTTATGTCAGATACCTATTGAAATCTATAGGTGAATTTGTATTTAAGACCACTGATAAAGTTATCATCTGCAAAACCCGATACACACTGCTCTGGATCAAAATGTAATCTAATCCCACATAGATTACAAAAGCCTATTTTCAGAAATAGCAATAATGATATTAATGTGCTGAGTGCTAGAGGGGTAGCGAAAGCATTATGTACATCTGTAAAAATATTATGTATGTACATCTGTAAATATATTTTATGTTCAAACCTAAATTATAATCCTAAACATTTTCACACACACACACACACACACTGACAACAGTGACTTAAAACAGGTTTGTAGAAAACTAATTGACAGTGACTCCTAACCCTATGTAAATATTCGGAGTTTAAAGCTTGATATCTGAGACTTTGGTTCCCTAAGCGAGTACTTAGAAATGTCTCTGTCTTCCACACAACTCCCCCCCCCCTTCCCTCTCACCATAGCACTTTCCCTCCTGCCACAGCACTCTCTCCCTGATAATAATCATCATCAGCCATGCCTAGGTCCTTCTCCATCCTGCACATGCACACAAGTTTCTCTACGTTTACTCACCACAGTTATTTTCTGCTCCTAGACACTCTTTACCCATAAGTGCCATTCTATCCCCACCTCCTTCCATTCACCTCCTCAATCCCCCACTTTGCCTGTATGTTGGTTGATGATTTCCTGAACATGTTGTAGTAGTAACAGGGAACCAGAATATCCCATCAGACAGGGCAAATTTGAATTTGACACTTTGCGTTCTCTATTTCAGCACTACCAATGCAACTCACTCAGTGTTTTAGCTACAACCAAATGTGAATGACATGTTACATCTGGTTGTAGCCACAAGTCAGAGCACACTGATTTCAGAGAGCTAGAATAGAGAATACTGAGTGGCAAATTCAGACTTGCCCTGACAGATGGTATCTTCTCACAGAACACCCTTGTCCCTGAAAAAAAGTCCTATGGGGAAAGGAGGCCCCAGTGCCTTTCCCAAAATCTGCCACTTCTGTCAATATGCCATCCTAGGCTTGTGCCTACATGGTCTAGGCCTAAATATGCTTCTGTGTGTACACTGTTACATGGTAACATTATATTTGTCTTGTTTGCGATGAGAGATAACATGTAAAATAGTTAATTTGTTATGGGTTGGTACCCATTGCACTTGTGGTCATAAAGGCTAGCAGCACCCCTCAGGCAATTTACAAATACAAAGCACTCACTTCAAAGACACCTCTCAAAATGTCTAAGTTATTGAGAGTCAGTGGGCCCCACTAAAGGCAACTGGATTGTAGGCCTCAATAAACCAACATTTTACAGAAGCTAGACTGAGGTACACTACTGGGTATTTAAGTGACTGTAGCCCCAGATCGTTTTAAGGTGTTCGTTTGTCTTAGAATTTTGGCAAGCATTATTGGAGAAAAGTTCCCACAAAAATGTTCAACCTTGTTCTACTACCAGGACAATATTTGGAATGCATGTTGCATGCATATTGCATTTATGTTGGGTTGTCCTAATTGTAGGATTAGCAATTTCTCCAGCGGTATGACCATCTGTGTCCTGGGACCAGATGTATATAGACCTCTGGTTGGCGATAATGACTGGGCCAGCCTTGTTTCAAAAGGGAGCTGCGTCCTTTCAGTTTCCACAAAAATAGATGAATATTGTTTCCAATTCAACAACTTCCAGTGCACTTTTGGGCAGGTTGCAAGTTTCAACACTTGTACTTAAATTGTGGGGCACTCATCCACACTCAAAATGCTTCTGTAGTGGGAGGAACGTGGAAAAAAGGAGCGATTCATCTGGAAAATCTATAGAAGCAGGTTGACATAGAAATCATGCGTCCGTTGTTAAAACTCTATAAGGATAAGCAGATGTCTCATCTTATAGAGGAGGGTTTCCATGTCCCATTTTTGTTTCGTGATGTTGGGTTGTTATCGAATAACCTTCATTCAGTGGTAGAATTTCCAGTGGTAGTGGCTGAAAAACTACTTGGCAGGGCCATATGAACAACCATCCTGGCCCCATCTGAGTGTTTTCCCACTTGGCATGGTGCCAAAGAAAGATTCTGGAAAAATCTGTCTGATGCATCATCTATTATATACTTTTGGTGATTTGATTAATGACTGGATTGATGCTTCATTGTGCAAGGTCTCATACACCTTGTTTGATAGGGCATTGATTCTGATCTTATCTGCGTGCGTGTGGATGGCTAAGGCAAACATTGAATCTGCATTTCACCTTCTTCCCATCCATCCTGATTCCCACCACCTTTTTAAGTTATTTTTTTAATGGTACATTTTTTTATTTTTGCCCATGGGCTGTTCCTGTCGTGCTCCATGTTAGAAAAAATTAGTTCCTTTTTAGAATGGGTGGTAAGAAGAGAATCACACTTCTCTTCAATCATACACTATCTTGGCGACTTTTTGTGCATCAGACCAGCAGACCTCGATGTGTGTTGTTCGTTGCTTCATTACTTAGAAAGAGGTGCTACTTCTTTTGGCATAACACTTGCACAGAACAAGACCAAAGGGCCAGACACTTGCTTCAGAGTTTTAGGAGTCTAAATAGATTCCATAGCTATGGAGTGCCGCATACTTCATGGAAAGCTTCTGGATCTGAAAGAAGTGGTTAGGTCTTGTTTATCTCCATGTAAAGTAACCTTTCGACAGTTGCAATGTTGGGAAAACTAAATTTTGCATGCCGTAGTTTGCAGAATTTTGTCAGAATTACAGCAATATTATGGGAGGATTTGCATGAGTGGGACTCATTTTGGATGCATATAATGGGCAGTCATTATGGCAGTCTTCCACTGCATCCAATGTGGAGTTGGATTTACAAACTAACGTGGTGGGTTCAGTTTGGTTTAGGAGCCATTCTGGGAAGTGAATGGAGTCAGGGACGTTGGCCGTTATGGTGAGTGGACAGGGGCCTTACCAAGAATCCATTGTTCCTGGAGTTATTCCCAATTGTGGTAGCTTTGTCATTTTGGGGTGACAGGTTACATGATAGGAAGGTTCTCTTTCATTCAGATAATTTGGGTGTGGTGACAGTGGTTAATAACAGCACTGCTTCGTCTACATCATTCTTCATGCGGTCACTTGTATTGCACTGCCTCCAGCTTAACAGTTCATTTAGGGCGATGCATATGCCAGGAATTATTACTACAGCATGCCATGTCTCGATTCCAGGATGTTGAGTTCCACTGGGCATAGTTGGGGACAAGCTATGTGGGAGCTAGCATCCCAGAGGAGTTGCAGGAGCTTGAGTGAGAGATGTAGCTCTCTGAGTTCAGAAATCAGTGTCACCGGCCACTTGGGTGCAGTATGAAAAGGTGTGGGCAGATAGGGATAGAACTGTACTCGGCCGCTGGGGGACTGTATGATGTTGATGGCAGACTACATGGAGTCCTTTGGTTGGTCTTGTACTGGGGCAATTGGGGTTTGTCCCCTTCAACACTGAGTGCCAGAATGGCAGGCCTAGCATTCTGGTTTAAGCTCTTTGGTTGGAAGGATATCACCAAGGATTTTTTGTATGAATGGCTCTGCGGGTCTTACGGAGGGGTAGGGCCTCACGTATTTCATGCAGGACTATCTCTTTCACTCTCATGACAAAGCTCATGGGCACTCTTCCCAGCATTTGCAGTTTGGAGTATGAAACTGTATTGTTCTGTCACGCCTTTAGTTTAGCATTTTTAGGGGCACTGCGAATTGGGGAACTTGTCAGTCCTGGGGGTATTCAGTGAGATCAAATCCATATTTATAATGATCATTTGGCCTTTAAGATGCTACGATCAAAAACTGACCACATGGGAAAATGGGTTTGGGTCTCTCTGTTTAGAGTACCCTATCTGAATTTTTGCCCTGTTCTTTTACTACAAGCCTTTTTGGCAGTACACCAGCAAGGGTCAGAGCCATTGTTGGTTCATTAGGTAGGGGTCCAGTTAAGCAGATTTCAGTTTATCAAGGTGTTAAAAATATGCCTTTCAGATTTGGGGATTATTATTATTATTATTCTTTATTTATATAACACCAGCTGATTCTGCAGTGCTGTACAATTGGGAATAGACATATACAGAGAAATCAAATAGTACAAACTGAATATGGAAAACAAAAGGACCAGAGGACCCTGCTTGTTAAAGCTTACAGTATGGATTCAAATGATTACTGGGGGGACACTTTTCATATTGGGGCAGTCACAGAACTCACCAGACTGGGTTTGGTGGATGAGGTGGGAGTCCAACCAATTTAGATTGTATGTTAGATGTCACATGTCATCGTGAATCCTCTTAATTTAATTTTCACAGTCATCCCCCCCCCCCATTTTTTTTAATAACTTTTTTCACCCCTTTTTTCTTATTCCCCCTTTATGTATTGTCTTCCCCTTCTGGGAATTATTTTCTTCTGGTTTTTAGGCTCTCCCTATGAGGTATGGATTGTAGGTCACTTCTTTGTCCATGGGGCCAAGGAATGAGCAGCCCTCAGAGCCATTGATTTACATATGTCAGTTGCAAAGACAGAAGCACAGGTTTCTTGGTTTGGATTCCTAGGGATGTGCTGGGGGGCAACTCATGGGGGAGTTGTGTCATTTAGCCAGATCCCAGGGTCAAGGGCCTGATATTTTGGCCATTCATCTGGGCAGCAGTGATCTGGGGGACTTTCCAGTTTTAGTTTAGGTGAAAAAATGAAATCGGACCATTGAGATTGATGCTGCTTTACCTATCATTGATTATCAATTGGTCTGAGTTTATTCCTAGACGATTTTGGAGGAGTGCCAGAGATATTAAAGCATTAGATAAGGCACATATACGTCTAAATAGGAGGATTTTCAAGTTTGTTGTCGCCCATGGGGGGTTAAAAGTCAGATGTTGGGTATTTTAAGAATTGGATCATGTTCTTTTACTTGATGATGGGGTGCACCCAAATAATATTCGGTTTGACTTTTTCAGTCTGGAGTTGGGAAATGCTATTGAAAGCGCCATTGCTTTATTGCAATGGGGAATCCGGCTGATTAGATATAATCAGTCAGATCTTTTGGAGGTAATGTCCTTGCCAGTCACTGAATAGAAAAAGTGGAACCTTCTTAACCCGATGTTGTCATACCCATTGGGCTACTAGTTGCCAGCCAATGGAGTACACAGTTTCAAGGTTACAGTTTTACGTCCATGATTGGACAGTAATCATTAAGTTATATGTAAAATGTATAAAGCTGGCAAGGACCTTTTAAGATGTTATGTTTATGCAATAAAGCCGTGGCCGTGTTATATCCCATATCCAGTGTCTTTGTTTTATTTAAAGTGATAGTAATACATTGTTAAAATTAAATTTAAAGGCATAGTAAACCCCCCCCCCCCCGAACAACGTGATGCCAAATACGAGGAATCATGCAAACATACTTAACTCCCTTAGTCCCATCTCTCAAACCTTTATGGTTTGAGAGATGTAAGACAAGAAAGACCTCCGGTCCCTCCCCTTTCTGTATGACGAGCTGTAAAGCTGTCAGAGGCAGAATCCGGTTGACCGACTTACGGCGGTTCTGCAGGAGCTCTGTCATCTAGATATCTCCATATAATTACTTCATCGGCATGGTCTATAACATGTGCTTGCAAGCCAGGCACATGTTTTAGACCATACCCATGAAGTAATAATACGGAGATAGCGAGATGACAGCGCTCCTGCAGAGCCGCCGTCTGGTCACGGAAGCAGGATCTCATGATGTCCGCTATACAGCAGACGCATGAGAAGGGGGAGAGAGCGGAGGTCTTTCCTGTCTTACATCTCTCAAACCATAAAGGTTTGAGAGATGGGACTAAGGGAGTTAAGTATGTTTGCATGATTCCTCGCATTTGGCGTCACGTTGTTCAGAGGGGTTACTATCCCTTTAATTCTGTATATAGTGCAAAAATAAATTAATTGTACCCATAAAGTATATCTTTCTAACTAGCGCGATTACGGATCTGCTGAAGAGCCGCAGGACAGCCTGCAGACTGGGATCTCCTTCTCTAATGCAGAAAGCTGATGTCACTGCAAGGGACGGGAAGGGGGAACTTTGTAAGCTTATAGCTCTCAAATCATAGAGGTTTAGGAGATAGGACTGGGTGTAATTAATTTATTTTTGTAATATCTACAGCATTAAAGTTAATTTTTAACAATGTATTACTATTACTTTAAAGTGTAACTATCATCAAACTTACATTGAGCCCCAAATCCTTAATACCTTAGCGATATACATACTTTTATTTTGCTTTCTAAGTTAGGCATTAGTGAGAAATAGACCTTTTTAGGCAGGCAGCGGCAGGGATCTTGCTGTATTCACTCTGTGCGCCTGTGCTGTCAGTCTCTTCCTGTGCCTTAATGTTCCAAGGCATTCAACTCTCCAATCGTGAAGCTGAAGGGGACAGACAGCACAGATTCAGAGATGCCTTCTCTGCAGGTTGTCTGCTCTGTTGCCCCACTGCTGCCTGCTGAATGAGTTCTATTTTTCACTAATGCAGGACTTATGCAGCAAAATACAAGTATGTTTATGTATATCGCTAATGTTTTAAGGATTTGGGGCTCAATGTAAATTTGATGATAGTTTTGTTTTAAAAAAAGAATAATAATAATAACCATCATGTACCCATTACTTAGACAGGTCTCATGCCTTCCCCTTTCTTCTACTCTAACACCATCTACCTCTTCCCAACTCTTTCTCCTATGATATTTCTTACTTCCACTTTTGCCCCTATTAGCCATAGCTTTCTTCCTGTCATTTTCCCACCATTGGTCAGTCTTCACCTCTGAAATTATTTTTTCTTACGCTTTTATTTATATCACCATTCATTTTTGAGTCTCGTGATTTGTTCATTCAGCAATTATTGCATTTCCTTAAGTTGATTCCAGTTTGGAAATTGCATGGTACACCTTGTAATATGATGTGATTTACCAAAAATTTTTAGTAAGAGCTCTACGTAGATGGTAGTTCTGTAAAACCATTGTAAGCATATTCTTTCTTTACTAAGCCATAGTACTGTTAGTTTGTCTTCTCTGTGAAAAAAAAACACTAGAATTTTTTTTTCTTCCCCTTTTCTCTGTTTAGTACCTTTTCAATAAAAAGGAGGTGATGTGGTAACAGAATTGGCCACGTGTGTGGGGGGTAGCTAGGGAGAGCCGTAGGATGTAATTGTCTGTGGCATTTGTGGAAGTCCATGCTTGAAAAATCATTCATTGCAACATATGGAAAACTATTCACAGAGAACTTTCATATTAATCTCCAATAAGATATCAAAAACTGGAAAATATATGTAAGCGTATGGTATTTTGTCAGTATGAACTTTTTTCCAAATGCTAAAGTTGTATAAACCTTGAAAAATAGTAATTCATTTTCTTGCTTGTGCTCAGAACACTGCCCTCCATCCTGCCAATTTTTATTTCTGCACAGATTTGTAATTAAATGCAATCCCTGCAGCAGAGAATTGGTTAATATCGCAAGCAACATCCCACAAACCTGAACAGTGCTCCATTTTCTTTTTTGTCTTAGCTTCTCAGGGAAAATGCCAATTGTGACACCCTGGCTTTGCTTGTTGGGCTTCAGTCTTCTCCCATATGTTGTTACCATTCTGTCCCACCTTTTTGCAGGAGTGGTTATTATAACAAGGTGTCTGTTGTAATGTTCCACTAGGCAGAATCTGTCCAAAGTGTTGACTGGCCAAAAGTGAGTCGGCCAGGAAGAGGCCAAAAGGGAATGAGGTGGAAGCAGAGATGTGACAGTAAAAGGCAGATAGATCAAGCAAAATAATTTTAACAGGGTTTGTACTGTATCCTGCCTTAGGTTTACCTGTGTAAGCCTGTGTTACCTGTGAACAAAATGTGTGTATATAAACATATGCCAGTCAATTAAGGGATCCTGACCGCTGCAGTTAGAAGTGTAACTAGAATTATTATTTAAAATGTCTTAATTAGATTTGAATACACAGACAGTGTGGTAGAAGGGAATTTTCTCAAGTACAAATACAGTGCAATTCAAACTGGGCATATGACATCATCCACACAATTTTTTCGTTTCTTAAAGAGAAACTGCTTTACAGTGTAAACTTTGTATCATTAGTAAGGACTTTACATGTTCTATATATTTGTTTTGTTAATTTTTCTCTTCAATGTGTACAATATTTCTTGTATAAGTATTTTTAACAATCCATCCCCTTTCTGCTGTCTTCAACACTTTATTTGAATACTGTGCCTTAGGGATCGCATTTAAATGTTCCAAGCTGAGTAATTGCTGGATTTTACTGTCATTCATTAAATCCACCTATTCCCCTGCCATACTTTTTAGTTGAGCCTAGTCTGTCTCTGTCACAGTTCATTGCAGAGACGCATGGACGCACCCATCTGCAAGTCTGAATACACACACACACTCATGCAAACTTCCAGCACTGCAGGGGTTAAAATGTAATTTAATCTGATTATTTTGTAATGCACACAAGTATGTATTTCTGTGGGGAGAGATATAGAGACAAATAGTGTATAAAGTAACCTAGTATATTTCAGTTTGTGTGTTTTAAACCTTTGAGTGTCAGACAGTTACACATAGCATTTCTTTGCAATGCATTGCATAGCCCTCTGACAATCAAAGGGTTAATAAATGGTTTTAGGAAGGAAACCTCCAGGATCAGCTATAAAATTAGCATATTATTTTAGGCTTGACAGGTTCAAGCGGACCTGTCTCCTTGACTCAAGTTTGCATATCTGGAAACTTCGTTAAAAACTTCCTGTGTGTGGTGTTAGCCAGAAGACCAGCAAACGTACAGTTAAGGAGATATTGATATGCTTATGTATATCACTGTATGCTTATGTATGCTAATTGCTGTACCTATGTGGTACCAGTGATGTTTCCTATGCTAATTAAGCTTTTTAGTGGTGTGTCATTGCTAGTTAAGTGCTGTGCTGCACCAGGAGACTTTCACTTTCCCCATAAATAAAAGGGTGAATATTTCCTTGTATGTATCATATATTTCATTTATACAAATGAAACCAGAATATTAACCATTTCAGGCTTAAATATTGACACTATGCAAATCCACAATTTTCAGTGTATATGGTCAAAGTGATTATGTATAACAATTTTTTTCTCATTTATGTTACAAAGACATGTATTAGTTTATCCCAAGACTGCCAATTTAATTGTGTTGCATAGGTCCATATGCACATAGATGGTGCAGCAGTTCTGGTTCCAGCTAAGTGTTGCAGAGGGCAAATAATCTGCTTTAAATTGGTCTTTTAAACTTGTTGCTAAATAATGTATTGGAAACCATACTAGCATTTGGGGGGGGGGGAGACCCACTTAAGCAATGGAAAATTTGGGATTTTCTTAAAGGGGATGTTTACCCCCTTCACAACTTTGCCTATATTGTTTCCTTATAAATGATAACTAATGGGAAGTGTATCCTTTTTTTTAAAAAAAAAAAATCAGCTTGTTTGGAGAAATTAAAAGATTAAATGTAGCTCTATACCTACTTCCAGCAGACAGTGTTGACTGGATCTGTACCGTAGTCTGAGCTTCTATCCAGCCTCCCCCGATGACGGAGGCTGTCTGTAAATTGGAACGATCTCATTGGCCAGAAATCGATCTCTGCCAATGAGATCGCTCCAACTTACAGACAGACAGCCTCCGTCTTTGGAGGAGGCTGGATAGAAGCTCAGACTACAGTACAGATCTGGTCAACACTGTCTGCCGGAAATAGGTACAGAGCTACATTTAATCTCTTAATTTCTCTAAACGAGTGGATATTTTTAAAAATAGGATACACTTTCCTTTATCATTTGTAAGGAAACAATTTAGGCAAAGTTGTGAAGGGGGTAAACATCCCCCTTAATTTGCTCTCTGTGGTGCGCTTTGTACATATTACACATTGTGTCAAAGGTATTTAACTATTAATTTTATCACTTCGATTCTAGAGGTTAAGCGCTGGATTCAAATGCAGGAGATAAATTATACCTCCTGTTTTATCAAAACATGTTCCTATTGAAGTCTGTGGGGATACCTGGAGATAAAAGCAGCACATGCATCTGAATCCAGCTCTAAATGTGTTAGGGACCTCACTAGCATCCAGTGGGTTAATGGTGTGTAACTTGTTTTTGTGTGCAATTTAATAAAATAAATTGTTAAGCTATTTGATTCTGATTTTAGCTGTGCAGTTGGTCTGATTACAAAAACAATGGTGTATCACTGCAGAACGTTTAAGTGGTAAAGAGCCTGCAAAAGAATATATAATTCTTTGTGAGGTGGGTAATGGCTGGACCTCTTATGATGGCAGTACAGTTACTTCAAAGCAAATAAGGAAATGCCCCGGAGAGTGGTGTTGATGGGAATTTTGCTTTTTTTTCAGGTTTTGCTATTTTACAGCAATCTACAGTCTACAGCCAACAACATAGTACAGGAAACAACTTACATAAGTGGTGCATATGCTATAGCATAACCCATATCAACAATCTTCCTGACTAGGTAGTAAACAATTAAAGTGCAACTGTTAACCTACACAGTCTGATTCAGTGCATCTATTAATATCCCTTTTACTTGAGCTTTTTGTTTTCTAAAGAGGTGGATAGATTATCCAAACAATACAAACTAATCTCTGTAGAGCTTTATGTAAATTGTTACATGTCCAAAAATCACTTATGCCCTCCTTTTTATGCTGCTGAAGCATTTGTCTACACCAGAAAGCTGGTCTAAAATAATGAGGCGTAATTATACAAATCCTTACAAGGTGAAGGCTCCCACTCAAGGGAGAACACAGAAAGGTAAACATGAAGTAATACAATTAAAGAAGAGTGGGCCTCTTAACCCCTAGAGTGCCAGCTACTTACGCCGTACGAGTGGACACAGCTGTACCTGCTGTGCCACGCTCGTACGGCGTAAGAGTGAAATGCGGTCACTGCATGAGCCGGTATAACCGGCATGCAGTGGCCGCATTAAAAAAAAAAAAACCCCTGGCACTCATGGGGAGGCATGAGGATCACTCCTCATGCCTCCCCAGTTATTGATCTCCCAGCCGATCGGGCTGGGAGATCAATAAAGACAAAGGAGAAACAGAGTTTCTCCTTCCCCCTCTCTCCTACCCGAAGTTCCGGGTAGGAGTGGGCGGGACCGGGGGAATCCTCCAAACGTCATCGGTGACATGGTCACCGATGACGTTAGGGAAGTTTCCCCGATCCTGTTCACTCCTACCGGTGGTAGGAGTGAAGGGCAGGAGAGCTCTTGCTCTCCTGCGGTCGCATAATTGATCTCCCAGCCTATCGGCTGGGAGATCAATGACTGGGGGGACACCAGGAGGGGTCCTGATGTCCCCCACGAGGTCTGATAAGTGTAAAAAAAAAAAATAAATAAATAATAAAAAAATTAAAGTAACCCTGTGAGTGCCACAGGGTCCCAGCACATTGCTTTGCAATGTGCTGGAGACCCCTGTTGCACTCACATGGTCAATTCTTTGGGGGGGATTTTTTTTTTTTTTTAAAGACCTCATTGGGGGGATCAGGGGGGATCCTGATACCCCTCAATGAGGTCTATAATTGGAAAAAAAAAAAAAATATATATTAACCCTGTGTGTGCCACAGGTGGGGGTCCAATGCACCCCCCCCCTCCTGTGGTACACACAGGGCTTTTATCATTATTTTGTTACCAGAGATTGTTGGGGGGCCATCAGGATTGCTCCTGATGGCCCCCCAACAAGCTCTGATTACAAAGTAATGATAAAAAATTTTTTAACCCTCTGAGTGCCACAACGGTCCAATGCATTGCTTTGCAATGCGCTGGAGACCCCGGTGGCACTCACAGGGACACTTTTTTTGATAACTTTTTTTTTTTTTTTTTTGTAAGACCTCATTGGGGGGATCAGGGGGGTTTGTATACCCCTCAATGAGGTCTATAATAAAAAAAAGTAAATAAAAAAAAAATTAACCCTGTGTGTGCCACGGGGGGGGGGGGGCAATGCAGCCCCCCTTCTGCGGCACACACAGGGCTTTTATCATTACTTTGTTATCAGAGATTGTTGGGGGGGTCATCAGGATTGGTCCTGATGGCCCCCCAACAAGCTCTGATTACCAAGTAATGATAGAAAAAAAATTAACCCTCTGAGTGCCACAAGGATCCAATGCATTGCTTTGCAATGCGCTGGAGACCCTTGTGGCACTCACAGGGTCACTCCGTTTGTGGACATATATATATTTTTTTACTAAGACCTCATTGGGGAGGGATCAGGGGGTCCTGATGCCCCTCAATGAGGTATATAATAAAAAAAAATAAATTAAAAAAAATTTAACCCTGTGTGTGCCACTGGGATAGCGGTTCAATGCAGACCCCCTTCCTGTGGCACACACACAGGACTTTTTATCATTACTTTGTGATCAGAGCTTGTTTGGTGGCCATCTGAATACAAAGTAACGATAAAAAAATTAACCCTTTGTGTGCTACAGGGGCCCAATGCATTGCTTTGCAATCCACTGGACACCCCTGTGGCACCCAAAGGATTATTTTTTTTTCCCCTTTTATTTTTTATTTAGACCTCATTGTATGGGTTCTGATGCCCCCAACGAGGTCTACACAAAAATATTGGGGGAAAAGCCCCAAAAAATGCACGTGCCACAGGGGGGGTCCGACGCAGTGCTTTGCAATACGTTGGACCCCCTGTAACACACACACACACACTTTTTTTTTTATTATTATTCTGTTTTTAGACCTGGATGGGGGACACCAGGAATGTTCCTGACACCGCCTCCCCAACGAGGTATGAATACAAAATAATAATTAAAAAAAAACAACTCTTTGTGTGCAACAGAGGGTCCAACGCATTGCTTTGCAGTGCATTGGGCACCCTTGTGGCATGCACAAAAAATGCCTCAGATTCCCCCCCACACATACACATGTACCGTATTCCCCTGCCTGGTTCCACAGCCAACTGGCAGTCCCATTCCCCAGCCTGACCCCCAGCCTGTTTCCACTGCCTATTGGTAGACTCAAAGTACCAGTATGCACTAGATTCAGGCTGGGAATCAAACTTTGTATGAGGGGGACATACAGTGCACACTGGTAGTCACAGATCTCCCATACACACTCTCAGACACTGCCCCACCATCTCCACCATCCTTGCTCCTCTGCTCATACCCACACACACTGCCTAATCCCTCACCCTCCCACACTGTTACACTGGTAGTCACAGGTCCGCGCGTACACTGGCTGACGCCCTAGCTTCTTTCATCTGTTAGCCATAAAATCACACATACACTGTTTGCTTTCCCATTCCTATTTCACTGGTAGCTACACTCCTGTCACTCAAATTGGTATGTCAACCCACAGCAGTTGAGTACCATTTTTCTTAGGCTGGCAAGAAGTCCTCCTAGGAAATCCCACGCCATTGAACCATTTTAGTATCTTTGAAGTGACTGAAGTGTAAAAGAAATGTTTGTTTGTTTTCCTGTAGCACCACATTCTGGAAATAGTTGTGCCAACTAACTTAGGGGAAAAAGGGCAAGTGACCCCTCATTAGATGCGGCAGGTTGTCTTCGTTCCAAAATGGTATAGTTTATCTACCTTTTCTTCACTTCTGAAGGTGTTATAGCCATTTTCGTAGAGGCAAGTCAGGTTTGAGAAAATGTTAGAAACATCAGTTTGTAGTAGGTGTAGTTTTCTACTTCTAGCACTCCCTAAGGTAGTTCAGCTCATACCAATGGGGTGTCGTTTGACTCCTAAGAGCTTTAGCTAACGAATGCAGTTGAAAATTCCATGGTTTTCACAGAGCTCCATACATTTGAAGGGGCAGAAATGTAAGAAAATGCCTTTTTTTTCATTAGCGCCACCTCCTGGAAGCATTTGTGCATGCCAGCCTTTGGGTATGAAGGCAAGTGACCCCTCATTAGATGCGTCAGGTTGTTTTCTTTCCAAAATGGCATTGTTTTCTACCTTTCCTGCATATCTATTATGGTTATAACCATTTTAGTGCAAGCAGATAATTTAAGAAACAAAAGTGTCAGGTTTACATACGTGTTCCTAGCACCCACATATTGTATGTTAAGCCACACAAATGGGCTACCATTTTTCTCATGTTGGTAGCAGATACTGAATACAGCAGGAAATGTTATGGTTTTCAAAGATTTTAGTATCTTTGAAGTGGTGGAAATGTAAAAAAAACATGTATTTATTCCCATAGCGCCACCTTTTGGAAATATTTGTGCACTTCAGCCCAGGGGTAGAAAGGCAAGTGACCCCTCATTTGATGCGGGAGAATGTCTACTTTCCAAAATGGTATACCTTTTATACCTTTCCGTAATTTCTCTAACAGTTATGAACATTTTAGTACAAGCAGCCATTTTCAAAGAAGCAAACAGGTAGGTGTAGTTATGCTTTTCTGGCACCCCTAAGGTATGTCGATTCATTCCAATGGGGTGTCATTTTTCTCCTAAGAGCACTAGCTAATGAATACAGTTGGAAATTCCATGGTTTTCACAGATTTCCATACAGATGAAGGGGCAGAAATGTAAGAAAATGCCATTTTTTTCCTATAGTGCCACCTTCTGGAAGCATTTGGGCACAACAGGCTTGGGGTAAGAAGGCAATTCACCCCTCATTAGATGTGCCAGGTTGTCTTCTTTCAAAAATGGTATGGTTTGTGTAGCCTTTCTTCACTTCTCTAGTTGTTATAACCATTTTTGTACAGACAAGTAATGTTTGAGAAAATGTTAGAAAAATAAGTGGTTGCAATAGGTGTAGTTTGGTACTTGTAGCGCCCACTAAGGTAGGGGAACTCATACCAATGAGGTGTCATTTTTCTCCTAAGAGCACTAGCTAATGAATACAGTTGGAAATTCCATGGTTTTCACAGATTTCCATACAGATGAAGGGGCAGAAATGTAAGAAAATGCCATTTTTTTCCTATAGTGCCAACTTCTGGAAGCATTTGGGTACCACAGGCTTGGGGCAAGAAGGCAAGTTACCCCTCATTAGATGCGGCAGGTTGTCTACTTTTCAGAAATATATAGTTTTATATAGTTATTCCACTGTTTTAGGGTAGTTTTACCACAAAAACCCTAGAATGTGCATTTTAGTTTATAAAGTTGAAAATGTCATTTTGCGCTGCTGGTGATTAGGGCTCTACGCTAGCCTTGGACTTAGGTAAAACTATACAAATTTGGTATTTTTTTACTCGGGGGACTCTGGGCTTTTTCAAATAATTGAAACTTTTTCAATCAAAGTAAATGTTTTTGATACATAGTATGTGATTTTAGCAAAATGAGTAAATTTTCACTTTTTTTTGTCATTATGACATCATAGCTTTTTGCACGATGTAAAATTCTCTTCATGTAAGGTACCACAAGAAAGCTCAATTCGTTCTGAAAAAAACAATATATAGTTTTCCATATTTAACTAAAAATCCCCAGAGGAAATCAAGCCTAAACGGAAGGATAGCAAAAATGTTGAAAAAGTGTCTGGCCTGCAGGGTTCAGAAAATGGCCCGAGCCTCTGGCACTGAAGGGGTTAAAAATAAAATGAAAAACATGTATATGTAGAAGTAAATTTTTCATTTCTAAATAATACAATTATTTCTAAATTTATAGGTCCATTTGAATTAAAGGAGATGTATCACCTTTTAAAAAGGTGTTACCATCCGCTTTGCTAATAAGTTATTGTAGGAAAGCTGTGTTTAAAAAAAAAAAAAAAAAAAATCTTATTGTAAAGATATTCCCTTTTCTGTGCCGTGCACTTCCGCATTATGTGCACAGCACAGCTTTTCAGAACGTCATATTTCTCCTCCCACGTCCCTCCCAGCTGCCCCAATTGTATATGTTTGAAAAATATCACCTGACTGATTTCTACTTTGTTGGAGAACACAGGGGTGGCACTGAAGATGGACCAAGGCATTCATGTGGCTTAGGAACTATAAAAAGGCAGTTCCTAACATCATCTTAGCTGGTATGCGAGAGTGTTAATACAACTCTTGCAGTTTACAAGTAGGCAATTTATTTCTTTCCAGGTGTTTTGGAAATCCACTGTTTTGGCGTAATACATGCAAAGTGGCTGCTGTTCCATGTAACCATCTTAGTACATACAAATTACACAAGTACAACATATAAGTTATTTGTGATTATTTTAGGGCAGAGGTCTATTTTTACATCCCCTTCACCGAGAGAGTAATAAATATTTAAAAATACATTAGAATCAGGTGTTTAAATAATTTAATTTGATCTGCAGGTTTCAGTTTGGGAGGTCCCATCCTATAAAAATATCAGATCCTGTGTGGGCTTTTATGGAACTGTCATTTCACAATCAAAAGACATCTCTGAGGACCTCAGAAAGGCTATTATGTCTACAAAACCATTGCTAAAGATTTGGGACACCACACACCCACTGCCAGTTTTCAGATGGTGAAGGTTCAAGTCCACAGTCCCTCTATCCAGGACTGGTCACCCTACCAAAATCTCTCCAAGAGCAACCCAGTACATCATCCATAAATTTGTAAAGAAACCCAGGGAAACATCCACACATCTGCAGGCCATAGTCACCTTGTGTAGTTTGAGAGTATTCATGGCTCAGTGATCAGAAAATGACTGAAAAAGTATTGTGTTTGTGTCAGGATAGCCAGGAGAAAACCACTTGTCTCTTCAATGAACATTGCTGCCTGTCTGAAATTTGCTATAGATAACATAGATGAAGGTTTCTGGGACAATGTTCTCTGGCAATATGAGTTATGATTGGCAGACAAGAAATTGAGTTTGAACAGAGGTACCTCATCCCAGATGCCAGGCATGGTGGTCGGGAGGAGTGGCCCTCTTTGCTGCCTCAGATCCTGAGTGAGTGGCTTGCCATCAGAGACGTAACCATGAATTCTGTAGTGTATTAGGTGAGTCTAGAGGAGCATGTTAGGTCATTGGTCTCTGAGCAGAAACTGGTTCATGCAACAAGACAATGATCTTAAACATACAAACAGATCTATAAAAGGATGGATGTGGAAGAAGGAATTATACATTTTGGGGTGGCCTAATCAACGCACAGACCTAAACCCCATTGAAATATTGTATCAAGGCGTGAAGCAGGCTGTCTATACAAGGAAGCCCAGTCACTGAGCTGAAGCAGTTCTGTAAGAAGGAATAGACCAGAATTCCTCAAAGCCAGTATGTGAGACTAACATTTACAGTAAACACTTTCTTGAGGTCATTGCTGCTCAAGGGAGTGCCATTAGATTCTGAATCTAAAGGTCCATGTGGATAAATAAATGTTGACAAATCATCAGGTTTGTGTGTCATTTGTTTAATGAGATTTTCTCTGTCTTTTATTAGGACTTGCTTTACAGTCTAAAAACATTGTAAGTGTGACATATATGACAATCCTAAGGATTCACAAACATTTTTTCACTGCTGTTTGGCTGATCTTACAGTTTCTGATTACTATTTGAGCCTGATCCCCTCTCCAGATTCCAGTACTGCCAGCGTTCACCCAGATTCTAATTCTTATTATGATTAACTTACTTTTTGAGCACTATCACTAGTTGTCAGAAGATCAGAATTCAAATAAATGATTCTATAAATGAAATCAGAGTTCGGGATTCAGAGAGTTTGTAATCTGAACAATAAGGAATTAAAGGACACATCCCGATCACCATTCATACGTCTTGTGCATCAAACATAATGTTGTTTGAACAGCCAATACTCTGTGAGCAATATCACTAGTTTTCAAGAGTTCAGAATTTTAATGGATGATTCAATAAATCAAATCTGAATTTAGGATTCAGTGAGTTTGTAATCTGAGCAATAAAGGGATTAAAGGACCATCTTAATCACCATTTATAAATATTGTGTGCCTAACAAAATCGTGCCTAAAGGGATAGTAATACTTCGTTTTATCTTTATTTTATTTTGTAGGCATTAAAAAACACATGAAGAACGATATAAGTCTTATCTCTCAAACCTTTATGGTTTGAGAGATATTCACAAGCAAAGTTCCCCCTCCCTCCCCTTTTATCTAGTGTAAGCCATCTCTTCTCAGATGTGGAATCTGGTTGTACGACCAGACAGATAACAGAAAGGGACAATCTTCTTCCTATGAGAACAATGAAAGCCCTGCCCCCCGTGACAAGTTTTTCAGGTTTTTCCCTTATCTTAATTGAAGATTGTCCCTCTCTGCAGTCTACCTGGGCACCTCCCTTCTGCTCTGGCTGAGCAGTGTTACATCAGTAAAAGGGGCACCTCCATTCTGCTCTGGCTGAGCAGTGTTACATCAGTAAAAGGGGCGGGAGAGGGATACTTTGTCATTGAATTACTCTTGAACTATAACTCTGACAGTATTGAAATAACAAATACTATGGTGATTAATTAGAGCTGCTTTTATTATGAAACATTACTATCCCTTTAATCAACCAGTACTCAACTGAGTCAACAAATTTATACCTCTTGTAAATAATGGTTGAAACTTTAATGAAGAATGACCAATGCCAGTGTTAACAGAATAAAATATGCTAAACTTGTACAAGAATCTTCTTAACCACATTTTCTTATTCTGTTGTGGATGTCAGTCTAGTAATCCAGACCAGTGAAGAGGTTAACGTTGTGTTTGGTCTTTCAGAGAAAGACGCCTTGGAATTATAACTGTTAGGTGATTGTTGTATTTAGGTTTCTTTCAAGAACCATCATTTACAAAGCCACAAGCTCTTTTGGAAGAGTTGAAACCCTTGTTGGTGATTCATAGATTTTGTTTTTTTGGCAGCTGCTGTGACAATTTTTTGCCATCCAGATGGGTTTGTGAGATGCTGTAGTATGGGCTTATGTAACAGGATGTTTAGGGAGGATTTATAAAATATGTAATTGTATAAATATGAGATTACATGTGCACACATTTATATTTATCTTCTAGGTGCCGCTACAAATTATTTATCTGTCCAATTGCAAAGCTATTTATACCCTTTTTTTAACCCTTGAAGAACCAAAGGGATGTAGCAATGCATTGCACCCCTGTCTGGTCCTTAAAGATAGTAAAAGAGAAATCTGCAAAGCTATATTCTGCATGTTTCTCTTTCGTACATTATGGAACACAGGAAACTTGAGATTAGGCTCCTACCTCTATGCAAACTAAAACTCTCTGGAGTTGGACACTCCTTCCCAGCTCCACTTACCCCTCCCCCCAATATCCCAGCAGCAGCCTCAGCCTTTGGTTTTAAAGCAGAACTATCACTAATATAAAAGTGCCTCCCAATTAATTTTTACTATAGTGTTAAGCATATGCATCCTTTTATAATCCTTATTAAGTCCGACATGATTTAGGAATCTAAGTTATTCGGAGACTCACCAGCAGATGACAGCGTAGACATCATGCCGAAGAGGCATCTGTGCGCCTGTGATATCTGTCCCTGTCTCCTCAATGATTGGCAAGAGGGAGTTGCTTTGTACCTTAAGACAGGGACAGACAGCTCAGACACACACATGCCTCTTCGGCAAGTTGCCTGGAGGTGAGACTCTTGTCACGTTGTTTGTCATGAGGTTTTGCTTAAGATGATCACACGTTTGGGTATGTATAGCACGTGTAATTTGTCATTTGTTCTTGATAAAGGTCCCTACCAGACCGAAACATCGAATAGCAATTCATTTGATTTTCATATTTAAGTCCTGTGAGTGCTTTCCTTTTGATCGAATATACATCTTGTGCAAAGCACCCAGGCAATTTTGTAAGGAGGATGCGACTGCCAACCTTGGAGAACGTATGGATATATGTGCGTGTGTGTATGTATATCACCAGGGCAGGGATTTTCACTGGACTGGCCAGTGACGCCTTAGCAATACTCTGTGCCCTAGGCTTGCAGCAGTTCCCCGCCCTATGGGTTCTTATTTTTGTGTGTGTATTATATTTGTAGATTATGTTGTGTTGGAACTGTGAGGGTTTTTTCCCCATCTTTGCCCTGTACTCAAGTTCTTTATCCTACCTGTTAGTACTACTGACTGAAACAGCTCATCTATCTGCCTGTCCAGGATTCAAAATTCTTTGGTTGGTGTCTAGAATTCTTCCCCTGCCTTGCATGTCCATCACCTAGCCTGATCAGTCAGCATGACCTATTCATAGAATAACTTAGAACTGGAGTGTTTCATTGGAAAGTTGATCTCAACTTTATCTCACATAACCTCCCGGGGCCTCCCAAGTGTATAAAAGCATATTTGAGTTTAAATATAATTTCACTGTCATCCAATACAGGTTACTGGTAACTCTGGGAGGCGTCAGTCCCCTTTAAGTAGGCAGGAACATTCTCTAAATGTATGCAGGGGGAGTGGAGCCTCCCTACCCTCTCAGGCTGCCTCATCCAGTCTGCCTTCCAGAATTGTTTGTTCCTGTGTGTGAACACACCAGGTGGAGAACATCTCGTCCGTTTTTAGTTTCTTTTTTATTTTTCTGTCAAATATGGAATACCACCATTAGGCAGGTTACCTTTCCTGACAAATGCCCTCTCCAAAGTGGCTAGCTCAGTGTCCAGGGCCTTTTGGTGGACCTTAAGCCCTGAAGGGGGAATATCTTGGTTACAACTGCTTCCCCATGGATTACCTTTCTGAGGTAATTCTTACTACAGGGTAACCTGAAGACAGAAGATCTGCAGAAAGGTGAGCCATCCTTTGAGTGCTGAAGGTCCACTTGTCCCACAGTGTCCCTTAATTGGGCTTGTATTTGGGAGTTCTCATTGGGTGTATATGTGTATGTCGTATTTGGAGCAGGTTTCTGTGGTAACTTAACCCTTTCTCTGCTGGTTTGACAGGTTTAATAGGGTTTTCTGGCACTTTTCTTACTGGATCAGTGTTTTCTCTATATGCATGCATGTTCACTGCATGTGTTTCATGTTTTTAACTTGTAGTTTAACTTTTATTAACATTGTGTACTGAGCCTTTAAGGCACGATTTCCTGTATAGACGCCATTGCTCCATTTACTTTCTATGGGTTAACACTGTTTGGGACGTATCTCTGTAACCGCTTCACACAGCGAATTCAGAGAGGGCTCATTTTAATTGTCTACCCTTGCTCTATCATCCGGTTTATAGTTCAAGTGTGTTGGGGGGCTTCGGGCGCTGTTTTGGGGTACTTTTTGGCAAAAACTACATTTCCCATGAGCGCTCGATTCGCGCCTAATTTCTGATTGGCTCCCATCGCGGCAGCCATTTTGGGCACTTTTCTCATTGAGTATCCTACACAGCGCTTGGACAATCCTTTTCTCCTCTGGAGATTGACCCTTCGCCTGCCAGAACAGTCTATATTTAGCGTTTCTGGGGTGAAATATCAATCTTATACACTTCAATTGGGTGATTCATTGTACAGCTGGTTATTTTGACAATGTGAGAATGTCTATACCACTGGTGCTAGGGGTTAGATTTAAGACTAAGGAAGTTGGGGTATCAGTATCCCCCCATTGCGCATTGCTCTTCCTGTCACACAGGGCTACCTAGAGTGTTCTCTGCTCATTTCTGCCCAGCAGGTTTTGAAGTTCCTGGCAGCAACCAGGCAGGGCCTTCCAGCCATGCTATTGAGCCAGATTGGGTGCGAGAGTTTAAGGCTGCAACTGGAGACCTTAGGTCCACTTTACAGCTCTTTACATCCCAGATACAGGGGGTACTTCAATTATGGCAAACCCCCTCTATTATCAGATCCTCCCTGCCTCAACCGCAGGAAGCACCTGATGTGTCAGATTCTTCTGAGGAAGAATTGTTGCTAGATTTGAATGTTGAGGTTGGTGCTCTTTTGGAATCTTCAGGTCTCTTAGGGGACCCATTTGAAGCTGATCCTGAAACATCTACTGAGGGCCTGATCAGGGCTGTATTGTCCACTCTTAACATTCCATCAGTTCAGGGGGTTCCCCCTGATCCCTCTGATGTTTTTCAGGTGCCTGCAAAGCCCCTTACTCATTTTCCTCCTTCTGACGCATGGACTACTCCGGTCACGTCCTCTTCAGTGTCTAGAAAGTTTGCTAAACTTTTCCCCTTTTCTGAAACAGAAATGACTGCATGGGTTCATCCCCTTACGGTGGACACACCCATATCTAGACTGCCTAAATCTACTGTCTTACATGTTTCTGATGCTTCTGCTCTGTAAGATTGGACTGATAAGTAACTTGAGGTTCCCCTCAAGTCCATTTTCTCTTCTATTGGCTCTGCTGTGCGTCCAGCCTTTGCTGTTGCATGGGTTATCCGGGCAGTTGCAGTCTGGACTGAGCAACTTACGATGGCGGTCCGTCAGGATGCGCCTACTTCGGAGAGATCGCGTCTCCTTGCTATTATCTCTGTGGATCAACAATATGTTTCTGCTGCTGCCTTTGATGCCATCCGCATGATGGCAAGGGCCTCCGCTACTCCTGTGGTGGTTGGGCGTGCGCGTTGGCTTAAGATTTGGTCTGCTGTCACGGCTTCCAAAAAAAAAAAAAAAAAAAAGTGTCCGTTTACGCGTAACGGGTCTTTTAGTTCCTTTTACTCTGAGAAACGTAAGACGAACCAGGCGGTTCCATCTGCTCCACGTTCCTCTTTCAAGCTCCAATTGCAGCCCAAGGCCGCATTCAAGCCCATGATTTCGTGGCTGCTTCGGCATGACTCACCAACTCCGTGGGATGATTCAGCATCAGACCCATGGACTTTTCTGGTGGTGTCTGTGGGATATAAGATCCCTTTCTTTTCTCTCACACCTTTTCGTCTTTATCTTTCTCGTTCTCCTCAAGAAGTCGAGTGAAGCTGTCTGTTCGAAGACACTATTCAGGCTCTTCTGGACTAGGTTGTCCTGGAACAGGTACCCCCTGCGGACAGGGGTTCAGGATTCTATTCAAGCCTTTTTGTGGTGACAAAAAAAAAAAAAAAGGGGACAACGGATGCCGCCCTATTTTGGGTCTGTGAGATCTTAATTCCTTTGTAGTGAAGTCTCACTATCGTCAGGAGTCTCTGCTCACAGTGTTCGCTGCCATGTCTCATGGGGGAGTTCCTTGCTTCTCTGGACCTTCAGGATGCGTATTGCACATCCCAATCCATCTAGAGAGTAGGCAGTATCTGAAGTTTGCCTGCGCCAGAGGTCATTTTTCAGTTTCAGCTACCATTGGTTTGACAATAGCCCCCCCAGGTTTTCCAACGGGTGTTGGGGGGCCTTGATATCCATCCTCCATCTGGACGGCATCAGAGTGCCTTCGTACATGGACGTCTTGCCTTTTGCAACCATTATCTGCGGACCTTCTTCATCAGCTGGTCCAGACCTGCATTCACTTCCTTACACATCACGGTTGGATTGCGAACTTGGTCAAGTCTGACCTTATTCCGTCTCTGCACCTGGGTCTTCTGTTCGATACTCAGAGGTGCATGAATTTTCTACCGGACGAGGTAACCATCAATTTGCTCAAAGGGTCTCTATGATCCTATCCCGCTATTGGATACTGGTTCCGATGTTGTCTTCTCTGGTGGGGTAGCTCTTCTCCATGATAGAGGCGGTTCCATTTGCCATGGTACACACCAGGGAACCTCAGGGATTTGTGATACGGACATGCAGGGTCCTACCGATCATCAAACACTATCGTTCACCCCCCCCCATCATTTCGAGTTTAGCTTGGAGTGGTGGTTGGGCCTTCCGATCTCCTACAAGGAAGATCCTTCCGAATTTCCCTACTGGACCGAGGTCACAACGGATGCCAGCCTCCTGGGCTGGGGAGCTGTTCTGGGTTGCTTTTGCGCTCAGGGGAAATGGTCCATTGAGGAGTCCCTTCTTTCCATCATTGGGAGTGTCAACTGGAGGACGGGCCAGTCTGAGTGGAGTCCAAGTTCGCCACGGCAGTGGCTTACATCGACAGACAGGACGGGACAAGAAGTCTCGCCGCTTGGTTAGAGGTCAAGGCCATTCTGTCCTGGGCAGAGGTTCATGTTCCGGTCATTTCTGCAGTGCTTATTCCAGGCGTAGACAACGTCATGGCAGACTTCCTTAGTCGTCACACAGTCGACAGCGGAGAGTGGGAACTACATCCGGAGGTGTTTCAACTTCTGGTTCTGAGATGGGGAATGCCCCAGTGGATCTGATGGCAATGGGACACAACAGGAAGGTTCCGCCGTTTTGCTCCCTGTGGAGCGTCACTCTAACTCTGCTGCTGATACAATGTCTGTTCCTGGACATTCTCTCTGGCCATTTTTCCTCTCTCTCTCTCTCTCTCTCTCTCTCCCTACGTTTATATGGGCGTTACGGGCATCATAATTGGTACGTTGTCCGGTAATTCTGATTGTTGACATCGTCAACCCTGGTATCCGGAGTTTATGACCCTATCTGTGGTGGAGCCATTTCGGCTCCTCTCTCGTCCAGCTCTTCTTCTACAGGGTTATCTGTGGAAGACGATGTTCTTCGGCTCAATTTGACAGCCTGTATGTTGAATCCTCTGTGGGAAGAAAGGGTTTTCTTCTGCTGTGGTTTCTACTATGCTTAGTGTCATAAGCCTGTTTCTTCCACGAGCTATCACCGTGTCCGGTCGATATTTGTGTCTTGGTGTGCTGACAGAGGTCTGTCTCATGACTTTGATCTTCCCACTGTCCTGTCCTTTTGGTTTGACGGTGTTGGCACGGGACTCAGTCTGAGTTCTCTTAGGGTTCTTACTTCGGCGCTTTCTGTCGTTTTCCAGAAACGCATTACTATCTTCCTGACATCAGAGGTTTCTTCCAGGGTGTTGCTACTGTGCGCCCTGCGTTTCGGAGTCCGGCTCCTCAGTGGGACCTTAGTCTGGTTTGGGTGTTCTCCAGCGTTCCCCCTTTGAGTCTTTGGCTACTATTCCTTTGCACCTTTTGTCGTGGAAGATGGCCTTTCTTCCGGCTATTGTGTCAGTTCGCCGGGTGGCGGACTTGCAAGCTCTGTCCTGTAACAACCTTATCTGGTGTTTCAAGGATAAGGCTATGCTTCACACCTCTAAGGAGTCCTTGCCTACAGCGGTCTCCGAGTTCCACATCAATCAGCAGACTGTGGTGCCCTCTTTCTGCCCTAACCCTTCCTCTGTCAAGGAGAGGGATCTCCACTTGTTGGATGTTGTGCGTTGTCTCACGTTTGATGTTCATCGCACTGAGTCTGTCAGGAAGTCTGACGCCCTGCTCGTCATTCCTGAGGGTCCTAGGGCAGGGAGACCGGCATCTGGGGTACCTTTTGCATCTTGGATTAAGTCTTCTAATCGTGAAGCTTACAAATTGAGCAATAAGCATGTTCCCTTTCGGATTACAGCCATTTTACCAGATCAATTGGGGCCTTTTGGGCCTCCAAGACTCAAGTGTCTGCCGCTCAGTGTGCCGGGTGGCCACTTGGTCTTCTGTGCACCCCTTCTTGAAGCGCTACCGTGTGGATGTGCTGGCCTCGGCTGATGCCAGCTTTGGGAGGAAGGTCCTGGAGGCTGTTTTGCCTGTCTAGGATCTTTCTTTTCTGAGGTTCTCAGTGCTTTCTTACTGTTGAGCCCTATTGGCTCTGGTTCAGTGTGCTGTGTAACAGTTCTTGGGGTCTGTTTTTACCTCTAGTTGGTGTCCGTTGACACCTCTGGTTAGTTGGGATCTCTGACCGGTTGGTTTATGGAAGTCCTGGTGACTTTGGGGGCCTTGCGCCTGGTCCTTGCCTTCTTCCCACCTCAGGGTAACTCAATGGTTGGACATCCCAGAGTTACCAGTAACCTGTATTGGACGACAGTGAAAATAGGATTTTAGTCTTACCTGTTAAATCCTTTTCACTTAGTCCATACAGGTTACTGGTCTCCCACCCTGTCAAGAGACCATGCTTGGCTCTCCTGTGGCATTCTGTGGGAGTCCTTCGGGGCATGCTCACAGGAGTCTTCTTTCCTTCTTCTATCTAGTCTGGTTAGTTCTCAAACAATTCTGGAAGGCAGACTGGATGAGGCAGCCTGAGAGGGAAGGGAGGCTCCACCCCCCCTGCATACATTTGGAGAATGTTCCTGCCTACTTAAAGGGGACTGACGCCTCCCAGAGTTACCAGTAACCTGTATGGACTAAGTGAAAAGGATTTAACAGGTAAGACTAAAATCCTATTTTTTTTGTGTTCATTTTGTTTTATTGATTTTTGGGGGATTTGGTTATTAGAGATACATTTATTCAAATGAAATGTACGGCTCATTCATATCTGTTCAAACATCCCCACTTTTGTAACATTTTATAGTGCTTTATTTTGTTTTCATCATCTTATTCACTTCTTTTCAAAATATTACTAAAGGTTATGCTTGTCTGAAAAGATTTTCCTAGAGTTGAAACTTGGACGATGATAATTAGCAGTGCTTTATTGTGTATTGAATTGGTACCATAACATTTTTAAATGGTGGTCTCACAAGATGTATTTCTGGTGTTTCTGAAATAAAGCCACTTTTACAATGTATGATTATCATAAAATAGGGGAGAACATTTTTATATATATATATATATATATAAAAGCAACCTTTCACCTAAGTATTTACTAAAAAATTACATATATGTGTGTGTGTGTTTATATTATATAAAATGTGTGTGTGTATTTGTGTTTAGTTCTGCACAGCTTGAATTGTAATATGCCACCAGACAGAAATTATACGTTAGAGTTTACAACTCTCCTCCTATAAAAATGGCAAATGACATTTGGTAATGCTGGCAGTAGCTAAACAATTCATCGGTGCCACACCTAGTTTTATGGCTCCAATAAGGTTCTACCATATGAATCTTGGCACCTGCAGAACGCTTGAGTTGGCTCTGAAACTTGGTTTGCTTGATACAGGCTATGGAAATGATGAATGATGGAAGTGCTGTGGATTCCGCTTGTGTTTATGCACATTTCTCTTGACAACCTTAGAGTATGCTGGAGCACTGAGACCCCTAATAACACATCAAGATATTCCCACTGTTTTTTTTAAGGAAAAAAAAGTGGCACACTCGCATCCTTTAGTAATATAATGTTGTTGGATGTTAATCAAAATTGTGATAAAAACAGCAGACCACATCAGTGGCTATAAATAGTGTCAAACACTTATCAGCACTATGTGTTTAGGAAACCTCTTCCCTCATAACTTTATTGCATGTGATGTATGAATACTAGCATTGCCCTTTATCGCATTTAGCAGCCACTGTACCTATTGGTATATGATGCAAAAGCTTAAAGACACGCAGTTTTCTCATTGACAATGTCATTCAAAGTGGCAGTCACTCATTATGTTTTAATGGAAGGCCCTGCATCTTTCATCTGACCTTTTGTATGTATTTATGTGGTGGTAAGTACACCGTATTTACAGGGTGATCTATGTACTTAGTTGCCTGGAGAATGGTCAGCAGCTTAAATCAAAATGTGGCTTAACACTTCCAGTTAAACATATTACTCTTACAAAGCCCTATTAATGTTCCTTCTCACCTACATATACATGATAACATAGTTTTGGAAGTTAAAACAAATTGTGAGGCTTCAGAATGCTGATGTGTAGGGTGGTGGTGGATGTGCTGTCTGTGTTATCTTGGAATCTGGACAGAACTTGCTATCTTTGGAATGTTACTTTTAGCCCCTAGGTTATAGTAACACTTATGTAAAAAAATATATATTGTTGAATTTATCCTCCTATGTTAAATTGGGCTACTCCCATTGCTAAGAGGTGTTTTACTCAAATGTTGCAGCTCATTTTATATATATATTTTTTAAAGGGATAGTAATACTTCAATTTTACTATCCCCCATCTTGTAGCCCTTAAAAAATTAATTAAACAAGCCCAATGGCATCTCTCAAACCTTTATGGTTTGAGAGATATCTGCTTTCAAAATTCCCTCTCCCCTAATGTCAGCGTTCTAGCTAACAGCAGAGGAATTTGTGTCCGGGTCGGACAGTGAAGACAGCTCTTAGCCAAAATATCTACGTGCAAGCCTTAATGCCAGTCTCAGAAGAAGAAGGATTATTTCAGGGCTTGGTATTTGTGCCCGAAAATAGCAATGTTAAGAAGCATATCGCTATATACCTAACTAGTTGAAAAGCCCGTGTACACAGGCCACAGTGCCAACCAGCAACCTCGGTTGGTGGCCGGTTCCTCTCGTCAGTGGTGGTGCTGCAGTCATGCGCAGTAGAGACTGCCTGAGCCGCGGCTGATTGGTCCCAGGAAGGTGCGCAGAGAGGACTCTGGTCTGAATTTGTTGCCCAGCTCCATTATCAGCCGCGGCGCGGACAGTCTATACTGAGCATGACTGCAGCACGTGCAGCTGTCTCTACTGCGCATGATGGCTTTTGACACACACTTAGTGAATTATTATATAGGATTATTGGGGAATCCTATATAATAATTCGCCAAGTTGTGTGTAACGCCCGACATGCGCAGTAGACACTGCTGCGCGTGCGGCAGTCACGCGCAGCAGAGACTGCCCGCGGCGCGGCTGATACAGAGCTGGGCGCTCCGAAGGAGCGTCCAGCTCTGTATCAGCCGCGGCGCGGGCAGTCTCTGCTGCGCGTGACTGCCCCACGACCGGCTGCCAGAGGCACTGTTCAACTGCTTGCTACTTTATATAGGGTAACAGTTCTGCTTTAAACTGAAAGTGTCATGACTAATACTGCTTATGACTAAGCATGGTTATCACATAAATAGTACGTGTGGAGGGGGGGTCTCATACAACTGTGGGTCTGCTTTTTTCTGTTGTGTATTTTCAAATGTGTTAATGAACTTTTAACTGAATTATACTGAATGAGCTTGTCGTATAGCAACAAATAAATTTCCTTTACAGATTGGAGAATAATTGACATATAAATATTCCATGATCCAGCTCTCCAAGTGCCCTACCCTTTAAAGCAATGATTCTCAATTTTCGTCCATTTCAGCAAGTCAGGTTTACAGGCTATTCCTGTTTGATAATACATATGTAAACAGTTATTGTGTTTGAGCTACCTGTGGTTAGTTAGTAATATTGTGAAAATCAGATTTGTTGATGGACTGAAGTTGACATTCATTGCTGTAAACTATCCTGGGGTTTATAAGGTTTGTTGTAACATAAATTATACGACTCTAGTAACAAGAGCAATTCACATCAAATTTGCAAATACAGAATAACCACTGCACTGAAATAGTAAAGTGGAAAACTTTCAGTGAACTGTAGCTAAAGCTCAAAAATGCAAACGAACTTGTTGCCTTATGGTATTTGCACTATGAGAATGCTAAGTGATTTGAATATCAATTTAATATACAATCTTTGATGACATTGCATAGCATTGCATAGCCCCCAGCACTCAAATTGTTACTATAGCTTTCCAACACCCTGCTAGTGCATGAGGTATAAATTATAAAATCTTACATACTTCTTCAAAAAGTAAGCTATGTGGACTAAGAGAAAAGTATTTAACAGGTAAGAATAAAATCCTCTTGTCTATCCTGTAGTCTCCTCCTACCAACTTCTTACTTTGTCCCTCTGAGCTGCTCCTCCTACCTACTTCCTGTGGAGGGGTTTAAAGGGCAGACTGAGGCCTGACTCAGTTGCCTTTGTGTTGTTGTTCATAGCAGTTCTGTTACCTTGGGCTCCATGTATGACCTGGCTAGTCTTCCATCCATTCTAGTTCTGACCTGTGGCTCTGTCTGGCTATATTTTTGCCTAACCCCTAATAGTGGACATCCAATCTAGTGCAGACTCTGGCTGACTACCTGAACTGGGCTTGTTTGACTACCCATCTGGTGCTGACTTGTGGCTCTGTCTGACTATTCTTTCGACTTTTCCCCTGATGATCAGACACCCAATATAGTGCGGGCCTTGGACTCTGGTAGACTTGCATAGCTGACTGCAGGAGTGAGTCAGTTTTCACCCTTACTGGCTCCAGGTGTGAGTCCGTGATATTTCCTTCTGACTGCAGGCTGAGTCAGACCTCATTCCTTATCGGATCAAGATCCTGGGTTCCTGTTCCTGGTTCCGGCTGAGACGTCCAGTGGCTAAGGAATAGTCTCCAGCACAGTGGTAACCTATTATTTCTGATTGCAGGCTTGCTGGCTATTACCCTGTGCTTATTCTTATTGCATATCTTGTATATAACCTCTTTATGTCATTTGTCAATAAACTGCATTAACTAAACCGTACTGACTCCTGAACTTCTCTGGGTAACCATGACAGTATGCAAGGGCCATGAGTTCAGACGGTGATAGTAATGCAGTTTTTCAAAGCATCCTAGAAAGGATGGCGACACTGAGTCAGCAACTGGATCAGTTGTCTTTAGCCATGCAAATGGTTTCACGGCGCACTGTGAGCTTTGAACAAATCTGTAATCAACTGGTGGCCCCTCCTGAGCCCTCCCAGGCACCAGTAGTTCCCACCTCTCCTGACGCAGGCACGGTCAAGAGGTTGACATGTTCCGCTCAGCTTCCATAGCGGTATGGTGGGGATCCTGATGGTTGCTGTGGCTTCTTTAACCAGCTGGGCATATATTTGGAGTAAGTACCGTACGCCTTCCTAATGAGCGCAGTAAGGTCGGTTTCCTTATATCCCTTCTGACGGGCAGGGCGCTGGCATGGGCCAATCTGTTATGGGAAACTAACAAATCCATTGTTCACGATTTTATGGAATTTCTGAGATAGTTTAAGCAAGTCTTTGACAGGCCAGGCTGCGTGGTCTTGGCATTCAAGCACCTTATGACCCTACATCGGAGTACTCGCACTGTGGCCGATTATGCTATAGAATTCCATACCCAAGCAGCTGAGGTAGACTGGAATAACGAAGCTTTGATAGCCGTGTTTTTCCAATGAAAGATGAAATCGCTGCTTGCGATCTATCTAATGATTTGGACGGGCTGATTGACTTTTGTATTCTGATGGATATCAGAATCAGAGAGAGACCCTTATTTAGGGAGTACCTGCGGAGGTCTCAAACAGAATGTCTTCTCGTTATTCTGGCCCACCCTATCCTCCCTCATCTCCAATGCCTCCTGGGCTTATGTCAGAGGATACCGAACCTATGCAGGTGGATGCCATAGTCAGGGGGAGACCCTCGGTTGCTGAGCGCCTGCGGAGGCCTCAAGGGGAGACATCTCCTCAGGATTCTGACCCACCCTATCCTCCCTCACCTCCCATGCCTCCTGATCTTGTCTCTGAGTGTGGCGAACCTAGGATGGTGGGTGTGACTCGGCTATCAAGGGAGGAGAGAGACTTTAGAAGGAGGGATGGACTTTGTCTTTACTGTAGTAAGGCAGGACATCTGTTGCGGTCCTGTCTGATTCGTCCTGAGTGACGCACAAATTCAAGATCCAGTGGCATTTCATTGTCCCCAGAAAGTTTTTTTGATAAGCCCATTTTGAAGGCCTGTATTTATTGGGCAAAATAAATCTGCCTCTGACACACGAGCTACTGGATGCTTTATGGATGCGGAATTTGCAGCCAGTAAGAATATCCCATTGTTGCCCTGGCTGTAGAAGCCATTGATGGTAGACCATTACAGCCCTCACATATTACGCATGAGACCGCCTTGTTAATCCTGAGGGTGGGAGCCCTGCACACTGAAACCCTGAAATTTCAGATTATTAACTCTCCTCTTCATGCCATGGTCCTGGGGTTCCCTTGGGTACAAAAACATAACCCCAGGATAGATTGGCACACTTGTGATGTCTTGGGCTGGTTCCCACAATGCTCAAAGTCTTGTCTGTCTTGCCCCGTGAGAGCTACTCAAGCTTCGACTCCACTCCTTCCAGAGGTGCATACGTCATTCATAGATGTTTTCAGCGAAAGTCAGGCTAAGGTCCTTCCTCCTCACAGACCATATGATTGCACGTTGGAATTGTTGCCTGGTACTACACCTCCAAGGGGCCATACTTACCCCTTGTCTGTAGAGGAGAATAAGGCCATGTAGGAATACATGTCTGATGTGCTGGCCAGAGGCATCATTCATAAATCCAGATCTCCTGCTGGTGCTGGATTTTTTTTGTCAAAAAGAAGGACAGAGAATTAGGTCCATGCATTGACTTTCATGGTCTAAACAAAATATTGGTAAATAATGCATATCCTATTCCCCTGATCACTGAACTCTTTGACTAGGTCAAAGGGTCAAAGATATTTACAAAACTCGATCTGAAAGCCGCATACAACTTGGTACGAATTAAAGAATGGCATGAATGGAAGACAGTGTTCAATACCCGGAGTGGACACTATGAGTACTTGGTCATGCCCTTCGGATTGTGTAACGCCCCAGCTGTCTTCCAGGAGTTCATAAATTATGTGTTAGGAGAACTCCTTCAAAGTTGCGTGGTTGTATATTTGAATGACATCTTAATTCACTCTCCTACCTTGGAGACTCATCAGTCTCATGTATCCAGAGTCCTGAGCCTATTACTTGAGAACAAGTTGTTTTTTAAACTTGAAAAATGTGAATTCCACAGACATCAAGTCACATTCCTGGGCTATATAATTTCCTCTGCCAGGTTCGCCATGGACCCTCAGAAATTGTCCGCTGTTGTGAATTGGCCACGTCCTAAAGGACTCAAATTCATTAAGAATTTCTCCAACATTGTAAAACCCCTGACGGACATGACTTGTAAAGGGGCAAAAACCTCGGAGTGGTCAGAACTGGCTAGTCTGGCTTTTGAAAAGCTCAAGGCTGCCTTCGTGGCAGGTCCTATATTGGAGCATCCCAATCACTCCCTGCCCTTTACCCTGGAGGTGGATGCATTGGAGGTCGGAGTAGGAGCTTTGCTGTCCCAGCGCTCAGCTCCTGGTGAGGCCCTATGTCCATGTGGGTTCTTTTCTAAGAAACTGTCTAAAGCTGAAATGCTTTACCAGCTTGGGGACAGAGAATTACTGGCTATTGTCCTGGCCTTGAAATAATGTAGGCATCTGCTTGAAGGTACTAAAGTTCCCATCGTGATTTTAACTGACCACAAAAACCTTATTTACCTCTCTGAAGCCAAACGCTTGTCTTCCAGGCAGGCCAGATGGGCACTGTTTGTGTCACGCTTTAATTTTGTGGTTCACTGTCTTCCTGGTTCTAAAAACGTACAGGCAGACGCATTGTCCCGCCAGTTTTGTAGCCCATCCAGCGAAGAGGTTCCACCTTCTCCAATCATTCCGGTTGATCGTATTCTCGCTACGATTTGTACCTGTATTACTTCTCCTCTAGGAGAGGAGATTCTAGCAGCCCAAGACTCTGCTCCTCCTGATAAACCTGATGGTCGTTGCTTTTTTCCTGCACAGTTGTGCATCAAGTTGTTGGAGACATATCATCCCTCTAAAGTTGCGGGTCACATTGGTCGAGATCAATTGATATGGTCTGTGTCCCGAGTATTTTGGTGGCCTAGTCTTCGGGCTGACTGTACCGCTTTCACTGCTGCATGTACGACTTGTGCTCAAACCAAGTCTCCTAGACACCTGCCAGTGGGCTTGCTTCAGCCAGTGGCCAGTGGGGAACGCCCCTGGTCACATCTATCCATTGACTTTATGGTCGAACTTCCAAGTTCCATGGGTTATACAGTCATTCTAATGATTGTAGATAAGTTTTCTATGATGGCCCGATAGAGGAAGCCAGTTTGTGTCCCGTTTCTGGAGGTGTTTTTGTACACAAATGGGTATTCAATTGGCATTCTCCTCCTCATATCATCCGCAGTCCAACTGTGCGGCAGAGAGGTCTAATCAAGCCTTGGAACAGTTTCTCTGCTGCTATATCTCTGACCATCACAATAACTAGGCTACCTACTGTTACCTTGGGAGGAGTTTGACCGGAATAGTGCTGTTAACTCTTCCACTAAGAGTTCCCCATTCTTAGTCAATTATGGGTTCCAACCCTCGGCTCTCCCCGAGACCTTCCAAGCACAAGAAATTCCGGCTCTGGACGAGCATTTAAGGGCACTCCGTTCCTCGTGGGTACGGGTACAGCATACCCTATGTGATTCTGTGCAGCGACAGAAAAGGCAGGCTGACCGTAGGCGACTGTCGGCACCTACCTTCCAAGTAGGGGACAGAGTGTGGTTGTCTTCCTGTAACTTGCACATCCAGGTTCCTTGTGGCAAATTGGCTCCTCGATTATTTGAAATGTTGATGTAATTTAAATAACATTTAGAACTCTCTAGCCCGGAAGCTATTTCTTTAATTTATATTTTTTTTCTTTCATTTATGATACCGCTAAGATTTCATACTTTCTGCAGAACGAGTGTCTGTTTGACCAACTGCAGTGTAACTGGTTACAGCCCAATGAATGATATGGCCTTCACACAACAAATGGGATCACATTGTTAGCTGTATTCTAATAAAATGAAAAATCACCAGTACTTTGAAAGTATGGTGATCTGCAGTCTTCCTTCGTCATCTGTTATTTTGAAGAATTACATATTTGTAAAATGTTACATTTATGTAAACTTGGAGGTTTGATTTTCACCCAAATTAACATTTAAATGGCTGGAGTCAACAGACTAATATGGTTTATGTTACAACTTTGGATCTGCTTATCTAAAAAAACATTTATTTATACTGGATTATCCTGTGTTTTTCTAATAGCACATACAATACAAACATATAATTTAATTATGTGAAAGATATTTGCTTTTGTGTTTGTGTTTGACTTCTCACCATCTGTCCTTTCTGAAGATTGTTAGCATTTGTTACATAGACATGTTGCTTTAAAGGGATTTAATAGATCGTTACCAAATCAGCTCCGTTTGTTCATCATAAAGGATAGTACTGACGGCTGCTGCTCTTATTGTCCAAAACTGTAGAATTACAATGCTATTTTATGCAGGAGTGTACCCCTCCTCTTTTCCTGACATCAGCATTTTACTCTGATATCCAACTGAGGCTCACAACGAGGGACAATCTTAAGTTAGTATTAGGAAAACCTGCCCTCTTTTTTTTTTTATAATGACTGAGGAAAGGTTGTCTCTCACTGTGATATGTCCAGACTTCAGATCTAAGGGGAGGCGGCATTAGAATGGGAAAAGGGACGGGAGGGGTAACGTTCTGCATAAAATAACATTGTAATTGTACAGTTTGGGACAATAAGAGCAGCAGCCGGCAGTATTATTTCTTATGATGAACAGCCTGAGCTGCTTTGATAACTATCTATTTCTATCCCTTTAAAACTGACACTTTGTAACAAATAGGTGATTTTCAAAGGTCTTTTTCTCTTATTTCCAATATGGAACACTAGTACCATGGGGTTGAGTTCCTCCTCCTGGAGGGCAAGGCACTTCACAAAAGAGAGGGTCTTTGAGGTGGAGACTCCCTCCTCCAACTCAACCCCCACCTGCTCCCAGAATCCATGTGTCCTGCAAGCATGCTGGTTGGGAAAGGCCATACTTTTACGTTTTATTATTTTACATTTAGGCAGGTTACCATCACTGGGCTTCCCTAGAGTTGCATTGCTCAGTTCACACATGCACTGTGCCTTTTCTGCCCTGTGGATGGAATATTTAGGACCTTGTCCACTTTCTGTCCCAGTTTGTGTGCCTCTTCTTACAAAGGTTGTTATGAGCATGTTTGTGCTCTTGTGGAACTCTTTTTATATCTATTATTGTACTCAGGGAAGCCTTTGGCTTGAGGATTACTGCTATTTTTCAATGTTCTCTTAAATGGTTAACTTTTCCTATACCAGTTTGGGTTTTTGTGTGTATTGCATGCTTTGGGGGTTTATTTTCACTCTCCCACTACTGGGATCTTAGTTTTTGTACCCAGTCAGGTGTTCCCTGGGGATTTTGGGTTCATTGCAAACTTTTGATGTGTAGATCGATAGTAGGCAGCGACTCCTTTAAGACCCGGTGCCTGCCCTTGGCCATCTTTGCGCCTTTGACTTCTATGGGGAAAACTTCCCTAGAACATATCTTTTGAACCGTTTGGGCTACAATGGTCAGAAAGGGTTCTATCTTCTTTTCTCCACATGCCCAGTCATCATGAATGAAATGGTTTCCTTTTCAAAGGTGTTCTTGATTCCCACCGAACTTCATCACTCTTTTTGAAAATTTAATTTTATGTCCCTTTTAAGAAAATACTTGAATGTACTCTAAAAGTTTCCTTTGAAGAACACATATATATATATATATATATATATATATATATATATATATTTTTTTTTTTTTTTTTTAATCTTTTTATTTTGCATTTTTGAAATAATTACAAACAATAAACCCCCCTGGAAACAAACACAGAGAGCATTGAACATTAATTCCCTCTTTAGGTAACCTCACAAAACATCCCGAAGGTTATTAGAGGTAGAATACAAAACAGCCATCGAGCAGCAGCAATTTAAAGAACCATGTGCTGGACTTACAGAATGCTACCCCCATAAACCCAAAGTAATCCCCCCCCAACAAATAAACTTATCGGTCCGCCAAGTATAACAAAAATAGAATATTGACGTCTGCCTTTAGAGATGACTCCACCCTACAAAGTTCTTACAGGTGACCTCCCTCTAAGCTGCTGTTCACAGTACCAAGATCAATATTGAAAAGTCTGTCTGAGTTTCCCCTTAGTCTCAGCCTCCTGTGAGTCAATCTATTTGCCCCAAGAGTCAAATAAACATTTTCCATTATGTTCCTTATGCAGAGTCAAATCCACCCAATACATCCTAAAGAAATTAGCTAATTTGACATGAAAGATAGATGTTTAGGGTGTGTTGGTGTGAGTTCAGTGTTGCAAGATAGTCTTACGAGCCACTGGCAGTATGTGATTCAACAGCTTAGTGTTTCCTCACCCACGGTCTGTCTGGGTCCCCAAAATAGTGAAGAACATAATTTTTAAACATGGCAATACTGATCACATGGTACATGTTGAAGCCATGTTCAATGAGGATTACAAGCTGTTTCAAAATGTATTCTATCGCAATTTAACACATCTAGTAACACAATAATATATGTCTGAATCTTATATATAAAAGACAACCTAAATCATTGTAGTTATTTGCTCCAAATCTTCTAGAGACCCTCACCAACTGAAAAAGCTCAATTATGCATCTTCAATTTCCCCATCCTTGTTTAACTGTAGTCTTTTTCACATTATATTTTCTGCATCGTCACAGTTTTCGAGGAATGTGCAATTTTACATCCAGCTGACAGAACCTATTTTCCATGAGTTAATCATTTTGTCACAAACCACAACTTAAATCTATCAATACATAATGTATAAACATGTTATACTATGTTCTGTTCAAATCTGATATATTGCTTTCTAAAACCTTTCTCACTCTCACTTGAAAGATGTCCACAAAGATTGATTAAATAAGTTAGATTATTCCAAAAATATGTGAAAATCATATTTTTTTTTATAATACCATACTGTGCAAAAGTATTAGGCAGGTGTGAAAATGCTGTAAAGTAAGTATGCTTTCAAAAACAGATGTTAATAGTTTATTTTTGTCAATTAACAAAAGGCACAGTGAATGAACAGAAGAAAAATCTAAATTAAATCAATATTTGGTTTGACCACCCTTTGCCTTCAAACAGCATCAATTCTTCTATCTACACTTGCACAAAGTCAGGCATTTTGTAGGCCTATAGTCAAGTGTATGATTAAACAGTTATACCAAACAAGTGCTAATGATTATCAACTTAATATGTGGGTTGAAACACAATCGTTAACTGAAACAGAAACCCCTTTGTATGATGAATAAAACTGGGTAAGGAACAGACCAACTCGACTAACAAGCTGAAGTTGCTGAAGACAGTTTAATGTCAAAACTCATACACCATGGCAAGACTGAGCGCAGCAACAAGACACAAGGTAGTTATACTGCATCAGCAAGGTCTCTCCCAGGCAGAAATTTCAAAGCAGATAGGGGTTTCCAGATTTCTTGTTCAAGCTTCTTTTTGAAGAAGCACAAAGAAACAGGCAATGGTGAGGACCTTAGATGCAGTGATTGGCCAAGGAAACTTGGTGCAGCAGATGAAAGACACATCCTGCTTTCTTCCCTTTGCAATCGGAAGATGTCCAGCATTGCCATCAGCTTAGAATTGGCAGAAAACAGTGGGATCCTGGTACACTCATCTGTTGTCCAGAGAAGTCTGGTCAGAAGTGGTCTTCATGGAAGACTAACAGTCAAAAAGCCATACCTCCAACATGGAAACAAGGCCAACTGACCCAGCTGTGCATGAAAATATAGGAACTGAAGTGCAGAAAAATGGCATCAGGTGCTCTGGACTGATGAGCCAAAATTTGAAATATTTGGCTGTAGCAGAAGGCAGTTTGTGCACCAAAAGGCTGGAGAGTGGTACAAGAATGAGTGCAGGCAGGCAACAATGAAACATGATGGAGGTTCCTTGCAAATTTGGGGCTGCATTCTGCAAATGGAGTTGGGGATTTGATTAGAATTAATGGTCTCCTCAATGCTGAGAAGTACAGGCAGATACTTATCCATCATGCAATACCATCTGATTGGCTGTAAATGTATTATTTATTTATGCAGCATGACAACGACCCCAACCATACAGCCAAAGTTATTAAGAACTTCAGCGTAAAGAAGAACAATGAATCCTGGAAGTTATGTAATGGCCCCCACAGAACCCTGATCTCAATATCATCAAGTCTGTCTGGGATTACATGAAGTGCGAGAAGCAACTGAAGCTGACTACATCTACAGAAGACCTGTGCTTAGTTCTCCAAGATATTTGGAATAACCTACCTGCTGAGTTCCTTAACAAACTGCATACAAGTGTACCTAGAAGAACTGACGCGGTTTTGAAGGCAAAGGGTGGTCACACCAAATATTAATTTGATTTCTTCTGTTCACTCACTATAATTTTGTTAGTTGATAAAAATAAACTATTTGCATGTCTATTTTTGAAAGCATTCTTACTTTACAGTATTTTTCACACCTGCCTAAGAACTTTGCACAGTACTTTGTATTTTTCATATTATTGGTGAAAATACATTTGTACCCCATGAAAAGTAGATATTTGCTAGAACGTTGAGAGATTAGGCAATCTAAACACTTTACTGTAAGACAATACTCTGCATTTATCACAAAATAAGAGCAATACAGGTGAAAAGGGGTAATAACAGAAATGAGAACAGGCATGCTGCTGCAAGCAAGAAAAAAAAATGTTGGCAGACAGTTTGATTGGTTGGACATAAATATCTGGATTCGTCGAGAGTTCTTTATTTGTTTTATTTGCTGAACATAGATTGTTGACTTACATTCTAATTACCATTCTTATAGTGTGTGAAACCATAACATGAAAGTCCGTTTCTTATACTTTAACTTCAGAATTAACTCCAACCCATCTTATGATTTTTATCATTGGAAACCTAAGATAATTGTAGGCCATTATGGAATTGTAACTGAAGATGATATGGTCTGTAAATGAAATGTTTGAAATGTTTGATCCGTTATCCATGCCTAAAACTGAGAGTTAGTTGAAACGTTCAGAGCTAATCTTGAAATTTTATGGGCCATAAAGTTTTTATATTTTTCATTGTGAATCTTGTTACAGCTGCTAAGCTCTTCCACTAATTTACCATCCTGATGGGATTGGAGGAATGCTTCCATTTTACTCTTAAATACAAGTGTTATGGCAAGTTAAAGTTTTCAAACTACTACAAAAATGTTATTGTAATAAATATGTTAATACGCTGTTATAAAATCAGAGACCATAAAAGTTGTGCAATGTCTTTTTCTTTTAATTTGATATAAATAATTTACTACCCAATACATTACTGTTAAATTCAGTTTAGTAGCTGTATAAATGTACACATACGCTAGCATAATTCTTATGTACAGGAATAACACAAATACTGAAATATTTGTGTCAGTTTTGTGTGAGTCCTTAGAAATGCTGGGATGCTGGTGCTTGTTGCGTAGTGTTAATCTTACATTGCTAGTATACTAAAAGAAAGCACATACATCTGATTTGTTGTATAAGACTTTTGTAATATCCCGAGCAACGTTTTGCGCAGAGCCAACTGTCAGTAACAGTTAAAAGTGAGAAAACTAGAGTGCACGTATATACATGTGGTAATCCTATCTCTCTCGTCCAAAAAAAAGTGAAAAGCTGTTGTATAAACCTGGCCAGCTCTGTTTAAGGCACCCAAATCAGTTTCAGTTTAGGCATAATTACATTTTTTATAGGTTACCACACTCAGACAGCAATAGTGTATGGGTGAGATATAGTTATTTTAGGACATTCAATTTAAACAGATGTGTGATTAAGGAGAACTAAAAATAATAAACAAGTGAATTACAAACACAGAATTTTAATCTTTCAAAAGACTATTTAAAAACAAATTTCTGTTTTTTATTCATATCCTTCCACTTTGCTTCAGCACTTAGAAGTGGATTTCAACACATGTAATAATGATTTAGTAAAGGAGACGGAATCATAGACAAAGAAATCTGTATCCCAAGTGAGGAACATAGATCACTGCTAATTTAGTGGCATTGGCCATATGTGGCAGTTAAAAATAGAAATGGTCATTGCAGGAAAGTAGGTAACCGAAAAGAGACAGAAGCAATTTTCTTAACAAACATCACCTTAAAATCCTGGTTTGTTGCTTGTCACCAAAGGTCCACTAAACCCCATCACACCCCCAGGATGCTCCATAGGCTAAGGCGGAAGGGTTTATCCTGTACCCATTTTTGGGATATCCATTGGCACATACCTATAGAAACGTTGTTAAAAGGATAGTAATACTTAAAATGTATAAAAAAATATGTTGTAGGGTTTATCCCCCTGAGTAAAACAAGAGTACTCCCAATCCTGAAAGGTGTTTCATTCAAAAGTTATTAATTTTCAAAGTTGAATTTTTTAGGTACAATATCACAGTGGCCTGAAATTTTACAGTGGCACTGTTGCTACACAATCCTATGGACAGCTCTAGTCCTGGGACCACAAATCTCCATAGGATGGTGTAGCAACAGCGCCACTGTACAATTTCAGGCCACTGTGATATTGCACCTAAAAAATTCAAATTTGAAAATTAATAACTTTTGAATGAAACACCTCTCAGCAGTGGGAGTACTCTTGTTTTACTCAGGGGGATAAACCCTACAACATATTTATTTTTACATTTTAAGTATTACTATCCCTTTAACAATATTCCTGAATGTCCTAAAGTTACCTCAGTTGGAGGATGGTGAACAGAAAGTGTGTGTGTGTGTGTGTGTGTGTGTGTGTGTGTGTGTGTGTGTGTGTGTGTGTGTGTGTGTGTGTGTGTGTGTGTGTGTGTGTGTGTGTGTGTGTGTGTGTGTGTTCCACTTTTATTCATATAGTATTGAATTCCACTGCAAATTTTTAAATTCTTAACTGATTTTATGTTTAAATTTCCCCATGTGCTTCCTCTTTCTCTCTTTTAGGGTGGATGTTTTTTTGGTTTATATTGTAAGAGTATATGTGTACTTGTTCATATCACAGCTTGTGCTTATTAGCCCCATTCATTCCTCACTCTTCATTCCATTACTTTATGTAATGCTGTAATACTTTGTTGGTCTAGTAAATGGGGATTTTTTTTAGAGTTTTGTAGAGTTTTAAACGTATACTTTATATATATTTGAAAGCTTCAGTTATACTTGCATAATCTTTGGAACATATGTAAATGTAATTATCAATCTTTCATGCCTTACTAAGGTATTTAACATAGTGCAATAAATATTCGTATTGTTTGCAAAACATTCTAGCTTAACTGTTAACCAAAAGTGCCAAAAATGTTGCAATTTTAAGAAAATGATTCAAAGTATAGATTTTTTTTTTTAGGTATATGCGTAAACAATATTATTCTACTGGGTCACAGTTTGATGAAATCTATGATCTGCTAACTTAAATTGTCCTTACAATAGGATTGCTACCTAGCAGCAACTGATGGAAAATGTTAGGCCTGTTCTTTCACACTGCCACAAAGGGAAGGAGTTGGTCAAATACATGACCATCTGCAGATGTTTTTTGGTATTCACAAAACATGTAAAAAGTGAAATTTTAGAATAAGAAACCTCTAAACTGATAACTTGAAGCAAGTGAATAATTGGATAATCCTGAAGAAGTTGTACTGCAGCAGTCTCTATTTTGCAGAATCAAATAAGTAAATATAAAGGAGCAGAAGGATAAGATGGTATGTAAAAAGGTAGACCATAAAAATTCTTATGCTTGATGAATCCTCATTGTTTTGGACTAACACAAATTCCACCAGAAATTTGAGAGAACCAGTCTTTGTTCTGTCACAAAAAGGAAATGAAAATAAGGAGGAGTTGTGAGTCATGTATGACATATACATATAAATGTAAGCTCAGCTCCTCTGGCTAAGAAGGTCAAAGTCAGTATTTATGCTGCAAGGTTTTATAGAAAGCTGATGGTTTTCACACAATGATATATCTATGGAAGAGTTAGAGGGGCGGAGCAGGGAGCAAAGGTCTGAGAAAGAAAAGTAAAAACTGGGAAGTCAGCCAAAAGAAGTACTATGTCTGAGCGAAGGAGAGCGGTTACAAAAAAAGTCAAGGCAGGATACAACTACACAGGAGTATAATCACAGGATGCAAACTTGTAGAAGTTGTAGGAGTATGGAGGGTGGCAGTTTTAAATAGGACAGCTAAGCAACTGGAGCGGAGGGAGGAGATAAAGAGCCAGACCAAAACAAACAGATGGAATGGCTGCGACACTTGATTTTTAGCCACCTGCCATGGCACAGGCTAGGCTCCTATTTGTGGGAATGGGATGGTGGAGCATGCTGGAGAAATATTTTATGGGAGACCCCAAAAGGGGCTCTATTACCAAGATGATGAAGTGTGGGCAAGAGTATGTGGAGAGCCACCTCATGTTTCATTTTTCTTGAAGAGAAAAGTGCTTCTTTCTTAATTTCTGATTTGATTTTCTCTCTTTGGGACCTGCTTGTGTTTTCTGAGCAATATGATGATATGGGGGAAGACTAAGACCACCAAGGTTTCAGGGATTTCTTCAGCAATAATTTGTTCCTCCTATCAGATTAGTCTATCCAGGGTCATACTTGTGCTTTATGGCCCTCTTGTTTTGTGGCCCCTGTGCAGTCTATTCCAAGCCCCTCTTTCTTGGAACAGGGGCCTGCATGGGTTATAAGACCCTTATTTCCTCACATGACTATTATTCCTACATCTGTTAAGTTGGTACTTGAGTTGTGAACCAAGGCCACCCTGTTCCCCCGAAGAATAAGGTTTTATAATCTTTGAAGGAGGGGATTTTCAGCCAGTGGAAGGGGATTCTTCTATGGAAGAGGGGGAAACTGGAGAGGAGGATGTTGATTTCTCCCTTACCCCTGGGGATTCATTTGAGGCAGACAGTAGGTCCTCTGTAGATGGCCTTATTCTGGCAGTTCTGGAGACTTTTAAGGTTTCTGAGGCCACAGATTATCAGATTATGGTTCCTCACCTCCAGATATTTGTAATATGCGCAAAAGGGATGCAGAATATTTCCCTTTCTATCATTCCCTTGACCAAGTGGTTCTGGAGGAGTGAAAGTTGCCTGACAGGAAACAGGGTTAAAACAAGAGAACCACTCAGGTTGGATTTCTTCACTTAAATAAGCTACTGACTATATAAAATAATTTGAGAACTTTATACTTTATTATGTATTGACACGCTACTTCACAGTAATGAACTGATAATAATAATAATAATATTCAATCCCTCATATTTGTGCAAAAATATGTATATTTTATTAAAGTACAATATACTATATATATAAAAAATATCAGCAACAATGTAATATATGAGTGATTAACAATTATAATAGATACATAGAAAACCAAACCACACTTATTACCATGAGGATTACCAGCAGTGAAAGGGTTACCCACACATTGGTATATTCAGAGGTATTAAATAACAATAATTGCACTCAGTAGCATAGAGAAGGTTAATTGATCCTATTAATATAATACAGTTGGCAGCAGTGTATATGAATACCTCTTGCCCCAAAACTGTATAGACTATGCTAATTATGATGTAAGGGGTATTGTGAGATGAATTAAATAATTCCTCTAACAATTCCTTGTATCATATATCAATAATAATCAAATTTAGGGAACAACTGGAATAGAATCCCAGATTTAATCACTATAATTTAATTCTATACTGATTTCAAATATTGCATACCTCTGAATAAAATATATAAATTGCAGTTAATATAGTCAATGAAAGATTATGCCAAGAATCTAATTATAATTAATCCAATAACATATGTCTAGCAAGTATAACAACTTCATGCAACATATATCATAATTTTGACTATAGCAACATATATAAAACCTATAGGCACTCCAAGGGTTAATCCACTGATTTAAAATAGGTGCCACACCCAGAATTGTTTCTTTTGTCTGTTGGAAGTGAATACTTCCAATTTACAAAAGACAACCCTGGTACCGTCACACAGATCTTTAGAATGAACCCCACAAATAAATAGACAAACAGCAGTTAGAGAGTTAATAAATGAATTCCAAGAATTCCCTAGATTAAATATTAGCTATTATAATTTTACCAGAAACACAATTTTCTAGACATAACAAAAATTATTTTAACCAATATACACAAGGATAAATATATCTCACTACTATCACTCTTTTGTGATCTCTTTGGCACTTTTTAACAATAAATTAATTAATTCTGAGTCATTTCAAAATGACTATGCTAAATATAGCTAATCATAATAATTGCTCTAATAAAACTGGCCAGGCTTTTATTTTAGCAAATAAATAACTTTCCTCAATTATTAAGGAAATATATTTATTTTGAAATTCTGCAGACTTAAAATAATTAAAATATAGTTAGCAGGTCAATCAGTGTGGATTCTTGACGTTATCAGGGATGGAACCATGAACCAAAAGCGCAACCAGGAAGCTCAGCTTTCTTTAACCAGGAACCCCAGAGAATGAAATTATCATCTCTTCCCATTATATTAGGCAAGAATGTTACCTTATCAGTAATCCCCACCTATTCCCAACGATTAGACAAAGATCCATCTCATTAGACTGTGACATCATCAGTCAGACCTGATTGGATACTTATATCTTATGCTAATAAAAAAAAATAATACCAATCATGAGTATTGACAATATAAATGCTGCAGATGGCGCCATTACGCTATATTAGAATTTTACATGTGGCACATAACATGGCATATGTCAGAATTAAGAGAGGTCATGGAGGTTATCAGAAACCCCGTAAACCAGTCATTTTGCTAGGCTTTCCCATAGGGAGTCAGTGTCCATCTCAGACTTCACGTCTCCAATTTAACATCAATTGGCCATTGCTGTCACTCAGTTATTTTTCCCCCAAAGAGGCCCATGAGTATTCCTTTGTCTTAAAGATGAGATAATCTGAACACATTTTAAACAGAATTTTCAGGAACTTCTACTGTTAGAGTTAATCCTCTATGCTCCACCAGAACAAAGTCTCTGACATTCCATATGTTGTTCTTCTGCACTAGAGCAATGGGCAACCCCCCAACAGTTGGCCCTCCCATTTCTAACCTTTTCAAGCACACAGCACAGGATCATGTAGATAAAAGTCTCCTTATGGCAAATTTTGAGGATCCTAGGGCTGCCTTACACCCATAGTATGTTGTTGGATGAGGTCCATTCAGACACACCAAAAAGGGGATATAGTCCTAAACATCTGTAAATTCTTGAGGCTATTGCATATCTTATTGAAGCAGACTTTGAAGCCGCTAAGTTCACCTGCAATTATTTAGTGCTGTCTGTTGCAGCTTACTGTTCCTTTTGTTTGAATATTTGGTCTGCTGATCAGAAATCTCTTTTTTCCCCTCTTCCATTTCTAAGCAAGGAACTGTTTGGTCCATTGGTCCAGAACTGAAGAGTCATTAGGCATGTTACTGGTGCAAGAGTGCTGTTTTGCCTCGGGTTGCCTCCAGACATCCATCCTTTCCGCAGAGATCTTGTGGAGTTCACTACCTGCCAGTACAGGCATATATGCTACCCTCTCAGAGAGTCAGCTGCTCCCATTTCAGAAATCCAAGGAAGCACAGGCATGCAAGAAACCTACACAAAAACCCCCCTTTACAAGTCTACATCCCCATGACTTGCGGTGTTCCAGTCCACCTCATATAATAGTAGGATGCCTGCTTCTCAGTACATGGACACTGTGTGGTGGATCTGTGGGTTTTAAGATTGATTTTAGAAGGTTATCACAAAGCTTCAAATCCCCTTCTCTTCATCCCTGGTCAATATGCAGTTCTTTGTGCCAGCTCTTCCACAAGAGAATTTCATGTGATTTTATTCCAGCCTTTTAAACTTCACAAAAAGGACAGAACCTGTCATCCTATCCTAGACCTGAAGAATCTCAGTCGCTTTACTCTCCATCATCGGTGCCATGTACCCAGTCAAGTTTTTCGCTTCTCTGGACATAAAATATGCATATCTGCATGTTTCAGTTCATGCAGATCATCAATGTTTTCTTTTTTGCCTTTCAAGGGTGTGTTCACAAAGGTTGTTGAGGCCATTATATTACCAAATTCTTTTAATTTCAAGAAATGCTCTCTTGATCCATCTCAGGATATAGCCTTTCTAAAAGCAAGTTTTTCAGGCCTTAGCTCCCCCGTCAATTAAGTTGTACACATACATGAGGTGTCTGGTTTCTGCCATGGAGGCAGTTTCCTTTGCCTGCTTTCACACTCTGGAGCTGCAGCTGGATGATCTCAGGAATTGGTCCAGACAGTGTCACCTCTCCTGTATGATTCTCTCTTGGACCATGCAAAGATCAAGCTTCCTCCCTGAGCAAAACAGGTTGTATACATTCTGGCAGCGGTTTCCTTTGGTTCTCTGATATGGTGACCACCTTCCTGCTCTACTCTCTCTCTCTCTTTTTTTTTTTCTCTATTTTGGCTATATGTTGAAACTGAGGCTGCTAGGAGGGGGGCGGGTAAAATTGAGCTGGAAAGGAGTTTCCACCTCCAAAGAGCTCTCTATGAAAGCACCCTGCCTCCTAGAGGAATATACTTTACTCAATGTTTCCACAAGGACTAAGAGAAAAGAATGTATAGGTAAATACACAAAGATCCCCCTTTTCTGCCTTTGCAGACTAGTTTCTGTATTTTGAATCATGTTATTTGCTAAATTACAACAGTAAAGGTTCTTCATACAATGTTCAAGATACTACTTAGTTTTTTGTGGAATGTAGCTTCTCTCTCTCTCTCAAACAGGAGGTCCAAATTTGATGTCCAGTGAATTCTCTATATAGGAATATTAATACCTCAATAAAATTTTAGCTCTGAATATTCTTTGCAATTTTTTAAACATTTTGTGCGATATATAGTTACTTACAGATTTGTAGTTCAAACGCTATTCAAGAGGAAAGGACCCCCTCTCCCTCCCCTTCTGGCCCCCCCCCTTAGATCTGTGACCCGGTCATGGGACCGAACGGATGCAGCGAGGGACAATCATCAGTCAGTAAGTATAAGGAAAACCCTGGCCCCCCCCTTGCCGAATGAGGACAGGATTTTCCTTTTGCTTACTGAAGATTGTCCCTCTCCGCTCTCCATCCGGACCAGACAGAGAGGCAATGTGACACAGCCAGAAGGGGGATCTTTTCCTCTTGAATAGCATTTGAACTACGCATCTGAAGTAACTGTGATTAGCGCAACATATTTAAAAAAAAAATTTTGTAAAGAATAATCTGAGCTAAAGTTTTATTGCGGTGTTACTATCACTTTAACTGTAATTGAGAAATAGCATGATTTACTCACACTCATTACGATTTTGCAAGGTGTTAACACATCCTATCTTGTCTCACATTTACGTAAGTTAGCAGCAGTTTTGCTGTATAAAGCTAGTGTTTCAGCAGCATCATGGAATATTTTGCTTCAACTAACTTACGTTCTTTTTGCTTACTCAGGTCACCTTTTCCACAAGTTTGGAATCACAGAGTCAGACTGGTATAGAATCAAACAGAGCATTGATTCAAAATGCCGGACAGCTTGGCGTCGAAAGCAACGAGGACAAAGTCTGTCCGTGAAAAGTTTCTCTCGAAGAACACCCTCTTCCTCATCATACAGTACCACAGGTAATTCTGTCTCCCCCACACCCAGTTCCTCATCATACAGTACCACAGGTAATTCTGTCTCCCCCACACCCAGTTCCTCATCATACAGTACCACAGATAATTCTGTCTCCCCCACACCCAGTTCCTCATCATACAGTACCACAGGTAATTATGTCTCACGCTGCCACACCCAGTTCCTGATCATACAGTACCACAGGTAATTCTGTCTCACTCTTCCACACCCAGTTCCTGATCATACAGTACCACAGGTAATTATGTCTCACACTGCCACACCCAGTTCCTCATCATACAGTACCACAGGTAATTATGTCTCACACTGCCACACCCAGTTCCTCATCATACAGTACCACAGGTAATTATGTCTCACACTGCCACACCCAGTTTCTTATCATACAGTACCACAGATAATCACGTCTCACTCTTCCACACCCAGTTCCTCATCATACAGTACCAAAGGTAATTCTGTCTCACACTGCCACACCCAGTTCCTCATCATACAGTACCACATGTAATTATGTCTCACACTGCCACACCCAGTTCCTCATCATACAGTACCACAGGTAATTCTGTCTCACACTGCCACACCCAGTTCCTCATCATACAGTACCACAGGTAATTATGTCTCACACTGCCACACCCAGTTTCTTATCATACAGTACCACAGATAATCACGTCTCACTCTTCCACACCCAGTTCCTCATCATACAGTACCACAGGTAATTATGTCTCACACTGCCACACCTAGTTCCTCATCATATAGTACCACAGGTAATTATGTCTCACACTGCCCACCCAGTTCCTCATCATACAGTACCACAGGTAATTCTGTCTCACACTGCCACACCCAGTTTCTTATTATACAGTACCACAGGTAATCACGTCTCACTCTACCACAACCATTGGTAGAACAACTGATTGCTAGTGTTCAGGTAGTTTATGTGCCTAAAACCTAGGATTCACTAACTGGAGAAAACGTTGCCTCGTATTGTGAGGCTAACATCAAAAAAAAGATTTATATGTAATATAAGAATCAATTGCCAGTTTATTCTGTCTATTTACTTTCAAAAATATGTATTTTACAATCCTCAGGATCCTTATGTTTATCCTATGCTATTTCATATTTCCTTATTGGGTGAACTTCTACCACACCATCCAACAGGCTTTTTCACTAATTTGCCAACCTTTCTGTAAAGTAGTATGTACTAGTATTATATTCCAATTCTAACCTCTAAAATGGAGTGTTATTCTAGCGTACCTATTTTTCTGCTTAAGGGCGCTGCATGTTAAAGGGATAGTAATACCTGAAAATAAGTTTATTTTATATTGTAGCCCTTAAAAAACCATGAAAGATGATATAAGTCTTATCTCCCAGACATTTATTGTTTGGGAGATATTCATATGTAAAATATAGTATAGTTCACTTTTCCTTGCTGTTTCAGCCAAGTCTGCCATCTAGTGGACAGATTTGGAATTCGGTCCACATAGCAACCGGCAGCTCTTTAGCAGTGCCGAGATTACTATCTTTGAAAAGAACTACTTCATTGGAACTGTGTACAAAGTGTGCCTGGCTTGAAAGCACACTTTGTAGACCATTCCAATTAAGAAATTCTTTTTAACGATCATGATCTCGGCACTGCTGGTCGGGCGACCGGATTCCAAATCTGAAGGGTGGAGCAATGACGTCACTCCAGGGGAAACTTTACTTGTGAATATCTCCCAAACCATAATGGTTTGGGAGATAAGACTTATATCATTTTTCGTGTATTTTTAAGGACTACAATATAAAATAAACTTATTTTCAGGTATTACTATCCCTTTAAAATCTTTGTGTTTATCCTAAAGTTTTATTGAGAAGAAATTCTACATAGTACTCACTGGTGATCTGTAATGTGACAGCACTTATCTCTTCATTCTTCTAATAACGCATACTGCACAAGCTAATATCCTACTGGCTGTCCCCATATTTCTGCAATAACCCCCAAGATGCTTTTTTCTGCTACTATTGTCCACAAAATACCATGAAACTTTTAATAATTCCACTTCTGAATTTTGTTTACAAACTACATTATTTTGTGAAGGAGGACTCTGGCACTTATGCAAACAATGTATCAAAATCGGATAAAATATAATATTAGGCAAATAAAAATATGAATATATGTAATACCTAAATTAAATATGGATTCTGCCCGAGTAAAATCCAACTTTAAAAGATTCCAAATAAATTATATCAAAAACCTCAGGCGAATCCAAACTATTATATAACAAAAAGGCAAAAATTCTATCTATACGCATATCAGCATAGAAATTTAAAATGGAAAGAGCTTAAACTAGATAAAATTAATAATATATCCGCCTCAATGTCCTATAATGATTCTTTAAAAAGTCTTTCTGGAATTCTCAGTTCTATGATGCAATTGCTTGTAGCGTTGATATTACAATTCCCACAAGATATGTAAAACAAGATCAATAAAAACAAAAGGCAGTCATCAGTGTTATTATCCGCTCACAAATCGAAAAATATAATATCCACTTGCATATATAATTCTTGCAATCCTCTGGATCTCCAATCCAAATGGTTAACTGTTTTGCCAGTTCTGGTCTTTGTCTTTATGTTTCTCTCCGCAGATGCTTACGTTGTGGGGTTAACGATCAATATTCAATATCATTAATCCCTTGCCCACCTCCACACTTACACATAAAACTCCAGTGGCTCGTGCAGTCAAACAGCTCCTTCTCTCACCGGACTGATCCTTAGTACTTAATGTTGGCAATGTGAGGGTTAACCAGTATGATTATATTATAAACTAAGTTTAATCATACAAAGTCCAATACATACATATCTTGCGGGAATTGGAATATCAACTCTACAAGCAATTACATCATAGAACTGAGAATTCCAGAAAGACTTTTTAAAGAATCATTATAGGACATTGAGGTTGATATATTATTCATTTTATCAAGTTTACGCTCTTCTTATTTCAAATTTCTATGCTGATATGCGTATAGATCAAAATTTTGTCTTTTTGTATTATATAATAGTTTGGATTCACCTGAGGTTTTTGATATAATACATTATTTTGTGGGGGGGGGGTGGTTTACACTAAACTTAAAACTCTGTACTTGTGCACTGTAGTGACAAAATGAATATATTTTAATTTATTTGAAAACAAAAAAAAAAGCCTTGCTCTTTGGGATAAAAAACAAGTAGGAAACAAGTAATGTCAGTCATCAACTTCCAATAAGAGTCCATGTTTTTCAAAGTATCTCTGTTGGACTACAGAATGATCATTTAAAATAACTTAACCACTGAAAGATTCACTTGTACCTAAGCAGAGATATCTTGAAAACATTCACTATTAATGACACCTGAAAACTGGAGTTGCCTATCCATGAACTATGATTTTGCCTCTTGAAATCCATATTTGGAGCACATATATGCAGCAGTCATAATTAAACGGCAAACTTTTTTTTCCTACTTTCTCATCCACCTGATCTAAAGATCACAGTAGAAATTAATTTCTGAAGCTATTCTAGTTAGTGGACATGGTCAGCAGATATTGTCCAGGAGAAGGCAAGTACCTTTTTAGGGTATAAGATTCAGTTTTTTTTTGCTAAATATTGGTTTTGAGGGCATTTTCATTGGGCATTCTGGGCCCCCTCGTGTTTTAAAAGCAGTGTTGTGGAAGAATTGTACATCTTATATTGAAAACAGCATTTTGGAAAATTGCCTAGCTAAAGGGGAAACAGAATGTATTCCTTTGCACTGGTCTTTTGGCTGCTAATTGCGAGTAACCACTGTATTACTTAAATGGAAGGCCAAAATATGATTTCAATGGGGAAAATACATTTTTCAAATCTGACTCCATTCCAGAGGTTTCAAATGGAAATTAAATATATGAAATGTTATAATCAAAACCATATCCTCTCTCATAGAATTAACCTAGATAGAGAAAAGCAATGTGAAATAATGCATAATCAAAGCAGATGAGCTGTCTTATTTCTATAAATGCACTGCAGGAGGGAATATGTGCTTTGCATTTGAGTGAATTCCAATCTATGGTACACGTTCAACTTGGTGCATATGATAGAACCTATTTTTGATCTTTGTCCTGATATCTGTTCCTTATGTAGCTCACATAAGCTGGCCGTGGGAGTACATTTGCCACAATATTGCATAGGACTTTAAAAAAGTACATTGGTGTTAGTGCAAAGAATTTTCATAGGAATCTGCTACAGAACATAAATTGGGATCTGGTACCTTTTCGTAAACATTGTTGAATAGTTTTCTACTAGCATCCATTAAGGTTAGTGGTCTTCGCCAGGGTGCCGTGACACTTTAGTGTGCTGCGGCTAACAACTTAAGATGCCACATTTTTTCTTTGAAGACTTGGGTAAACATGTGAATGTTGAGTTTGAAATGTATACAGAGCTTATTTAGAGTCTTACGTGCATGATCTTTATTCTTATTTTATAGTCTGGCTCTTAAGGTGCAATTGAGGGAAAAATACTACAGTAATCCTATTTATATTTTTATTGCAATATATACATACACACACACAGTGGATATAAAAAGTCTACACACCCCTGTTAAAATGCCATGTTCTTGCGATGTTAAAGAATGAGACAAAGATAAATCATGTCAGAACTTTTTCCATCTTTAATGTGACCTATAAAGTGAACAATTCAATTGCAAAACAAACTTAAATCGTTGAGGGGGAAAAATAAAAAACTCACAATAACCTGGTTGCATAGGTGTGCACACCCTTAAACTATTACTTTGTTGAAGCACCTTTTGATTTTATTACAGCAATCAGTCTTGGGTAGGTGTTTATTAGCATGACACATCTTGACGTGGCAATATTTGCCCACTCTTTTTTGCAAAAGTGCTCCAAATATGTCAGATTGCGAGGACCTCTCCTGTGCACAGCCCTCTACAGATCACCTCACAGATGTTCAATTGGATTCAGGTCTGGACTCTGGCAGGGCCATTCCAAAATGTTAATTTTCTTCTGGTGAAGCCATGCCTTTGTGGATTTGAATGTGTGCTTTAGGTCATTGTTGTGCTGAAAGGTGAACTTCCTCTTCATTTTCAGCTTTCTAACGGACGCCTGAAGGTTTTGTGCCAAAATGTCATGGTATTTGAAACTGTTCATAATACCCTCCACCCTAACTATAAGGCCTCAGTTCCAGCTGAAGAAAAACAGCCCCAAAGCATGATGCTGCCATCACCATGCTTCTCTGTGGGTATGGTGTTCTTTGGGTGATGTGCAGTGTTGTTTTTGCGCCAAACATACCTTTTGGAATTATGGCCAAAAAGTTCAACCTTGGTTTCATCAGACCATAACACATGTTCCCACGTTCTTTTGGGGCACTTGATGTTTGTTATTGCAAACTTCAACCGGGCTTGGATGTTTTTCTTTATAAGAAAAGGCTTCCGTCTTGCCACCCTACCCCACAGCCCGTTCCCGCCACATGAAGAATACGGGAGATTGGTGTCACATGTAGCACACAGCCAGTACTTGCCAGAAATTCTTGCAGTTCCTTTAATGTTGCAGTAGGCCTCTTGGAAGCCTCCCTGACCAGTTTTCTTCTCGTCTTCTCATCAATTTTGGAGGGATAGCCAGTTCTTGGTAAAGTCTCTGTTGTGCCATATTTTCTCCACTTGATGATGACTGTCTTCACTGTGTTCCATGGTATATCTAATGCTTTGGAAATTCTTTTGTACCCTTCTCCTGACTGATATCTTTCAACAATGAGATCCCTCTGATGCTTTGGAAGCTCTCTGCGGACCATGGCTTTTGCTCTGAGATGCAACAAAGCAAATGTCAGGAAAATCATACTATAACAGCTGAACTTTATTTGTGATTAATCAGAGTCACTTTAAATGATGGCAGGTGTGTAATGACTTCTATTTAACATGAGTTTGAATGTGACTGGTTAATTCTGAACACAGCCACATATCCAGTTATAAGAGGGTGTGCACACCTATGCAACAAGCTTATTGTGAGTATTTTTTATTTTTCCCCCTCAGCCATTTCAATTTGTTTTGCAATCGAATTGTTCATGTTATAGGTCACATTAAAAGTGGAAAAAGTTCTGACATGATTTATCTTTGTCTCGTTCTTTAACATCACAAGAACCTGGCATTTTAACAGGGATGTGTAGACTTTTTATATCCACTGTATATATTTTATAAAACAACCACAATCAATGTGGCTATCGGTTAAAAAGTTATGGGGTTACTATTATGTGTCACACCAATTCCAATCTTTTAAAACAGAGCTTCCAAAATCCCTAAATTATGCTACATTTATCAACACCTATGTGTAAAATTCCACACAAAAAAGGATAGGTGTTAGGACGAGACGCCACAGCATAAACTGTTCCCCTCTCCTATTGCCAAAAATATTAATATTATAAAAAACAATCCACGAATATCTCCGTCACTCGAAATGGAATGAAGATTAGAGCCAATCCGTACCCTGGATCAATAAATCTAAAATGGCCACCACCACTCTCTGTATCTTTAACTCGTTCTTTGCTGGAAACAGGATGGCAAATGTAGCCAATCTGTATCCTATACTGACAGAGACAAAGTAGTAAGTGAGAGATCTATAGGTCTAAAATGTCCACCTCTACTCGTTCTATCTTTAACCCATCCGTTGCTAGAAACAAAAGAGCAAACAAAGCCAACCTATATTACCCACGGACAGAGACAAAGCAGTGAGCGATAGGTCTATAGATCACAAAAGCAGGGAGTGATAGGTCTATAGATGTTCTTTATTCTCATTCAGATTGTAGGACCTAAGAAAAACTGTGTTTTTTTTCCCTTCAACATACCCTTGACAAACTGCATACAATATGTCAGGGGTACCTTGTAGGGTGACCACATTTCCCTTCTGCCATTCCGGGACGTGGTCACCCTATCAATGCCTTACCTTGAGTCCCTGGTGGTCTAGCGGAGTGCGGAGTGCAAAGTGCTCTGTGCCTCCTCCGGCACAGAGCTGAAGCTCCCACGCGCTGTGCTCAGTAATGCAGAGCGCTGGGAGATGATGTCATCTCCCAGCGCTCTGTATTACTAGAGCGCTTGCCTCCAGATCAGGTAAGTTGCATTGCCGCCCTGGATGTCAGCCTGCAAGCGGCGTCCATGATGTGACACACCGCTTGCAGGCTGACATTCAGGGCGGCTTGGCTTCATTCCGGGACACTTCATTGTCCCGGTTGAAGGGGACCCGGGACGCGGGACATGTCCCTGAAATAAGGGACAGTCCCGGACGTTCCGGGACCCGTGGTCACCCTAGTACCTTGGAAATTCCAATCGGTATCTTAGTGATTCCTTGAGCAAAAAATGATTCAGAACTACTTCCTTAGGTAAAGTAACAATGTGTAAAAAAAAAAAAAAAAAAAGCTTTAAAGAGAAAAAGCACGTTACCTCATATGGAAGTGTATTTAGGGCAATATGCTGAAAAACATAAGTTCGTCAATTCTATAATAATTCACACAAATTTAAATGGGACTTTAACCTCCTTGAATGCTAGTGATATCTCCTATGCACATATAAGTTGTTTTATTTTTTTATTATTTTATTGAAAAAAAGACATGCGTTGTACAAAGAATGCACAAGTACAGAGTACAAGTCATGACAGTTAGCAAGGTAGCCAGTACAATAAGGTGCATACAATATATTTCCAATGCTGTGTAAATGTTTCAGACTAGTGTTCCCAGTATGGCACACTCCTCTCGTAGTCATACCCTGTCATAATATATGATGTTTATTATTGTTTTACGTTTTGGTTCCAGCACATTGGGACAGGAATTCACTTTACCACTCCGCAGTGTAATTTTCAGCTTTATCCATCTATTCAGGCCAATCCCTGCTGCTCTATTTGTTATAAGTGTTGGTTGGTAAATAAATCTTTTCCACCTTTCCAGAAATTGCTGCTATATGCTGACAGGGCTTTCCTCAAGCTCATAGCCAGAAGATTATGCCCCTCTGTGATCTGTCCTGTCCAATGACTGAATTCCACATCTGTGGGGTGGTGGCTTACAATATGTTAAAGGGGCTGGAGGGGGACACTTTATAATTCAATCACTATTGAACTACATCTCATACAGTATTGTAATAACGGTCTACATGGCTCAAACTCTATGAAGAATAATTGGAGCTTCTTTTATTTTCTCACATTACTATCCATTTGAGACACTGCTATCTTCAGTGGCCCAAATTCTTTCTTCTGTCCACGGGTTACTTCACTCTTGGAAGCATTTGCCCACATTTAAAAAGATTGCCCCTGTATCATTCTCAGGTTATTAAGGTTTCCTCTTGGAAGAATTTCCCTCAGAGAACAACGATGATGATGATGATGGAGATTGTGAGGACATGTATTCTTCCTACTCTTATGGCTATTCCTATGAGGCTGATCTTTCCCCTTGGATGCTTGGCTCATCAAGGCAGTGCTGGAGACCCTCGAGGTCTCTAACTTCTCTGATGGGGAGCTCCCTTCTGTGGATAACTTCCAGAGGCGTAAAAAGTCTTCTCCTGAGTTTCCACCCAATAACACTCTTGATCAGATCCTTATGGATGAGTGGAAAACTCCTGATAAGAGGCTTTTCCCCAGTATGTGGATTACAAAGCTGTACACTTTTTTTTGGATGAAGCGTTGGTGCTATGGGCTTCTCCTTCTGCCTTGTATTATCCCCCTATTTCTCAGCTGGCAAAGAACACTGTGCTCCTGCTTAAGGACGCAGTGGGCCTTAAGGATCACATGGATAAGATCTTCATTCTAGCTTTTGTTTCTAATGGTGCAGCACTTTGGCCTATTTTTGCCTCTGCTGGGGTCAACAGGGTGGTAGCCATTTGGGGTGATTAACTTTCTGATGCTCTACTTGCTGATGTTTCCAAATAGGACTTTTTGGATCAGAAGGCCAACATCGCAAAGGACAGTTCATACGTTTCTGAGGCAATATTTGATGCCTCCAGGTTTTCAGCAAAGAACTCTGCTTTTTTTGTTTCTGCACACCACACCCTGTGACTAAAGACTGGTCTGCACACCAATCTTCTATGAAGTCAGTGGTTTCTTTGCCTTTTCAGGGCAAGTCCCTTTTTGGGCCTGAAACAGATCATCAGTGATGCTATATGTGGAAAAATTACCTTGTTTCTTCAGATCTCCACCATGCTTCCCTTTCTGGCGAGGAAGGGACATATTTTTTGTCCACTCTGCCAAATGGGGGCACAAAGGGCGCAAAGTTTGCAAACATCTCAATCGCACCTTGCTGCAAAACCCAGAAAAGCCTGGCAGCCCAAGTCATCAGCTTCAAAGGCTAAGTCTGACAAACTTACCTCTTCATGATTTTCGGAACCCTGGTCCATTGTTGCCTGTAGAGGTCATCACTGCCTTTTTTGAGATGCCTGAGTGTCCTCAGTGTAGGACCAGTGGGTTTTACGGTTGGTATTGGAAGGGTATAGCATAGATTTCAAATGCCTCCCCCCACATTGGTTCTTTTTGTCAAAGGTTTAAAAGGTTCCAGACAAGGGAAAACTGTTTCAAGAAACTGTGGACTCTCTGCTGGAAAAACTGGTGCTGGTTCCAGCCCCAGCCAATAAGCTCTCTTCAGGTTTCTATTCCAACCAGTTCATGGTTCCCAAGAAGGATGGCATGTGCTGCCCCATTCTGGACCTCGGATTCCTCAGCTTCTTCAGTAAGTATATGGTCGCTATGCCCTTCAAGATGGAATCTTTGCATTTTGTCATTGCAGCAATGTGCCCAGGGCAGTACCTGGATTTCCTGGATCTACAAGACGTGTATTTACATGTCCCGATACAGCTGGACAGTCAAGGCTACCTGCCTTTTGATTTCAGTTCAAATCATTACCAATTCACGGCTCTGCCGTTTGCCCATGCTTTGACGCCACAAATCTTCACAAAATTCATAGTAGCCCAGACTGCGTTCATTCATGCACAGGGCATCTGTCTAATCCAGGACAATTTTCTCATCAAGGCTCCTTCAGGGAAGCTCTTGGCTCGACATGTCTAAGACTGTGCCCATATCCTGGCGCACCATGGCTGGATCTTGAATCTGCAGAAGTCTTTCCCCATTCCCTCCCAGGTTCTGGTATTCCTGGGCATGTGGTTCGACATCCTTCAGGGGAAGGCCTTTCTCCTAGAGGAGAAAATGTAGGTTCTTTTCCAGAATGTGTCTCAGGCACTGGAGTGGTCACTACAAGAGGGTGTTAGGTGATTTGGTGTCAGCCCTGGAATTGGTTCCTTACTCTCAGCTTCACATGATGGACATCCCCAGACCCTGGTCCAGGAATCCAGAGCATCTCCTTCAGCAGATGACTCTCTCTCTAGAAGCCAGGGACGATCTCTACTGGTGACTGCATCAGCCAAAACTTTGTGATCCCGGAGTAGGTTCTGGTCCTCACAGATGCCAGACTGAAGGTCTGCGATGTGGTCCTGGGACACCTGAGGCAGGTGGATGTGGGACAAGAGCCTGTTGTCCATGAACATTCTGGAACTCCGGGCAATCTGTTTGGCTCTCCTTCATTGGTCACCATTTCTCACAGGGGTTCCGGTAAGAGTAAAGTCAAACAATTCCACGGCTGTTGCTTACATCATTTTGCCAAGGAGAGACTCTTCATGAGGTTGCATGGAGGGAGGTGAAGGATCTCCTCAGCTGGGCGTTCACATTCTAGGAGTAGAAAATGTGCTGGCGGATTTTCTAAGTCGCCAGGATGTAGATCCAGAAAATTGGAGGTTTTCTACCTGATAGTCCAGCATTAGGGACTGCTGCCAACTCATGGAATAGGAAGGTTCCAGGGTTCTGCTCTTGAGCAATGGATCCCGACTTTCACAACTGACACAATAACCATCCCGTGGAGCTTTCATCTGTCCTATGTGTTTTCTCCGATTCCGCTCACCCCCAGGATGATTTGGAAGACGGGACATTGATCATTCTGATTGCTTTTTACTGGCCCAGGAGGCCATGGCTCATTGACCTGGCCAGCTCATCTATTCCTGTGTGGGGGGAGGACATATCAGATCCTGATCTGCTGTTCTAGGGGCACCTGTAGTATGAGATTGTGGAGAGGCTTGTTTTGATGGCATGGCTCTTGAAGCCCACATCCTGAAACAGAAGGGTTTTCTGCTGCGGTCATATCCATCATGATCCAGGTCCAGAAGCCAGTCTCCTCCAAGGCGTACCATAGGGTATTGTCCATTTTTCACACGTGGTACATGGAAAAGAACATGTCCCTGCATTTTTTTGTACTGTCCTTTGATACTGTCTTTTCTTCAAGATGGTCTGAAAAAGGGACTTCTCTTGAGTCCCCTTAAGGTTCAGATTTCAGCACTTTCTGTTCTTTGCCAGAGACGGATTGCCATCCTCCCTAATGTCAAGATTTTTCTTCAAGGGATAGCTCATGCCTTCACTTCCATCAAGGATCCCACTCCTCTGTGGGACCTTAACCTGGTTCTGGGTGTCTTGCATAGCCCTCCTTTTGAGCCTCTTACCTCCATCTCTTTGTGGCAATTGATGCTCAAGATGGCTTTCTTCTTTCCAGTTGTCTCTGTGTGGCAAGTTGATGTGTTACAAGCTCTGTCTTATAAACCTCCCTTCCTGCTGTTTCGTCAGAATAAGGCAGTACTTCATATCTCTCAGGAGATTCTTCTCAAAGTGGTCCCTGAGTTTTATATAAGGAGATTGTTGTACCTTCTTTTTGTACTGACCCTACATCTGGCAAGGAGAGAGATCTCCATCTGTTGGGCGTGATGAGCTGCCTTAAGTTCTGACTCTGTCATCATGGTGGGTCCCAGAGATGGTCAGGCTGCTTCCAAGGTCACCATTGCCTATTTGATCAAGGCTACCATACTCCAAGTGTATGAGATAAGGAAGGAAACCTGTTCCCTTTAAGATTACAGTGCGTTCCACCAGATGTGTGGCTGCTTCCTAGGCCTACAAGACCAGGCTTCGGATGAACAGCTTTGCAAGTCTCCGACTTGGTTCTCATTGCATATCTTCACCAAACTCTACCGTGTCAACATACTGGCCTTGGCTGTGGCAAGCTTTGGCCAGAAGGTCCTGCAGGCGGCTCCGGATAGGATTCTAGTGTTCTTACTTGTTAAATCCTTTTCTCTGTAGTCCGTATGGAACACAATTCTCCCACCCAGAGAAAAAGACATTCATGGTATTTATTTCCTGGACAGAGTCCTCCTCTTAGACTCTTAGGGGTAAATTTAAAGGCAGGCGTTAAAATAACCAGTAGTGCCAAAGTGAATACCGGCTGTTAAACTAACATGTTTAACGCGGTATTCAAAGGTCCTACCAGCTAAAACCCCAAAGGACGTCAGTTTTGTGAGTTAAGTTCCCAAAACACCGCTAAAATCAGCGATATTGAGAACTTAATGGTAAAAATAAATAACTATCAGTGCCTGACATACTGCCAAGCACCGATCGTTAACTTGTATGTCTTACACTTACCTGTTAATCACTGTCTGTCTCTTTCTGTCTTCTCTTCTTTCTTACTGCTCTTCTTTCTTCCTGTTTCTGTAAAAGAAAAGAATGTATAACTACAATGCATTGCTGACCTCTCTGGGCTCAATGGGTTAAGTCAGTGCCCAGTAATATACATAGAGAGTGCCTTTATGTGTCTTAAAATAAAATATTCCCAAAAGAACAAGTGTGCAAATATACTACATATATTAGGAATAAATAAAGTAAATGCTTAGTTTAATAATATAACTGTCTCTGCTGCTGTGCGTGGCTGCAGAGGTGGCAGCGGAGACAGTGCCTTGCACCATATGTCCCCCTTCCTTTCGGGCTGTTGCCCGTTCCACTTTGAGAGAATTAGAGCAGAGACTGCCTTATATATGGGCAGCCTCTGCTCCAATTCCATCACAGCCATTGGCTGAGATGTGCTTACACACACATCCCAGCCAATCAGTTTGAAGCATAGTCTCCAAGACATTGTAAAGCAATGGGAGGAATGGAGTTAAAAGGGACTTTTTCACTGTCGTCCAATACAGGTCACTGGTACTCTGGGAGGCGTAAGTCCCCTTTAATAGGCAGGAACAATTATGCAAATAATTTGCAAGGGGCGGAGCCTCCCCTCTTACTTAAGCCACCTTCTGGCCAGAGCCACTCATATTGATTTGTTCCTGGTGTGCTTCCACACCAGGTAGAGAACATCTATGCATCTTAGTATTTTATTATTTTTTATTCAAATATGGAATACCACCATTAGGAGGGTGACCATGGCTGTGAATTGCCCTCTTTAAAGTGGCTGGTGCAGCTTCCAGGGATTTTCTGTGGACCTATACCCTGAAGAGGGGACAGCTTGTGTTAAGCAGCTCCCCTGTTGGGGAATTTACCTCTGGTTCTTTCCCTCCCTATCATGGTCACCTGAAGACAGAAGTCAGCAAGGAAGGTGAGTCACCCATTGAGTGCTGAAGGTCCACTTGTCCCCACAGTGTCCCTTTGATGGGCTTGTATTTGGGAGTTTTAATACACTCCAGCACTCATAGGGTGTTTTTATTGCATTATTACTGTTTATGCAATTTCTGTGTTATTCTCTGAGTTTTGGAGCATTGGGTATTCATTTATTTATGTTTCTCATGTGTTTCATGCTTGTTTGGGCACTTTTTAATGTTTTCTTAAACTTTATTAAAAATGGTGTTCCGCGCCTTTAAGCGCGGCTTTTTCCCGCTCAGACGCAAGGGCTCCTTTACTCTCTATGGGAATTCACAGTATGGGACATATCTCTGGAACCGCTTGTCACAGCAACTTCAGAGAGGGCTCATTTTAATTCTAGGCTCCTGCTCTATCATCCGGAATGTGTTTTATTTATGTGGGGTGTTCAGGGGGGCTTCGGGCACTGTTTGGGGTACTTGTAAGGAAAAACTACATTTCCCATGAGCGCTTGGTTCGCGCTCGTTTCTGATTGGCTGTCACGACGGCCGCCATTTTGTGGTACTTTTCCTAGGCGAGTACACTACGCAGGGACCGAGCCTTCTCTCTCCTCAACAGATTAACCCTTCGCTGGCCAGATAAGTCCGTTTTTAGAACATTTCTGGGGTGAAACTTTAATCTTAACACTTTTTCTGGGTGATAGTGTTATTAGTGGGGTATATTGACGCTGTGAGCATGTCTACTTCACTGGAGCTAGGGGCTAGACCCAAGTCTAAGGAGGATGGGGGGTCCGCTACCCCCATGGCGTTTTGCTCCTCTTGCCACATTGGGCTGGATGGCGATAATGTGGGGGATCTATGCCCTAATTGTACTGGTCAAGATAGCAACCCTGGGCTTCCCAGCCACGCTATTGAGCCATCTTGGGTGAAGGAGTTTAAAGCTGCCACTAGGGATCTCAGATCCACGCTTCAACTCTTTCCCTCTCAGGTACAGGGGGCTCTCCAGGTCTGGCAGACCCCCTCTACTATCAGGACCTCCCTGCCTAAGCCACAGGGAGCTCCTGATATCACTGATTCTTCTGAAGAAGAACTTTTGCAGGATTCTGATGCTGAGGAACGTACTGTTATTGAATCTAACAGGTCCATTGGGGACCCCTATGAGTGTGACCCTGAAGTTTCGGCTGAGGGTCTGATCAGAGCGGTTCTGAATACGCTCAACCTTCCTCTGACTCAGGAATCCACTTATGATCCGACTGATGTTTTTCAGAAAAAGCCATCTAAGCCTGTTGTTTGTTTTCCAACTAACCCTTCTCTTGCCCGTCTGGTCTCTGAGGCATGGAAGAATCCTGATAGATCTTCCTCTGTCTCCAAAAAGTTTGCCAAACTTTACCCTTTTCCTGAGGCGGAGCTGGCAAACTGGGTTCATCCTCCCAAAGTGGATGCTCCTGTGTCTAGACTATCCAAATCTACTGCTTTGGCTGTCTCAGATGCCTCTGCCTTGCAGGACTGGACGGATAAGAAACTAGAGCTCTCTCTTAAGTCTATTTTTGCCTCCATTGGCACAGCCATACGCCCCACTTTTGCTGTGGCATGGGTTAATAGAGCTATTGCGGCCTGGACTGAACGACTGACTGAAGCGGTTCGCCAGGATGCGCCTGTATCTGAACAGTTGCAGCTTCTTGCTAATATCACTGAAGCTCAGAACTATGTTGCTGATGCTGCTTTTGATGCTGTGCGCATGATGGCGAGGGCCTCCACTTCTTCTGTGGTGGCTAGACGCGCTCTTTGGCTGAAAATTTGGTCTGCTGATACAGCCTCTAAGAAGGCTTTGCTTTCCTTGCCCTTTCAGGGGAATTTGCTTTTTGGGTCTGAACTCAAAGAAATGATCAGTGAGGCTACTGGCGGTAAAAGTACTCTTCTACCCTCAGTCTTTAAGAAAAAGTTTCCAGCCAAACGCAATCGGTCCTTTCGTTCCTTTCAGACTGAGACACGCTCCTCGGCCCAAACGGGTCCTCCCACTACGCGCTCCTCCTCCAAGCCCAAACAGTCCTGGAGGCCCAAAGTTGCCTCCAAGGCCAAGACCTCCAAGACTGCTTCGGCATGACTCGCCGAACCCGGGTCCGCATCCGGCTGTAGGCGGTCGTCTCCGCATCTTTCGCCGGACTTGGGAGGAGTCAGTGGCGGACCCATGGGTTCTTCAGGTGGTGTCAGAGGGATACAGGATCCCTTTCTCTTCCCTTCCTCCTTTTCGGTTCCATTTTACTCGTCCTTCTCAGGAACCCACAAAAAGGCATCTGTTCGACGACGCTATTCAGGATCTCTTGGACAAAGAGGTCCTGGAGGCGGTTCCTCAGGGGGACACAGGTTCAGGATTTTATTCCAACCTGTTTGTGGTAGCCAAAAAAAAAAAAGGACGGAGGAGCCCGTCCCATCTTGGATCTCAAAGATCTCAATGCCTATGTGGTGACTTCCCACTTCCGCCAGGAGTCCCTGCGCTCTGTGATTGCAGCACTGTCTCCAGGGGAGTTTCTTGCCTCCCTGGACCTTCAGGATGCTTATCTTCACATCCCTATTCATCCAGAGAGCAGGCGGTATCTCAGGATTGCCTGCCACAGGGGACACTTTCAGTTTGCAGCGCTCCCCTTTGGGCTGACTTCAGCCCCTCAGGTCTTCCAGAGGGTGTTGGGCTCCTTGATAGCGGTGCTCCATCAGGATGGGATCAGAGTGACCCCCTACATGGACGATCTCCTACTGAAGGCCTCCTCAGCGGAGCTTCTCCACCAACAATTACAGATGTGCATGCACACCCTGAACCGTCATGGCTGGATCCTGAATCTGGACAAGTCGGACTTGATTCCATCTCAGAGGCTTCTGTTCCTGGGTCTCCTGTTCGACACTCGCCAATGCATGGTGTTTCTTCCAGAGGACGTGGCTCACCAGATAGCTGTCAGAGTGGCTGGAATTCTGGACCTGGACGTGATTCCAGTTCCGAAGTTGTCGTCCTTAGTGGGGAAGTTCATTTCCACAATCGAAGCAGTACCATTTGCCATGGCCCACTCCAGGGATCTTCAGAGATTCGTGATCCAGACGTGCAAGAATCATCCAGATCATCAACATCTGTCTGTTTCTCTTCCTCCTCATGTCGAGTCGAGTCTGCACTGGTGGTTAGATCTCTCTCATCTCCTGAAAGGGAAATCCTTTCTAGTTCCTCCTTGGACCACAGTCACTACGGATGCCAGCCTTCGGGGCTGGGGTGCAGTCTGGGGTCGCTTCAGTGCTCAGGGGAAATGGGGTCTGGAGGAATCCATGCTCTCCATCAATGTTCTGGAACTTCGAGCTGTCCGGCTGGCCCTGAGGCACTGGGAGTCTCAATTGACCGGTCTTCCAGTCAGAGTGGAGTCCGACAACGCCACGGCGGTGGCTTACATCAACAGGCAAGGCGGCACAAGAAGCGGTTCCGCCTGGTGGGAGGTCAAGGATATTTTGTCTTGGGCAGAAGATCACGTGCCTGTCATCTCTGCGGTTCATATTCCAGGCGTGGACAACGTCATGGCAGTCTTCCTCAGTCGTCATACCGTCGACAGCGGAGAATGGGCTCTGCACCCAGAGGTGTTTCACATGCTCACTCAACGGTGGGGGATGCCTGTGGTGGACCTGATGGCTACCAGGCACAACAGGAAGGTTCCGGTGTTTTGCTCCCGGTTGAGGGACTCCCTTGCTCTAGCAGTGGATGCCTTGTCGATCCCTTGGGACTTCTCCCTGGCTTACATCTTCCCTCCTCTTCCTCTATTGGTCAGAGTTATCCAGAAGTTGAAGAGGGAACGTTGTCCTGTCATCCTGATTGCTCCAAACTGGCCTCGCCAGTCCTGGTTTCCGGAATTGATGGCCATGTCAGTGAAGGATCCAATCCCACTTCCAGCCCGTCCGGACCTGCTTCTTCAGGGGTATCTGTGGAAAGAGGATGTTCACTCTCTCCATTTGATGGCATGGCGGTTGCATCCTCGATTCTAGCTAAGAAAGGCTTTTCTCCTTCTGTGGTATCGACGATGCTCAGTGCTCGTAAGCCTGTGTCTTCCAAGATCTATCATCGCATATGGTCAACTTTCGTGACATGGTGCTCTGACAAGAAGTTGTCTCTTGACTTCCATCTTCCCACTGTCCTGGCCTTCTTGCAGGACGGTGTGGATAAGGGGCTCAGTCTGAGTTCCCTCAAAGTTCAGACCTCTGCCTTGTCTGTGTTTTTCCAGGAACGGATTGCTGTCCTTCCTGATGTGAAAGTCATTTTCCAGGGTGTGACTCATGTTCGACCTGCCTTTAAGAGTCCTGCTCCCCAGTGGGATCTCAATTTGGTGCTGGGAGTTCTACAGCGACCACCGTTTGAATCCTTGGCTTCCATTCCATTACGTCTTGTGACTTGGAAGATGGCCTTCCTCTTGGCTGTGGTGTCAGTGCGCCGGGTAGCGGAGTTACAGGCCTTGTCTTGTAAACCTCCTTACCTGGTGTTCCACAAGGATAAGGCTGTGCTTCGCACTACCAAGGAATTCTTGCCCAAGGTTGTGTCCGAGTTTCTCATCAATCAGGAGATTGTGGTTCCCTCTTTCTGCCCTAATCCTTCATCTGACAAGGAAAGAGATCTCCATCTGTTGGATGTGGTGCGTTGCCTTAAATTTTATGTTCATCGCACCGAGTCTATCAGGAAGTCTGACGCTCTATTCGTCATTCCTGAGGGGCCTAGGGCAGGAAGACCGGCTTCCAAAGTTACCATTGCCTCTTGGATTAAGGCTACCATCCGTGAAGCCTATAAGTTGAGGAATAAGCATGTTCCCTTCCGGGTGACTGCCTATTCCACCAGATCTATTGGGGCCTCTTGGGCCTACAAGAATCAAGCTTCTGCTGATCAACTGTGCAGAGCGGCCACTTGGTCCTCTGTGCACACCTTTTCTAAGCACTATCGAGTTGATGTACTGGCTTCGGCTGATGCCAGTTTTGGAAGGAAGGTCCTGGAGGCAGTCTTGCCTGTGTAGGTCTTCCGCTCTGTGATCCTTAGTGCTTCTTTACTGTTGAGCCCGGTTGGCTCTGGTTCTGTGTGCTGTGTTAGTTCAGGGATTGTTCCCTTGGTTGGTGTCCGTTGACACTTACAGTTTGGGCTATGTTATCAACTGGTCATAACAGTTCTAGTGACTTGGGCCTTGCGCCTGGTCCTTGCCTTACTTCCCGCCTCTGGATCAGCTCAGTGTTTGTACATCCCAGAGTACCAGTGACCTGTATTGGACGACAGTGAAAATAGGATTTTAGTCTTACCTGTTAAATCCTTTTCACTTAGTCCATACAGGTCACTGGTCTCCCACCCTGTCAAGGGACCAGTCTTGGCTCTCCTGTGGCATTCAGTGGGAGACCGTTCGGGCATGCTCACAGGAGTCTTTCTTTTTGCTTACCTGAGGTCAGTTCTTGGGGTCTCAAATCAATATGAGTGGCTCTGGCCAGAAGGTGGCTTAAGTAAGAGGGGAGGCTCAGCCCCTTGCAAATTATTTGCATAATTGTTCCTGCCTATTAAAGGGGACTTACGCCTCCCAGAGTACCAGTGACCTGTATGGACTAAGTGAAAAGGATTTAACAGGTAAGACTAAAATCCTATTTTTTGTCACCTCTTGTGCAGATCATGTACCCTGTAATTGCTCCACGTATCGTACTTAGTACATCAGCCTCAATGCAACATCTGAGGCTTTCAAAGTGATAAACTACTAGCATTTTGGTGATTCTGGCAAGGAAGGTGTTAAAGCGACAGTGTGGCAATAACAGGTGCAAGTCCAGAAGACATACAATTTGAGCTCTCACGACTAAAGAAAAGTCATCTGCTCTATAAAGCTCAGAAGCAGGTCATGAAGTCTAACAGTTCTCACTCGTCCGGGCTTAATGGGTGATAAGATCCTTCATCTGATGAATAAGAGGAGACAGGTGAACCTGCCATAGATATCATGTCATGTGAGTAGTTGGGGGAGATGGTTGGTGAAAGACTGGAAAGCTGCGCTGACAGCATCAAGCTCATCCAGTAATTGCTGCAGCGTTCGGATGTACTCCACTGCAGAGCGCAGGGTCTCCACCTTGCTCATCTTCTTGTTGGCTGCACCACTGGGGACATGCTCCCGGAGAGTAGCAAAGCCCAAGTTGACCAGCTTCACTCTGTTTCTCTCCCTCTTGTTCTTTCTGGCCTCTGCTGCTGGCTGCTGCTGGGGGATGCACCCGAAAGAACATTCTTGGGGTGGCAAATTGCCGACTGGGTCCCATGGACCCACCCGGCCCCTTATCAGGGCCGTCTCTGCAGAGAAACCTATTTCTTCCATACTATAAAAACCCAAAATGTCTCCCTACGCAGAGTGGTGTAGATTAGGAGACAGAGTGGAAGCAGGAATAGAGAAAAAAAAAATAGCTAAAAGTTAAAAAAAATTTTTTTGGAGTGTAATCTTAGCCCTATGGTCTGCAACAGAAGTTAGATTGCCCCTGTTGTTGCCTATGTTCAGGCACAGCCCAAGTTTCTACTTTGTATGCTAATCCATTATTGCAGAGCCAACTCCAGTCAGTTTGGGTAGCTTGTATTGTACCAGTGTTATTTCTTGCATGCACCAGGAATCTGCAGGGGCTAGAACTCTCATCTCTAGTAAACCGCTTCTTAAATAAATCTTCCATGCTAATACATTTTGAATCCGGATTATAGAAAAAAAAAATAACGCAGTATTTTTAGAGATTTGGGCTTTTGAATTCTGTCCCATTACTTCATCTCTTTACTGCGGCCTGTAACTCTTCGTCTCTTCCCCTCCCCAGTTGCTCCCCTTTACTGCCTCCTCTAACTGTGGAGTCCAGCATGTGAGCACATGCCAGGTTCCTTTAGAGGAGCAACTGGGGAGGTGAAGAGATGAAGATTTCCAGGCTGCAGTACAGACCTGTCCCGCAGCCTGTCCTGAACTGACGTCACAGGACAGAATTAAAAAGGCCAAATTTCTGAAAATACTGCTTTTTTTTTTTTTACCCAGATTCAAAATGTAGCATGGAAGCAGTTTACTAGAGGTGAAAGTTCCCCTTTAAACCCTTTAAAGTTATTTCTGCATCTGCTGCTGTCATACACAGCATGAAGACTCAGGTTTTGGCCAGCTTTCTTCTGTGTGTGAATTGAATGGGAATTGAGGGCCTTAACTACTTAGAGCTCTCCAACGCATGGAGAGCTCTTTATCATCCAGTTGTTACAAGAGTCGATAGTTTTGTACACTAAGAAGCTAATACATAAACAGGCTAATACAATTAAATATTTTTAATTTATTTTTTTATTTTAGCTTCTAATCTATGTGAGTACCATTCTTGTGGCGATGTGGTAATTAACAATTATCTGTTACATACCACACTTAGAGGATCTGTGGTAATGTCTCTTTGCTTGTTTTTGGGGAGGTTGTATGTGTGCCATATTTATGAAAGAAAGGATACTAAACTTGAAGGGAAGTGTATTTGTGTCCAGACACCTACCTGGAGGTGCCAGGATCTACACATATCACTAGAGGCCATTTTAGCCTCTTCATTATGTGAGGATGAATGTTACTGGTGCCTGTGGTGGTGGCCGATCATCAAACTTTTACTCTAAGATTTTGTGCTCTTGTCTGTTTTTATTTTTCAACAGTTTCACTCTGTTTTCTGATTCCTAAATATATAGTGGAGTTATACACAGTTAAAGGTAAAGTGATACTTCATTTTATCTTTATTTTATTTTGTAGGCATTCAAAAAACATGAAGAATGATATAAGTCTTATCTCTCAAACCTTTATGGTTTGAGAGATATTCACAAGCAAAGTTTCCCCCTCCCGCCCCTTTTACCTAGTGTAAACTATCTCTTCTCAGATGTGGAATCTGGTTGTAAGACTAGACAGATAACAGAAGGGCAGAGTCTTCTTGCTATGAGAACAATGAAGGCCCTGCCCCCCTTGACAAGTTTTTCAGGTTTTTCCCTTATCTTAGTTGGAGATTGTCCCTCTCTGCAGTCTACCTGGGCACCTCCCTTCTGCTCTGGCTGAACAGTGTTACATCAATAAAAGGGGTGGGAAGAGGATACTTTGTCATTGAATTACTCTTGAACTACAACCCTGACAGAACTGAAATAACACTCTCCAAAGTCCAAATACTATGATGATTAATTAGAGCTGCTTTTATTATGAAACATTACTATCCATTTAAGAGTTTCTATCGTAAAAGCTTCAAGTGGACCCCTTCCTCAGAATTAATAAATACAGCCATTTTTTGTTTTTAATATTTTTAGTAAATGTTGTTTTAGGATCGACCCACAAGGTATCATTTGAGGTGTCCTAATACAGGTGTCTTTCCTTTGAAGCTCTTTTTCTGTTTAAATTATGTCACTATTCCATTAGGCACTCAAAGTATAAATGGATAATAGGTTTTGACACCACACATCAGTTTTATTATTGCTGGTGAAACGATCAATACTGTCAAAACAAGTACCGAGGGGCACACATACCCATTCCCTGAATGTATTCTATTACATGCCCTGCAGGCTCAATAATGAGCATAGGTTGCACAAATCCAGTTTGTGGCCTAATTTTCATTGCAGCATTCTGCTCACCAAATTCACACCAAATAGCATACAAAGTAGGAACATCAACAGAAACTAGCTGACACTTGACATTTGACAGTGTGAAATGTTGACAATCAACCTTACCTTACCTTCCCAAACCTTATCAGTACTAAGATTAAAGTACGTCCCCTACTGCCCAAAGTACTTTTTTTTTTTCCTAGTGTTGGGCCTAGTGATAGGGGAGTACTTTTATTGTTAGGTTGATAGTATTTGGGAGGACTTAATTTTTTTTTTTTTGTGGTGGGGGGAGGGGCAGGTTGGAGTGTGTTCCTTCTGTTTTGTTTAAACTAATATTGGGGATTTCGCCCCTGTATTAATTCATCTTTGAGTTTTTGTTGTAGGGATGCCTCATTGTAAATTTGTGTTTCTGCTTCTCGTCTTTTGTAATACTATGTTAACATGGGTTGTGGGGGTTCTACGCCTGGTTTTTGTAGATACTGATTTAACAGCTTAAAATGTGTTCCCTTCTAACACTCAACACAAACAATATAATAGTAAATTGTATTGGCTGTTCCATCAGGTGACCATTGTGTATTTTAACTCTCTCTAGTTGGTCACATCACAGATAATAGAATACCAAACTTAAAGAAAAAAAAAAAAATTACCACACCCATATTTTTTTTTCCACTGGACTAATAGAATTGAAATCCTAGATCTGTTTATTGCAAAAAATTCTCTTTAATATTGGGCACATTTCTTTGCATTCTGTATGGATCACAAGCTAGTAATAGCTGACTTGGGCTGGATATGTGAGAAGATGGTCTCCTTTGTGAACAGCCCAGCCAGACACTCATGTACCATACAAACAGCATTGTGTAGACTTCAGCTTTGTTCTATTATTAGTGTAGCCTCAACTGAGTATAAAATTAAATAAGATTCCAAAAATACAGATATATAATCTCTTTAATGCAAGTTATGTGCTGCTTTATTGTAATAGCACATAGCTCAAATACATGCAATACAGATGGGTATGATTTCAACTTTTTTTTTTCTTGAAACTACAGTTTTATAGATTCCCATATTCCACATGCATGTGGAGCCACACACATAAACCAGAAATACGTTTTGAATTTCCTTGATTTGAAACATATATTGTAATATTGGCCAAAGTTTGAAGACATGGCTGAGCGATTCCACTTCATGGTAATACTTGTTTTCATCATGAATGGACTGTATTTCTAAAACGTTTGCCTGGTTAACTCAAATACTTTGCCATTGATTTTTCTTTTCTGGAAGGGCCAACAATGACATACCACTGAAGCAATTGCAGGCATAACTGGAAGTACTTTTAAAACCTGTTTTTCAAGACAATGAGTGCATCTAAAATGATAATTTGGCATTCAATACATAGGTGATGGCAAAATATGAGATGTTTACTCATCTGCATGTCCTATTTCTCATCTGATTTTTCTTCTCGGTTGTTAAAAGGATAGTAATACTTAAAAAGTCAAAAAATATATATACCCCTGTTGAGTAAAACAGGGGTACTCCCACTGCTGAAAGATGTGTTATTCAAAAATATATTATTGCTCAAACTTGATTTCAAGTGCAGTATAACGGTGGCCTGAAATTGTGCAGGGAAAAACCCTACAATATATGTTTTTTTTTTTTTTTTTTTACATTTTAAGTATTACTATTCCTTTAAAATGATAGTAACACTTAATAGGGTTTATCCTCCTAAGTAAAACAATGTTACTCCCACTGTTGAATGGTATTTTTTTCAGTATCCTTTTAAAATGTTGCATTCAAAACAGCGTGGGACTACAGGGAGCATTCAGTCTGATTAAAAGGGCAACATGAGAATCTCACACTGCAGGAAAGCGCGAGATTCTCATGTTGCTAAATGAATTGTCGCCATCAATGTATTAAGCCCTTTATGGCACCCAGTGATTAAAGTTCGCAAATATGTCACTCAAATTATTCAATTAAAATGAAATATCTTCTGTGTGTCTGCCCTGCCCTGTCATTCTGCACACAGAGAAGGGGAGAGCGAGCCAGGGCAGCACTCCACATATGAATTCACTTTTGACTGTGGCTGCTTCAAAAGGTCTTCCCATTCTCTGCCGGAAATGTTTCCTGGACGCACCGCGGGTAAGGGGAGCTGAAAAGGGGAGAGAAAGTCAGGGCAATTTAAAGTAATTACTTTTTTGGTCCTTTTTTCCCCACAGGCTGAACTGCTCTGAGTCTCACTCTCTGCAACACCCCAAAGTTGATGCTCAATATCACAATGAGCAGAAGGTATTTTGTATGTATTTTGGCAGCAGAGAGTAGAATATATTTCATTTTAATTGAATAATTTGGGTGACATATTTGCAAACTTGGGTACCATAGAGGGCTTAATACATTGATGGCGACAATTCATCTGACAACATGAGAATCTCGTGCTTTCCTGTAGTGCAAGATTCTCATGAGGCCCTTTTAATCATGGCGACATGCTGAATGCGCTCTGTAGTACCACGCTTTTTTGCATGCAACATTTTAAAAGTGAACCATTTTTTATTCAAATGTTACTGCATTTTGCATTTTAAGACTTTTACTTGCAGTATCTCAGTGATGCAAAATTTTACAGTGACCTCTTGCTAATCATAAGCCTTTATAGGATGATGTGGAGGTTAGAAGGCTTGACTGGTTAGCGGTGCCCCTCTGTGGGTTCTTATCCTGGATACTCTGGATCAGACATGAGGCAGGAACAGATGGCCACAGGTAGAACGGCAAGGCAAGTGTTTTTAGTTCTTGCAGTGGCTAAGATGAGAATCACCAGCCAAATGCCCTCCAGGTATCCCCTACAGGAATGCAGCCAAAACTTGTATTAAGAAGGGTAGAACAGAACTGATTTTATTTGCAGAAAACAGTGCCTTTATACACTCCTGACTGGCATTCTTGTATACATAGTCAAATTAAGGCTAGGAACAGTGTTGACACAGTGTCCAATCCAAGAGGACCAATCAGGTTCCCCTTTCCAATCTAGGGAAAAGTCTTTGAAGCAGAACTGCTCTCATAGCAGAAGTCAATTAGTATTCCTTTGTTACTCATCAAGCGGTTCCTTGTCCCAAGCCCTAGGCTTCCGAATACCATGTACACAGAATGCACAGCAAACTACAGAACAGAGGTACATAACACAGGGAAACACAAAACATATTCATAAGATATTAAATGGCTGCCTCCCACTGAATATCTAATCCGATCGTGAGACCGGACAGTTTCAGCTAGGGACAAACTTCAGTAAGTATAAGGAAAACCATACCCCCCTTGACGAAGGAGGGCATGGTTTTACTTTGCATACAGAAGTTTGTTCCTCACCGCATCCATCCGGATCAGTTGGAGTTGCAGAGGTGACATGGACAGAAGTGTTACTTTTATTATAAAGAAGACTATGCAATCTAGTATTTTTTTTTTTTTTTTTTCTATTTTCAAACATTACCATCCCTTTAACCTTTATTTTCTGGGTATTCTGGTTATTGACTGACTATCCCTTTAAGTCAGGGTTGTTTTCCACTAAGCATGTCTCCATAGTGAGTAGAGATTTTTATTACCTTTCAGATTCATTTATAGCTAAATAAACAACAGATGAAGCTAGAATTGGCATGTACAAACACTGACTGTGCATTAGAATAGATTGGTACAATATGTTTTATAGCTTTTGATTGGCAACAGTTTGTAATATTTTTTCTGCACATTTGACCCGTCAAGCCACATTAATACTAAAATACCATTTATATAGGCAAAGAGACTAACTTTATGCTTTTTTTCTGTATGCGTGTGTGTGTGTGCGTGTGTGTCTGCTGAAGTGATTAAACAGCCTTTTACATCAACGGGAATTGTATTTGTCCTGTATGTTGCAGCTGTTTTTTTCCCAGAATAACTCCTCTCTTTTGTATATAAAACCCTTAATTAGTTAAATCAGTCATACCAAGAAAAGTTATAGAGGCGCTTTCTTCCATAAAAGCCATCTTTCACAGGACGTATTTGACCTGTTTAATGTTTATAATATAGTAAATGTGATCATTTGACAACATGTACACTAAGAACACTTTTGCTTTATAGCGTGCATTTTCTCATGTAGAACCTACTACATTGATAATATGGCAATCCAATTATTAATTATGAGTTATTTTTTATATTCAACATAATTATTTTGAAATACCACAACACTTACAATTTAATCAGAGGTACACTAGTAATGCAACAAGAGCTTACAATTGAAATGGAGCTACACAAGATCTGTTCTAGGTTCTGTTCCAGGGCCGCTTCTGTTCTCTATTCTCAGACTGTTAAAACAACTGTCCATGAAACACGGTGGAGATTGAATTCCATTGATATATTTAACAGTCTGTAGTTAGATTGTTTGTGCTTTCTCCATTTTTGCCTTTTTTACTTTGGACTGGCAGGCTGTATCAGGATGTGACAGCCCCAAGTACTTTTTTTAATGTATGAAATCAAATGCATCAAATATTTAAGTACCTTTGAAGGGGTAGAAATGTTAATAAAATTCATATTTTTATTCTTTAGTCCCATATCCTGAAACCATTTTGTGCACACCGATCTAGAGGTAGAAAGACAAGTTACTCCTCTTTTGATGCAGGGGGTTGTGTTATGTGCTAGTATGTCAAGTTAAAAAATAAAAATAAATGGACATATTTTTGTGTTTGCAGTTTTATGGACCTGGAACCCACAATTGTTTGTCATTTCATACCAATTTATTCAGGAGGCCTCTACCTACCTAATTTATTATGCAATTCCATGGTTTTCTGGAATTTCTTATTATCTAGAACAGTGTAAATGTGAAAAAACACACTTTTTTCTTTTGCTATAGGAGTTATATCCCTTAAATACCTTGTATTCCATGCTAGGGTATATTTTTTCTAAAGCCTAAACTTTAGTCTTACAAATGCTCTTCCAGGGCTCACATTACATTTGTCTTTTGGTGGATTTAAGATAAGAGATCAGCGTTTCTGAACAGAAAAGGAGTGGGAACTAGTCTCAATACATTTACAGTTTTATCTGTGCATAAACATTTAGCAAAATTGTCTATTAGGATATCCTAAAAGTGCAAGTTTACCTTTAGATTTTAGGAATCTAATATAAAATAACTACAGTTTACAGATATTAGCTGGAAGCACATGATATTTAAAAATGTATAAGCCAATTTAATTTTTGATGTTAGGTTTAACTAGCAAATCTCTTTTCTTATGTAAAGACTTAAAAATACTTAACATTTTAACTAGCTAGATATCAACTGGAAACATGAGACTGTTAGAGTGCTAAGGGAAGCAGGTTTGTGATCATGCTTAGGGGGATAGCTATATGTCACAAATGGTGGAAGTGAAGTTAAAAAATAGCAGTGTATTGGACCTAGTGATAACAAATAACATAGACATGGTATCCAATATTAAGGTTGGTGAACATCTGGGAAACGGTGATCACAAAATGGTTACGTTTGAGATCAGGGGCTCGATTCTATTACCGGAGCTAAAAAAAAAAAACAAAAAAAAAACAGGTGCTGTGTTTTTTAAGTCGGGTTTTGATATCCTATTACTCGACTTGTGAAAACAAAATCAGCGGTAATTACACATACTGCCAGTCAAAAAAAAAGCCCACAGGAAGCAGTTAAAAACAATGTGTAAGTAGTATCCTATTACCCACGCTCATTATTACCTCCTGTTTGTTTATACAATTTAAGTTGAAAATTCTGCTCTTCAGAGGTTGAGGCATAGAAGCCACAACAACAGTTTCAAAACCATGTTGTTCGAACAAAAGCAGTGTCGAATACAGTATACAGCATAGAAATCTGATATAGAGTGCCCCACTTTTACATTTTAAACCCCCCCCTTTTAAAATTCTACTTACAGTGTTTTCTTTCACCACTTTAATTTGACAAATATTATTCACAGTCCACATTTTAACCCTTCCCCTTCAAAATTTGACTTACAGTGCTTTTCTTCACAATTTTAATTCAACAAATAATGTTCACATTCAAATTTTAACCCTTCCCCTTTAAAATTTGCACTGTAAGTCGAATTTTAAAAGGAGGGGGTTAAAATGTCAAAGTGGAGCACATCTAACACTGAACTTGACCTTTCTGTTGTGAAATGTATGCCTGTTTCCTTGGACTTTGACATTTTTCCGTGTTTTTTTTAGGCGGTAATCGAATAAAAGCAGACAAGCAATTTTGTTAGTACTCTGAAATGTGCTGTCTACACCAGCTTTGTTTTACTGTGGTTCTGCAATAGAATACCGATGTAACACTTTTGCAAAATTCACGTTGCTTGTTTTTCTTGTAAGCTGGTTTTAGCTCTGGTAATAAAATCAAACCCCAGTTTGGCAAAGCAAAACTGTATAGGTTCAACCAAAAATCTTAATTTTAAAAAAGCTAACTTGAAATGTTAAGTGCATCAAAGCAACACATAAACTGAAATACATTATTTAAAGACAAAAATACTGAGGAAAAAGTGTCAGAAATTAAACTTAGGTTGCAGAAATGTATTCAACAGTATTTACTGGTGGGGATCAAACGCAAAAGAAGTAGATTACAGCTAGTGTTATTAACTGTAAGTGTAAAGAGGGAAATGGCAAGGAAAACAGGCATGCAAACTATTTAAGGCTGAAGGAACATAATATTCTTTGCTGAAATACAGGGTGTGCAACAAAGATTACAAAAAGGTAATTAGGTTAGCAAAAATTGATAATGAAACTTGAACTGCAAGGGAGAGCAAAGCTAATCCAAACAAGTTTTTCAAATACATAAATAGCAAAAAAAACCTAATAGGCAGTTCATTAGATCTTTCAAAAATTAAATGGGTGATATGAATAGAGAGGATAAGGAAAAGGCTGATGTTCTAAACGCTTTCTTTGCATCCGTATACATAAGGGAACAAGGAATGGTAGAAGAGCCTCAACAAGTAACAAATAAATCCATACTATTATCAGACATTGGGTTCACACAAGAAAAGATCATGGTAAGACTGAACAAAATTAAGAATGACAAGGCACCGGGTCCTGATGGCATACATCCAAGGGTCCTTCAATAACTCAGTGCAGTGTTATCAAGACCCCTCTTTTACTCTTTAAAGATTCCCTCAGGACATGCTGTGCGTCGCAAGACTGTGCCTGTTTTTAAGAAGGGGACTAAAACAGAACCTTGGAATTATAGACCTGTGTGTTTGACCTCTGTAGCGGGAAAACTGCTAGAAGGGATAATAAAGGGTTTAGGATTACACAGCAAAAAATAAGATTATTAGCAGGAATCAACATGGTTTATGAGATATAGATCATGCCAAACTAATCTTTTTACCTTATGAATAAGTAAGTAGGAACCTAGATAATGATAAGGCAGTTGATGTATTATATCTAGATTTTGCAAAGTCATTCGATACAGCGCCACACGGGAGGCTGGGGTATAAAATAGGGAAATTGGGGCTAGGGGATAACCTTTGCAATTGGATAGAAAACTGGTTCAAGGATGGGGAACTGTGTGGTTGTAAATGGACAATTCTCCAATACAGTTAAAGCAAAACTTTCAGATAATAGCAAGTCACCATGCATTCATTAAATGCATGGTGACTAGCTTGAAAATAGATATCTTACCATAAAAAAATAGATGTGTCTAAAGGAATCCATTCCGTTTGGAGACCGGAACCCAAGCTAGAGTGCAGACATCTTGTCTGTGCGCCTGCGCCATCAGTCCCGGTTTCCATTGAGTAGACTGCTTTGTAAATATCCAAATGCTACTTATGATATTAATGGAATCATTTTAGGGTTCTCATTTCTAGAGAAAGACTTTGGAATTCCTGTAAACTACAAACTTGGAAACAGTGAAAAGTGTCAAATAGCAAAAGCAAACAATTTCCTGTCTTGCATAAAAATGGGTATTAAAGCAAGAGTGGATAACATAATTTTTCCATTGTACAAATTGTTGTTAAAGGGATAGTAATACTTCAAAATTACTAATCCCTGTTTTGTAGCCATTAAAAAAAGAAGAAAATGCCCCCAGTGGCATCTCTCAAACCCTTATGGTTTGAGAGATAACCGCTTACAAAGTTATCCCCTCCATCCCCTTTCCCTGACGTCAGCTTTCTAGCTGACAGCAGGGAAATCCGGTCCCTGGACCATCTGAGGCTCTGCAGCAGATCCAAGATTGTGCTAATGAAAAACAAGTCCTTCACTTAAAAGGTCTTCGTGCTTGCAAACCAAGCACACGTAGAAGACCTTTTAAGTGAAGTATTTATTTTTCATCAACTCGATATCTGCCCTGCTGCAGAGCTGCTGGCTGATCCCAGGAGAGGATTTCCCTGCTGTCAGCTAGAACGCTGACGTCCGGCAGGGGGTGAACTTTGTAAGCGGTTCTCTCTCAAACCATAAAGGTTTGAGAGATGCCACTGGGGGCATTTTTCTTCTTTTTGTAATGGCTAGAAAACAGGGATTAGTAATTTTGAAATATTACTATCCCTTTATATGTAGTGCAGGTTTGGGCATCAATTCTGAAAAAGGATATTCTAGAACTGGAGACAGTACATAGAAGAACATCAAAATTAATGGAATGGAGGACTTGATGTATGAGGAACAACTAGACAAAAGAGGAGATCTTATCACAATGTACAAGTATATGAAAGGTCAATACAAGGATCGCTCTGGTGAGCTATTCATTCCAAGGCCTGATCAAACAACATGAGACCACTCCTTGACATTAGAGGAAAGGAGGATTCAATTTTAGCAGAGGAAGTTTTTTTTTTTTTGTTTTGTTTTGTTTTGTTTTTTTCAGTAAAGTCTGTTAAATTATGGAATTCTTTGCCCAAGGATGTGGTTAATCCACATACAATGGGTACATTTGAAAGAAATGTGCCTAATCTTCTCTTAAAAGGGAACATACAGGGTTATACTGTGTATTAGGCAAAACAGGAAGTTATGATAAAGACTAAATTATCTGGCAGTAAGAAAGCTATATATTTCTCTGAGTTATGAGGCAGAGGTTGAACTTGATGGACTTGTGTCTTTTTTTTTTCCCAACCTAATGTGCTGTGTTACCATTTTACTATTGCACAGTAAATATGTATAAAGACAAAAGTGGAGAAATTGTAGGGCAGTGCACTGGAGATCTTGAGTATTTAAGGTTTAATTTTTAAAAAATGTGGATATTTATTTTTTCGCTGTTATGTGATAGGCTTGACCCAGAATTACTTCACTTCTGCCTTTATACATATACCCCATTGTATTGTGGTTTCCTGGATAACCACCATGGGAAGGTGAAAAGAGAAATACTAGTGGCACTGACTTCACAAAATGACATGATTTGGAACAGATTGTTGGGATCACAATGAAGTTGTGTTTCAGCATTTCCTCTGGAACACTGATTTGGAAACATTGTAGTAAGTGGTTTTGCAATAGATTCTGACTGCTGCACTTTGTTACTTCTCTTACTATAGACATCTTTTATTCTTCAAAGCATATCCATTCTCTTTTATTTTTTTACTTCTCACTGGCTGTGTGTTTTGCCTTGTCAGAATAGGTTAGATGCTAAGCTTTTTTTCTCTTTTTTACAATGGATAAACACTAACTTTGGACTTGGAATGCAAAGGTCAGTGTAAACTTTATTACAGGCAATTTATGCATCAAGTTATTTAATGTACAATAAGCAAGTTTACAGTTGTTAAAAAGTCCAAATTTGGCAAAGAAATTAAATATGAAAGCTTGACTGAAACGAACTACTAGGCCAAAGTCTTATTCCAAACTTCCATAACAAATTGTTTTGGATCTTTAATTCTGAAGCTATTTTCCTGTGGGATGCTTTATGTTGGCTTAAACTCATGGCTTCAGACCTAAAGTACCTTCTTATCTGTAAGAGACATTAAATAAAAACAGCATGTCCATATGTGCAGTGATTCTGTATCATTCTTTAGTGGTTTTGATTCAGCAAAATACTTGTGCAAGTTCTGTAAATCATTATTGTTATGTGCAGTAAAACGCCAAGAAGGTGTCCCAGGGCAGATATCAGACATGTTACTAATCCAAAAAGGGTTTCCTGGACTGAAGAAACAGGTGTTTTCATCTCCTCCATCTGCTTTATATTGAAATTATCTGTATCAAGTTCCTGTCTATAGTAGTGGAGGCATAAGTAGTCACAAGTGCACCCTAAGAGTAATGTTTGTGCAGTTATGTTGTGTACAATGTAGGGTATTTTTCAGTCGTGTAACTTTAAATACAGTAGACTATTTGCAGTACATATCTTATGCACCCTCTCTCTGTTCCTTAAAGGGTGTAAGGAACATAGGAGAGGTGTCTCAGTTGGTTAATGCACCAGCTGTAGAATCTGTTCAGACCTCAAGTTGGCAGGTTCTAGTCCAGGCATGGTCAACTTAGCCTTTCACACTTCAGAGGTAGATAAAATGAGTCCAGGACATACTTGAAATTAAAAGACAATCTCAATGTATCCTTCCTGTTAAAATACTTTAACAAAGAAACCAAAAAAAAAACAAAACAACACACAAATCCTGTCTAATACAGTGAAGTATATGAACATATATATGTCTCAAGTATGTGAAAAATTGCTTATGTCTAGAATTTGATTACATATTAAGTAAGTTTGATCAAGGATTGTATGTACATATTTTGAATAATGAACATTCACCATGTGTTTCATATGTTTTCACCTTTCTTTGTCTTTCACTATGAAGTAACACATTTCCCTTTTTCTTACTGGGTATAGCTTTGTTGTGTAGTAATATTGTGTAACTAAATGATATGGCAGAGAATTCTATTCACTTATATTACCATACTTCCTAAAGTATCTTATATAAAATAATTCTTTCCATAACTCACCTTGGAAATTCTTCATCTTCATTTCCCCGTAATGGGAAGGCAAAAACTCTCACACTGTATCAAAATGAATTATCTACCTTGAGGGTAGGAAATGTTTTATAGAAGCATCAAGGGCCTCCTAACAGTCTATATTTTATATCCTCTTTTGTTTTGATGATATATTCTTATCCCCTGGAGAAATCCTCTTCTATACACAGGAAATATAATGCATATCACTTTATATCTAAAGCATCTGTGGACATGTACAGTGTGATGCCTTTGGAAACATTTGGAATGTCTAGGTCACCTGATTAACTTTAAATTGAATAAATAGTTTTCTCAGTTGTTACATTTTTATTTGACCTCTAAACATGATGGTCTCTATATATGTTTTTCCAGTTTATATCAATTATTTGTGTTACATTCTGAACTTGAGATAACATTATATCTATTTTTTTCTTTTACTTTTAAATCCCTGATTTTCTAAAACGTTGAATTAAGACAAAACATAAAACCTTGTATGCTAGCTGTGTCTCCCTATATGTTCATACACAACGCATTGAAACGTTCCATGTTGTCAAAGAAGCAAAATGGCTGGGCTGCCATCAAAAATGAATCAGTACTGGGTGTAATGTTTATCTTTACTACTACCTGCTAAGCATTATTGCGGTGAAAATGGGTATTACAGGAAAAGCTGTTTGCTGTAGCCAGGAAAGCAGTGCCTGTCTGTCAAAGACCAGCTTGAACAATAGAGAATATATGGTGCATAACTATTTGTCAAAAGTAAAAACATAGAATTTCATATGATGTACACATAATAACCCATGGAGAATATATACTCTCATTTTTATTTTTATGACCAGGCCAGAACCTCTGAGACATGTAGTGTGTATTATTAAAATGCATCATGGATGGGCAGATAAGAACAAACAGTATTTCACATCATAAACTATTGTTCATTCTACATAATTACTTCTGAATATACTCCTACTTATGCTGTCGTGTAACGCCTGCATTGTCAGTCCCTTCTGGTTATCATGTGGCACGCTGCAGTGCTTCTCAATGGAGACCGGGACTGACAGCACAGGCATGCAGACCAGATGTCTGCACTGATGCCTGACTTCCGCTCTCCTACAATAATGGTTTTCTTTATAATCTGCTATATTTCAGAGGTAACATATATATTGTAAAGCTAGTCGCTACCTGCTTAATTATTACAGGGCGACTTTATAGTGGGTGAAAGTTCCGCTTTAATTGTCCATAAAACGTGGAGTAACTTGTACTCCAAAGTGCAAAATAAGTATTTCTGTGTATTTTCCTCTAATTGATTGATTTAACTTGTACATCATATTACTCTGCAACTAGGAGAATTTCCCTGAACAAAGTTTGAAGCCTCTTTAAATTTTCCTTGTGTAGTCATTAATGTGTCCAAGTTATATACATGTCCAGAAGTAGGGGTACATAGAACCTGTACAGATTTACTGAGCACTAAAAGCGAGACAGAGTTACTCGTTCACTTCATTTGACTTAAAGCACATGTTAAGTTAAGATTAACATGTGCAGAGGATGAGTGTTATTAACACTTTTTGGACTTGAGGGATGTGTAATACAGAGCTTCCAAATGTGTTGTGAGTCAACAATAAAAGAGTAACTATCACCCCAAATAAAGTCCCCCCCCAATAATTATTCCTATAGTGATAAGCTTAGAAATAGTACTATTATCCAGCATAAGTAAAGAGTTATTAAGAAATCCTGTTTCATCTGAGACTGACAGACAGGCTTCTTGCTTTAGAGGCATCTGCGCACCTATGCCGTCAGTCTCTTCCTGTTACCTTAAGGTACAGTTCAACGTCTCCTAGAGGAGACTGGGATGGATAGTGCAGGCGCGCAAGTATCTCTATGGCAGGATGTCTGCTCTGATGCCTGTCTGTTTGTCTCAGATGAAGTTGTCGTAATAATGCTGTACTTATGCTGGATAATAGTACTATTTCTATGCTTATCGCTACATGACTAATTATTGTATGGGGACTTTATTTGGGGTGATAGTTCCTCTTGTTTTATGCCATCCATTCATTTTGTATCTTTAATAAAGTGTTTCCGATATATTTTGTGATACCTAACTCGTTTTATTAGGCTGCTATGTTGGTGCGTCCATTTAGTCTTCTTTCCCTATGGCCTCTCTTTTTGTTTCTACTCACTCCTTTATGGATATGATAGCCAAGACAGATTGGAAATGGTATCTCTTGAGCAAATTCACAAGCACAAAATTCATAGTGAAATTGCTTCTGCCTTCTTTCCCTATATTTATCAGACTATGGCATAGAGTATAGGATGAGACAGAATGCTATAAAAATAAAAGAGAGGTCCACAGTGAGGAGAGTTACACTATCTGTTTAACAATGTTGATAAATTATGTTTAAGATTTGATTGACATGAGTATTTCCTTGTTTAATAATCTGTTGGTGCATACCTCTTTATTTTTTTGACTGGGACCATAATTTTCACATGGACTTTGTCAGGCCTGCTGTGGCCCTTGATTTCGTAGCTCCTTGGGATTGTGAACATCTCTGAACATCATTTCTCCTGACTTGGCCAAGTGCCAAAGGAGGAAGCAGATATCCCCATGACTAAACAGCACAACTCTTACTTTATTCCAGTACCCCTGACTGGTCCAGTATAGCATAACCACTGAACCCTTGAGAGTAGCTCTGGTTTTTATATTCTATTTTAATCAGACACCAGTAAGGTATGCAGTGCTTCACATAGTAGAACCATAATACAATTTGTACGTTAAATGTGAAGAATGAGGTTGTTATACTCATTGCATAGCAAAATTGTATACAGCTCTTTACAGTATAAACATAGGTAAGAATATAGAAATGTAGATTCTGACTCCATCATCAACTGGTCCATCTAGTTCCTACCATATCTGTTAAAAAAACAAACAAAAAAACTGTTTCATCGGTCAGTCGCCCTTTCCATAAAGAATTGCTTATGCACATTACTGTTGAATTTTCCACCTCTAACTTTAGATCATGACCTCTTGTTCTAGTATTTCCCTTCTGAACTATCTCTTTATATAGTTCAAGGTCTCTATCACTGCTCTCCCTCCTTTCTTCCAAACAGTATTTTAAGTTCTTTGAGTCTATTCTGATACCCTGGGTTATGAAGACCTTGCACCATTTTAGTGGCTCGTCTTTGAACTGCCTCCATTGTATTAATATCTTTATTAAGATGTACTCCAGGTGAAGTCTAACAATTGATGTAGATAGTGGCATTCCTACTGCTAATGCCACTGCGTATACCACCAAGAACCCAGATTGCTTTTTTCCTTTGTTTTACTATGTCCCTTGCCTACATTCAAGACATCTGAAATAACTCCTAAGTCTCATCCTTCTGATCTTTTTTTCAGTCACAGTACCATTAAATCTGTATTCCACCTTTGAGTTTTGGTGTCCAAAATACCTTAGCTTGGAATTTTCAGCATTAACCTTTAAAACCCATATGCTTTTAAATACTCATTCATTTGGTCTGTCCCTCCTGGAGAATTAACCCTGTTGCAGATGTTTGTATCATCTGCAAAAGTCACCCCTTTCCTTAAATACCGCCAGTAATATAACCAATGAAGATATTAAAGAGAACAGGCCCTAGCCTGTGGCACTTCATTAATAACCCATACTTGCCCTGAATAAATTGAATGAATACCATTCATTGTAACATGCTGTTTCCTGTCCTTCAGCCAATTACTTTTCTCTGTCGTCCAATTTAATTGTAGTAGGTCCAATCATTATGATGGAGACTCTTTGATAAGCTATCATTAGTAACCTTGTTTCAAATTCAAGTCTGTTTCTGATTTATGACGCTTCAACATGTTACAATTTCCTATAAGCAGATCAAAAGCATATTCATGTAATTCACGTATAACCAACATTTCTTTTCTTAAGAATAAGCCTCTTAGTATTGCATGCATAAGTTTTAAATAAGACATAAGTTTAAAAATAAATATAAATGTATTGTGGTGTTTATATTTGGAAGAAAAACTATATAACATGTTTATATATTATGGATTGTGATGTAATTATTTCCTAAATGTCACCAAAGGTGGGAGACGAGGGTGAGGAGAGAGGAAATTCATGGAGGGTGGTAATTAATGTATCTAATAACACTTCTTCATTTGTTTTTCTATGCTGGAAGACAATATGAAGCCAGAGCATTTTATTCTTTATGATCTGTTTTCAGTTGATCATAAGGATAGGCTAATAGAGACGTCATTTGAAAGTTAAATATCTAATCTCTTTCTCAATGGGATAATAATTTGTCTGTTGTCTCCTCTTGGCTTTTATGGAATCCTAGATATAATAAGTGCTTTCAAATCTTTGGTATCTTTATTGTCTGCCTGTTTAAAATGTTTGACTATACTATGATTTCATGAGCCTTTTATAATATTACCATAGTTTTCAAAGAACTTTTACTTTAAGGGTCTGGAATTCCTTACTATCCATTGCAAATCATCTGTACATTCCAACAATACAACAATGCTGTACATGTAAAATGTTTATTAATGGAAAACGGTTCCTTTGCTTGGATAAAAACATTATTTTTTTTTTGTCAATGTAGTTGCATACTAAACAGATATTATGTCTGTATCTATACTTACCACAAATTATGATCTGATTTGTTGTGTTAATGTTCGCTTCCTTGTTATTGTTTTTTTTTTTTTTTAGTTAACTTGGTGCCACTCTATTTTTAAATCTCTTGACTTCAGTAAGATGATTACTGGTTTTCTTGGTAACAGAATTCTTAAATACTTATCACCCATTAGCACTTACCAGCTTTTCTTTTGAATGTTCTTGATTTTGTCTGATGCCTGACCTGATGATTCTGGTTTCTTCCTTTGCTTTTTTGTGATTTGTCAGTTGCTAGATCTTCTTTATATATTTGTTCTGGTTCCCATGATGTACCAAATATATGTAGGTAGTAGCAATTTTTAAATAAAAAGTGGTTATGATATAAAATGGAGTTAATTCCCTTGATGATAAATTGTTTCTGTCTTATTGGAATACTTTTATCTAAATGTCAAAAGTGTTCTACAGGATGTTCTCCTTTAGACACAGTATGTAACTCAAGTGTATGCCTTTTGCCACTGAAATGCCTGTAGATTCCATACTGTCTCTGTAGTATCCCCTATATATTCTGTTAGTTTCTTCATACAATCTTGTAAATGGAAACTAATTAGAGCTGACAAGTGGCTGGTCATTGAGTTCACCTCTGTTATGATGGCTCTTCCTTCCAGATTAGTATTTTTTATGAATCTTTAATATATGATGTATGATATATATATATATATATATATATATATATATATATATATATATATGTATATCAATTGGTAGAAATCAGCACTCTCAGGTCTGCTCTTCAGTGTTACAAGTCTTTATTAAAGGATCAAAGTTTCAATCCCTGACCGAGATCTTTCTCAAGATCTTGAGAAAGATCCCGGTCAGGGATCGAAACGTTGATCCTTTAATAAAGACTTGTGAAACTGAAGAGCAGACCTGAGAGTGTTGATTTCTACTTATTGATTTCATACCTTCGTTTCGGCATCCAGGCATTCGCTCAATTGCCCAATTTGTTGAGAGTGCCTCCTTTACGGACTATATATATATATATATATATATATTTTTTTTTATTTTTTTTTTTTCTCTGTCGTCCAATACAGGTTACTGGTAACTCTGGGAGGCGATCCGCCCCTTTAAGTAGGCAAGAACATTTCTCCAAAATGTATGCAGGGGGTGGAGCCTCCCCTCCCTCCTCAGCTGCATCCCAGTCAGCTAACTTCAGAATGATTTGTTCCTGGGTGTGAACACACCAGGTGGAGAACATCTCTCATTAGTTTTAGTTTCTTTATTATTTTTCTGTCAGATATGGAATACCACCATTAGGCGGGTTACCATGACTGACAAATGGGGCTAGACCTAAGACTAAGGAGGCTGGGGTCTCTGTATCCCCCATTGCGTATTGCTCTTCCTGTCACTCAGGGCTGCCTAGGGAATTCTCTGGTAATTTATGCCCAGAATGCTCAGAAGGTCCTGACAGCAACCCAGGGCCTTCCAGCCATGCTATTGAGCCAGCTTGGGTACAAGAGTTTAAGGCTGCAACTAGGGACCTGAGGTCCACTCTTCAACTCTTTCCCTCTCAGGTACATGGGGCACTGCAGTTATGGCAGGCCCCCTCTACTATCAGGACCTCCCTGCCTAAACCACAGGGAGCACCTGATGTGTCTGATTCTTCTGAGGAAGGATTGTTGCAGGATTCTGATGTTGAGGATGGTACAGTTATTGAGTCTCCCAGGTCTGTTGGGAACCCTTTTGAATGTGACCCTGAACTCTCTGCTGAGAGTTTAATTAGAGCTGTACTGACCGCTCTCAACCTTCCTTTGAGTCAAGAGGTTCCCTCTGACCCAACTGATGTTTTTCAGAAACCGGCCAAAGTTGTTACTTGTTTCCCTCCTAACCCTACTCTTGACCGTTTGGTTTCTGATGCCTGGAAAAATCCTGATAAGTCCTCTTCAGTTTCAAAAAAGTTTGCTAAACTTTATCCCTTTTCTGAGGCTGAACTGGCTAAATGGGTTCATCCCCCTAAGGTGGATGCACCTGTATCTAGACTGTCTAAATCTACTGCTTTACCTGTGTCTGATGCTTCTGCTTTACCGGATTGAACTGACAAAAAGTTAGAGGTTTGCCTCAAGTCTATTTTTGCCTCTATTGGCACTGCTATGCGCCTATTTCAGAGAAGCTATGTCTCCTTGCTAATATCTCTGAGGCTCAGAATTATGTTTCTGACACTGCCTTTGATGCCATCCACATGATGGCGAGGGCCTCCACTTCTTCTGTGGTGGCCAGGCGTGCTCTTTGGCTTAAGATTTGGTCTGCTGACACTGCGTCCAAGAAAGTTTTGCCTTCTTTGCCTTTCCAGGGTACTTCCTTGTTCGGTTCTGAGCTCAAGGAACTAATTAGCAAGGCCACTGGGGGTAAGAGTACTCTTCTGCCCTTGGTCTTTAAGAAAAAGTTGCCGGCTAAGCGCAACCGGTCCTTTCGTTCCTTTCAAACTGACACACGTACGACGAACCAGGCGGTTCCATCTACTCTGCGCTCCTCCTCCAAGCCCAAGCAGTCCTGGAAGCCCAAGGTCGCGTCCAAGCTCAAGACTGCTTTGTCATGACTTTCCGAACCCGGTCCGCATCCCGCTGTGGGTGGGCGTCTCCACCTCTTTAGCGGGATTTGAGAGGATTCAGTGACGGACCCATGGGTTTTACAGGTGGGGTCGGAGGGATGCAAGATCCCTTTTTTTTCTCTTCCTCCCTTTCGATTTTATCTCACTTGTTCTCCTCAGGATGCCGAGAGACGACGTCTGTTCGACGACGCTATTCAGGCTTTGTTGGACAAGAATGTCCTGCAGCCGGTGCCTCCTTTGGACAAAGCTTCCGGATTTTATTCCAACCTTTTTGAAGTGACCAATAAGGACGGCGGAGGTCGTCCTATTTTGGACCTCAAGGATCTCACTTTTTTGTGGTGAAGACTCACTCATCGCTGCCATGTCTCCGGGGGAGTTTCTTGCTTCCCTGGATCTTCAGGATGCGTATCTTCACATCCCCATTCATCTAGAGAGCAGGCAGTATCTGAGGTTTGCCTGCGCCAGAGGTCATTTTCAATTTTCAGCTCTTCCATTTGGTCTGACAACGGCTCCCCAGGTTTTCCAGCGGGTTCTGGGGGCATTAATATCTGTCCTCCATCGGGATGGCATCAGAGTGACTCCATACATGGACGACCTGCTTTTGAAGGCTGCGTCTGCTGCCCTTCTTCATCGGCAGGTCCAGACCTGCATTCAAGTCCTCACGCGTCACGGTTGGATTGTGAACTTGGACAAGTCGGACTTGGTTCCGTCCCAGCGACTCATTTTCTTGGGTCTTCTGTTCGACACTCAGAGGTGCATGGTGTTTCTGCCGGAGGAGGTAGGTCATCAGATTGCTCAACGGGTCTCCAAGATCCTGGCCCACGATCGGATCCCGGTTCCGAAGTTGTCCTCTCTGGTGGGGAAGTTCATCTCTACGATAGAGGCGGTGCCGTTTGCCATGGCACACACCAGGGAACGTCAAAGGTTTGTGATCCAGACATGCAGGGACCGGCCGGATCATCTGAAGCTGTCGATCTCTCTTCCTTCTCATGTCGAGTTGAACTTGGAGTGGTGGTTGGACCCTTCCGATCTCCTCAAGGGGAGATCCTTCCAGATCCCCTACTGGACCAAGGTCACGACAGACGCCAGCCTCTCGGGTTGGGGTGCTGTCCTGGCTCGCATCAACGCTCAGTGGAAGTGGTCCTTGGAGGAGTCCCTTCTTCCCATCAACATTCTGGAACTTCGAGCGATTTTTCATTCTCTGCTCCATTGGGAATCTCAGCTGGAGTGCTATCTGGTCAAAGTGAAATCCGACAACGCCACCACCGTAGCTTACATCAACAGGCAGGGCGGGACAAGAAGTCTCGCCACTTGGTTAGAGGTCAAGGCCATTCTGTCCTGGGCGGAGGTTCACGTTCCTGCATTTCCGTGGTGCACAGGTGTAGACAACATCATTGCAGACTTCCTCAGTCGTCACACAGTCGACAGCGGAGAGTGGGAACTCCATCCTGAGGTGTTTCAGCTCTTAACTCAGAAGTGGGGAGTACCCCGAGTGGATCTGATGGCAATCAGGCACATCAAGAAAGTTCCGATGTTCTGCTCGCTAGCCTTGGCTGTCAACGCCATGTCCATTCCCTGGGCGTTCTCCCTGGCCTACATCTTTCCTCCCCTTCCAGTGTTGATAAGGGTGATTCAGAAGTTGAAGGTGGATCATTGTCCGCTCATCCTGATCGCTCCGAATTGGCCTCATCAGTCCTGGTATCCGGACCTTCTGGCCCTGTCTGTAGCGGAGCCCTTTCCGTTTCCCTCTCGTACAGATCTTCTTCTGCAAGGTTATCTGTGGAAGGAGGATGTTCATCATCTCAATTTGACGGCCTGGAGGTTGAATCCTCGATTTTGAAGAAGAAAGGGTTTTCTTCTGCTGTGGTGTGTACTATGCTGAGTGCTCGTAAGCCTGTTTCTTCCAAGATTTATCACCGTGTCTGGTCGACATTCGTGTCTTTGTGTGCTGATGGGGATCTGTCTCATGACTTTCATCTTCCCACTGTCCTAGCCTTTTTGCATGACGGTGTGGATAAGGGACTCAGTCTTAGTTCTCTTAAGGTTCAGACTTCGGCGCTTTCTGTTTTCTTCCAGGAGCGCATCGCTGTTCTTCCTGATGTAAAGGTTTTCTTCCAAGGCGTTGCTCATGTGCATCCTGCCTTTCGGAGTCCGGCTCCTCAGTGGGACCTTAACTTGGTATTGGGAGTTCTCCAGCGTCCTCCCTTTGAGTCCTTGGCTACTATTCCTCTACGTCTTTTGATTTGGAAGATGTGGCGGAGTTACAGGCTATTTCTTGTAAGCCACCTTATTTGGTGTTTCAAAAGGATAAGGCTGTGCTTCGCACCTCTAAGGAGTTCTTACCTAAAGTGGTCTCCAAGTTTCATATCAATCAGGAGATTGTGGTGCCCTCTTTGTGCCCTAACCCCTCCTCTGACAAGGAAAGGGACCTTCACTTGATGGATGTGGTGTGTTGTCTCATGTTCTATGTCCATTGCACTGAATCTATTCGGAAGTCTGACGCTCTGGTCGTCATTCCTCAGGGTCCTAGGGCAGGGAGACCTGCATCCAAAGTGACTATTGTATCATGGATTAAGTCCAGTATTCATAAGGCTTACGAATTAAGGAATAAGCATGTTCCCTTTCGGGTCACGGCTCATTCCACCAGGTCTATTGGGGCCTCTTGGGCCTATAAGAATCAAGCATCTGCTGATCAGTTGTGCAGGGCGGCCACTTGGTCCTCTGTGCACACCTTTTCGAAGCACTACTGTGTGGATATGCTGGCCTCGGCTGATGCCAGCTTTGGGAGGAAGGTCCTGGAGGCAGTTTTTCCTTTCTAGGATCTTCTTCTGAGGTTCTCAGTGCTTCCTTACTGTTGAGCCCTGTTGGCTCTAGTTCAGTGTGCTGTGTAACAGTTCCTGGGGTCTGTTTTTACCCCTAGTTGGTGTCAGTTGACACTTCTGTTCGTTGGGATCTCTGACCGGTAGGTTCATAGAGGTCCTGGTGACTTTGGGGGCCTTGCGCCTGGTCCTTGCCTTCTTCCCGCCTCTGGGAAACTCAATGGTTGGACATCCCAGAGTTACCAGTAACCTGTATTGGACGACAGAGAAAAGAGGATTTTAGTCTTACTTGTTAAATCCTTTTCTCTTAGTCCATACAGGTTACTGGTCTCCCACTCTGTCAAGAGACCATGCTTGGCTCTCCTGTGGCAATATGTGGGAGTCCTTCGGGGCATGCTCACAGGAGTCTTCTTCTCTCCTATTTCTGGTCAGTTATTAGTGTCTCAAATCATTCTGGAGTTAGCTGACTGGGATGCAGCTGAGGAGGAAGGGGAGGCTCCACCCCCTGCATACATTTGGAGAAATGTTCCTGCCTACTTAAAGGGGTGGATCGCCTCCCAAAGTTACCAGTAACCTGTATGGACTAAGAGAAAAGGATTTAACAGGTAAGACTAAAATCCTCTCATATATATATATATATATATATATATATATATATATATATATATATATATATATATATATATATATAATTAGGATATTTATTGTTTTAACCCCTTAAGGACTACGTGACGTGCTATGACCGTCACTGTCCTTATACCCTTAAGGACCAGTAACGGTCATAGCACGTCACGTACTTTTTACTTACAGCGCTCTACCGGGAGCGCTGTAAGTAAAAACGGGGCCTAAAATTGATCGATCCAAGACCGGAGCGATCTCTCTTAGGCCTCAAAGCGGCGCGCCCTTACGTGTAACAGGTCACATGTACTGGCGTGTCAGCAAGGATAAAAGCGGTCCTTAAGGGAAGGTAACTTCCCTGGACCTCTGGTCCTTAAGGTGTTAAAAATATAAACTTTTGTTTGTTTATTGCTCATTCTGTATGGTATTTTATCAATTCTGTAAATATAAGTTGAAAATTATCCTTAGGGTTGTATTTTAGTAGGCAATACAATTTCCCATCTCCCAAAATTCTTTCTGCTTCTGATAAGTATTGTTGCCTTGCTTGTATCTCTCTCTCCTCCTCGGTTTACCTCTGTGGTGACTATACTGGAATTATTCACTCCTGGAGTTAGATTTCTGTGATAGTGCAAAGGCTTCTTGAACATTTCCTTGATGTCTTTCAGTACCAGCTCTATAAAAGATTACACAGGGGAGCCTATAGATTGTGTAGGATAGAAACTTGATGTAGCTTTTATATTCTTGTACTTGAAGTACATTGTAGTCTTCATCCTTTGTCTAAATATTGCTTTCCAGCCACAATTCTTTGAGGCTTTTGAGAGCTTCATTATCTGTTTCTGATCTTTTTCTTTCTTATCACAGTATTTTGTATTTGCTTTCTTATTCCGATGTTTTTATTCTTGTATTGCAAACTATCTTTTAAGAGTGAGTTTGCAAACAAATGTATGGGTGTCCTTATATAATTAAAAATGGGTAGGTGGGCAAATGTTAAACATTTTTGGAGTGATCTTATTACATGTTCCAAGGGTGTTAATCTTGATAAGTTAAATATGCCTCTTTGCTGGGGTTGGAGTTATGTTGGTATCTTCTTTTTATTCTTGACTGTCTCTCTTCTGCCTCAATCCAAAGAAAATGGACTATGGTGCACAGGCAATGTGGCAAATGGTAGAGTGCGGTCTCCTCTATCCAAAGGAAAGAGCTGCAATCTGTCTATCCAAAGGGAATAGCTCTAATATTTACACTTCAAACTATGTCTCCAGGAGGATTAAATGAAGACATATATTTGTGGAAAAACAAGAAAGGAGAGGGTGCAATACTATACAATATAACACACATAATTGGTTGTAGAGAGATGCTCACAGGTATTGTAGTCCGGATAGGAATACCTAGTAAATTTCAGGATAGGACTGCCTGACAAGGTGACATATGGAGAAATTCCCCCATCTCCTTTTGGAGTGTCTCAAATCTTCAAAGTGGATAAACATGGACAGTTGCTTATTCAAAGGTGGTATCCAAAAATAGACATTTATAAAAAAAAAATGTATCTAATAATACCATAATTCATATAAATGATTTTGGATAACACCTTTGGGTAAGTAGCCATTCTTGTTTATCTACTTTGAAGATCTGAGACACCCCTAAACAGAAACTGTGGAATCTCTTCATATGACTTATTGTCAGGTTTTCCTTCCCTGATTATAGCACTTTTGAGTATATATCCACCACTAATTAATTATTTGTATTATATTGTATAGTGTTGCACTTTTAGGCACCATCTCTTTTTGTATTTTTGTGTGTTTTCTACGGCTTTGGAAAACTAGAATTGAGGAGCAGCCCATGTGTGTATCTACAATTGAAATCTGCGGTTTCTGAGCAGTGTTCCAGTCTTGGCTGTGGACTGCATATGTGGAATCTTAGATACTCTATTGTGTAAGATGGTTGGGGTGGTGGTCCACTGTTGTCATCTGATCTTGCACCAGGGATGACCAACACCCCCCCCCACACACACACACACACAAATATTTCTCCCTTTGTTTTCTTTCTTTAGATTTGTGGAGCATTTAGTCTGTCCTTGTGATCAACCGTAGATATCTTCAGGATGTCTTCCAGTTGATTGAGACAAATAAAAAAGAGGTGCCTACAAGTGTCATTAGACACATTATATACTGATTTCCCACCCCTAGCTATAATATATTAAAAAAGTTATATAGCTTTTTTCCAAATATAAACAAAACAATACATTTAAACTCATGTTTAAGCTTGTTTTATTTAAGGCTTACACAAAAATTACTATTATTATTCTTATTCGGTCATTTTTATTATACATTAAAATACTTTTGATCTCTAACAATATCCATACACCACTGTAACATGTTGAAGGGCATAACAAGACACTTGAATTTGAAACAGGGTTACAAATGTTAGATAGCTTATCCACAAGCCCCCTTAATAATGATTGGAAGGAGAACTGTATCTGCCGACGAAGAGGTGAGCAGCACTTTGAAACATGTTGATCAGACAGACAGGGAACAACATTTGAAGGACCAAAGGACTTGTACAACCATGTGGTTGGGTTCGAGCCATATCAGAACTTCTATCCACATGCAAGTATGTTTTTTGTTTTGTTTTCTATTATCTGGTAGACAAAATATGACATTGAGGGTGGCGTGCAAGATATTTATCATTATCCATTACCATGATGGACATATAAGTGCTAGCTCACCATCGTTTCAAGCAAGCATATATAAAACTGGAAGCGGGATGTGTATATGTCAATGCAGTTGGAAGCATGACATCTTGATTCCTTCCTGTAAGAGTATCAGTAGAATTGATTGTATATCTCTACACTGCAGCAGTTGTTACATGCCCCCATAATACTTATTATTCTTTATAATCTTATTTAAGTCTATTTATTGGTTTAATCTTTGGGGGGGGGGTCCATCTCAGCTTTTTACCTAGGTATTTATTCAGTCTTATATGTGTATTTACCTTTTGCTACATCTGTTATCAGCATTATCTCCTGTAGTTTAATTTTACCTATTTTATGGTATCAGTTGGCATCATTGTATAACGCACTATTTTTTATAGTTTCTCTTTGCCTCTGTTATTCTTACACGTTCTGAATGTTATACTGATTCAAGGAAAGCAGGATTATATTTTCCTACAAATTGTATAACAATTGATTTCTCAAAGACACTTTTATTTATATTATTATAATAAAGTATTTTATTAACCCTTTACTGTACTACATTTCAATGAGAGTTACTTCCTCTCGGTTTACCTTCTAATATAGAATATAGGGGAGTTAAAATAAGTCACATTCCAAATTCAGCCTACGGTGGCATTGTACATTTTCAAATACTTTTCATTTTGTAATTAAATACTCAGAAATGCATACAGCGCTTTAACTAATGATTGATTCAAAGTGTGACTGAGACATTCCATGGAAAAAGCCCAAAGGTTTGGCCCCTGGATAAGGTTAAAAATGAGTTGCCAGAACCACCTTACTGGCAAGTAGAATCATGTTGCAATAATTGCAGATTTGTGTATGTCTTTTAAAGGGAAGAACACAATTTCTACTTAAATTTACGATTTGTGAGGAACCGGTTTAAAATCCAATGAAATTATTTTTTTTTATCACTCAAAAAGTGACTCTTCATCCAAACTATGTAATGAATAAATGGATCAACTGCTTAATAGTGGAATGGGAGGTGGTTCAAAAGTGAACAAGTGGGAAAGCATTTTTTGGCTGTAATCTATAACTTGAGAAAAATGCATCACTGGATTTGATATACATACAAATATATATATATATATATATATATATATATATATATATATATGTAGATAATATAATAGTCTATCAGGACATTTTGTCCAAGACAATAGTATAATATACCTCCCAATATTTCAAATAGCCAAAGAGGGACACTTTTGCTTTAGGTGGAGTTACTGGTGGCAAGGCTGGTGGGTGGGTGGGACATTTTCAAGATTTTTTAGGTTATTTAAAGAATAAGGTCTATAGTTAGTCTTAAAAATGATTGATCAGTCTGTATTCATAGGCGTCCCCTTACACTTGCCCCCTCCATGTTCCTTGCCAGGAATCAGGATCATAGCTAAACTCACCCAGTCACTATCCAGAACTCAGTGTAGGGTCAAATCACAATATAGCAATCTACCCCAAGCACCAGACAACGCCAGCGTTGGAGTAAAACAGGAACTAACTTCTAGCAGTGAAACCAACTCTCTTATACAAAAATGCCAGACAATACACAATGGACTGAATACAAACAGGCACAATGGGAACATAAACATGTGGGGACAAAGGACTATAAACCGCAAACTGCATCACAACATGATTACATCAGACATAATTACATCACAGTTACTTACATCCACTACATAATTAAATGACAACATAAGACAAGAGCATAATTCCCTTAACAAATACAATACCCTGTTCCTGTGACAGCCCTCTTAGCTGGATAGTCTATAGGGGTAGTCTGTAGGGGTCTGGATTGGGCAGACCAGACTGGGTTTCCTGGTCACCCTGTGCCCCCAATAGACACAGGGGGACTTAGATACAAGAGGGGCCTGGGAAGCTTCAAACAGAGCTTCCCCATGAATGGGGCCCATATTCTGGGGGGTGGAGGCTGCCCTGTAGACTAATACAGGAGACGTCACCAGGCAGGTTGACTCTGAAGTTAGTCAGTACATCATGCCTCCCAACGCCATCCCTACATTGGTACCCCAAACAATTTGTCAATGCAAGAGCAGCACTCACCCAGCCTACCTCTGCCTGTCCCAAAGGACATACCTGCTGCTGGGGAGAAGGGCCAACTGTGACATCTCCTTGGAGTCCTCTCAGCCACTGGGAAGAAGGCAAGGCGCCTGGGGACCCTCCGACACGGGGTTGGGGATCTGGGCTGGCTTCCCAGCATCCCCGGGTATCACAGATGGTGACTGTTGTCTCATCCACCTGTAACTTATAACGATCCCCCAGTGTTGGTGGAGAGAGGCCGACATCCCTCTGTCCAGATGCCAGGGTTTTTAAAATCCTCTGGCTCTGGGCCACCAATAGGGGAGGGTAGAGGCCAGCGGCACTCTGCAGTGATGCCAGGCTTCTGCTGGGGTTGCTGGAACAGACACTGTGGAGCTGTCCCGGACAGGCTCTAGGGTAACAGATAGGTGTGGGCAGAGAGCAGCGGTGCTCTGCCCCGATGCCAGCTCTTCTGCTGGGGCTGCCAGACCTTACACTGTTGAACTGTCCTGGTCAGGCTCTGGGGCCACAGATATGAGTGGGCAGAGACTAACGATGCTCTGCCCCGATGCAGTGCTTCAGTTTGTGGCTGCCGGACCGGAGCTGTCCTGGTCAGGCTCTGTAGCCACAGATAGGGGTGGGCAGAGACCAGCAGTGCTTTGTCTGATGCCAGAGATTCAGCTGGGGTTATATCATCCACAGTCTCTGGGGCATGCCGTTGAGCGCAATCTAACAGCTTTTTTTAGGACTTTTCCAGCTCCCATTCTTGGAGAATTAAAAAGTCAAAATCAGTTCCCAGCCCCGGTGCATCTGGGATATCCAGTTCCCTGAAATACTGGATGTCCCTCCTCTGCCACTCTGCTATGTTACTGAAGTCGGGATCTTCCTGGAGAATTTCAAATACTAATCCTGGGCCACCAAAGTCATAGCCCTCTGTGGGATTGCCATCCTCCAGCCCTGAACACACCTGTGCTGCATACCACTGTAGAGTACTGTAGCTGTCATCCACCCCCATCTCTGTCTGGACCAGCCCATCCAGCTCGGATACCCAAATTCCCATGGCTGCTCTCCCAGAAACAACATTAGTTTGTTCAGCTGGAGCCAGTACCTGTCCTCGTTGGTTGGGAGGAACTTTCCATGGTAGTCCTGTTCCAATTACAGAGCCTCCCTCCAGAGCTACTGATGGATAAAATCACTCCATACCAGCTCGTCCTGTGTCAAAAAAGGTCTGTCGAGCTGGACCAGTGCCTCCTGCATCTGTCATCTAAACTCTGCTTCCATAGTTGCTGGTTGACAGTGTCACCGCTCCTCTGTCAGCAGGAAAATTGGTCCTGGTGGTGGTTTGGATGTCCCAAAGACAAGGAGGCAGTCCCACCACTGCCACCAAATGTTACAGATATACGTACTCAGACTGAGTAGCTCTGCCAAACTGTGCTTCCTTACCCTGGGACGACACTCAGGGACTCCACCAGCCAGAAAGCAGGATCGTAGCTCAATTCACCCAGTCACTAGCCAGAAGTCAGTGTAGGGTCTAAGTACAATATAGCAATCTACCCCAAGCACCAGACAATACCAGTATTAGAGTAAAACAGGAACTAACTTTTATTCAGTGAAACCAGCTCTCTTATACAAAAATGCCAGACAATAAACAATGGGCTGAATACACAGAGTCAAAATGGGAGCAATGGGAACAAACACGGGGGACAAAGGACTCTAAACAACAAAAGGCATAACAACATGATTACATCACACATAATTACATCACACTTAATTGCATCAACTATGTAATTAAATTACAACATCAGACAAGCGCAAAATTCCCTTTACAAATGCAATACCCTGTTCCTGTGACAGCCCTCATAGCTGGATAGTCTGTAGGGGTCTGGATTGGGCAGACCAGACTGGGTTTCCTGGTCACACTGTGCACAGGGTAACAGACGTAAGAGGGAACTGGAAAGCTGCAAAAGGAGCTTCTCCATGAATGGGGCCCATATTCTGAAGGGATGAGGCTGGCCCCCAGGCCCCTCCAGGAGCCCAGGGCACATAGGCTTCCATGACAACTATCAAATCTAGGAATAATGGAGGATATTATGAATAAAGAGTTGCAATGTGATGGAGTGATGCTAGTAGGAGATGCTTTAGAGAGTCATCGCTATACATTCTAATGTAAGTACAACATTTGAACAGCTCGTTACAATTAAGTTAAGGCTTGGAGAATTTGATACTTATACAGATTAAAAGTTATGATTCATGTACAGTGGTTGTTACATACTTTAATGTATTAAGTAATTTATCTATACCCCTTTAATAAGTACGTGAATACCAAAAGATTGATATTTCTCCTAATCCCCTTTATTTCCCGATTTAGGAAAAATATCATCATCTTTGTGATAGTGACTAAATACATCTTGGTGAAGTGAATAATATGTGCATGTAGCCTCCATCACTAAGCGTTGCGAAGTTATAGAGCGAAGCTACTAGCTACATGACATTTGTGGAGCATACAGACCGGTGCTCCAAGACATAGCGGAGTCAGTGGTGTATTTAGGTTCTATGCTTCCCTAGGCCTGACTTTACTCACGCATCCTCCTAATCTTCATTTGCCCCACCCCTTCCTTTCCAGGCGACACTTCTTAGTGTGTACGATCACCCCCCCCTCCCCCGTAAGCCCTGCCCCTTCCTCTTTTGGTCACATCTCTTCCTCTTTAGACTCCACCTTTTACTCTTTGAGCTCTACCTCTTCGTCTCTGTTTATTAAGTATGTATACAGAGTGCCTACTTGTATATTTTGTTGTTTTATGCACCATTTCAAATGTTTTATCTCTTATTTTAAGAAATAATAATCGTAATAATTATTTATTATTGTTGCATGTGTCGTTGCAGAGCCAGCTCTGTCCCATGCAACACTTGATATCTTTGTCCCAAAAAGCTTCCCAGTGCCATCTTTGTCCCCAAACAGCTTCCCAGTACCAAATTACAGTGCTTATTTGAACACATATCACAGTTCAAAATTAACTTTGTCGTGTCAGAACTATTGAACGTTATATCTTACCCCAAGATATCAATGTTAAAGTTCAATATTTACCCCTTTTAAGTGTATGTTTACATTGGCATTATGAGCCCAGCGATATTTGCACAATGATGTCCGCGGTTGTTTGCATGGGCTTTTATCAGCAGAGCATGAAGCATCATTTGGATTTTCCTTTCATTCTGGCCAGAAGACAGATATGTTGTAGCACTAATTATCTGCCCAGTGGCCTTTGGGTCCACTTTGCAGATTAGTCACACACGTGATGTAAAGATTATGATTTTGCATTGCACACCTAATACTTGGCCCACCCACATGGGCATTAGACAGTCATGGGCCAGTCATCAAGTATGTCCCTATCCCCTCCCTACTATAAAATGTAGGTAATGCAGGGCACTACTGGTATGTAACAATTTCACTTTTCAAGTCATTCTTGTGAACAGAACCTAAATGGCCAACACAGACAGTAAAATGCATGTACATATAACAACAAGCCAAAAACTTCTATCTCAAAAATGTAGTACTTACCATTATCACAATATATACCTGTTAAAATTCATATCTTACCAAGAGTACTCATAGTGCCATTTTCAAACAATTGTTTCAAAAGACTGGGATGTTATTAAATTCCTTCTTATGAAGTGGTAGTAGACCAAGACTGAAACCTTCCATTTACTTATTATGGAGGCCATCTCACTCTCAAAGTGAAAAAAAAAAGTCTTGCTATTATTATAATAACAAAACTGTTTGAAATCACAGACATCCATACCCATAAACTGAGTGGTTATCAGTCTTTTTTTTTTTTGTGGTCATGTCACCTCTAACTCATAATCTTAAATTTTCCAGGCACCCCTTACATTTAATAGGTCATTTGCCTTGGGAGTAATAAAGGGGACACATACATAAAAGGATAGTTATTCTAAAGTATCACAATTGGTTTAAAAAAAAACATATTTGTGCATAACGATTTCCATAAATTTACATTTAAAAATCAATATTCACCTTTTTGTTAAAGATTTGATAAAACAAGTGACACTTTAAGTGGATTTCCGAGGCAACATTGTTTTGAACCACTGGGTTAATATCATGGAGCCATCAAGTGATGGTTCCATTATGGTTACTGAGAAATAAATACTGTATGTAAAATAACTTTTATTGCTATAAGGTAGATTTGTAAATGTCTATGGGACTCATGGACTCATTACAGTAACTATTAAATTCCACTTTTCTTCTTCTTGTGTGTTTCTATAATCTCAAATAAGTATTACCAATTTTATTTTAAATTTCCCTCAAAAGTTAGTCACTACGGGTTGTCAGTATTGTTAGTTTACTTTAAGCCTAGACTTTGGAAGTACTCATCGGTAACAATAATGCATCTCTTACACCCATTATCCTTTGCACTTCATTTCATCATCTCATCCAGTGATTTCTTCCTCACCTCTATTTCCTTGACTCCCTATCACCATCCGTTATCACCATAAAATTATGAAAAAATCAGGTGTTCTTTCATATGGCATCTGGAGAGAGCAGGTGTGTCTTATCAGTTGTGGAGATGTTGTCCAGCCCAGTCCCATCAGCTCACACCCCTCTCCATAAAACGCTTTAGGTTATACAGAAGAGCTCAGCTGTGCAGGCTCACACAGATTGCCAGGGATTCTCTCACATATCAAAATTGTAAATGTAGAGCCAGAGAGTTTACATTATGGTGATTTATAACTGTTGACATATCCTTTCTTCAAGCTGTGCTCTTCATGTTTGTGTTTGGGTTTTTTTTTTTTTTTTTTTTTTATGGAAAATGTTTAAAAATGGATAAATATTACTTTTATGTAGCCAGAGAATATTTTCTTGCTGCTTATGTGAAGCTTTATTCATAGTCTTATCCTGTCCCCCCTCAAAATGATGCCTCTATTCTTTCCAGGATCTGTGTTAACTGTTCTCTCTTATCTGGTTGCTGCTCATGTATCAGTTGTTTAGGTTCTCGTTTCCTTGTTTGTTCAGTTTTTGTACAGCTGCATACATTATTGATATATATAATATATGATGCTGTTTTGTCATCAGGCTCACTGAATAATAATAGAAGAAAAACACTCCTCACATTTGAAAGGGTAGTTGGCAAACCTCATATATCCTTTAAAAGGGAAATATACCCTAAGAATAAGAGGGTTTTAATTTATCAGAAGGACTTACCTAGGTAGGTATCCTTCTAACAGCAGTCAGTTATTTATATAACATATAACCCTACACTTGCTTTTTCAACACTTAGTAACTTGTCCTGATCAGCGAGTATTTATTTGATGCTGTTTGTGCAGTTTTAAATTAAGCGATGAGAGGTAAGTCAATTAATAGAGTCCACTGGTCATGTATTTAGAATGGCTGCTCTCTTCACAGATGATCTTAGGCAATCAGTGGGAGCTCTGGAAAAAATAGTGAACATGTAAGACTAGATTTTAGCCTCAGAAAAAAATAGAACATTTTACACATACTAGCATGAAGTGATATATAACCCCAGTTCATATGTAGGTGTTAGTGTTCAATTAACCTCCTGTAAATTTGCCATGATAGACCATTGATGTTCTGTTAACCAACTTTTATTACAGTAATGAGTAATAGATTTGCATTTGTCTTCTCTATGGGTAACTTGTAGCCTGTATGGAATCGTATGTGATAAGTGATTATATATTTTGTCCATATGGAAGTAGTCTTGTAATCTAGTGCCCGCCAGGACACTATATATTTCCCAGGCTCAGCTGATTGCAGCCATAAATAAGCTGCAATAAATTTCAGTTCTAGGTAATGATTTTCGAGGGTGATTAAATACTAAGCTGTATACAGATAACTGTAAGTCCAAGTTATTACTTCACTTGGTAAAACAACACCTGTTTCTGTTGGGTTGTACAGGGCTTTATTTAATATATGCATAATAAGATGCTGTATTACATTGATTCTGCCTGTAGTATTAAAGTGATGTTTTTTCCCCACGTAAGTTCAAATTATCTATTAAATCTGCTTGTTTTTCAGATGGTGTGCAGAACACGGTATCGTCATCCAGTGATCTACAGCAAACACCACCTCAGGCTTTGCATTATGCACTGGCCAATGCTCAGCAGGTTCAGATCCACCAAATCGGAGAGGATGGTCAGGTTCAAGTGGTAAATGTCATGAACTTGTTTGTAACTCACTACTACCTGTTTACGCAATACAGTGCCAAATTACTATAGAAAAGGGGGATTAAACAATTATGGTTATTTTTTGCATTGTTATACAGTAAGAATGTTGTAAGTCAGATCTGGTAGGTTTATTACATTTACTGCACTAACATATAGTTTAATTTATTATAGTTTAAGCCTTCCAAGAGCCTTCATAGCTTACAGAAATATAAATAAAGTAACTAAGAATCATGTGACATTTTAAAACTTGTAAATTCAGCTATTACTTGGTCCAGTAAAAGGTCTCTTATTATCTAAGGCCACTACAGATGTTTTCCTCTGTGCAGAAAAAATATTTTACGGTAAACTCGGTAATATGTTGTTTAATCATGCTGATTATGATGATCCTCAGCCACAGGCAGCAGGTAATGGGGAAATTGTAAAGGAGGAATTTCAAGGAGAAGACATGGTCCAAGTAGTGACCATCTTTGTGAGTGCAAGATTGAGTCCATTGATGGTGATCAAAGGAGGAAGTTAGTTTGCTAAGGCGAGAGGCCCAAAGGACAGAGGTGCAGTCTGTAGAACAGGCACCCGTTGCATGATTATCAGGTAAAAGTAAGAAGGAAAGCCGGAATTCACAACCAAAAAGGAAGGTGGCCTGGATATGATAGCCTTGTGCATTGGCAGAGAGTGATACAGTTGGACTGCATGTATTTCAAAAGAAGAGAAGTAAATAGATAGAAGAACTAGAAGGGGCTGGAAATGGCAGTGGCAGAGAGAAGGGCATCTACATCTACATCCTCAAACCCACCTGTAGAGTAGGTATAAGAGAAGCAGAATACATAGCTGTATCATATTCACATAGCCACGTTTACCCACCCACCTCTGGGTAAACTTAGTAGATTTGACCTAATTCATTGTAGCGTCCCCTTTAAGAACAGAAGCCTGCCCCCTACCACCATCTTTTCACCATTGACTTCTAAGGAAAAACTTCTTTGGGACATATCTCTTCAACCATTTGAAATACATTAGTCAGAGAGCTCTCTGCCTTCTTGTCTCCTCATGCTCTTTTATCCAGTTCATGTCCTGAGTGTCCAGGGGGTTCGTGGCAGTTCCATGAATGGAGTTGTAGGTATTGCTAGGCAACAGCAACAGTAAACACTACATTTTCCAGAATGCCTGTTTCATGGGATTTCTTCAGATTGGTTGTCAGTTTTGCAGTCGCCATTTTAATTCTCTCTTGCTTTTATCCTACACAGAGGCAGACTTTCCGTGTGTCTTTTTTGAGATGGTCAGGTTGTCTGCTAAAGCCTCAGCCTTTTCATTTGCTGTGAGATGCACTCTGTGGCTTAAGATTTGGTCTGCGGCTGCCTTGCCTTTTCAGGGCAAGTTCCTGTTTGGAACTGAACTAAAACAGATTTTCTCTGTTGTCCAATACAGATTACTGGTAACTCTGGGAGGCGATCCGCCCCTTAGTAGGCAGGAATAATTCTCAGAGTGTATGCATGGGGTGGAGCCTCCCTTCCCTCCTTGGCTGCAGTTAGCCAATCAGCTCTAGAAAGATTTGTTCCTCGGTGAAGAGAACACCAGGCTGAAAACAGTTCTTCTATAGCTATAGAATCTTTTTTATTTTTCTTTTAGATATGGAATACCACCATTAGGCGGATTACCATGACAGACAAATGCCCTTAGATGTGGCTAGCTCAGTATCCAGGTGCTTTTTTGTGGACCTTAAGCCCAGAGGGGGAAAATCTTGGTTTCAAGTGCTTCCCCAGGAGTTACCCACTGAGGTACTTCTTGCCCCATGGTAATCTGAAGACAGAGGATCTGCAGGAAAGGTGAGCTACCCTTTGAGTGCTGCAGTCCACTTGTCCCACAGTGCCCCTCTGCACAGGGGTGTATTTATGGAGTTCCTATTACACACTCCTGCACTCACTGGGTATATCTGTATGTCTGTTTGTGTGTTTGGAGCAGGTTTATGTGGTAACTTAACCCTTTAACTGCTTTTTTAGCACTTTATTGGGGGGTTTTATGGCACTTTTCCTACTGGATTAGTGTTTTCTGGGTATCATGTTCTGTTGAAGATTTACACATTTTAATGTTTTACTTTGATATTTGTGAAAATTGAGTACTGCACCTTTAAGCGCACTTTACCGCATAGACGCCATTGCTCCATTCACTTCTATGGAACTAGACTGTTTGGGACATATCTCTGCAACCGTTTAACCTAGTGACTTCAGAGATGGCTCATTTTACTTGTTTACCCTTGCTCTATCATCTGGTCGATGTTTCTAGTGTGTTGGGGGACTCAGGGGGCTTTGGGCACTGTTTTAGGGTACTTTCTGGGGAAACCAAATTTCTCATGAGCACTTGCTTCTCGTCCTTGTTTCTGATTGGCTCCCGCCGCTGCAGCCATTTTGTGAGCGTTTCTGGGCGAGTATCCTATGAAGGGCTTGGACTCTCCTTCTCTCCTCTGCAGATTAACCCTTCACCTGTCAGATAAGTTTATTTTAGCGATTTCTGGGGTGAAACTTTAATCCTACACACTATAATTGGGTGATTTATTGTACCGTTGGGTATTTTGACACTGTGAGAATGTCTGTACCACTGGAGCTTGGGGCTAGACCTAAGTCTAAGGAAGCTGGGGTATCTGTATCCCCCATGGCGCATTGCTCTTCCTATCACTCAGGGCTACCTAGAGAATATTCAGGTCACTTATGACACCATTCCAGGGACCTCCAGCCATGATATAGAGCCAGCTTGGGTGCAAAAGTTCAAGGCTGCGACTAGGGACCTTAGGTCCACATTACAACTCTTTCCATCCCAAATACAGGGGGCTTGGCAGGCCCCCTCCTCCATCAGGTCTTCCCCACCTAAACCTCAGGGAGTACCTGACGTGTTAGATTCCTCTGAGGAGGAACTGCTGGTGGATTCAGATGTTGATGAATGTTCTTTGTTGGAGTCATCTCAGTTTCTTGAGGACCCCTTTGAAGCTGATCTTGAACCCTCCACTGAGGGCCTAATCAGGGCTGTCTTAACTACTCTTAACATTCCCTTAGTTCAAGAGGTTCCTTCTGATCCCTGTGACGTATTCCAGGAGCTTCTAAGCCCCTTAATTACGTTCCACCTAACCCCACTCTTGACCTCCTTGTATCTGAGGAGTGGAAATCTCCTGACAAGAAAGCTTCTGTATCCAGAAAATTTGCTAAGCTTTATCCCTTTTCTGAGGCCGTGCTTGCTCAGTGGGTTCATCCTCCAGTCTCTGATGCCTCTGCTCTGAAGGACTGGACTGATAAGAAGCTTGAGGTTTCCCTCAAGTCTATTTTTGCCACATCTGGTTCTGGTATGCGTTCAGCATTTGCTGCTGCATGGGTGAACTGGGCCATTGCGGTCTGGACTTACTGGTTGCTCTGTACTGACCCCGGCAACATTTGTTTCCAGAGCTATTGGACCTGTCTGTGTGGACACCATTTAGGCTTCCATGCAGAACGGATCTACTCCTACAGGGCTACCTGTGGAAGGAGAACGTGAAGCATCTGGGTTTGACGGCTTGGTGATTGAATCATCTACCTTGAGGAAGAAGGGTTTCTCTCTTGAGGTGGTAGCTACTATGATTCAGGCTTGGAAGCCTGTTTCTGCTAAAGCCTACCACAAGATTTGGTCTGTCCTTACCTTTTGGTCTATAGACAGAGATCTGCACTCACAAGAGTTTGATCTGCTGACTGTCCTGTCCTTTTTACAGGATGGGGCGAATAAGGGCCTTAGCCTGAGTCCTTTGAAGGTTTAGACATCGGCTCTCTCTGTATTTTTTTTTCGGAGGCACATTGCCGTCCTTCTGGATTTCAAGGTTTTCTTTCAAGGTTTTGCTCATGCTTTTGCTGCCTTTTTAAGCATCCCACTCTTCAGTGGGTCCTTAATCTGGTGCTGGGAGTTTTGTAGCTGCCTACTTTAAGTCCTTGCCTACCATTCCTCTTCATCTCCTGACTTGGAAGATGGCTTTTCTTTCGGCAGTTGTTTCTATTTGCAGAGTCGCTGACCCACAGGCCTTGTCCTGCAAGCCACTTTTCCTGGTGTTTCACAAGGATAAGGCGGTTCTTTGTACCTTCCTGGAATTTCTTTCTAGGGTGGTCTCCGGTTCCACATCAACCAGGTGATTGTTGTGCCTTCCTTTTGTCCTGACCCTAAATATGAGAGGGAGAGGGATCTCCACTTCTTGGATGTGATGTGTTGCCTTAAGTTCTATAAGCACCGCACTGAGTCTGTTCGCTAGGGTATGGCAATAGTGGGAAGTCCTTTTCTAGTCCTTTCTATGGGATCTTTGTCAGGCATACTAGAAAACAAAAAAAGATCTGAAGGTAAAGGAAAGGCATTGACCGGTAAGAAAAATGATGTCTCTCATCAGCAAACTGTATGGAATTCTGTTAAGAGGATCAGAAACTCTGTTTCCCAATGAATTGGGCTGCTGAAGCTATACTCGATCCGTAAACTAACTGCAAAAAGTGGGAAAATAAAGCTTCCTGCTTTATTAAATGGCACTTTTAACTCACTAAGTGCTACAAAGGTCTACAACAAAAAGCCTCCGGACCCTGGTACATTGGCCCCCTGACCACAATGCCCCCATATCCTACCTGGAGCTCTCATGCGGTCCTCTTAGTAATGAAAAGCGCTGGGAGATAATGTCATCTCCCAGCGCTCTGCATTACTAGAGCGCCGGCGGGAGATTGCGGGCGCCAGGCAGAGGAGTCGCAGGGGGAGGCCGGGCCCCTGGAGTGCACATGCCCGGTTGCAGATGCGACCCCTATAGTTACGCCACTGGTGTTACAAGCCACTTTTAAATACACTGGAATTTGGGACATTTTTATTTGAGCCCTATGGTGCAGTTTGTTTGATCCAGAATTACCCTGGTTCAGCCTCAGTATATTCAGAAAAATGCACATAACTATTTTGCTGTGCTGCATTAGAAGCCAATTAGGCAGGGAAACAGTCAATACATAAAAACCCTTCATGGATCCAGGGAAGAAAATGGCCAGGTTGCTATCTCTTATCAAACATGAATGTGACTTAGGCTCTGATCTTATGTAGAGTCCCTATTGTACATTTGGTAAGTTCAGCATGTTTTGTTTTCCCTCTTATGAATAGGACAACTTCCTTCCAAAGGAAATGAAACTGTTTGATATAGAAGTTGCTGTGCTTCATTGAAATTCACAAGCAATTGTTCTGGGCCTTAAAAAAAATTCAGAAGGCTTTTTGACTAAATTCCAAGTTGTGCATCTTTAATCTTGCTTCCATTTGACATTTTTTTATATCTAAGAAAACAAGGCCAGTAAGGAACTTAAATTTTGCTTGTTTGGAAATGTCTCTGCCAATAATAGAAGTAGATATAATAACAGAACTTGGATGCTTTTACTGTACAAGCAGTCCCCTACTTACAATGTTCTGCATAAAATATGGTCAGAGTACAGTATGTAAAATCAATGCCCTTGAAGAAGAAACTTGTGGGCTTTGGATAGTGATTTAATTTTCTCTAAAACGATTATGAAACCAGATATTTGTTCTACACTAATTCAGATTTACTTCATATATAAAATCACATAATGAACACTACTTAGTAGCCCTTTTATTGCATGCATCAGGTTTTAATCCTTTCATTTACCTCAATGGATCCCTTATATTTCTCCAGTGCTTTGGGAAATGGTTTAAAGACTTGCTCCATACATCTGTGGGCTCTGAACATGAACTCTGAATGTGTGACCCTCCAACCAGAATGTGCATGTCCCAACTTGGGTTAAGGGATTTCATTTGAATTGCATGTATGGTATCAGAGCATTCATTATCAGATAATGCAGTCTAGCTCTCAGAATTTGAAGCAGTCTTTTCTGGGATAGATAAATGGTTATTTAAAACCTGATATAAGGGAAGATGTTATTAAAGGGTCTAGTGAAAATGTAGAAGCCCGGTGGGATGAAATGCACACTTGTGGCGTCACATTTCATAAAAGGATGGGAATTTGCTACAAGCCACTTAATATTAGCATGTCTGAAGAAGCCCAACTGTTACTGCAAATTGAAAAGGCTTCTCAGTCAGGAAATGCAACCAAACTGGGAGATTTCAACTACCTGGAAATTGACTGGAGAAATATGAATTTATGCATAACAAAAGGAAATACTTTTCTAAGCAAATCTATTAGAGAAGTCAACTAGAAATGAGTCCTTGCTGGACCTAGTGGTGCCAAACAATTTTGAAATGGTAAACAATATACAGGTAATGGAACATTTAGTCAGCAGTGACCATAAGATTTCAAAATTTTTTTTGTCAAATCCAATTTTATTGGGTTTTAAAGTATAACAATAGAGACAACATGTACAATAAAGATACAAGAAAAATGTCAGCAATAGAATGATACACTGAAATGCACTGACTGATAATAAGCGGACTAAGGTATCACGAATCACAGTCAGAGTTTGTAATGGTTTATTAGACACTCAGACAGAGGATTAAAATAAAACACAGTTTTATTAAAAAAAAACAAAAAAAAAACAATAACAAGATTGCCCTCTACAGGCAGTGCTGTGAATAGCAGAATATAGACTACATAGGGCTTCTCTGGACCAGGATACAGAAACATATACTGTCACAGAACAGGCAAAAACAGCGACTGGCAATGAATAGTTAAGTACAAAGAATCATCAGTCTCAAATGTGGTGTTAGGCACGCCCCGGGTGATAAGAGGCAGCAGTAGGTGCTAGATCTCACAACACCTTAACTCCATATATGTATAGAGCTGTTGGATAGAGCTGAAGCAGAGACTGAAGTTGCAGGGTAGTTGATAGATAGCCCCCACGGCGTATAACGGAGATCAACAGTATTGGGATCGCTTGAGCCAATAGCCCGAACGGGCGTAACGGAAACCAACAGTATCGGGATTGCTTGAGCCAATAGCCCCCACGGGCGTATAACGGAGGATGCTGTACTGCAAGAGCGTGAGCCAAATAGCCCCTTGGGCTTGTAACGGAGACCAACAGTATCGTGATAGCTTGAGTCAATATCCCCCACGGGCGTATACCGGAGACCAACAGTATCGGGATCGCTTGAGCCAATAGCCCCCATGGGCGTATAACGGAGACCACCTGTTGCTGCTTCTGCTTGAGCCAATAGCGCCTCACACGGGCACGTTTACAGAGAACTACTGCTCTGTAGATGAGAATTGAGCCGCCGACAACCGAGGCCCACAACGCGTCCGACTCAGCAGAAGCAGTGTATAAGGTAACGGCTCAGCAAGAGTTAACAGTAGCAGCTACGTAGGAGTAAGCGCTACAAGTGATCGGAGGCTCAATGAGTAGCGAAATAGCACAGCAAGTGCCAAGGAGACTCAGCTATACTTAGTACAATGCACCAGAGAAACGGAAGGCTCAGCTCAGGAGACACGGCTCAGCAGGAGTTAATGCAGCAATCTCGAAAGTCTCAGACACACACGCTGCAGCGATCAGAATGTCGCCAAGGCGACAACAGTAGCTGTAGACTGGAACAGTAGTAAGCCGGAACAGGTCCCGGAGCAGGAAGTCAGCCAGGCCGGGTCAGATCACGGAGGAGATTTGCAGACAAGCCAGATCAGCAACGAGCAGGAACGTCAGCCATGCCGGGTCAGATCACGGAGGAGATTCGCAGACAAGCCAGATCAGCAACGGGCAGGAACGTCAGCCAGGCCGGGTCGGATCACGGGACAGGAACACAGGAGCGTAGTCAGTACAGGCCTATTCGGTACACAGGAGATCAGGAACACTGGAACAAAGCAACAGCAACACTGGCTCTGGAACACCACGAAAGGGAACCTGACAGGTGCCAATGGCCAGAATAAAAAGGTCACCAGGGGAGGGCCAAACAAGCTCAACCAATAAGGGAGCAGCACAAGTGAGAGTGACAGAGAGATCACGTGAACCGTGATAGTGGTCTATTAATGCAATTATGCAAAACATAATAACCCTAACCACGAACATCCTAAATGAAAAGAGGGAAAAACAAGAAAGGGTATAAGACAGAAAGGAAAAAGGGCGGTGGGGAAAAAAATAAAAACACAATACCCCCCCCCCCATCTCTCCAACCGGGAAATAGAGCCATGCCTCTGGATCACTGACCAGCAGTGTCCAAGATAGACTGCGTCGCCAGGTCCTCCAAAAATTGCAGCCAGGTAAACCACGTAGTGGCATATCTGTCCGAATGGTCATCTGCCTTCAAAATCAGTTCCTCCATAGATCGAATATCCTCCACTCTCTCCACCCACTCTCGAAAAGGAAGCAGTACCCCAGAGCGCTGGAATGAGTGATTTAGCTGTGTTCAAAAGATGCCGAACGATCGAGTTCTTATATTGCTTAATGGGAAGCGAAGTGTGATGCAAAAGAAATTGGTCAAGAAGAAAAGGTGGCAGGGCATCTGTGAGCTTTTCCATCACAGAATGCACCGCTGCCCAGAAGGGGGAGATAAGAGGGCTTTCCCACCATATATGGAGTAAGGATCCCGGCATCTGGCCACATCTCCAACAAGTGTCGGATACATCATGGGAAAAAGTATGCAATAGCATCGGCGTACGATACCAGCAGGATAGCAGTTTGTATGAAACCTCCTGAATCTTGTAATCCAGAGAACATTTGTGTGTCAGTATAAAAATCTTTTCCCACTGTCCCTCAGTCAGAGAGACCTGAAGATCAGCCTCCCACTTCCCCACAAACGGTGGGAGGGGGTCTGATGTGGAGTCTCTGAGTAGATGGTACAGAAGGGAGATACCATGTGAGGGGACAGAGTCACCTGTACAAATCTCCTCAAAGGAAGTAGGTCGTCGAAGAAGGCTTCGACGTTTGGGTAAAGAGCGGATGAAATGACCCAATTGGGCATATTGAAATCGCTCCAAGACCGTGGGTAGATGGGACGGTAGGATCTCCTCCAAAGGGCGAACTGCACCTGTTGCAGTGACAAAAGATGCAACCCGAGTTGTATCGTCTGGCCGGCTACCAACAAAGAGGCCTGGAGACTGGCACAGACGAAACTCCGGATTCTGGTGTAGAGGTGTCAGAGGGGAGGGAAAAGAGGTAAGACGAAATCGGGTCCAGGAGGTATGAAACACCAATAAAGTGGCTAGGACCAGTGGATGCACACCACCAAGCGAAGATTTGGACATTTTTATGAGAAACCCATTAACAAATGTTTCACCAATACATTCAACTTTTAAAAAGCTAGTTCAATGGGATGTAATCGTCAAAGAAAAAAAAAAATACACAAGAAAGATGTAATTTGTTTAAAATGATCTTAGATAAATATGTGTGTCAAAATATATCACATTAAGACCAATGTGGCATAATAAAGAGGATTGCAAGGAAAATGAGAAATTAGAAGCAGACTTTTAAAAGTATTACAAAAGTGAGCAAACAAATACATTCTAAACAGTTCTACAAATTGCAAAAAAGATTAAGGTTAACATTAGTCCTCTTACGACTGAGACAGGAGAATTAATTTGTGAGTATGGATGACACTTTAAACACATGGTTTTCTTCTGTATATACAACGGAAGTAACAATGGCAGACTATGGGCATCCAAAGTTTCCTCCACCATGAACATGGCTTACTAAGGACAGAGTGAAAGAGAAACTGGAAGAGGTTGTGGTGAATTAAGCACCCAGATCTGGTGGTATACACACAATGGTACTTAACAGGATAGTAATACTTAAAATGTAAAAAAAAAAAAAAAAAAAAGTTGTAGAGTTTATCCACCTGAGTAAAACAACGGCACTCCCACTGCTGAAAGGTATTGTATTCAAATGTTATTACAGCTCAAACTTGAATTTGTTTAGGTGCAGTATCACAGTGGCCTGCAATTGTATGGTGGTCTCATATGGAGATTTATGGTCAACTTCCAGTGTGAGCTGTAAGAACTTTTTAATAAAACATCTTTCAGTACTGGGAGTACCCTTGTTTCACTCAGGGGGATAAACCCTACTACATATATATTTTTTTTTTACATTTTAAGTAGTGCTATACCTTTAACCCTTTGAGTGCCAGAGGGGTACGCAACGCATTGCTTTGCAATGCGTTGCATACCCCTCTGGCACTCAAAAGGGTTAAGGAGCTTAGTTCAGTAATAACAAGACAATTATACTTAATATTTATTGATTCACTCACAACAGGCATAGTGCACTGTGAGTGGAGGAAAGCAGATGTAGTATCATTCTTCAAAGAGGGACCTGCTAACTTGAGTTCCATAATGGGTAAGATATTAAAATGGGTTACTAACTGATATGTGATGACCAATAACATTATTAGTAGGAGCCAGCATGGTTTTATGAAGAATAGATCATGTCAAACTAGTTTACTTGCAATTTACAAAAGAGTAAGTAGTGATTAGGACAGGGGTATTGCTGTTTTGTGTAGTTGCGTGGATTTTGCAAAAATCATACTGTGCTTAAATTTAAAGGATTCATTTTGGGAGGTGATCTCTGAACATGAATAGAAAACTGGTTAAATAATAGATTGCAGAGAGCTGTTGTAAACGGAACCTATTTTGGTCAAAGTTGTAAGTGGGGTGCCACAGATTTTGATTCTGGACCAAGTGCTTTTTAACTTGTTTATTAATTATTAGACTTGGACAGGTTGGAAAACATTTGTTTTGTCATGCACAACAAAATCATTTAATAACATTTTTTTCATCCATTTGGAGAAAACTAGATTAGTTTACTGTTCCGTTCAGTTAGTCAGAATTTCGTTACAAAATCTTTTAGTCAGAAGAAGCTTGTTCAGCAATGGAAAAGAAAAAGAACAGCACAACAAAAGGTCTCACTAATCCATATGACTAATGGGAAAATATGGTATGCATAAGGACGAGCTAATGCACTCAGTCACACTAAGTTGGAAAGGTTAAGCATCAGTGCGGTAATATAATTTAAAAGGGGGGAAGAACTATTAAAGGGAATATCACCAAAGAATATATGACACGATTAACCCCCCCCCCTCTCTTATTGTAGTGTGCTTACAGGAACAACAAGCTGAGAGATGTATTTGACTAAGGAAATTATTTCATATGCTCTCAGGAGATGTCTCTCTTCTTAGTAAGATCTCCTCTCACATGAATTGCCTATATGCATAGCTGGGAACTCTCCGGATTTGCCCGGAGACTCCAGTGTTGACTCTGCATTACCGGGTCTCCAGGACAGAGGCTGATTCTCCGGATGTGGGGAGTTTCTAATGAAACTCTGCCCACTTCTGCTCCTTCCCAGTGTGTTCCTCCCACTCCCCACCCTCTTCTCCTCCTCCCCAGCCTTTTCAGTATAGTTTGCTTCATTTTATAAACCCCCCACTTGTGACTTAGAACCACCCCTTTTTTGATGCAAATCTTCATTTTTCTCCCTCAGCTGCACCACAGGACTCCCCTCTCTGGGGAGTCAACAACAAAAAGTTCCCAGGTATGCTCATTTGCTCACTGCCAATATCCACCATTGTGTGTCTATATGTCTTTGCCCCGTCTTCATCCACCTCAGCTGTTATATATGTAGTTATGTACATATGTAACAGCATCTGAGGTGGGTGAAGATGGGGATGAAGATTTTACCAAGAAGACAGACATTTGGTGAGTACACATCATGCATATATTTCATATCCCTGGTTGTTCCTGTAAGTACATTACAATAATGGGGAAATCATTTGGTCATTCATTTTATGATAGCCCCATCAATTTATTTCCCGCTCTTGTATTATATTGCCACACCAAATGCTTAGTCTTTCCACCTTAGCGTGATCGAGTCATTTAGTCCACGAAAAAACTAATGCATGTGCATGTAAACTTCATGAGACTTCATTAACCATTCGTTTGTCATTTTAATACTAATCTCACGAACCACGTAATTTTTGTCAAATTTTACATTTGTTTCTAAATTAATGAGGATGTCTATAAATGATTTAGAAGTGGGTATTGAAAGTAGTAGCTCAATTTTTGCTGATGACCCTAAGCCGTGGAAATACATACAGAGTATGATGTTATTTCTGTGCAGAAAGCTTTAGATAAACTGAGTGAATGGGCAGAAAAGTGGCAGATGAGGTTTGATGTAGATAAATGTAAAGTTATGAATTTGCGCTCTAGAAGCAAACATGCTGCATATACATTTAATGGGAAACTATTTGGGGAATCCTCATTAGAATATGATTTAGGAGTACTGATAGATGATAGACTTCACAGCAGTGTGCAGTGTCACTCAGCTGTTACAAGAGCAAATAGGATACTGCCCTGCATAAAAAGGGGTATAGTTGCACAGAATGCAAATATAATTCTACCTCTCTTTAAATACTTGGCAAGGTCTCAGCTAGAATATGGAGTACAGTTTTGGGCAAAAATTCTTAAGAGACATTATTGAATTGGAAACACTGCAGGGACATGCAACAAAACTGATAAAGGGGTTGGGGGATCCGAGACCAGCCAAACTGGTAAACTATTGGCTAAAATATCTGAGCAAAAAACAAGAGATCATCCATTAAGACTAGAGGAAAAGCACTTTTGACTACAACAAAGGTAGGCATTTTTTGCAGTAAGGTTAAAAAAATGTAATTCTTTGCCTCGGAATGCTGTGTTTGAAGTTACTGTAGTTGATTTTAAAAAATAATGGATTCCTTTCTGACTCAGAAAGATGACAGATGGTTTCAAAGCAGATAAAATGTTTATCCAGGGAAATTTCCAAATGCCATTTGGAGTCAGGAAGGATGTTTTGTATTATTTATTTTACCCAGTTGGGGTGTAATTGGAAATTGCTTCAATAGGGGTGATATGACATGGGCTGAGCTTGAGGGACATGTCTTTTTCAGCCTCATCAACTGTGTTACTGTGTCACTATTTCCAGTGCTGCTCCAAATAAAATGTTTCACCAGCTTGGCCAGCTAGCTCCTGTTTATAGATTTTCTACAATATAAGTTAATATTGTTAAATATAAGTTAAAATAATAATATTGTAACTTATAAGTTACATTCTGCTTCATCATTTAGAAGAATGCTTATCTTGTGTTCTTTCTTCTTTTTCTTGCAGGGACATCTCCACATAGCACAAGTGCCCCAAGGAGAGCAAGTTCAAATCACGCAGGACAGCGAGGTACAGTTTTTTTTTTTCTTTTCAGATTTCGCAATGAATGGAAAAAAGAAATGTATCTATACTTTTAATGTCAAATGTCACAAAACAAGCTTTACACATAGTTATCTCAAAGCAGTTATCTTGATTAGTTGTATGCAAAGGAACAATCATCATCATTATCACTATACTGAATGACCACTGTCATGGGGCTCAGTACAAGTGGAAGGGCATATGGCCCCATGTGTTTGCCCAAATATATGCTAACTTGACTGACACAGAATACACTATACTCACTTGATATACCTCTTGAGTCTCGTCTGTCACTGGTGTACCTGTTTGCTCTCCCACAGGCTCCCTTACCCAACAGTCTGTGTCAGGTAATGTTGGAGTAAATTTGCATTACCCTTGGCCAGTCAGATTGCCCACCCCAGCCTTGCACTTAGCCCAGTTTTAAGACATTTTGCACCCTCTTCACCATGCATTGTACAGCTCATCACTGCAACACCACTCAAGTTCAGCATTGTATGAAGAATCTGATGACACTGCAGGAAAACGTAATATTTAACCTCTGTGTTTTTGTGTTTATTTTTTTCTTTTCATATGTTTCATATTTTAGCAGACTTGCAACTTTCTCACTAAATTATTACCTTTCAGCAAGGAGCAGATTTAGATTTACATTCACCATTTTTATCTCTCATTTTCATAGTTGGATTTTAACATTTAAATGTGCTTTTGTGCCAAATAATGAAGTTAATGGCAATCGAGTGGCTTTAACCACTGCAGTATCTTCTATATCTATCTATCTATGTATCTATCTATCTATCTATCTATCTATCTATCTATCTATCTATCTATCTATCTCTCTCTCTATATATATAGATAGATAGATATAGATATAATGTAACTAAGTGGCAATTCACCACCAGCCACATGCAGAACTATTGAGAACACTGCAGAAAAATTAAGAGCTCAGTGTAAAGACCACCCCTGAATGCAGATAGGCATGTAACTATTGTCTATTTGGCTTTATGCTTAGCTTGCAAACTAAATGCAAAAGTTGGTACCTTTGGGGAAGTAAAGGCTTCAATCACAGAGAAGTGGAAATCGTAAATGGTTTGTTCACAGTTGAGAATACACTTTACATCAAGATGTCATGGCTAAATACATAGTTGCTGAAGGAATGTCAAATCTCACAATTTGTGCCATCATGTGTCATTTTAATTTTCTTTCAATAATTATTAAACAGACCACATGGTTGCATTAACACATTGAGATGCAGTGAGTTGCATACAATTGATCACACAAAGCAACGTGTTGCATACTCAACTGTTATTTAAAAGGTTAACAGCCTTTTTCCTACTGGGAAAAGGGTTTAACATGCTGGATTTAAAAGCTCTACTACTACCAACAGTGTCCGCCTGTGTGGTTAAGTGTTTTAAACACAGAAGCACAAGCAGACAAGTTTTATTGCCAGCAAACGGCAAAGTTATGAAGAATTTTCTGGGTTAATAGACTTCCTTAAGTAAACTAAAATAATCACCACTATATGAACAGTTTATGAAGAAAACCAGCTTTGCTACTGTAAGAAAGAGGATCTTGTTAAATCTCGAGCAGTGAGTTAACAGCTTTTGTGTGTTTGTTTTCTAGGGCAATTTGCAGATCCATCAGGTACATGTTGGACAGGATGGACAGGTAACATTTTAATAACTATGGTTTGCTTATTGCAAAAATTTGCTACAGGCCTTACACAGAAAGCAAAATATTAGCATCTGGAGCAAACCAAGTGCACCACTGGGGAAAATAAAAAACATCAAAATTCTGAGTGCACCACTGGGGAAAGTAAAAATCATCAAAATTTTGAGTGATTTAAAGGGGAACTTTCACCCCCAAGACACTCTATCTTATTGTACCCCAGTGGAGTATGGATTGGCTTTTTTTTTTTTTTTTTAATAATAACTTAAGAGATATTACATGTTACAGTTCCTCCTGTGAGCGAGTTCATGCTCCTCTTTGTAGCATATTGGAACCAGCAAGCTCCCGTCAATGTACTGAATAAGTAGTCTACAATTCAAACAGGCATTGTTTTGAAATGAGTGTGAGACCTCACTAGTAAATTAGAGGTTAAAATGTCCCCATTTAAATCAATCAAGATTTTATTCCTCCCCATCCCATATGCTGAATTTGGCTTGATTCAAAATTACTCAGGCTTTGTTTTCAGCATAAGGCAATTTAATGCAATTATGGGGTGTGCCAACTGCACTGTAAGGGACAAAATAAAATTCCCTGAATTCACTTTTTAACCCTTTACGTGCTAGAGATGTCTCTAGTGCAATCAAGGTGTTAAAAAAAAAATTAAAATTATTTTAATTTTTTATTTGTCCCTATGGTGCAGTTGTTTTGATCCAGTATTGCTCCACTTTGGTTCTATACATAAGGCTCCATGTGACAGAATTATTTCTAGTAGTCTGATTGCATCACAGATGACTTTGCTATGCAACAAATCTGTAACCACAAACCAAACAACATACGTTGCCCAGTAAGCATCTGTAGCTTTCTTTGTGAAGTAAACAAAGATCCCCATGCTGGTCGATGGAAATTGCTTATCAGATCGAGATGGCTAAATGTGATATCAAGGACTGCTGCAGCTAGAACTTGTTTTTGAGGAATAAAAGTTGGAAAAAGTGAATTCAAACACATGCTATTCCTACTACTGGTGTTTTCCTTCATTGTGTAGCGGTGCTTGTGTCACTGGATACCAGAGAACTAGGGCTGTATTCAGGACGCTTAGTATGTGCAATTCTGAATCAAAATACCTGCACCATAGGAAGGAAATGAGCATTCCCACTGATTTTAAATGGGGCGTCTAACCATTGTGCTGGGGCTTCTTTGCAAAGAAATGCATTGGAGGCCTCACTATTATTTACGGGATTAAATGCCCCACTCAAATCAGTAGGAATTTGGGGAATTTAAATTTGTCCTCAATGGTACATTTGGTTTGCTCTAATATTGCACCTCTGTAGCTTCCTGAATATAGCTATAAGAATCTAATTTGATCATCAGTGGAACAACACAATAACATAACTCACCTTTAGTCAGTCCAAGTTGGGTCCTCAAGAGCTGTAAACAGGCCAGGATTTAACATTCTGAGAGGGGTACCAAACCCCTCTGGCACTCAGAGGGTTAAAGTTTTCCCTGCTTGAGTACAGGTGAGTCAATAAAAATGTACTTAATCCCGGAAAGCCTTAAATCCTAACCTGTTTGCATCCCTTTGAGACCAAACTTCAACACTCTTGCTCTAAGTCCTGATGAGTTAGATAGGGACTGACATATTTAATACCGTTCTGTCTCCCTCTGCTGGTTTCTGAGGCTGCAGTCTGCTATTTCTACTCTGCAAGAAAAATGGTTTGGAATTTACATTGGAAATGAAGCTTAGACATGTCAGTGTACAGTCATTCTTCATTATCTTCGTTCAGCAAATATATTTTAATTATTACTGTAAAGTTTATAACAAAATGAGATGACACTTGATTAACCCCTTGTGGATCATATTGGTGTGCAATGAACTTGCAATACATTGGACACTCCTCAAGGGGTTAATGATATAACTGTAAGCACGACTGGAATCCACAGTAATATGAAGCTGTAAATGTTTGTTGAAAGACATATAGACTAAACCTTATGATAATGAATTTCTTCTGTGACTATAAATATGACCTGATGTTAAGCATTATTGTGTTGTCTCATTACATCTAGCAGCTTCATAAAGATAACCCATAACTGTGTAGTAGGCACGTGCATGGGCTGTGTTCAGTAAGTTGAAGTGATGCAGTTCTGGAGCAAACCAACTTCACCACCCTAGGGGACAAATGAAATTTTCCAATAATTTAGATGGGGGTTTTAACCTCTTCCCCATGAGGTGGTGACTTATCTAGCCTTCAGGGCCACATTCATGAGGCTAAAGAGAAGCATTTCTCTGGCCTACCAGTAATACTAGGGATACCAGGGAAAAAGCAATACCCTAAGTTAATTTAACAGGGTTGGAATAGGGATGGCCTTCAACAGATTGGAGACCTTGCTAGCATTCAAGGCTTTAAAGGGATAGTAATACTTATATATTACTATTCCCTCGCTGTCAGCTAGAACGCTGACGTCAGGGGAGAGAGAAAAAAACAAAACTTTGAAAGCAGATATCTCTTAAACCATAAAGGTTTGAGAGATGCCACCGGGCTCATTTAATTCAGGTTTTTAAGGACTACAAGATGGGGGATATTAACATTTAAGTATTATTATTCCTTTAAAAGACCATGTATATCAGTGGGAATGTTGGGAATGTTTATTTGTACTTTGTGGTGTAGCTGGTTTGCTACAGAACTGCACCAATTGAAAGGGACACTAATGTCCAATAAAAATATTTTTTTGTTTTGTAGAGTAGAAAAAAAAATCTGTGCAACAAATCCCATCTCTCAAACCTTTACGCTTTGAGAGATATTTGGTCCTAAAGCTCCCCTTCTCTTGACATCAGCTGTAATCTGACAGCAGGAGTTCCCTGTCTGGGGATCGACAGGCGGCTTTTCAGCAGGGCCGCAATAGCGCAATTTTAAAAGAAATACTTAATTGGAACGGTCTACAAAGTGTGCCTGGTTTGCAAGCACACTATTTAGACCATTCCAAAGAAGCATTTCTTTTTAAATTGCGCTATTGCGGCTCTGCTGAAGAGCCTCCTTGTATCGGACAACACGGATCTCCTGCTGTCAGCTTTACAGAGAGAGAGAACTTTAGCGGCAAATATCTCTCAAACTGTAAAGGTTTGAGAGATAGGATTTGTTGCATAGAATTTATTTTTCTTTAATCTACAAAGCAAAAAAATATTTTTGTGGGACATTAATATCCCTTTAACTTCCTGAATAGGGTCCATAGAGAAGCATTTTTAATTCTATTACGAAGTAGATTGGGACAGCATGGAGATCATTATTTTATAGCGAGGATATAATAAACCACACCAAGGTAGAATATTATGGACTTCCAAGTAGGCCTCTCTAATTTGTTAATACCATTTATCTGTAATATATATGTTGATCTTTTATTCATGTTTTTTTTTAATCCCCCAAGGGCTGGTAATAGTCATTCTTTCTGCCTAGGTGAATGCCAAGATTTTTTATTCTCCTTCATTTCGTTGAGGTTTGTGTCCCTGGCAGTTTCATGAACATTCATTTTGGTCTTGCTTCTCTGTCACGAGCATCAGGGGAATGGAGGCTGCTTTGCCAAATGAATGTATTCTCTGTACACATGGGTTCTATTAGCGCCCTGCGTGTTGTGTTACAGTGTATAAAACTAAACATGATTAGGGTTCTTGAGATTAATATAATCAAATAAAAATGCTGTCAGTGGTTCAGTTCACTGAGTAATTAAAGTTCTATTATTTTCGCTTTGGTTTTCATGTAAAAATAAGTATCAGTAAGGTTGATGTACTCAAAATTCTGGAGCAAACCATTTGCACCATAGGGAAGAAACATTCCATTGCTTTAACCGTTTGAGTGCCAGAGTGCATTCCATACCCCTCTGGCACTCAAAGGGTTAAATGGGACTTTTATCCTCTTGAATTTTTTTGCACTGCATTAGCACTGAAGTGGTTAAAATCCCCGTTTAAGTCAATGGGAATTTTGGAAGTTTTATTTATTCTCAGTGGTGTTTCCTTGGTTATCCCCAGAATAGAACCAGTTTAGTACAAACCCTCAGTGTGTTATTAGTGTACTGGCATTAACCCGGTAAGACTTTTTCTTCTTTCCCTGAGCTATGATCTGTGGAACATTGATGGTCCCAAAGATGGCCCATGGTAAAATGATTTCTAGGTACAACATCTGTGGTCTATTTCCAAAATATAGTATAAGCCTAACAAGTGATAGCAGGTTCATGTCACATGTTTTCAATACATTCAATACAAATGTGTGTAAGGAAGATGCAACAATGTTCATCTCTCAGTAAGGAAGACAAACAAGCTGTCTATTGCAAATGACATTGTATTTTGTTTGCTGATCAGGTATTTTACTTTAGATATTGGATTATATTTACTATTCTGTATTGCTAAATACTATGGTAGTCACTTTTCCATTGATATCAGATGAAAATATGTTGTACAGGACAATATTCATCTGAAATATGTTGCTTTTATTTTAACCACTCTGATCTTCATGTGGTTAAAGAGCAGACTTTTACTACACAGTTTTAAATCTTTCTGTTACTTCTATTAGGGTGTTTGCAGCCTTGCATTTTGATATATTCTGTAAGTATTTTTTTCCTTTTATGTTTCAACAGTGACATCATTGGTTCTCTCTTGAAACAAATATCACTATTTGAGAGAGCCAGGACAGTAGCAGAATGTACCTCTCTCATTGTAGCAGAAATGACTGGAATTTAGGGAGCTTTCTTTTTCCTAACTTTCCTCATTACCATATATATTATACTGAGCAGAGCTCTATCTTCTGTTACCTAGATGTTATTTCTGACATTTTGGTGACTCCCCATTTAGTAATTTATACTACCTGTAAGGCTTCTACACCTCAATGTCTTTGTTCTTAATATAGTACTCGGAATGCACAAAACCCATCATGTCTTTGTTGGAGACTTGAAGGTTAAAAATATCTATATCTATCTTACTGTATATATATATTTATATATATATATATATATATATATATATATATATATATATATATATATATATAAAATAAAGGCTACAGCATTTTTTGAAGAACCAAACTGGTTTCTGCATTGGTGGCAAAAACACCCTAGGGCAGGCTTAAAATTAGTGACCAGAGAATTGGATGCAGTGGGAGTGGGGTTTGTAACAGTGTCTCTGTGCAGTGGTTATGGGGGCGCCAATCGTAAAGACACACTGGACGGAGCAAGTTGGTTGTAGGAAAACTCTCACACAGTTCAAGGCAATGATCTGTGCAATGTGAATCAAACTGCTCTGTGCCTGAGGCTAAAAGGGAGCTGGAATCTCAATGCATTGGAGTCCTCTGCAGCATTCAAGGAGTTAAAACCCCTATTTAAATTAATGGGGGATCTTAATTTTCCCCTAGAGTGCAAATGGTTCTCCCCAGAACTCCTCTACTTTTGAACATACGACCCTAAGATTTTGCATATTCTGCACTGGCAGAATATTTAAAATCAGATGCAAGTTTACTTTTACTGTAACCCTTTAACCCCTTAAGGACCGGCGGTCATGGGACATTTCCGTCCCATAATGACCGCATAGGCGCACTTGGACGCGCCGGTACACGTGACCTGTCACGTGTATCGGCGCGTCATTATGGGGCTTGAAAGAGATCGCTCCGATGTTGGTAGAGCGATGTAAGTAAAAAGTACGTGACGTACCATGACCGTCATCGGTCCTTGAGTAGTTCAAGGACCGTGACGGTCCTGGTACGTCAAGGGTCCTTAAGGGGTTAAGGAACAAAGAGATGTGTAGCACATTTAGAAGCAAAAATATAAAGAATGATATACAATCTGCAAACAAGCAATTAAGCTAGCTAAAATTGAAAATGAGAGAAATATTGCAAATGAGAGCAAGAAAAACCCTAAGCAATTCTACAAGTATATTAATAACAAAAAAGTTAAGGTTGCTATTGGTCCTCTTAGGACTGAGACATGTGAATTGATTAGTGAGGATAAGGCTATGGCTGACACCCTAAATATATTCTTTGCTTCAGTATATACAGGAAGCAGCAATGACAGAAATATGGGCAAACAAACAAAACACAGAGTTTCCTCCATCAAGTACATGGCTTACTGAGGACAAGGCCAAAAGAGACTTGAAAGGGTTATGGTGAATAAAGCGCCTGGACCTGACGGTATACACCCAAGGGTACTTCAGGAAAATAGTTCAGTAATATCAAGACCGTTATACTTAATATTTATAGATTCCCTTTCATCAGGCATAGTTCCCTGTGAATGGAGAAAAGCTGATGTACTTCCATTGTTTAAAAAGGGAGCAAGATCCAAACCAGGAAATTATAGACCTGTCAGCTTGATTTCCATAGTGGGTAAGATACTAGAAGGGTTACTAACTGACAGTATTCAGAACTATGTGAAGACAAACAATATTATTAGTAGGAATCAGCATGGTTTCTTGAAGAATAGATCATGTCAGACTAATTTACTGACATTTTATGAAAGAGTGAGTCATTTGGACAGGGGAATTGCTGTTGATGTATTATACTTGGATTTTGCAAAAGCCTTTGATACAGTGCCTCACAACAGGTTACTGCATATATTAAAAGGCTTCGGTTTGGGCGGTGTTATCTGTACATGGATTGAGAACTGGTTAAATGATAGATGGCAGAGAGTTGTAGTAAATAGAACCTTTTCAAATTGGACTAAAGTCATAAGTGGGGTTCTGCAGAATTCAGTCCTGGGCCCAATGCCAATGCTTTTTAATTTGTTTATTAATAATCTAGAAGTGGAAAATGAAAGTAGCTTCTCAATCTTTGAATCGGCAGAAAAGTGGCAGATGTCATTTAATGTAGATAAATGTAAGGTTATGTATTTGGGCTGTAGAAACATACTTGCTACATATACGCTAAATGGGGAACAACTTGGGATAGGAAGGTCTGAGTTATAGAGAGAGGCTAGCCAAACTGGGTTTGTTTACATTAGAGAAGAGACGTCTAAGGGGTGATATGATTACCATTTACAAATACATTCAAGGTAAATACAAAGAACTATCCAATGATTTTTTTACGCAAAAGGCTGAGCTAAGAACAAGAGTTCATCCATTAAGACTAGAGGAAAGGCGCTTTTGACTAAAACAATGGCAGGGATTCTTTACAGTAAGTGTGGTAAAGCTATGGATTTTTTTGCCTCGGGATGGTGTGCTTGCTGATAATGCAGCTGCTTTCAAAAAAGCAATGGATGTCTATCTAGCACAGAACAATATTGAAAATTATGACAGATGGCTTCAAAGCAGATAGGATGTTGATCCAGGGAAATATCTGACTGCCATCTGGAATCAAGAAGGATTTTTTTTTACCCACTTGAGGCTAAATTGCTCCAGAGGGTTTTTTTTGCCTTCCTCTGGATCAACAGCGATGCTTTTGGCATGGGCTGGACTTGATAGATGCATGTCTTTTTTCAGCCTCATCAACTATGTTACTAAGTTATGTTATTGCACAGTCCTCTGCTCCTTAAACCTTTCAGTGCCAGATTGGTAAGCAATGCATTGCATACCCCTCTGGCACTGAAAGGGTTAAATAAGTCATCTAAGTAGAAGGAGAATACCGTGTGCAAGGAAATGCGAAGCATGTTGGTTTGTTAATATCACTGACTCAAAAACAGCCTGGCAACGTGCTGGGAAGCACAGATAAAATATGAGAAATCACGTTATAATTGCGATGGAAGCTTTGCACACGTGATTTTGAGACTAGAAGTTACAAAGGAATAAATCTGATTTATTTGCTAATATGTTGGCATCAAAAGTGCCATATCTCAGAATAAACTCAGCCAGAAAACACAGCATATGTTTTAGAAGAACATACTAAGAATTATGAATTGGAAAGTGGATTATTTTTTAAATCCCATCTCATTTGGCACAAAGGTTTTAAACAGATTTTAGGGCTTCTGACCAGAAGATAAATGATTTAAGAAACTAGCTTGGAATAAAGAATATGTAAAAGTGTAGAACTGCTACAGTTTGTACACAGTGGTCTTTTCTTACCCCTTGGATGCTAGAGAGGTCACCAGTGCATTGCTCTGCAATATTTTGGAAAGCTCTTTAGCATAAAATGGGTAAATGACGTCTACAGTTTTTATTATGATTTGTCAAATCTCTGCTTCTGTTGTTTGGTTTAGTGAATCTGCTTTTTGCTATAATACCTATTGTACTGATTGACACTTTATGGACTGCTACTTATATTGTTTATCGCTGGATGTATTTTCCCCATGTGGACAGCATACAGTGCATTTAGGTATTTTTACACAAGGTGGTATCAATGACTTGACTATCAATTAGACCTACAACAATTTGCTATGAAATTCATTTATGTGCTCTTCTTCCAATTAGGGTTAAACATGCAGCAAAGATTAAAACGTTTGTGCAATAACCTGTAATCCCAACAAGCATCTGGCAAGCATAGACAGTCATGAAGTAGCACATGACTATTGTTTACATATTACTTTTTGACGGTTTGTAATAAATGTTCTGTAGTTCAGAAGATGCACTCCTACTGGACACACTGCACACCCTTGGCATCCGTGACACTTCTAGAATGGATTTCCTCCTATCTCTCTAAACGTACTTTCAGTGTTTCTTTTGCCAATGCTTTCTCATCTCCTCACGACCTCTCAGTAGGTGTGCCTCAGGGATCAGTCCTGGGACCACTTCTCTTTTTCCTCTACACCCTCTCACTTGGTGACTATATCTCATCGCTTGGATTTAATTACCATCTGTATACTGATGACACACAGGAATTTCATCATGGATGGCCCACCGCCACCTAAAACTTAATACTTCTAAAACAGAGCTTGTGGTGTTACCTCCTAAAACTCATCCACCAACCTCCTTCTGTGCTATACAATCAGTATCCAAAGCACGCTGTCTAGGGGTCATACTTGATTCTAAATTAACCTTCTCCCCCCATATCCAAGCTGTCACTAGAACATGACGCTTCTTCCTAAAAAATATTGCAAAAATACATCGTTTCCTCTGCATGTCAATGGCAAAAACACTATCCCAGGCACTCATTCTCTCAAGACTTGACTACTGCAACATTCTACTCTCTAGTCTTCCTGCTTCTCATCTCTCTTCTGTTACCAATTCAGCCGCAAGAATCACCACATTTGCTCCCAGATACCTTCCTTCTCATCTCCTCCTGAAATCTCTCAATTGGCTACCTATAAAGTATCGTATTTCTTACAAGATTATCCTCCTCTCCTGTAAGTCTCTGTGTTCTTCGGCACCCTCTTACATTTCTGCTCTTACCTTCCGCTACACCCCTTCCCATCCCCTACGGTCTTCTCAAAGGTTCCTCTTGTCCTCTCCCTACACAACTCGAGCCATCTCTCGACTAGAAGCTTTCTCACTGACTTCCCTTCGCCTTTGGAATGTTCTCCCTATCACCATTCTCCAGTCATCCTCACTCATCACTTTCAAGCATCTCCTCAAAACCCACTTGCTTAGGGAGGCATATTAATAGCAATATCCTCCTCTTGTACATAGATAGTCAAACCAGAATCCTTCTGCACTTCTTTCACCACACCTTGTACCTGCACTTATAATCCTCCCCCTACTGTCTCTGTTTGTCATCATGAATTCTGATTAGATAGTAATCTCCTTGGGGCAGGGTTCCTTTCCCAGTCTATGATTCCCTTGCTGCACGTTCCCCCACAAATAATGCAATTAATGCTCTTAACCCAGTTCTGTAGTTTTGTACTATATTATTTCAAATTTTGTTAAGCGCTGTCTACATGTATGGCACTATATAAATAAAGATACATACATACATACATATATAATTAATTACAGATAGCATTGTATTTTCTCTTTTTAAAGACTTATCCCGTCTCTGACATCCATCATTGTATTCTGCCCCCAACAAGCACCTTTTTTTACTCCGCTAAGACTTACTCAGGGTTCCTATCCATTAGAATTTGCATGCACGTTTTTTGGGCACTCTTTCTGTAGCACCAGTGTCTTACAAGATATTTCTTGTAGGTAACACATTGGGTCTATTTAAAAAAAAAAAAAAAAAATGACACTTTTAAAAACAACAATTTCTAATAGCTTTATGATGACTCACCCTTTTTTCAACTATAGTGGCTTGCAGAAAGTGGGCAGCAGGCCAAGGAGACTGGAGCTACATCAGTCCGCTTTATAAGACCTATCTACCCACCCCCACAAGTCACATGGGGTTTGCACATTGTCGTAATTGCAAAAAAGACATAGGTCAGGATAGGCCAAACATTAGGTCAAAATCAAACCTTTAAAAAGGCCTCTGAAAGTGGTAACAAGTGTGCAAATACATTTTAAGTGTATAATATTTATAATTAAGAAATTGATTAAAATGTTAGTGACAAAGCAGCTTGAATGAGGAGAAAAAGTGCAAAAGTAAGACAGAGAGAAATCTCACAGCGTTAATCACCTTAACGTATACATATCATTTGCAGATTTAAATTGAGAACCCAAGAGAGTAAATATCGATAGCAGCAAGAAATAGCCTTAACAAAAATCCAAGGAAAAACAAATCTGCTTTCCTCCATACTCATTATCCATATGTGAACCCTTATGCAGTGCATATATTATACCATGATTTGTGAAATCTCTGCTTCTGTTGTTCAGTTTAGTGAATCTGTTTTGATATAATACCTATTTCACAATACTTCACTATGTCTGAACAACACTTTATGGACTGCTACTTATATTGCTTATCATTGGATGTATTTTCCCCATGTCGTTAATTTTGCCACCTGTCTATGGACAGCATACAGTGCATTTAGGCATTTTTACACAATTTAAGATGGTATTAAAGACTTGACTATTAATAAGACCTACAACAATTTGCTATGAAATTCATTTATGTGCTTCTTGCAATTAGGGTTAAACATGCACCAAAAATGTAAACGTTTGTGTAATATCCTGTAATCCCAACAAGCATCTGGCAAGCATAGTCAATCATGAAGTAGCACATGACTGTTGTTTACTCATTACTTTTTGAAAGTTTGTAATGTTGAGATAATTAATTACAGATAGCATTATATTTTCTCTTTTTAAAGCCTTATCCCGTCCCTGACATCCATCATTGTATTCTACCCCCACCTCTGCTTAGTCAAGCACCTTTTTTACTCCATTGAGACTTACTCAGGGTTCCTATCCATTAGAATTTGCATGCTCGTTTTTTTGGGCACTCCTTGGACACTGATGTCTTAAATATGGGCCTCTTGGTTTTGTGACATGGGATGGGGCATTTCATAAAGTGTTCTGGGCATCTGGTCAGAGGTGTTTTAAAACCTTCTGAGGCCCCTAGCGTAATTGTACAAGAAGGCTTCCCACATAAAGAAATTGTTCGCCTGCCCACTGGTAGCCACATATTTCCCAAATACACTGGCTGACCCCCCACCCCGCCACCCAACCTTGTTACCCTGCCAACTGGTATCCATAGATTCACCATATACACTGCGAGACCCCACCAGCCTTGATCCTCTGCCTAGTGTTAGTCAGTGATACCCCATACACACACTGTCAGACTCCACCAGCCTTATTGCTCTGCTCACTGGTAGCTGCAGATCCCAAAATACACTGTGTAATGTCCTTCATCCCCATACTTTCTGTTTTCTGTAGGTAGTTGTGGTGAGCAAAGTGCCCTCACTGACCTCTGTTTCAAACAGTACAGTGTAGAGGCTCCCCCAGCTCACTCCTTACAAAGTATTTCTGGGTTGCAACACAGAAGTACATGGTAAGAAGTGAGCACTTGGAGAAACTGTGCTGTTTGAAATGGAAGTCAGAGTGGGAATGCTGGTCTCCACCACCTCCTACAGAAAAAAAATTAAGTTATATAAATTATATTGGGCTGGCATAATGGGCAGCCCTTTTAAGCACTGGGCCATTGAGGTCTGATGAGGCCTCCTGAGCCTGAGGCCACTGGTTTACTCTGGGTATGCACAGGCTTCAGAACCACCCTGCAATCTGGATCAGGACGGGGTCTTTAACACATGCCTGTCCATGATGTCATAGGTATCTCTGTCTATCTAGACAGATGTGATAAGGACCTTATATTCCAGACTTCAACCACCATGTGCTTATACCCTTACACTGTTAGAGAATATTGTGCATAAGTGGGATCCAACCTTCTTCCAGCTCCATTCCTTGCTGCAGGCTGCTCATACCTCAAACTTTGTCTTCCCCAAAGAATATTATTACTCTTTTAATCTCCAAAGAGCTCTAAATATAACCTCTAGACATAACCCTACTCTGGACAATTTATAGTATATACTGACTACTACAAAAAATGTCTTATTAGTTTCCCATCTGTTGAGGTAATATTTCTTTATTTTGAAAAACCCACATAATGGAAATTTACTGCTAATATACATATAACCTCCATTCAGTAAATCCATGTCAGCAAATCATTACATTGCTGTGCCTTCTTATATTGTGTGTGCTAAAGCACTGGTTCCCAAACCTCTTCTCAGGGGAGCCTAAGATACCATGTCTTTAACCCTTTGAGTGCCAGAGGGGTAAGCAACGCATTGCTTTGCAATGCATTGCGTACCCCTCTGGCACTCAAAGGGTTAAAGGGATAGTAATGTTTCATAATAAAAGCAGATGTAATTAATCATCATAGTATTTGGACTTTGGAGAGTGTTATTTCAATTCTGTCAGTGTTGTAGTTCAAGAGTAATTCAATGACAAAGTGTCCCCCTCCCACCCCTTTTACTGATGTAACACTGTTCAGCCAGAGCAGAAGGGAGGTGCCCAGGTAGATTGCACAGTGGGACAGTCTTCAATTAAGATAAGGGAAAAACCTGAAAAGCTTGTCAAGGGGGGCAGGGCTTTCATTGTTTTCATATAAAGAAGATTGTCCCCTTATGTTATCTGTCTGGTCTATGGACTGCATTCCACATCTGAGAAGAGATGGCTTACACTAGGTAAAAGGGACGGGAGGGGAACTTTGCTTGTGAATATCTCTTAAACCATAAAGGTTTGAGAGATAAGACTTATATCATTCTTCATGTTTTTTTAATGCCTACAAAATAAAATAAAGTTAAAACGAAGTATTACTATCCCTTTAAGATTTACCTGATTGTTCACAGGTGAGTTAAATAAATGACCGAGCAACTGATTAACTCACCTGTATACAAGCAGGGAAATGGCCTGTTAGGGGTCCCAGATGTGAGGGCTGAGAAAATCCACACTAAAGGAATACAAGAAAAAAATCCAAGAGGGGTAGAATAACCCCGGATGTTGCACCTATATAGCTTATCACTCATTACAAGCTTGAATAGACTAAATTAAGCAAATAATTACTGCCTTCTAGGATTGAGACCATAACTTTAAAAGCTGATTATTAAACAACTAGTTAAAGAGCCCATTACACAGGCAACAGTGCCACCGCCAGCTGGTCGCGGGGCAGTCATGCGCAGAAGAGACTGCCCATGCCGTGGCTGATACAGAGCCGTGGCGCAGGCAGTCTATAGTGCGCATGACTGCAGCATGCGCAGCAGTCTCTACTGCGCATGACTTTGTCGTTACACACACCTTAGCGAATTATTATATAGGATGCCTGTTGTAAGACTATAGAGGAACCATTAGTTTCATATACAGAACCACTGCAAGCTTTCCATTCAGATGCATATATGTTTACAGGAATCGCAAGATTAACCCTCTGAGTCCCAGAGGAGTATGAATGTTTGTGTATATGATCCCTCTTCATTTTGCTTTATTGTATTTTTTGATCTTTCAAAGCACTGGTCCCTAAATTGAGGCCTCAATATCTGCCAAACCACTACCCTTTTAGTTTAGAAGGTCCCAGTTCATAAAATGATCAAGTTGTAATTTGAACCAAGTTAACTGTTTGATGAAGTGTTACCTGGAGTAATACTGGAAGAATTGTTTGTTGCCATATCTCGAGCTCTGAGCGTGGGCATCATTGTGCTGCAATGCATTTGATACCTCTCTGGCACTCAAAGTGGTAAAGTGAAGCCACCACACAAAAAAGAAAAAACACAAATTGGGTTTGTATTAATCTTGTATTTACATTGCTGATTGGATTTACTTTGATGTTTTGTTCACTTCTCTGTGCCTTTTTTACAATTTGGGCCTCATGAACCTCTAGATATTCCCGCTAGCATTCATCCTGAATAGTTATAGAACATAGTCAAATATTTACACAATTTACCAGTTTTGATATTTAGATAGCAACAATAAGAAAAAGTCTGATAATATGCCTGTAAACACAACTGTGTGAGATTTAAAAGTAGCGATGTGCTGTAAGATTTCAATGCAGTCTTTCTTTTCAACTGGCTTTGATGTTGAATGAAAACCACAAAATGTGCTGTTGCTTTAAGTTCAGCAGTATTAGCACACGCATACACATATAACCAGCTTTTGTACTAAAATACAATAAAACCTTCACATTAAAATCATTGAAATTACTGTATCAACAGACCAGTGATTATGTAACATAAATAAGAAACACAAATGTAAGTGAAGATAGAATGATAAGTAAGGAGGGGGGATGCAAGATAACTAGAGGAATGGAAAGGTGGGAATTTTCCTTCCCTGTTAATACTTTTTCCTTAGTTTCTACACAGGTAACACACCAAGAGAGCCTGCCTCCCATTCAACAGGACACACACACACACACACACTCGCTCTCGCTCTCTCTCTCGCTCTCTCTCTCTTTCTCTCTCTCTCCCTCCCCTTCAGGGTCTCCTAGGTAGCACACCAAGAGAAGAGAACAAGACTGAACCAACAGGGTGGGAAACTAAAGAACAGCTTTCAGAGCTTAATGCCGAAATCAAGCCATTTGTTCCAATAGAAAATCCATTTGTGTCTTGGAAAAGTGTGGACGCTTTGCCAGGTAATGGCTCTACATATCTGATCGACTGAAGCCTGGGCTTTCTCTGCCCATGATGTGAATACTGCTCTTGTAAAATATGCCCTAATGACTGGATTTATATGCACCTTCAACAGCAAATCAAATTCACCTGGTAATACTGACTTTGGAGGCTTTCTTGCCTTTCGAAAACCCCAAAGAAATTGATGAATCAGGACTTTGAGGTTCTGAAGTCTTTTATTCTATCCAGATACATTTTCAGACAGTGTTTAACATCCAAAGTGTGGAGGATTTCTTCCTCTTCTGACTGTGGATCCACAAAAAAAAAAAAAAAAAAAAGGTATGAAGGCAGCTTCTTGATTTGTATGAAAGGGAATGAACACTGGAGGTACCCTAAGATAAAATAATAAAAATGGTTCTTGGGTAAATAATGCTTGCAGCTCTCCCATTCTTATTGCTGATGTAAGAGTCACTAGAAGAGCTGTTTTAAATTAAAGCATTCTCATGGTCGAATAAATCAAGGGCTCAAAAGAAAGACATAGAAGGTCTTCACGTTCTGGATGCTTCCAGTTGCTTCAGAAGAACAAACCAAAGATTGCATTCTGCCTACTGAACCAAACTGGAAAGATGAAGGAAAGGGAGGCTCCTTATAGCGCTCTGACGGGCAAGGTAGGCCACTGGTGTAGCATTGTCTAAACATATTCTGACTGCTTTGCCTTTGATAAGGTGGTAGGAGGCCCTCAATGTTTTCCAATCTCCTAGGAGTTCCAAATAACTGGAGTTCAAAGTAGCTTTGAAGGGGGACTAAACCCCTTGGAAAGAATGCTGCTGAATGACTACTCCCCAACCATGAAGACTGGCATTTGTATCAATCGTGATCCAACTGGGGTAGGTCCAAGGGGAGACCACTGGATAAGTTCTATTGATTCTACCAGCTTAAATAGACTTTTACTTGGATAGGAATGTAGACCTGTCATGATAGAGAGTTTGGGTTCCTGTTCTAATTGGAAAGGATCCAGTGTTGTAAGGGTCTCATGTGCAGACATGCCAACAGAATTGTGTCTATTACCACAGTCATGAGGCCCAGGATAGATATCAGTCTTTTCAAAGACAGATGATCTGCTTATTTGAGGGAAAGAATCTTGCTTCAAATGAATGTGTTCTTGTGCAGTAGCAAAAAAAAAGTTTTTGCACTGCTTGAATCCAAAAGCATGTCAAGGAATATCTTTCTCTGTTCCAGGGACAGTGCCGATTTATTCCAGTTTATCTGCCAGACCAAGGATATCAGCGTTGATATCGCTAAGTCCACATGGCTCTGAAGGAGAACTGGTGATGTGCCCTTTATTAACCAGTCATCCAGATATGGGACTACTGGTACTTCTCTCTCGCAGAAAAAAATCCATCACTACCAGAACGTTAGTGAGTTCTCTTGGGGAGAGACCGAAGGGAAGGGCTGCAAACTGAAAATGCTCGATCACTTGGTTTTCCTTGATTGCTCTCCATAGGTACTGCTGGCTTACTGAAGGATACTCACTGCAGACCAAGCCATTCCATCTTCGGTCTTTTCTGGTGAATGAACTTTTTCCCAAGAGTCAGGTTCTCTACCAGGCGGAAATCTTCTGAGGACTTAAGAACCAGAAAGATAGTGAATGGGAGGGGGTCTTGGAGAAACAATAACATGATAGATTGTTTGAAGAAACAGATTTTTCTTTGCAGTGTGTACTGGAGCTTGAGTATAGTAAACTTTGGAGGAGGGCGAAAAGAAGGAGTGGATCTTGTGGCCAGGAATCTGAAGTAATGACATACATTTGGGAAAGAAAATACTGCAGTCATCCTCCCACAGGAACTTCTAGCCTAGCACCAGAACTGTTTCTTGAAGACCGTATCCTGAGATGATTTCCTAGGAGACTTGCTTCCTTTGGCATAGTATGGTCTGGATGTTGTCCTTTTTCCCCTTATACTTCTTGTAGCCCTTGAATGGTCAGAAAAAGGCTTCTGGGATGAGAACCTTCTGTTCTGGGGAAGACATTTTCTTTCTTCTAAAAGGAATTGAAGCAGCGAATCCAGTTCACATCCAAAGAGGAAATCACCCTAAAAGGTTGTGGCTCACAGCTTATTTTTGGATGTGCTTGGGCCCATTGCCTAAGCATAGTGCTCTACATTCTGAAACAGGGAAAGATGAAGATCTTGCAGCCATTGGAAGGTTCTCCATGGAAGCATCACATAAAAATCCACTGCAAGGTGAAGAGAGGAAATGGATTTAAAGCAGAATTTTCAGCTATTACTAAGTTGCCATGCATTCATTAAGCGCATGGCAACTAGCTTGGAAATCCATCTTACCTTTAAAAAAATCATAGATTCTAAAGAAATCTTTGCCGTTTGGAGACTGACGGGCAAGTTAGTGCGGTCTGTGCGCCTGCACCGTCAGTTATCTTGCGGCATACTGCAGTGCTACTCAGTGGAGACCGGGACTGACAGCGTAGATGCGCAGCCTAGGTTCCAGTCCCCAAACGGCAATGATTTCTTTACAATCTGCAAATTTTTTTTAAAGGGAAGACATGGATTTCCAAGCTAGTAGCCATGCGCATAATAGCTGAATGTTCCGCTTTAAGCAGTTCTTCTCTAGGAAGTTTGTTAATCAAATCTTCCTCTAGCTGCATCAACCTAAGTCACATGGATCTCAAAACACATGTGATAGCAATGCTGGGTGAGAAAAGATGTGTCACTGGCTCTGTAGCCCCTGAGCAAAAGCTGTGTCAATTTTACTATCCGTGGGGTCATGGAAACTTAAACCATCCCCAACAGGGGATAGTTGGTATTCTGGTTAGCCTAGCCACAAGGACATCCACTTTAGGAATATGATCCCAATGCAGAGATTTTTAGCATCAAAAGATGTTTCTCCAGATTAGATAATTCTTCGTAATAAAGTTCTGAACAACCTCATGTACTGGAAAAACCTTATACTTCTTATGGAATCCAAGATGCAGATCATCATGGAGGAGCCTCCTCTTCTGAAAGGACAAGGGCCAATCAAATATTCTTAACCAATGTGTCTACAAAATCTGCAGGAAAAATGTAAGGGTCTTCCTACCTTCTTCCTCAGAGTATGAATCTGAAGAAGTCCGTAGACCTGATAAGAGTTGGCCCATCTCCTCTTCCTCTCAGAGAGACTTCCATGTCTCCTTAGCTATAAAAGTAAATAGAGAAACCTATAGAGGCAAAGCCAGAGGACATACTGGCTTGAGAAGCAGGGTTCTGGGCAGCCGCTGGTAGTTGACATCCTGCAAACCAAAGTTTCTTGAAGTATCCTTCTCTAAGTGGAGACTTGCAAAGCAGGCATGCAGCAACACGAGGGGAGAGAAAACTGACAGCCCACTCTGTAACTGTAACCAGGAGAAGCCTACCAACTGTAGGAAGTATATTGTATAACATATATGTAATATACATAATAGGGTCCAAATGTCTGAGTCCACTGTCACAATCTGCTTTTAGTTCAGCATTTCTGAAAAACAAATTTTTTGATGTATGCATAATTTTTCAAACAAAAATACATAATTTTCTCTAATAAAAGTAAAAAAAATATGTTAGTACATCAAACATTCTTAATATTTGGTATGACCACCATTTGCCTTAATGCTTTAACTCTGTCTGGCATTGATTGTACAAGTTTCTGCAAAATTTACAATCTATATTATTCCAGAAATCCTTTAGAGCATCCCAGAGAGTGTCTAGAGAAGTCACAGTGTGTTTCACCTGTTCCCTTTTAAAATGCTCCCAAAGATGTTTGGTGTGGTTGAGGTCCGATGTGTTTGTATAGGATCATTTTCCTATAGGAAAATGAATCCTCTTCCACAAAAGTTTGGTCAAAGTGTGCAAGTCTACAGCTCCAGAATAGGTAAAGCATCCTCACACATGAATATTTCCTGCACCATATTTAATTATAGTTTTTACACACTGTGGTGTTAGCTTCTCTTGCAGCCATCTCCGCACATGAAAGTTTTTGTAAATTTATAAGCAAAGACATAAAATATATATTTCACTGTCGTCCAATACAGGTTACTGCTAACTCTGGGAGGCGATCCGCCCCTTTAAGTAGACAGGAACATTTCTCCAAATGTATGCAGGGGGCGGAGCCTCCCCTCCCTCCTCAGCTGCATCCCAGTCAGGTAACACCAGAATGATTTGTTCCTGGGTGTGTACACACCAGGTGGAGAACATCTCTCATCAGTTTTAGTTTCTTTATTATTTTCTGTCAAATATGGAATACCACCATTAGGCGGGTCACCATGACTGACAAATGCCGTCTCCAAAGTGGCTAGCTCAGTGTCCAGGGATTTTTGGTGAACCTTATGCCCTGATGGGGGAAAATCTTGGTTTCAAGTACTTCCCTGGGGAATTACCCACTGAGGTAATCCTTTCTGTGCATGGTGACCTGAAGACAGAAGTCCTGCAGAAAGGTGAGCCACCCTTTGAGTGCTGAAGGTCCACTTGTCCCACAGTGTCTCTTAACTGGGCTTGTATTTGGGGGTTCTCATTGCGCATTCCGGCACTCATTGGGTGTTTATGTACATATGTATTTGTGTATTCTTGTATATATGTGTATGTCGGTAAGTTTTGGAGCAGTCTTTGTAGCATTTTAACCCTTTGTCTGCTAGTTTGACTGGATTCTTAAGGGTTTTGTTACACTTTCTTTATGGGTCAGTGTTTTCTCATCATGTACATATTTTTACTATGTGTTTTTAACCTTTTTATTATTGGGGTTAATGTTCTTTAATTTTATGTTCCGCGCCTTTAAGGCACGCTTTTACCGCATAGGCGCCATTGCTCCTTTACTCTCTATGGGCTTACACTGTGTGGGACGTATCTCTGGAATCGCTTCACATAGCGACTTCAGAGTGGGCTCATTTTGTTTGTCTTCCCTTGCTCTTTCATCCGGTTTCATGTTCAAGTGTGTTGGGGGACTTGGGGGGCTTCGGGCACTGCTTTGGGGTACTTTTTGAGAAAAACTACATTTACCATGAGTGCTCGTTTCGCGCCTCTTTTTCTATTGGCTCCCGTCGCGGCAGCCATTTTGTGAGTTCTTCTCATCGAGTATACTACACAGGGACTGGACTCTCTCCCTCTCCTCCATTGATTAACACTTTGCTTGCCAGATAAGTTTAGATTTCACGTTTCTGGGGTGAATCTTTAATCTATCACACTTAAATTGGGTGATTTCTTGGCAGTGGGTTATTTTTGACTCTGAGTATGTCTACACCGCTGGAGCTTGGGACTAGACCTAAGACTAAGGAGGCTGGGGTATCCGTATCCCCCATTGCATATTGCTCCCCCTGTCATTCAGGGCTGCCTAGGGAATTCTCTGGTCATTTATGCCCAGCATGCTCAGAAGGTCCTGACAGCAACCCAGGGCCTTCCAGCCATGCTATAGAGCCAGCTTGGGTTAAAGAGTTTAAGGCTGCAGCTAGGGACCTCAGGTCCACTCTTCAACTCTTTCCCTCTCTGATACAGGGGGCACTGCAGTTATGGCAGGCTCCCTCTAATATCAGGACCTCCCTGCCTAAACCACAGGGAGCACCTGATGTGTCTGATTCTTCCGAGGAAGAATTGTTGCAGGATTCTTATGCTGAGGATGGTACAGTTATTGAGTCTTCCAGATCTGTTGGAGAACCTTTTGAATGTGACCCTGAACTCTCTGCTGAGGGTTTAATTAGAGCTGTTCTGACCACTCTCAACCTTCCCTTGAGCCAAGAGGTTCCCTCTGACCCAACTGATGTTTTTTAGAAACCGGCTAAAGTGGTTACTTGCTTTCCTCCTAATCCTACCCTTGACCATTTCTGATGCTTGGAAAAATCCTGACAGGTCCTCTTCAGTCTCAAAAAAGTTTGCTAAACTTTATCCCTTTTCTGAGGCTGGACTGGCTAAATGGGTTCATCCTCCCAAGGTGGATGATCCTGTTTCTAGACTGTCTAAATCGACTGCTTTACATGTATCTGATTCTTCTGCTTTACAGGACTGCTCTGACAAAAAATTGGAGGTTTGTCTCAAGTCTATTTTTGCCTCTATTGGCACTGCTATGCGACCGGCCTTTGCTGTGGCGTGGGTTAACCGGGCCATTGCGGTCTGGACTGAGCGAGGGCCTCCACCTCCTCTGTGGTGGCCAGGCATTCGTTTTGGCTTAAGATTTGGTCTGCTGACACTGCGTCCAAGAAGGTTTTGCTTTCTTTGCCTTTCTAGGGTACTTCCTTGTTTGGTTCTGAGCTCAAGGAACTAATTATCGAGGCTACTGGGGGTAAGAGTACTCTTCTGCCCTTGGTCTTTAAGAAGAAGTTGCCAGCTAAGCGCTACCGGTCCTTTCGTTCATTTCAAACTGAGACACGTTCGACGAACAAGACAGTTCCGTCTGATCCACGTCCCTCTTCCAAGCCCAAACAGTCCTGGAAGCCCAAGGTTGCCTCCAAGCCCGAGGCTTCCAAGACTGCTTCGGCATGACTTGCCGAACCCGGGTCCGCATCCTGCTGTGGGTGGACGTCTCCACCTCTTTTGCAGGGTTTGGGAGGATTCCATGATGGACCCATGGGTTTTACAGGTGGTGTCGGAGGATACAAGATCCCTTTCTTTTCCCTTCCTCCCTTTGGTTTTCATCTCACTCGTTCTCCACAGGATGCCGTGAGACGGCGTCTGTTCGACGACGCTATCCAGGCTCTCTTGGACAAAGACGTCCTGGAGCCGGTGCCTCCCCTGGACATAGGTTTGGGCTTTTATTACAACCTTTTTGTAGTGACCAAGAAGGATGGCGGCGGTCGTCCTATTTTGGATCTCAATTCCTTTGTGGTGAAGACTCACTACCGACAGGAATCTCTGCGCACTGTGATCGCTGCCATGTCTCCAGGGGAGTTTCTTGCTTCTCTGGATCTTCAGGATGCGTATCTGCACATTCCTATTCATCTAGAGAGCAGGCAGTATCTGAGGTTTGCCTGCGCCAGAGGTCATTTTCAGTTTTCAGCTCTTCCATTTGGTCCCAGGTTTTCCAATGGGTTCTGGCAGCATTGATATCTGTCCTCCATCGGGATGGCATCAGAGTGACTCCGTACATGGACGACTTGCTTTTGAAGGCGGCATCTGCAGATCTTCTTCACCAGCAGGTCCAGACCTGCATTCAAGCCCTCACTCATCACGGGTGGATTGTGAATTTGGACAAGTCAGACTTGATTCCGTCCCAGCATCTCATTTTCCTGGGTCTTCTGTTCGACACTCAGAAGGGTATGGTGTTTCTACTGGAGGAGGTAGCTCATCAGATTGCTCAACGGGTTTCCAAGATCCTGGCCCGCGATCGGATTCCGGTGCCGAAGTTGTCCTCTCTGGTGGGGAAGTTCATCTCTATGATAGAGGCTGTGCCATTTGCCATGGCACACACCAGGGAACTTCAAAGGTTTGTGATCCAGACGTGCAGGGACCGTCCGGATCATCTGAAGCTGTCAGTATCTCTGCCTCCTCATGTCGAGTTGAGCTTGGAGTGGTGGTTGGACCTTTCCCATCTCCTGAAGGAGAGATCCTTCCGGATCCCTTACTGGACCAAGGTCACGATGGACGCCAGCCTCTCTGGCTGGGGTGCTGTCTTGGGTCGCATCAGCGCTCAGGGGAAGTGGTCTTTGGAGGAGTCTCTTCTCTCCATCAACATTCTGGAACTTCGAGCAATTTTTCATGCTCTGCGCCATTGGGAATCTCAGCTGGAGGGCTGTCCGGTCAAAGTAGAATCCAACAACACCACCGCAGTGGCTTACATCAACAGGCAGGGCGGGACAAGAAGTCTCACCGCTTGGCTAGAGGTCAAGGCCATTCTGTCCTGTGCAGAGGTTCATGTTCCTGTCATTTCAGCGTGCACATTCCAGGCGTAGACAATGTCATGGCAGATTTTCTCAGTCGTCACACAGTCGACAGCGGAGAGTGTGAACTCCATCCGGAGGTGTTTCAGCTCCTAACTCAGATGTAGGGCATACCCCTAGTGGATTTGATGGCAATCAGGCACAACAGGAAGGTTCTGATGTTCTGCTCCCTGTGGAGAGACTCGCTGGCTCTGGCGGTCGACACCATGTCAATTCCTTGGGCGTTCTCCCTAGCCTACATCTTTCCTCCCCTTCTAATGTTGATCAGGGTAATTCAGAAGTTGAAGGTGGAGCGTTGTCCGGTCATCTTGATCGCTCCGAATTGGCCTCATCAGTCCTGGTATCCGGACCTTCTGGCCCTGTCTGTGGCGGAGCCCTTTCCGATTCCCTCTCGTCCAGATCTTCTGCTGCAAGGTTATCTGTGGAAGGAGGATGTTCATCGTCTCAATTTGACGGCCTGGAGGTTGAATCCTCGATTTTGAAGAAGAAAATGTTTTCTTCTGCTGTGGTGTCTACCATGTTACGTTTCTTCTAAGATCTATCACCGGGTCTGGTCAACCTTTGTGTCTTGGTGTGCTGACAGGGACCTGTCTCATGACTTTCATCTTCCTACTGTCCTGACCTTTTTGCAGAACGGTGTGGATAAGGGACTCAGCCTGAGTTCTCTTAAGGTTCAGACTTCTGCGCTCTCTGTCTTTTTCCAGGAGCGCATTGCTATTCTTCCTGATGTCAAGATCTTCTTCCAGGGCATTGCTCATGTGCGTCCTGCTTTTCGGAGTCCGGCTCGTCTGGTTTTGGGGGTTCTCCAGCATCCTCCCTTTGAGTCCTTGGCTACTATTCCTTTACGCCTTTTGTCGTGGAAGATGGCCTTTCTTCTGGCAATTGTGTCAGTCCACCGGGTGGCAGAGTTACAAGCTCTGTCTTGTAAGCCACCTTATTTGGTGTTTCACAAGGATAAGGCTGTGCTTCTTCTAAGGAGTTCTTGCCTAAAGTAGTCTCTGAGTTTCACATCAATCAGGAGATCGTGGTGCCCTCTTTCTGCCCTAACCCATCTTCCGACAAGGGAGGGATCTCCACTTGTTGGATGTAGTGCGTTGTCTCAAGTTTTATGTTCATCGCACTGAATCTATCAGGAAGTCTGATGCCCTGTTTGTCATTCCAGAGGGTCCTAGGGCTGGGAGACCAGCATCCAAAGTGACTATTGCATCATTGATTAAGTCTACTATCCGTAAGGCTTACGAATTGAGGAATAAGCATGTTTCCTTTCGGGTCACGGCCTACAAAAATCAAGCGTCTGCTGATCAGCTGTGCCGGGCGGCCACTTGGTCCTCTGTGCACACCTTCTCGAAGCACTACCGTGTGGATGTGCTGGCCTCGACTGATGCCAGCTTCGGGAGGAAGGTCCTGGAGGCAGTTTTGCCTGTCTAGGATCTTCTTCTTCTGAGGTTTCTGTGCTTCCTTACTGTTGAGCCCTGTTGGCTCTAGTTCAGTGTGATGTGTAACTGTTCCTGGGGTCTGTTTTTACCCCTAGTTGGTGTCCGTTGACACTTCTGTTTTGTTGGGATCTCTGACCGGTAGGTTCATAGAGGTCCTGGTGACTTTGGGGGCCTTGCGCCTGGTCCTTGCCTCCTTCCCGCCTCAGGGAAACTCAATGGTTGGACATCCCAGAGTTACCAGTTCTGGTCAGTTAGTAGTGTCTCAAATCATTCTGGTGTTAGCTGACTGGGATGCAGCTGAGGAGGGAGGGGAGGCTCCGCCCCCTGCATACATTTGGAGAAATGTTCCTGCCTACTTAAAGGGGCGGTTCGCCTCCCAGAGTTACCAGTAACCTGTATGGACTAAGTGAAAAGGATTTAACAGGTAAGACTAAAATCCTATTTTCTCTGTTGTCCAATACAGGTTACTGGTAACTTTGGGGTAGGCGATCAGCCCCTTTAATTAGGCAGGAACAATTCTGAGAAGTGACTGGTGGGTGGAGCCTACCTCCTCTCCTTAGCTTGCAGCTAGACAGTCCCCAACCAGTAAGATTTGTTCCTTGGTCAAGACACAAGCAAAAGAACAGGTCGGCTATAGTCTTAGATTTTTTTATTATTTTTCTGTTAGATATGGAATACCACCATTAGGCGGATTACCATCACTGACAATTCCCATCACCCAAATGTGGATAGCTCATTTTACCAGGTGCTTTTTTGGACCTAAGCCCTGGGGGGGGAATCTTGGCTGCAAGTTCTTTCCCCAGGAGTTGCCCACTGAGGCTTCTTCTTGATATATGGTAATCTGAAGACAGAAGATCTGCTGAAAAAGGTGATCACCCTTTGAGTGCTGAAGTCCACATGTCCCATGCTTCCCCTCCGCACAGGGGTCTCATTTGGAGTTCCTATTACATACTCATGCACTCTTTGGGTTTATCTGTATGTCTGTGAGGTGTTTGGAGTAAGTTTCTATGGTAACTTAACTCTTTTGCTGCTGATAAGCACTTTTTGGGGGGTTTTGGGCATTTTCCCTAGTGGGACAAGTGTTTATTGGGTCTATTGATTTATTCTAGTGGGCTTTTTAGTGGTTTTCCGTTTTGGTATTCACCTCATTAACTTTATGTTCCGTGCCTTTAAGGCACGCATTTACCGCATAGACGCCATCTCTCCATTCACTTCTATGAGACCTTACTGTTTGGGACATATCTCTGCATCCGCTTCACGTAGCGAGGTCAGAGATGGCTCATTTTGTTGGTTTGCCCTTGCTATGTCATCCGGTCAACGTTCTGGCCATGTTGGGGGCCTTAGGGGGCTTCAGGCACTGTTGGGGAACACTGTTAGCGAAACTACGATTCACTGCGCTCGCTTCACATGCTTTTTTCTGATTGGCTCCCGTTGCGGCAGCCATTTTGTGTATTCGCAGATCGAGTATCCTACGTAGGGCATTCCTGAGGGTCCTAGGGCAGGGAAGCCTGCTTCCAAGGTAACCATTGCTTCTTGGATCAAGTCCACGATTCGTAAGGCTTATGAACTTCGGAAGAAGCCTGTTCCCTTCAGGGTCAAGGCTCATTCTCAAGGTCTATTGGGGCTTCTTGGGCCTACAAGAACCTGGCCTCAGCTGATTATTTGTCCAAGGTGGCCACTTGGTCGTCTGTGCATACTTTTGCTAAACACTATCGTGTGGATGTGCTGGCATCGGCTGATGCCAGTTTTGGGAGGAAGATCCCGGAGGCAGCCTTGCCTGTCTAGCATTTCCTTAGTCTCTCAGTACTCTTTAACTTTTGAGCCCTGCTGGCTCTAGTTCAGTGTGCTGTGTAACAGTTCTTGGGGTTTGTTTTACCCCTGTTCAGTGTCCGTTGTTATTGTTGAGCTATTCATGATCTGTATGTTCATTGGTGCTCTGGTGACTTTGGGGGCCTGCGCCTGGTCCTTGCCTTTCTTCCCGGCCAGGGGGAACTTAATGGTTACCAGTAATCTATATTGGAAGACAGAGAAAATAAGATTTTAGTCTTATCTGCTAAATTCTTTTCTCGTAGTCCATACAGGTTACTGGTCTCTCACCCTGTCAAGGGACCATGCTTGGCTCTCCTGTGGCAGAACGTGAGGGACCTTTGGGGTTCATGCTCACAGGAGTCTTCCTTTACTTTCTTACTGCCTAGTCAATAGTTAGTCTGCAAATCTTACTGGTTGGGGATTGGCTAGCTGCAAGGTAAGGAGAGGAGGAAGGCTCCACCCAGCAGTCACTTCTAAGAATTGTTCCTGCCTATTTAAAGGGACCGATCGCCTACCCCAAAGTTACCAGTAACCTGTATGGACTAAGAGAAAAGGATTTATCAGGTAAGACTAAAATCCTATTTTATATATATAATGTGTAGATAAAAACGTGTATATTGCAAAAGCAGGACTATAATTATGCCCTAGAACATTTAAAGCCCCAAAAGAAATGGATTATGTTATCCTGTTATTGGACAGAGAGATCAGGAGGTAACCTGACCTTGGTATCCCGCTGTCCACAAGGAGGCTGGAGGAGAAGCAGCAGGACCTCAAAGCTAGATAAGAAGAAGACATCGAAGTAAAGTCCGCCCCCTCTTTGGCGTCCTAATTCCTTCACTTCTGGCCTGTGAAGCGCACAGGCTGGAAGCATATGCTTGCTATAATAAACATGATTTCCAAGGTGGAAAGCGTCACAGAAGGTGCTGTAGAGAAAAAATATATGTAGCAGATCAAACGGAGCACCACCAATTAAGTAGGTGTTATAAGGTATTAGTACTATCCAAAGGAAGTGTGCTAGGATAAAAATATAAATCACGTTCAAATATAGAGAGAACTTATCCACAACAGCACCAATTCCACCCTTATAAATAGGTGTATAGAAATCAGGGGAAAGGTGAAAAAGGAAATATTATAATAAAATATATAATCTTTATTAAATTCTTTAAAATAACAAATAAAAAATGTATTAAAAAAACAAAAACGATACTGATATGTGTGATTGTTTATGAGTTACAGCAGCAGTAAACATACTCCTCAATTAGTAAACAGGCAAGCCGCCATTAGCCACGTGTATGTTGGAAAAACGCCAAATGTTTAATCGCTCTGCTTCAAGAGAACTGGTCGTATTAACTTCATACAACCACATTAATGGCGTTTCAATTAGTTTCTTAATTCAATATATTTTTTACAAGTATCGTAAAGATAATACTTTAAAACATTCCGGTATCACCAGGTCTAATTACCCGACCCGTTAAGTATCTAGCCTATGGCGTCTTTACCATGTATCTCTACTAAGACCTGACCGAGACACATAGTATCAGTATTATCATGTGATACATATTAATGTTTAACTTTCTGAGATAAACGTTTATCATTTGAGAATTGCTTCTAATCCTGGGATCCTTATATTATTATTGGTCCCAGGTTAGTCAGCAAAATATATATTCCTCTAAATGCAGTAAAATTTACTAGATGCTATATTCGTTGCACCCTAAAATGAATGCTTAATCACTGCATACTAATCCTGGGATCCTTTTAATGGTCCCAGCTAATTCAACAAGTATATACTACTCTAGATATAGCTATTACACACACTAAAGTAGATGTTCAATTACTGCATTCTAGTTCTGGAATCCTTATATTGGTCCCAGATTATTCACCAACAAATATGCTGCTCTAAATATAGCGCTGTCTTCGTGAATCACCATTTAAATCTCTCTCAGTTCCGTAAATTCTCATCCTATACATCTATCAGTATCACGCTGATATTCATTAATACTGCCCCGTTCTGATCTAGAAGTACTACATAATCAGTTCGATTTGACACAGACAACTAAAATTCGCTTCTGTCTCCCTAACGCACGTTTCGCCGTATGGCGGCTTTATCAAAGGGTAAACGAGCCAGCTATTACTGCCGGTTTTTAAACCTAAATCTCCTCCCTCAATTCTTTGAAAGTCTCCTTTCATTGGATAGATCTACTTGATAGACAGATCCACTCTGTCTAACAAGACTGTAACCCTTTCAGTGATACTGCTATTCGTCTGCATATCTATTACTATATTTAGAGCAGCATATTTGTTGGTGAAGAATCTGGGACAAATATAAGGATTCCAGAACTAGAATGCATTGAACATCTACTTTAGTGTGTGTAATAGCTATATCTAGAGTAGTATACACTTGTTGAATTAACTGGGACCTACCAACGGGTCCCATTTATAAAGGTGGAATTGGTGCTGTTGTGGAAAACTTTCTCTCTATATTTGAGCTGTAGAGAAAAAGCATCAGCAGCTGCTGATGCCTGAGAAACAGAACTCCCAAGCATCCCCATCAATGCAAAAAAGCAGAGGAGGGGGATGGCCAAAGAGAGGAGACTGCCCAAAAGGACTGGCCAGAGAGCCTAAAAGAGAGACAGCTGGGCCCCTTAAAACAAAAAAATGGGTGATGCACTAGGGTCTTGCTTGGAAACAGGTACCAACACTGAGTAACAATGTGAAGTGGTGTTATATATATGTTTATTTTAATTTCGGGTGATTCCTGTCTGCTGGGAGGTGGGTCTCTCTTGGTGGGCTACTAAGTAGACTCAGAATGAATGAGGATATTCGTATATGTATCTGAAGAAGGAAAAGCCAAATTGGGGTAATAGACAGTTTGAAGAAAGCATGAATGTAGAGCAGAAGCAAATATAGAGGAATGAAATTGTGTCTAATTATTTAACCTTAGCATTTTCTACTTTTTTATAGACTGGAAAGACATAGATTATTATTATTATTATTATTATTATTATTATTATTATTATTATTATTACAAAAATGATAGGTCATTATTAGGTAGGCACTGCTGTGGTTATTAGAGGGGAGTTTCAAACATCTGGATATTTAGTAATATATATATATATATATATATATATATATATATATATATATATATATATATATATATAAACAACATTCAATGGTGGGCACTCCAAATAAAGCATACAGAAAAAAATAAATAAATAATTGGTTTACATAACCAATGCACAAGAGCACTCATATTGGGGAAAAAAAATTGAAAGTAGTTTTGCATTAAAAATCAATGTTTCTGCTCCATAACAAAGCCTTTCTCAAGACAACTAACCAGCTGTGAATCTGGATCTTAAATACAGGTCCCATAGCAGAATAGTGCCAAAAAGCCATGAGGAAACGCTATGTGATGTCAGTCTACGTGAAGAAGAGACAATGAAAACTTAAATAGTTTATTTTAACCCTCTGATTACTGGGTTAAATGTGTGTGTGTAGCATAACAACCTTGATAAACAAAGCGCTAGTCCACTACAACACAGGACTAATCATAGAGGGAATTATCTGCAGATACAAATGTATCCAGGGTAGTGAACAATGTTGCGACAATCACTTTTCTGGCACTGTGCTGTAACCAGCAAGGCTTATATCCACCCATGATGTACAGCACAGTGGCAGAAAAGTGGTTGTCGCAACATTGTTCACTACACTGGATAGTTTTGTATCTGTAGATAATTCCCTCTATGATTAGTCCTGTGTTGTAGCGGACTAGCGCTTCATTTCTCAAGGTTGTTATGTTACATACACACATTTAACCCAGTAATCAAAGGGTTAAGATATATATATATATATATATATATATATATATATATATATATATATATATATATATATATATATATATATATATACTTTTTTTGTTGTTATTATGGAGAATGTAATATGATTTAGGAATGAACATTAATGAGTATTGTTGGGCAGTATGTGGCCTATGGATATTTATGGTATAGAAACATTAATTAGTATTTGGAAAAACATAACTGTTTAGGAGAGTGACCCAATAATTATCATTGTTAGAATGTGACCTATGGATAATTGGGAGTAGAGAAGCTGTAATTTGTATTAGTGGGGTGAGTATGACATGAATATTAATGAGAGGTAAACTGTGATGATCATTTGGGAAAACATGCCATACATATTTAGGAGAAAAGCTGTAATGATTAGCATTGGTTTGAATGACTTTGGCATGGCAAATCTACAATAGCAAAACACTAGTGATGGTTGTAGTGAACGGTTTAAGGTTAATGTTCAGTGTTATTGATTATGCTTTTTTTCCTCAAAATTGGATACGTTACATTTGTCTTAAACAGTAGCCACTTACTAATCATACTGTAACCCTTAAATGCACTGTTGTAGGGCAAAAAATGGCTAGATGGAAATGTTGAAAATCTCTCAATGATAGTTACCAAGAACACAGTCAAATTAATTCTCTGCGTGAGCAGTAGAGGGCAGTAAAAGTTAGACCTAGATGCAATAGATAGGGCTAGAGCTCTTACAGAGTATTCAATGTTTTCTTGAGTATTTCATCCCTATGCCTTCATAGTACAGGGACATACAGGTAGAAACTCCATGAAATAACTTCTTAGTGCAACACTGGGCTATATAGTACATTTCCTATCCCATCGTTTGCTAATTAATCCCCATGGATGCTACATTCATGACACATTGCAAAGCAACTACTTGGAGATCTACCATGAAAGAGGTTATTCATATGTTAACTATGTACTGCTTTTGCAATCCAAAATTCAAACAATAACAACAAATATAAACATCACATTCTGCTCATATCAGTGATAATCTGTAATTGTGTCTTATGGAGGTGGTTAGGATATTTTATTCAAGTAAAGAAAAAGGTGGGTATAAAGGGTAATGAGCACTGAATAGACCAACCAAACAAAAGAAGCTTATTTAGATGAGATGCTCAAATGGTTTATCACACAAATGTAGAAGCTTTATTCAAAAATACAAAAACTAGACAGATGATATAAAAACATTTAAAAACAGATCAGTAGGTATATAGCATAATATAACACACATTCCCAGAATAATAATCCAATAATAGATAAAGTATACCAAAAAGAAAGTCAGTAGACCGAAAAGGGCTCTAAATGCAAATAAAAAAGAGCCTATTAAAGTGCATAGTAAATAAATGTCAGTGCTACAGAATAAATGCAAAAAGTGACCAATTAAGGTATACTTATCTGGTGTAAAGATGAAATAGTAGTACACACTGGGAATTAAAAGTAGAGACCCACCTGGATACTGAGCACCCGCTGTGTATTGCCACCTAAGTGGCTTTGTGAGGGGTAATGGGAACAGCAGACAAGCAGAAGTATAAATAGCGTGGTGAGACCAATCATATCATTGTGCAGCAATCATGTGATATACAAAGTTTCAACATGGCGCGATACTTCAAAGACTAGCAGACGACATGACCCACCCCAGCATCCTCCCCTCCCCATAGGTAGTCTGTCAGAAATACCCATGCACTTCTAATACAAACCCAATACAAATAATACAATACCAAATAATATAAAATAAATGCGCAAGGGGTATGATAGTGAGTCGACAACACAAAATGTAAATAATATGAGTAACAGATTATAATATACTCAATAGAAAATATAAATAAAATGTATATAATTACAATACACAAAGAGCCCTATTCCAGAATAAAAATTCTAACAGACTTCACTATGTGTGTCACTATTAAACCTTAAAAACCTGTGCTGCAGAGGATTCCTAGTCCCTATTATATACTGCCTTCTCATTCACCTTTTTGCCAGGTCTCATTTTTACATCTGATTTTTCTTATACTCCCCACCCAATTATTTTGCTCATAAATCTACTTCCCAATGTAATTGCTCCCATTTTTTATTTTCCCTTCTGTTTTCTACACCTCTGTTTGTGGCTAAAAGGGATAATTACATGTAACTAGTGAAATGGAGATAATGTAGACATTTGTTGTTGTTAAAGTGCTCCCAATAAGCAGAGAATATAAATTACTGAATTAAAAAACTCTGTCTACAAGTATCAGTTCCTGCAGGTTTTTAGGATCTCCCTGCCTGAGCACAGATCAAGTAATAAGAATGAAATATCTTATAATTACACATTTGTGCTCAGTCTGGAAAATCCTTCAGGCACACACAATCTAAAATCTTAATCCAAGTTTCTCTGTCCAGTCTTACTTTTTTATGTATTTTTGGTACCATGCAATTGTTCTTAAATCTCATGGTAGACAGTTAGTGCCATATCAATAGGAAGCGCTTTGCAACCGGTTTTTGAGCCTTACTTTTTTGTGAAATTAGTTTGTAATTGTGGATCTCTTTTGTCTGCTCATTATTGGCAATGCAACCTATAAGGGTAACAGATTTTTTAAATAGCATGAACTGTGATGCATTAAAGCGGAACTATCACCTCTGTAACATCCTGTCTTCATCCCTTCCTTACTGTCCCCTGTGTATATTGGTCAGTATGTTTTCACTTAAAATTGCATATTAATTTAGAAACACAGACTTGAATTCAATACCTCATGACGTGTCCGAGGGGTAAAGCTGTATTGCAGCACACCGTATGGTGCAGAAGACACTCCCACTGTGTTTGTGTGTGTATCGTCCATCCTGCCCCTGAATCCTATGTCAGTCCCTTCAATAACATGTGATCTGGCGCGCTCCTTGAATCCCAAATGATAATTAGGGGGCGTCTCTTCCACAATGACTGACAAGACACAGGGAGAGCTAACGCATGCGCTGTGGTACTTTTAAGCAAAGATGGCGCCGCTCTCCCTGGTCTTGCAGCAAAATTAAACTGTATTTTTTACTATTATAGGGGCATAGCAGGGGACAAATATTTACATGAACACGATCAATATGGGTATAAACTATGCCTTTGTGTGTGGAAGAATAAATGTTGTGACTTGGGTCATATGGCTGTAAGACACTTGGACATAAAAAACCCCCCAAAACAAACAAAAAAAAACATTAGTAAATTTTTGCCTCTGATTCATCTTTACCCTGACTTACGGCATATTAGTACGATAAAAAGTATGTGGTTGTTTGGTATAAAAAGAGAAGAAAATCAAAATTTCTTTAAGAAAATAAACCAAGTTGCATCAAAGTCAAATGCTTCATGACTGTTTCTAGGTGATTCAGACATAGATAGCCTTGTTCTCTTTACCTAGAGAAAACAGCTGCTTCTCACCAATGAGACCCATAGACAACATTAATATATGCCTATGCTTTACTGGTTTACTGAAAGATTGCCTGGAATACTTCGTGGTTGGACGGTCCTTACAGGTGGTACAGACTGACCCATGTTAATGGATATTTTTCCTTTAATGACATAATAGAGAGCACACAAATTGGATTATGCAGCCCTCATGAGGTTGTCCCTGTTAGGAAAAAGCAAATATGCATTGTGTTTAATGAAACACTTATTACACAACTATGTGTGTGTGTGTGTGTGTGTGTGTGTGTGTGTGTGTGTGTGTGTGTGTGTGTGTGTGTGTGTGTGTGTGTGTGTAATAGATGTATATAAGACTTACTTAAGTTTAGTTTATCAACACATGGAGGGATTTGCACAGAAAACAATTGCCCTGGTGCAGGATGAAGATCGAAACCAGAAATAATCTTAAATGCTTAGTGCTGTTCTTTGTTAAAGGGATAGTTGTAGCTCTGGTCCTCTGTATTTCAATATTTTACGTTTTGTATTTCAGCAGTAATTAAATTCTAAGGTATCCCCTTCCCGCCTCTTTCACTTTCCTGTAAGCCTCCTCCACTCAGTTGTGGAAACCAGTCCTGGGACCAGACAGCACGCAGTGAGGGACAGTCTTCATCCACTGAATAGAAGGTAAACAATGCCCCCCCCCCCGATGATGGAGGGCAGGGTTTTCCTTATGCTCAATGAACTCAGAGAGGCAGTATGATGTTAAGGAAAGGGAACGGGATGCTTTAGAATTGAATTACTGGTGTACTGCAAAATGTAAAATATTGAAATACAGAGCTCCATGACCCATGTTACATGAGGATCATTCGGAGCTGCTTTTTTGAGCTACACTTTCCACTGTTAATAAGAAGTCCATTTAGTCCACAGAGTAAGTCTAATGGGGTATAATGTATATAATTAGAATACATATGTAAGTCAATAATACAAGCAGATAAGGTCCATGCTAGGCAGAGAAAACTGAGCTCTATATAGTAAAACTAGCAGGTGTGTGGCACAGATACATTTGTGAGATTAAACTTGTTTTTTTTTTTTTTTTTTTTTACCTTTTGAGTGCCAGAGAGCCAATGCATTTGCGTTGCATACCTCTGTGTCACTGACTAAAATTCAGATCTTGTGGTGGGGCATCAGGACCCCCCTTATTCCCCCCTGCCAATTCTGCTGGGAGATCGCAGGGTAGAAAAGGGAGCTCTCATGCTACCATCCTACCCCTACTGCCATGTAGGAATGGGGAGGATCACCAATCCCTCTCAGGTCATTGAGGGAAAGCATCCCACAATGACGTGTGGCATCAGTGGTTGGTTGAGTAGCCCCCTGCCTCCTAAAACAGCCAGCTTTTTCCAGCCACACCCCCACACAGCATACCAGATTCACTCAGATTTATTTATATATATATATATATATATATATATATATATATATATATACACACACATATATACACACATATATACACTAGTTGAAGAGCCCGTTACACGGCCACAATGCCACTGCCAGACGGTCACGGGGCAGTTATGCACAGTAGAGACTGTCCACGTCGCGGCTGATACAGTGCCAGCCGGTCACGGTGCAGTCATGCTCAGTAGAGAGTGCCCGTGCTGTGGCTGATACAGAAATGGACGCTCCTTTGGAGCGCCCTGCTCTGTATCAGCCTCGTCACGGGCAGTCTCTACTGTGCATGACTGCATCGTTACAAACTTTTTAGCGAATTATTATATAGGATAGGATATATATATATAAAAAAGTTCTCAGACTCGCAGTGTGATTTTTCTGTTTATTTAACCCTTTGAAAGTTGGAGAGGCTAATGCATTGTGTAGCAATATATTGGATACCATCTTAGAAATAAAGTGGTTAAGATGCCCCATTTAAATGAATCATTTGCCCCTGTGATACAGTTCGTTTGCCCCATAATTTTTCCTTGTCTTCTTAATTCATGATCCTTAGGGTTGGAGAAATGAGGGTGTGGTGATGCAAAAGGTGTGAGGGCTTCATGTTATAGCTCAGTCCAGCTGTTCGGTGGGGTTTCGCTTTTATAAAAAGGTAAAAATAGACTTCCATGCCTTCTCCTTAAATCCCTCAAACTCCGCACTTCCGGGCCAGCTGTTGAGTAGATCTGAAAGGGCACTTTTTCTAATTCAGCACATCTGCTTTGAATAATCAACTGAGAGGAAACAAACAGGATTGTTAGAAAGAAAGGAAAAAAAAAACTTGTAAAAAAAAAAAAAAGGAAAAAAGTAAACATTTTACAGCTGGAAATCCAAGTCTGTTACCTTTGTTTTGAGAAAGGGAAACAGATAATTTAGGATAATTTATAAGTTGATTGCATTTTTACAGGGCTTGTTGAGATGTTCCAGAGTTAATCATTGTGTAAGCACTAAATACTTACACACAATAAAACAAAAACATCATTTTTATAACTGAATTCCAGAAGAACTTGGCCTAGACAATGAATAGAGGTCACATATTATATGACATTTTATTGATGGAGTGGTTGAATGTATTTTGCAACCCTAATTCTATTCAAACTAGTCATTAATCTAAATATTAAAATCAGTTTTTGAGCTGTATCTGGGAATTAAACCTATACCACCAAGGGCAAACTGAGAGGAGGTTTCCACTTACTCAGACCTCCCCATTGCCAAGGCTAGAAATTTCCACTAGATCGCTAGTCTGTGACTAGTGAAACATTCAGCAGGCAAATTAAAATGACGCTATTCTCCATATTTAACATTGGGAGAACTAATCAGTTCTCTAACAGGTGATCCTTATAGATATTTTCCAGGCCTGTGTTCTCTTAGCCCATCAGATCAAGGAGAGGAAAATGTTGGTTGTGCTTTCAAACACGAAGTGGAGGAATTCTGATGTAAATTCCCGCTGGCTTGGTTTGCCCCAGGATTCCGACGCTTTTTTTTTCCCCCTAAAAAATGCTGCCTATATTTAGATCATAATGAGCATTTTTATGCTATTGGTAGGTGTAGCCCATTGTCTTCCTCCAGCTGTTGTTGGACTCTGCCTCCCATGATCCTCAGCCAAATGTTGGCAGGCCGAGGATGATGGGAACTGTAGTCCAAACACAACCGGAGGGTTGCACGTCTATGCTCAAGGTAGCGGCAGTAACTTTTTGAATGTAGACTTTCATGGTAGACATTCTAGGAATTTATATTTTATATTACTTTTAGATTTTTCAGATACTTCTTTAGAAATCTTGAGTTTGGCCCTGATTACAGTGTATATTGAGAGACATGTACATAGAAAGATAGTGACACAAAAGCTAAGAGAGGAAAGCAGGTGGAGACACAGATACGCTGCCCCCTCTTATTATGTCCCTTCTGTCTCACTTCTGCCTCCTCTTCACCTCACTGTCTCCCTCGGTACCCACCCCTCATTTTTCTCATTGGATGTGAGTATCTTCCTCTGGAAATGGTGTAAATCATTGCGGGGCCTCTGTCCCAACAATGCATTAATATAGTAACATGAGGCTGAAAAAAGACATGCGTCCATCAATTTTAGCCCATGGCATTTTGCCCCTGTCGATCCAGAGGAAGTCAGAAAAAAAAAAGCCATTTAAGCCAATTTACACCACTCATTGCCAGCCCAGGGGCGTGGTCAGTACAGATACAGAATCTGAGAACATAACTTCCATTTTTATATATAATATGTACAGGGCTCAAAATTTCCACTCACCACTAGCCAATGGTGAGTGAAAATGTAGCCCTGACGAGTAGAAATTCAGCCCTGGTGGGTACGTTATAGCTTGCAGTGGCGAGTAACTTTTCAGGTCTGGCTAGTAGCAAAGGACGTCAAATTATAAGCCCTGATATGTATAACTGTAGGATTTTGTTATGTTCCCTTTAAATTTAATGGAATTCTTCCTTAGCCCATTAACTCCTTGAGAATCAGAGGGCTGCGAAGTGCATTTCTTCACCATGCATTATGCATTCCTCTAGGCCTCCAGAACAATATATTTGAAGTCATAATAATATACTGTATCTCCAGGACAGGCTTACTCCTCCCAACCATCAGACTTCATGGTTAATTTTTTTTTTTTTTTTTTTTTGCTGACCCACTTGAAGACAGAATATATCTCTTGCATTAAAAAGGCCTTGCACATCCATTCTAATTTCCAAGTTAATCTGAAAACTTTTCCATAACCCATTTTCTTTACAGTGAAAATCTTAATTGCTGTTGGCTTCTTGATGTTAAAGTGTATGCAAAGTATGTATTCTCCAGTTCTGGTTGGCCTCAAAAGCAGAGTTTCAGGCCCTGCTAATGGAAAGCATGGCAATATCCAGGCTCCAACACTGAGGGATGCCAGTTCCAAACACTTAAGGAAAGGAGATAACTCTGATGTGGCTTATGGGCCTGGGCTGACTTGCTCTTACCCAGTGTAAGGGTCACTAGTTAGTATAACAAAACTTTTATATAACTACTTAAAAACTTGCCCCAAGGTCTGTTTCTGACCCTGTCTCTAGGAAATTATTTCAGTTTTTCAATACAAGGGAGCGCTCTGCTTGTCAGGAGACGCTCTACAGTTTGTTTTTTTTACATATTAACCATTTGAATGCCAGAGGGATATCCAACCCATGCAACCAAAAGGTAGGGTTGCCACCCAGCCGGTATTTTACTGGCAGGCCGGTAGAAAATTGGCTTCTGTCCAATGTTAAGTCTATGGAGGGAATGCCATGGCCGGTATTTTTTTGAAGAAAAGGTGGCATCCCTACCAAAAAGTTAAGTGATAACTTTATCCATTAAATACAATTTAATTCTTCAACCTAATGACATGGGGAGAAAAAACAGGAAGACAAAAAAAAAAAAAAATTAAAAGCCAAAACACATAAATTTATTCTTTGTGTACTAGACTACATTAATACTAACCATAAGCTCTTAAGAAAGTACCTAATAATACATCTTGCGTCATAGAATTAAGTAAAATTTTGGGTACTTGCCTTCCATAATTGCGATGAGGGCTGGTTAAAGAAAACCAAATTGCACGCACCTATACTCGCCATAATCACCAGGGGAAGGCTGTTGCTGACTGTTCTGGGACTGCAGCAGTCTTCATTTGGCAATAGGATCTGCCAGCATCGCCAGAGAATAAATACCTTTAGGTGTATTTTTATTCTCCACCTAAATATGTGGCTACGTTGTGCAGTCTTCACTTTTTAAAAGACTTTTAAAGCGGAATTATCGTGTCATTATATGTCACTTATAAGTCGCCACCGATTCATTGTTAGTATAAATGGAATAATCTAAATAGTGTAATAAAGTTTGTGTCAGCATCATTTGAAATCATAACTTTGTATCAGACCTACATGAATAGAAGAGTACACCCATCTTTGCAAAGTGGATCTGTGCACGTGTGCACAGATGTCATGATTTCCCTTCTCTTAGCCAAACCCTTATGTGATCACCCTGCCTCTCATCTTTCTCTTCTTTAGTCTGTTTTCAATTCAGCTGCAAGAATTTGGTGGGAATTTGATCCACAAAGAAAGACAATATGGGTATTTTAACTTTGGAAAAAAAAAAAAAAAAAAAAAAAAAGTTGCTGTGAGGAGGCCAAAAAGCCTGAGCCTCAAGTTGTAAATAGTGTGTTTTCTTTAGTTAATGAATATAAGCACAAAATGGCATTCCTGCCTAATCTGCTGCCTAGGCCTAAATACTTAATTGCTTGTCCTCAATAAACATTATATAATTTGTGTTGGTACACTATATGATGAAAGACATAGAAAAAAATGTCAAAATTGCTTTTCTCCTGTGTTGCAGAATAACCCTGGTCTTTAACCGTTTGAGTGCTAGAGAGGTGTGCAAGGCATTTCAGACCCAAGGCTTAAGGGGTCAGACCTTCTATTATAAAAATAGATTTTTTTATGTTAATATGATACCATGAACTGCCAGACCTGCAAAATAAACACTTTTACTGTAATCAAGTAAGAAACAGTTGATGCATGACTTTGCAGTGTATTTCTATGATTCATGACATAGCAGAGCTTCAAAAATCAGAGTTCAGTGATTCTCTTGATGCCAATATGATGTTGAATCTATTGCATAGTAATGATGGAGTAATTAACAGGTCATGAAATGTCTGTTTGCAAAATATATATTATTTTAAGTGTTTATGCCTGATAACTTTAATCCCTTGGATAATAGAGATACTAGGTAACTATGCATTACTGTGCAATGCATTGGAGTCATTTCTTCCATATGAGGGGTTAAGAGAATAAAACATTTTTCTCATTTTTGGAAATCTACAACTCTCTTCCTAGTCACACAATATTAATACCATGATTTGCCTTCTCTTAACCAAACCCTTATGTGATCACCTGCATCTTTGAATGGTATTTAGTGTGAACAGCCTGTGCTTCAGTATGTAGTGGTGCCCATGAGATGTAATCAAGGCCGCCATACATTCTCATAAGGAGGATATAACCATAGATGATTGGAAAGTGGCTGATATTCCACCGATTGCAGTTGACAAGGTTATAAGATTAATGATTAAAGATCTCTTTGGAGAGTATGACTTTCAGTGTGTTTTTGTAAGCCTGTCAAAATGATGATTTTTGTGGAGTAATTGTAACATTCATCTTACCAAATCGCACACACATGCACACAACCACACCTGCTAGACAGTAAACTGGCCTGGGTGACCTTATGTCGCAAGTATAATCAGATTCCACACTACTAATATAGCAATGAGCAGACAGGCAGTCATTGGACTTGCTGAACAATGGGAATGACGTATTAGGATTTGCTAGATATTTTGGCCCCAGTATTGGGCCCATTTCATAACAAGTGGTGCTTATGAGCTTAAGGGGTGAGAATGTGGCTAAGTCATCTAGGGGAGGGGGTACATCATGAAGCCTTCTGCAAAGAAAATGATTCCTAAAGGAATTACTATGAATCTTTTGTACACCAGTTTCTTGAAAGATAACAGTTGTGTCTAGTGCTTTGGTAATATTGGCCCTTTAACTCCCAGGAACATCTCAAATGAATTACTTTTCTGTGAGCTGGTGGCCATCGTGGTGCACACAGTTGGTTACAGAGAAATTGTATTTCTCCTTCATTGTGTACTGTTATATTTTGTAACTTCCTCCATTTGATGTGGATTGGATATAACACAGACTATTTTTTGTTCCATCCAATATGACTGGAAATGTGACCTGAAGCATATTGTTAACCAATAGTTATTTTCTAGAAAAAAAAAGTACCATGTCACTTCCATTTGGGCTGTGTGGGGTTTTGATGCATACCATTTTGAAGAGACGGGCTATAAAAATATCCTCATGGCTATTTTCCAGTTTTAGTATATTTCAGCAACCCCACTCTTGTCTTTCTCTTTGAACCTGCATACATCTCTCTCTCCCCACTAGTCTGATAAATTCAGTCCCTGGCTGTGGATCAATAAAAACACCAGCTTCCTTAGTTCTTGTACCCGTTCAGCTGAATGAATCAGGAGAAGGTCGGGCTTACTGTCAGACTTTCTCCACTATAAATTCCTCCGTTCCTGCTATACTTCTGATCTGTCCCTGGCTAAAACACAATACTTTTCACAACTCAGCTCTCTGTCTCTCTCTCTCTCACTCAAACTCTGTACTTCTGCAAGACTTTGCTAACTTCTTCACAGCCAAGGTAGATTACATATGGGAAAATATATCTCCCCCTCCCCCCTTGTAAACATCCTCCTATCTTCACCCATTTTTTTTCCTGCTATGCTGGACTCCTTTTCACCAGTTGTGGAGGAGGTATTGACTAAAATGCTATCCTTCTTTCCCTCAACTAATGCATATTCTATCTGGTTGTCTCTCACTTAATCCAGTCCCTCTTTCCCACACCAATCCCCATACTACTACATATATTTAGCATTTCCTTTGCATCTGCTACTTTTCCTGGTGACTTCAAACATGAAATAGTGACACCTGTCCTCAAGAACAATTCCCCTGATTGCTGCACACCCTCTAGCTATTGACAGGTTTCTCTCCTGCCTTTTGTCTCTAAGCTTTTGCAAAGTCTAACCTACTCTTGCTTGCTTAAAATAAAAGGAAATATAGGCGATCCTACCACAGTCCACTTGGAAAATATAAAGATTTTCTTATAAGATACTTCAGATGTGCTGCTACTCGTCGTGGTGTCCTCAGTATCACCTCACAGTCAGTAGCCAACATACAAAGAAAAAGACAAAAGCTCAACTTCTAAAAGTATACTGTATAGAAATAAAATCAAAGTCCCCTTCAGTGTCTATATGCACTCACCAAAAGATTTCTTGAAGATGTGCTCATAAATCATAAATGGAAAGATCCTAGTGCTGATGATCCATTGATAGTATAGATTCTGCCGTGGTTCACAAATGATCTGTTGCAGCGTGTATTCACGGGATCGGTCTCTTCGGATTGGTTCCAATGCGCTATGACGTCTGGTGCTTTGTTCCGGTCAGATCGGGTCCCGCAGTGGGATACAGTGTATCAACTTAACACCAACACCTCGGCAGCACCCACCCAACAACGTGAACTCGCCTCTAAGGGAGGGAGAAACTCTTTTCCCTCTTTGCTCCTTATCTGTAGAATGCTCTCTCTCCCAGCCTGTACCACTGCAGTTATCTTATGGACTTCATTTCTCACTTAAAATGTCACCTCCTCAACAAGTCTTCAACAAGCTAGAAGACACTCATGTTGTACACCCAAGGCTCTTATGATTTAGTAAGTTATGTTCCCCTATCCCAGCCAGAAATCATGAACTGTTTTCTGCACTTAATCCTTACGTTCTGTATGTTTCCCTTTACCGATTTTGAGAAGGGACCCCACTTCCAGTGCTTCAGTTTAAGCAATTGTCACACTGTATTGTGCAAACTCTTAAATTGTAAAGCGCTATCTACACTATCTATGCTATCTAAACTGCTATATAAATCCGTATGTTCATTCAACCATAATGTTCCTATTCTATTATCCTACATAATAATTCACTAAAACGTGTGTAACGATGCAGTCATGCGAAATAGAGACTGCTGTGCGTGCTGCAGTCATGTGCAGTAGAGACTGCCCGCGCCGCGGCTGATACAGAGGTGGACGCTCGGAAGGAGTATCCAGTTCTGTATCAGCCGCAGCGTGGGCAGTCTCTACTGTGCATGACTGCCCCGCGACTGGCTGGCAGTGGCACTGTCTCTTCAACTAGTGTACTTATAATTGCTAAGAGCCATTTTACACCCCAGATGCAGTCTTGTATTTTCCTTAGTTAATTACCAAACAAAGCTCTTGATACTGACAAGAATTTAATAACATGAAATGACATCAGAGGTTTTAATCAAAAGGAAGTAAACTACATGACGCCACACTGCGCATAATGCCAAATCTTCCTGCTTTACACAATGATACATTGCATTGTGGTGACATTAAATGGCTCTCTCAGTGGTGCTAGACCAGGTTGCATGTGTGTGCTGATCATTCAGCCCTGCACCACATGGGGCCCATCCGGTTATCCCTGTGGCCCAGTTAGAAGCTCCACCTCAGTCTCATTTTTGGGAAGGTGGGAGGGACTCTGGGGTCAAAGGGAAGCAAGGTCATGGCAGTTCTATCACTGAAACTGTGGTTATAATAAATGCATCAATATAAATGTTATGTTTTGAGTTTGGTGTACAGCACACTTTCCTAACAATCATTTGGGCGACCTGCAGAAGCCACTAAGTCATCAGAAGAAAAGACTATTTCCAAGATACATTTTTTTCTTAACCCTTTGAGTGCTAGAGGGGGTACGCAATACATTTCAAAGCATTGCAAGCCCTTCTTGCACTCACAGGGTTAAATATGGGGGAGGGGGGTTGCATATAAATCGCTAAAAGAATATACTGTGCTGAAATTATGCTTCATTTTCTTGGTGCCTCGTTAGTTTCACCATATAACAGAAGACTGAGTGAGGTCTGAATTTCCACATCTGACATCATTGAGTAGACATGGCCAACATACCAGAAAAATGTTGTCTTTATTAGGCATCACTGAGAAAATAAAAACAAAGCAGGAATGTCAGATTCCAATGACTGGCACTACTCATGGTCTGAGTTTAACCACGACTCCCACATACAAATAGCAGAATAGAATACATCTGTGTCAAGATAAAAGAGTCAGTGAGAAATCCTGGTTTGCCTGACGCTTGTCCAGTAACTTTCCCAACTATTTCGTTATTTCCCTGGACTGAAAACCTCAAGGGTGTGGCAAAGAGATGTTTAAGTGTATGGCACCATGAGACTGACCTACCATGCTGTGAAGGAATGCATTCAAAGATTACAATAACACACTGATTCAGAATCCACCTTTACAGCTTTTAGATCACTTGGAGCCAGCAATGAATTGTAGCATACTGGAAGATTTGCAGGTGTTTCTCTCATACATAGTGCGTTTTGGCGGATATAGTAACCAGTAAAGAGGGTGTAATTTGTACAAGTCGCAGACAAAACCATTCCATTTGCATGTTTGCAATCATATGATAATTCTAATCAGAAGAGTTAAATGCAGCCTTCACCTTCGTTTAATTATTATGGAGAAAACCATTTCTCTTATTATGGTCTATGCAGTAACTCATTCACATCAAATGGTAATATTTAGAGCAATGTGAATAATCGTAAAAAACACAGAGGAAAATCTCTTTCTGAATTGGTGCTTTTGATGGAGATTTGCACCATGTTCTAACAAGTTTGGACCCAGGGTTATGTTTGTTACATGCGATCAACAGTGTATATACAGGATTAAGCCATGGAAAATGCACTCTTTCTCGAAAATAATAAAGTACATAGTGTAGTTATGTAAAGCTTGGCAAACTGCCGCTCATTCTTCACTGAAACATTAGGGAATAGATTATATCATGATGCGTCACTCATCACATTGATACATACTATATTCTTTTCTTCTACTAATGTACATATTCATCTTATTTGCGGTTAAACACAAATTGCCCTTTCTCTAACATTGTATAGTTTCCTGATGCTAACACAAACGTTCGATATTCAGAACTTTAATATTTGAGTAATCAATTGAAGGGGGACATTCTTTGGTAAAAATAAAGTAAATATTATTTAAAATAATGCATATCTTGAGAATGACAGGAATATAAAATGTATGCTCGCAAATATTCAGAATCTGGCTGGTAAGATGGGGGTAATTGGAACTGATTGTCATGAATGAGCGGTATGACCTTCCAGGTATTTCTGAAACCTGGTTAGATGATAATTATGACTGGGCAGTCAGTATAGAGGCATATATGTAAGGGGAATCTCTCCATCTGCTTACTTTGCCAGACATATTTCTGACCATCACATCTGTGAGTATGACTAATATATATTTCCTCTATTTGTGTTATATACGTTTTCACACTATGGGGCACCCTGCGTTTTATTATTTTTCATAATCCGTGAATATAGAGGGATATTCACTTTTTAGATGGGATATGGTAGAGAGCATGTGCTTTGACATTCACACTAGGGGCATACATTATAAAAAGTTGTTGATATACATTTGCTACAAGCCACATAATAAAATGTGGTGTTTGAAGAAGCCCAACTGTTATTGCAGTAGTAAAAGATATCATCATAATTTTAACTACCGACAAATTTCCAGGAGAAATTAGACTTATATTAGAACAAACGGAAATAATGTGGATGCTTAATGACAACTTCATATTCCAGCTAGTAGAAGAGCTGACTATAAATGAGGCCTTCCTGGTCCTAGTGGTCTCAGAAAATTCTGAAATAATATACAGGTATGGCAGCATCTGGGCAGCAGGGACTACAATATGGTATCTTTTGTACAATAGTCAAAGCATTATTACTGGATGTTCAGTGGGCTGTAATCATAAACAATAAAAATGTTCAAGAAAGATAGAATTTGCTTAAAATGCTCATAGATAAATACACACATCCATTTATACAATTGTGGAATACATAAGAAACAAATAACGTCTAATGTGGTTTAACAAAGATGTTTTCAAGAAAATGAGGAATTGACATTTAAAAAAAATATAAAGAATGCAACAGAAGCTGTAAACAAGCAAGTAGGCTTGCTAAAAGTGGAAATGGGAAGAAGTATGAAAAAGTCTAAACATCTGTAAAAGTACACACATGACAAACTGTTTAAGTCTCATGGTAACCCCCTGCCCCCCGTTCAAACTGAGAAAGGTAAATTAATCGGTGAGTATAAAGCAATGATTCACACCTTAATTAAAGTCATAGCATTGACAAGAGAAATGTGACTTCCAGCACAACAAAGGGAAATAATGCTCTAAGTATGCTTAGTAACAATTTTATGTTCCAGCTGGTAGAGGGACCAACTAGAAATGAGGCCTTGCTAGACCTAGTGGTCTCAGACTAGAAAGTTTTTCAATGGTTTGCAATGTCTTCCCATATAAAGACTCAGGAGGCAGTTATTTCCTTCTACTGGTAAGTTCACCTTACCTCTGGTATTATATATGTAGAATGTGGTCACAATTCATTATAGAATATAGTGAGTACAATAAAGAAAGGGTGAAGGTTTCAAATATACTTAAACAGGTATGTGTGTTAGTTTGTTTAAGAGATCTGTTAAACTGACTTGGGCCCCATTCCAGAGAGCACTACCCTGGCTACTATGATGTAGAATCCCTTTACACAAACATTCCACACACAGATGGCATAGCAGTATCCCAAGAATATCTGGAACAAAATACCACATCCATGGAACCAGTAACAAAACTCATACAGTTTAGACTCACCCACAATTATGTCAAGTTTGGACAGGACCTCTACCTTCAGAAAATGGGGACTGCAATTGGTATTCGAATGTAACCACATTATGCCAACCTGTTTATTACAAAATTAGAAGAGGACTTCCTGTCCACCTGCCAGATAAAACACCTGGTCTATCTCTACTACATAGATGATATTCTTATCATCTGGACCACCAGTTAAGAGGAAATTCTCAGATTCCATGAAAACTACAATACATTCCACCCCAGTATCAACCTAACACTCACTCATGCACAAACATTAATTTCCTAGACACGACTATCCGTATTAAGAACAACTCCATCCACGCATCCCTATACCACAAACCAGAGAACAAACCATCCTACCTGAAAAACAATAGCTTCCATCCAAAATGCACAAAGAACTCCATATATATACATATACAGCCAGGCCATCAGATACAACCGCATCTGACATGGCAGACAGTGACTATTGACAGATACAGAAGGCTACCCACATACCAAGAAAAAATCTGTTGAGCTACAAAGAACAACATAAGGGAAATCGGGTGCCACTGGTGGGCACTTACTACCCCCATGTTGAAGTTCTACTCAAAATATCTAGAGAACTTCAAACAACATTACATACGGATGAAAGACTTAAGAACATATTTCCACAGCCTCCCTTACTCTCCTTCAGACAGACTCCCAATTTAAAACTACTGATGAAATCGAGTGCCCTGAATAAAAATGCAAAAAAAAGGCACATCTCCCTGCCTACAAAGGAGGTATGAAACCTGTGTACACACTTACACCACGGACAAGATGCCCATACCAAACTCCCAGTTACACCAAAAGATCAATGGTACCTTCACCTGCAAACTATCCAATGTAATATACCTCTTTATGTGTGCAAAATGCCCCACAGCTCTTTATGTAGGTGAAACTGGACAGCCACTGCATAAAAGAATTAATTCCCACAGATCCAGCATTAACAACAAAAAGACAGAGACACCAGTGGAAGAACATTTTTGCCAAGATGGGCACAGTGTCAGGGACATTAAATTGACTGTACTGATTGGATGTTTTCACACTCTGAGGGACAGAAAACATATGGAAGATTACATTAATGCTGCAGTTTAATACTTTATATAATGGTCTGAACAGAGATAGATAATTCCTATCATATTGTAGATTAACCTTCACAACAGTCCCACTGAGATTGTAAATACCTTAGACTCCTCGGAGGAAGACTCCAATTTACATTACTCCTCTACAGTTGACTGATCAAAGAACCTGGGTCTGGACTGAACATTCTTATCTGTTTTCCATTCTAAACAATGCAATGTGTGCTTATATATACGAGAGATGTTTTAAAAATTTATCTGTATAACATGCCTGAGGAGGAGACCTAAGACCTCTTGAAAGCTAGCATCCTAAATCTGCTTAGTTAGCCAATAAAAGTATTAACTTGACTATATTTGCCACTGGTTAAATGATGGAATGCATAAAGTTGTTGTAAATGGAACCTTTTTAAGTTGGTCTAAAGTTGTAAGTGGAGTGCCTCAGGGTTCAGTCCTGGACCCAGTGTTTTTTAATTAGTTTTTTTTAATGATCAAGTAGTGTCTCAGTCTTTGCACAAATCTGTGTAAGTAAGTACAGAGCAGGATGTTCTGTCTCCACAGAAAGATTTGGATTAACTGAGTAAATGGGTTGAAAAGTGGCAGATATTGTTTAATATAGTTACAAGGTTATGCATTTTGATTGCAAAAACAAACATGCTACATAAACACAAAATGTGAACATTTTATATAAAAAAGGTGCTTCATTTTGTAACTTTTTCTGTTTGATTAGCACTTATATGGGGATGTTTACCTTTTTAGCAGCCCATTTTATTGATTTTATTCGGTTCGTATTGGAAGATTATAGGAATAGAGATCAGCCAAACTGGATTTGGTTTGCATTTTTACATTATAGAAAAGGGGTAATAATATTACCATTTACAAATATTTTCAAGGCCACTACAAAGAGCTATCTGGGCAACTATGTACTCAAATAGCTTATCAAAAAAAGATGGTATCATTATTTTTTTTAAAATGGGCTGTTCAATAGTGGTATTCTTTGCCTCAAGAATCTATATGTTCATATACTGTAGATGCTTTCAGAAAAGTAGTGGATACCTTTGTAGCTCAAAACAATATTGAGGTAAAATTATGATAGTTGGTTTCTGTGCAGATAGGATTTTGATCCAGGGAAATTCCCAACTGGAGATGGGAAGTAATTTTTTTTTTTTTAACCACTCGCAGCTTAATTGAAAATGGAATCAACAGGATATGATATGGCAAAGGTTGAACTATATGGGCAAGTTTTTTTTGTGTGTTATTTTTTCAGCCTCCCCCCAGCCACTCTACTTTTTTGTTATAGCTGAAAGAAAAATTAATTTCAGAACGTGACATCCTTCTTCTTCTCATACTCTATGTTACTTATTACCCAATGCAAAACCCTTAACCTTTTTGTACCAACATTCCTTTCTGAAATTAAAGATTCTGGTGGTGTATCATATGCTCCTGTGAATATTGGATTTATATGATGCCACATATTTTACCTAGTGCCTTACAGAAGAATATTCAATAAATAAAATGTTTTGCAATATATAAAATAATGGGTACATTAAGTGCCCTGTCTTAGAAAAATAGGAAAGAGGTCCCTATCCCAAGAAGTGTACAATCTAAGCTTACAGTTTATCTTTAGGTGTCTTTCAAATTCAAATGATTCAATTATTTCCAAGCGATCTGAAGCAGTCAGTGCAGTCACTGGGACTGATTACTCAAATTGAATAAGCAGGCGAATGGATACAATCAATAGATTTAAGAGATGACTATCTGCCTTTAAACACTTCAGGTTTATAATGTTTGCAATGAGCACTGCCAGTACATGTGTGTCTACCCTTCTGTTTGGAAATCTTCAAAAGGTTGCTTACATTACAAAGGTTATGGAGGATCATGTCACCAAAAAGGATACAATTAGGAATATCTGTATTTTATTACTTAAAGGAGCAGTAAACTTTTTTCATGAAAAAATATATATTGTAGGGATTTTCCTATTGAGTAAAATAAGGGTACACCCACTGCCGAGAGATTTATATTTCCAGTGTTATTACAGTTTAAACCCATGATTTTTTACATTAGCAGTGCCCTCTAGTGGTCAAATTCTAATTAGATTTCCTGTTAGATTCTAATGGAGAGGAAAGTCAGAAAAGTCAGAGACATACAGTTCTCCATAGAATGTGATAGAAACTGTCTGTCACTTCCTGTCAGTTAGAACTATAAGGAAGTAAACACAGTAAATTCACTTCCTGATTATTTAAACTGCTATAAATCCTATATAATAATTCGCTAAGTTGTGTGTAACGCCGGACATGCGCAGTAGACACTGCTGCGCATGCTGCAGTCATGCACAGTACAGACTGTCCGCGCCAGCTCTGTATCAGCAATGGTGCGGGCAGTCTCTGCTGCGTGTGACTGTCCCGCGACCGGCTGCCAGAGGCACTGTGGCCCGTGTAACTGGCTGTTCATCTGGTTTTGAATAAAACATCTGACAGCGATGGGAGTACCCTTGTCTTATTCAGCAGGAAGTGCTCTATAAAATATGTGTTTTCATAAAAAAAAGTTTACTCCTCCTTTAAATAACATTTTGGTGAAGTCCACACACTCAGATGCTCTTCAACAAGAGTATTAGAAGTTGGTGGATCAAAATGATCTATGTCCCACTGAAGAAACTGTCATATTTGAAGCATTACTTAAAGGGACAATAATGTCCCATAAAAATAAACTAATTGCAACAACCCCTATCTCTCTCAAACCGCTATGGTTTGAGAGATATAGGGGTTCAAATTTCCCCCTCCCTCCCCTTCTCCTGATGTCAGCTGTAAAGCCGACAGCATGAGATTCGAGACGTACGACTCAAGGAGGATCTGCAGCAGAGCCAAAATTGCGGTACTTAGAAAGAATTAATTCATTTGAACTGTCTACAAAGTGTGCCTGATTTGCAAGCACACTTTGTAGACCTTTCCAATGAATTAATTCTTTTTAAAGGGACAGTAAGGTCTCAAAAAATTTTTTACAGTTATGTAGAGCTTAAAATATTAATCAAATCTCCCCAAACCCTATCTTCCAATCCTCTATGGTTTGAGAGGTATAGGGATGCAAAGTTCTCTTCTTCTCCTGATGTCAGCATCTAGCTGACAGCAGGAGATGCCGGTCCGAGCACCAGCAGGTGGCTCTGCAGCAGAGCCGAAATTGCGGTACTTAAAAATAATTAATTCACTGGAAAGATCTACAAAGTGTGTTTGCCAACACTTTTTAGACCTTTCCAATGAATTAATTATTTTTAAGTAACGTAAGTCGGGCTCTGCTGCAGAGCCTCCTCGAGTCGTACAACTCGATTCTCCTGGTGTCAGCTTTAAAGCTGACATCAGGAGAAGGGGAGGGAGGGGGGAACTTTGAATCCCTATATCTCTCAAACCATACTGGTTTGAGAGATAGGGTTTGGAGCAATTTGATTATTTTTTTAAACTCTACATAACTGTAATAATTTTTTTGGGACAATACTCTCCCTTTAAGTACCTCGACTTCGGCTCTTCTGCAGACCTTCCTGCTCTTCCCCGGACCGGGAGGGGGGGAACTTTGAATCCCTACATCTCTCAAACCATAGCAGTTTGAGAGAGAGGGTTTGTTGCAATTAGTTTATTTTTTCAATCTCTACCTAAATCTAAATATTTTTTAGGGGACATTACTGACCTTTTAAACAACATTTTTCTGTCATCCAATATAGGTTACTGGTAACTTTGGGTAGGAGATCCGCCCATTTAAGTAGGCATGAAAAATTCTAGAAGTGAATACAGGCAAAAGAACAGTTCTGCTATAGTTTTAACTAATTTTTTATTTTTCTGTTAGAAATTGAATGCCACCATTAGGCAGATTACTGACAATGCCCTTAGATGTGGCTAGCTCAGTATCCAGGTGCTTTGGTGAACCTTAAGCCCTGGGGAGAAAATCTTGGTTACAAGTTCTTTCCTCAGGAGTTTCCCACTGAGGAGTCTTCTTAATACAGGGTAATCTGAAGACAGAAGATCTGCAGGAAAGGTGAGCAACCCTTTGAGTTCTCAGGTCCACATGTCCTACGTTGCCCTTCCGCACGGGGGTTTCCTTTGAAGTTCTTATCGCACACTCCTGCACTCATTGGGTTTATTTGTATGTCTGTTGGGTGTTTTGGAGCAAGTTTCTGTGATAACTTTACCCTTTGTTTGCTGTTTTAGCATCTTTTGGGGGGTTGTTGGCACTTTCCCTACTAGGTTCAGTGTTTATTGGGTCTAGTGACATGTTTTAGTAATGTTTGGTGCAAATTTACTACTCAGTTACAACTTTGCAAAATGTGTGTTTGCTTTTACAGCAGAGATGCCATTGCTCCATTCACTTCTATGGGACTTTACAGTTTGGGACATATCTCTGCAACCGCTCGTTGTAGCGACTTCAGAGATGGCTCATTTTGTTTGTCTATCCATGCTATATTATCCAGTCAATGTTTGGTGTGTTTTGGGGGGCCCAGGGAGCTTCGGGCACTGTTGGGGTACTTTTTCTGGGAAAACTACATTTCCCATGAGCACTTGCATTGCACGCTCGTTCCTGATTGGCTCCCATCTCAGCAGCCATTTTGTTCTTTCACTGAACAAGTATCCTATGCAGGGCTTGGACTCTCCTTCTCTCCTCTGCAGATTTACCCTTAGCCTGCCAGATAAGTGTATTTTAGTGATTTCTGGGGTGAACTTTTAATCATACACACTGTAATTGGGTGATACCTTATACTTTGAAAGTTTTGACACTGTGAGGATGTCTATTCTATTGGAGCTTGGGGCTAGGCCTAAGACTAAGGATGCTGGGGTCTCTGTGTCCCCCATTGCGCATTGCTCCTCATGTCAATCAGGGTTACCTAGAGAATTCTCAGTTCATTTATGGTCAGCATGTTCTGTCCCTGAGTCTCCTCCAGGGACCTCAAGCCATGCAATAGAGCTAGTTTAGGTGCAACAGTTTACAGCTTCTACTAGGGGCCTCTGGTTTACATTCCAACTATTTCCATCCCAGTTACAGGGGTTTTTCCACTCCTGGCAGACCCCTACTTCTGTCAGATCTTCCCTGCCGAAGCCGCAGGGAGTACCTGACATATTAGATTGCTCTGAAGAGGAACTGTTGATGTATTCTGATGATGAAGAATGTTCTGCAGTGGTCTCCCCTCATTTCTTTGAGGACCGCTTTGAGGCTGATCCTGATCCCTCGGCTGAGGGCTTGATCAGAGCCGTCTTAACTAACCTAAACTTTCCCTTGGTTCAAAAGGTTTCTTCGGACCTCTCTGATGTGTTTCAGGAGCCTAAGAGGCCCCATACTTGTTTTCCACCTAACCCCACTCTTAACCATTTAGCGTCTGATGAGTGGAAATCTCCTGATAGAAAACCTTCTGTCTCCAATAAGTTTGCCAAGCTTTACCCCTTTTCTGATGCGGTGCTAGCTCAGTGGGTTCATCCCCCCAAGGTGGATACCCCTGTTTCTAGGCTTTCTAAGTCCACTGCTTTGCCAGTTGCTGATGCTTCCGCTCTTACAGACTGAACTAGCAAGAAACTTAAGGCCTCCTTCAAGTCCATTTTTGCCACCACTGGTACTTCCCTACGCCCATTGCTGCGACCTGGGTGAATAGGGCCATTGCGGTTTGGACTGAAAAGCTCCTACTCCTGCTATGTTGCAGCTACTTGCCAACATTTCTGAAGCCCAGCACTATGTATCTGCTGCTTTGTTTGATGCCATCCATTTGGTGGCAAGGGTTTCCACCATGTCTGTGGTTGCCAGACGAGCTCTTTGGCTCAAGACCTGGTCTGCTGACACAGCTTCTAAGACAGCATTGCTCTTGGCACTTCGCTGTTTGGGCCAGATCTTAAGGATCTGATTAGTGAGGCCACAGAGGGCAAGTGTACCCTCCTGCCTATGGTTTCCAGGAAGAAGTCGCCTATCAAGCAGAATCAGCTTTTTCGTTCCTTGCAGACTGAGATACGCCAGGCGAACCAGGTGGTTCTCTCAGCTCTGCGTTCCTCCTCCAACCCCAAACAACAATGGAAGCCTAAGGCCTCCACCAAGCCCAAGGCTTCCAAACTGGCCGGCTCCAAAAGGGACTGGCAGCACAGGCGCACTGACGTCACTATGGCAAGATGTCCGTGCTTCCTGCTGCTGTCAGCCTCCGAATAAGTCGAAAATCTTTTAAACCAGGTAATATTTCTGGTGACGAGCACTACTAAGCAGCTAGTCGCCAGATGAAGACTTAGATAAAGTTTTTGCGGGGTGGTAGTTCCCCTTTAACGTTCCAAAATCTTGTGACTATTCAGGTCCCTAAGTCAATAGACTTAATGGCATTAAGCAAGAACTGCAAGGTTTACATGGTTTCAATGTTTCCAGTGCAGACAGCAGAAGCAGTGAAATGCCTTATCACAGATTTAGAAATATAATCTAGGTTAGGGCTTAAAATGTGAAGTTCTTTGCTACTAGCCAAATCTGAAAAGTTAATCGCCACTGCAAGCCAAAACATACCCACCAAGGCTGAATTTCTACTAGCCAGGGCTAAATTTTCACTCGCTAGTGGCGAGTGGAAATTTTGAGCCCTGATCTAGGTTACATTTTTCCTTACTATACCCCAGTAAAGCTAGTTTTGTAATAAATAAAGGAAGAATAGCTGCAGTCCTGTCTGAAAACAGTTTTTCCTCTCCTCCATGGTATAGATATGGGCCATTTATGGATGATCTAAATACTTTCATGACTACATTAATTTTAACATTGGAATTAATAGGTCTTCACCATACTGAAGGAAAGCTTGAGCTCAGTGAGGGAAAAAAATTGTATGCACTACATCAGTAGTGCAATATTGGTCAGACATGGATTTTCCCTCTTTTCATCTAGTGCCACATACCCAATTATTTAAGTGGATCTTTGGGGAATGTATTTTGATATGCTTCAAGACACCTGGGACATAAGTCTTCCTCATGAAATTCTCAATATACTACAAAAATTCTATACTGATGACAACATGTTTGGTAACAAGATTTAATATTAAGATTAGCAGTAACCCATCTTGCACTGGGTCCTCATACACGGTAAATTACAATCTTGACATTTTTTGGAACTGGAAACCCAAATGCTCAGGAGAGGCAAGCAGTCACTAGGAATTTTTATTGTAAAATCTCCCACATTCTTAAATTCAGACAACACATAAGAATTCTGTTTGACTGAAGCCTGACCTCTCAAGCGGTTACACCAGAATTCCATGTTGTCTTTCCAGGGAGGGAGAAAAAAATAAAACTTTTGAGTGCCAGAGGGGTTCGAAACGCATTGTTTTGCAAGTAAACCAAAGACTTCCATATTTACAGATGCCCCAACACTGTGAATGTCAAACCTGCTGTCTTCCAGATTAACCCTTTAAATTCCAGAGTAGTGTGTCGTAAACACCGAGTGGGTTTTTTTTTGCTTTTTTTTTCCCCTAGTATTTTAAATGTTCAGTGTTTTACAAAGAAAAGTTGCAAGAAGTGATATGGACCCCCTTCGAAGGTAATACAGTAATTATAGTATTGGTAAGGTGAAAAGGAAACCTGCTTTAAGGAGTAAAAGAAGTGGTGGGGGGAGACTGGAAAAAAGAGAGAGAAAGATGGAGGGGAGAATTCCCACTAACCAGTTGTGTAACTAGTCATTTGAGGGATCCAGTGCAAACATGTTTTTGGGCCACCAACTTATAAATAATTTCACAGATAAATAACTAGAACTTATTGAAACCTGGGACAACCCCTGTTGTTACTCCCTGCCAACAGGGTGGGACTGTATTTTATACAGCATTGATGACTAGGCTCTCCTCCCCTTGTTTTTATTACATGGATAGCAAAAAATTATCAAATACAGGTGGCAAAGAGTACTGAAAGGGTAGGGGGTCAGTAGACAAATTTGCAGCACAGCTCTTTTTCTGTGCTTAGATGTAAGCTTAAAAACCACACTCTTGCAATAAGGGGGTATGTATGATCACTTTAGTGTATATCAGTGCATGCTCTGCAATCAAACTTATAGACTCGGAAGCAGACTCTTTCTATACCATAAAGCTGAGAGGAAGATGAGACTGCCTCGCTTCAAGACTTCCTGGATAATTAATATCCCTGCTTAAGGGTGGAGTTTCCATGAGTCACACCGTTATCTGTTTATGATTATGCTGTCAGTTTTTCTATAGAGAAGCCTATCTCTTTGCTTGTAAGTGTCTGTAATATAGTTTTTTTTAGTACAGTAACTAATACACTTATTATAGTTGTGCTGGTCTTTTCTCATTTTTCTACTGTGTCTCTGCTAAAAATATATAGGCGTTTTGTATAGAGTGTTTATTTAGCAGCATCTTTAATTAATTTAATTAGGTGATCCCTCTGCTGGATCTTTTTTTAAGATTTATATCCACTCATTTATAAATCAGAGATGTCCAAATCTGTCCTCAAGGGCCTTAAGCAGGCCAGGATTTAAGCATATCCTTGATCAAGCAGATGAGTGAGTTAATTAGTGTCTTGTTTGTTTTGACAAATACAACTGTGCTGAAGAAGGGAGATCTGTAAATCCTGCCAAATATTTGGCCCTTATGGACATAATTAGACATCCTGGCATAAATGATGGTATAGCTCTGGTTCAGAACTGCTTAACCTAGGGGCCAGGATCACCATGTATGATCATGGTATACAGCCTGTGAACTAAGACAGTTTTTCCCAAGGATATATCTTTGGAAGATGAACAGGCACTAGGTACCACCTAAGTAGTACTTTATATAAACATCTAATAGAATAACCTTGAGAGAGGATCTATCTGCATTGTGCCAGATATAATTTCAGACAGCTTCATTCAGAGGTTCTCACAGTTCTAAGTTCCATTTTAAGTCAACACATAGACAATTTAATTCTTTTAGAACAAACTAAACTTTTTTTAGGGTGGCAAGTCCACATTAACCCTTTGTGTGCCAGCAAGGTATCCAGTGCATTGCATTGCAATGCATTGGCTACCTCTCTGGCACTCAAAGGGTTAAGGGCCATATTCAGTTAGCTAAAGAGTTATAATTCTAGAGCAAATCAACTTTTATATTGGGGACAAATTAAAATGTTTATGTTTTGGAAACACATTCAGCATTCAAGGTGTTAAAAGCCCCATTTATAAAGGTAGTACATGCTCTGGTCTCACATGGTGCACTTGGTTTGCGCCAGAATTGCACCTCTATAGCTTCATGATACCGCCATAAATGTTAGATAATAGGCACATTATGTGGCTGTAGTTCAGTTACCTATTTCACCTAGCTTGGGACAGTTTGCTTTTTGGCTTTAAAGCCTCAGACCCTTGAGAGTTTTTTTTATATTATAACATGTCTGTCTAGTCAAAGCACATGGAATCCCCTCCCCTTGTCTGAGTTAGTCTTCTTCATTTCTGTATCGGGACTGTTCCACAAATTCATCATCCTTTCTGTCAAGTGACGTTAAATAATTTGCATCACTCTCAATGGATGACCTTTTGTTCTAGCTTCCCTCTTGTACTGTGTTTGACCTGTTGGATGCCAGAGAAGTCTGCATTGCATTGTGAAGCAATGCTTGAGACCTCCCTAGCATCAAGGGGTTAATGCATTCCTTGTAACCTCTAGCCTTTACTCCGAAGTAATATAGATTTAATGAAACCTAATGCATTTGTACACTCGTAAAATTAGCTGTTTTGAAGCTTTTACCATCTCCATTTTGTAAGTAGTGTTTTTAGTCTGCTCTGATTCTCTTTTGAGACAAAACAAACACTCCTGCTGTCTCTCTGGTACAAATCATACAACTGCTATTTTTTTTTTTTTTTTAAGACATTAAAGCGTAACCTCTGAAAACATATTTTTCACATCTGGACTCTGATTACTCTGTCCTTCAGTTTATCTGATCAACAAATTAAACAATTAAAAATGTGAGTAAGGAGAAAATAAGTAAATAGATTGTCAGTTGATGGTTGTGGTGTGTTGTCTTTGCTTAAAGGGCAATTATCATATTTTTAACTAAGTCTGCTTCTATGAGAGCAGACAGTAAAATGCCCAGAGCTGCACTCTGCTGCTCCACAATGGCTCCTATCAGTTTTTCAGATGGTCAAACAACAACCTCCTTGACTGGGACTCAAATGGAATTCTATGGTAGTCAGCCACAAACTCCTGGGCTGTGTGAATAGTCTCCCTAGACCTGTAAGTTGGGCCATCAAGCCTGATACAGGAGGTCTAAGGATTCATATCTCAAAGGACAGAAAATGATTCTGCCCAATACAGATCAATGCACTGGGGGAGCATTAGGGGTCTCCTTTGCTCCTTTGTTGCTCTGTCAGGGCTCACAGTGCAGCCCTTGCCTGCTTCATGTGTAGCTCTACTTCCAGGGGAAGAGATCTGTCAAGAGAGCACTATCCAAATGATAATTGCCTTTTAAAGGCAAAACTGTGTTTTAATTTGCTAAAAAGAATGGCCTGCTTAGGTGTGCTTCATACTGTAGTTGGGTAAATCTCTTATGTATAGTTTGTGATGCTGTTTCTATTTTTTAGCTTAATTTAGTCTGCCCTTAGTTCATAACTCCTTATTAAACTGCACCATAGGTTCCTGAAAGGATCTTTCTATGGGCTGTTAAAACACAGGCTAATTAACAAAGGGGGGGGGATTTAGAAGGCACTGTATTGGCAAGATGGTAAGTGGACAGGTGATTGAAGATCAGTAGAGAATTGTAACAAACAAATTAACAAATCAGTCTAAAGCAGGTGAGCACATCCAACTTGTCATTTACTCAAGGTTAAATCTGTATACATTACACTAATTAATGCATACATGCAGTACAGGCAATTCCTGTCTTAGGCTGGCATTACCATCCCCACTCAGTAACACTGTTAAACGTCAGTTAGTGGGGTAGGGTTAAGCCTTAATTAGCATAACCTATGAATCTAAGTAAGTGGAAAAACTACTTTTTCAAATAAAAATTACTAATACAACATCAAGGTCTTCCAAAATCGCCAAAGTATTTTTTAGGTGATAGGGTCCCTTTAACATTGCCAAGTTATATGTAGGTGCACTGCCAATTGATATGACAGTATAGGTCATTCCCTCTACATAGGTCTGTAGTCAGATTATATATTTAGGTTGAATATAGACAGAATAGCACAGTGTGTAGGTGTTCCTAAGAACTGTGTTGGAAGCCTCAAGAAAATGAGAGTCCGCTAAGTTAGAGTGGAGTGTCAGTGGGGCTGGAGTAATATATTCCACGACTGGAAAGATACTTTGTTTGCATGTTAATCTATAATTTGATTGATAGTTAATTCTCTTCCTCTTGGTTTTGGACTGCTCTGTCTACAGTTTCCGTCTAGGTGGGAGAGTAACATTCTTTTTTCCAGTGCGTAGCTATTAGCATATGGGTTATATAAAATAATAAAAAAATATATATATTAGATTTTTTTTTTTTTTTTTTAAGGAAAGGCCTATAGTACCAAAAAGAGTGTGGTAGTGTGCAAACAGGTGACTTCTTATGTGTAGACATATGTCCTATTCCAAGCAGCCTGTCCAACAAACATTTTGAGCCTTATTACACATTTGTGTGATTACACTAGATGTATGGTATGGTCCTTAGCTGTAATTTTATGCTTCTTCAAGATGATTTATGTAGCTTGATGTTTGTTTACTTGGTGTCAGTGCATGTTGCCACTGAGAGTCTGAAAAATGTTTGACGTCACACTCCTAAGTTTTCATGAATTGTTTTAATAAAATTTGGGGTTCCGCTCAGGTTTTACTGTTGAACGTATGCATCCAAAACAGCACATTGACAGTCTAGTATCTATATGAGCTGATGTGTGGATATGTCACTTGTAAGGAATAATCTCCTTTAGTGCACACATAGATTCAATATTTTTCATTGATTACAGAGACTGAACACAGTTGCTGACTTTTATTTTGTGCTATAACAAGCAATAGCACTAATGCCTCATAGTCTGATATCCACAGCTTTACATAATGTGCTTGGTGCGCACACACACAGATGATTTCAAAGGAATCTTAGATAGATACATATGATGTGCATTGTGGCTGAGCAGCTGGGTAACACCTGTACTAGTCCATGAATGACTCATGTAGTGTGAGCTGCCTCTAATGAAATCCATTTCAGATATTCCTTTGCCTTTCAGCACTATCATGGAAAATGAATGATTTCTTCCAGATTTCCATCTGCAAACTGATTAAATGGGTAAAATCACCCAAAGTCAAAGCCAATATTTAGTATCACTGTTACTTTTAAATTCTGCTGAAACAGAGCAATTGGAACTTGCAATGTTTGTAAATGTTCTTAAAGTTTCAAAGGAGAAGTTGCCAATTTATATAACATTTTAAGTATTCGATAAATATGGTTGAAATGTAAGAATTCTATATCTGTGAAGGTTTTAATCATTTTGCAGATATTTTGGTGACCGTAGAGGAACACACTTGTATCTTACTGCTATGAGTATTCTGTGGGGGAACCATCTCTTTCCAACACTGATACAGCATTGCACTTGTAAGTAAATATGTGCATGCACAATTGAGTAAATATATGCAAGATTGCTATTAGATAGTGAACTTCTAATTTAGCCATTGGATCATGGACCCAAACATTAAAAGGAAACTGGTCTTAATTAAAACATACTTAAAACAAGATAGGATACAAGAAAATGTAGGAGTCTTGTAGGCAGGAATTCTGTTCTCTGTATTAGTGGAGTCTGGAGGACAGGAAGTGAGATTTGACCCCAAATCCTCCAAAATTCGGTGTGACGCGGAAGACACAGGCAGCCACGTTCAAAGTATTTCTTCATCGGACTGTTATCTCTGTCCTATGGGAATCTGGGGGTGTGAGAAGGGAGCAAAGGAGGTTTACCCCAAAGGGCAGAGTCAGTGAGAGAGTGGACTGCGCACCCATCCTTATTGTCTGAAGCTGGGACTGCAGAAACAGCAGTGACATCAGATGCTGTATTTTGGCCAGTAAGCCAGGAGGAGCAGGTCTGCCTTACCAGTGAAATACTACAGATTGTGGGTTTATAAGTCCTTGTAGATATTGCTCATATGTATTTGTAACGGTTTTCTGACACTCAGACCAGGGTATGAAGTAAAAACACAGTTTTATTGAATCAGGACTGTAAAACAATGCCCCTAGGGGCCAGCACAGGAATAACAGTAATGGCAATTACAGACAAAGTGAATGCAATACAGTGGTAGGAATATGTGCTATGTATAGACGGGGAATAACCCCAAAGGGTTAACAGATGCAATAGGAGAGACTCAGTCTTAGCTTGGCCAACGCCCAGGATATATAGCAGTCTCTGGAACACAGTCTCTGAATAACGGAAAAGGAGTAAAGTGTCTGCACTGAATTCACTCTCAAGTTGGAATAGGAATGCACACCAGTGCCCAGAGCTGAGCCAATACCACCTCCGTGGGCTTAAGAGGAATGCTACTGCCAGAGCTGAAGTAACCAGAACCAGAATCGCCCTTAACTGAAAATAGTAGTAACCCTGCGTGTGCCAAATGGATTGTGCCCTGACACCCCTTGGGTGCCAATACTGATGGTTACTGCACAAGCTACAAAGAGCCGAAGCACTGGGAAGTGCAGTGGATAGCGTACCCTTTGAGCGTATGTAGGCCGGAGCCAGGACACCCTTCCGGTGCCGCACTCAATTCTCACAGCAAGAGCGAACAGACTACCAGCGCCAGCCAGCGCGGTCACGGTGCACACCGAACACCAGACAGACAGTGCTCTGCTGGAGATAATATGGCTGTAATAGAGGTACTCAGAGTAGCGGCTCAAACGGGTAACCGTATGCTTGCCAGGCGATAAAGGAGGCACGAGACCGGAGACTACAGGCACTGCACGGGTTAAGTGGTTCTGTACAGGAGAGAACAGCTTAGCAAACAGCGGATGGCAAAGCAACCTCAGGCTACAGCTAGACGATAGTGAGAGGAACAGCGAGTCACTTAAACAGTTCAGAATGTCGCCGGAGCGACCGGAGCAATACTGGAACACCGGAACAGCAGACAGGACCAGAGCGACAACCGGAACCGGATCAATACTGCAGCAGGAACAACAGCCGAAGAACAGGGTCAATCACGGAGCAGGGTCGTCAGCCAGAACCAGGTCAATCACGGAGCAGGGTCGTCAGCCAGAACCGGGTCAATCACTGAGCAGGATCAGGAGAAGAGTCATACAAGCCGGGTCGGTACACAGGAGACACTGGAACTCAGCAACGAGGTGCAGGAACAGGAACACCACGAAAGGGCAACTGACAAGTGCCCAAACTCCAGCATATAAAGGAACATCCTGGGCGGGCCAATCAGCTTCCTCCAATGCACAGGTCATTCAGCCAAGATTGACAGGGAAACACGGGGACCGTGATAGTATTTTAAATATATAAAATAGATTTTTTGGATATCAGATGTTCTGATTATATATCAAGATAAGAACAAGACACACCATTATAGTGTAAGTAGGATCAGTGGGGCTAGCGAGTATCTTCCCCAACCTGGACATATTAAACTATTGTGTGGACCAATTTGTTGTTAAAGGTTTGTGCTCTATTCGCATCGTTGTGGAGACTGAGGATCTTACTGTATGCCTGATTTCACTGAATCTCTGTAAGTAGCATGCACAGAGTGTGAGGATTTGGCGACGGAGGGTACTACTTTATAATTTTTTTTTTTTTTCATTTTATACATTTTGGGTTTGGAGTGCGAGATTGACGGTCATTGCACCTTTTGGAAGGGGGACCTCTTTATTGAATAAAGACTCGTGTATATGTATGTGTAGATGCTATAACGGACAGTGAGTACTGTACATTGCATGAGGGTGTTTGTGTGCAGTCATGGACAATTATTTCACTGTGCATGTTTTCATATACAACCTGCATAATATTGTTGATATTTCCTTTTTGTGTGTTATACACTTTCTCATTTGTGTTATACACTGTTTGTGCCATATACACTCTGTGTTAGGTAAGACACCAGATGTAAGAAGTGCGCATGAAGATTTTTTGAGTATTGTCTTTTAATAGTTTGGTGTTCGATTGGTATCTGCTGTGACTTCTACCCTGGTTATCTTTTGTCCACCAGTGGCTGTCTATTCTTCGTGGGTGCGCTTAACTGTTTTCTCTTTTTTATACCCCAAAATTTTGTTTGACTGAGTAGGCACAGGCAGCTGTTATCAAAGTTCCTTCCTGATCTGGCTGTTATCTCTCTGTCAGGAGAGAGCAAAGGAGAATTACCGAAATACCCCAAAATTCTGTGTGACTGACTGGGAACACACAGTGTTCCAAATTTCTTCCTGATCCGGCTGTTCTCTTTGTGCTAGAGGATCCTGGGGATGTGAGAAGGGAGCAAATATATTTTACCTCAAATACCCCAAACTTTTGTGTGACAGAGTAGTGACAGGTAGCAGTGATCCAAGTTAACTTGTGATCTGGGTGTTATCTCTGTGCTAGGGGAGTCTAGGACTGTGAGAAAGGAGCAAATGAGAATTACCCCAAATACCCCAAAATTCCGAGCGACTGACTGGGAAGACACATACAACCGTGATCCAAGTTTCTTCCTAATCTGGCTGTTATCACTGTCCTATCAGAGTCTGGGAACAAAACCAATTGAACAGGTAGTGTCTCTTTTTTTGACAGTGATAAGGATGGGGAGATAGTTAATTAAAATAAATACGTAAATTAAAAAAAATGATGGGTGGCAGAGACAGGAACCCTGATGTGAGCTCTAACCGAGGTAGACTGATACTGGATGACATAGAGTATTTTTGTACAGATCCAAGGCAAAACATCACACACAATCAGTTCTGTTGTGTACTTTACAGTAAGCACATACAAAGCAGTTGAATAGTGTCCACCGAACACAAAAGAGGTAGGGGGAGGGTAAAAGGATTAGAAGTAGTGCAGGGATATGTAAGAAAAGTGTTAGTCCAAAAACTGACTGCAGCCATGGTTGCCACAGTTTGTGCAATAAATGATGGTGAAGATGTAGTTTGTCAAAGTCCCACCAAAAGTTACACCACTACCATCACCAGTACTATTAATAAACCATCAAAAAGCTCTGCTGATGACGAGTCACATTCCAGTGTTGATGACATGTACAAGAAGGTGTAGCAGTTCAACCAACTGCTGCACCTGATTGTGACACAAACAAGCACAAAAACACCTCTCCTGAAAGTAGTAGCAAACGTTGTTAAAATCCCTCAAAGGGAAAAGTAAAATGCATTGTTTGAGACTTCTAAAAGCCTAGAGAAATATAAAAGTAGTGGGGAAGAAGCAGCGGCCAGTGTTGAGGATGACCTAATGACATGATGATGATGATGTAGATCTAGAATATATCCAGCCAGCATCTTCCTCTTCTTCAGGTACATATAAAGTTGAGAGTCTGAGAGATGATGACATGGCCAGAAAGTAAGCTGAAAGGCAAAGGCTCAGTCTTCCACCACTGAAAAGGAGCACTGTGCTCATCTAGATGAGAAAACAATTGCAAAGTCTGACCCCGGAGAAGCAAAGATGCCAAAAAATACACATTCATCCTGTCAGTTATCATCAGCATCATCACCACTTCCAAGTCCAAGTCCCATTCAGCTAAATACACACTAATAATGTTGAGTAACCAGCAACAACACAGGTTATCAGCATCCACAGCTTAAGCTTTGATGAGTATCTCTACTGCTCTTGGAAGTGCAGCAACTGTGACACCTAGTAGTAATACAATTTCAGCAACATCTAGCCCCATTAGTAGAATTAGCAGCCTCTCAGGAACCCCACAATGTATGAAGTCCATAGTATGGAGATAATTTACTCAGGATCCAAAAGCTCAGCATGTTGCTATCTGTTGTTTGTGTAAGAAGCATGTGAGCAGATGCATCATACCTAGCACCTCCTCATTGAGTTCCCACCTGAAGCTCCTGCTGCAAAGGAGTATGAGTCTGAGTCAGCTACCACCCACACCACCTCCATGTCATTAAAGTAATAACGTTACACAGTTTTTCTACTGTGTACTGCCATCCCACACTTACTAAGTTCTTAGAAAGAAGTCAAAACCTGCACAAAAGTAATGCAAAGTACACCTATGGAATAGTAAATTTGCCAAAATGTTGGCAGATGACATTCTGCTCTTTTCTTTGTTGAAAACAGAGGCTTTAAAGAACTGATGTCATGTGTTGCACCCTGCTGGAATATCCCAAGACACAGTTATTTTTCATGGATTTTTATGCCAATGTTATTTAAGCAGGAGGTTAGTGTTGTGGGTAGAGGACAAAGACACTCAGTCTGCTAACAATTTTTTCAAGACCTATGTTGCTATAGAAATCACAATTTTTACTTTCAGCTATTTATTTTTCCATGTCCATCGGAGTTAAGTTTCATGAAAAAAAGAGGGAAATCGTTTTTTTGGTCAAAATCATGCTGGAAATTTCTCTGACTTATGGTCCATCCCTATTAATTAGTCCTTAAAGCGGAACTATCACCTGAAACCAAAGATTTAACATGTGTTTTAATGTTTAACCCGACATTAGTGATGTGTGTGTGTTTTTCAAATCGCCTGGTAGTGCAGATATTTGCCCTGCAAAATCGGGCACTTCTGCGTTCTACGGGACCCTGTACCGTCTCAGGACTTCCCAGCTGCCCCAGGGAGCGTGTTCACGTTCCTCTATGAAGCTGGATTTCTGTGATGTAGAGTTACAGCAAACTACGTTTACATTGCTACTGAGGTTTCAACCTCATGATGACAGGGATTAAAAACATTAAACTATCATTAAAGGGTTAGTAAAGGGTGCTAGAGACATAAATCCCACAGAGACCATCAGTCTCTATTTGTTGCAATATGATGTCTCAGGTAACAGTGTCCCGTGCTACCAAGTGTCACAAGATGATGAATGCATTCTAGACCCATAAGAGTCTTATGCTTGTTATGAAAGGCTACATTGGCTCATCCAAGTGGGGTTACACAAATAATTTCCTTGTTATTGGCTTTTTAGCAGTGACAGCCTTTTCTGATGAGGTAGTTGAGATTAATGCAGAAAGAGAATTTAAAATGCTTGGTTAGACACGGGGCTAACCTGAGTACAAAATCAGGCCGAAGATCAAACAAAGTCTGTGGTTATAAATCTTATGAGAATGAGAGGAGGCAGCTAGTGTTCGCTAAGTAGTTACTGCATGACACTGAACTTAGTGTTTGTTTATGAAACTTTTGCACAGCCATATAACCACTCTGCTCTGAGTAGAGGGCTCATATATATTAACAGTATAACTAGACAACTTGCTTTTATGTTGCTGATGCAAAAGGAAAACCTAAAGCAAGCTGTACATTCTTTAAACACTTCAGTTTGTATTATATATGTTGTTTGAGCCAAACATCCAATGAACTCTAGCTAAACACATTTTTGAGTGGATTTTTTTTTGAGGGTGGGGGAATGAAAACTGGTGCCTTTGTTATTCCATCATACTGTGTATAGCTGTGGATGTGCAACTAGCATCAGGGCCAAATGCATTCACACTATGTGTGTGTGTCTGTATATTAGGTATATTGTAAAGTGTCAACTAACTTACTCAGCATTTGACAAGGGTCTCTTCTTCTTTGGGACCTCATCTTGAGGCTGTGTTGGGTATAAGACACATCATTGTGGATGTTTTTTCCCCACAAATAATAACTTCATGAAGGCAACAACTAAATTTAACCCCTTAGCGACCGTTGACGTACCAGGACCGTCAAGGGTAAATGTGATCCAACGACCCTTGACGGTCCTGGTACGTCAAGGGTTAAACTCTTCCATCGCGGCCTCACGGAGCGATGGAAGAGTTCAAGCCGCTTGTTACTAAGTGTCCCGGTATCGGGACACTTAGTAACAAGCGGTAGAAACATTGTTGCAACATGCGATTCGCTTCAAAAGCGAATCACATGTTGCAAAACCTGAATGACAGGGACAGTATTTGTAAATACTGTCCCGGTCAGATCTCTCTGCCTCCCTCCACCTTGCATACTGCTGAGGTGGAGAGAGACAGAGAGACATGCTGTTACTGCCTTACTGTAAAAAAAAAAAAGTGAAAAAAAAGTTTAAATAAAGAAATTTAACCCTTTGATCACTGTTCTGCAGTGATCAATAAGTGCCCCCCCATCTGATCACTCTTGGAGTGATCAATTTGCTGCAGATCAGTGTTTTCTGATCTGTGGGACACCCCCCATCCCCCTTGAATTTTTTTAGATTTTTTTAAAATTTTGTAAAATTTTTTTAAATTTTTTTAAATTTTTTTTTATAGTAAATATAGTTTAGGTATTTTGGTAGGTAGTTGGGTAGGTTTAGTGTAGACGTGTGTTAGGGAAAGTTTTAGGGAATAGATTTAGGTTTAGGGGGAAAAAAAAACAACAAACAAACCCCCCCCCCAAAAAAAAAAATATATAATAAGCGCCGTTTAGATAGGTAGTTCAATTGGGTTAGGTAGGTTCAGGATATACGTAGGTTAGGGTAAGTTTTAGGGTTAGATTTAGGTTTAGGGATAGCGTAAGAAAAAAAAAAAAAAATCCCAACCCCCCCCCCAAAAAAAAAAAAAATATATATAATAAGTGCAGTTTAGATAGGTAGTTCACTTGGGTTAGGTAGGTTCACGATATACGTAGGTTAGGGTAAGTTTTAGGGTTAGATTTAGGTTTAGGGATAGCGTAATAAAAAAAAAAAAACCCAAAAAAAACCCCAAACCCCCCCCCCCAAAAAAAAAAAAAAAAAAAAAAAATATATATATATATATATATATATATATATATATATATATATATATATATATATATATATAAAGTGCAGTTTAGATAGGTAGTTCATTTGGGTTAGGTAGGTTCAGAATATACGTAGGCTAGGGTAAGTTTTAGGGTTAGATTTAGGTTTAGGGATAGCGTAAGAAAAAAAAAAAAAGTTTTTTTAGTGGGCAAAATGCAGCGCAGGTACAGCGTTGAAGAGGCATATGCCTTTTTGGCGTCTGACTCTGAGGCAACAGACACTGCGTCAGATTTTGACATAGCGCAGTTTTCAGAAAGTGAGAGCAGCTCTAGTGATGACGCTGGGCCTTCTGTCAAGAAAAGACGCACTGCCCCAAGAGCTGCTCTGGCAACTGCCCCAGCACCTGCCAAAAGAACTGCCCAAAGACCTACCAAAATACCTATCCAAAGAAATGCCCCAAGTGCTGCCCCAAGAGCTGCCCTGGCAACTGCCCCAGCACCTGCCAAAAGATCTGCCCAAAGACCTACCAAAGAAATGCCCCAAGTGCTGCCCCAAGAGCTGCCCTGGCAACTGCCCCAGCACCTGCCAAAAGATCTGCCCAAAGACCTGCCAAAAGACCTGCCCAAAGAAATGCCCCAACACCTGCCACTCCGGATCCTAATGAATGGGTATCAATTTATGCCCACAAATCTCAGAATTCACAGGCAACCCAGGGATTCAGATTGATGTGGAAGGATTTACCCATGATCATTTTTTTGATTTGTTTTTGGGGGAAGACATTTTAGGTGAAATTGTTTCCCAAACCAATTTGTATGCAGCCCAGGATACTGCCGCCAACCCTAAGTGTGAAAAACGCTGTTTTTTTTTTTTTTTTACTTACGTCATGGTTTACGAGGGATTGGTGGTAAAATGGCTGTGTATAAAATTGGAAAACACACCTAAAACGAGAGCCTGGGGTGTCTACTTTCCAAAAATATACACTTTTGGGGGGAAATCTTAAAAAAAGAGCACTGTTACACAGCCCCAAATGAGACATGGCACCAGTAACGCAAGCTGTGAAGATTCAAAGTGTGAACCTGGAAACGCGCATGTTCCAATTTGGCCCCCGTAGCTCCCCCAAACCATGAGAAAGCTATGCATATGGGGTATTGCCGTACTCAGAAGAAGGAGCTGAACACTAATCAATTCAGTTTATAAAATCTTCACCTATTCTGTGCTTGAAATTCACATCAACATTGAAGGCAAAGTGTGAAAAACGCTGTTTTTTTACTTACGTCAAGTTTATGAGAAAGTGGTGGTAAAATGGCTGTGTAAAAAATTTGAAAACACACCTAAAATGAAAGCTGGGGGTGTCTACATTCCAAAAATATACACTTTTGGGAGGAAATTCTAAAGTGCAGCACTGGAACATAGCCCAAAATGAGTAATGGCACCAGTTAACCAAGATGTGAAAATTCAATATTTGTTCAAAATTGGGCCCCGTAGCTCCCCCAAACCTTGAGAAACCTATGCATATGGGGTATTGCCGTACTCAGAAGAAGGAGCTGAACACTAAACAATGCATTTTTAAAAATCTTCACCTATCATGTGCTTGAAATTCACATCAACATTGAAGTGCAAGTGTGAAAAACGCTGTTTTATTAACTTACGTCAAGATTTACGAGCGATTGGTGGTAAAATGACTGCGTAAAAAAATTGAAAATATACATAAAATGAAAGCCTGGGGTGTCTACTTTCCAAAAATATATACTTTTGAGGGGAAATCTTAGAGTGGAGCACTGTTACACAGCCCCAAATGAGACATGGCACCAGTGATGCAAGCTGTGAAAATTCAAAGTGTGAAACTGGAAACGCGCATGTTCCAATTTGGGCCCCGTAGCTCTCCCAAACCTTGAGAAACCTATGCATATGGGGTATTGCCGTACTCAGAAAAAGGAGCTGAACAGTAAACAATGCATTTTTAAAAATCTTCACCTATCATGTGCTTGATATCAACAGTAGTATTGAAATGTAAGTGTGAAAACTGCAAAAAAACAAAATATTACCACAATTTTGAAATTTTTTTCTGGAAAAATAGCTGCATCAAAAACTCCAAAATTCTCCTGATTATTTACTTTATGTTGTGTAGTTTTCAGAAACATATACCTTTGTGGGACATTTTTGGTTCTGGCACCGTCAGCTAAGCTATGATGCTCACATGCCAATTGTTGAGAAATTACAAGTTGGAAATAATGGCATCCATCTTGTAATATTTACCTTGTAAATGTGAGGAAGTGATTGAAATACTAGGCATATGGGGTATTCTTATATTCAGGAGAAGCAAATGAATATATTTAGGGGTATTTTTTGTCATAAACTAATTGTATGCAAATCCTGACACGAAAATATAAGCAAAATGTTGTTTTTTTTCAATTTTTTTCCTCTTTTTTTCTATTTTAATCAAATTAAACAATGAGGTATTCATATAATTGTGGTATCAAAAGAAAGCCCTACTTGTGCTTAAAAAAACAGTATATAATTTATGTGGGTGCACAAAAGGAATTAAAGGGGAACTTTCACCCCGCAATAACTTAACGTTCGCTTGTTGCACACGGTGCAAAAGGGACTGACAGCGCAGGCGCACGGACATCACTGTGAAGAGACGTCCGTGCTTCCTGCTCCTGTCACCATCGGCAAAAAGCCGATATCTGAAGAACCGGGTAATATTGCTGGCGACTAGCGCTACTAAGCAGCTAGTCGCCAGGTGAACAACAAGCGAACGTTAAGGTATTGCGGGGTGAAAGTTCCCCTTTAAAGAGAAAATATGGTTGAACAAAGACATAGTCAAAAAAGTCAAAATTGCTCCGGTCCTTAAGTCAAATCAAACTCAGATTTTCCCGGTCCTTAAGGGGTTAAGGAGATCTTAAGTGTGTGTGTATATATATATATATATATATATATATATATATATATATCTTTTTTTGTTTAAGGCACCCCAACACCGAGTCCTGGATTTTCAGATCACACCTAACATTTTAAAAGTAATATGTAGTTATTTATATGTGTCACAATCAGAATAAGAAAACCAAACATTGTTCATAACAAGTTCCAACAATATGTATTATTTACAGAAAAGCAGGAGACTGGTAGAGTAAAGTTGATACCTTTATTGACTGAGTAGCTTTAGTGTGCAAGCTTGCAAGACCACTTAGGTCTATTTGCCAAACATGCCTGATGAAGAGACCTAAGTGGTCTTGAAAGCTTGCATTCTAAAGCTGCTTTATTAGCTGTAATGGTTATCACTTTTAATCTACCAGCTTTCTGTTTTTTCCACAGCTAACACTCTACCACATTTTACCTAGAAAAGAAAGGCCATCTAATTTGATGTGTTTGGCACACCAAAGTGCCATGGCACCCTGGTTTAGAACCACTGCTCTATATCCTAATTATGTAATCTGTGCAGAAGGATTCTTATGAGATAGTCATACTACTATACACGTTTCATCTTGTGAAAACATAATCAAATTAAAGTGGACCTGCCAACATAAAACAAACTTAGTTTATTTTCCATACAATTTAAATGTCTATATGTTGTATTTGCTATTTTCTATGAAATAAGTTTTTGAGAATTTACTCTTTATATATTGGTGGTACAGTGTGACACTGTATGACAGAATCCTTTACAATATGTTGATTAGTGATATTCAGTGCCCAACTTCTCACTCTCTTTACTATTAGAAATGACCCCAGTGTGTGGGCTGTTTCTATTCTTTCATAACACAGTGTGTGTCCGTGCATGCCTGCGTTAATATTGACCCAGCACATAAGCAATAGTTAGTGTATGGTGCCATACTGCACCACTAACAAAAAAGATTAATCCCACAAAACTAATTCATTGTATTACCAAAAATGGCTAGCACAACATAGGCAGTTTTAATTCCTTTAAAACAACTAATTCTTATGGTGACATTTCCACTTTAAAATCTGAAATGTTCTTGTGTGTTTCTGCAAATGGACAGCTATGTAAATTAGGTTGTGCCATCCTACATCATGGATAATGTGTATGACATTATGTTTCAATCATAAACTAGCCAAACAAATTAATAAATGCCATCCAGAGTTTGGAAATACTTTCCTGCTGGGAAATTCTCATGATAAAAGATAAGTATAGGGTGACCATATGCACAGTACAAAAGTACAGCAATTCTGGGGCAAACCAACTGCAATACTAAGAACAAATAAACAATTCCATTGATTTAAATGAGGCTTTTAACATGTTGAATTCTATTCAGATTTCCAAGCAGTGTGCTGGAGACCTCTCTAGCCTTCAAGTCAGGGGCATGATTACAGGAGGTACAGAGGGTACAGTTGTGCTGGCTCCCAGTCCAGCAGTTTCTAGTTATGCATGTGTGAAAATATTTTTGTTAGGGGCCCAAAAAATGTTGGCACCAGGCCCTACAATGACTGCTTACGCCACTGCTTCAATGGAGAACAGCCTCATTTGAATTTCAGTTTTTTTCTGTTATCCAGTTTTCTTTGTGTACGTGACATCAGTATGTTTTGTTTTCAGCTTGGTCACACTTGGACTGAATGTGACATTTCCTTTCCATGCAGTCTGTCCTTCACCATTTCAATTTAGATTTATTATCTAAAGCCCTCTTTTAGTTTACGACCAATGGTAATTACCCCAATCAGCATCAAAACAAAAGTAATTTATGTGGCAATGATCACTCTCCAGTACTTGCTAATGAAAACATTTACTTACATGCTGAAGATTTGCACTGTTTGATCCCCAGGACTTCCTGAGTTGCATGAATTCTCTGAAAGCCTTTTCAGTTTGTCAGACCTGCATTGAAGCTGCTTCAATATGGTCATTATTGAATCATGTAGCCTCTCCTCTGCTGGGTTTCCCTCCAGTTGTGTAAATGGACAGAATTTTGGTCAGTACAGCAGCACTCTTCTGTAAATTATTTTCAGTTGCACTGTTTGATTGACAAGTAGGAACAAAAGCCAATTGAAGGCTTACTGCAAGGTCAGTGCCAGCCTAGTCAGGGATCTTGAAACTAATTAGCTGCATGCCACTGCAAAAAAACTTTACTAATATTGTTCAGAAAAATTGCTCTTTCATTCATCATCAGCAAGACCTATTTGATTGCAACTGGTGTTCTTTCTCTCACATTTTTATGTATATTTAGTTCCTATTTCTACTGTACCTACTAATCTATTAATCTAACCTACTAATAAAGTGTAGAATAAATAGAGACTATGCCCAGGCCCCAAGGTAAAATATTATCTTTAAACCTTCCATGACTTCCCTTTATTATGCAGAGTTCTATCTCCCTCTACTCCCACTCACCCATCACCAGTGTTGGCAAAATGGAGACTTAAGAGACACCTGACTGAGCTGCAGGGTTGGATACAAAGCAGCCACTAAGGGCAGTAATGTGACAGGCAGAGAGTCAATAAAAATGCAGTGCCAGTAATACTAGTAAAAAGAACGTGTATAAGAGATGCTCAGTGGCCCAGTAGCAGGCAGCTGGTATATAAAAACAGGGAAGATACCAGCTCAAATGTAATAAACAAAGGTAAAAAATAAAAATAAATTGGGCACTGATAGGCCATACCAATAAAGAAAATCTCTCACCCTAAGTCCAGCGGGGGTGCTCATGCTATCATATAGGGATGAACAATGTGAAGGTAATTGATAATGGCAGGATTTATATTATTCAATTTATTTGCCTCCTCTTAATGGCCAATGAAATGCAACTTTTTTTTTTTTTTTTTTTTAAACTACCATCATAATATTCATAACTACATGTTGTAAAAACAGTTATAATGAAGTGAAAAATCAAGTCAGAAACATCCTTCAAAAAAGTTGTAAAAACAATTTCTTACTACATTGTAATTGTTTATACAACTTTTTTTGAAAAATAAATGTTATACTTTTCAACAAGCAGACTGATTTGGATTCACTGGAGGTGGAACTCCGAGCAGGGCGGACAGTTTATACCTGCACACTATTTTTATTGACTTTAGATATGTAGCCGGTGTGTTTTAAATTGTGAGTATCATTTTAAGATATTCTGTATTTAGTATCTTGTGGATTGCACCTCTTCTGGCTGTTGTGTTTTGTTCTTCAAGGATCCTGTAAGAGGTTTTCCGTTGGCATTGGAGAGCTGCAATCTGTTCCTATCGTGGGCTGACTGAGTGGGGGCAGTCGTGAGTCCCTCATCTGTCCAGTTGACCACTTTTGAATATTGTAAGTAAGGTGGTGAACTGGTGAAGGTGTGTTTTACCCAGAATATATTACACTAGAAGTGCCCCTTCTGTCTTTCTTCTTGTATCTTGACGAAGAGGCATCTGTGCTCCTGCACTGTCAGTCCCCGTCTCCTCTCTTATAGGCTAAGGGGAGTTGCACTGTACCTTAAGGTACAGACAGGGACAGATAGCGCAAGCTCGCAGATGTCTCTTCAGCAAGATGCCTGCCGGTGAGTCTCCAAATAACTTAAATTTCTAAATAATGCTGGACCTAATTAGGATTATCAAATGATTTATCCACATTTCTCTATAGTAAAAATTAATTCGGGGGCACTTTTGTATGACTGATATTTCAGATTTAATAGGGAAGTTTCTTTAGTATCTGAATTATAAAGCAATTACATGGGTTATAAAACTACTATACCGTATGTCATTCCCTCCACCCTTTATCTTTGAAGTAAATCTGTTAAAACTTAGGTTTTGACTTTGCATTTTTGCAACTGCTTTATATGTAAAGTCATATACTTCTTCTTAACCAATTTTATTACAATAGTTCATTGTTTTGGATATAAAACCTGTATCCTATGCACTAAGATCTCTCCAACTTGAGAACTCTTAGTGCATAGATATCATAGAATAAAGAGAATTAATCTCAGTGGAAAAGTCATCTCCTCTTTATCCCCTCCTTTATCACACCTTAGTTTATCTTCCAGTACTCTGTCAGAGACAATGAAAGCAGAAGTGACTGAAAAGATGGAACTGTGAAGCTGTAACCATGACTGATAAAGTTATACAGCACTGAGTTCTAGATATGCTGAAAATAAAAGACTGGACTGGACGTAGATAACTTCATTGCATCCTCTATGCTTCTGTTAACAAACAATAAGACAGAGATTGAAAAAATGTACACATGAGTGTTTTGTTTTTGCACATTTGGCCAGAATTACAGATGCATTCTCATGTATGGAATGTGCAGCCATCTTCATTAAATGAAGGTAATACCATTCACTTTATAAGATCCCACTTTTTTTCCCTTGCGGTTGCAGCCATGTCCTTTTCGCTGTTTCAGAGCGCTCTCGTCGATTAAGCTGTAAGTGGTTTATTTGTCCACTGTAAATTCATTTGTATATCTTAGTATGTATGTGATGCATTTGTAGTGGAGTGTTTACTTAGCTGACTACAATCTGTGCAGACAAATTTCTCCTGGAAGACAGGACCAATGGAGTTAAATAACTTCCCTCAGGAGGGCAGGACACTCCTAAAAGCTCTCAGAAGCCATAGACTCCCTTCCTATTTCACTTTACCCTACCAGACATGCTCATCTTAAAACTGGCCTCATAGTAGGTTCAGCAGGGCAAATATTCTCTTAGCTGGAGTTTTTATTAGCTTACATGGGGATGTTCAATCCCCCATTAGATGGCCTTCTATCCATGGCCTCCTTGATTAATATGGACTAGGGTTCAGGCTTATAAGGGACTTGTTTCTACCTAGATGAATGTTTTCTTTCATAGCCCATTCTTGTTTTCTTTTATACTGTATAGGAGCCTAAAAACTGAAGAGGATTCCAGTGAACAGATCCCATGAGTATGACCCCCCCCCCCCGTCTGTCTGTGTAGCAGCCACATTTTGAGGTCTTTGATGATATTTCTAGTTCTGCACTCTGCTCTTCATTTTTGTCAGCCCAGTTCCCTTCTCCTTATCAGAGGTTGTGTTATTTTATTACTATAATTAAATGTATATTATTTTAGTTCTTATCCATTATGGGCCAGGGGTGCCTTTAAGAATTTGGCTCTTGTGGCCTCTGTCTGTCTGGGCAAGGTTTTGTCAGGTTCCCCATGTTCCTTCTTTTCTCAGAAGCTGCCTGTTTTTCTTTTCCCCCACCAGTGTGGGTTTGTGCCCAGGTCATCTGATTCAGCCCAGGCTTGCCCTCCCCAGACATTTTAGCAGTCCTTGACAGGCAAGAAGCTTACTCAGTGTTTCCAGCTGGTGAGTCTACCTCTGCCTGACTTTCAGGGGTCTGGTCCACCTTAGGTGATTGGATGTATCACATAGGTTTCAAATTCTTTCCACTGTGTCACTTTCTTTTGTCCAGAGTTCCTCGCATTCTAATGTAGGGTTGTTTATTTGTAGAGTTTATATCCTGGCGGATATGCAGATCCTGGTACCTTTTCCTGTTCAGGAAAGATTCATGGGGTTCTAGTCTTATACTTTAGTAGTTATGGATGGCGGCTGTTGTCCTATTCGGGTTTTGAAGTATCTTAACCAATTTGTTCTTTCACCCAGGTTTGAGATGGAGTTTTTGTATACTCCCATCTATGCAGATCATCAGCATTTCCTTTAGTTGGTCTTTTTAAGATCACTGTTCTTTCTTTTGGGTGGGTGGTCAGTAGGTTGTGTGGTTTTTTTTTTGTTTTTTTTTTCTTGTTTGGGCGGATGCTCACATTTAGTCCTCTGTCCACCAGTCACATTCCAGGGATAAACAATGTCCTGGCAGACTTTCTCAGCCATCAACATCTGCATCTTGTGAATTAGGGATTCAACCAGATGCAGTCTGACTCCATAGTCCAATTGTGGGGTCTTCCAACTTTGGATCTCATGGCCTCTTGGTTGAACTACAAGGATCCCCTGTTCTGCTCCCCGATCTTAGAACCTTCTCACTGTGGATGCATTCTCATTCATTGGCAGTTGTCAGTGGCATATATGTTTCCTCCATTCCCACTAGGTCCTTGGGTATTGAAGAAAGTAAGGATGAACTGTGCTAATGTAATTCTTATCACCCCATTCTGGCCCTACCACACATGGTTCTCAGATCTTATTCTAACTGTAGCTCCTTCTTGACCTCTTTTCTCATGGTCTTCTTTGTCTCATAGAGATGGAGAAGTTGGCATTGACTTTGGAAGGCAGCATCCAGAGGAACAAAGGTTTCTATGGCTATGATGAAGACCCGCAAACCACATCCAAGGTGTATTATAGGATATGATCCCTGTTTTACAAGTGGTGCAACCATCCAAGGTCATGGCTATATTCTTTTCATCTTTTGGTTATTTTAGCCTGTCTTCACGATGGGCTTCAGAAAAGGCCTTGTGTTAGAGCAGAATTCTGGACCTTACTAGAGCTATCTGTACTTATTCAGAGGCAATAATGCCTTATTACCTGCTGTGCAAACCTTTTTTCAAGAGGTTTCTCTTACCTGAACAGTCTTTAGGAATTACACACAAGAGCATTGAGGAAATGATTTCTGCTGTGAGGAAGTGATGGAGCTGTTATACTCCCATTCCATGGAGAACTGCAGCCAGAGGCTCACTTCTTCCATAGACACTAATGGAATAACTGTCATGACAACAGATGAACATCAGGTGAGCTCTCTTTGGCCCCTATGGTGCAGTTGCCATGTAGTATAATCATTCAACTTTTCTATTTAATATGGGGCTCTTCATGATTTTATGTGTCTTGTCGAGGTTTTTTTTTTTTTAATCAATGAGTTTTCCTATTTCATGCTTTAATTTGCAGTGGAAATCAAGATAAATTTACCTGAATATATTTCTCTGATATGGGCCAATTTTTATTTAATGACACACAACTATAGTTATCAAATCTGATAACTTTGTAGTGAAATCCATACTAGCTCTCTGTACAATTACGAAACAGAGAGTGATATGCATCATTGCTAAGGTTTAGGAGGTAGTGGGGCAAAACAACCCCCCTCCATACTGTGTTACCATAGATGCCAAGAAGCTGTCTTAGTTTGGTTGGGATTTGACCAAAAGGCAGCAGCTGAAGAATGCTGTAACTCATGCTGAAGGCAATTAAGTAAGGGAACTTTGTAACATGTCATTACCAGACATTTGCTATTGGAACATCTGCAGTATGAAGTTAGCATTGCTTCACACCTAGTGTTTATTTGGTTATTATGACATTAAAAATAGAGTAATGTGTGTTTAAATGAGCTCTCAATTTCATAATTTTCCCCCCAACAGTACCAATACTTTCCCCCAAAAGAACGGGATCTCTTCCAAATAGATTACATATGAGTGTAGAACATTTACATAATTATCCTTTTAGGGAAAAATGAAAGATGTGCATAAAGTAAGCCAAACGAAATACCAGTAATGCATTAATAGATGTAGCAGATTTTATTCATTAGACAGTGAAACCTCAGAGTTGATCTGATCACAGAAGATTGCACAACCCTGACAACAAAAATACTACTTGGCAATAGTTTATGTATATCGACTTATTTGCATGAGGGAATTCTGTATTTTGTATGTTAGCCATTGCAAGAAAATAGCTGACCAGATTTCTTCAGCCTCCCTTATTACTCCCTTATTAGCTCGTAGCAGTTTTAATTCTTCAATCTTTTTCTTAATCAGCTCTAGGCAATGTTCACATGGAAGTGAAATCATGGGGAAAAAGAGTGTGTTTTGGCAAGTGGGTTTCATATGCAGTTTGTTGAAGGGCTTTTTGTCTCCTGCATCCCTTACTCTCAATTAAAAAATCTGATCAAAATACAGTTACCTGTGTTATCAGTGCAGTCCTGTTGTTATCCCTTTGAAACTCATAATACAAATCTGTTGAGATATCAGCATAAGGTTGGACAAAGCTGCAGCAAGCTGCATTGCCCATCAATGTGTAAATCTCCCATGTGAATGGCCTTATTAGCTGCAATAGTCTTTATATATAAACACAAAGTGAAGTGATTCTGGGGCCACGACTGCATTGCAAAGCATCCAGTGGGTTAAACAAACTCATTTATGTCAATAGAGATTTATATTTGTACCCTAAGGTGCAGTTAGTTTGCCCCAGAATTGTTCCAGTTCTTGTATACATAAAGTCCATGAAGTCAGATGCATCTTTTTTCCCCTTTCTTTTCATGAGCTGTGAACACATTTCTAACTTCACCTGTTTGATATTTGAATTATTGATACAAAAGAAATCACAGTGGTGGTGCTCCACCATTAACCCTTTGGGTGCCAGAGGGGTATGCAACGCATTGCTTACAAAGCGTTGTGTACCCCTCTGGCACTTAAAGGGTTAAGTGATATTCAGAGATAGTGATCAGAGGAGTAATAGTCATATTGACAATCCAGGCAGACACTATCCCCATCTCCCATGCACCTTTGTGTATATAATCAAAGGGTCTTCTAGGCCTGTATTTCCTTTTCCCCTGCCAAGTAGCCCAAATGATTGAAAATTTGAACAACCATTTGCAGTCTATAGAGGCTTCTAATGCATTGAAAAGCAGTGAGCTGCAGACCTCTCTAGCCTCCATGGAGTTAAGTACCTTAATACTGATCTTCATTATTTTTTTTTATTTATTTTATTTATTTATATTTTATTTATATTTTTAAATATAAAAAAGGCAACTAACACATATTAGTACTACATTAGAAGGGATGATCCTCTCTTGGAGCAATTCAAGATTTGCAAGGCCATATGACAACCTCTCCTTGCACCACATTAGCTTTGGGGGTCTCTATTACTTCATCCATGCTCCATTTACTAACAGTTCTGGTGATTTCTTATGTGCACAGCCTGGAACTGACAGTAGGGGGGGAGTATGGAACTAATGGCGCGATGCAAGAAACCTGCACAATCGCTATTTCCTGTGTGAAAACCACTAGGGAATAGGTTTGCCCATGATTTTGTTGAATTGCGCATGAAAAAAATCAAGATTAGCGAACAGCTGCACATATTTATTTTTTGTGGGCGTGGTCAGGATTAACGAATCTGAGTGGAATAGCAAATGCACCTAATGCAGGAAGTGCTATTGCGAATGAATTTATACATCTGTGTAGTGTTGTCGTAAAAATATTTTTTTTATGCGCAATTCAAGAAGCGTTTGGTGTTCAGCTTCCTGGATTAGAACATGTGCAAAATCTATCTGCGCACAAAAATGCCTTTAGCAGATGCGAACATTACTTGCATCGTGCCATAAGAGAGTGGCTCTGTACAACAATGCACCAGAACATTTTGTAAAAGGTGTGCTAAGCTTGGGGACTGGGTGCACTGCAGTGTGAGGGAAAAATAAAAATTAAATAAAGGGTAAGGATAAAGGGTTATCAAAATGGTTTTGCGGGCAGCATTATAATTAAAATTAGAAATGCGGTGTACCGGTGTGGTGGGCACATTTTTGACAGGCCTACTCTGCAGAAAACATCACTCAGTGCTGCAGAAAGACTGAAGCAATATATAAATAGCTCTGCTTTCACAGACAGTGATAGAAAGCTCTCTGGAAACAGTGATCCAGGTAGCTTAATGTCAAGGACAAAAAACATAGGCAATTTTATCATAGGTCAAAAAGAAGTTCACTCTGTGTTTATGCTTTTTGCTTCATTGAGCACCACCATCCAGAAATAAAATTATTATGTCTTAATCTTTATATCTACTACCCTTTCAGGATCTTGACGAGTTAGCAGAGTATTTCTTCCCAATGTGATGGGCACCCCCCTCTAATACTGAGAGGGTTCATTTGTCACTGCAAGGGAGAGAAGAGAACTTTTATCCAATTATTTACTTAGCCTTTGAGTGAAAGGTGAGCAATGACACCATTTGTCATTTAAAGCGTTAATCAGCAAAATATTTTTCTTTTTGCTGGACTTATTGGAACACCTATGAAAAAATCTATATTGTAAGTGTACTTCCACTGCTGAGAGATGCATATTTCCAGAGTTATTACCATTTAACCTGTGTTTGTTTACATTAGCAGTACCCTCTAGTGGTAATTCCAATTAGTATTTTGTTACATTTTAATAGAGAGGAAAGTCAGTGACTTACAGTTCTTCATAGAATATGATGTAAACTTCCTGTCAGGAAGTAAACACATAGGGCCATATGTTCAAAGGGATAACGATAAAAAGTTGTGGTATGAATGACAAAAATAAGTAATTGAATGTATGAACGACATATTTTCTATAGCGTATACGACCAAAAACTAGTAATGTCCATTGTGTACGACACAACTCCAGAATTAACGGGCAAGGGCGTGGCTAAACTATTCTCCAGTGTTGTTTAACCCCTTAATGACTGGGGTTTTATTTTTTCCATTATAGCGAATGACTTCCCTGACTTACCAGGTAAGTCGTCTGTCACTAAGGGATAGAGGAAAAGAAAATTTGTCATAACTAACGACAAAAAAATGTCTTTCAAAAGACAAAATTTGTACATTAAGAAAAAAGTGGAGGGAATGTGAAGTTCAGAATGTGATAATTTTTGTCTTTAGTTAAGACATTTTTGTCATTAGTTAAGACATTTTTTGTCGTTACATACGACAGTTTCAGTCAGGACAAACGACATATTTCCAATCATAACCAACACTCTCTGAAAATATTAATGAGCCCAACGACACTGTACTTTGAAAAGTCGTTACAAACGACAAAAGCTATTTCGCTACCTTTGAACGTATGGCCCATAGTAAATTCACTTCCTGATTATTTGTACTTTTGAAATTTGTTTTACTCAGCAGGAAAGGATCTTTAAAATATAGGTTTTCTTAAAAAAAAGTTTACTACATCTTAAAAAAAAAAAAATAATATTAATTGTTTCATTTTAATTAATAGACAAAAGCTTTTAAAGCGGAACATTCACACCTGAAAAAGTTTTTACCATATGTTTCATTATGTTACTAGTATTAGGAAACGTGCTTGCTTTTTATTTACTTACATGCTTTTAAAGATATTTAATCTTCAAGCTGTGCACTTCCACATAATGCGGCAACCTGAATCTTCAGCACAGCTCTTCAGGACTTCCCAGTGCTGTTTAATTCTCCCCCGTCTCCCTCCCAGCTGCCCAAGGCAGTGCATTTATGCTTCCTTTCGGGGTGGTCTGAATCGCTTCTATCATTATCATTATACCGAGGTTGCAGGGTGCCGCATTATGCGGAAGTGCACAGCTTGAAGATTTTAGTTAGTAGACACATCCAATACCATAAAAACTTTATTTATTTTTTATTTTAAGCTTCGATATTGTTTGAATTTAACTTACAAAAGTCTGTGCTGCATCCACTTCTGGGTGACTGTGGTTCTCTGCTGTTACTGAGCTCTCCCTCTGCACTCCTCCCTCCACCGATGACAGAGGCTTCTGTCTGTAAGCTGGAGTGGTCTCATTGGCAGAGATCGATATCTAGCCAATGAGAGCGTTCCAGCTTACAGACAGAAAGCCTCCGTCATCGGAGGAGGGAGGAGAGCAGAAGCAGAGCATCAGGCTGCAGTCTATGCGGAAGTGGCTGAAGCCCATACTTTTGTAATTTAAATTTAAACAAAATTGAAGCTTAAAAAAATAAATAAATAAATAACGTTTTTATGGTATTGGATGTGTCACCTATTTTGGGGATGTTGTCCATAAGTGACACATCCACTTTAAATATCTTTAAAAGTATGCAAATAAAAAAAAAAAGCAAGCACGTTTGTTAATACTAGTTTCATAATTAAACATATGGTAAAAACTTTTTCTGATGTTCCCCTTTAAGTCAGAGGTTCATTTAGCCCCATTTGAAATTTGTATTTTTCCCTTGGGTGGTTTCTCCCAGAATTACTTCAATTTTCATTTGATCATTAGGCCCAGACATGGTATATTTCCAAGAGCTTCATTATGCACCTGATGTCTGCCCCTATAAACACTTTGAGAGTCAACACAATTACTCTGAGACTATCTATTTTTGTTATTAATAAATAAAATGACTATAATTAGTGATCTCAACATTTGTACTTTTTTGGCTCTACCAATGGTGTATGCTGGTTTGTGCTATAGACTTCATTGCAGGTTATTGTCTCTTGAAGCCGTGGATCACAGAGTTGCTGCAGGCAAAGCCATTGACCACAGTTCTCTTGATTACCACACAGTCATGACTCCCCAGATAGCTACAGGTGTCAGAATGTTAAAAGTTGCTGATGTCCCAACTTCATCTTGGCCAATGCTGCTTCAGAACACACACGTGTTTAAATTGTGAAGGAGAAAAATCCAAGCAAGCTTTAATTGAACTGGCAGACATCCTCTGTGCTAGGAATTTAGTGAAGAGCTATATTATGTTTTTCAGTTTATTTTTTTTAATATTCTTTGCACCCTGTGTACAACATAAGAGCATGAATAGAGTAAAGGGTTTATGCCAGAACTCAGCCAAAATGGCCTTTGTTGTACAGGTATATGTTTAGGATAAGCAATGATCTAGCCTCCAAGGTCCTGCATTTTGATGGGTACTCCTCAGTAGTTGGCCAGCTACCCCGTCCCCTGATAGTGAAAGTCAAAAGAAGTGGATAGCACTCAACAATGTGTGAAAAACGCAATGTTAAGTGGAGGAGATGCAGGCCTCCTCTTCCCCAAAAAACATGTATTTTAGGTTACTACATTAATTGGAAATTATCCTCTTCTCATAATCTTCCCAAAGCTTATTTTGATATGTTTATTTCTGGGGGTCCTTTTTCCCTCCAGGATACCCCTCCACACATGGGATCTGCCAAATCATGTATACTGTAGTTCCATATGACATTTGACATTTCCACATTTTGTTGGAAATGGATTTAATTGGGATTTTTACCATTTGATTTAAATAACAATCTTAACCCCTTAACGACCCTTGATGGTCATGGCACATCATGGGTTGTTTTGCGTTAAGGACCCATGATGTGTCAGGACCATCATGGAATTCCGGGCTTTGCGCGGGGCTGCACGCCATTCGGGGAGCCTGGAACTGGATGAAGAAAAAAAAAAAGATCCGTGATCCTTAAGAGCCGGTCGCGTGTGAGTGTGTGTGGCCGGTCCTTAATGGGTGAAAGGAATCGTAAAACATAATATGTAAACAAATATATATATTGTTGGGTTTATCTTCCTGAGTAAAACAAGGATACTCTATCTGCTGAGAGTTCTTTTATTCAAAAGGTATTTCAACTCAAACGTGAATATTTTTTAGGTGCAATGTATCAATGGCCTGAAATTCTACAGTGGCTCTGTTGCTATATTATCCTATAGAAAGTTCTGATTAATTGACTATAAACCTTCATAGGATGGTGTAGCAACAGTGCCACTGTAACATTTCAGGCCATAGAGGTATTGCACCTAAAAAAATTAAAGTTTGAGCTGAAGCTCTCAGCAGTGGGAGTACCCATGTTGTACTCAGGAGGATAAATCTTACAAAATAAATTGTAATATCTATTATATTTTACTATCCCTTTAACACTTTGAAGCTTAATATTTTTATCACATAACGTGAGCTAAAGGGATGGAAATATTTAGAATGTAAAAAAAAAAAAATAATATATGGTTTAAGAGTATAACAATGGTATGCCTACTACTGAAAGGTGTCTTATTCAAAAGCTATTATAGCTCAAACCTGATGTTTTTAGGTGCCGTATCACAGTGACCTAAAATTATACTGTGGTGCTGTTGCTACACCATCCTATGAAGCTTTATGGTCAACTGATCCAAACTGTTCATAGGATGGTGTAGCAACAGCGCCACTGTACAATTTCAGACCACTGTCATATTGTTAGGGGTGCACCGAAATGAAAATTTTGAACCGAAACCGAAACGTCAGGATGCACTTGGCCGAAAACCGAAACCGAAAATGACTTTAATGCATATTTTAAAACCGTAACCCTGACTTTTAAAAAGTTTTCATAAACTTAGCCTGTTATATTATGTTTTTGTTTGTAAAAAGGAAAAAAAATATTTTGGCCAGGGTTGGGCAAACATAAGAATCTCATTTCTGGTACTGGAGAAATGAGATTCTTATGACTGCCCATTAATGGCCAAGATGTTTCTATTTTACAAACAAAAACAAATTTTAAAAGATAATTTTGTCAAAACTGGTTCAAAGTCAGAGATAGGGTTTTAAAATATGCATTATGAATGTATTTAAACCTTGACTTTGAAAAAGGTTTTTATAAAATTATCCTTTTACATCTAGTGTGGCTTTTTATTATTATTATTTATTTTTTCTATAGCTTTTAGTTCTTCTAAACATTTTTGATATTTTGGATGTGTATTACCAATACCTCTTCTATGGTCCAGCAGAGGAATGCAGGCTGGGCATCAACAGCAGCCACTCAGGGTCTCCTGTCACTCTCGGCACGGAAAATGTCCAAAAGCAGCAGCAGGGGAGCACTGTGGTAACAGCTTACCACCTAGCTGTTTTTTTTGTGTCTGTTGATTTTAAGCAGCCCGCGCTAGCTACGTTGTGACGTAGCGCGGCTGCTCAGTACTAGGATTACTAGGGCTGCAACTAACGATTATTTTGATAATCGATTAGTTGGCCGATTATTTTTTCGATTAATCGGATAAAAAAAACAATATGCTAATTTTTCATTATTTAATGAACAAACTGAGTGTTAAAAACAAACAGTAGAATAAAAAACTTTACACAGTTAACATGCATCATTGTTATTATTTTACTATGGGGTCTATGCACCTCTCTTTCTCCCCCATGTACTTCTTTGTCCCCCCCATGTACTTCTTTCTCCTCCCTTGTGCCTCTCTTTCTCCCCCCTTGTACTTCTTTCTACCCCTTGTGCCTCTCTTTCTCCCCCATGTACTTCTTTCTCCCCCATGTGCCTCTTTCTCCCCCATGTACTTCTTTCTACCCCTTGTGCCTCTTTCTCCCCCATGTACTTCTTTCTCTCCCTTGTGCCTCTCTTTCTCCCCCTTGTGCCTCACTTTCTCCCCCATGTACTTCTTTATGCCTCTCTTTCTCCTCCTTGTGCCTCTCTTTCTCCTCCTTGTGCCTCTCTTTGTCCCCCTTGTGCCTCTCTTTCTCCCCCTTGTGCCTCACTTTCTCCCACTTGTGCATCTCTTTCTCCCCTATGTACTTTCTCCCCCTTTGTACCTCTCTTTCTCCCCTTTGTACCTCTCTTTCTCCCGGTCCCCTGCGGCTGGCTGGCTCTGAGTTCCCTCCTGCCCGCCCGCATCATCACTCGCCCCTGCGGGCCGTGATGACATACATACAGATAAGAGGGCAGAGGCACCGGAAGAGAAGCGCTTGCTGCCAGACAGTAACGATCAGTCTGCTGGCAGCAAGCGCTTCTCTTCCGGTGCCTCTGCCCTCTTCTCTGTCTGTATGTCATCACGGCCCGCAGGGGTGCGTGATGATGCGGGCTGACAACATCTAATCCAGTTCCAAGGATTTTCGGCCATTTTTTTTATTTCGGCTTTTTGCCGAAAAGGCCATTTTCGGCCGAAACATTTCGGCCACCGAAATTTCGGTGCACCCCTACATATTGTACCTAAAAAATTCCAGTTTAAGCTGTAATAACTTTTGAATAAAACAATCTGAGGGATAAACAGTACAGTTTTTGTGCTAAGGCCAAAATGTACAGTTTTGGTCTATTTTTAAAATAAAATCTTTTCCCACATATTTGCAGGGTCTCTTACATGTAATATGTTTTTTTTTCTTCAGCAATGACTTTCATATCTCCATTCTTCCATAAAGCCCAAATTTGTGGAGCATACAAGTGATAGCTGTGCCATGGATGGTTTCTTCCATCTAAGCTGTGGTTTTCTTGAGCTCCATCACAGTTCCCATTGGCCTCTAGGTTGATTCCTTGACTAATGCCCTCCTTACCTGGGTACATAGTTTTGGACAGCCTTCTTTATGCAGAGTCTCAGTTGTGCCATATTATTTCATTTTTTTAATAATGGATTTAACTGTGCTCCAGGGGATGTTCATAGTTTGGTATATTTTTTTTGTAGCCCAACTCTGATTGGTGTTTCCCCAGAACTTTATCCTGGACTTGTTTTGATAGCACCTTGGTCTTCACAATGCTGTTTGTTTATTTATACTCTCTAACAAACTCTGGGGCCTTCCAGAAACAGGTGTATTTAATCTCAGATCATGTGAAAATTTAATTGCACACAGGTGGACTTGATGAAACTAATTATGTGGCTTCTGAAGATTTCAGCAGAGCTTATTTAAGGGTGTTGCCGCAGAGGGGTTAATAAGTAATGCAATCAAGACTCTTCAGTTTATTTGTAAATTGTTTGGTATAATATGTAGATTTTTTTTTTTTCAACTTCCACATTATGGACAGTTTTGTGTAGGCCAGTGACAATACAAAATCCCAATTAAATCCATTTTAATTCTATGATGTAACACAAAATGCAGGAAAAAAGAAAGTCAAAGTTGGTGGACACTTTTGCAAGGCAAGTTCCCTTTTCATAAATGGGTTAAATATTTTACACCATTGCTGATTGCTCATCTTTTCCCTGAACTACTGAAACTCTATTCTAAAATTAGGCCAGTTTAGCATCACCTGTATATGGAGACGGCAGCAAAATGGACTCATTGTGCCAGTTATCAACAGTGCAGGCTAGTGGTTTTGTATGGTGCTTGTGTCTTTGGCAGATCTTAACATTAACAATCCATGACGTGCTAGTACCGTCATCGGTAAACTTCCCTTAAGGACCCATGATGGTCCTGGAACGTCCTGGGTTAAATGGAACACTGCGATCATTCTTTTCAGAATGAAACTGATCGTTCCAGGGCCGGAGTGCTCAGCTTCAGTCCTTGTCTAGTCTGCTGGTTCACGTGATCACTCCAGGAGCAATCACATGTACCAGCATTTTGATTGAATAAGACAGTGTGCTTGACACACTGCCTTTGTGTCTGATCTGTTCCTCTCTCTTCCTTACTAAAAATCACGCAGGAGTTGGGGGTATTAACCCCTTCACTGCTGGTGCTGGAGGCTGACTGGATGTAGGTCCATTTCTGACCTGCAGACCTTTTTTTTTTTTTTTTTTTAAATTTAAAACAGAACACACATTTGTTTTAAAAATAACAGATTTTATTAAAAAAAATAGGTTTCAACAAACAATAATGGGAGTTTGATTGTTGTGGAGCTATGTAGTACAGTTATACACACACCACAATTCTCATAAATAAAAAAGTGGCAAAATGCGGAGGTAAAGAAAGACATGGGGATTTTCACCCAGGGGGGACAGTGCCCACTTAAAACTGACCATTTTGTTGATATGACTGACCAGTCATACCTTTCATGCAGTCTCCATAAAAATTTAACCCATTGTGCCCAAACGATACCAAGAGAAAAAATAAAAATTGTGGGTTTTTTAAATTTTTTTTTTGTTTTTTTACTGTTTTCTTTAATTTTAGTAAAATAAATGGTGGGCTATTCATATAAGTGTGGTATGAAAAGAAAGCCCTACTTGTGCTTGAAAAAACAGTATATAATTTGCATTGGTAAAATAAAGTACTTAGAGGGAAAACAATGTTGAACAAAGACATAGTCAAAAAGGTCAGAATTGCTCCGTCCTTAAATGAAATCCACCTCAGATTTTCCTGGTCCTTAAAGGGTTAATGTCTCCAACTAGAGGAGCAGTGACTGAATGCCAAAGCCTATCTGTAGATTGTTGCCAATCAGGTGCATCACTTCATGTTCAAAGTTTATCCATTCTACGACTGTTAGATCCAGCAAAACAGTACACTGTGTCACAAGGAGCAGATTGTTGGGAAACAATTACAGATGCATGAAGGTGTATTTACCATACTTCGTTGGCTTGCTTAGTCACTGTATCTCAGCCCAGTTGAGCATCTGTGGGATGAGGTTGAATGGGCTTTTTGTATCGGGGACCTATGATCATTCATCTGATTCAAAGGTTGTTCATGGGCCAGCATCCCTGTGGGAAGCTAAAGTGTCATGTGGCTCTGTTGAGCCTATACAGCACAGTATTGCAATAGGAATTTTTGCACAATTTAACAATAAAAATGATAGCATAATGCTTGCTACATCTGGAGATACATGGTTAAATGGTCTTCTATTGTTTATCATGCAAACAACACATGGTTAAAGAAAATTTGAAGCACTTTTCTATCTTTAGACCTCTTAAAGAATCAAATGTCAGATTATATTTAAGGTGGTTTCAGTACTGCTGTGGAACAGTTTTAAAGGGCAGCTATCATGTGGTTGTTACCGCACTGGCATGTCTGGTAGCACACCTACCAATGAGAGTTGCGCTGTGAACCTTACTGGATAAGCAGGAGAGCAGAACATGATCTGAAAAGAGACCCCCCCCTGTTGCTCTCATGTTGCATCCATGATGGACTCTGGACTGTTGCATTTGTAGTCTTGCCATGTAGCTTCATGTGGTCCCTTATCTAGCAGTCCCCATAGACTGCCTTGGATGAGTTTTCTAATTTAACTTCTGCAGTGCAAGACTGCATGCTGAACTCAGAAGTGCTTGTGGATTAAACCCTCAATGTTCTGGCTTGCATTCCAGTCTGCTTCCAGTTATGGATGTTCATTTACTGACCCCTTTCGTTAATGGCTTAAAGGAGCCATTTTGGGGCTGCAGAGACAGCCCCATTAGAACCATTGGAGCAGACTTGGTAAAACAAAATAATTGCCTTTTAATTTAAGCTAATTCAATAGTTTTTAGGAATTTTAATCCGTTTCTATGCAAAATTACCAAAGTGAGCTTAATAGGGACACCCATTTACTTTAGTAATAGATATAGAATAGGCAGTGATCTTTCAGTTGAATGATAAATCTATTTTGTAACAGAATCAGTGATATAGTTTGTTCAACTCTTTTTGAGGTTGTGTTTAATGATGTGCTGGATTATGTTGCGACTGATACATGTTATCACTGATTTTTATCTCATAAATTCCCTCTGAAAACTATGGGAGGAATTTGTAGAAAAAGTTATCCCTTCCATCAGAATTCAGCCCGATCTGTAAAATAGGGTTAAAATTAGAGAAGCCAAAATATCTAATAATTCTGAAAAGGAAGTTGCTCCTTTCTTTCCCTTCCCCCTTTCATAATGGAAGAGAGGACTACATTTTTTTTAGTTAACAAAGTCTCATTATTTGTTTAAGTTCCCTGTAAGGCAAAAAAAAAAAAAATGCATAAATCGGAACTACCACCCGACACAATCTTTAGCTTCACTAAGTCCCCATCTGGCAACTAGCTGCTTAGTAGCGCTAGTTGCCAGAATAATTACCTTATTTAATAGATTTCTGCTCTCTTCCATGAGTGACGGGCAGGACGGAGCGCGGACATCTTGCCATTGTCACATCCGTGCGCCTGTGCTGTCAGTCCCAGCCGGAGCCAAATGGCTCCTAGCAACGCCTCCTAGACCCGGCTGGGACTGACAGCGCAGGCGCGCGGATGTCACAATGGCAAAATGTCTGCGTTCCGTCCTGCCTGTCACTCATGGGAGAGAGCAGAAATCTATTAAATAAGGTAATTATTCTGGAGACTAGTGCTACTAAGCAGCTAGTTGCCAGATGGGGACTTAGTGAAGCTAAAGATTGTGTTGGGTGGTAGTTCCGCTTAAAGCAAAGTCTTATGTATCTTTAAAGGGATAGTAATACTTAAAATGTAAAAAAAAATATGTTGTAGGGTTTATCCCCCTGAGTAAAACAAGAGTACTCTCACTGCTGAAAGGTGTTTTATTCAAAAGTTATTAATTTTCAAAGTTGAATTTTTTAGGTGCAATATCACAGTGTCCTGAAATTGTACAGTGGCGCTGTTGCTACACGATCCTATGGGCAGCTCTGGTCAATTGATCATAAATCTCCATAGGATGGTGTAGCAACAGCGCCACTGTACAATTTCAGGCCACTGTGATATTACACCTAAAAAATTCAACTTTGAAAATTAATAACTTTTGAATGAAACACCTTTCAGCAGTGGGAGTACTCTTGTTTTACTCAGGGGGATAAACCCTTTTTTTTTTACATTTTAAGTATTACTATCCCTTTAAAGAACTGAGATATGCTGTATTTAGGCAACAAGAACGCAAACTGAAGAAATCTGAGGCAGTTCATTCTAGGACAGTTTGGTGTGAACTGCATCCTGGCCTGAGTAAGGAATACATTTGGGATCTGCAGAACAAACAAAAAGAAAAACATATACGTGTTTTTATGGGATCTTCAAGCTGATTAGAGTTAGGGGAGAGATTAACAATTTATAGATTTTTTCCCTTGCTTTCTATGGCACAATTGTGTGTTGTACATGGGGCTATGAAACCAAGACACCAGCAAAACTTCTCTGTAGCATAAAATTCTCCCATTACTCATTTGTTTTACCATGGGAAATCAACATTTTGTTGAGTATATACATTTTCAGTTCCAAGACACATATCTATATTAATTATTAATATAATAATATATTCCTTTTGTATTAATAATGATTAAATATACATGCACCTTTAAGTTAAGAAAGGGCTATGAAGTGGTAAATATGATGAGGATGTACTTCAGATTTATATGTTTGCCAATAAGGTTCTGGAGGTCTGTAAAGATTTTGAGGTGGTAGGGAAGGTCTTCAAGGATGATAGAAAAGGAACATGATGACCCGATTATATAATGAGAGTCTATTTGGGTACTAAGGCTGTATTTGAGGTCTGTATGAGTGTTAAATGCTGAAGTTATTTCAAGGTATTAGTGAGACATTTAAGAGCTGCATGCACTCTTTGTGGGAATTGATGAGGTATGAGGGATCTGTATCAAAAGTGAGCTTAAGTAGGTACTGATTCTGTATGGGCACTGCAGAAAAATGCTGGTTGTCTAAACCTAGTTGACAAACAAGAACAAAGAGAGATTTGCTTCCACATGGAATGGCTTATATTAATCATTTCAGCCATTACCTGTGCCACAAATATATCCGTTCAGCTCTACTCAGATTTACGTGACTATATATTTTTCAGTTCCCTCAACTATAAAACACAGCCTTTATTTGTTCATGTTACAGTTAAAAAGGGGAGTAAAGCCTCAACCATGTGTAAATTAAAATATTCTTTTGCATTGTGTGAGGAAACAGCCCCCAAACTCATTACAACTTTAATAAAAAAAATTGCTAGTTTTTAGGGGTTCAGATACCCAAGTCCATAGTTTGACTAGCTAGTCACTTTTATAAACAAAGTGGGATAAAAAGTTTACCTCATAGAGTTCTTTGAGTAATGAGTGCTGGATATTCACTCCCAGGTAGAAGCCTCTAGCTTGGTAATCATCCCTATTGCAAGTCTGAAGGAAAGATTTAATGGTCTGAACTGGATCCAAAAAAAGTGTAGCTATAAGTGTAATTATTAATTTGTTGATTAGTCTGTTGGGTATCTGAAATTAATCCCACATTATCTCCATACATTTTTAAACAGACTGATGTACAAGAGGCCATACTCACAGAACCTGCATATTCTGATATTGGAATCCTTTTCAGTCTTTAGTTTTTATAAATAATAATCAAAAGAAAATTGAAAAAAGGCTAAGAATGAAAGCCATCCTCTAGCAGACCCAGGTCCCTTAAAAGTCTGCACCCTGATCCGTATCCATCAAGGAGACATGGGATAGGAGCCCACCTAATGGTAGATTGAACAGCCCCATTTAAGTTATGAAAGCAAAAAAGAAGGCTAGCTAAGAGAATGTTTGCCCTGGTACACATGCTTTTGAGCTCACTTTTAAAACTGAGCATTTCTGCTGCAAGGCCGCTTCCAGAAAGCCTTTTAAGGCAAGTACCCTGCCCTCCCGAATGGAGTATACTTTAACCTGTAGTTCCGGTGTTCCACACTGGATGAAAGAGAGAGTACATTAAATGCTAATGTATCTTTGAATAACTGCACAAAGAAAGCCTTGCAAGTGTACCTCTTTGTTGCTTTCACTTGTTCTCAGTTTTCGGGAGATACAGTCCTTCTGTTGGCTAAATTATGAACTACATTTCCTATAGTCATAGTTTCTCTTTCATATCACTTAGTAAAGGTTATATTTTAAATGTAAAATGTGCCTAAATTCTTGGCACTAGTTATTTTAATGCTCTTTGAGATTTCCTGTTCATAAGATGAAATATATAGTCAAAGTGCTTTACTGCTGAGGTCTCCTAATTAGACATCCAGAAATCATCCAGGTTGTCATTAATATTGAAGGTTATTTTTGCCCCTTGAATCAATTATTGTGCCCGACAAAAGCCCTACAGAATCTGTCTGCAGTGTTAACCATCATGTTTGTCTTGGACTGAATTCTTCAGAGGAGTTGCTTAGAACATTTGCCTGTTTATCTGTTGTTGCCAAAAAAGCTAGAAACATTGGCTTGTTTCACAAAGTCATAATTAAACTCTGCGATTTTGAGTTCTCCAGTACTCAGTTGTAGTGTTTCTTCACCAAATAAAAAGCCTCAGTAATTTTTCCTGTCTGAATCCATGTTAAAATTATTTTAAATGTACATTTTTCTGCCCATATTATTAATGGTTTATTTTAAGCACTGATCTTTTTGCTGATAAGGGGGGAAGGAAAAGGCCAGGATGGACTGGCAGAGCTATGAGTACGGTGTTTAAATATACATATTTTGCATATGGGGATATTAAAGTAATTCCCCAATATTGTTGATTTTGCAAATGTTTATGTATTATTGCACCACTTGAGGAAATGTCATAACTATATGAATATTATTTTTCCACAAGGGTTTAAAATATCTAACTGTTCAATTATTCCTGTATTTCTAAATGGGACAGAAAAGTAAAACGTAGAAATCTTATGTTACCAGTTGCCTACCACTACATGAATCTGCCAAAATGGCTAAGCAACTGCTCAATCGGCCTATGCTTGTGATAAAACGATAAAAATCAACACTGTCCAAAGGCCAGAGAACTTTGATAACCCTGTACGGCAGTGATTCTCAAACAGAATCACTTGCTAGAATGGCGTCCGCACGCCTGCGCTGTCAGTCCCAGACGGAGCCGAATGGCTCCTAGCAACGCCTCCTAGACCCGGCTGGGACTGACAGCGCAGGCGCGTGGACGTCATTCTGGCAAGATGTCCACGTTCCGTGCTACTGACAGCTGGGGAATAAAGCGTATATCTATTAAATCAGGTAATAATTATGGCGACTAGCGCTACTAAGCAGCTAGTGGCCAGAAAGGGACTTAGTTAAGCTAAACATTTTGTGACATGGTAGTTCCGCTTTAACTTATCTTAACCAATTTACCAAGAATACAACACTATCACTTCTTAGACACCTATCAAGATTGCTATGTTAATGAGAGTCAGGGAGCCATGGGAATGGCTGGCATGACATAGAGCATATGTAAGACTAGATTTTAGGCCTCAGAAAACAGAGAATTTTTTTCAGATGCTGTCATGCAGTACAGGTTATTTAAGCATATTAAATCCCAACATTTTAGGTGGTAGTGCTCTTTTAATGTGTGTTTAAAATGGTGTTCAATCACTGACAGCATGTTGCTTACAGAATTTATTAGATAGATACAGAGTAGTCTGTGCATGTTGTACTTTGTGTATATTTTGTTTATCACAAAATAACTTCTACTGTTTCACGGAGAGATCACAAACACTCCAGCGGATGCAGTAATGTTGGCCCCATCTGTACTACTTTGAACAAAACAATTACTGAAATGTCAAGATTTCTTTTTCATTCACCAGCAAGTTACAAGAGGCAGAGAATATAATTCTTCAACAAGCAGGCAATGCAAAGGGCAATTACAGAAATTGATTTTCAGAGTTAATCACCCTAATCTCACTGTCTCACTCAATTACTCATGGAGTAGGCGTCCTCCTTATCTTGAAAATGGTTATCATGCAGATGTCTCTTGTGTTCTCAATAATGCAGCATGTGACTAGATAAAGCTATTTCCCTAAACTCTTTAATTATTTCAAAGTCTGCATAATATTTTATTTTCTAGGAGTGATAAGTAAGAAGAACCCTTGTCTAAAATGTGTACATATTTTTGAACATTAATGCTATATTATTGCTTGCTTTTGATTAATAGCATATTGGACCACATTTTCCAACTCCTTGTAAACAGAGTTTCCTCAGATTTTATGACAGAGAAATTTCTTGCATAAATAAAAATGAAGTTTGATGAACTACTGTAGTGTACTGATGGATGTGGTCTACTTAAGGGATTATGTTAGAGGTTCTTTTTTTTTCTTTTCTAAAGTTCTTAATGTGGAGCAGATGCTTCTACAGAGGTGAGATCACTGATATTGTTCTTGATTAGATGTTGTTTCTCTTAAGCTGTAATTCCTAACCTCACAGTTTACAGATAAATATTTCAGATCTCCTGACTAAGCACAAAGAAAATGGTTTATGTGGTGGCAGGGACATTTATTCCAGTATGATTCAACTGGTAGTATTTGGAAAACATATGCAAGTATTTTAAGTGTTTAGAAAGAATATGGCTAAAGGAGAAGGAACTGGTCAGTTTTTATATTGACATTCTTGGTGGGAAGTGGATGATATTACTAATGTTTTATAATGTCAGCTGGATACTGTATACATGATATACAGTGTGAGGTCCACAGGTAATTGTTTTTCAGTTTCTTTCAGGATGATGGGCTGCAGTTTCTGTTCATCTAGTAACTATTGGCGTATAGATCAAAAGCTTTCAGTTTGGTTTTACAAATATTTTAATAGGATCCATCCCATCTTCATGTGTTTCTAATACAAACAAAAATATTGTAACCTATCTCATCAAAACAATAAATGGTACAAACATTATTGCTCAGTTATTTTTTTGGATATATCTACTCTACATCAACGTCTAGTGCACACAGTGACTGAACCTTAGTACTGATAATGCAACATAAAAGCAGGTACCCAAATAGCTTGCATTTCAACTTGTAGTGGGAGCATTATGAAAATAATTATAAAGTCAAACTTACTATGCTGTTATCATCACAACAGCCACGCCCAGTTTATGTAGTCTTAAGCCCATGCAGTTGTACAGGCTTGCAGCACCTTAGGTTGTTAGTATTAGTATTGTGTTGAAAGATGTTCTTTATAGAGTGACACTAATCATTTTTATAAATCTGAATCAACAATGGGAGTCCAGTTTTGCTGAACAAACTGCAGATGTTTCTGAGAAATGGAATAACAGTCATTGCATGGCCTTCACCCACTATCATAATTTCTCTTAGGTGCCTGTCTGTTAACAAGGCTCATCTGCTGGGAACCCAACTCTAGCTATGGTCTGTTGAATAACACTAAATGGAAATGTTCTTCACAATCTAGTCTTTGACACTGCACTCAAATAATATAAATCACACAAGATTAAATTCTTGCTATTTTCTTTTTTGTTCGTTGTAAAGGACAACACATTTGTTGTCAGAGTGACTTGTTTATTTTGTTTATTTGTTTAAAACCATAGCCCTGCTTATTATTAGCAAAATAATATATGGTTTATTTACAGTGTCACAGTGGGTGGGAAAATGTAGGTAGGTGAACAGGGCAGCTATGCTTTCTCAGAGTAGGGCTTCCATAACAGTAATTTTCAAAGGGGATCCTATGTAGAATGCATACATTTATCCCTGTAGTATGTGTTTCATAAATGTCCTCTTTAAATGTTTGGTTATGGTAGCCCTATTCAAGATATGCAGTAATATTTGAAGTGTTAAGTTACACAATCTATCATAAATTAATTAATTAATCTGCCAGTTATTCAGCCCTGTCAATTACCATAAAACTGTAGTACTTATAGCCTGATCTAAGGCATTTAACCCTTTGCATGTCAGAGAGGTATCCAACACGTTGCATTGGGATGCTTTGTATACCCCTCTGGCACTCAAAGGGTTAAACTTGCTTCAAACTAATCCTAGCCTGCACTGTCTGTGACCAAATAACACTAGCCATAGAGGTACCTGATGTCAAAAAGTACTTATCTGCAATCTGTCTATTGCTACTGAAAATTACATTAATGAAGTAACTTACTTTAGTTAAAATGTTGGACTGTTGCTGGTTGAAATTAATTCCTCATGCAGTACAGTAAAATTATATGTCTGAATATACTACATGTTAAATTGATATTTATGCCTAAAGTGAAATTGGGCTCATACACTAAATTTCATGTATAATACAGCATTTGCAAAAATTATTTATTAACTGTATAAAGCTCAAAATATGTTCTAAACTTGTTTCCTACAAATGTGTAAGCAGCTGCGCAACCCTGTTGGTTTATAAAGCCTAGTAGTAACTGATAATTGCAATGTATGAAATGATGGAGGTAAATGAACAAACAGGAGATATCTGTGAAATTAAAATAAACGGTTCTAGTCTCAAAGTAATTTTTTGGAGCATAACTACAGGGGTGCAATTGTGACAGGGCCCAACATCCAAAACAGCCCATCAGCCCCAGGTCTTTAAAGGTTTTAGTTGTGTTTCACCAAAAATGTTATCTCTCTAGACCGCCAATAACTATTTACCCCAATGATAATAACTATTTATATAAATGTTTTAACAATCTTGATAACAGATTTAGTTAAGTTGTATCCTCTAGACCAGAGATGGGCATGCCAGTCAGTTTTCTGTGGCTCTCAGTCCTGTCTGGCAGTACATATATATCAGTTCTGCTAGTTCAGGCAAACTGTGGCTCCCAAGCTACATGCAACTCTTTCATCGCTAGTCGTGGCTCCGATGCTCCCTTCTGGTGTACAGGTCATTTACTATTTTTTTTTTTTTTTGCAGGTAGTGGTTATGTGCCTATGTAATCCTCCTGTCTTTGGGGTGGAGATTCCCTCCTCATCCTCCAGATCATCCCCCTGCCCGCTCCACATTCATGTCTCCTGCATTCCTTGAAGGAATGAGCAGAGCAACTTCTTTTAGTTTTTCTAGATTTTTATTATTTTTCCTTAGATATGATTCTGTTTGGTCCCCCATTAGGTGGGCTCCCATCACTGGCTTCCCTGGAGTTGGATTGCCCAGTTCACAGGTGCTTTGTGAACCTTTTTGTCCTGTGAAGGTTACATTTATGATATTTATGAGGCATTTGCACTCATGCCTAGCTCTTGTTTTTTCTCTTAGCCTTATAGTACAGATGGCTATAGTAGTTCTCAATATGTGTAAATATAAAGTAATGCCTCAATCTTTGCTGACACTAAGCTGTGTAAGAAAATACATACTGAACAGGATGTTTTTTCTGTGCAGAAAGATATAGGTAAACTTAGTGAATGGGCAGAAGAGTGGCAGATGAAGTTTAATGTAGATAAATAAATGTAAGGTTATGAATTTGTGCTGTTGATGCAAACATTCTGCTTATACACTAAACTGGAAACTACTTGGGGAGTACTGATAGATGATAGACTTCACAGCAGTATGCAGTTCCACAGAGCTGCTGCAAGAGCAAATGGGGTACTGTTCTGTATACAAAGGAGTATAGCTGCACGGGATGCAAATATAAATCTACCTCTGTATAATTCTTTGGTAAGGCCTCATCTAGAATATGTTCAGTTTTGCACACTATTTCTTAAAAAAAATAAATTTTTGAACTAAAAAATTGCAGAGAAGTGTAACAAAACTGATAAAAGAATTGGAGTTATAAGGAGAGATCAGCCAAACTGGGTTTGTTTACATTAGTGAAGAGATGTCTAAGGGTTGATATGATAACCATTTACCAATATATTTGAGGTCAATACAAAGAACTCTCCCAGGAACAGTTTTCTCAAATAGCTGAGCAAAGAACAAGAGGTCATCCATGAAGACTAGAGGAAAGGCTCTTTCAATTAAAACAAAGGCAGGTTTTTTTTTTGTTTTTTCTTTACAGTAAGGACAGTAAAGTTATGGAATTCTTTGCCTTAGGATGCTGTGCATGAAAATACTGTAACTGTTTTCAAAAAAGTAATGGATATCTATCTAGCACAGAACAATATTGTGAATTATGACAGTTTGCTTCAAAGCAGATATGATGTTGATCAAGGGAAATGTCTGACTGCCGTTTGGTGTCAGGAAGGAATTTCTTTACCCACTTGACAGGGAGAAATCTGCAGCAAGACAGAGTGGAAGGATTTCTTTCTTTGTGTGTGGGGGACACATGTTCTGGCCATCTCAGCAGCCCACATTCCAGGAGTGGAAAATGTTGTTGTAGACTTCATCAGCCAGTAAGACATGGACCTAGGATACTGGGAGCTCCATCCAGAAGTGTTGTACCAGATAGCTCAACACTGGTGTGTCCCTGTAGACCTGATTGCATCACGGGAATAGGAAGGTTCCTGCATTTTGTGCGGGAACCAAGCATCCCTTGGCCTTTGTGATGGCTATGATGTTCATTCTCTGGACCCTCCACCTGTCTTATGTGTTTCCTCCGATTACTCTTATCTCCATGGTGATCCGATAGAAATGGAAAAACCAGTGCACACCTAATATTAGATTATTATTTCCTGAGAAGCTTGAATGTATAGACTAGTACTAGTGCTCACAGAGTAAATAACTAATTGAGCACAAAGGTAAGGAGAAAGAGCCCTGCTTCACTGAGCACTCAGAGGACCATCCCAGAAAAGACCTCTTGGTGATCCAAAAAACACGGGAAAAAAAGAAAATTGGGCGAATTGTTTAAAAACACATGATTCTATAGTAACCGGCCTGAAATTAATGTATAGAGCAACCTCTATCTTATAAACTAGAGATACTTTGAACCAAAAGAGGCCCTTATTATGGTACAAGAATGTGGAGAAACTGGCCTTGATTGTATCCCTCTTGAGGCTCCCATTTGTCAAACAAAGGGCTTCTCTGTTGAAGTCATTGTACATGATGAGCCAAGCTAGGAAACCTCTCCTTTAAGGAGTACCATAGTGTCTGGTCCATCTTCCACTTGTGGTATCCTGACAGGGTGGTGTCTGCTGAGACCTTTGATCTTCCAGCTGTGCTGTCCATCAGGATGGTGTCAACAAAGTCTGAGTTCCAATAAGGTACAGATCAGCTCTCATCTTTCTCTGTTCTCTTTCAGAGACTTTTTGCCATTATAACTGCCATAAGCCCTTTCTACAGGGGACAGCATATGCCTTTCCTTCATTCCGAGGCCCTACACCACCATGGGATCTCATCCTGGTTTTAAGTGTCCTTCAGAGGCCTCCCTTTGAGCATCTGGCCTTGATTCCATTGCATCCTCTGAGTGTCAAAATGGCTTTCTCTTTTAGGAGGGTTGCTGAGCTGCAAGCTCTGCCTTGAAAATCTCCTGTCCTGGTTTTGCAGCAGAACAAGGAGGTACTTTGTAACTCACAGGAGTTCTTACCCAAGGTTGTCTCAGATTTTCACATCAATCAGAAGATCATTGTGCCTTACATATTATGTGCATTGCAGTCAGCTTTTTTGCAAGGCTGACTCCCTTTTTGTCATCTGTAAGGGTCCTAAGGCACGTCAGGCAGCATCCACGGTTATCATTTCCTCTTGGATCAAGGCTACCAAATGTTTAAGGGTATGTGATTGGGAAGAAACCTGTTCCTTTTAAGATCACAGCACACTCAATCAGATCTGCTGGCACTTACTGGGCCTAAAAACACCAATCTTTGGCTGAACAGCTGTGCAAGGCTGCAACATGGTCCTCCTTGCGCACATTTAGCAAACACTACCATGTCAATGTACTGGCCTCAGCTGAAGCGGTATCCTATTGAAATGTCGCACTCTAGTTGGCGACCATCAAAAGGGTGAGATTGTAATGTCGCCCAAATCAATAGGGCAACATCAGAATGTTGCCTGCATCAACATGGCGACATTCTGATGTTGCACGCTAAAGAGTCGCCAACTGGAGGCAACCATGTACAAATTTAACATTTTTTTTCTGCTTTACATTATATACTTTACATTGTGTCCTATGGCATTTCTTACTTTTGTTTTATCCCCTGATTACCAATACAACAGACTATAGCTTTAAAAAGGAAAAGGAGTATGTAAATTATTGGAAAAAAAATGCATGCACATGTTAACCCTATGGGTTGCAATGCATTGTGTTGGCTACCTCTCTGGCACTCAGTGTTATGGGTCGCCCTGCAAATATGATTGACCCTCTCAAGCAGTGGAAGTTCTACACATGCATAATGTAAAGGGCATAAAATAAAGCATGTAATGTAAAGCAGAGATTTTTTTTTACATGGTTTATTATTAAAATGTCGCCTTCTAGTATCGTCCTTTTGATTTGGGCAACAGTATGATCTTGCCCTTTTTGATGGTCGCCAACTAAAGGGCAACATTTCAATAGTAAACCGGCTGAAGCTACCTTTGGCCAGAAGAGCCTTCAGGCAGTTTTTCCTTTTCATGTACTGCCCAGTTGTTGTTCAGTAGTTTAAGCCCCACTGGTTCTTGTTTGGTTTGCTATGCTAGTCCTGTATCCAGTTATACAGATCCAGTTTAATTCAATGAATACTAGTAGCATAGGGGAAGAGTGAGTTAATTTTTCTCCTTACCCTCCCCAGAATCTTTTGATGCTTTGGCTTATCCCCTTGGTTCCTGTGTTCCATATTGGACCTAAGAGGCAATAGGATTTTAGCTAACTTAATGTTTTTCTATAGTCCATATGGAACAGAACTCCCACCCAGAAAAAACCCTACCTGAATTTCCTTTCCCGGGCAGAGTAGTATTCTTCGGGTGTTTGTCATGGGAGCATCCTTTTCTTCTTACCTGCTTAGGTTATTTTTTTCTGTGGCACTTGTCACACATGAATCTGGAGTCAGCAGGGGGTTGAGCTGGAGGAAGAGGAAGGAGTCTTTTCCCCAAAGACCCTGTCTTTTTGACATGCCCTTCCCTTCTGCGGGAGGGAGCTCAACTCCATCGTTCATGTGTTCCATATGGACTAAAGAGAAAAGGATTTAATGGTAAGTTCATTAAAATCCTGTTTTTTCTATTTGGTGTGGAGCCAATCTGCCAAATGAGCACTTACTGTCATGTACTTCTGGGTGTATTGAACAATACATGTTCCTTCTATAAAATGTTGCAGACCCTTCTGCTGCACAGAATATCACATGAAAACAAATTATATATTTTATCACTAAACACAACACTAATACAATGTTTCAGTCTTTCAGAGCAGACAAACCCATAATTATTATTTTTATACCACTAACTTATTCTGCAGTGCTGTACAATAGAGAACAGACATATAGAAACCTAAAATAGTACAAATGTAACATAGAAAACAAAAGGATCAGAGGGACATGCACTTGAAAGCTTACAGTCTAGAGGAAAGTAGGTGGGACATAGAAGGATTAAGTGCCTCCTGCTATATGAACTGCTTGTCAGTGGGTGGCAGAAAGAAGTGTTTTTTCAGTGCAGTGGTGCACGTCTGTTTGAGAGAAAAAGGCTATGTGTGAACAGTGAGGTTGTGAATGAGTTGTAAGTGGTAGCAGTTGTTGAAGACAGCAAGAATGAGTAGATGTTGGATAGGCTGTTCACCTGACCTTGCTCATAATGGCTATGGAGTAGTTGACATGCTACCCTGATGAGATGAGTTTTCAGGTAGTGTCTGAAGATCTGACAGGGGGGAGTCTGTTGGGGATGGGAGAGGTAATTACAGTGCTTGGGCACAGCACAGAAGTCCTGTAGGCAGGAATGGGAGCATTTAATAAGAGCTGCAGAGAGAAGAAGATCCTGTGTATAGTGAGTACGGTGAGTTGAAGTGTATTTGTAAACAAGAGATGTAATGTAATAGGATGCGATATTAGTAAGTTCTCTATAAGTTAACATCAGTATTTTGAGCTTAATTGTAAATGCTAATGGGATCCAGTGTGAGGATGGGAGTAATATTATAGAAGTAATGTGTGAGGTAGATTAGTCTGGCTGTAAAGTTAATTATGGCCTGTAGACGGGTCAGTCAGGTGAGAGGCTAATTAGGAGTGAGTTGCAGTGGTCAAGATGGGACATGATGAGTGTTTGGATTCAAATTTTGGTAGTCTCTTGGGTGAGAAAAGTTTGAATTCTACAGATGTTATGTAGATGGAGGTGACATGAGTTGGAAATTGTCTGAATGTGGGGAGTGAAGGATAGGGCAAAGTCAAAAGGTGACCCCCAAACAGCATGTTTTGAGGTCGTTGTGATGGTGGTGTTAACAATGAGGAAAATATTCAGGAAGAGACTGGTTTGAGAGAGAGGTAATAGCATAAGTTTGGTTAATTTTAGGTGGTGGGAGGTCATCCAGAGAGATGTAGCAGAGAGACAATCAGATACACAGAACAGCAGAGAAGGGAATAGTTGTGGGGAGTAAAGATAGATTTGGATGTCATCAGCATAGAGATGATTGTGAAACCCAAAGGAATTTGTTATTTGCCAAGGGAAGAGCTATAGATATGAAAGAACAAGGGGCACAGGACTGATGCTTGTGGTACACCAACAGATAGTGGTATGGGTGAAGAAGTGGAACCAGCGTTGAAAACACCGAAGGAACAGTTGGAGAAGTAGGATAAGAATGAAGAGAGAGTGGTGCCACAGAGGCCTAGGGTTTTGAGAGCTTTGAGGAGCAGTGAGTGAGTGATTCACTCTGTCAATGGCAGCTGAGAGATCCTGGAGGATAAGTAGGGAGTAGTGAACTTTTGACTTAGCGGAGAACATGTCATTAACCACGTTAGTAAGTGCAATCTAAGTGGAGTGATGAGGCCAGAATCCAGATTGTAAGGCGTATAACAAGGAATAGAATGTAGATGAATTTTGTAAGAGTTATATATAAGACGTTCCGGGAGCTTGGAGGAGCATAGGAGTGAAATGGGCCGGTAGTTGTAATGTGAGTTTGGGTCCAGAGGGGATTTCTTTAAGATGGGGGTGATTAGTGCATGCTTGAAAGAAGATAGAAAGGTGCCAGTTGTCTGAGAAAAGGTTGGAGTTAATACAGGACAAAGTTCTTGAATGAGCTGTTATGGGATTGGGTCTAGAGGGCATGTGGTATCTGAGGTCATGGGTGAAACTGAATTATGTGTGTATATGTAGGAGAGGCAACAGGGCTAAACTGGCTGGGTGGGGTGTAGGTGATGAAATTTCGTGTCTGACAGAGCCGATATTGTGTCTTTGAAGAGTGTCATGAGATCTTGGACAGAGAGTTTAGTGGGATGGGGTTGTGTTGGTGGACATTGAAGAAATTTAAAATTGGTACTGTCTAAGAGTACATGATATTAAAATGGAATTAACCATTTTCATTTATTAGCGATTATGTTCCTTTAACCCTTTCTGATATTCAAAGGGTTAAATCCTGTAAAGTAGATGCTACATTCCATAGGCCTTAAGCATATGCATTTGTTTTGTTTAATCTTTGGTTACATTTCTTTGAAGGCATTTCAGCACAAATTACAGTATATAATCCAAAAGTACTGCTCAGGAGTTCAATTCAAATTTGTTTTGGGTCAGTGAAAAGCATAAGCTCATTCTCATCAAAAATAATTTAGGCTAACAATCAAATTCCTCCCAAGGGCTGCATATCTGCCAATCCGCTCCACTAGAAGGCCACACATATGGTTAAAAATCACAGCACAGGAAAATTAAACTCTTGGATGCTAGCAGGATGTCCAAAACCTCTCAAGCACCCAAGGGGTTAAGGTGGAATAATATAAGTGTAAACAAAGGCTATGTACTTTTAGGGTGGAAATAGGATGCATGAAAGTGATGTGGTAACGGGGGCAATATCTCTTCTTACAACTGTTTCAGAGAGCAGACAAGGTTCTCTAATGAATCATCAGTCATCTGTGGCCTTCAGGGTTGCCTAATGGTGATTAAGCCATCCATATATTTTTTTTACCTTGTAAGCAGGGGTGTCTGTAGAAATTTTTCCGTGGGGGTGCAAAGCCATAATATGACCGCTAGGCCAGCCCATCCAGCCCCTCAGGACGCCCATGCCTGTAAGCCCTGTCATGTTGGTTTCTCAAATCATCTTGCTTTGAACTCTTTGAGCACCTGAGTGATAAGCAAATCATTAACTCTGGCACTCATAGGGTTAAAGGTTCACATTTGTAGCAATATTGTACACTACCAGTTCACACAACCATGACAGCTTGTAGAAATAAAATAACTCATCTTTTGCATAATCTCCTGGGAAACTGACCTGTGATTCACTGTTTCTTAGCTGACATGTGAGTCACTGTTGTTTAACTCCTTTCACGCCAGAATGTTCTGTCCAAGGGTGACCACATTTACTTTCTGCCATTCACAGACATTCTCAAGACTAGAACAGATGGACACTTATCCATGTCTCTAGTTCAGCTACTCTGGTGAGGTCAAGTGACATCACTGGATGTGATGTCCAATTGCTTTGCGATGTTTTGGACACACACATCTGCCACTCAAAGGATTAAAGCAGAACATTGATTGACACCTCTTTCCCAAAAGGTTCCACAACGGTAACAGTACTGTGGTCTATAATTTGGGGGAAATCAAACTCACAAGCTCCTACATTAGAGCACTGCACTTGTGCTGTACACAGCTACGGTGATTGCTTTTCCACTCCACTTCACTTCTATCTGTCCCTTTATATTCCTTCTATATCAGGGGTGGTCAATGTGAGGCCTTCCAGCTGTTGTGACTATAATTGGAACAACTGCTGAGCAAACAAGCTGCATCATAGGAAACAAACATTACTTTTAATGGGGGGTTTTAACCTCTTGTATGCTAGAGGCTTGCAGCGCATTGCAGAGCAGTGCTTCTGTTAGTTTGCCCCTGAATTGCACCTGTTTTGCCTTTATACATAAGACCCACTATAGCAATAGGACATGTAGGACCTTCCTTCTAAGGATTAAAATCTGCTGCATGTTTCAAAAATGTTTACGGGGATGATGAGGTAAAGTAAAAATGCAGCAAACTGAGGTCCTCCAGCAATTGTGGAATGCAGCTCCCATCATCTCCATCCAGCTGTTGATGATGGGAGCCTCAGGCTTCCCACCCATGAGATAGAAGGCACAGAAAAGGACAAAGAGAACTGTTGTGATGATGAATGCAAAAGCAAACACATTTTTATCTGCTCGCAAAGGCTGTAGTGGATAGCAGATGTTCAGCCCCCATCTGGGATAGTATGTCCTGGAATGAAGCTTCCAGAGCACAGAGTTCTAAACGCTAAGGGACAATTGCCCATTGACTGATGTGGCGAAAAGTGATATCTGTACTGGTTTACAACAAATTAGCCTCTGCATAGAGCTCTAAACATTAGAGGGAGATCTAAGGCCTACATCCTAACACCATACAGGAGTTACAAATCCATTTTCTTGTAGCATAATGCTACACAAAGTCTCTTAGCACAGGTGCCACGTTTTTCCACAGCAATCAAAGGGCAGTTCTCATTAATATTTAGAACTTTGTGCTGTTTAGGAGAATGTATAGGTTGCCCGCAAATTTCCAGTGATCTTGCCTGCACAGCAGCATTAGAGACATGAAGAAGTTGTTTTTATATATGCACAATGTCTTTAGATATGTATAGGTAAAAGGTGCTACCGGGTTAGCTGTAGAAAAAGCAGAGCCTGGTAGAGTAAAAATTATATTTTTATCGACTGAGTAGCTTTAGAATGCAAGCTTTCAAGACAAGTTAGGTCTCTTCATCAGGCTTATTTAGAACAAAGACTGAATATAAAATAGATGACATGGGTTGTGCGTTCATGAAAATTCCTAGTTAATTAGAATTCCACTGGAGGTGAAACTCTTATCACTCTTGTCTGTGGGAATTACTCTTTAAACTCCAATAGAACCATCTCTTTGTAAATGGCTAAGTGGTACAAGATTTATTTTCCTTTTCATGTGTTTATAGCGCCAGTAAATTTAGTGTGTGGAGAGTTTAATTATATGCAATGTGTGGGTTAACACTCCGAGTGCCAGAGAGGTAAGCAATGCACCACTTTGAAATGCATTGCGTATAACGCTGGCACTCAAAGAGTCTAAATTTGTTTATTATGTGGAATAATATGATATAAGTTCCCTGTCACAGTTCAGTCCATAGTTCAGTGGTTTAAGTTTGATAAAGGCCCCAGGGTGGGCTGAAATGTTGATCCATGAACTTGCACATTTTGATCTACAGCCAAGCCCTGTGAGTATAGTTATTTTCACCTTCATAGTGATATCTTCACTGATGACTGGCACCCAGACAAGTTATCTGTTGTAAAGTGAGTGCCCACCACACTTGTTGTTAATGCTTATACACACGCACTTACACTCTACTTTTGCTTTAAACATAAAACTATATTATTATACACATAATTCTTCAAAATCTTTGCCATGGGCAATTTCAGATTATGCAGTCTGTGGCATATAAGGGAAGGACTTAGATACAATGAGAGAGAATGGTCAGGACAGGGGAGCAACCTCCCAAGTGTCACCTTTTTAGGAGGGACAGTCCTTCTTTGAGACCCAAATCCTCCTTGTGTCCCTTTTTCCCACCCTGATGTCCCTCTTTTTATGGTGTGTGTTTATATAAGTGTATCACATTGCTCCACATCAGTAATACACATTGGGGGTTATTCACTGAGGTGTGATAAAGTGGACATGCACTTGTCCAGTTCCTATGTTATTCTATGTAGTCTATGGACTAAGATCTCTCATACGTAAGAAATGTTAGTGAATTGTCTCCATAGAATAACACAGGATTTGGAGAAGTAATATTGCTGGAGAAGTCATCTCCACTTTATGAGCTCTTTATCATGCCTTAGTGAATAACCCCCATTGTCTGAGTAAATTTCAGTGTATGCATTTTTATTATTTTTGTGTAAATAAAATATTCATTTAAAGGGATAGTATTCACAAAAAACAGCAGATCTAATTAATCTTCATAGTATTTGAGACATAGACAGCATTATTTCAGTGCTGTCGTTGTAGTTCAAGAGTAATTGAATGATAAAGTTTTTCCCTCCCACACCTTTTACCTAGTGTAACACTGCTCACCTCAGATGTGGAATCTGGTCCACAGACCAGACAGCTCACAGCAAGGGACAATCTTCTTACTGTGAGAACAATGAAAGACCTGCCCGCATTGACAGGTTTTTGTTTTTTTCCCATATGTTAATTGAAGATTGTCCCTCTCTGCAATCCACTTGGACACCACCCTGATGCTGAGCTGAGCAGTATTACATCAGTAAAAGGGGTGGGGGTGATACTTTATCATTCAGTTACTCTTGAACTACAACTCTGACAGACTGAAATAACACTCTCCATGGCCCAAATACTATGAAGATTAATTGGAGCTGCTTTTATTATGAAACATTACTATCCCTTTAAACAAAAATGTCAATAGGTCATGAAATAAGTTAAGATTTTTGGTAATGCCCCTCCCACCAGCCACACCCTTCCCAACACCACCTAGATCACAAGTGTCCCTCTTTGGGAATCTGAAATGTTAGAAGGTACGTAATGGTTATGGTTGGGAGGTAGATGGGTTGCCACAAAAGTAGATTTAACTACATGGAACTTTCCAAAACCAGAGAAAGAGGCATAGTCCCCCAAAACCCACAAATGAACTCTAAATTTCAGTCTCTGGATACAATTCAGAGACTTACCAGGTCTTCAGATCACACAAGGCACTAGTGATGAGGAAGGGGTGGATTATTTTCTTAAAATCTGTTTTTCCTTCTTTCTATCTAGCCTCTGAGCACAGCATTTCAGTCTGATTCTACCACTTTATACATGCTTGGTTCTCTAACCATAGCTTGCTCACACAAATCAGGTGGTCACTTTGTTTTCCTGCCCCATCCGTCCATTTGTATATCATGGGACTAACAAGGGCCTGTGCCAATTTTGATCTGGAAAGATTTTAAAAAGATAAGCAGAGCTTTTTCACAAACATGACATACGCAGCCCCCACCCCACTGCTGGTAGGGTGAAGTCTAGTGATAAGTCTGGCTATTAGTGATTTATTCAGGAGAGAAAATGTAGAGGAGTAGATTAAAACTTTTCTTTTTTATTGCTCACATGATCTCAGAAAGAAATGTTGATGGAAAATGTTACAACGCAGTGGTAATCAACCTGTGTCCTCTGACAGGCAAGTACACGAGGATGTCTCTGCTTGAGCACAGGTGAGTGAATTGAATGACTGAGCATCTGATTAACTCAACTGCACATATGAAGGGATTTCCTCAGGTCCTGCACTGTTACTGGGCCCTGAGCATATACAGGTTGAGAACCACTACTCTGCAGTTTTCCTGATGAGTATAAAGGAGAGTAATCCCACTGCTGGGCGTTTTCCTTCTTCAAAAGCTAGTACAGCTCAGACTATTAGCAGTACTGGTACTAACTGGTGTTCAAAAGGTATTTGTATTTATAATACACTTTATGGGAGAGCTTAAGTATCTGACTGGGTGATGACCACAATAGAGGTGTAATAACATTTGAATGCAAATTCTCCCAGAAGTGGGAATACTCTTGTTTTACTCAGGAGGAAACCCCTATAACTTGTATATTTCATAAAGAACATTCAGAGGGCCTTTAATTAACTTAAATTTGATACATTCATTTAAACTCCTTTTCTTAAATTTGACACATTCATGTAAACTCCATGGATGCTAGAGATCTGTCCAGTGCATTGCTCTGCAATACATTGGGGATCTCTCCAGTATTCAAGGGGTTTCCAGTATTTGGCACAGGCTTGTTGTCTTTGCAAGAGTGACAACTTGAGAGATTATAACTGTACATTGTCTAGAGTTACACATATTTGAGGTTTGTGACTGCTGCTAAGGAATCATCTCTCTCTGTCCTTTACCATTAATGATTTGGATGGGAATTGTCTTTTGACCTTCAATCTAGACACAGCTGCACTATATAAAGCTAGAACTTGGGGCTGTTCTTAATTACACTCCATTGTCTGGACCTAAACTTTAAGGTTTCCTTTTTTAAAAGTTAACTTTTTGATTTAATGAAGCCCATGGACATTTGCATGATATAAAAACATTTTTACTTGAATAAAGTGTTAAATAACAAGAAGGTTATGCCATTATTCCCATGGAGAATTTAGAAGCATACAGTAACAGCCTAGGTGTACCAAGTAAGAAATATCTATAGTAGAATAAGGTAGCTGAACACAAAGCCCTTCTGTATTATTAGTTGTGTTGTGTTGTTAGTCTTGTTAGCATCATTAGCAAGACAGAATCTTTTTCTACAATAAAATGCAAGTGAGACAATTTGTTGGGTATGTCCTGAAATACTTGCCTGACAATATGAATGTAAGACACAGACCAGCGCTCACCATAGACTGCAAAATCAATAGCACCCCTGAAAATGGCATGTCCACAAGGGATATTAAAGGTGCAGTGCTTCCTACAAGACAACTATATTCAGTATTTAATACTTGTTAAATAAGTATATACTGAGATAGCTTATGTCTGACACCCATAAGCGACCACATGAGTCAGCTGAATGTACCCTTCTCTTCCACTATTCTTCCTCTAAACCAGCCATGTCAAACAAAAGGCCCTCTACCTGATAAATGCCACCTTCAAAAGGATTTATCATATTTATTACTGTACGGCCTTGCTGATCCAAATGCTATTTTAGATCAGCTTGCTTTACTGTTACCTTCTAGAGCACAGGTAAGCTGTTGTAGGTGATGAGAGTTGTACTTTCCAACAGCTTGACAGCCAAAAATTGCTTGCCCCTTTTCTAGAGGTTAGCTAGACTTTATGCTCATTATAAGAATGACTGCAGCAGAGCATATTTACATATAACATAGTTGAGTCTGAAAAAGGACATTTATCCATAAAATTCAGTCCATGGTATATCACCATTGTTAATCCACAGGAAGAAAAAAAATACCTTATCAAATCCATTTCCAATTTGCTCCCAAATGGGTAAAAGAAATCCTCCTTGATCCCAAAAGGCAGTCAGATATCTCCCTGGGTCAACATTCTACCTTATTTGAAACCATAATTCTCAATATTTTTCTGAGCTAGAAAGATATCCAGTAGGTTGTTTTTTTTTGTTTTGTGTTTTTTAAAGTAAATGCAGGATCTGCAAACAGAAAAAAAATTACTGTCCTTTATTTTAGTCGAAAGAGCCTTTCCCCTACTCTTAATGGATGTCCTCTTGATTTCTGCTCAGCTCTTGGAGTAAATAGCTTCTCACAGAATTATTCATATTGACCTTGAATATATTTGTAAAGTAATGCATTATAGACCACTCTAGCATTTAAATGTTAAAAATCCAGTTTAAATCACTGGATATTTCCATTTCTCCTGCATTGCTTCTGGGGAAAACAATTATGCCTAATTTATTAAAGGAAATACGTTATTAATTTCAATTAGGGCTTTTCCTTGATGCATATTCTCCTAAGCTGAACTGACATTTGGGTAAGCCTGGGAGGCCACAGGACCAGCTTATGCCTGGTGTGCATGTGGTGTCCAGCACAGAAAGAAACGTATAGTGGTAGGTCAACCAGCAAGATTAACTTTTGGAAATTATTTAACTTCAAGTAACTGGAAAATCAAAAGAATCATCCATAAAATAGCAGCTGTTAACAATTTCCCTGATGACCCATACATCCATGACGTTCGCTATATGTCTAATACAAACTATTAGTGTTAACCTTGCATCCATCACAGTTTGTGCCCAGACTACAAAGTTGTCAATAATTATTAATACTTATGGTGCCAGTGGTGAACAGCACATTTTAAAAGGATGTGTTGCACAATCCTCCTTAAGCTTAAATGGTTAAAAAGGTAATTAAGAACTTTCTATATATTTCTGTAATATTCATGTGTAATAAAGGTTATATTTGATTGTTTTAGGTAAATTTCCCCTTCTCTGTGTAGTTACAGATTCCTTGAAATAGTCTATGATATCATTGGTTAGACATTAATTCATGCTTTACATTACTTCATAACGGCCATATGGAAAGTACATAGAACCAAAATGTATGTGGTATACCAGTGCCTTGAAACAGATTTTTAACTTTACAGTTAATATGAATAATTGGGACATTAGAACTGCAAATTTCATCATACAATAACTTATTGAGGGAGAGACAGTGGAGGAAATCCTGCCAGCACAGGTTCATTGGAGTTAGCCTCCAATGCCAGCATCTGCAGTTGGGAGTACCTATTACAGTGTGTGAGCATTTTAGCACATGCACTCCACTGTTGATAAGAGTTAAATGCCAGCAAGCCCAAAATGCCACCATTAAATAATGTGTAAAGCAGGGCTCAAAATTTCCACTCTCCACTAGCCAATGGCGAGTGAAAATTTAGCCCTGGCGAGTAGAAATTCGGCCCTGGTGTGTATGAGTTGGCTTGCAGTGGCGAGTAACTTTTCAGGTCTGGCTAGTAGCAAAGGAGATAAAATTATAAGACCTGGTGTAAAGAAATGAAGGCAAGTTACACATTTCCTTTGCCCATTGTTTCATATATTTAATATAAAACAAGGTGCAGTGGAAAGGAACACCTTAAAAAGCCCATACACTCCAACATTACCCAAGTGACAATAAAGGGACAATTCTAGGCATAAATAGCTTAGAAATTTGGAGGTAGGCAGGTGTAGGTCTGTGACATTGTTTCCAGGAATTAGGCAGGCAGAGATCTAGTCCAGGAGTTAGGTAACATAGGGCTAAGTAACCAGGAGTTAAGGAGAAACTGGTTCCATGATTTTGGCAGGTGCTGGTCTAAGAAACCTGTTCCAGAAGTTAGCAAGGTATAGGGCTAAGAAATTGGTTCCAGGGCTTAGACAGGATGTAGGGCTTATGGCTAAGATATTTGTTCCAGCAATTAGACCGGTGTAGGGTTGAGAAATCTGTTCCAGTAGTTAGGTAGGTGTTTAATTAAGATATTAGTTCCATGAGATAAGCAGATGTAGGGCTAATAAATCTTTCCTTTTTTTGTATAATATATTAAAAGCTAAGTTTTCACCATTTTCTGTCCTATTACATGATAATAGTACACGGTTCTTACATGGAGTGCTAGTACTTCAGTGTTATCAATAGTCTCTTTTTCTGTTAAGACTGGATTTTAGGCTTAACAAAACAAGGCAGATGTTGTTGGAGGCAGGGGGCATCATTTTTCATTGATTGCTTCCCAGCCTTGTTCCCCTGTTCTTTTGTAATCATGGAAACCCACATACACTGTGCTCGATATCCCAGCCTCACACACACACACACACACACACACACACACACACACACACACACACACACACACACACACACACACACACACACACTGCCTAATACTCTAGCCTTGTTCCATTGTCATACTGGAAGCCATTGAATCACATATACAGTGGCTGAGCCTTGTTCCACTGTCCACTGGTAGACACAGAACTACAGATACACTGTATGACACCATATCCATATTCTACTGACCTAGTTGAAGCCAGAGAACCACACAAACACTGTTTGCTACCCCAGCCTTGTCCCACTGGTAGCCACAGAACCACTTTCTGACACTACCTTGCCCACTGGTAGTCACAGACTGATGCTTACACTTCTTCCCCAACTTTTTCCCATGGGTAACCTTCTCCTGGCACCCTGTACGGTATGTCAGTCCATACAATGTGGAAAAAAATGTGCTCTGGCTGGCAATAGGTACTCAGTATAATAGAATGGGCCATAGTTCTTCACAGATTTTAGTATCTTTGAAGTGATGGAAATGTAAAAAAGTATATATTTTTTTCCTATAGCAGCACTTTGTGGTGTTATATAGAAACACTAACCTAGGGCTAAAAAGGCAAGTAATCCGTCATTTGATAAGGGGGATAATCTACTTTCCAAAATTCTTCTTCACATTTCAAGATAGCCATTCTACTGGTGCCCACTACAATATGTCAACCCATAATAATGGGGTACAGTTTTTCTTGGGCTGCTGTTAGATACAGAATACAATAGGGAATTTCATGGTTTTCAAAACACTTTGTATTTTTGAAGTGGTATAAATGTGGGTGAATGTCTACTTTCCAAAATGGTATGGCTTGCATACTTTTCCTTTCTATTGGTTATGACCATTTTAGTGCAGGCACTCAATTTAAAAAAAGTTAACAGGTAGGAGCAGTTTAGTGCTCCTGGCCTTCCCAATTGTATGTCAACCCTTATATTTTTCTCTGTCTGCACCACCTCTGGAAATAAATATGTACAATAGCCTAAGAATAAAAAGCCAACTGACCTTTCATTTGATGTGACTGGTTCTGTTTTCCAAAATGGTATGCTTTTGTTTACCCTTTCTTAATTTCTTTCTTCGTTAATACAGATAAGTCATATCTGAAAAATGTATGAGAAATTAGAGAATGCAGTTGTGTACTTTTGTGCTTCTGGCAGCCCCTATAGTATGTAGACTAATTTCAGTGGGGTGCCATTTCTTATTTAGTCATGCATACAAAATGCGTGGTACTTTTTTTTTTTTTTGGGGGGGGGGTATCTCTTTTTTTTATATTTGTTTTATGACCCGCATGGGCAAAGCTGTGCCAATGTTTATAGATAATCTATCCTATATAATAATACACTAGGATGTTTGTCACGATGCAGTCATGCGCAGTAGAGACTGCACGTGTTCGGGCAGTCTCTACTGCGCATGATTGCATCGCATGAGTGAGGTGATGCAAGACTGTATCACGTGGAGCACTGAGGTAGAGACCTCTTAACCCTTTGAGTGCCAGAGGGGTACGCAACGCATTGCAAAGCAATGCATTGCATACCTCTCTGGCACTCAAAGGGTTAATATTACCCAGACCTTGGCCCGTGTACATGGGCTTTTACATTAGTGTGATTTTATAGGGAAAGGTTTTGGTTGGGGGGGTTGCATTATCTGTTTGAAGACTAGAGGACTGTGCAGCTCCTTGTGAAGCAGTGCGTTGCTCATCCCTCAAAGGGTTAAGGCTTCATACACCTATGTGGATGCAGTGTATATGACAGACATTTACAATGGTAAATGCTCGAATGGTATGAGCAAATACTCAGCGCATCCCCCCCAACATTTCAGATGGCCAAAGGGACACTTTTCTTTTAGGTGGTGTTGCTGGGCATGGCTCATAGGGGGCATTATTAAGCATGTTTAAAGTTATTTCCTGACCTACTGACATCTATTTAGGTAACTGATTTAGAACAGGAAAACATATTTCAGTTACACAGACTAAGTTCTAAACACATATACTGAAGTTTAAATAAACAAGCAAACAAACAATGTGAGTTTTATTAATGTGGAGCAATGTGATACATTTATATACACACCAGAGGGACAGAGCTGGATCATGGACAAGGCTTGGATAGTGGGCTGGAACGATAGTAAAAAATGGGCCATTTGATTGTACTTGCCCCCCAGGCCAAAAGTTGCCAGCCCTCCCCTGCATGAGGTGCTTTTTTAAGTGAGATTTGAAGGTTATCAAAGAGGTGCAGTGGCGCATGTTGGATGGCAGAGCATTCCATAGATATGGAGCAATGAGAGAAAAAGGTTATATATATATATAGGAAGATCTGGTACGAATGGGTATTATGATTAATGTAATTCCTGATTATACTTATAGATCAGTTTAAGGGCTTAATCAGTACTATCTTATCTCATATGAACAGTAAGTAGTTGTTGAGCAGTAAAAAAGGGCAGAATAGTTTAGTACAGGAGTAGTCAATTGCAGGACCTGCAGCTTTGGGTACTACAACTCCCATCATCCCCAACCAGCCAACTGATGGGAGTTGTAATCCTCAGCCGCTGGTGGTCCAGCAATTGTATGATTACATTGTCGCCTGGCAAAGAAAATAATCTTGACTATAGCATAGTTACACAGTAAAAAGTTTATAGTAATGGTTGGACCAGACATAAGGGACAGCTTTGTTGCATTGGCACGCAGAGTATCACACTACAGTGCTTAAGACAAATTTCAGAAGTCCTTCAAATGGTAGGGGTCTTCACTGCATTGCTAGCAGTTCAGAGCTTTGTTATGCAAGGAATTCCATCCAATGGGATTTTAATTTGCCACTGGTGTGGTTACATTGCATACCTCCCAATACTTCAAATGGCTCAAGAGGAACACTATTTCATGACCTATTGACGCCTCTTATCTTTGTATAACCGAATAAATCTATTTACACAGATTAATTTATATACAAATATACTGAAGTTTAAACAAGCATTAATGTGAGTTTTATTGCAGTGGGGCAATGTGATATCCTTATATACACACACACCATACAATCTGATCTACTAAAAAGAGGGAAACCAGTGTGGGAAAGAGGGACAGAGGGCTTTGGGTCTCAAACAGGGACTGTCACTCCTCAAAAGGTACACTTGGTAGGAGGTATGACATTGTGCCATAATTGGTCAACTTCTTCCATCTGGCCCATGCAGTCCTGTTAAGAGACAGCTCACTCATATAATGCAATATAAGACTATAATATCACACAGTGCTGAACACGAGCAGACCATCTGTCCTGGCAAGCATACAGAGGAGTCATGCTATGCAATACTCTGCATAGAGATGGTCCATGATAGCGTAGTGTGTATTCAGAGTGGCTATGCAGTGCAATACTGTAAAGACAGAAGGCTTCACTACATACAAAGATCCAATAGAATGTAATGCAATAGTGTAAATGCAGAAAGGTGGCTATGCTGTTTGCCTACTGTGCATACAGCCAAGCTATCGTGTGATAGCACAACGTGCTTACCCTTGTTATGACATAGAATGGGCACAGGAAGCCTACTTCTGAGCACAGTGTCTGCACAACGACACAGGCAAGAACTAAATGTTTGGACTGTGAAGGTATGTATGGGCAATGCGAATGGAACTCTCCACATGCACTGTTGCCTCTCACCCCCTTTGCTTTTCTTTGTGTAGTGAGCAGATAAGCTGAGGGTACCACTGTGATGGCCCCCTTTTGAGATTGGCGGTGGAGCAGTTTTCGTGGGTGTCTGTACACCGCACAGGCAAGAACTAAATGTTTGGACTGTGAAGGTATGTATGGGCAATGTGAATGGAACGCTCCACATGCACTGTTGCCCCCCACCCCCTTTGCTTTTTTTGCGTAGTAAGCAGATATACTTAGGGTCCCACTGTGATGGCCACCTTTTGAGATTGGCAGTGGAGCACTTTCGTGGATATCTGCATACCGACACAAGTAAGAACTAAATGTTTGGATTGTGAAGATGTGGGCAATGCGAATGGAACTCCCAATATGCACGGTCGGTTCCCCCTTCGCAATGGCCTCTTTTTGAGATCGGGCAGTGTGTGTGCACATGTGTCTGCACGTGTACATGTGTGTGTGAAGATGGTCAGATGTGTGTATCAGATTTTATTTGTGTTTTTTTTGTTTTTGTTTTGGAGAGGGCGAGTGTGGGCAAACTCTTTGCCTCACCTGCATCTCCTGGAGAGTCAGTAAGAATGAGATTAGCATATCTCCTCTTTACTGCCACCTTGGGGTGTGGCTGGCATTGACTGGGAATTTAGGTCACGTGCCATCCTCTTCCTTTTATAAATAAAATAAATGTGTGTATGTGTAAGTAAAAAGTGTTATTTTAGTTAGCAATGCTCCTTGATCTGTTCATAAACGAATAATATAGGAGCACTACCTCAGTTTGGCGTGATGTTAGTATTAGAGATGTAAATATTAGAGCTTTGAAGTTTGAAGTTATATATTTAAACATATGCTTTAGTATTCAAAGCCTTGGCATCACAACTGGTGTTACTTTGGTACAAGAAAAATGCAGTTTAGTAGTTAAAGTTAACAAAGTCAGTATTAACCCCTTGCTATAGGAGGCCAACAGCTCACTGTTTAGCAATGTATGTGTCAATCTCCCTTTGGCAGCATGTAGACTAATTAACTGTCACACTATGGTGAATGAGACGGAAAGTTTAACAGACAGAAAACATGGCAGCCAGTTCTATTCTCATAAAAAATGTTCCAGGTAAAATGTTCCTTCTGAATGTTCCAAGACCAAAAATCCACTCTAACCCTGAAAACCAGAGAGTAATTCTCCTGTGGAAGCCCTGCCCTACCTGACTGGCAGAAGTTACAACAGGCACAAGTTGCTAGGAGGATCCCAGTAACCCAGTGACTTAGGGTTACTTTAACTCCTCCTTGGACAAATAGACATATTTAATTACTGGGCCCCTTCACTGTAAATAAATTAGTTATATAGTGTATCCCCTGTGAAGCGAGCAAGGTGGATTTTGGTGGAGCCCAGGAATGAATGGGCTAGACAATAAAACCTGCAGCTGGATTTGTTGGGTTTCCTTGTATTGTATTTGGCTTGGGCCATCCGGGAGGGACCTAAGTACATTTGAGAAATTCATTTTAGTCATTTCCTCTTTCACAGAGATGGTAGCTTTTATTCAGGGGAAAGTGGCAGTGACAATCTAACACAGAAATTGGGCATTTGTTCTTAGTATAATTTAACATCCCATATAATGGATATTTATGCATTCTACTAAATATTCTAAGTGTATATACACTCAACTTCATAAAAAGAAAAAATGTTAGTGACACATTAACCAGGTCTATCAACCTGTAACTCTCCAGCTTTTATTGAATTAGAACTTCCTTCAACCTCTTGCCATAGTTGCTTTCATTGCTGATCCTTGTTTTTGGCAACCCTAAACCTAAAATAGTGTATACTCTGTAGCAGATCCATCAAAAATTGTATTTTTCTTGCTGGAATAGTTTTTGTTACATACAGTATTATATGCAATATGCAGCCCCTCCTTATGCGGAATAGAGGTATACAAACTTAACACATTCATCCTATATAATAATTCGCTAAATGTGTATTTGTCAGAAGCCATCATGTGCAGTAGAGACGGCTGCGCGCTCTTCAGTCTTGCGCACTACAGACTGCCTGTTCCGCAGCTGATAACGGAGCGGGGCTCCAAATTCAGACCGTAGTCCTCTTTGTGCACCTTCGTTCTGTATCAGTAGAGGCGCGGGCAGTCTTTTCTGTGCATGACTACACTGAGGCTGTTGCTGGACGGCACTGTGGCCCATGTACACAGGCTCTTCAACTAGTACTTCATAGAAAAGAAGGGGTAATCAGGTAAGTTACGATCTTAAACATGCATAATGAAATCAGTGGCATCTTTTAGAAAAGTGGATATTTTAGTTACTATGGTATGGTAGTAAGTGTCCAGAAATTTGGCTAGGGACTCTGAAATCATTCAATTTGTCATCTTTATTACACCATTCAGTGGGATCGTATTTTGCATAATCAGCTAGCGATAAAGAGGTAATGATGCAATATATTATATATGTGTATTCTGAGCTGTATTTAAACTTTGGAATTCAGAGGTGCAACATTTTTTTGCAACCTTCTTTGGCCAGATCATTCTAAGGAGTGACCTGGTGCCTTTCTTTTTTTTTATTTTGAAAATTCCTCCTGAAAAGAACTGCTTTTGTATATGTGCTTGAACTGACAGAGGGTTGTTTCCTCAGTCTGTGGGTGGTCTCAGTAAAGCCTGTAATCCTTCCGGTCAAACTGGGTTTAACACTTACAACGTTCTAAGGAAATCTGAGAATGCTAAATCTCTTAAACATGTCAGTCTCTTGTACAGAAATGATAACCAGTTTTAGTACACACAGAGATAATGTCTGTAAATATTTATACACTGAACAACTCGCTCAATAAGCACTACATATACTATTTCCTCTATAACCATTTGTTTTGCAGTTATCTCTTCTTCCCTCTTTTGCATTTTTGCTGGTTTATCTTGCACTTGCATGTGGTTTATTCACAAACTAGCAACAAGTTGTTCAAATGAAATATGTCTCAAAATAAATTTGGCTCTATAACCCCATTTATTGCTGAGGGTGGGTGCTGCAATTTGGCATTATTACAGTAAGCTTCTGCAGTCTTTAGTTCTTTTACAGACAGGTACTAACCTCAGCAACATATGTTTGTTTGATGTTGGGACGCCAACTCCTTCCTAGTTAATTTATAGTGTATTAAGGTCCTTTTTTCTGTAAAATCTATTTTGCCTAATTAAAAATGAGTACCTTGTTCTTTACACCCAGCAGAATTTCTGTTGTATGTTATTGCAAGTATTTCTGCCCAATGTTGTCCTTCGTTATGTTGTATACATGTATTCATCTTAGTAACTCCCTTTTTGTAGGATCCCATTTGTTCATCTTCTGTTTAGATAAATAAAATGTACGAACTACATCTCAATAGAAACCAGAGACAGTGCAGGACAGAAGGTATTTTATCAGCAGTTTGCTTGGTGGTAATAATAATAATAATAATAAGCAGATTAAAGGCTTGTCATATTTGGGAAGATATGGAGCAGTTGTAGAGCTGCTCCTTGGTGGTCTTTTTGATGAAAATGAATGCTCATCAATTTGAAATGAAGAAAGAGTTTAAAGTGATTGCAATCTCTTTTCCTTTGAGTGGTGCTTTTATTCTTCTTATGGTACCAATTAAATCCACATTCACATTTGCATGAATTGTGAATAGCTTTTTTTTTTTTTTTTTTAATTCAAATTATATTGTTTTTTTAAATTTTAATAAAGGGTAAGGGTACAGAAAAGAAAGGCGGGGTGGATACAAGGGGAGCACAGGGGATCCATAAAAAGAAAACAAATCCTGTATAATTATTCGCTAGAAAGTTTGTAACGATGCAGTCATGCGCAGTAGAAATTACCCGTGAGGAGGCTGATACAGAGAGGGGCGCTCCGAAGGAGCATGACTGCACCTTGACCGGCTGGCACTGTATCAGCAGCGGCGTGGGTGGTCTCTACTGAGCATGACTGCACCTCGACCGGCTGGCACTGTATCTGCCGCGGCGCGGGCAGTCTCTACTGAGCATGACTGCACCGTGACCGGCTGGCACTGTATCTGCTGCGGCTTGGACAGTCTCTACTGTGCAGGACTGCCCTGCGACCGTCTGGCAGTGGCACTGTGGCCCGTGTAACGGGCTTTTCAACTAGTACAGTAATAAATCATGCCATCAGTATCCAAAATAAGGTTTAGCATCATCTCACACGCCCAGGGGGAGAGAAGAAAGAAAGGGAAAAAAAAAAAAAGGGGGAGGAGGGAAAGGGGAGATATACAGACCACCGGTCAGAGTGATAGGTCTCGGTGAAAGTCTGGCCTCTATCCCCGGCTCCCAAACCCTGAGATAAGAAGAGGAGTTGCAAATATAAGCCATCAACTTCTCCATACGTAGCAGTTTCCATATTCTGTTATCTAGAGGGTGAATAGCTTTTAATACTTATATATTCTTTCTCTTGCTGTACACCTCCCCATACAAATAAAGAATAAGTCTATTCTTCCATTAGATCTGCACATATATGATTTAAACTCCATATACTACCCACACGAAAATCTGAAAATTCAGCCTCCTCTTCAAAGAGTTTTATACCCCCACCTTCTACATGGTATACATTGGTAACCATGCTCCTTTACACAGAGACTCAGCCACAAATTCAAATAACTTTTTCTAATTTTTAGACAATTTATAGGTATGTGGGTTGAAACCAAATTATTTCACAGTTTCAATTATATGATAAGCATGTACAATGGAAATCAGCATGGCATTTGGACTAGTAAATGCACAAGGATACAGGGATGCACACTCTGAACACTCGGACATTTGTAAATTGCTGAGGCTGATGTACTAAGAAGAACTAATGCAATTCCTTGGCAAACCAACTGCTACATAGGGCAGAAATAAAAAATGGGCCTAATTTCTATTGCTTTAAATTTAAACTTTAACCTCTTAAATTCAGAGGTCTCCAATGCATTGCAAAGCAATGTGCTAGAGACATCTCTAATATGCATAATGTTAAAAGCTCAGTTTTAATTAATGGCAATTTTTAATTGTCTAGTTGGATTGCCCCAGCTTTGCTGCAGTTCTTCTTAATGCATTAGCCTGACTGTCTATACCAGTGGTTCTCAACTCCTGTCCTAAGGACCAGGACTTAGGGATTTCTCTACTAGAGCACAGGTGTGGTGATCAGAGGCTCATTCACATTGATTAACTCACCTGTGCTCTAACAAGGAAATCATCAAATCCTGGCCTGTTAGTGGGTCCTGAGGACAGGAGTTGAGAACCACTGGTCTGTATGAATAGTGTGAACGGTGTCCCACAACTCTGAATTCCATTACCCAGGAGTGCAGGATCATGTGAAAGTAAACAATTTCTCAGGCCTCATTGAACATAATGTCAGCAAATCCCACAAGGTAGGAAGTAAATTGGAATTGACTTGCTTATGTCTACATCATATTTAACCAGTTAGTGCTGTGAGACATGCCAGGACCATCACAGGAGGACAGATAAAGGTCCTGGCACATCACAGGTCAATGATCATAACACACCTCAGGGTGCACTGTGTAATCATGGCAGGGAGACTGTTTCCGACTGCTCCAGAACTGGAGTAGTCCATTCTAGCTGTACCTCGTGGCTCATAACGTGATTCCTGCTACAGAAATCACAGATGTAAATGGAGCTGTATGACAATGTAAGTAAACATGGTCTTTGTCACTGTTCATCCTCTATCCTCCTTACTGTGATAATGAGGCAGAGAACATCATACCTCCCAACATTTCAAATTGCCAAAGAGGGACACTTGTAGTTTAGGGGGTGTTGCTGGGGGCGTGGCTGGTGCACGAGGCATTACTGAGAATTTTTAGGTTATTTCATGACCTACTGTGTAACCTAATAAAAGACTTATAACAAGACCAAAGTTTTTTATTTACACAGACTAATTTATAAACACATATACTGATATTTAAACAAACAAAAATGTGAGTTTTATTGCTGTAGAGCAATATGATACACTTATTTACACACTACACAGTCTAATCTCCTAAAAAGAGGGACATCAGGGTGGGAAAGAGGGACAGTGGGATTTGGGTCTGAAAGAGGGACTGTCCCTCCTAAAGAGGGACACTTGGGAGGTATGGAACATGACTCCCAACTCTGCAGATGGCTAAAGATGGGGCACTTTTGTTTTAGGTGATGGGGGCAGGACGTGGGGAAAGCATTTAAAATATTTTTTAGGTCTCTTCATGACGTTTTGAAGCCTCTTTGTGTAGCTGACAAATTATTTACAGCAAGACCAAAGTATTTTATTTACACAGATTCATTTATGAATATGCACTACAGTTTAACCCCTTAACGACCCTTGACGTACCAGGACCGTCAAGGGTAAATTTGCTTTAAGGACCAGTGACGGTCCTGGTACGTCAAGAGTTAAATGGTAGCAGCTCGCCGCCGTGCACGCTGCTACCATTCAATCCAGGCTGAGACTGAGCGGTCCAGTACCAGACCGTTCAGTTTCAGCCTCTGTCGGTAGTGCCGGGTCATGTGATCGCTGCGTCAGCGATCACATGTACCGGCATTCTAAATCTGTGAATGAGGCAGTGCTACTCCTCTCTGCTAATGCGTCCCTTACATCAAAGTAAGGGACACAGAAGCAGAGAGGAGACGCCTAGTGGACATACAAAATACAGCAGCTGGGGGTGTTAACCCCTTCACTGCTGGTACAGGAGGATGGCTAAATGCAGGTCAATTTCTGACCTGCTGAATACACTTTTTTTTTTTTTTTTTTTTTTTAAATAAAAACAACACACTTTTTTTTTTTTTTTACAAATAAAATATTTTATTTAAAAAAAAAAAAAAAACATCTCAAGAAACAAAATTGGAAGTGTGACTGTTGTGGAGTCATGTAATACACTTACACACACCGCCAAATGTAATGAACAAAAAAGTGGGAAAATAGGGTGGGAAAAAGGGACATGGAGATTTTCACCCAGGGGGGACAGTGGCCACTTTAAACTGCACATTTTGTAGGTATGACTAACTAGTCATACCTTTCATGCAGTCTCCATAAATATTTAACCCTTTGCGCCCAATTGATCCCAAGAGAAAAAACAAAAATGATGGGTTTTTTTACTTTTTTTTACCTTTTTCTTTAATTTTAATAAAGTAAATGGTGGGTTATCCATATAAGTGGGGTATCAAAGGAAAGCCCTATTTGTTTGTAAAAAAACAGTATATAATTTATGGGGGTGGAATAAAAGCCTAAGAGGGAAAACACTGTTGAACAAAGACATCGTCAAAAAGGTCAGAATTGCTCCGGTCCTTAAGTCAAATCCACCTCTGATTTTCCCAGTCCTTAAGGGGTTAAACAAACATTACTGTGGGAGTTGTATTGCTGTGGAGCAATGTGATACACTTATACACACACCACACAGTTTGATCCCCTAAAAAGGACAATAGAGTAGGATGGAGAGACATAGGGATTTGCATCTCAGAGAGACAGTACCCCTCTAAAAAGGGACATTTGGGAGGTGTGAACAAACGCTCATACTTTTTATCCAGTCCCTGTTTACAATGCATTGTGTACCCCTCTGGCACTCAAAGGGTTAATTTTGAACAGCTACAAAACAGTGGAAGTCATGGATAGAAGGACCCATACTTCCACTGATATCATCCACATGCCAGTAGGTTATCAAAGGTCCTGGGAGACTGGCAACATATTACCTGTTTTTTTCACTCTGTATCTAAATATTCCAAATCTTACTGAACCAGTTAGAAAGTAAAATGGTGTGAAAAAAGCAGTCCGATGGTACTGGTACAAAGAGTTGGTTTTTTTTTACTAGAGTCTATTGGAAAAACTTGATCAATGTTCAGCTTTATTTTCTGGATGGTTTCTATACAAAAGAAATCATTTTAGTGTTTTCTGCTATGGCAGTGTTTTTCTATGCAGATATTTCCTGCAAGTAAGAACCCATTCTTTAGATATTAGTTTTAAAGGACCATATACCTGCATCTAAAATATATACCAGACTGGCCATTCTCTCTCTCCCTCTATGTACAGGATATACCATACATTAAGATGTTAAAGACAAGTGTTATTACTTATGTTTGATTAGTGTATTCTGACGCAATTGGCCTTATGCACAAAATAATAGATGGGCAATTATGGGGCAAACCAACAGCACCAATGATTTAAATTGGGTGTTTAACCCTTTGAGTGCTAGCTAGATGTGCAGCATATTATGTTGCCTACTCCTCTGGCACTCAAATGGTTAATGCCTTGAATTATTGATAGGTCCCCAACACATTGTGAAACAATACATTGGAGATCTCCTTAGCATTAAAATGTTCCTATCTATTTTATCTATTTATTTGTTTTACATATTTGAAAACCTCATTCAAACTGCCTATGTATCATGTTAACCAAACGTATAGCAGATATATAGTTTAGGAGCTATTCACACTTCTATTTCAGGAACAGTGAAAGTGAAAGTCTTACGGTTCAGCACAGTTTAATTAGCATATTGAAACATCACTGAAAACCTCCATTAGCATGTGAAATGTCACTGAAAGGCTTCATTAGCAGTGAAATATCGCTGAAATACGTAATTAGCATATTAACCATTGCTGCTACTGTATTGATACCACAATTAGCATATATTAGCATACGGTACCAAGTATGAATATCTCCTTAACTGTACGTTTGCTGGACTTTTGGCAAACATGACACATAGAAAGTTTTCAAATATGCAAACTTGATTCAAGGTGAAAGGTCCGCTTTAACCCCTTAACAACCAGTGGTCCAAGGAAGTGAACTTCCCTTAAGGACCTCTTTGATCATTGTCGGCACACAGGCACACATGACTGATGACATGTTGAACAGGCCTCTGAGAGAACACAAAGCATGTGACACTCCAGGACCGTCATCGGTCCTTCAGGGGAAAAAAAACTGGGACGGCCCTGGCACATCACCGATCATTAAGGGGTTAAATGTGTTAGCCATCCCATTTAAATCCATGGATATTTTGGGGCTATTTACTGTATTTGCTCCCTTTGGTGACTTTAGTTTGCCTCAAAGCTACTTATCACTAGTTTTCTGACTACAACCCAGAGAAGCACATGATAGAAGCTTTATATTCAAGCACAGTGACTTCTGCTTTTCAAGAAGTGCACTGGGAACCAACCAAGCTGTTGTTCGGTCATGTTGGATGTCAAGAATTTGTCATAAATAACATGCATAAACAAACTCAAATATTTACACTAACCTAGAAACTCATGTCAACATAGATGTGCATAGTATTATATTCCAGGATTTCAGCTGTCCCTTCATTGGGTTAACTAATCCCTCTAACTCTCCAATTCTATCTCTCCCACATGATTAATAACGCTTTCATGTCCTCCGCAAAAATCCTATTGCCAGTAAGTGCATAAATACCTCTTTTCATCAGAAAGTGTATCTGTTTTGGTAAGCCCAGTATTTTCCAAGTTGTTTCTGTAAAGGCTTTAACCCATTGAATTCCAGATGGCATATACAACGAATTGCATTGCTATACGTTTCTTACCCCTCTGGCATTGAAAAGGTTAACTACCTGGCAGAAAATGTTCTGCCTGGAATGCTGAACAATCCAATGGGGTTTAGCAGATTTTGGACTCATAGCCCCCACTGTGTTGAAGGCAGCAAAAAAAAGATAATTTTACTTTATAGCATGGATATTCAGTTGGCAGGCCAGGGGCCTCATCCATATCCCGCAGTAACACAGCTCAATTTAAGACTCCTAAAACATTATGAAGGTGAAACTTGAGACGTTTAACAATTTGAACCTATTTTAAGTTATATTAGCATCAAAAATGAAAAGTGACATACACACCTTTACACATTCTCTTGCTGTAGGTTGCCTACAGTCTGATCTTTATCTTGATTTTATCATTCACATAGCAGCAGTTTTTTGGATAGCAGAGAAACTGCTTTCATTTTATTTTTCATGATTTAACCCTTTAAGGGGTACCATTTGGTCCTCAAGGGAAGATTCACCATAATTGTCCATTTATGCAGATTACCCCAGTTCCTCTCTCTACCTGTGGAAGGCCACAGGATGCTTACTGGGTTTCAGATGATAAGCTCTCCTTGCATTCCAGCAATAAACTATATAGCCGGAGAGTGTCCCTGTGGTCTCATACATATCCCCTTAAAACTTCAATAGGTCATGAAATAACCCAAAATACTCAGCCCACCAGACACACCCCAGTAACAGCATCTAAAACAAAAGTGGCCAATTAAAATGTTGGGAGATATGTAATAAGAATAATTTTAAGATCTGATTACAGTACACATTCTTCGGGATACTTAATGTTCTGTTACCTCCTGTCCTCTGGTCAGTGCTATGTGTCTTGGTGCTGCACATTTTTTTACAGTAAATTATTGCTGTAAGGGTGATAACATTGAGCCATATGCACAAAAACATTGTGAAGGAATTCTGAGCCACACCAAATGCACTATGGGGAGGAAATACATATTGTCAAAATATCCACTGATTCAACTTGGACTTTTAACCCCTTGACTGCTAGTAAGGTTTCCAATTTATTCCTTTGCATCCAGGGTTTAAAGCAATGCTTTAGACATGAATTTGGCACTCTGTGGGTTAAAAGCCCCTTTTATTACACTGAAAGGAAAATAACTCTCACAGTGGTAGAACACCACTCTATACTTGCACTTATAATATGGGAGCAGCAGCAAGGAATGATGGGATCATCGACATTCCTGTAATTAAAAACAAACAGAAGATATCCTTGCACTATGCCTTATAAATTACTTAAAATGTGAACCCTGCGTATAAGACACATTCTTACCCACATATTCATTCCCTTGTTTCTAGATGAGGTTTTGTTTCAAAGTTTGGCCAAAATATGTTAAAACTTGCATGTCATGCCCCATTTTGGGCAAGTCCATTCTACTGCATCTCACCTCATCATATGACTTACAAAATGCTATATATTAAAACCTATAACTAATACACTCATGGCTGGCCTGCCTTTAGAAGAGATCACTTTCTGTGATTGGGCGGGGATCTCAGACTGGACAGTCCATTTATATAGATGACTCACTCCATCCACTTCTATTGGCTGCGTTAGGCCTGAATAACTTTGCATTTTGTATTGAGTCTTCTATATTTGTTTACTCAAGCAATTTGGAATGTTTACAATCTAACATGGGCAGGAGTAGCTTAATGATACAATGCCATGTACTATGCCTTTAAAAACCTCGCCTGAAGTGATTGTAAAACATATTTACAGCACTCCATTTATACCAACACTGTCAATTATAACAGCACATTTTACTGAGATATGATGGAAAAAAAAAGGTGCTAGAATGAGAAGGGAGGTTATTTGTTAGGGGAGAAAACCTATGCCATAGTATTCATATACAAAAAAGGAATATAAGTGCACAAAATATGAGTTTCAACAAGGGATGAGCAGACCCTTCACAATCCCCAAATCAAAAACAAAAGAAGCAGAAGACAACCCTCTGTTACTTCATATGAATTACTTAAATATGAACTCTATAGCACCTATTACCTCATTTCATTCAAGATGTGATATTTTTGTTTAGTTTAGTCAAAATATGTTAACCCTGTAAGGATAAGATCAGGTGCACAGCACATTGTGAAGCAATGCATTGCATACGCTTCTGGACTTCAAGGGGTTAAAACTTGCCTCCTGTGCCAAGGCACCCTTTTATCTGTTACATTTAACAATATCATATGGCTTACAAAAAATGCTTCCTGGTAAAAGTTCTACCTAATGAACTCATGGCTTAACTGACCTATCTCATCTTCTGAAGGGATTGCCTGCAGTGAGTGGGCAGTACCTCAGATACTGGGGGAAATGTCACTTGTTCCCTATGGTACAGTTGGTTTCCACCAACACTGCTTCTCTTTAACTCACTGAATGCAGTCATTAGAGACCATGAGACCACTCTAGTCCTTTCTCAAGCATTCTAGGGGTTAATGTGTCTGAATTTTTATTTCTTCTCTATAGCGCAGATGGTTTGTCCCCCCAAATTGCTTCTGCTTCAGTGGTGGTTTACTTGTGAAAAGAAAAAAAAGGCTTCTTTGAAATCTGCAAACAAACTGAATGCTGCTCTGCACTTTAATAATCTTTCACTAAAGGTTTTGGCTTACACATTGAAAGGGCATCTTTGTAGATAAGGCTTGTCACCGCTCTGAAGCAGAACTGAGTGGGCTGCAGAAAGGAACACAATAAAGTCTTATACATCTAAAACAAATGTCAATAAAAGGCCAACACACTTGTAGAGTAACTTGACACTGTACATTTCAACAAAAGTCATTTAACATGAGTGGCACAACTTACACTCGGCCCTGAAATATCAAGGGTTACGGTAGGTTCAAGAAGCTATGATACAAGTGTTGTGTGACACCATCTTTCCTCATGCAGAGGGGGAGTTATGAATAAAGAGTGGATTCATTTTTTATTCCTATATAAGGTTATGATATTGGGATTTATACAGAAGTATACTTTATTGTAGAGCGGAGCTGGGCAACCTGCAGCCCTTCATCATCCTTAATGTGAGAGCTAGAGAGGTATGGATACCTCTTAGACATTCAGTGGGTTAATAAGCCAACATTCAACTGAGGATGGGGGAAGTTGTAGTCCAAAAAACATCTGTAAATCAGTAGTTTACCCATTCAAAGAAACATTAAATTGCTAGTGCTTATTGTACTTGGTATTGTTGGTTGTAGTTTATCCTGTTCAAGAATTTAAGAACACTCAGTATTTCATCCAATACAGAATGTCATCACCTACAACTATCTTGATTTTCTGCTACGAGTCAGTGCTTCAAACTGATGATAACATTATTTCTTTAGAGAAGATGGGACAAACTTCAGCCTTTGATTTACAAGGCCTGAATGGTGAAGTGAAACATAAGGTGGCACCTGTAGTAGCAGCAGTCAGAATGTGAAACCCACTGCATCAGGTGACTGCAGTATAAAAGTACAACTCTGACTAGTAGTATTTCAGTGTGTAATCTCCTCCTGAAATCCGTTTTAGTTAAGTTGAGAAAAAAAAACAACAGTTGTTTTGTGTTAAACTACTTTATTCTCTCTGTAAAAAAAAATATAACAGTAGAAGACTTGAAGACTGAGGATTTTCACTCCTGTACCCCTTTGCAGGTTTTATAAAGAAGTAATTGCTAACATATATGTTACTGCTGGCTTTACACTCTCAGATGTCTCATTTATATATTTAGCATTGTGAGATACAGTAAGTCCAAATCATTTCTGTTTGCTTTTTTTCTATATCAAAATTAAAAATGGCATGATTCTGAAACCTTCAGTGACCCCAGTATTAACACTGAGTTCAAAACAATATGTTCATAAGAATAAAGTATATCTCGAAGCTCCATACTTCATACTTGGCAATGACCACATCAAGCTGTAACTTGAAAAGGATCCATTCAGAAAGAAACACTGGTCTGCTAGAACGTAACCCTGGGAAAAAAAACTTGTTTGGAAGCAAAATAAAACAGGAAATTCCTCTAGCTTTTTCTTACCATCCACAGACATATCCTTTGTGTTTTAAATTGAGATTATTTTTGTTTTCTCCGTAACACAGATGTATCTTAGCTGCAGTGTAGTTTCTCCCTGGAACCTTTGTATTTATATTAGCTGAATCTTGGCTCCTTCCACTCCCAGTAGGCTCCAGAGTACAGCCACAGAGCTTGACTTTCAGGCAGGCATTTTGCACCTTGGGGATCATTCGATGTGTGAGGGAAATGTTTTACTTTTATTGAGGAAGAAGCACATAAATTGGGGACTTTGCACCTCAGGAACTGACATTTTTGTAAACTAATTGCAGTTGAAGAAATTTTGATCACCAAGACTTTGTGATTTAGAGTTTTCCTAAAATTTGTCATCTATGCTATTTTACTATTATAGTCTACTTTTATACATATTGTAGTCCAGAGGTAGTCAATTTTTGGGCCTCCAGCTGTTGGGGACTGGCTGTGTATGATGGGAGTTGTAATTTCTAACAGCTGGAGGTCCAAACATTGACTACCAATGAGTACATTGAACTGGACTAAGTATTTACTAGTATCAATCTACTAATAATAATCTAGGCATAGTATTAAGTGGTATTTTATATAGCGCACCGTTCCATGACTGACATTATTCCCTCATTTTTATTTATTTGTTGTGCCTCAGTTGTGTGCCTATTACACATTATCCCTCGTGGGTAGTAAAGTGAGTAAGGGAGCTGGCAGCAGTGGGGGGAAAACAGCTGTGTACTCTAAGAACACAATCATTTCAAGCTCAGGAGTTTCACTGAAGTCTGCTTTAAATTCACACCCCATATTACTCTTCTATTGTCTGTGAAAAAAACTGAAGGAGGGGAGCAGTGAGTGGAAAGCCTTATGTGCCTACAACTAAATCTGAATAGTCTCGTTCGAAAGGAAAGAACTTTGGCTGGCCCAAGCACTTGGCTTTCCTGCTGCAGTTCAGGAGTCCAGTTCTAACTACATGGACTCTCATACCTCAAGCCAACAGCAGCTGGGAGCTCTGCAGACAGGTCATACGCACAAAGGGAGGCCAGGAAAAAATGTCTTATTGCGAGCTAGCTCATAATAATTGGAGTCATAGCCAAAAGTAATTTGAAGCAATATCCAAAACAGATAAGATAGAGACACACTCAAAATAATATTAATTAAAAACTCTAATATGCACAGGTTAGTCTGCCAAGGTCCAAAGTAATACAATGGAATGTAGGTACAGCTCTCTCTCGAGTTATTGAACTTGCACACCATGAACCACTCCCAGCCATTTATAAAAGTTTTTACTCTGTAAGTTAAGAATAACTATGGGAACTTTTTCAGTTTTGAAGTGGGTCCAACAATAGCTCTTTTTTTCCAAAATGTTTCCATATACAATGCTGTTTATTACATGGATGAGCAGCACTCATTCAGCAATCATTTGCCCAAGTGCTTAGGCAAGCAACTGGCAAATTAAAAAAAAAAAAATCACATTTTTAAGCTAAAGAAGAGAAATTCTGCAGCAAACCAACTACACCATAGGGAGTAAATAATAATTCTGCAAATTCACATAAATTTAAATGAGTAAACCAACAGGGCAGAAGGAGAGTAGTGCACGCCTTGATGTCATGTAATAGAAAATCATACTCACACAGACAGAACGCCTGTGAGGGTTCTTCCATCCACCGGCATGAAGCATTTGTTCTCATCCCTGACCGAGCTACCAAACATAAAACAGGATACATAGCCTAAAGAAGCAATATGCATATTTAATACAAAATATTTTAAAAACAATAATACTTGTCTCTAAAAAACTCTTTTGTATATTGTATCTACACTGTCTGATGAAAAGGTTGGATGGGAACTTGAAATGTGTTGATTGTTATACAGGTGTGTTTTTTAGAGACACGTTTCATTGCTTCTTAAAACATTTTTTTTTTTAATTAAATATACATATTACTTATTTAAGCTATGGATCTTGTTTTATGTTTGGTCACTCTATCAGGGGTGAGCACTCATTCCCCTGTTTCTTCATGCCGGTGGATGGAAGAACCCTCACCGGCGTTCTATCTGTGTAAGATTTTCTTACATGACATCCAGATGTATATTCTAGCACCCTCCTTCTGCCCTGTTTGTTTGCTGGTTTCTGGCTGGCTGGCTTTTTTTTAACCCTTTAACAACCAGCAGTCAGGGAAAGTGATCTTCCCTTAATGAACTCTTTGATCAAAGTTGGCACTCTGGCACACGTGCCCGATGATGTGTACTGGAGTGTCTGAGAGAGACCACTCTGGTCATGGAGCTGTCAATTTCAGACCCCATTTTTTCTTACAGCACTCTCCCGCAGGAATATTGTACAAGTACATGACGTGCCAGGACCATCACTGGTCCTTCAGGAACATCACCAGTTTTTAAGAAACTACTGCAGCTCCATAGAAGTGGCTGATAATTTTACCAAACCTGACACCTGTATGGAGACAGTCTTAATTTCCTCCACATGTTGGTTTGCTACTTTCATGTGTAGTTCATTCCCTTTGTGAGTATCTTGTATGAAGTATATTGTGGATTTATTTCTTCTATCTTAAACATTATTACCCTATGAGATGGGGCCCTCTCTTTCTCTTTTGTTAGGAACTGGGATGGGATTTTGTTTAACCCCTGAATGCTATGGAGGCCTCTCACTATTCAAAGGCTTTAAAGTCTCATTTAAATCAATGGGAATTTTTATTTGTCCTGTGTGGGGCACTTTCTATGCTCTAATATGTCGTGTCTTGTACTGCCTATGAAAGATACGAAAAGCAGGGATGATCAACATACTTGTGTTCTAGCAGCGAAATTTCTAAGTTCTGGCCTGTTAGTGGCCACTGAGGGCACGGGTTGAGAACCTCTGCTCTAGACAAAAATAAAAATATATTTATTCAAGTGGTTCCCACAAATTAGGCCCAGAACATATCAGCCACAATGATCAAAACAAAAACGGTCTCACTATACGATTTTGTCCAATAAGCTTGCAAAGTCACCTTGAATAAAATAGACCATATCCAACAACAGAGAAAGATCTACCCTTACTTCAAAAAAGTCTTGTATACAGTGTTTACTCCCAAGCCTCATGGCAGCTAAAGTCGTTCTGCTGCCGGGAGGACAGCCTTGGCGTCCTCCGCCTACAGCCTCACTATTTTTCCCGCACACTGCTGTCGAAACCAGTTGCAGCTCACTCCCCTATGTGTTTCAATGTAAATCACATCTTCGTGTGGAGCTAATTACGCCCTAACCTTTCCCTTCTTTTACACTCGTATACAGTCAGGAAATTTGTTTTCAGAGTGTCTCTCTTAATCACAGCAACATATTTGCATCCATAAAAAAGTATCCATTCCATCTGTAAAGACATTAGATACAAACAGCATTGTCATTATTTACAAACTGTGACAAATAACATTTCCTATAAAATTTATAAATATACAGTACTGTGCAAAAGACTTAGGCAGGTGAAAAAAAATTCTGTAAACTAAGAATGCTTTCAAAAAATTGACATGTTAATAGTTTATTCTTATCAATTACCAAAGAAGAAACATTTAAATCAAATCCATATGTGGTGTGACCACTCTTTGCCTTCAAAACATCATCAATTCTAGGTACACTTGCACAAAGCCAGGGATTTTGTAGGCATATAATCAGGTGTATGATAAAACAATTATACCAACAGGTGCTAATGATCATCAATTCAATATGTGGGTGGAAACACAATCATTAATTGAAACAGCTATGCAGGAGGAATAAAACTGGGTGAGGAACAGACAAACTCTGCTAACAAGGCAGGGTTGCTGAAGACAGCTTAATGTCAAAAGTAATACACCATGGCAAGAGTGAGCACAGCAACAAGACACAAGGTAGTTATACTGCATCAGCAAGGTATCTCCCAACAGAAATTTCAAGGCAGACAGGGGTTTCCAGATGTGCTGTCCAAGCTCTTTTGAAGAAGCACAAAGAAACAGGCAATGTTGAGGACTGTAGACGTAGTGGTCGGCCAAAGAAACTTGCAGCAGATAATAGACACATAGTGCTTACCTCCCTTCACAATCGGAAGATGTCTAGCAGTGCCTTCAGCTCACAGCTGGCAGAAAATAGTGGTATCCTGGTACACCCATCTACTGTCTGGAGAAGTCTGGTCAGAAGCAGTCTTCATGGAAGACTTGCGGCCAAAAAGCCATACCTCCGACGTGGAAACAAGGCCAAGCGACTCAACTATGCATGAAAACACAGGAACTGGGGTGCAGAAAAATGGCAGCAGGTGCTCTGGACTGTTGAGTGAAAATTATAAATATTTGGCTGTAGCAGAAGACAGTTTGTTTGCCGAAGGGCTGCAGAGTGGTACAAGAATGAGTGTCTGCAGGCAACAGTGAAGCATGATGGAGGTTCCTTGCAAGTTTGGGGCTGCATTTCTGTAAATGGAGTTGGGGATTTCATCAGAATTAGTGATATCCTCAATGCTGAGAAGTACATGCTGATACCTATCCATCATGCAGTACCATCAGGGAGGCATCCGATTGGCCCCAAATTTGTTCTGCAGCATGACAATGACCCCAGACATACAGCCAAAGTCATTAAGAACTATCTTCTTAAGGTTTCTGCTCTGTGAATCCTTTGTAGTTCCTTACTTGAAGTGGGCATTGAGTGTTTAACCTTTTCAGAGAAGAAGTATCCAAAGTATTATTGTTAAAGGAGACAAGTAAAGGCTCTAAGAGAGTGAACAGTGATATGCCAATGTCCACATCATTGTCTCACCAGGTAGCAAGAATAATTCAGAATATACTAGCATTTCAACAGCCACCAACTATGGCTTACAAGATGGGAAAAAACTGATATGATAAATTGGACCAGGCAGATATTAAATCCTGAAAGAATACAATTATGCAAAGGTTTTTGGCACTGCCACAGCTAGTTACATACCCTTGTTTTTCATGCTCCCAATATACTAAATGTATAAAAGTGTATACCTTTGGACATCCTAATAGGGGTTCTAAATATAACATCAGTAATTTCTTTACATGTAACAGCAATTATGCTGTCTACTAAAATGGCAGTGTTTCAAGGTTTGTCAGGCAGTTTTGTCAAGGTTTGTAAAAGATGAAATTAGTGAGCACATTAAAATAGGATTGAAAAATCTCCAGCGATGCTGCGTTTTAAAAAGGCAGGTCATAATGATTCACAATTAAAAATTATTGATTCAGTTTCAGAAATGAGGAGAGAGGGTGACAGAGTCAAGCTTATTAAGAAAAGAAACTTAAAATTGTGTGGTAAAAGTCTAAACTTGCCTTGCATGCTACAGAAAGTTCTCAGAAGCCAGTTAGAAGCATGGGAGGGCTGGCAACTTGTGGCCTGGGTGACAAATACAATCTACTGGCCCACTTCTTCTATTGCCCCGGAGTTCTGTTCCAGTCCACCACCTTTTTGTTAATTTTAAAATTGGCATTCATGCTATGAAGTAAGGCAAGTAATACCACGTCGCTTACTACAGAGCCTACAATTTAACTAATGCTAAATTAGTGATACCATAGAGCTTACAAGGGAAAATAGTTATGTTTACCTCCATTTTGATTGCGGCTCTGTGGTAACATTTTTGTATTTCCATTTCAATTGTAAGCTCTATGGTATCATTTGTGTAGCTCCATTTCATTTGTAAGCTCTATGGTATTATTTCTGTAGCGCCATTTCAATTGTAAGATCTATGGTATCACTAGTGTATCTCCATTTATAGCCGCAAGTGGAAAATTGCATAAAGCAGTGGCCCACTGGCCCAGACATATGACCAGTCTAGGGGGCAATTGCCCTCCTGCCCCCTGGCCAGCCCTCCCTTGGGTAGAAGGGCCAATTTCTTTCACCTTCTATTGCATCATTGCGGTAGTCTGATTTTGTTATCTGAATGTGCGTATTATGTTACATCCTTTACCTCCCCACTTCCTGTTTTCGTTTTGGCACCATGATATCTTGGCTTTGCTTCTGATACTAGTAATAAGGGGTCAAAACAAAAGCAGGATATCGGTAGGAGATGAGTAAAAAAATTAATGTGTGATTGATGCTTGTGCACATTCTGCATCAGTGAAGTAAGGAAGAAAAGTCATGGACTAGGCTTTGCTCCTAGTACAATATAACCAGATTTTGGATAACAAAAAGGTGATACTCCCATAAAGTTGTGCACAAATATATATAAAGATATACCAAAATAAATATCTATTTGGTTATGTATTTTTAACATAGAATAAGATAGTTCAAGAAATAACACATTTTTGTCTTAATGCTCTACCTACCAGTATTGCCCCAGCAAAACAAAGGTGTCTCCATTTCAACTGTTGGGATGTGTTCTATCCATATCTCTCTGCCCCACGATCAGAGGGAGGAGGAGAGAGAGGCAGAGAACCATGACAAAGACAGTGTTTATGAACATTGCCTTTATTGTGTGGTTTTGCTTGCACATGTGATCGTCGTACCAACAAATTCTATGATGGTTCTGGCACGTTTCATGCACATTTAAGGAGTTAATAAAGCCAACAATGTGTTTGAATGTTTCTCTTATATCACTCCACTCCATCTCAGCATTTCTTCATGTGTTTTTGTTGTTTGTAAGTTAAATTCTTTATTTACATAAAAGCAGGCATACAACAGCATGTGATGTTAGAACAAAAGTAGAACTGCAAGCCAGGTAAAATGCAAAGGGAAGCATAAACAGAGAGAACTGTCTTCAGGGAGATCCAAATAAAGAACTCAAAATTCCCATTGGGAAATAATTCAGACTCAGAGTGTCCAAGAACCTGTCGGGCATACCCAATGAAACCATCCTCCGAGTCGAGCAGGAGATCAGGAAGAGAGGAGAAAGGAATGAGGGAGGGAAGGATGAAAACAAGAGGATGGTGGGAAGGAAGGGAGGATGAAGAGCAGAGTGGGAAGCAGAGCAGGGTGGAAAGAGAAGGAGTAGAAAAGTATGGGAACAAGGAGGGCCTCCAGTATCCAAAGCCTGAAGACAGTGAGGTTGGTGTGGTGGGATCCAAGCCCCCTCCCCCCTCGCGATGATAGGAGTAAAATCCAGTGGGACTTTGGCCAAACTCGGGCACCTCCCAGGGTTGAGAAAGGAAGAAGGGGCTCAAAGAAGATGTATTGCAAGCCATGGAGTCCAGGTGCTAAGGAAGGAGGGGATCCCAGCTGTGGCAGTAGCATGGCATGTCTCAAGTGTCACCAATAGGTGAATCCTTGAAATCCAATTGTGTACAGTGGGGGGAGATTGTGACATCCAGAGAGAGGAGATGAGGGATTTGGCTGTATTGAGCATAGCGTGAAGAACACGAGACGAAAATGTATTCAGTGTCAGAGAAGTACTGGGAATGAAAAAAAAAAAAAAAAGCAGGTCCTGCGGAATAATGACCCAGAGAATACTACTAATATGCCTTAATCCCTAGCCTGCATATTTTATACCAAAACTCTGAAGGGAGAGAGACCTGCAAGTCCATTCCCACATACTAAGGAAATAAAGTTTTGTCTTGGCTGTACGTTTGAGCACAATTGTGTAGCAGAAGGATGAGGCTCACGGTCGAGGGGATGGGTTAGTGCACATGACCAGTGTCAAATAACATTAACATTAATCTGAGTTGTGTTGCTATGGAGCAATGTTATATGCTTATATACACACCACACTCCTTAAAAAGAGGGACACCAGGGTGGGAAAGTGGGACAGAGGGATTTGGGTCTCAAAGAGTGACATTTGGGAATTATGGGTACTTTTAACCCCTTGAATGCTAGAGAAGTCATAAATGCAAATTATAGGAGATATCTTAGCGATTGAAGGGTTAAAAGCCCCTTTTAAAGCAATGAGAAGTTGGGAATTGTTTGTTTTCCTGTATGGTGCAGTTTATTTGCTCCACATTTACTCCATTACTGCTTAGTACATCAGCTTTACTTTCCAAGTTCTAATCAGCAGCTGAGGAATTCTAGTGACTCATCTACAGTATTTAGGAGTGGGTCAGTTGGGACCTTAATCAGATTCATCCTTCAGTGTTATCTTTATGCTAGTTTATAGGTTCCCATTACTTCCTATTCTACATTAGATTTTTGTACTTAAATAACACCAGCTTTTTATCTTGCAAAGGAAGCAAATTGTATTTTTCTGTACATTTTATGCTACTGAGTCATTTGTACAACAGTCTCTTTCTGATGGACTGTTGATAAGAACATACAAACTTTTTATGCACCAGAAGCTTTCATGTTTTGTATACATTGGAAGCGGTAGAAAATCTTCTTGATGCAAAACAGAATGGCATAAAATAAGGGGTGGGCAAGAGCAAAGGTAAGTAAACACTGCTTTACAGAATGGGTGAGAAATGCATGGAATAGACTCCCAGTAGAGGGACTAAACTATTACATTGGGATAGGCATGTGGCTGTTGTAAGGATTAAAAAAGTCTGAGCTTTTTAAATAGATATGGAAGCGGGCAGACTAGATGGACCAATTTGCTGTTATCTGTCATCAAATTATGTTTCTTTATGTAGTGCACTTGCAGATGCTTAGTTTTGTTACCCTTTTCCGACCTGTCCCTGAGGCAGAGTTTAGTTCCATTTGCACTTGCAGATTCAGAGTTAGAATTTAGTTCCACTGTTAACTTGCTGAGGCCAAGTTTAGTTCCATTGTTACTTGCTGAGGCAGGGCTTAGCTCCATTGTTACTTGTTGAGGCATAATTTAGTTCCATTGTTAACTCTCTGAGGCAGGGTTTAGTTCCATTGTTACTTTCTGAGGCATAATATAGTTCCATTGTTACTTGCTGAGGCAGAGTGGAATTCTACTTCACCCGCTGAGGCATATGCTGCTGTTACTCGCTGAGGCATAGTTTAGTTCCTCAGATTCATATGCAGGTCTGCTACCAGGGGATCACACCTGCTGATAGGGCACTATGTTTGTGATAGCTGCCCTTTTAATACAGCAAAATTACTAAATTGCTCCAAATGAAAGTCAAAAATTGATAGATAAAGAATTTTCCTTTTCCTAGCCACCATTTGTTCATTGTGTTGTCAGGTCTAAAATTTGTCATAAATGAACTCAGAAAGAGGCTAGAAAAATGGCCTCCAGTCATAAAGGAGTACAATAACCGTTTGGGGATAATGGGAGTTGTAGTCACCAACATATGGATATCCAACAATTGATTACTCATGGACTTTTACATCTGTTCGCCAACTCTGCAGTTATATTGGTTAACCTCTATTATGTATGATTTTCAGTCCGATAGACATTGATGAAGCCACCAAAATGGTGATATGCCTAGAGATCAGTTCAGGTGAGCAATGCTTTCTTCATTGTACTAACACATCTACTTGTATGTCTATATTTGTTGGACATACCCTTTCCACGTTAAATATTTTGCATATTACTCTTTTTATGTTATCGCTTCACTTTTGGTCCTAGTGCCTACAAACACATTAAAGCTGTGTTTTGGCACTTTATAGTTTCACTGGAGATTCTTGTATTTACAATTTTAGTTACTTATTTCTTGGTTAGACATATGTGTATAGGAGTGGGGGTCATATGTATTTATATTTATTTAGAGTTCAGAGATTGTATACTTTGACAGCTGGTACAAGTGGAGGCCGTTAATTAATAGGTGCCAGGAACTGATGGCCAGAAGTTCTCTATCAATGATGTTATAGTTCCTATATGAAGGGAATCATTTATGGTGGGGAAAAAAAGCCATTGTGTACAGTAGATCTTTAGGTCCATTCCATTGAGACAACAATGCCTAAAGCAATTTCAAAGGCGTCCACTTCAAGAATATAAGGTAGATACGTATCAGAATGCTTGAGCAATGAAGTTTGGGAGAAGCACTTCTTGAGGAGCTCAAAAATCACCTGGCAGTATCGGACCTGAGAAAGTAAGACTTATAACTTGTTAAACAGGATTGGTCGGTGAAGATGGTAAAGGGGTGTTTAGCAACTTCTAACAAATGACACCGTTCTTCAAAAGCAAGTTTGTTGTCCGGATGTTCTCTACCATTTGGGTTGTAGTTCCTTTCTGAAGGGCATAGTTTACAAAAAAAAAGAAAGCTACTGTGTACAGTAGATTTTTAGGATAACTCTGTTGAAACAACGCAGCTCCAATAGCAGTTTCAGAGGCATCCACTTCAAGAAAATAAAGTAGATCCTCATCAGAATACTTGAGCAATGGAGCTTTTGAGAAGCACTTCTTGAGAAGCTCAAAAGTCGCCTGTGCAGTATCAGGCCTGGGAAAGCAAGACTTAGAGCTGGTTAAACAGGTAAGTGGAACAACTACTTTCAAGTAGTTTCAGAGCCTTATGGTCTTTGGGAACTGGCCAGTCAAAGATAGCAAGCACTTTCCTGGAATCCATTGTAATTCTGACAGGAGAAAAGCAAAAAACTTCTATTATGTAGGTTTCAAAGGTGCATTTTTCCAGTTTAGGAAACAAATGATGCAGGCGAAAAAAGGATATGATTTTCCGAACATGAGTGCAGTGGTCCTCCATGGACGAAGAGAAAATGAGGATGTCATCTAAATAAACAACTCCAAACTGGCCTAGTAGATTACGAAATATGTCATTGACTCTCATGTGTTAGAGAGTCCCTGGTGTGTTGCACAGGCCAAAATGGCATCACCGGGCATTTGAAATTCCCATAGTGAGTTCAGAATGCCATCTTCTCCTTCCCAGATTCATACCACTTGTAAGCCCCATGTCGTTTTTTCCCACAAAGAACATTCCTGCCGAGGTTGAATTAACCCCTTTGTCAGATTTTCTTGTAGATAGTCTTTAAGACACCCCAGCTGAGGTTCAGTCAAAGAACGATGTGACCAAAAGGTTAATACGTGGAAGTAACTTGACTAAGCAACATATATTCAATATAGGGAAAGTTTGTCTGCTTCCTTTTTTTGCTGAAGACATCAGCAAAGTCCCTGTAAGCTACAGGTGTGGAAATGGATTCCACAGTTACTGTTGCAGGGAAAGCTGCTGATATAAATGGACCAAGGGCAGCAGAGCCCAACAGAGCTGAAACAGAAGGACGAAGGGAATGCAGATCCTGGACCTGAGCATGCAGTTGGACCTTGCCACTCTGCAGGTCAGCCACAGCCTAGATTAAGGATTCCAGGTTCTGGGTCAAGCAACTTAGGGTCTGAGCTAGCCCCATTGCCTGGGATCTATACTGTCTCAGTTGTTCTGTCAGGAATACATAAGGCTGGATCCCAGTGGCGGTGTAAAGGACTGATAAGAAGCCTAAGGCTCATAGTCTCTTCAGAGGAAGTTAGGAAGCGAAGCTTGAGTAGAAGCAGAGCTGGAAACCATATTGAAGGTGCTGGCCGTGAAGCCAGATGTCCCACCTCAGGGGCAGGACCAGGATAAGTAAGGAGGCAAGCCAATAAGTTAAAGGGATAGTATTACTTCAAAATTACTATCTGTCATATTGTAGCCCTTTATAAACCGATTTGAATGACACCAGCGGCATCTCTCAAACCTTTATGGTTTAAGAGATAGCCGCTTTCAAAGTTTCCTCTCCCCTGCTGTCAGCATTCTGCTGCCAGCAGGAGAATCCGGTCCCGGGACAGGCGGAGGCTCTTAAACAGAGCCGATATCTCGTTATCGAAGTAAAAATTATTAATTGAAACAGCCTCCTATGTGTGCTTGGTTACCAAGCACACGTAGAAGACTGTTTCAATGAATCATTTTTCCTTCCATAACAAGATATCGGCTCTGCTGAAGAGCCTCCGCTTGATTCAGAAACCGGATTCTCCTGCTGGCAGCAAAACTCTGACAGCAGGGGAGAGGAAACTTTGAAAGCGGCTGTCTCTTAAACCATAAAGGTTTGAGAGATGCCGCTGGTGTCATTTAACTCAGTTTATTAAGGGCTACAATATAAGGGATAGTAATTTTGAAGTAATACTATCCCTTTAAGGCAGGAGGAGGAGGTCAAGCGAAATCAAGATGCATGCCAAGGAAGGTAGAGTTCAAGCAAGGTCAGGGTACAAACCGAGGAAGAGACAGGCGGACTTCAAAAGAAGGCAAGGTACAAACTGAAACCAAAAAGACAATCAAATACAGAAAATAGTAACCTGAGTTTTCACCTGAGCACTGGGAGCTCAGGCAGGCTGATATAAATTAGTTCTAAACAAGGTATAGCTGGAGGCCAGTAACCAAAAAGTACCAGGAAGAGTGTAAAATAATGCTGCTGCTGCAAAACAGCCTGCAGATGAAAGATCATTTGGTGGCATTGATGGAAGATACCAGACCCATAAGGACAAGGTCTCCAGTTCAAGCTTGCGTAGAAGTATGTCCAGAGGACCAACTGTGATGAAGTAAAACACATTTGTTTACCCTGTGATGTGTATTTTCTGTTGCTTTTATCTTGTCTAGTGTATCCTGTTAGTTAATAAATTTCACCTTTATTATATATTTCTGCGTTCTTGATTAGTGTGTATCAGGTAAGAGGATTACTTTTAGTCAGTTACTAAACCTTCTTTTGGGTAGTACATCACTGTGTTTGTTGTTACCCCCGGGTTAGAGGATGCAGTTTGGCTATATTTCTTATCAAGCTTGTTAAAAACCTAAAACATAAACAAACAGGAGTCAAGTTGATCATGCACAGATGTCTACATATAAATAGGATAAAAACTTATCAAATGTTCTGGGTCTTAGAGATATTATTATAATTTATTTATAAAGTGCCCACTCAGTATGCAGTCCTGATCGATATGGAATAGGCATGCTGAGATGTATGATGCTACAATTAGAGTATACAATAATAAGGATCAGAGGACCCTGTTTATGAGAACTTAAGGTGTCTCACAGGAGCATCCAAGTTTTTTTCAATCATGTGCCACATGATCGGAAAGCCACAAGTGTGAGGGCCTCATTATTTCTTTATTGATAACAATGGTGAATTATAGCATGTCAGCTATTAAAAAATGGATTTATTGATGAAATCAGTGACAATACAGATATGTAAACATACATCAATTTATGAACTGTATGGTACTGACAAGCAGGAGATTAAGTCTTACTTGCCTACTTGTTCATGTGTGCTAGTTAATTAGGTAAAAAAAAAATCTCAGAGGGCCACAAACTGAAGTCAGGTGGGCTTCATTTGGCCCACTGGCCACATGTGGGAAGCCCCTGATCTATAGGAACATAGGGTGGCACACAAAAGGTGCACCTGCTATGACGCTTACTTGCCTTCAGCCACATGAAACACCAAGTCAGTGCATAGAAGATAGAAGTGTTTTGCAATGCAGTGGACTAACCTGCAGCTGGTCTGTTAGGGGAGGCATAGTTGTTGTGAAGGCAGTGAGGTAAGGGAAACTAGTGTAAGGATTGGTGGAGAAGAGCGGCATCATGCTAAAATAATTTTTACAAAATGCTGGCTAGCATTTGCACACACATCTCTTCCATCCTTCTAATATGGTAGGTATTTGCCATGTCAGTGTGGTACCCCTATCATCCCGCTTTACCATTTTACTTCAATTTACATAATCATTGCATTTTGTGTCCTGGCTTCCATATCAGGAACCAGTCCAGCACTGTGGGAAAGCAGCTGGACCTGACCTGTAGCACTGCACATCTTCAGAGGCTCCCTTGCATACGCACGTCACAGCTTTTGATAATTTAATTTCAAGATATAACATCCGCACCACCAACCCTCCAAAATATACCATATACAGTACATGGAATTACATGGAATAATAAGGGAGTTTTTTTTATTGTTTTATTCATTGGAAGGTATAGTTTGCACTGCATAAAAGTCAACAAAAGTAATAATTGTAATTACTTGGCAGTTTAATATACTGTATCTCCCAATTCCCACAATAAGTTTAGTAATAAAAATGTATATTCTAAAACATGGAATGTTTGACTAAGATATTTGTTATCTTTCACTATGTAATGGCTTCCCTGTTGCAGTGGTATTTCACTCCTGTCAGGCAGTATGGGGTTAAACTGGCCTGTCTATCATGAATACACACTTCATGAACTTTTGGCAGAGATATTGTTTCAAATCCACATGCTGCTTTAAGAATTGCCTTTACAGGACTGATCATAGGACATTTTTATTTTCTTTTTCAAATTCCAATTTTAGAACAGAGACTATAGCAAGGACTCCAGCTAAAATTGTACCAGAAGCTATAAAACCCACTCATGTAACCATGTACCTGCAATGGATAGCATTTCTACACTTCATCCTCCTAGCTGGCACTCCTAAAGTCCTGTTGTGGCAGACCTCTTGGGAAAAAGAATGAGCGTTTATTTAAAAAAACATTGTAATATCCTTTTGAAGCTGCACATGGTTTAAATACAACACACCACAGCATGCCGCAGCTCAAGATAAATACCCAACTCGAGCCAGCCACAGTAGCCTATTTAGTACATGGGTATTATTCATTTGCTACTTTGTCATGGCCCACCACTGCTGGGACATTCTTTCCATATATTTCTACATCTATTTTCAGCAGCAGATCATTCTGCCTCAGACCAGACATTACATGAGAAAATCAACAGACATTCTTATTTTTATAAAATATAGATATGTAACGTCTCAGGCATTACTTGTGTGTATGCGAGATTGTTTGAGTTGTGGGGGCACACCAGATATTTACCTTGCCCTGTACCCCATGCTTTTCTGATGGTGTCCATGAATGTTTACAGTACTTAAGCATAATGGTCACAGAGAAAAGTTTTGATAACCACTGGGCTATACATACTTACATTACCAGCATCATGTTAAAAAAAATAATCACAATCAAAGAGATCCCATTTATATATATTTGCCTGACTAAGGCACTTTACTAATCTGTCTTGTTTTAAGTATGGATATTGGCTTGATCAAACATGAATATGCTAAACCTACATAATTGATTATGGAAGGTTTGAAGCATGTTTGGGTTGTCAGTATTGCCAATTACTGCATCAAGCTGTCTTGGTTTTTCTAAGCATAAAATATTACTTGTACAAGAGTTCAAGGACTGACCCTTTGACAAAGCTACAACATTAAGATGGACTGATGCTGTAATCCAGCACCGTTCACATTTTGGTCACCGGTTCACTTGTCACAGGATGTAATGGTGATCACAAATCATTTCTAGAGCCTGTTTTAGACAGCAGTCTGGGTTAATTCCCCACTGCTGGAATGTCAACATCAGTTTCAATAGAGGTTTCCTTTGTGTGAAAATAGAGTACCTCAAGGCAAAAAGGGAACAGTGAAACATTAATAGTTATTTCTAGAGGTGAATTCATATTCACTGTGGGATATGCTCAACCACATGGTTATATCTTCTTGTTTTTATTTAAAATTTAGACCGAGACATTTACCTACAACAACCATTCCAACCTGAAAAAGTTTTTAAATTCCTCAGATAAGTTATTCATGCCTGCATTTTAGTGGAACTATTTACATACCCTCCTCCTGGGTGGTCTCCTTTGCAGTTTTTTCTGGTTAATCACTTGTATATTACACTCCATTATGATACTAATTTACAATTTTCAGGTACAACTTATTGCATTGTTTAAAAACATTACCTTGCAGAACTAGTATTCTAGGACAATGCCTTGTACAAGAACTTGCACGCATGGTAATGTTTTAAACTAAATGAGTATTACAGCTCTATTGAATTTACCTATTAAAGTGGATCTATCACCTATAGATAAGTAATGCTCATTAGGTAGAGCATTTAGCGAAAAAGTTTAATATGTTACTCATTTTTTTTAAAAAAACATTATCTGCTCAAAAATTCAAGTTTAAAAAGTGCCCAGCAGCATACTTCTGGCTTGCAGCACTGCCTCTGCTCCCGTCCCACTACCCAGTATCCTCCGATAACAGAGGCTTTCTTTCTCTAAGCTGGAGTGATCTCATTGGCAGAGATCAATATCTAGCCAATAAGATCGCTCCAGCTTAGAGACAGCCTCTGTCATTGGAGGATGCTGGGTAGTGGGACAGGAGCTGCCTCTGTGCTGCAAGTAGCTTGCCACAGCAGCAAGCGGAAGTAGGCTGCTGGGCACCTTTTAAAAATTAATTTTTGCACAGATAACGGGCTTTTGTCAAAAATGAGTAACATGTTTAACTTTTTCGCTAAATGCTCTTACTAATTAGCATTACTTTTCTGTATGTGTTAGATCCACTTTAATCCTTTAGTTCAGATATCATGGTTCACACATAATATAATATGTTATATATTATATATAATATGTTATATATATGTACATTTTATGCTCTTGTATTGAGTGAGTAGTGCTGAAACCCCCATCTCTGTAGGTAGGAAATATATTTGCCTGCAGCAGAGACTCCCAAACTTGTTCTCAAGTATCAAAAATGTATTTCTCTGCCTGAGCAGAGGTGGGTCAGTTAGAGGCTCCGTTATGCCGAAGTATAAAACCTGTTTAAAAAAACTACAATTTTCAAGGAAATATTTTTAAGAGCCTTTTTATTCCATTAGTATTAACCATTTATGGACCAGTGCAAAGCAATGGTGTACACATCCGTCTGGTCCTTAAAGAGTTAATGAATCCCGGCAATATAAAGAATTCCCTTCTGGGACAGTAAGGCTATTAATTTTTTTGTCTAAACCTCTCTTACATTAATACTCTTCTCATCACTGAAGTACTTGTAGAACCTAATACAGATTTTGGTTGTTTGTCATTCCCCAGATGTTCTTTAGGTAGCTCTGGAATTTATTCAGCACATTCATTCATTATATAAAAGTATAGGAGTGTAAAAGTGATGGCTATAGAGCACTGGCCATTACTCAACAGTTATCAGTTTGTGTGATTCATGATCAAAGGAGACTGATACAGGGTTGATGTTAGTTGTCTCAGTAAAATATAGTGCTTATGCACCGTGGAACACATTTACAAAATGAAAAGCTTATTTGAAGGCATTCATCCTTCAAAAAATGTTCTACTTTTTCCTTGAAAATGTATCTTAGAAAATGTAGCTTCTTATTAATTTTCCCCAATTCGTTCTCTCAGCAGTGAGCTACAGACATCTCTGAAGTGTAGGTAATTTTATCTCCTGATACAAAGGCACAGCTCACACCATATTGATGACTAACTCCTTAAAATGTTTAATTGTGCTGGTCTTTGGTAGATTCTTTGTTTAGAAATATTCACATATGGTTTGTCCCGCTTCTTTAGTTGGTTCTTACAGTGTCCAAATTAGTAATACACAAATTTGACAGGGGTTGTAAACACTCTTAAATGTTGTTCGCTGATGAATTTACAAAGTTATAGAAGAATCGATCCTGGCCAGTATTTTGCACATGCTTTAGCCAATGTGACTACAGGTGTCCAATAACTGTTGCTCAGTTTTCAATGTGGCTTAGAGCAGAAGCTACATCCAGTGTGCGTATTATATCATACGAAGCAATGTGGTAAATCGAGGGAACTGTATTAAGTAAGAGGAAGAGAGACTACCTAAATCTCCCTCATGCTCCAAGCACTACTATGATTCTGACCTGTGTACTTGGATGTGGTCATGGGTGACATTTTCTTGTCAAGGAGTGAGAACATGATGACTGTAACATGGGGGTAGTCACAAACAATGTCAGGGTGACAAGTTATTCCAGCGACTGAGATTATTAAAGATGACCTGTTACTCTTCCAAGCCCACGTCTCAGTGAAGGCCAGCTGGACTGTTGCAGAAGTGAGCCTCGCTGCATCAGTTTTCATATGTGTGCAAAGCCTCCACCCACTGCTGTGAAAATCACCTCCCCTGATTTGTTGCATGTGTCTGATCTCTATCCCCTGCCTCAGCAGGGTGAACAGTGAACCAGAAACCAGTTAGATTTTTATAAATTTCAAATATAAACAGCTAATATAGGACTAAAATACAGATCAAATGCAAAAAATAGTAAACAGAAATTACTGATTGTTGTTTGAATAAAGAGCTATTTATACTTATTCAATAGTTTCAATTTAAAATACATGACATAAGAATAGCCTAATGGCACAAATATACATTTCAGTTGATTCTTCATCTGCTACTGGGGGCAAAATAGCGATTAATCTGCATCAAAAGAAGCTCTACAACAGTCACAGAGTTCACTTCTCTGGCATCTGTGATGAACTAATGACTTTCCATAGAAAAAAACATTAAAATCTCTTCAGTCTGGAGAGGGGGTATTTTCTCTTTGCTACCCATGTCAGCAACTGTTGCAATCACATATACCTAAAAGACCACTAATTGATGGCTGAATAGAAACTGTATCAATCATAATTTGATGAAAACTGGTCACAGACTTTGGGGCTTATGCACTAAGGAGTGATAAAGAGGTGATAAAGTGGAGAAGAGTACTCCAGAGATGTGACTTCTCCGGATCGTTTGTTATTCTATGGAGTAAATGCACAAAGATTTCTTCAACTATGGAAATCTTAGTTCATAGCTTCCATTGAATAACATAGGATCTGGAGAAGTGATATCACTGGAGAAGTCATCTCTGCTTTATCATCCTTTAGTACATAACCCCTTTGTTTCATTAGGCTTCACCAGTATTTGATTTTGCATTTGTTGTTCGCTGTTATCGGGATTATTTAGATTCAGACCCACATATGGTTGCTTCACCTAATCAATAGTATGTACATAAATATACTTTTTGCTATGAAATGGCATACCATAATCTACCGCTGTTTGTCCCCTCCTCCCCCACCAATAATTCCTGTTTGTTTTGATCTTCAACATCTTGTTGGCTGCTTGGATCTTTGTGTTGTCATCGCATTAATCCCTTAAACAAATAAAACTTTTTAACAATACAATTTCTACTTCTTAATTAGAAAAACATTAAAATGTCTTTATATGTCAAAAACTCTTTCCCATGCATAAATGTTCTTGTGTTTAATGTCTTGATTTGACTTGCATGTTTGTGATTTTATTTGGTGGTGTATTAAAAGCATTAACCCACTGAAATCGGTGCTGCTGACTACAGAAGCAATACAGTGATTAATCCTTGCAGTAGTGTACTTAATCTGCTTCCATGCTGAATGGATAAATATTTAACCTGAAGCCTTTACGGTATTATCTTTATTTGAGCACAGTCACTTTACCGACTGGAAAGAATGTGTAAATGAGAGTAATAAATCTAATTTATATGTGTGAGATTTATGTTGAGAGCAGTAGGGGTTTAAGAATTGAATAATGAGTAGTTCTTTCTGTCATTTTGCTTTGCTAGCAGAAGTACAGAATGAGAGTGACAGACAGATGTGTGTACTACATCTGCATTTCGATTAAAAGCAGCGCTCAATGAGTCATCAAAGACTAGATGAATTTTTTATTTTTTTCTTATTTTGCCTGGAGCATGTCAGTTCAATCCAAACTTTTTTCCTCCTCTAATATTTAATTGCAGTATGACATTAAAATCCTTTCTTGATCCAGTCACCATTGTTTTCATGCTCTCAGTTAAAACAGTCATCCATTACATGGAGATGAGCTGCATAAAATGTTCTAAAATACTTTACAGGGGGTGGGCAAGTAAATGACATATGAATGGTAACCACCCTGTGATAAACCTCAAGGACCCACACTTTAAAAAAGTCTATTTTGTAAGTTTTTGGTGAAATAAGATTAGGAGAGGGGGAAATTGATTTATAGTTTGGCATTAATTATATTTCTCTGTCGTCCAGTATACCTCACAGGTACCATGGGGAAGCGACAGCACCTACCAGTGGGCTGGAACAATTCTAGAAGAAGTGCAGGGGTGGAGCCTCCCCCTCCTCCATATCAGGCTACCTCACTAGCCCCTGTCCAGATAGACTTGTTCCACGGTCCTGGTTAGATGGCTGAGAACAGTTCTGCTTAGTTTTAGTATTTTTATTATTTTATTGATATGGGGTGTCCAAATTCACCCATTAGGCAGATTACCATTATTGGCTTACCCTGGAGGATTGCCCAGTTATCAGGTGCTGTTTGTGGACTCTTGCAGCCCTGGGGGAGAATCATGCAACCCATGTCTCTCTCTCTCCTAAAGGGGTCTCTCTGATGTGCCTTTCTCCTCAATGGTAATCTGAAGAAAGAAGACCTGCAAAAAAGGTGAACAACCCTTTGAGTGCCATGGTCCACCTGTCACACAGTTCCCCTCCGCACAGGGGTCTTTCCGGAGTTCCTTATAACTCCTGCACTCATGTTAGGTAATTATTTGTCTGTTCCCTGGATCTTTGGAGCATGTTTAACTGATTTTGTGGTATTTAACCCCTTCCCTGCTGTTTTCACTGGGTTCTCGGGCTCATGTTTCATTTTCCCTTTGGATTTATGAGTTGTTATTGATCCTTATATGATCTGTATGTGTTTTGGGTACTTTTATTCACTTTTCATTTTTTTGAATTCTGCACCTTTTAGAGTGAGCTTTGCTGCACGGCCGCACTTGATCCCTTGACTTCTATGCGACAGACTGCTGTGGGACATATCTCTGCAACCGCTCCACTTGCAGATTTGAGAGAGGGCTCATTCTTCTTGTCTCCCCTCGCCCTACAGTCTGGTTCAAATCCTCTGTGTCTTGGGGGGTCCCTGGGGGTGTTCTAGCACTGCTGGGGGACTACAAAGAGAGAGACTACAATTCCCAGAATGCCTGTTTCGCAGACTTTTCTCTGATTGGCTGTGAGTTCGGTCACCTTTCTCTTTCCCTCTTTCGATGAGTATCCTATGCAGAGGCTTGGATTCCCTTACTCTCCTTCTCAGGTTAACCATTCACCTGCCTGATAAGTACTCTTTTGGGCTTTCTGAGGTGATTTATTAATCTAGTTGACAGTATTTGGGTTCCCTTTTACTGTTTAGACACTTCTCATGTTGGGATGTCGGATCCAAAGGGACATGGGGCTAGACCTAAGGCTAAGGACTCAGGGGAGTCTTTGACCCCCCCTTGCTTACTGTTCCTCATGCCAAACAGGGCTTCCTAGAGAGTACTCAGGACACTTATGTCCCTCATGCACTGTGGCTCCTATCACTCCACCAGGGCCCTTCAGCCTTGAACAAGAGCCACTTTGGGTCACGGACTTAAAGTCCTCTATGGCACAGTTCCCTCTTTCCCTCCAGGGGGTTCTCCGGTCTTGGAAACCCCCCTCCTTGTTCAGGTTTGTGGCCCCTAAGGCCCCTGGCATTCCTGACCTTTCTGATTCCTCGGAGGAGGACTTGTTTGAGGTTGATTCAGAGTAAGGGGAGTGTGCAGAAGGGGCTTCTTCCCATACATATGGCAAGCCCTTTCAGACTGACACTGAGCCCTCTGCAGAGGGTCTCATAAAGGAGGTTTTGACTACCATACAGATTCCTTTGAATCCTGTAGAGACCCAGTCGTCTTCTTACGTATTTCAAAGGTGCACAAAATCCCTTTCTATGTTTTTACCTAATCCTACTCTGGACCAGGTTATCCTGGATGAGTGGAAAACTCCAGACAAGCATCTTTCTCTTTCCAAGAGGTTTTCTAAGCTGTATTCCTTCTCTGATGCAGCTTTGGCTCAGTGGGCTACACCTCCTCAGGTTGATCTCTCTATTTCTAGACTTTCTAAGTCTACTTCTTAACCTCTGTCTGACGCCACCGCACTTTGATGGATAGGATGCTTGAAGTTTTTCTGAAGTCTGTTTGCTGCCATAGTTGCTGCCTTAAGTCCTACCTTTGCTTCTGTCTGGGTTAACAGAGCCATTGCCATTTGGACTGAGCAGCTTACTGATGCTGTCCGCAAAGATGCCCCTAAAGAGAGGACCTTTTGGCCCTTTTAGCCAACATGTCAGAGGCTCAGCACTATGTTGCTGACGCTCTGTTTGATGCTGTCAGGCTTGAGGCTAAAGCTTCTGCCTTTTTTGTTGCTGCTAGATGTACTTTGTGGCTTAAGATTTGGCCTGCTGACCTTTCATCTAAGAAGTAACTGATTTCTCTCCCCTTTCAGGGCACGTCTCTGTTTGGGCCTGAACTGAAGCAAATCATCAGTGAGGCCACTGGGGGCATGAGCACTTGCCTCAGGCCCCCAAAATCTGGCGAGGAAGCAGCATCTTTTTCGTCCCTGCCAAAGTAAAGTGCAAAGGCCGAATCTGAGTGGGTCTCAGGCCAGCACCCCACTCTCCACCCCCAGGCCCAGGCAGCACTGGAGGTCAGAACACCTTTCCACCAAACCCAAGTCCACCAAACCTCTTTCTGCATGACTTGCCGAACCCAGGTCCGCACCTGGACGCCTGCAGCATTTTTCAAGCATTTGTTGTAGATCAGTGGGTATTACAGGTGGTCTCAGGAGGCTACAGGATTCATTTTGTATCCCTGCCTCCCTACAGATTCTTCCTTTCGAGGTCCCTCTAGGTCAAGAAAAGCTGCATCTTTTCATTGGGGTGGTGCAGAATTTCTTGGACAAGGGAGTCCTGGCTCCGGTTCCACCTCAAGAGAGAGGTTTAGGTTTTTATTCAAACCTATTTGTAGTTCCCAAAAAGGACAGAGGCAGTTGCCCTATCTTGGTTCTCAAGGATCTCAACTCTTTTGGTCCATACTCACTACAAGATGGAATCTTAGCGCTCTGTCATCGCAGCAATGTGTCCTGGAGAATTTCTGACCTCTCTGGATCTGCAGGATGCCTACCTGCATGTTCTAATTCATCCAGACAGTCAGAAGTACCTCAGGTTTGCTTGCACCTTGGGGCACTTCCAATTCACTGCTCTGCCTTTTGGGCTTACCACTGCTCCTGAGGCATTCTCATGGGTCTTGGGAGCATTGATTGACTACCTGCATACCAGGGGGATTCAGGTGACTCCTTACATGGAGGACCTTCTGCTGAAGGCTCCTTCCAGAGACATTCTGGACTGTTAAGTCCAGGAATGTGCTCAGATTCTGCTCTGTCACGGGTGGATTCTGAATATGGACAATTATGCTCCGGTTCCTTCTCAGGACCTGGTTTTCTTCGGTCTTAGGATCGACATCTGCCAGGGTATGGTCTTCCTGACAGAGGATTCTGTTCAGCAGATCATTCTTCGGGTGTCCTGGGCCTTGAAGTGGACCTCAGCTTTGGTGCGCAAGTTGTTATCTCTGACGGGCCACTTGATATCCACCATGGAGGCGGTGTCACAGCTTACCTATATCCAGCACCGCCGCTTCTGTTGACGCTGGAGTTGTATCACTGTAAATGACGCTTCTGCGTCATCCCACACTTGGCTTCCGGGACTGGGTCTGGCCACGCTTGGTGTCAGTAGCAGATGCCTGTGTCCTCTGGCTGGGATTTTCAGAGGTTCCACTTGACTCAGCGGTGGTTCAGGTTACGACGCATCTCAGCAAGATGCGTCAATTACGGCCGCAAGTAGGCGTGTTTGATGCAGGCCACCTTTTTTATCGTTGAGTTCTGATCCAGCTCCTCCTATCTACTTTCTGGCATCTTGTATTTAAAGGGAACTGGATTTCCATCCAGTTACCCTTACGTTGGTGTTCAGTGTAGTTCAATTTCTTTGCTCCTGTGTAGACCCTGGCTTGTCTGACCATCCATCCTGGTGCTGACCTGTGGCTCTGTCTGACTACTCTGTTGTGTTACCCTTTGTAGTGGACACCCAATCTGGTGCAGACCTGTGGCTCTGGCTGACTACCCGCTCCATGTATAACCTAGGCTTGTCTGACTATCCAACCTGGTGCTGACCTGGGGCTCTGTCCAGCTACCCTTTGTGCTACCTCCTGTTTAGTGGACATCCTATCTGTTGCAGACTTGTGGCTCTGGCAGACCCTAACCTTACTGACTGCAGGCGTGAGTCAGTAGTCTCTCTTGTTTCCTTTCCGTCAGGAGACGGCCTTCACCTTGCTGGCTGCAGGCGTGAGCCAGTCATCTTCCCGGTTACCATCCTTAGGGGAGACCTTTCAGACCTACTCCTCCTCTCTGGCGTATGAGACTACCATTGGCTTTGGCCTAGTCTCTGCAGTCTGGAAAACTAGAGACAAACTCCTGCCTCTGGTTACCTTCTACTACATCCTGAATATTGCTATATTTATTGTACCCTTATTTTAATAAAGGGGAATTTTACTGTGTGACTCCTGTCTTTGCTTGCAACCATGACAGGTGGTTCTGTACTCCATGGCTCACACCAGGGAGCTCCAGAGGTTCCCCATCTGGGCTTGCTGGGGAAATCCGGATCTATTGGACCGTCTGGTCTCTCTTCCTCAGGAAGTGAGACAGGACCACCTTTGGTGGTTGGACAGATCCATCCTGGAGAAGGGGAAGCCCTTCGCTGTCCAGTATTGATGGATACCACCCTCTATGATTGGGGAGCTGTCCTGGGTCAACTAGGAGTGCAGGGCCGATGGACTGTGGAGGAGACCCTCCTGCCCATCAGTATGATGGAGCTCAGAGAGATTCTTCACACTCTGGTGTCCTGGTCCTCTCCACTGAGGGGACCATCACGTACATCAACAAGTAAGGAGGCACAAGAAGCACTTTTGAATGGTCCAAGGTCAAGGCTATTTTAGCCTGGGCAGAAGAACACTTTCCTGCCATCTCCGCTGTGCACATCCCAGGCATAGAAAATGTCCTAGCAGACTTTCTCAGTCATCAGACATAGAGCCCGGGCAGTGAGAGCTCCATCCGGAAGTTTTCAACCTGTTGGTGCAGAAGTGGGGTCTCCCTTGGATAGACCTGATGGCCACCAGGGACAACAGGAAGGTTCAGATCTTTTGCTTTCGCTGGGGGATCCTCTGGCTTTCGCACTGGACGCTCTGTCGATTCCATGGCACTTTCATCTGGCCTATGTTTTTCCTAAATTTCCTCTCACCCCAGGGTGTTGAGGAAGATTCGGATGGATGGTGCGGTGGTCATCCTGATCTCTCCCTGTTGGACCACGCAGCCTCGCATCCCAGAACTCGTGGCCTTATCTGTTCAGGATCCGTTTCCTCTGACACTCAGACTGGATCTCCTCCTTCAACGTTACCTCTGGAGGGAGAATGAGGAACGTCTGGCTTTGACAGCATGGCTGTTGAAGCCTCAATCTTAAGGAGGAAGGGATATTCTCCTGAGGTGGTCTCCACCATGATCCAGGCTAGGAAACATGTGTCCTCTAAGGCCTACCATAGGGTTTGGTCTACCTTCAATTCTTGGTGTGTGGCCAGGGATCTTTTCTCACAGGAGTTTGATCTTCCATCCAGCTTATCCTTTTTGCAGGATGGTGTGAACAAGGGCCTTAGCCTTAGTTCCTTGAAGGTCCAAACCTCAGCTCTCTGCCAGAGATGTATTGCCATATTGCCGGATGTCAAAGTCTTCTTTCAGGGTGTCACTCATACTTTCCCTGGCTAAAAGGCTCCCACTCCCCAGTGGTACCTTTATCTGGTTTTGGGTCTTTAGCTACCATTCCTCTACGTCTTCTGACATGGAGGATTGCCTTTCTTTATTGCTGTGGTTTCTGTTCAAAGAGTGGCTGAATTGCAGGCTTTGTCCTGCAAACCACCTTTCCTGGTGTTTCATAAGGATAAGGCTATTCTCGGTACCTACCAGGAATTTCTTCCTAAAGTGGTTCCACATCAGTCAGGAGATTGTTGTGCCGTCCTTTTGTCCTGACCTCAAATCTGACAAGGAGAGGCATCTCCACTTGTTAGATGTTGTATGGTGCCTTAAGTTCTGTGTGCACCGTACTGAGTCTTTTCATAAGACTGATGCACTATTTGTCATCCCTGTGTGTCCCAGGGCTGGTTTTGCTGCGTCCAAGGTGACTATTGTATCCTGGATTAAGTCTACCACCCACAAGGCTTATAAGCTCAGGGGGAAATCTGTTCCCTTCAGCATTATAACACACTCCACCAGGTCTGTTGGGGCCTCTTGGGCCTACAAGAATTAGGCCTCTGCTGTACAGCTGTGCAAGGCGGTCACTTGGTCTACTGTGCACACCTTTGCCAAACACTACTGTGTGGATGTTCTGGCTTTGGCTGAAGCCAGCTTTGGCAGGAAAGTCCTGGAGGCACTTTTTCCTGTCTTTTCTCATTATGTGCCTTATAGCTCTTTAACTGCTTGAGCCCTGGTTGCTCTTGTTCTTGTGTGCTGTGTTATGTTATTCAGTGTCCGTTGACAGTTAGTTTGGGCTGTTCCATGTCCTGGATAGTCCATGGGAACTGTGGTATCATGGGGACTGGTGCTTGGTCCTTTCCTTCTTTTTCCCACCCTGGGAGCTCAATGTTGGTACATCCCCATGGTACCCGTAAGTTATATTGGATGATGGAGAAAAGAGGATTTTAGTCTTACCTGCTATATCCTTTTCTCTTAGTCCATATAACTCACAGGTCTACCACCCAGTGAAAGGGACAATTCTGGGTCTCCTGTGGCTGGACTTGGGAGTCCTCTTGGGTTCATTGCTTACAGGCATTTTCCTCTCTTCCTTCTTGCTATCTTGCTTAATAGACTTTTTCACAAGTCTGTTGGAGAGTGGGACTAGTAAGGTAGCCTGATATGGAGGAGGGGGAGGCTCCACCCTTTCACTTTTTGTAGAATTGCTTCATCCCACTGGGAGGAGCTGTCACCTCCCCATGGTACCTGTGAGTTACATGGACTAAGAGAAAAGGATTTAACAGGTAATACTAAAATCATCTTTTGAAAATCATGGCCAGGCTCTATGCATTGGCCTGACTCTGATAATGGGCAAAAAGTCACAAAAAAGTTCCCGCAGGACTTTTTGCAAAAAAAAACAAAAAAAAAAAATATGCAACTTTTTTCATGAAAATTGTAGCTGGTGCACTATATGTACATTTTTTTGCCTTTTCGCCACTGCCAATAAGTTTCCCCCAAATAATTTGCCATATTTTGTTTGTTTTCTATGACTGCAAGATTTCATGAAGCAATATTACTTGTTCTGAGGGCTGAAGTGGAGAAATAAATAACTGAAAGTGAAAGTAAAAGTTGTGATTCCTACAGCAACATACGCCTTTAAAATTGTAAGCAGGCTGAGTAGCTTTGTCCTTTGCCCACAACACTAACTTCCTGTTTAAGTAAAATTAGCACAATCATCCTTGAATAATAACTGCGGTTTAGAATATTCCAGCAGGGAGCAACACATGATATCAGTTTTTTAAAGCCTCTGTTTTCAACAAAAGAAAAGGGCAGAATGTCAACCTCCCACATTCTGTAAAGTTTACTATTCCACAGGCGTACTTTTGCATTATTTTTATGAAGCTTTTGACTCCTTTCTAAGAACTTACTAAGTTTGGGATATCAGTACATAATGTAGAAGAAGTGCGTAACTTTATTGCTTTAACAACATGAATTGTGGGGTTCGTGGCTGTATGTATAGGCAATCTATGACACTCTTCTTGCCTGCTGCTATGCTGGCTAACCATTTATTTTCAAAGAGATTAAAAAAAAAGAAAAAAAAAAAAAAAAGGGTGATGTGTGGTGGTGGACTGGTATGATTCTGTGTGTGTGCATATATATAGATAGATATATATATAGTCCTACAGCAGTTATTACCATTATCGTGTATGTGTTGTGTCAAGTGTAAGCTTTCCTTATTCTCTTAATATATGTTCACTTGCTTTCTCTGTCATATGTGGTTTATGCTACCTGATATTCTGATGATGTTAGATGTTGATTAATTTTTAAGAATGTTAGTCTCTCAAGATTGCTTGATTGCAGCATCCTACGGTCATTCACAATATAACCAGCTGCACTGAAAACCCACTTAGATTCACCACTTCCTGGAGGGCAACTAAGGGTTTCCACTGTATTGCATGTCAGTGCTGGCCACACACACTGTTTTGTTTTCCAGCTGTCCATGGTGGTCATTGCTTCTCCTAGGAGCTACATGGTTTTTAGCAATATTAGTATCTTCTGAATCATGATAGAAGTATCTCCATACTGTGGACTTCATGGACTGACGGCTTCCCGAGGAGCTGCTGCTACTACTTGGGCTAGATGTTGATACAATACTCAGTGTCAAAGGTTCTGCACTTCCAGAAGCAGCAGAGGCACTAGTTATAGATAAGGTTGAGGATGATGATAACCTCTTGTTTTTGTAGATGCTGGTTAATCAACTCTAGTAGTGCATGTGGCTGAGTGGAGCTTGGACTTGGAAGCGGTGACAATGCTGATGGTGACTGACAGGATGACTGTATTTTTGGCCATTTTTGGTTGTACAGGCTTAGAGATTCCAATTGTTTTCTCAAACAGTTTATAAATGGGCACAATGCTCCTGTTCAGTGGTGTATGACTGAGTCTTTGCCTTTCAGCTAACTTTCTGGCCATGTCATCATCTCTCTCACTCACAACTTCAACTGTTCTGAAAAAAAGGATTCCACAGATATGTATTCTAGATCTACATCATCATAAGTCATCATTAGAACATACTCAGCATCACCCCCTACCTTTATATTCTCTAAGCTTTCAGAGGTCTCAAACAATTTCTTTTTTACTTTTACAAAGTTTGCTACTACTTTGAGGACAAGTTGTTCTGGTGCTTGTTTGTCTCACTGTCAGATGCAGCATTTGGTTGAGCTGCTACACCTTCTATAATGCCATCTTCAACACTATAATGCAACTTGTTGCCATCTTCAGTGTTCTTCTTATGTGTTTTTTTTTTTTTTTTATAATATAGTACTGGCACTGGTGGTGGTGGAACTTTTAGTGAGACCTTGACAAATTGCATTCTCCTCGGGAGGAGAGGGACCACCATCATTTTATTGCACACGCTGCAGCAACCATGGCTACAGTCTGTTTTTTAACTACAACTTTATTCGCACATCCCTGTACTCCTCCTACTCCTTTCCCCCTGCCCTTTGTGTGTTTTTCTGGACATTACGCAACTACTGTGTGTATTTTTACTGTAAAGTACACAACAAATTTATGAAGTCTGATGTCTTACCTTGATCCTCAACAAGGATACTCAGCAAGATCAGTAAGGAATTTGATCAGCTGCCTGTGTCTTCAAATCAAATTGGTCAGAGAAAATGTTGGAGTATTTGGGATCAACAAGCTTTGCTCCCTTCTCAGTCACACACCCACACACGTTACAGATATAATAATAGCAAGATCACCAAGGAACTTGGACAGCAGCTGCCTGTGTCTTTCAAATCAAGTCGTTCAGACAGAATGTTGAGATATTTGGGGTCAACCTCATTTCTCCTTTCCTGTCCCCCAGTCTCCCCTAGTACAGAGAACAAATGCCCTGCCTACAAGACTCCCTTAACTAAGCTTTAATTCCACTGTCTTCTCTAGCTCAAAAATTAGCTGCTCTCTCTTCTTCTCACAAACAAAGAATGACATGCTTTGAGAATGTGCCACCCCTTTTATAGTATGTCTGCAGGAAATGAGGGAAACGTGCCATGCGCTTGGTAGAAATTCAGTCTTCCCATTGATTTCAATGCAATGAGCTAAGCAAAAAAAAATGTAAAACTTCATTTTTGCAAACAAGTTGCCACTTGGCAAAAAAAAAGCCATTTTTTTCATGTTTCGCTTTTAGCAAAACATTTGCCCATCCCTACCTGAGTCGCTATTGCTAGAATACTGAGACAACTGTCACAGCCCACATCTATTCAGCTGCTGGCTGAGCTAAGAACACAGTGCTAGATTGCAGGGCAGATCAATGTACTGCATATGGTGAAGTACAGAGTCGAGTGCTACTTATATGTTGTGGACATCACAAAACTGCAATACTTGGTTGTTGCATTTATTATAACATCTGTCTAGACTGAATTAAAGCAAAGATGTTGTGCATTGTAAATACTATTAACATTTTTCATAAAATATGTACAACCTGTATATTTGATTTGTGAAATGAGTACATCAGATGTGAATTATAGGCTTAAGTACATTCTAGATTTATGGTCCATATCTACAAAATTTTTCTTTGTCATAACTCATTGGTTCTTAAAGATACCTGCAGGTTCTTGACATGAGGGTAAGATATTTAACAAACAACCCACCTGTAAATACCTAGCTTTTTATGTGCATTAATATAATCTGCATTTACAGGTTTGAGTTTTACACTTTTCTTTCTTTCTTTCTTTCTTTCTTTCTTTCTTTCTTTCTTTCTTTCTTTCTTTCTTTCTTTCTTTCTTTTCTTTTCTTTTCTTTTCTTTTCTTTTCTTCCTCTCATACCGCAATCCAAGGGCTGCTATTGCCAAAGCAAGTGCTGTGAAAGATGCAGTCCATTTAAAAGAAATTGTCTAATAGAAAGCACACACAGTCAAAAGCACTTTTAAAAATATTCCACACTCATACAACACATATGTCACCAATCAGCTACAAACTCATGACTTCATGAACATGAATCATTTTATATACCATATTTTTAATCTGTGAAATACTCTTGTATTGGTCCTGTCTGGAATAATTGACTCTGCCAATATGGATAGGAACATGTCCTTAAGTGTTTTTTTAGCCCCTCTGGCAGTAAAAATGCAACAAGTGAAGGCCAAGGAACACCTTTTTATTTAGTACTTGAGAGGTCTTAAATTCATTACAAAGCTTTAGATTGCAAGCCTCACAGAGGGTTACTAACCACAGTGAACATTAAAATGAAAACAAGGCAAAACATAGATCTCAAATCAATGTGCGAGGTGCTTAGATGTGCGTGTGCACACACTTCTAGCAGGCAAGGGTTTAACATACAACAAAAAAAAAACCTCTAGCATGTCATAAGTGTATGTTAACCTTCAGGGGCACAAAAACCCTCACACACCCTCTTTCTTAGTCATTTCATTAATAGTAGTAAATCTAACCATCTGTACATAGCTTAGAATACTCTGAGATATAATGCAGAAAGGTGACTTGAGGGCAATTGCAGTCAGAGATGGGCTTATCTTGATTTATAACATTGTTGCATAAAGACTGCTGTATGGGCGGATTTCAGCTTCATCGACCAATCACATCAAATGTGCAAGACAACTTGCTGGCATTTCAGCAAATTGGGGTGTATTTTTGCATCTTCTCAGTGAATAGATATATTTAAAAGTAAAAGTGTAAGTCGTCATATGGTAAAAGGTTTTTTTTTTTATGTATGTAAAAAGTCCAAATAAAATACTTTTACTGTCTAAGGATGTTAGCATGGTTCTATCATCTTATAACTGCTCCTGTGTTAGGCATTTTTGTTAACTGTTTGAGTTGTTCTACTTCATATATGCATAAAGGCAAAAATGGAGAGATTATGGGGCAAACTAATACAAATTAAATGCATGTCTTCATGTAACTGAAATGAGTAGCCATTCACTAATGATTACCACCCCAGTCAGTGGGAGGGTTTTTGGATCTGCCATTGCAGTGAAAAGAATTGGCTACTATGGGAGGGTGGGATGATAGGCAGGGGACAGGGAAATGGAGAGGGAGAAAGAGGCAAAGGAGAGTGAGAGAGAATCATCTGTTCATAAATAAAAATTCTTCTGAACATTTGCCGGCCAGTTTTAATTTTCTACTTGGCATTTTTTGTGACAGGTAATGTCTCAAAATCATATATCATTATTATTATTAGTATTATTACTATCATAATTAGTACCATTAATTGCCAGCATATTCCACATATAATGATTCTGGTTCACTTGTACTACACAGGCAGAGGTCAAAATATAAGGGGAAACAGCAACTTTATGTATGATACAGCAAACCTCTTAGTTTACATTTTCCCTATTTGTCAATAGGATTTTGTACCCAGCCTGTTTATTTGACATATATGGCTCCAAGAGTAAGCTAAAAGTTCCAGTGTGATGATCCATTACACAATGAGCCAAAGCATAAAACACAAAAATGTTTTTAGTCCTACAATCTTTGCAGAAAATCTCAGTCTGCTTAGGCTCTGTTAAAGAAAAAATAAGTAATTAAACCATGAGAGACACCACAATCAGAGAAAATTAGAGGGAATGTGGTAAAATAATAAAAACACTTGATTGTAGTAAACTTATCATAATGCAAAAATAACAGAAACGTAATAAATTAAATATCCAAAAATTCCATACCACAACAGACTTTTTGTATTTTAGGAGCACTGCCCTTACTCTTAGGTCCAGCAGATATATAATGCGCTCAATGGGAGAGTTGTAGTTTATGGCTGCCCATGGTATAGGATAGAAATAGCATCACCTGGTGACAATAATACAAAATTGGAGTTTAATGGAAAAAATAAAACAGCAAGTTTCGGCTAATAATATCTTCTTGTTAAACAAAATAAGAGCCACTTATTCCTCGGGCATAATTCCCCATTAACAGCAGATTTGATTAATATAAAACATCATACAGTTTTTACATGATGAATCATGTGCTAGTGAGTAAGACTACGTTTTAATACATCAGCACACACAAAAGCCTTTGCATCAAGACTGATACATTCCAGTGTAAAGCCCTAAAAATAAATCAAATCTATAGTACATTTTTTTTTCTCCAAATCTTTACAGCAAATCGAGAACTAAACTGTATATGTTCCCCAGTATACAACTTCATGAAATGGTGAAAAGTTTTGCAGAATATGTATCTGAATATTCAGTAATGATTAATTGGAAATCTGCTTATAATAGACAACCAAAATCCTTTTAAAATTCACTTTCCTCCACCACACATGATTTATTTCAGGTCACAACGGACTCTGCAGATAAATTATTTACATAAAGGCTCACCATGTACATGATATATTGACCCAGACATCTATTGGTGTGCTGAGATTTGCAACAGAAACTGGTTAAATATTATTAATGAGAGGTTTCCCAGACAAATCTGATGACAGCTTATAGGCTACACTATAAAGATCCCTAAGGGAGTTACAAATCTTGCAGTCTTTTTAATCGGTTTCCTCTTCATTCTTTCCTCATCAAGTCACGCTGACCTTTTTGTGTGAAAACCTTCCCCCTTCTCATTTTCTATCTCCATTTACATTTTAAGGGGAGTCATAAACATTGAACTATGCCAGCTTTTGATCCGGCAAACTGATTAACTTCCTTGAATGACCTAAATATATTAGTAGTTTTAGAAGACTGTAAAGCACCATTTTCACCTGCAATAGAAACCCCTTTTCTGGAATACGACTGGAAGGAAGACTTTAAACTGTTAAAATAACCACACCAGTGTTTTTTATTCATCTGGAGCAGATGCTTTGTGATGTTTCTTGTTTTAGACTCCTTAGACATATTCTTTGAAGAGTCTTCACAGCTGGATGAGTGAACTAAAGCACCTCCTTCTATTGCCCTTTCCTTAGCTTGTTTGCACTGTATCAATCACAATTATATGAAGTATTGTGTTTCTGCTTATTGTGGTTGATTCCAACTTACCTGAAAGAAGCTATGAGAGTTCTCAGCTATTCTGGTGTGGTTGGATCCTTTTGGAATTCCACATTCAATGAACCTGCATTCTGTTTGAAGCCATTGCTGATCTAAGCCTCAGCATGAAAGATGTATGAGTTGCTATGCTCTACCTTTGTGCTTGTGTGGCTAAAATGGCCATATTGTGGCACCCTGCACAAGACTAGTTTAAATGAGCCAGAGGGGTGCAGAAACCACAAAGTACTTTTTTGAGTTGCAGACAGTCATAAGAGGTGGATTTGCTCCTGATTTTTTCCTATATACAGTACTGCGCCATTTTAATGTCATAATGATCTACTTGGTGCATCTGCACACTACATATTTAAATGACGTGAAGGTTGTGAACTAACCATTATTAATACCTTTGGTGCAAGCCATATATGCAGTTCATTGCAGCCAAACTGGTAACATAGTTATCAATGTAATTGTAAAGTAATGTTTATACCTCCTTATCCACTCCCTTCATTCACCCACAATGCTATCCGTTAACCCATCTATTACCACTGGTGCCTCCAACACTCTTAATGTATAGCAATAGGGAGGGAAGGTGATCTAAAGATCCCTGGGAGGGTAAGGGGTCAAAATATCTCTTTCATTGAGTGGATGGACAGTTCTTAGATTCTTCCTCCCTTTGCAAACTTGAACTTTATGGGTTTAATAGGGACTTTTTACTTTATACATTAATTGTAATCCTCTCCAACCTTTGAAACTTATGGGGGGAGCACAGGGGAAGGGAAGGGAGATGTACTTTGGTTAAATCATTCCTCTTTGAGGAAATATTTTACTCCACAGTAATTTCTTAAAGCATCCAACAGTGCATACTGTTTGAAGTATAGGATGCCCACCTTTTAAAAATAACTGCCCAACCACACAGACAAATGGTGTGGATTAATAAGGTCATTAGACCACAAATCATTCAAATAAAAGCAAGAGAGCGATAGGTCCTTACAACACCCAACATCATGTTCTATAGAATGGTACCCAGTCAGGAGCAGTGAATCTCATGTTTTTGTTCTGTTGTTTGATTACAGTGGAAACATTTCTAGCAGCTTATCAGTCTTTTACCACTCATAACATCAGTCAAGACCCGCCAGAGAAATTTTTCTACAAAAAACAAAAACTGTAGATTTCTCTTCTTCTGTGCGTATTACCATTATGGTCCATCTTGGTCTCCATATACACAAAAATCAAGGCATTCAAGAATACACTGTACCCTTCTTGAGGCTCCCTAAGATTTTCAACAAAGTCAAAAGATTGCCTCTCATTGTGAACAAACATAACTTGCTCTGTTGGGATGGTACTCTTTCAGGAGCAGTCAATCTCAAATTGCTTTTGTTCTCTCCCATAACATATGAAAAATTTCCATGTGCAGGTCAGCATGATCTCTGTCTACTCTCAATAAAATTCTCATGTCAATTTGTGGTATACTTTGGCTAATATTTATTATATCTTTTTAATTTTGGGGTGGGTCAAGTGGATGAATTTTTAAAGTGTAACATGGAGAGGGAAGATAACTTGAGCAAGGACCATTTAATTATTGTTTTTAAAGAGATTAAAGTGGATGTGTCACCTATGGACAACATCCCATAAATAGTTAGGAGACATATCCAATACCATGAAAACATTATTTTTTATTTTAAGTTTTAATTTTGTTTAAATTTAACTTACAAAAGTCTGGATTACAGCCAGTTCTGTATAGACTGCAGCCCGACGCTCTGCCTCTGGTCTCCTCCTTCATCCGATGACGGAGGCTTTCTGTCAGTAAGCTGGAGCGGTCTCATTGGCTAGATATCGATCTCTGCCAATGAGATCACTCCAGCTTACAGACAGTAGCCTCTCTCATCGGAGGAAGGAGGAGAGCAGAGGCAGAACTCTGTAACCGCAGTGAACAGCAGTCAACCGCAGTCAACACGGAAGTGGCTGCAGCACAGACTTTGTAAGTTAAATTTAAACGAAATTAAAACTTAAACTAAATATCGTTTTCAAGGTATTGATTATGTCTCCTATTTATGGGATGTTGTCCATAGGTGACACATCCACTTTAAATCTACTGAAATTTATAGGGTACTGTAAGTAATCACAGAAGTCAGGAATAGGGATGGGTGAGTCTCGTTTTCTCTTTGCTAGAATTTTCACTGTAAAACAAGTGTTTTTCTTGAAAATAGAAAACCCATTAACCCCTTAATGACCCTTGACAGTCCTGGTACATCATGGGTAAAAGTGACGAAACAACCCATGACGTACCAGGACCGTCATGGATTTCAGGGCTCCCCACGTGGCTGCGCGCCATTCAGGGAGCCCTGAGTCGGATCGGAAAAAAAAAAATGCTCCGTGGTCCTTTAGTGACCGCAACGTGCCTGTGCGGCCAGTTGTTAAGGGGTTAAAATTTCTGCTTTTTCAAGACTGCCAATTAAACTCCTGTAAGAACTTGGCAATTTACACCTATGATTTATATGGCTATGAGAATTCCCACAGCAGTACTAGTTGCTGCTGTTGTTTGCTAAAAATGAGTTAGAAGGCTGCAGCTGCTGAAGTGGAGAAATTCACAGTTGAAAGTAACAACACAAACAGCAGCAGCTGTTATAGTAGCAGCAATAGTAGAAATAGTAATAGCCTCAGTCTAGCACCAGCAGATAGCAAAGCTTCCTTGGGGAATGGGTTAATGCTGTCAATATAAAATGTATTTAATTGTACAATTTGTCTGTGTGGTTATGGCAAATGAGCTTATTAGACCAGGTGTGCCAAAGTGTGGACTCGCCTTCCCCTGTTTGTGACTTTTTCACACACTGTGTGCTGTTGTTGATGACTACACAGTCCCTGCCACCTAGGGAAGATATTCCCACATCTACATACCTGGGAACTTTTTATCTTGCTGTCCCTTGAGGGGGACTCTTTTGGTGCTGCTGTGGGAGATAGATGATGCGATTTGTGTCAAAAAGGGGTGGAGCTTAATTGGGAGTTGGGGCAGGGCTTCACGGACCTGTACAACCTGTAAGAAATACTCCGGGGAAGGAGGATAAAATGGAGAAACAGGTGGGGAAGGAGCAGATGTGGGTAGAGTTTCAGAAGAAACTCCCCACATCCGGAGAATCAGCTTCTGCCCCGGAGACCCGGTAATGCAGAGTGAAAGCCGGACTCTCTGGGGCAAAACCGGGGAGTTCCCTGCTATGCACATCTATGATTTCAGAGGAGTTAGGAGGAGGAGAAGTATTATGGTGTCTGAATACCTTCTCACCGGACGTCCTGAAGTGCTAATGGATTTCTGTGTTTCTGCTGCTGACAAAGCACTAGAACTAGTAGGAACCACCACCAGCTGTCCCATATAATTCTGCCACCATAGTCTGATGGGATTATGATTCCAGTCCTGCTCTCACCACCATTGCTTCTAGTATCAATATGCATGATGGACACACCACTGATCCTGTGACATTTGATGCTCAGACTCACCATTAAATGAATTAGCAAACACCATAATGTCAGTGATTGTATTATGTTTGTGGTAGCTTACCTTGCTGTAGGCCTGCTAAAAAATGTTTTCCAAAGCTTACTTGCTATAGTTGTCTGTGAGAACAGAGAACAATTACATTATTTTAATAAATGACACATACAGTTTATAATATACATCATTCAACAGCATAACGATAAATAATGAAAAGAATGCTAAACAAATTATATGTAGTATATATGATTCCAGTATAACATTGCCTTATATGCTAGTCATTCATCAATATCATAGCACCGGTCCCAACTGTTGTAGATGGGGGGGCAACAGCACAAATCCCTCTTCCTCCTCAGAGCTGTATGTTCCTGCCTTGTGGGTTTTTTAATACTTCTGCTACATACTTGTTTTGATATTAGATGTTGGTTAATTTCTTAAAAATGTAAGTCTGTCAACACTGCTGTTGGATAGACATGCCAATAACTATATAACAAGCTACATTGAAAACTTGCTCTAACTGCACAAGTGCCAGTACTCAAGTGGGTCATAATTTTGTCCTAAAACTATCCCAATTGGGGCCATACCTTGGGGATAGACTATATTCATGTGCATTAGTTTCTAACCCGTATAGTGGGAGCAAGTCCCACAGAGATGTGCCTGTGCCACGTAACATGACCAAATATACTTTTATATGTGTGTGTGTGTGTGTGTGTGTGTGTGTGTGTGTGTGTGTGTGTGTGTGTGTGTGTGTGTGTGTGTGTGTGTGTGTGTGTGTGTGGTCTGTTTTGCAAATAATTATTTGCTTTAAAATGGAAGTTAACAATCACAGTACAGCACTTAACTCAGATTGTTTGTAACACTTATCTCTTTAGCTTTGGTAGCATAACTGTGAAAGGACACTTCAAATAAAAGTGCATTTAGACTGTAAGCTTTTTGGAACAGTGTTTACCTTATGTCTATATAATTTATTAGACTTACTTACATCGCGACTTTGGACATACACATTTGCCTTTTTTTTAAACTGATATTGCAAGAATGTAAAGTGCATCATACATTGCTGGCACGTTTTACATGTCTACAATGAGGAATTTATGATGACTGTTTTGTACACATCTGTTAATGTGTGAGTTTTGATAGAAGAGAAATGTGTCCCTTTAAAATGAGTTTGCAAAGTTTCTCATGCTCTCTGGAGAGAGACTGATTCTATTTGCTGTTAATCACTCTAAAAGTATGCATTTGTTGGTTAGCCTAACCTCAACCGGTATGTCAGATGAAATTTGTCACAGACATTTACACATTGTAGAAAAGAATCCTGTTCCTTTATAGTGGAACATTAATGAATCAGCAATCCCTGCCAGATCACTTACTGTGACTCATTTCAAATAGCAGACCTATGTGTCAGGGCTATAGAGAAGCATTTAACATGGAGTGGTTTTGTATACAAGTCAAAATTCAGATGTACTAGATCTTGCCTCACAATGAATCCTTTTCTGTCGTGTTCTCCCAGATTGTCCATTTCTAAAATTGACCTGACAGTATAGGTAGCTGGTTAATTGGATTCTGGCACTCATGCTTTATGTTTTTGGCGACTTATGAATCCCCACCCTTCTCTCCTTAAATCCTTTTCCAGTTATTGGTAACAAGGTCACATTACAGAGGTATTGGCAGTTTACCCACAGATTTGTTCTATTTTTGAAATGAAAGGCTTATCTGTGCAATGTTTTCTTACATTTTTACCCAGCCTCAGGAATGGCCAGCAATAATTGTGTGTCTAAAATAATAATATAAAATGTTTTTCTAATTCTAGTTCTTTGACTTGGTTAATGTACTGTAGCACAATGCTAAATAAAGTATTCTATATAACTACTTCCATATGCTTTTGTGGAATTACCACCCTCATATAGAGTGTTGCCAACCTAGCTACATGTTGTCATGAGGTAGTCATCAGTGTTAGAATCATTCTTGGTCAGAATATGGTGTGATTATAACCATAAAACAAAAGGCCCTTACTCAAAAAATGTAACATACTTAACAGTTCATGAAATGTTACTATGTTCTTCAATATGATTTCTTTGTTAGGCATTAACCATTTAATCTTGTAAACTCACATTGTACAATGAGGATTATTTAATAATGGTAGTTTCTTTTATAAATGCAAACAAAACACTGTTAAAGTGCAAAGAGCCTTAGTTTTATTCACTTTCTTACACTGTATTTTCTTTTCTGTCTGTAACTTTTTTTTTTTTTTTAAGTTTCAATTCACACCTCTTTCCTTCCCCCTCTTCTTATCTGTTTGGCGGATATAATCATATCATTTTGGTGGTGGGTTGTCATAGGTTACTGATAGAAGAAAACAAAACAAAAACAGGGACATTACATCAGGCTATAAAATATGAACCCTAGTAACTTGTAGTTAAGGTAACATTCGCATGCTTCCTCACCATCGGACAGGGAGTAGAAACATATTTCAGGCATCAAGCAACATATGCTTCCCTATTGTAATTATCCAAGGGAGAAACAACCTTATACTGCTGTCTTTCTCACATTATAAATTAGTCCTGTAATCGGAAGTATACATTATGGTCTATGAACACAACAATCTCCACTTTTCATTAAATGTCCCAAAACGAAGCTGAGGGGATATGATGTCAACATGTGAAAAAATGCCTTTCATATGGTCTACTTCTGTTATATATATTTGTGCTTAGGGTCTTTTTCAGTATCTTTGAAGCCAAATTTATTGAAAGTCACAAGTCTGCTCATGTGGAAGCAGACTAAATAAATAGCCCAGGGCTGTGGTGTACAGTGCCAGAAAGGCTCCTGCCAGTCGTTCGGGGGTCAGAACTGTTCATCCTCTCTTGCAGGACCAAAAAGAGAGAGCCAGGGGTTCTGCTTTTCCACTGGTTCACCAGGGCTCACTACACAGCTCTGGCTGTCTTTTAATCTAGCTAAGAACATTAAAGGGAAATGACATAACAAATATTGCAAGTGAATATATTATGTGGATCAAAACAAAAATACTGGCATATATGTACATTTCTGCATTGGAGTTTGCTATAATTTTTGTTGAAGTCTGCCTTTTGTCACACATCCACATAGAAAACAATGGGTCTGAATGACTAACTCATATGGTTATTATTAGACTAAAACTGAAATAGTTTGCAGAGTGATCAAAACAGCTAAAAAACCTGCATATAAGATATAACAGACTTTCTTGAAGGACACCTTCCTGTGTAAGTGCTTCTGTTAAGTTGAATGCCACTTATTCCTTGGGTATATACACCTTAAAAAGCTTGGTTGTTTTTAGTTGTATATAATAATATTGTATATTCCTGTATTTTATATATAATAAAGATAATAATACATTTTTATCAGATACTCCATCTTCCCTCCTGGCTAGCAATACTGCCGTTTGGTGAAACTATGCCTGCCTTTGAGCACTGTAGACCTGTATGGGATGTATTAGAATGCCAAAATATAAAGCTCTCAGTTGCGGGGTTCTGCTTTCCAAATGTCATACTTCTAGCTCATCTATGGCTTTTGTAAAATATATTGTGATCCTGCCCTTTTTCCTGTCTTCTGATATATTTGGCTTCCATTCTGTTTTTTCATATAAGGCAGCAATCCAGTTTACTCTTTCAAGTGCCATAAAGGTATCTAATGCATTGGATACCATTCTGACACTCAAAAGCTCAAAGAATGGTAACTAACAAAGGCACAGAAGTTTAAAGTGTGGTGTTTTTCTTAATTTATCTCTGTAAAATTAAACAATATTGTTGAATGTCCCTTTAGACATCTTGATTAGTATAATAGCAAGGGTAAACAATAGAACCGTGCTTGAAAATAAGCAGAAATCTTTTTTATTAAAAATAAAGAACAAAAACAAACTGATGTAACATAAATGAATGTGATAGCCAACAGAAATAGAGATATTACGTTTCCATGCCAGCAAAATTGTTGTTTGCCTGGAGAAAAAAACATTCTCCCTAAAAAACAAAAAAATCTTATTTTGGTCTTCATAACAATGCTTCTCTTTATGTTACAATATATCTTTAATATTGGGATAATAGTAATTTTGAAAGCTATTGTGGGACATGCATATTAGTGCAATATCTCACTTACTTTGTAAAACTGAGTTAGAAATATTGATATGATACTGGTCCAGTCGGTGTCTAGCGTTGACCCCTTCTTCAGATCTGTCACTCTAAAATAAATTTAGTTTGTTTTATAGAAAATTAATTAAAATCGGTCTTCATGTTGTACTGTGACACCAAAACATTAAGTTTAATTTCTCAAAAATGTATTTTTGAAGAATTAACCTTAAAGGGACAGTAATGTCCCATAACAAATTCTTAGACTTTTGTAGAGGTTAAAAAAAATAAACGAAATGTCACAAATCCTATCTCTCATACCGCTATGGTTTGAGAGATATTCTCTGCTAAAGTTCCTCTTCTTCTGATGTCAGCTGTAAAGCTGACAGAAGGAGATCTGTGTCATCCGACACGAGGGGGCTCTACAGCAGAGCTGCAATAGTGAGATTTAAAAATAAATACTTCTTTGGAATGGTCTATAAAGTGTGCTTGCAAACCAGACACACTTTGTAGACTATTCCAAAAAAGTTTTTCTTCTTAAATCTCGTTATTGCGGCTCTGCCGTAGAGCTGCCTGTCGGTCCCCGGACCAGGAACTCCTGCTTTCGGCTTACAGCTGACGTCAGGAGAAGGAGAGGGGAACTTTAAAGGAGGATATCTCTCAAACCATAGCTGTCTGAGAGATAGGATTTGTGGCATATTGTTTATTTTTTTTAATCTCTACAAACCTGTAAGCATTTTTATGGGACATTACTGTTTTGGTGGCGCAGTGTTTGAAGTCAAACATATTGCTTGATATGTTGGTAGAAATTTCCCCACTTTGTGGGTTCTGCGTAGATTAATTCATAGCACGGTGTATGGTAATATTTAGGCAGCACACTAATTAGCATAAAGTGCCAGACTGTGCCACAATCTGAATGATTTATATTACAATCAAATGGCTAACACAACATATAGACATTTTTACAATTCTTTTTCAGATTAACATAACATTTTAATCTGACAGGTTTGCTTTGTGAATTTATTCCAGCTTCTTTCACAATTTGACAATAGCATTTCCAGTCTCCAAACATCAGAACTCTATAAAATAGGGTGATCACTGTTGCTTATGCTGCACCCATGTTGTATATTATTAATATGTACTAGAATGAACTGATCACTGTCCCTGGTTTTATACCCATCCATATTGGGTCACCTGTGATGTTTATACCCCCAACACATTCCTTTTGTTTAGAAGGAAATACATGGTTTTGTATCCAGAGTTTTGTGGTAAATAGCAATCTTTCATTTGTTATTGGAAGTGAATAAGAAAGTGATCTCCCAGGATATTCTTCCTTAATATATAAGATACTGTTGGGGTTCAGGACAAAACCTCTACACAGCTTGACAATTACCTACACAGCTGAAGCTTCTTATTCTTAACAGGGGATCTGCTGCTTTCACATTCTGTTTGCTAGGTGCCAAAATCTTGACTGAAGAATAAAAATATGTGTAAAATCATAAGCATATGTATAGTATTGTGTGAGGTTCCACAGAGGATCTGTATTTGATCCAACAGGTCATAGATATATACACACGAATTAATAAAATGTCTCCGATTGAGTGTCCAGCTGGATGCAGCCATTACTAAGCTTGAGAACACCTGGAAAAGCAGACTTCAACCTTTCCATATGCTACTAATTGGGATCCAACTAGCTGTAGTTGGTTATTTGTCCAAAATAACCTTTTTTTGCTTTCTCTGGAACAGTTGCACTGTTAATTTAAATATAACCTCAAAATCAGAAGAATAGGTTTAAAGGTTACAAATGAATGTATTAATGCTAAATTTCCAAATGTGGGGTATTTGGATATATACAGCTTTAAAACCATCACAATGGGGCTATGAAGGTATATATCTAATACTAAAGTCTAGTATACTGCATTTTTTCTGCATTGCCTCAGGAACACAGTAAAGATACAAGAAGGAAGGTCTGCCTATGGGGCCTATGCAAAAATTGTTATAGGTTGTGATGAGAATTTCAATGGCTGGCTCACATTGGTGTGAGTCTATAATAACTGTGGTGAGTAGGATCTGTTGGGGGGGTCACCTGTGTTTGTAGGGATGAGACAGATCTTCAGAGGTTTATAATTATTGATTGTGAGAGAAGGGAAAGGGAGAGCTTTGTTAGAGGCAAAGTGGGAGGAGTGCTGAGGGAGACTGAGACCTTGAGAGTTGGAGAAAGAGAGTCTTTCCATGTTGTGGGGACAAGAGACTTGTAGAGTGATGATGAGATGACAGTTATAGGTGGAAGCTCAGGGAAATAACTATTATTAGATAGTCGGCTAAGGTGTCAGACTTGTGTGTTATTGTGTGACTACTATTCTGTGACTACCAGAGAGCTAAGTCTTGGCAAGCAGACAGTATATTGATGGTTCTGTGCATACCAGTGGACAGAAGAATAAGGCTATGATGTAAGACAGGGTATGGTTTTGTACTACCAACGGACAGTGGAACAAGGCTAGGGTTTCAGACGGTGTATTTGTTTTTTGTGACTGCTAGTGGAGAGTGGAAATGGAAAAAGTCTGGTATGATCCCATAGTCATTATAAAATATATATAAAATATAATCTGGCCCTCAACTGTATCTGAGCTTGATATGCCTGACTCTCTTCTGTGGGCCTGAATCAACATAATTCCTGGAGCCGCTGTCAGGAACAGTTTTGGGTCTGCAAAATACAGCCCTGTGCTTTTATGAAGACTTTTCCCCTAGAAGCAGACTTAATAAAATCTGATAATCATTTTTAAGCTGTACAGATGTCATTCAGATTGGTTCTCATTTTACTGGCTGTTTGCTGGTTACAGACCTACTTGTTGGCAATAGATACAGTACACCTGCCTTACTGTGTATTTTGTCAGAGCTATGTGCTCTTTTTGCCAAGTGTATATTTTCTGATATGCACTGTAACAAATGGCATATGTTTGCCATTTATGTGAATGAAGCCGTGAAAGCTGAAATGTTCTCTTTTAGATTATTATTAATAATTTGGGTAGAGGTCAGTGTTTTGCCCCACTTGGCTTTATATGTTTCCAGTCTGTTCTTTGTCTTTGTTCCATTTTGTAACACAAACTATTTTTCTTTCAGCCAAAACAGACATCTCACCTTCCTGGTCTCTTACTTCTCACCTACTTTCACAGTGGGTAATCCACTTCAGATGCTTCTTGGTGAAAGCTAAAAAGAAAAATTGTACGTTTTGTTATGACTTTTTGTTTTCATAAGCCAATCTTCCTAAGGTGTTAAGCTCAATTGTTATTGTGTTGAACCTGGAAGTACCTCCATGGCTGTGAAATTCTCTAAATAGTAGAACCCATGAAGTGTGATGGTGAATTTGATATTTTTCCCGTAAGATAAAGATTTTATTCAGTTTTGGACTCTGAACCCATATTATTAAAATTACATTGAAATTATTAACTTGGACTATTCCAGTCCATTCGGTATAAAGTCAGAGGGCAAAAAAACATTAAAGCCTATGTTGTAGCTCTCAATCAAGTATGGTAATTCATAGTTATAGTTAATTGATATTAGGTGTGAAAAGATAATGTAAACTTTAATACAAGCTTTTGTGATGTCATTTAAACAACTACTTTTATAAAGGCTTTGGTTTGATCAAGAGCAATTAATACTTATGGGTTTTTTTTTTGTTTTGTTTTGTTTAATCAATACTGTTCTGTTCAATCAAAAATGATTAGCTTACTTGGTTTGGATTTTTTAACCATTATTTTTTTTTAATAACTTTGATTCAATTTAGCTTTTGCACATATAATCAAGTAAACAATGAAAGCCATTTGTTTAGCTTAGCTAAAAATCTTAGTTTCCAATACATAGAAATGAACTACTACAACTCAATGCACATTGGGAGCTACTGATGTAAGCAGCATGAGAGAGACTTTGATGCTGCTAGAGAGACAGAACACGCTCCTGATCAGTGATTGGTTGAATGTTTCATGGACTGTGAAATGTGAATTGTAAAAGAATTACACTTTAGGGAAAGAAAATCACTGCTTAGTAACTGACTACAAGCCCCATCATACATTGCTTGTCTTATTACACATTTTCTGCCTATGATGTTATAATTGTAGGAAGGGTTTATATATCCAAATAAAATGGTGGTTCATAAAGGCATGACATTTATATTATGGAAAGTGACATTTTTTCCAGAGCTTCAGATTTTTGTTTATTTATTATTTGTATGAATGGGTTTAGAATCAATTTGCAGGTTTTATGGTGACTGGTACTGACTGACTACCAAATTTTTGTTTAATTTATCATTTCATTCGGCTTTTAACCTTGAACTATGACTATTTCTGTGCTACTGTGCAGCTTAAACATACAGTGCTATTAATAGAAAAACAGATTTTGACAGCAGAAAAGAACCGTCTGTCCCATCCAGTCTGCCCATTTCTTTATCTAATTAATCTTTCAGAAGATGATCGTCATATCATGTTATATATGCATATATGTATCAACAGTAAAGTTATATTCTTTGAGTCTAAAAATAGACAGCCTCAACTGTTTTTTCTTTTATCAACTGAATCTATTGATATAGCATATTAATTTATTGCCCCTTTTTCATATAATTAGTAGTAATAATACATATATATATAATTTAGGGAGGAGAACCATAATGAAGCTTTCATTGTGCATAGCCTTCATTGACTACGAAAAGGTCTTTGACTCAGTGAAAAAGCAAGCAATAATCAATGCTCTTATCAACCAAGGAATAGACAGACCTCACATCAATATCCTCCAATCAACATATAAAAATGCAACTACCTCAACACGTCAACAATCATAATAAACAATTTTTTACGCAGTCTAAATTGTAACAAAATGTGCATTGAAGAGCTACAACAGGAAAACAAAAATCTTGGTCTGAAGATGAATATCAACAAAAGCAAGTCACGTTTAACAAATTTACCAGTAATAGATTGAAATTTCATTAAATGATGTTCACAATACTACATCAGTAAATTTTTTTAGCCTCTTTTGAACTTTATCCGTTAATTAAATCAAATCATCAGTGTAGTTCTAGCATACCTTGTATGGACTGTCTCTCAAAAGACACAGGGGCCGTCTAGTTGTATAATGTTATATACTCGAGCTTGATATGTTCAATAGCAGACCTGTTTGCTCATTTTCCTCACGCCAAACACATGGAGCTGGTATGGACACTTGATAATGAGTCAATACAAATGTTTGAACTTTTCTTCAGGAAAATAACTTAGTCCGAATACAGTGGGATGTAACCACATTTGCCGCTAAGAATGTTATCACACATTTGTTGTAGTTTACAGGCAAAGTATATGGTTTTTATGCTTTTCGGTGAACCCATTATACACTTTTTTTCTAGCAGACCCTGCACTTTCAAACTTAGTCAACAGTGCAAATGAATATATTTATTGAAATTTCAATTAATTGAATGACAAGCAACTGTTAGAGTGGATTGTTTTATGTTCTAATATTGAATGCTTATGGTTCTAAGTTTAGCATTAATTCACCTTTCTGAAATCTCAAAATCCGTGTTATTATGCATAGGTCTTCCTATAAAAGTTAGCAAATGAGAAGAAAATTCTAAAATGTATTCTTTTGCACCATTCTACATTTCACTCATACAATAAAAAGAAACAAACCATGGTGTGTGCATATGTATATAGAGATATATAATAAATATTGATTTATTTATTTTTAAATTACAGACAGTTACAGTTTCATGTACAAAAATGTATATAGACTAAAGCGCACTTCAAAGCAAAATATACATGGGGAAAATAACCATGTGTATCACAAATGGGGTGCCCAACAAATCCACAATAATATGCATGTATAAGGAAAATAGGGATGTTTTAAAATTCTCTACTGATATCTTTGAAAACCATTTCCTTCTATATTCAGTACATACTGCCAGCCTGAGAAAAAAATGTACCTCTTTATTATGAACTGACATGCAGTACAAACTGGTACCTCTTTAGAATCAACTGACACACAGTTTGCTCTTTAGTATCAACTGACATACATGTGTCTGTGAGTTTGCATACATGAGATCTGGGTTCATCCCCTAACCGACACATACCTGTTCATTAAACTTTTATAGCAATACGGGTGATCTAGTTCACCATATATGCACTACTAACCCTTTAAGTGCCACAGGGCTAGCAATACATTGTGATGCAAAACACTCTCACCCACTTGCACCTTGAATGAAACTAGGGACTCCACTGTTTTACAAAAGGGCATCCTATAATTGTTAGACAGAAGGTTAATTCTTCCTACAAATGAGGAGTTTTTATTAACTGGCAAAATATGTGTGCATTTTACTAATTAATTTAAATGGTGTTTGGAGCAAAGAGGGTGGTATCGGACTAGCCAAAAAGCTTCTGATTTGTCAAGATTTATATGCAATCACAAAATATTTTCAAAATCTTTCAAGTTCTTGATTATCTCTGGGATGGCTATTTCTGGCTTACTAATGAGCAATAATATATCAGTAAAACCTGTGCATTTGATCTGCCGATCGACCACCGCAAACCCCCTAAAAGAGGTCAAGTTGTTATGTTGACAGATAAGTGGATCAAGTACCAGGTCACACAATAATTTGGACAGTGGGCAGTCCTGTACCTTTTTGCAGCAGAAAAAGTGGAGAGTTAACATTATTGATGGTGATCATCTCTTTCGGGGTTTTGTAAATTAGTTTAATATAGTGTAAAAATTGGGAACCAAACTGTTGAAAATCAAAGCCCCAAAATATGTAGTTCCAATCGATATGGACAAAGGCTTTTTCCATGTCAAGATTGAGAAACATATTTAAATTGTTTTTTTTATGTTAGCTATCATTTTACGGACACTTTTTACTGAGTCCCTAGCATGAATTAAACTTATCAGTTCTTCTGAGATTATGGAGGGGAGTATGGCTTTTAATGCTTGTAGAATATTATTTATTTGAAGTCAATATTAAGGAGGGAAATTGTACAATAAGAGGGAACAAGATGTGGACCTCTGACTTGTGGAGCATTAGGATTCTAGGTCGAAATCATCAGTGAATATTAGGATATCGTTCAATAAGTCTGCTGGCGATCCTGTGGTTTCAGAAAACAGAATGTTATAGTATCCAAGTAGGAGTCCATCTGGACCTGTGGTTTTGCCTTTTTTGAGTTAATTTATTGTTCATTCTACCTCTCTTGTGTTGATTAGGTTATTTATTAAATCTCATTGCTCTTGTGTCATATGTGGGGAATTTGGCTATAAGTGCATTGTCTAGAGTGTCTGCAATTTAAATGTTGATAATAGAATGCAAATATTTTATTGCTTCTTTAGGCTTTGTTAACAGGGGAAATTTGATAGGAAACAAATGTTTCAATAGATTTAGTTTGGATTTAGTTTATTTTTTCCATTTAGAAGTTTGCCAAAACAAAATAAGGTAAGATTTATGGTTTTCATTTGTGAGATTATTGTTCTTTCATTCATGCAATAGGCTTTTTTTAAAGTCCTTTGAGGCTGCTGGTTAAGTAGGCATTTGCCAGTTGAAAGAGGAGTATATGGGATTTGCCAGGTCAAGCATTACTGACACTGGAACATGGTCAGAAATTAGGATGTTATGAATCAATGAGTCAATAACTCTATTCTTGTCAGAGCATCAGTAAGAATATAGTCAGTTCTAGTGAATGTTTAATGTGGGTTAGAGTAATAAGTAAAATCATGACCTACCGGGTGGGGTAGTCTCCAGACACCCTTTAGAATGAGAAGACCTTTTAATTATGTAATAGGATTGGTTCTACTTGTCCCTTGTTATGTGCCTATAAAGCATTTGTCCCTCTATACAGTTAAATTCCCCTCCTATTATCAGAGATGGGGTTGGAAAGTTCATAATCTGGTGAAAAACATTAGTGAAAAAGGAGTTGGTAAGTCATTAGGAGCATACAAATTGCAAATGGTAAGCAGGGAGCCATTCAATAATTAATCAACTTTTAGGTTCCTGCTCTCTGGGTCTTGTGTGTGATTCACTATGCAGTGAGTTATGGTTTTTGTTAATCAAAATGGCCCCTTTCTCTTTTTGAATAAGTAGCGTGCTGAGATTCATTCAACTACAAAATTATGTTTTAACTTATGGCGTTCTTCTGTGGTTAGCTGGGTTTCCTGCAACAATTCAACACGAGTATCTTAAGTGTTGAAAATGGGAAAGGATTTTTTTCCTTTTTATTGAATTATTGAAACCACCGACATTCCATTTAACAATTTTTAAATTACTGGGTTTAAATGAAGTGGATAAAATGTTATTAGACTGATTTCCCCTAGGGAAAAGTTAGGAGACACCCGGCGAGGAGACACCCAAAGACAGTAACTTGACCTAGAAGACTGCTGAATTTGAAATATTATAGTGCATGGCGTGGAAACCCCAAATTCTGAACACACACAAGTTAACAAAGTAACAACACATAGTATAATCTGACCCATGGTAGCCAAAATGTCTGGGTCCAGGACCTAATACATTTTAGAGCTGAAAAACCTCATTCACCATTTTTTCTATCTAACATTGCAATCTGTGATTTTCCAAGTCCCATTCCTCTCCACCAATCACAGGAGATGGGTGAGGAGTAGGGTAGAATCCATTTAATATATGTATAACCATACAAAGACATTATAGCCTCTTGCAAGCCTCCTAAAAAGAGACCCTGATATGAGGATAAGTAAGCTTCTGTTGATTCTACTTCCCCCAGTGTAGACCAAGCAGTAGTCGTAGTTCAACAACCTCCTGAATGTTTACCTAGAATATCCCCCTCCCCCCCCAAAAAAAAAAAAAAAAAAAAAACAGGTGGGGGGAGAGAATGGGAAAGGAGCAGAAGAAGGGAACACCATAGATTTATATAACATATAATAACCCCAATGTTCCATAGTCTCTGTTTAATGAGGGAGTGGAAACATTTCTCAGCTGTGGGGATTTGTATGCATGGAGCTCGCCCACTTATCCAGAGATACATTTTATAACCAGAAAGCTCTGTGCCTCTCTAGGCATGTTGAAGCTGACCATGATTTCCTCATAGTAGATTCTTAGCTTAGCAGGGTACTGAAGAGCGTTTGTCTACTTTGTCATGGAGAACTTTATATCATATAATATATAAAGTTCTCCATGACATATCAACATATTTGCAGTAAAGTCCTGAAACAGAAGAAGTTTCTTTCCCTGGTGCTTGATGTGAGCCTTGCTTTCTGTAGGACGACAATAGACATAATTTATCCTGGAAAGATAAATAACAGGCCTTGATCTTTTCATTGATCTGACATGTTCTGTGGTCCCAGACAATGAGCATGCTCAGTCACACAAAAGGGAAAGTGGTGCCTCTTTGAATAGAAGTCATGGTGAGGTTTTCGAGTGAAACTCCCGAAAACCTCTGCCAGTGATTTTTGTTTTCATGTAGTCCCACCAGTTTGAGATTATTTCTTCTACTCTGATTTTCTAGGTCATCCAACTTGTCCAAGAGTAGTTTGTTGCAATTTGTCAAGGCAGCACTTGTTGTTGAAGCTGAGCAACATCAGCTTCACATTAGAAACTTATATGTCTTGAATCAGTGCGTTAGAGCAAGATTTATTATAGCAATTAGAATTTTCTGTTCATGGTAAGCTATGTGTGTATTAGGTGGTGTTAGTGTTGTTTTAAATGGCAAACACTGGCATCCACTGTGTTTGAACTGCTTATATCAGTGATGGGCAAGTTGAAGCACTCCAGCTTTTGAGGACTACAATTTCCATAATCCGTGGCTAGCTGAGAATGATGGAGATTGTAGTGTTCAACAGCTGAAGGCCCTCACTTGTCTATCCATGTCTTAGATCAGTGGCATCTTGGCAAAATCTACTGTGATATCATACACGTTTACTGATGTAGGTAACAAATATACTGAGAGAGAGTGAGCTAGTATTGTATTATAACACTTGGCACACTGGATGGGAAAACATATGTATTGTACTATATTTGAAGTGGAAAATATTGTTATTCTGATGTTTTCATTTATATATGCGTTTTATTAATCAGAGATGGCTTCAGCAGACTCTTAGGTGTACCCATGTTCAAAGAAAAAAATGCAGCTTTTCTTGGGCAACCGACTGCATAACCAATAAATAATATTGCTCAAATTGCCATTGATTTATATTGACCTTTTTACTCCTTGTATGATAGAGTGGTCTGTAAGGCATTGCAAAGAAATGTGTTGGAGAGCTCCTGCATTCAAGATGTTAACCTTATGAATACCAGAGCGGTGTTGGACACCCCTCTTTCACATAAAGGGTTACAGAAAAAAAAATAATCAGGTGCACTTGAAATTGCTTCACTTTTCATTGTGCATATGGCCATTACAAAGAAATGTGTTGGAGACCTCTCTTTCGTTCAAGATGATAACCCTATGAGTACAATAGAGGTGTCTAGCGCATTGCGAAGCAATGCATTGGACACCACTCTGACACTTAGAATGTTATGAATAAAAAATAAGGTGCGCTTAAAACTGCTTCACTTTTCATTGTGCGTATGGCCATTAACAATGCTGGGAACTTTCTGGGTTTCACCCGAAGACTGCGGATTTAGGGCAGTTACTCTGGTTGTCCAGATGAAACACTTAATTTCTCAAGGAAACACATGCATTTGCTGCTTGTGCCAGCTTATAACTTATTGTAAAGGAAAAAAAAAGAAACAAAATGGCTCCTGTACTGGTATGAGGCTCACACAGTGATGGCTCCTGCATTAGCATGAGGCTAGGGTTGCCACCTTTTCTTCAAAAAAAATACCGGCCATGGCATTCCCTCCATAGACTTAACATTGGACAGAAGCCAATTTTTTACCGGCCAGCTGGTAAAATACCAGCTGGGTGGCAACTCTACACGAGGCTGAGGTGTCACATCCTCAGGCAAGTGACCTGAGCCAGTCAAGGCAAAGTGAATATTGGATAGGCAGTGGCAGAGACCAGTAGGAAGAGCGACGACAGCGATGTAATGATTACGTTGCTTGTCGGCATCACACAAGGAGTGGGAGAAGGAGTGGAGCAGTGAACCTGCGAACCTCTCTGCACAACCCAGTGTTGGTTATTAAGTGTATTCTTCTTTTTAGTTAACCTTTTCAGTGCCAGTGGGGTAAGCAATGCATTGCAAAGCAACATGTTGTGTTTCCCTCTAGCACTCAAAGAGTTAATAATGGCAGAGCCAGTCATATCATGGGGTAGGGAAGGCTTTCATTGTAGTCTAAATGGTGGGGAACTGGATGCAACTTAATGTATTATATTAACCCCAGCCTTTACCCATAGAGCAAACATTGACATAGCACCTACAATCTACTTTTCTTTCTGAGCTTTAATGGTGTAACGGATGTTATCCGTTACTTAGGCCTTGTCTGGCCATAAGTTTGTTTAACCAAAAACTGTGGACATTCTTGTCATGCCTAAAACAACCCTTGTCTAGGCATATGGATTGTCAGCCCAGTGACGCAAGCTATGTAGAGCTTTGGGATATTATATTGGTGGACAGATGTGCCAAAAAGGACTAAAAATCATAGCCTGCTTTCAGGGAACAGGGCCATTAGGGGTTAATAATTTGAGTTTACCTAATGTTACTTGCAATGTGTATTGTAGGCACTAAAGCCATTGTATTGAGACCCCCTGCTGTGTGATAATTCATTCAAGTCCCTCCAGTCTTTATGTCCATTGTGTGAGTTCAGCAACCCTTTTGTATTTGATATGTAATGAAGTCTGAGTCATTGTATTTGTTAGACCATTGACCTTTTGTCTACTGTGTAATTGAATTATGTTCCTAATGTATTTGCTTGGTCCATTTATTTGAATGTAAGGTTTGACTATAAATATGTGTGGTTTGTTTCAATAAAGAGAGTTCTGTTTTGGAGTGAACAAGGAGTCCTGGAGTCTTGTATTGCTTATGGTCTAAAGTATCCACTCTGATACCCATCTGCGCCAAGTATCCTGAATCTCCGACCGCCTGCTGCCAGTTTCCTGCGACCTAACTTCGTGGACTGTCAGGCGGCGACGTGGACTCTTCCCTGCTTCCCTGCTTCCAGCGATCCTGTGGCTGTTTCCAGTGACTGTTCATACTCCAACCGGTGCACCTGACGGCGCTTATCTGCGTCGAGAAGGAGAGACCCAGGAACGACGGCGGAAGGTGACGCGGTCCCTTCTCAGCTTCCGTTACAAATGGTTGCTATCACAAAGACCATATTTCAAAAGTTCCCTGCTCTGGTCATTAATATATTGCCATACCTGGGAATTTTCATTTGTGCAGTTCTGATGCAGCTGGGGAGCATAATTCCACAAATTGGGTGCTGGGCTTTCTGGGGCCTCATTCAAGTGAGTGGGAAGTGGGAGGAACTGGGTGGGAAAGAGCAGAAGTGGACAAAGTTTTAAAGAAAACTCTCCACATATGGAAAACCAGCCTCAGCCCCAAAGACCCGGTAATGCTCTCTGAAAACCAGAGTCTCCGTGGCAAATCTGTAAAGATCCCAATTATGCTTATTGCAAGCTTGCTGGGTATACATTGTGCATCAAATATAATATTTACTCAGTATTTCTTGACACAGGACATTATAGTTTTTTTTCTTCTTTAATCTGGGGATGCATTGGGTTTGTACATGGATAATTTAGTGCCTAGACACAGCTCCACATTGTGAATCCAGCACCTGGAAGTGCTAAGGAATTCTGTCTTCTTGGAGATGAACTCCACGCTGCATTCACACATTGCCTGTGTTAATATTTTACACCTCTTTTGTGCATTAACTATTTAAGGACCAGAGAGCTGTTTGAACTATGTTGCACACCCTCTAGCCCTTAAAAGGTTAATATGCTTGAGCAGATCTTCATTTTCAGGTGTAGCTATACCTGTAATGTAGTGCTTTCTGTAACCTGGAGTGGTTACCTTTGTTTGATATGAAATGTGCAATAGCTAGAGATGAGCTGTCCTTGGAGAGCAATCTTACAATGTCTAGAGTAGCAGTGGTGAAAGGGTTAGACTTTGGCCTTCTATTTCTGAAACTCTGTATACATATGCCACTCACTGTTTCCTGACCATTTTGGAAAGCTCAGTGGCTGTCTGCTCCGGAATTCCATCCCTGTAATCATTACTGTGGTATGCTTATTTGGCTGGCATTGAACATACAATACTTTTCTGGAGCCTTTCCTGAATTCTTGTTTAACTTGTTTACTGCTGGAAAATACTCCGATCTTTCTGGCTCAAATGTAATCCGTGAGCTCAGCTATTCTAGATTCACCCCAGATATGTGACCCACAAGTACACCAGTGGGCTCCACAATATTGTTAAATATTCTGCATAGGGGGTTAAAGAAAGTAAATTAGCCTCTCGAGGGACCTCCAGTGTGTTGCTTGGCAATGTGTTGTAGACATTTAGCTCCTAAGGGGTTAAGGTAGAACAGTGTAAGTCTAAAGGGAGGTACGTCTTGAATAAAAGAAAGAGGATATGTGTTTTTGAAGTGAAAATTAGAGGGGTGAGATAGGGTAAAACAAAAAAAAAAAGATTACTCCTCTTCCCCAGTCTCCAAGAACAAACTGGGGCCACAGGGGAAGTCTCTGAAGACCACATGGGACCCTGTATAATTTTGTCTGTCTGTATTTATTTTTAGAGATTAGAATTGTGTCTGTATTAAGTTTATTCTCTTTAAGACTAGAAGTCTCCAACGAGCATCCAAGGGGTTAAAAGCAATGCAGAATTTATATAATATAAAGTTCAAATATTGTTACGAAGCTGTTAATGTGAATGGATTATTGTGGTGAGATTAATCCTGATCAAAAATTCTCTCTGTCCCTATCTGTCAATACATAGGTGCTTCAAGGAGCCCAGCTGATAGCAGTTGCCTCTGCTGATCCAACTACTGGCGTGGTTGATGGATCACCACTTCAAGCCAATGATATCCAAGTCCAGTATGTTCAGCTTGCACCAGTAACCGACCCGCCAGCAGCAGCCCAGGTGTGTATTACTTTCTCAGCTGAGATACTGTATGCCTAGAGCAAACTAGAAATGTAAAGGAAAGCATTCAATCCACATGGTTTTAACATATTGTTAGATAATATAATGCAGTATGTCTTCACTGTCTTGCATGTCCTCAGTAACCATTTGAGTGCCAGAGAGGTATCCATCACTTTGCAATGCTTTGGCTATCTCTCTAGCACTCAAAGGGTTAAAGAGGTTAATGTCCTTTTGCAGACAACAATGACATAGTTGGCAAGTTGCTGTAGCTCCACCCTCAATGCATTTGGATGTTGGTATTTGTTTGCCCATTGCCTTTTTTAAAATACAGCACTATGTAATGTTCAACCACTGAGTTCTCAAGACCTGTCATAAGTAGCCAGGCAACAACCATCACTGCTGCACAGTAGCACGTAAGTTCCTGTACTTTTTATCTGCACACCCAACAAGCAAGGTAGACCTCACCTGGGCAATAAAATGCATTAATTCATTAACCCTTTGAGTGCCGGAGGGTCCAAAGCATTTCAGAGCAGTGTGCTGCACACTTCCCTGTCACACATAGGACCGTATATTCAAAGGGATAACGACAAAAAAATGTTGTATGAAAGACAAAAATAAGTAATTGATTGCATGAACGACATATTTTCTATAGAGTATACGACAAAAAACTAGTAATGTCTGTTGTGTACGACACAACTCCAGAATTGCTGGGCAAAGGGGTGGGGCAAGGGCATGGCTAAACTATTCTCCAATGTTGTACAGAGGAAAAGAAAATTTGTCATAACTAACTACAAAAAAATGTGTACAGTAAGAAAAAACTGGAGGGAAAGTTCTGAATGTGAGAATTTTTGTCTTTAGTTAAGACTTTTCTGTCGTTAAGCTAGTTTCTTTACATACGACAATTTCAGTCAGGATAAAAGACATATTTCTGATCACAACCAATGCTGTCTGAAAATATTAATGATCCCAACGACACTGTACTTTGAAAAGTCGTTACAGACAATAAAAGCTATTTCACTTCATCTTTGAAAATATGGCCCATAGTGTTAAGGCTAATGGACTAAAAAGACCTGGGGGAGATTCACTAAGGTATGATAAAGAGGAGATAAAGTAGAGATGACTTCTCCAGTGATATCACTTCTCCAGTCCCTGTGTTATTCTACAGAGCCTGTGTACTAAGATCTCAAAAGTTGAAGAAATTTTAGTGCATAGGCTCCACAGAATAACATAGGAATTGGAGAAGTGATCTCCACTTTATCACCTCTTTATCTCCGCTTAGTGAATCTTCCCCCTGGAGCAATTAAGAAGCAAATCAACTGTACACCACTGAGGACAGATACATATTCCTAAAATTCTCATTGATTTGAATAATAGAGGGGATTTGCAACATATTTCAAAACAATATATTGGAAAACTGCCTGGCATTAACTGGGTTTAAAGCCCCATTTAAATCTATGATGATTTATTCTTTCCATATGGTGCCGTTGATTGGCTGAGAATTACTCTACTTTATACATATTCCCCATATTGTTTCTTTAGACAAGATATCCATTACTAAATATGGAGACACTTAAACAAAAAAACAAAACAAAGCTTTAAAATGTAACTGCACACAACCAAAAGATTTTTTTAACGGCTGTTCTGCTTGTAGCACTACTTTTTTTGTTTAAACATCTTTAAATTATGCTCATGTTTAAAGGCAAAATGCATCAATCTGGAAAAAGTCTGCAATAAATAAAGGAAGTTCTTATTACTGGTTGTAAAAGCGAACAATTAAGGCCAGCAAAAGATTGTAAGCAATTCCAAAATTCAAAGAGACTCCTCTAAAACATATTATCTTTGATTATACACAGAATCTGTTTACTGTTCTTATAAATGTTTCTACAAATGACACAGTGTTTTGTCTAGATTTCGTACTAAGCTGTTTAATCTCTGCTATACTGGGGGCTTGAGCTTTACATTGACTACTCCTCAGGGAGATAATGGCTGGGTTCAGGGTCCTGCTGCCATTTTTGCTGAGAGGAAGTTGAAATGGAAGGCTTAGGAGCAACTGAAGTCTTTTATGTCATGGGCAAACTACATTGTGGAAAGGGCAAACCAATGGGTTAGGGTCCAGTTGCCCAGAAATTCCCCTTAGAAATAATTGCAGTTAAGTCAGTATAATGTTTGCTGCTGCTGTACATAGGACTATACCAGGGGTGGGCAACCTGTCACCATCCTTGGCTGGGGGAGGCTGATGGGAGTTGTAGTGCATCTACAGCTGAGGGGGAGGGGGGCTGCAGGTTGCCTAGTCCTGAACTCTGTAAAGAATTGGAAGTTTTAAAGGGGAACTACCACCTCTTCAAGAATTTAACTTCAATAAATCCCCACCTGGCGACTAGCAGCTTAGTAGCGCTAGTCGCTAGAATTATTACTTTATTCCAAAGAAATGTGCATTGTTCTGCGGCTGACAGCAGGACGGATCGCGGACATCTTGCATAATGACGTCCACGCTCCTGCGCTATCAGTCCCTTCTGGAGCCGGCCGGCTCCTTGCAACACTTCCTACACCCGGATGGGGCTGACAGCGCAGGCGCGCAGACGTCATCATGGCAAGATGTCAGAGATCCGTCCTTCTTCCCTTTCCCTTTAACCCTTTGAGTGTCAGAGGGTTACGCAACACATTGCAGAGCTGCCACTTGCTCCTCAAGTAGGGGATATCAATAACTTCTCCTGGTCCACACACACACACACTCACTCAGGATCATGACCCCACAAACACACTGTCACTCCTCCACTTCCTGCTTCCTGATTCCCGCCCTTTCTCCTTAAAGGGAGAGAGATGCTTTGCTGTATGTTACCGAGGGCAAGCCTCAAACACCACTATCTATTTGTTCCCTCAGCATATTGCTACGCTGCCTCAACTGAAGAGCCACCGTGTTATATTGCTATGTTACCATAATTTAACCCTTTGAGTGCCAGAGGGGTACGCAACACATTGCAAAGCACTCAAAGGGTTAAGTAAGGAGGAGTTACTGCTCCCAATGAGTGATTCAATGGGGGAGAGATTTAAATCATGCAGGGAGTTGGCCTGCCCCCACTATCCAGGCCGCCCACCACTATCCAAGTAACTGAAAAAACAAAATGTCTGCCACTCGCTCCTACACCACAAACACATCAGACAAGAAAAACACACACATACTCAATCACACACTCACACTCTCACTCAATCATACACACTCACAATAATTCACACACTCACACTCTCACTCACACATTCACTCACAATCACACACACTCGCTCTCACAAACTCACTCACACACTCAATCACACACACTCGCACTCTCTCATTCACACACTCACTCTCACTCACACACTAAATCACACACTCACACTCTCTCACACACTCTCACTCAATCACACATACACACACTCACACAATCACTCACACGCAATCACTCACTCTCGCATTCACACACAATCACTCACACCCTGGGAGCCAGAACGATCCACCTTCCACCATAGTCTCACTCACATTCACTCACACCTCGGGAGCCAGCACGATCCACCTTCCACCATAGTATGTGCCATTACCATATGCATTTCAGCTACATGAATGAATGCCACTCACTCACTCTCACTCACTCACAGCCTGTGAGCCAGCACGATCCACTTTCCACCATAGTATGTGCAATTACCACATGCATTTCAATTATATGAATGAATGCCACAGTGGAGGCATAAGTACAAACACAAACTCATTACAATGACACATAAGTCACCCCCTTATGACTCACTTCTGTGTGTGTGTGTGTTTCTGTGTGTGCCTGTATGTTCCTTACTGTGTGTGTTGCATGTCTGTATCACACTCTGTGTCTGCATGTTGTGCATTGCATGTATGTGTGTATGACTGTGTCGCTCTTTATGCATCTCAGTGCATGCGTGTGCATTTGCATGTGTGTCTCTGTGTGTGTTTGTCTTGCATCCATGTGTGTGCATTAATTCCCTATATATCCTGACGGGCAACGGCAACCTACATTGCTAGTATATATATACTGTTTAAGTCAATGAGATATTGAAACAAGAGACATGAATGTTTTAATTTACCCTAAGAATAACATTGAACATGGCATAGTACACAGCGTGGAAAGAAGGCTTTTATTTTTAGTTCTGCTTTAAGATTTTCTGTGTGGTGGTTTTTTATTGCTATTATGTGTTGGAAAGTACAAGAAGACTGTTTTCTACTAGGAATTCCAAGATTAATGGGTTTTAACCCTTTGAGTGCCAGTTACGTTGGATACCTCTCTTTTTTAGATGTTAGATTCTGTTTTTTCTATGATATTTTTGTTAGTGCAAAGTGACTTGTCAAGTATGAACCTTTCAGACTAGCACATTAGACAATCAGTGTAAAACTTAGGCAGATAACTGTATCTCCTCCTCCAAAAGCAGTTTCCTGAAGACAGATGCATTGTGGGTCCGTCAGCACTGCTGACCTGCTATTCTTCCCTACAAGAGATCAGTATATACATTTGCTAGAGTAGATACAATGTTAGCATTTGCCTTTATATTGTAAAGAGCATGATAAAAAGACTTAAAGTTGTGTGATGAGGAAAGAAATAAAAAGGATTTTTATTCCTGGAAGCAGATCAGAAGGATCAAAAAAGGAAGTAACAGTTTAGCAAATTGCTCTGGAATTTAAAAACAAAGCTTTAAACAAAAATGGGAACTGCTTGGGACTTTAATTTCTAATAACTAGAGTTATTACAGCAACATTTTCTTGAGGGGATGGAGTATTCAAATAGTGGTATCTCCTGCTGTTTAAGTATCTTACTGGATCACACCTCCATCAGAGCCGGAGGTGTTGATAGAGATTTTATTAACGCCAGTTACATTTATATGGAACAGAAAGATATTTATATTACTTTTCAAGCTTCTTCATTCAATTCTGCGATTCACTACCCACAATTGGATTACTCCTAATTTTGTCCATTGTTGTTAGAGATGGACCAAACGCTCAGTTGTATTCCAAACTACAATCTGCAGGGGAAGCGTTAGCTTAGACCAAATTTCAGAAAGAAATCTAGTTTCTCATCTGTATCTCATGACACCTTGGTCCTTTTTGTAGAATATGTCTTTTTGGCATCATGGTGATTCAGTCATACTCCCCAGAATTTGTATAGTTCTCAGCAGTCTTAACCAGACCAAAACTACAGTAAACATATATAATTGTTAATAAATATACAAGATTTCCTCTCAATCCTGTCCAATATGTGAGGGGAATCCCCAGATGTATTGAGCTTGTCACCTATGAATTGGTTTCAGTTTAGCAAGTTTAATAGCAAGTACTCCCATTGTTGCCCAAAAGGTGACTAGATCCTTATCTATTTATTACACACAAGTTAAATGATGCCTATTAAGTACCATCTTGCACATTGTTTTGTAGCATTGCTTTATTTTTTCATTGTTCATATAACACTGCTATATGAATTAATATAATGCTGGACGATTTCAGTTGTTTAGAGGAGTATTTTCTATTTGATTCTGTCTCAATGTATGGTCAGTTAGAGAATGACAACTAATAATGTAGAAACACTTGGCGTGACTTTGATAATATGATATCTGAATTTATCCGCTTTCTTTTTGTTTGTAGGCGGTTGAACCTTTACAGTCTGCTCTCCAACCAGAAATGCATATTGAACATGGGTCAATCCAGATTCAGTAACAAGGACCAGCCATCTGCAGTAGTTCCAGAGATTGGCCACTTATGAAATGTTACTGTTGTTCTACTGCTATGGAAGTTGACAACAGTAAATAGTAATTCCTTAGAAGAGAAAACAACCTGGTTGATCTTTAGTCAAAAACAAGATGTGCACAGTTATTTTATGAGCCAAAGGTGTAATACTTGTAGGGCCTTTACAAACTCTATAAGTGTGCTTACATATTGCAAATGATGCCCCACCAAATCAGAATGGCTAGAATGAAAAGAAAATTGAATCGCTTACCTTGTTTGTACACTATAATATGCTATTTTTATCTTCTCTACTGTTTCTACCTAAAATAGAAATGATATGTTATGCAACATGGGGTAGTCAGTGTTTTCTGTTTGCCTAAAAAATGTTTTCTTCTTTTTGAACATATGAATATGAATTCACTGTGGTACTAAATACTATGTAAAGTCTAATTGTCCTAAGTAATTTAGATATCCTATCAACTACAGCTTTAAACTGTACGTTAGTTGACTACAATTCTTTTGGTTTCAAAAAACAGAAAATATAAATTGAAGGGAGCAATGCCACTGTTGACTTCTCCATTATGAGTCCCTGAAACGGACACTTGCTACTAGTGTCTTTGCTTTCTTCATGAATTCAAGAAAGTTTTCTTCAGATATGAATGCCTGATTTTAACTTGAATTATTTTGCTGTTACAAATCTTACTGAATTTTTCAGGTGTGACAGGGCATTCCTCCTACTTTTTGAAAAATAAATATATAAACAAACATAAAAGTGCTGACTTGGAACCATGTTATTGGATAAAAAAGTTATATAAATATAATATATGCTAATTAATTAGAATCATGGCATTAGTGTGGGAACACATTACCAGAAAATAATAAAAATAAGTTAGGTGACTTGGATAATGAAGCAGAGGCTCTTCCACTTGCAATATATTATAACTTGAAAACATTTACACAAGATGGTCTATATGCCATGTGTGGTGATGCCACAGGTCAAAAATGTCATGTTTTCTTTCTTTCATGTAGAGAAATTATAATACATGCTGGTTGTACCATCTAACTGCTATGCTAAATTAGACTTTGTTAACAGCTGTAATTTAGAACAAAGTTAATAAAGTTGTAATTATGAACAATGTAGTTAAACCTCTGCTGTTACAGAAAAAATTATTTGGTCTGTGGGTGTACGTGTCTGTCTGTCTGTGCGTGCCTGTGTGTTTGTGCATGCGTGTGTGTTTGCGCGTGCGTGTGTGCGTGTCTCTTGCCAAACATTTACACTGCTAATCCTTTTGGGAATAGATGAGTTAATGCAAAGGAAACAAGCGAGGAATACTGTCTCTGTAGGTAAGGATATATAAATATTTTCATTGAAAGTACAAGAATATTCTGTGGTTCAAACAACCACTTAGTGGTTGGCTAGTTGAAGGCACAATGTGAAGCCAACTGGCATCAGAAAATGTCATAATTTTAGAATGACCACAGGCACATTGTTGAAGAAAGTAAAGGCACGTTGCACCTTCAGAACAATTTACTGTAAACTGCTGATAACAATGTACCAGACAACTCACTATGACTGGGAAAGATGGTTAAAACATAACTTGTTACATGTTAAAAAAAAATCACAATCATAGGATGTCACCTTTCCAATAAGTCAGTTCATCAAATTTCTGCCCTGGTACAGCTGTCTTAGTCAACTGTAAGTGCCATTATTGGAGCAACAAAAGAACAACCAGGAAGTGGTAGGTCACACAAGCTCACAGAGCAAGATCACAGAGTATGGATGCCCATAGCTCTTAAAAGTTATCTGTCCTGGGCTGCAACACTCACTGCTGAGTTCCAAACTGCCTCTGGAAGCAACGTCAGAGCAAAAACTTAATTGGGAGCTACATGAAATGGGTTTCTATGGCCAAGTAGCATTATGCAAGCCTAAAATCACCCTACTGAATGCCTAGCATTGGCTGTAGGAATGTAAAGCTTGCCGCAATTGGACTATGGAGCAGTGGTTTCCACTGCATTCTCTGGAGTGATGAATCATGCTTCATCATTTAACAGTCCAGTGGATGACTGAGTTTGGTGGATGGCAGGAGGCCTACCTGCCTGACTGCATAGTGCAAGTAGGAATAATGGTCTGGGGCTGTTTTTCTTGTTTCGAACTAGGTTACTTAGTTTCAGAGAAGGGACATCTTAACGCTGCAGCATATAATGACATTCTAGATGATTCTGTGATTCCAACTTTGTGACGACAGTTTGGAGAAAGTCTTTTCATGTTTCAATATAACAGTGCTCCAGTGAACAAAGCAAAGTCCATACAAAATAAAATGGTTTATCAAGACCAGTATAGAAGAACTTGACTGGCATTCACAGTGTCCTGACCTCAACCCCATCAAACACCTTCGGGATGCATTGGAACTAACTGAGAGCCAGGCCTAATTGTCCAAAATCAGTGCCTGATATCACTAATGCTCTTGTAGCCGAATGGAAGCCTATCACTGCAGCAGTGTTCCAGCGTCTAGTGGAAAGCCTTCCCAGAAGAGTGGAGGTTGTTAGAGCAGCTGGGGGGGGGGGGCAGCTCCATATTAATGCCCAGGATTTTGGAATGAGATGTTTGACAATCAGTTATCCCCTGATTTGTTTATGCAGTATATGTGTTTTACACTGTTTTACAGCAGTCTGGGGGAATTCATTTTCCTTGCACTCTTCTAGCCTATTGGCAATAGCACATGCAGTTTCATAATTATTAAAGGATCACTAACACTTTCTAATAATAATACCCCACTTGCGTTGTCCTGCCCCCACTACACGTACCCCCGGGGTCTATGTGCAGCTCGACAGGCAGCTAAACACCCTCCTACAGGTTGAAGTCTGTGTCTTTAATAACCAGCAGTAGGGATGGGGTAAAACTGAGGGAAAAACAAACATTACAAACTGTAAGAATACAGAATACATAAAGATAACACACCATTACAACAATATAGTTACAAATCATGTTGATAATGTATGGGTCATATGTAAGTAGGCCAGCTTGCAGAACTATCTAAAGAAGCAGCTGGCTGATAATACAGATGTACAGCAAATATGACAAAGTGTCTCTAAAGCAGCTGAAAACAGTAAGGTGGCTGAAGTCAAGAGCTCTTCTCAGCTTCATGTGGCGATGAAAATGGATTTCCCCTTCCCACAAGTCTCTGCTAGTAGCAGGAAAAGGAATTACATCATAGCCTCAAGTATTGTGTAAAACCCTGGCAATTACAACAAATGGCCACTAGATGGTGCCAACACTTATGCATTACATAATAGGGCAACATAGCAAACCTTAAAACAAATATTTAAACAAAGATTTTGTAACCATCTGTTCTGAGGACAGCACATGCGTTAATCTGAACAGAAAATCAAACTAGCCACTATTAATTATTTTTGTGTCGGTTTGGTTCTCCATAATTAACCATTAATTAGTAATGGATATCATGTCCACAAAGACAGAAATAATCTTTCTGCTGGACCTCTAAATAAAAACTCTTCCTTCTTCCCAAAGGTATCTTTCAGTGAGAGGAAATTGGCGTCCTTGAGTCCTACAAGGACAAATCATGTCTACCTCCATGGGAATCATAGCCAGTACTAATGTAAGATTAATTTCAGAGAACTGATCCACGCAGAATAGATTCATAGTGCACATTAAGATTTTCTGCCCAGATAAATGTAATTGAGGTTTTATTATTTGGAGATGTTAATACTTTATGTGAAGGTATGGAACCCTTTACATATACATTTATATTATTACAATATTTTTTTCCAAAAAGAGCAACTTGTATTTAAAGTTAATATAGATTGTGTTATCAACCTGTAAACACACAGGCAAATGCTATTGTATTTTCTGACATCCTGCAGTTTCAGTGGATCGTACTCTCGAATTCAGTACTGGGTAGATACAAAGTTACATAATTCACGTCCTAAAATCCCAAACTTCTGGTACTGGCTGGTGTAAGCCATTGACATTAATATATATAAAGTGCTGGCAAATGTATGAGTAGGACTTAATTATACTTAAGTCCTGCTTCCATTAGTTTTGTACAATATTTACTTGCATAATTTCATCACACTTACTTATATGACGGAAATGGGATTGATCAGTCGTAAATACCTAAAGGTTTTTACAAATGATCCCTAAAATTCAGAGGATAATTGTGCTGGAAGGCAGTATATAAATTATATTACTCTTCCTGCTCAATGAGTGAGTTAAACATTAGTATTTCTTTAATATTTAAAATTATGGGTATCTCTGTATATCAATTTCTGCAACCAAAAAAGCACACACTAATCTATTGCTCATATTATCAGATGAACCAGTAAATGAATGGTTTTAGTCATATTGCTTCCAGAAAAGTAAGTTACTTTTCTAGTTCGTAATAACTGTTTAACCCTTTGAATGCCACTGAAGTGTGCAAGTGTTGCAATGCATTTGATATACCTCTGTCAATGAAAGATTTAAGTAACATCATAATTTGATGTTTTTTCTTCCTACATGACATTGTCTTCTTTTCTCCCAGTCTAGTTATTGTATGTCTGATTATTAACTTCTTTCTTGTTTTATTGTATCTATGTAGCCAAAATAGCTGCAATGTTAGAAAATGTATAAAATATCAGGCTGTCTAATCCTACCCAGGGTGCAATCTGTTTTACCAAACAAGTGCTATACAGAGATACTATATCTTGCAACACACGAAATGCAGCTGTTCTCTCTATGAATTCATAAGCAAGGGATCTGCATCTGGATTTCCCTGTAACCCTTAAGGAGACCAAATTCAAGGATTATCTGTTTATTCAGCATAACTGTCAGAGATGCTCAGCTAGGAACAAGCATGACAAAATGTACAGCAGGCTTTTTAAAACATCCTACTTAGGGTACCATCTCTAATGGCTCACAAGTACCATACATTTCAGCCTTCTTGGGCATTCTGAGCAAGGTGCAGCTGTTGTCCCTAGGCACTATACAGCCTGATATATATATATATATATATATATATATATTATACAATTAACACTTTTGTTTGGTCTCCCTAAAGGTTACAGGGACAGACATAGATCACTTACTCACAAGTGTCAAGAGAGGACAGTTGTCAAGTCCCAAGAAAGGCTGAAATGTATGTCTCAGGTAAGTTGCCTTTCTTGTACAAGGAGAAATTGCCTGGCACTTCTTAACTTTACTGCCATCTGAACAGGATCAGTATTATATGCTTCAGGATATTTCTTCTCTGTGTATTGCATAAGAGCTAAAAGAAATTGCATCCGGACAGAATAAGGTCTTATAGAGCCTGCTATATATATTTTGGCAGGCTTGTACCTCTCTGGTGTGGCAGATGCACATTTCAGATGGCAGTCTTAGAAAACAGAAAAATGGGTGGGTAAACAAGATGCGCTAGCTAGAAGTACTTTCACTAGTACAATAGAATCTGGAATATTTGTATATAGAAATCTAGGCAACACCAACTGCTTGAATGTTTTACGTAGGTAAATGTTAAGATTAGCACTTTCCCCCTCAAAAACCTGCATCACTTATTACTACCTTTGCTTCCAGCACTGGCATTGAGACTCCCACATGTTATGGTATTGTTGGATGTGTCTTGTTTTAATTTACCTTAACTCCTTACATTTAGGATGCCAACTGTTTATTTAGCAATATGTTGTATGTAATAATACTGTTTTAATTCTATTTAAAGGATGTTTGTAACCTCTGTCCCTAATGGGTAATAAGTGTGGCAAAACACTTGCATGCCTGATGAATCACTCCAGAGTGTTATGACACATCCCAGGGGTTCTTGATTCTATGGGCACACTGCAGACGTCCTATTCAGGCATAGCTTGAGCTTCCCGGACGTATTTTCAAAACCTCTACCACTTACACACTTCTGAGTGTCTCCCAGTTTCTACCGCTCCTGCCTCATTTATTTCCAATTTCCTACAACAATCTGACATCCCTACACTTACCTCGGTCTCTCTTCTTGAAGCCCCATACTGCAAACGGTTCTCTTTGATTATTCTTCCATATCTGATGTCTCTTTGCAACGCACTCCTCTCTGGGGATAAGTGGACCCCCCACTCTCTGATTCCATATATTACAGTGATCCGTAAACCAGACAAGGATGGTTCTTTATATGGCAGCTACAGGACACTATCCCTAATAAACAACAAATTGCAGCTTTTTGCTAAACTTCTGGCTACTAGACTTAAACCCTTGTTACCTCATCACATAGGCCTTGGCGAAGCGGGCTTTGTAGTGAGCAGAGAGAGACTAGAGATAATGTTATCCCGGCCCTAACCATGATCCAAGTGGCTTCTACTGACTCCAGTCCCGGCCTACTACTCTCTCTGGATATGGAAAAGGCATTCCACAGAGTTTACTGGACATGTATATGACCTCAGTACTATGATGGGTCGGATTCAGCCTCTGGTTTCTCTCTGCAGTCCTCTCTCCGTATTCCTCCCCTTCAGCTCGAGTCTAGACAAACTGTATCGTATCAAATTCTTTTTGAATCCACAATGGCATATGTCAGGGCCATCCCCACTAACTTTTGTACACACCTTTGAACCCTTGTAGTCCATGATTCCGAAAGACATAAATCCATTGCCGGGATCTGCTTAGGCTCTAGAGAGGTAAAATTGTCCTGTTTTGCAGATGAAATTCTTGGGAGTTTTTTTTGCCTTCCCTATTTCATCTCTTCCAGCACTGTTCAATCTTTTACACAATTATAGCTCTATTAACTTTTCTAAATCAGATATCTTGGGGTTCAGCATCTGGAGAGGCTAGCTTTGCAATCCTATTTTTCCTTTCCCCGGAGAGACAATTCATTCAATATTTAGGGATCTATCTGACTCTTTTCACTTTGCAACTACTTTAAGCGAACCTTCCTCCATTACTAGTAGGTCTACACAATGATCTGATACATTGGAACACTTTATTCGTATCCTGGATGGAGAGGTCTAATTTGATTAAAATGGTAGTTCTCCCGAAGATACTATAGCTTCTACGTTCCCTTCCTATCCTTTTTCCTTTTTGTCAACTGCAATCCCTCCTTTACAGTAAGGACAATAAAGGTATGGAATGCACTTCCGGAGGAGGTGGTGCTATCAAATACATTAGATGCCTTTAAAAGGGGCCTGGATACCTATTTAAAAGAGCATAATATAGAGGGCTATGCACGTTAGTATTGGGATTAATATTTAGTTAGGGCTTGTTGATCCAGGGAGAAATCTGATTGCCATTTGGAGTCAGATGCCTTCTTTTGGGTCAGCGATGGTAAACAGGAATAGGAAAAGGGTTGAACTGGATGGACGCAAGTCTTTTTTCAACCTAAATTACTATGTAACTATGTAACTATGTAACTCCTACTTACTGACTTTGTATGGCAGTACAAGAAACCACAGGTGAGAGTTGCTCTACCCTTACTCATCATATCTCACTGGGGGGCTTGGGGTTCCTGGACATGATTGGTTACCACCAGTCCATATTCCTACACCTTCTTATTTTGCTCTGCTGAGGCTACCCTTCTGCAGACTGGTCTTCCCTTCTTCTCTCCTTGATTTCGTCATATCACTTCTCCCAGCTGCTTTGGGCACAACCTAATAATATATCACCCTCGGTCCATCAGCATCCGATATTGGGCCACCCACTGACAGTTTGGAGACTTTACAACAGGTTGCTGAGCCTTTCCCCCTCCCCTGTATACTCTATAGTGGGTAACCCAGATATTCCTTCCGGGTGTCAGACAGGAGCCCTCCACCACTGGTCTTTGAGAGGTCTCAACAACTTGGATCATTTAATCCCATATACAACCCTTGCCTAGTTTCATGAGTTTCAGGAGTCTCATGGCTTGCGGTCCTCTGAATATTGGAGCTATATGCAGATATGTCACTTTTTTCATTCTCTGATCCCTCATGACTATACTCACTGGCCCCTCACAACCTTTGAAACCATGATTATGACCCCTGTTTTGAGGCCCGCCTCTTATCCCATCTATACTTCCTAAGATTCTTAAAAAAAAAAAAAAAAGATTAGCATTCTGCCACTCAAGATATGCCAAAGACTTGCAATAACTTTGAATCAATATTTAAATAACTTTGAGATAAGCATGCAAGCTGCTGGTTTTTCCTGGTTTTCGTTATGCTTGTTCCATTGTAAAATAATAAACATGCAGTCTTTTGGAAGGTAGATTTATGATTTTTAGCATGGCAAAATAATGTTTTCCAGAAGGGAATGCTACTTAAATATACCAACATAATTCTGTGTCATTTTGGTGTGTTAGCCTTTGAAGCTGCAGAGATCATCAGATTTGCTGTAAGCGCCATTACAATCTTAAAATATTTTTGTAACACGAGTTGCAAAGCTTATTTTTTTTCCAGATAAAAGTTATAACAATCTATTGTATTGTTATATTGTTTAACACTTCTTTTAAATTTTGATTTTAAAGAAAATATTTTGTAGAGGAAAAGGAAAATAGTATAATTTATAAATGTTTCTCAACTGTGGGCCTCTAGAACCCCTAACACTGCAGGTTTTCAGGATTTCCTGAATTGCAAAGGTGTATGTTTAAAGGGATAGTAATACTTCATTTTAACTTTATTTTATTTTGTAGGCATTAAAAAAACATGAAGAATGATATAAGTCTTATCTCTGAAACCTTTATGGTTTAAGAGATATTCACAAACAAAGTATCCCCCCCCTGTTCAACCAGATCAGAAGTGAGATGCCCAGGTAGACTGCAGAGAGGGACAATCTTCAATTAAGATAATGGAAAAAGCTGAAAAACTTGTCAAGGGGGGAAGGGCTTTCATTGTTTTCATACAAAGAAAATTGTCCCCTTCTGTTATCTGTACTGTCATACAACCAGACTCACATCTGAGAAGAGATTGTTTACACTAGGTAAAAGGGGCGGGGAGGGGAACTTTGCTTGTGAATATCTCATAAACCATAAAGGTTTGAGAGATAAGACTTATATCATTCTTCATGTTTTTTTAATGCCTACAAAATAAAATAAAGTTAAAACGAAGTATTACTATCCCTTTAAGGAATATCTCATTCTTCTGTGCACAGACCGGGATAGCCCTAAAAACTGCACTGTTAGAGATACTTGAGGACATCGGTTTAGAATATTTGGTCTATAGAAAATGAATGAATTCAACATAAGTGGATTTTTTTTGTATTTACAGATAAATCCTTTTCTCTTAGTTGAATTGAGAGATGTAGGGACCAGTGAGGTATTAAGAATTCCCCCGGGGGGGCACTCAGTGTTGAATCTCCTCACACATTCTGCACCATGTACCCTTCCCTATAGACAGCTAGTGTTGTTTACATTTGACAGATTTTGGGTAAGATGTCAGAAGGGTTACTATACTAGCTAATAGTGTTCAGGAACAGGCAACAATCTCATTAGTAATTTGGATAAGGATATTGCTGTTGATGTATACATGGATTTTGAAAAATCCTCTGATGCTGTGCCTCACAACAGATTACGTGATAACGTAAAAGGCTTTGGTTTAGGAGGTGATATCTGCACACGGAAAGATAAATGATTAAATTATAAAACGGAACATTTTCAAGTTGGTCTGAAGTTGTAAGTGGAGTGCCAAGGGTTGAGTCCCTGGCCCAATGCTTTTTAACTTGTTTATTAATGATGCAGAAGTGAGTATTGACTACATAATACACTAAATCGGAAACTGCTTGGGGAATCCTCGTTAGAGAAAAGTTTAGGTTTTGGTGTAAAATAGACATCACAGCAGTGTACACAGCAGGTGTTGACGTGTAGAAGCCATAACCACAGTTTCAAAACCATCATCGTTCAAATAAAAGCAGTGTATAACACAGTATACAGCAAAGAAATCCGACATAAAGTGCCCCCATTCAACATGTTGAAAGGGGGCACTCTGTCGGATTATGTTATGAACTGAACTTGATCTTTCTGTTGTCAAATATATGCCTGTTTCCTTGGACTTTGACATTTTGTGCGTTTTTGTAGGCGGTAGTCGAATTAAAGCAGACAGAGCCAATTTTGTTACTACTCTGAAAAGTGTTGTCTACTCCAGTTTCGTTTTACTGTGGTTCTGCAATAGAATACCGATGTAACACGTTTGCAAAATTCACAATACTTGTTTTTCTTGTAACGCCGGTTTTAGCGCGGGTAATAGAATCGAGCCCTAGAAGAGAGATTTTCTAAGGGGCACAACACTTCATGCAATCAGTTCTGTTATGTACGTCACTGTTAAAATACACATACTAGTTTAATAATGACCATCAAATGTCCTTGGGAAGTGAGAAAGAAGTAGGAGCAGTGACCAGATGTTTTAGTAAAGTGGTAGTCCAAAAATTGACTGAAGACATGGCTTCTTCAGACTGTGCAATAAATGTTGATGATCCTTCTCTTCCTGATGAGGCTGTTTGTCAAAGTCCCATAACAATTTCAACTACCATCAGTAGTAATATTAATAAACCATGTAAGAACAATTAAAATGACAAGTCACATTCTAGTGTTAATGATACAGTGGAAGAAGGTGTAGAAGTTCAACTAACTACTGCATCTGACAGTGACACAAACAAGTACAGTACCTGTCCTGAAAGTGGTAGAGAACATTATGAACATCCCTGTAAGGGGGAAAAGTAAAAATAAATAGTTTTAGACTTCAAAAAGCCTAGAGAAATATACAAGTAGTGGTAAAGAAGCCCAGAGCAAAACTGAGGATGCTACTGCTGCTGATGATGATTATGTTGATCTAGACTATATATCCTTCCAGCATCCTCCCCTCTTTCATATACACATGATGTTAAGCGTGAGAGAGATGATGACATGGCCAGAAAATTAGCTGAAAGACAAAGGCAAAATCTTGCATCACTAAAAAGGAGCTCTGTGCCTATTTATAAACTGTTTGAGGAATCAATTGGAAAGTCTGACTCTGGACAAGTAAAGATGTAAAAAAATACACAGTCATTCTGTCAGTCATCAATGGCATTGTCACCACTTCCAAGTCCAGCCCCCACCCAGCCACACAAAACCAACGGCAACACAGGTTATCAGCATCCATGGCCTTGGCTATGATGAGTGCCTCTACTGTTGTTGGAAGTGCAGCACCTTTGACACTTACTAATAGTACAATTGCAGCAACATCTAGCTATAGTAGCAGTAGCCCCTCAGGAACCCCGCAGTCCATGAAGTCTGCAGTATGGACACTCACAAACCAAAACATGTTTTTGTCTGTGTAAGAAGGATGTGAGCAGGGGAAAAGCAGGTTCACACCTAGGCACCTCCTCATTGAGTCATATCGTGACCATACATGCCACTGCTGAAACCCCCACCATCTTCACAATTCATATTGTTAAAGTAAACAATTTACACAATTCTTCCGGGAAGGAGTAAAAACACCTCACAAAAATAAAGTTACCAATACGTTGCCATTTGATATTCTGCCTTATTCTTTTGTAGAAAACTGAGATTTTAAAGAATTGATGTCATAGCCACAGATAGTTTTCATGGGTGACTGTTGTAGAATATTACAAGCATTTGGTTAGTGTGGTGGACAAAGGGTTGTAAACCTCATATAAAGAAAATTCACCCGAGAACAGATATGAGCCCAAGTGGGCACAGTGCAAACTACATGTCTAACACTGCTCACTGGATTTCCCTTCCACCAGTAGGCAACAATAGCTTGCAGCATCAGGTCACAGCAAGTAATCTTGCCTCAGGTTCTTTAAGTATTATTAATGGACAGCAGCAGAGTAGCCCATATCATTGGGACTTCATTATGTGCATGCAGAGTTTTGAGAGATAGTCCCACAAAGCCTTAGATGTTAAATAAACTACAGCAGGTGATAAAGGAATGGTTTGTACCCCATTCCTTGAAAACTGCTTTTGTGTTTGCAGGTGGCTCCAACATAATAGTTGCTTTAAGAGTAGGTGCTATGGTGCATGTACCTTGCTTTGCCCTTGCCCATGTCCTAAATTTAGTTATGAGTAGATTTTTCTCAGAATCTAAAACTCTCAGAGAGATAGTGAATATTGCACACAAAATCTGTGCCCATTTTAGCCGCTCCTACAGTTCTCTCAATCAGCTGAAAATGGAGGTCCCTACAAGGTGGAATTCCTCATTGTACATGCTAGATCATTTGTATGAGCATAATAAGACCATTGCAAGTATACAACGCAAACTGGAAGGCTTTGGATGGAGCGTCTTTATCACCTGGGCAATGGCAACTAATGTGTGATGTATGCGAGCTGCTGAAACCTTTTGAGCAGGCCACTTTTTCTAGAGGCAGGAATTAGTAAGATTCCCTCACTGATATAGTTCATGCAGTAAAAAGAGGAGCATGACTGATGAACCTTACTATAATGACATCACAGACATGCAGCAGCTAGTGAAGGGCATTTTGAGCAGGATCCTATTATAGTGTCCATTAAAAGCAATGAGGATACATTCTTGCTGGACCCCCATTTTAAACATAGAATTTCTGAATTCCTGCCAAAGTGTGAGATCAATTTGAGTGTTCTGAAGGATCAAATTCTGTCAAAGAATATAAATCTATGCTTATAGATTGACTCTTGCATTGTGGAGGATATTTCTGAACACGTCATTGTTATCACAGAAAGCAATTCAAGTGATTCTTTATGACATCAAGTGAACATTGAAGGTTGCTTTTGTACTGGCACATCTCTATGAGACTTGCTACCAGATTATGTGTTGGTAACTGATACTCATGAACTCCATGTAGCTCCTAGGAGTGGTCCCACTGCATGTGAGATGCTTACAGCATACTTGCAGGATAGCTATGTTCTAGGCAGAACATTGACTACTGGAAAACAAAACAGTGTGCTTGGTCAGCGCTGATGCATACTGTCGTGGAAACCCTTAATTGCCCAACAACAAGCATGCAGTCTGAGAGGGTTTGCCGTTCAGCTGGTTATATTGTAAGTGACCGTACAACATGGCTATCACGCAGCAGTGGTGGGAGACTAACATTTCTAAAAATGAACCAACATCTAATACCATCTTAGTATCTGGTAGCAGAAGTGGGCAAAACCGCACATAACAGGCAAACTGAGAATAATGAAAGCTTAAATTAGACTAAAAGGTGATCATGCAAATTATTGGTCTAGATTTCAGTCCTATGAGTCATGGTGATAAATATATAAATCAGTCAGACCAAACCAGTCCACCACTGCCATACACCTCTGCCGCTTTATCTGTCGATAGTAATCTTATTTTTTGTTTTCTAATTTTCTCTTGAAAATAATGGTTAGCAAGCACTGCAGTGTGCCTGCTTGAAGAGAAAATATTCCTACACCCATGATTTCAGTGAGGCGAGAGATGGAGAAAAATGGCTTTCTTCTTCTTCTCCATAATCACTGTGACTGGTGGCAGCATTTGATGCTGCTGCTACCTCAGCATGAACTCTAGCTATGACCAAAGTATTGGTTGCAAGTGGAGCCCGTCCTAGTCCCATATTACTAATTGAAAAACCCAGTTTCATGGTGGCCATGGTGGTTTTTTGCAAACTAGCCTGATCCTCATCATTCTGCTGCTGTGACTGTCAGCGGCCATGCAGGTGTCAGTGTTTTTGCCAGTCTCCTCACTGGGTCATGCTTCCTTCAGCTCCTGTGTGCATGTCCTGTCAGGATACGTCAAATACTCTTGAATCTCGCTTTGCATATCTGCTCTGCTCGTCTCTTTTTACCTAATTCCGGCGCCGCTGTCGACGATGATGCAGGAGGCGTCGATATGTCTCTGTTGCTTCCTCTCAGACATCGCTGATGGTGCCAGCTTTGGGCTCGCTTGGCAGCGCTACTGGCTGTCTGTGTCCTCTTGCCAGCTGGGGTGGCGTGCAAATTGATGCAGGTGCAGGCCACTAGTCTGATGCATTGTGGCTAGATGCGTCATTCACTGGCGCAAAGCAGCAGAATGATGCAGGCCCTTGATTTATACTGTGTTTGCTGATTTCTCCTCCCATCTACTTCCTGGGCTGGGCTTTACAGGGGAACTGAGCCAATTCTGAGTTGCCCTTGCTTTGTTGTTCAACTCAGTTTGTTTCCCTTGGGCTCTGCATATGACCTGGCTTGTCTGAACATCCATCCTGGTGCTGACCTGTGGCTCTGTCTGACTGTTTTCCTGCCTACTCCTTGCATATAGCAGACACCAGACTTGTGCAGACCTGTGACTCTGGCTGACTAACTGTACTGTGTATGACCCAGCTTGTCTGACCATCCATCCTGGTGCTGACCTATGGCTCTGTCTGACTATTCTCCTGCCTACTCCTTGCATATAGCAGACTGCAGACTGGTGCAGACCTGTGGCTCTGGCTGACTAACTGTACTGTGTATGACCCAGCTTGTCTGACCATCCATCCTGGTGCTGACCTGTGGCTCTGTCTAACTACTCTCCTGCCTACACCTTGTATATAGTGGACACCCAATCTGGTGCAGACCTGTGGCTGACTAACTGTACTGTGCATGACCCGGCTTGTCTGACCATCCATACTGGTGCTGACCTGTGGCACTGTCTAACTATTCTCCTGCCTACTCCCTGTGTATAGCTGACACTCAATCTGGTGCGGACCTGTGGCTCTGGTTAAGACTTACTTTTCGGATTCACGGGTTGGTTCTGTCCCTGTTGTGTTCCCTAGGGGAGTTTCCTTCTTTGGACTGACAGCAGGCTTGCGTCAGTATTATCTCCCTATATGCTACCGCCTTTGGGAGCTTCCTCGGCCTACCCACTGACTGCAGGCGTGTGTCAGGTTGTCTCTTGCTGTGTTCCTACTTGCCTTCCCATATACAGAGACTACAGGGGCGTGTGCCTGTCTTTTGTAGAGGCTCCCTCATTTAGGCAGACTCCTATTCCTGATAGAGTTGCTGACCTCTAGTGGGACCTCTACTGCTTCTCCGTGACTATTGCCTGTTTGGTATTCCTTGTTACTCTTATTGTATTTATTTAATAAATTGTTACTTTTTACTATACCGTTCTGACTCCTGAATTATTCTTGGGAAACCATGACAGCGCTACTGCTGTTGTTCTCTTCATATTTGTTCAGGTAATCACAGTTATTTGGGGTACCTTTTAGATATTTTGCTAAAATTTCATCACAGGGTTTTATATTACTGCACTGTATCTTAGGCTTCTTCTCTCCTGTCACCCAGTCTGCTGGGATGTAACAGTGACAGATGAACGTCTGCGTCTCATGACTCTGCAGCAGGAATTACAGCAGCAAACACCATAATATCACTGCTAATAGCCATTTTCATCTCTTTCTCCCATTCCTTATTGCTTTCTGCCAAAAATACTCTAATACTATCCACCATACCAGCTGCTTCATCATCACCCTCACTTTCATCACCACAACCAGTCTCTTGCTGCTCTTTGGCACCAGCTTGGAATGACAAGTGTTTAGAGAGGGTCCCCAACTGTCACATTTGACATATCCTCAGAAGAAGGCACGTTGGCAGCAGTAGCAACAGACACAGGCATCTGATGTTTGATGCTACTCATACTACTAGCCAGTTCCTCCTCCTTCAATATACTTCTTCAGAGAGACGATGCTGGGGGAATGGTAATTATTGCATCAGGGGTATGTGAATTCCCTTTGCTGCTGGTGCTGCTGACTTCCTCCTCCAGCTACATCTAGTTTCTCCTGCTGGTCATAGTTGTAGCTAGCATGTAAAACAACTTGTTTTTTAATTGTACATTTTTTTCTGCCTGTTTCCAACTTCTTTGTCTTCCAAACTACACCATGTTGCATGGTAGGACACTCTGGGTTTTTACATGATAGAGGGGGAAAATTTCACACCCATTAGTAAACAGGTGGGAAATAGAACTGGTGCTAGAGAAATGGTGGACAATCTATGGGTTTCTCTATTCCTGTGGGAAAAGTGGAAAATTATGTTTTTTTAATGGCAATTCCAGCTGGCACAAAACAGGACTTTTCACACAGGATGGAAATATAATTATACCTCTATTTAAACACTTGGTGTGGCCTTATATGGAATATAGAGTACATTGTTGGGTACCATTTCTTAAAAGATATATTATTCAGCTAGAAAAAGTAGAGAGATGTGAAACATGCTCAGCTACTAAAGACCCAACATGCCTCATCAACAGTTGCTTAGCAGACCTCGTAGAGTGGATGAATGCTAGTTGGCTTAAAGTGAACCCTGACAAAACAGAGTTACTCTTGGTGAGGGGACCTCGGGCAACAAGAATATCTCAGGATCACCCAACTGGCCTAGAACGTGGAGGCTCTGAACTCATTAGTTCAACAGAGGTACGAAGTCTTGGAATGATGATTGACTCTGGACTGTCATTTAAACAGCAGATCTCTTCTGTAATAAAATCTGCCTTCTTTCATCTGAGAAACATATCCAGGATACAACACCAGATGATATGCCAACATTAGTCCATGCATTTGTGTCTTCTCGTCTAGATCACTGTAATGCACTTTACTTGGGCCTCCTAGAAAAAGAACTCCATCGCCTACAGACAGTACAAAATGCAGCAGCCAGACTACTGACCAATAAAACTCGCTCATATCACATATCACCCGTTCTCCACTCCCTGCATTGGCTTCCAATTAAATGGCGAACATATTTTAAAATTGGCCTACTGATCTTCAAAACCTTAAATAATCAAGGCCCACAGTACCTGAAAGAGCTCCTGACACCCTATATTCAATCCCGCTCACTGTGGTCAGCCAACAGATCCCTCCTGTCAGTGCCCAGAATAAAGACAACCTCAGGTTCCCGGGCATTCACCCACACTGCCCCCACATTCTGGAACTCTTTACCGTCCTCAATCAGAGAGGCACCATCATTACAGACTTTCAAAAAAAAAGCTAAAGACTCATCTCTTTTATCAGGCATTCAGTCAACTGATGTGACCATAAGGAACCCTTAAATGTTATGTCTGTTTATAGATTTGTAAAGCGCTTTGAGTCTCACAGGGAGAAAAGCGCTATAAAAATCACAAATTATTATTATAATTGTAATGTTCTCAGAAGAAATTGAGTAAATGGAACTGCATCTGTGGTGGAGACCATTTTCACTATCAACACTCTGCAATCCCTAACAGATGGATATCTATGAGCCAGCATGCAGCAGAGCATGGGATGTATGGAAATGTCTGTGTGTGAAGGCAGAAAAATTGTAGAAGAACAGGCCCAGGAACTCCAGCCATTGAGTGGGTAACAAAGTAGACTTGTGTGCATTTATGATCTATCAGTGCTGCTGTAAAATTCCCATTGTTAATTGAAGGCAGTCTTGTAGCAGATGAGGTGATGGAGCTTTGATTCGTAGGTCATCCAGATAAAGAATCAACTTCCCTCTTAGGGACCTCAGGATGCTATAAGGTGTGCCAGAAGTTTTGTGAAAACCCTTTGAGCTGTAGCTAGACCATAAGGAAGAGCCACAAACTGCAAATTAAGATTCTGGAAGGCAAATCTTTGGAATCATAAAAGAACGAGAAAAGATTACACAGCACCTCCTTGAATGATGTACACTGTTTTGATGTAAAGAAAGTGATATTGCCCCACACTTGTAGTTACCATCAAGTATTGTGTTAATTTAATCAGGATGAGGGTGAAAATGACAGATTCATAAATAGACAACTGCCATCACCCTCTCTTGTATAGTTTAAGATTCCAGAAGCATACATATATTAAAAAAAAGTATATATTACAAGGTGGTCCTTTCTGTCCCTTTATAGTCCCATGTGGCCTATATTACTTCCTCTTCGCCTCTAGTCTTGTGTCAGAAGTGTAACTGTGCTGCTATAGCTCATGTAAAAGATAAAAAAGGGTAAGGGTTGACAGCACAAAAAAAACATCTAAGTGCAGTAGATAATTTATCCTATATAATAAAATGCTAGCGATGTTTGTCAGAAGCCATCATGCACAGTAGAGACTGCCCACATTTGGACAGTCTCTACTGCGCATGACTGCATCGCATGGAGCAGTTAGGCGGTATCAGTCCACAGAGTAGGACCAGAGCAGTGAGGCAGTGGCAGGACGCAGAGCAGGACCGGTCCTTGGCCAGTGTACACGGGCTTTTACACTAGTTATTAGTTAAATAGAAATAAAATTCAAATAAATAAAAACAAGCACATACAAGGTATAATGTAAAATAAATGCTAAGACCAGAAAAGTAAGATCCTGAGAAGTTATAGGATACTGGCCCATTAATAGTATTCAATTAAAGACTGGTCCCTCGAATCTATGTATCTTTTAGAAATGGCCTCTTACTTGATACGAGAATCCACATAATATCAAAACCACAAAGCTCCATCCAAGTCAGATGCTGCTCCTCATCTGTAGTCCTCCTTATCCTCCTCCTCGACTATGATCAAGTCGGTGTTCAGTAACTTCTACGCATTTCAGAGTTTTGTATGCACCTTCATCTGGAAATAGCATTTGGCCTATTACACTCTTCCTAACATCCCCTAGACCACCAGTCAAAACTAAGACTGGGTGGGTAAAATGAACACTTCATCAGGGCTGGTATCTAGAGTCTCTATATGTAAAAAATAAAACCTTTATATGACCAGTTTGCTAAATGAATTTAAATGTGAGTGTCATGTTTCCTGATATTACCACAAGGGCAATTCACTTTAAAAGAAAAACTCAATGTGACCCTTTTAAAGCTATTATTTTCTGCCCAATAAGAAAATCTTACATTGATTACATACAATAAACTTGTATGAGTCCTGATTAGGTGTTGTGTGTCTCGACAAAGTGGCACATTTCCATTTATCCATAATGTTGGTCTTAATATAATGTATCTGTCAATACAAAGTGACACATTTCCAACTGTCTACTCCATATAAGCTTTCCCAGTGTCGCTAGGAGCAAGTCTGAGCTATAGGTCCTTGGGCCTGTAAATTATCTCTGGTATTGTTGGTAATGCAGTTCTCAAATGTTTGTTACTCAACAAAGTTTGCCAGTGCTTATCTGCTCAATTTTCTTGACAGCAGTATATATTTGGTGACAAATGGAACTAAGGGAGCTTTTTTCTTTCTGGATATCTTGATCTTTAACCATTTTTCTCTAGTTGTGTGTTGTACCTTGTCCAAAGCTTCTTCAATGACCATTTCTCTATATCTTTTCTTAAAGAATTTCACCTGGAGTTCCTCTGCCTGTTGTTTAAATACTGTGTCTTCTGAACAGTTTCTCTTTAAGTTGTAAAAGTAGCTCAGTGGCATACTTTTTATCCATCTAGGGTGGAGGGTACTGGATGCATCTATGTCACGGTTTTGTAAGAATACTCAGACAAATTAGGTAAAGTTAAGATCAGTTTTATTGAAAATAAATAATCAGCAAGGAAATGATCAACCTACTTGGGACCAGATAGGGACAGTACTGTGGTACTTCCCAAATCTGTCACAGGTCAGGATGAAAACAGAATTAGTATGCAAATGAAGGACAATACAACAAGTAACTAAGTAGTCTTGATCCGTAGGCTGGATACTGGAACAGAACAAACCACAGCAGTAACAAACCCGCAGAAAGGCACACGGAGACTTGCGGCAGGTAACTGAAGGACAAATCCCTAGAACGCTAGGGAGTATAGGAGGCAACACACATACAGGACACTGACAGTGACCAGATCCCTAGAACACTAGGGAGATAGTAGGCAACTCATGGATAGGACACTGACAAGTGACCAGATTCCTAGAATGCTAGGGTGATCGGAGGCAACTCACAGATCGGAACTGGCAAGTGACCGGATCCCTAGAAAGCTAGGGATAGCGAACGCAACTCAAAGACAGGACACTGACAATTGACCAGATCCCTAGAACACTAGGGAGATTGGAGGCAACTCACAGACAGGACACTAACAACTAACCGGATCCTTAGAACGCTAGGGATAGAGGAGGCAACACACAGACTGGGTACTGGCTAGTGACAGGATCCCTAGAATGCTAGGGATATTCGGAGGCAGCACACAGACAGGACACTGAAAGTGACTGGATCCCTAGAACGCTAGGGCGATAGGAGGCAACACACAGACTGGGTACTGGCTAGTGACAGGATCCCTAGAACGCTAGGGATATTCGCAGGCAGCACACAGACAGGACAATGACAAGTGACCGGATCCCTAGAACGCTAGGGATATTCGCAGGCAGCACACAGACAGGACAATGACAAGTGACCTGATCCCTAGAACGCTAGGGGTTGCAGCAACGGTAACAACTCGCAACTCAGTCTCCCAGGTATACTAGGGAGTAGCAGGCCAGATATTAGGCGCTGTAGCAGAAGTCGCTGAGTGGTAATGAGAGCGAGAGTAACAGAGCTTAGGTAACAAAGAAGGGTCAGAAGCCAGAATGCCATATCGGTACACATGGAGGTAGTCAGCCAGGCCTAGTCAGCAACAGAAGTGGGTTCACAGCCAAGCCAGTTCGGTACACAAGGCGATAGGCAGCCAGTCCTAGTCAGCAATGGAAGCGGGTTCTCAGCCAAAGCCAGTTCGGTACACACGGAGATAGTCAGCCAGTCCCAGTCAGCAATGGAAACGGAATCAACTCAGGAACAACAGAAGCATAGTCAGGTGAGCCGTGTCATACACGGAGCAGGAACATGCAGCAACACAAATGCTAAGTACAGGTACACCAAAAAAGGGTGCTGAAAGAATGACGGGGCCCGGTATAAAAGGGCTAACCCTAGGCGGCCAATAAGAACCGTGCATAGTGAAACCCAGAAGTAGCAATGTCGCCATGCAGAAAGGATCACGGGCACCGTGATAATCTACTTGTCTTTGATGAGTCCAAGTTGTTATATTTGAATCTTCATCTATACCCAATATTCGATCCAAAGAAGGTGATGGGGCGGTCACTGTGATCAAATGTGAATTGTTACGTCAGCAACCATTTGAAATGGCTGCTTGAAAAGTTGGCTTCACCACCTCGGCACAATAATTTCAATATTACTCGCAACAGTAGTGTCTAAAATAAGATTTAGAGGCTATGGTGGCTTGGGAAATAATTAGTGCTGAAGAAAATATCACAGATGGCTTCTGGAAAGGAAAAGAGGAATAAAGGGAATGGTGCTGAAGAAAATATCACAGATGGCTTCTGGAAAGGAAAAGAGGAATAAAGGGAATGGTGCAGCGGTTATGGATACAAAAACTCAGGAGGTAAATATCGAGGCAGCGGCAGTAGGAGACATTGAAGTAGATATTGAAAGAGAAAATCAGGGTGATACTTTGTTGCAATCAACTTCTAAAATGAACCCAAAAGTTGCCTGAATCAAATTCGATAAGATTTGTTACATTTCATAGTGCTGGAGGGCATGAGAGGTCAATTAATGGCCAACTTGGAGCTGATAAATAAATGACACGGTGATAGCCTTAAATGGCTTGAAAACTGACATAAAACTAATACATGATGAAACTACAGAACTTGCTCAAGTGACAAATAAAAATGTTTGTTTAATAGAAGAAAATGAAAAAGCACTAAAAGAGAATAAAACAACAGCCAATAATAATCAAAATACTGTACTGGAAGTTTCAAACAGCTCGGATAGTATAGTGAATGACCAAAAAAAGAAGAACATAAGAATAAAATGAATTGTGGAGTCCTGCTCTGACCTACAATTATTTTGAATGGACTTGTTTAAATTCCTCTATGGTCAGAGCATTGCAATCCCAGACAAATGGTGTTCAAATATATACAGAATTGGTAGGAGAAACCCATAGTCCAGTGGTAATAGAGACAATACTTGTAAGGTGTGTAAACATGGAGATAAGAAATACTATATTAAAACAAGCAAGGATAAAGGACTTGACACACTATAATAATATGTCTGTTTCCCCGATATTGCCAGTTTTTCAATTAAAAAACAAACAAACAAGCGTTAAAGCCGTTGACAACTGGCTGATGTTGGAAGGCATAAGATACTCGTGGATGTATACACTGTTTGCTTTGAGTTTTGTGCATCAAGGTAGAAGATACCTGATTAAAGATTGAGAGGAGGATCGCAAGGTATTATCCCAACTGCAGATTGGAGACGGAGGGTTTAACCAAAGCTCTAGAAGTCTTTGAGATGAGCCTGCACCCGCATTTGCTTCTACCTTGAGAAACCCGCCAGATGAACCTGCTTCTGCCTCCAGTGGTATGAGTGAGAAGTGGAGTGAGCATTAGCTGGCTGTGTCACCCAGAGGAAGTGGAAGAGGAGGAGTCTGCAAAGTTCTGGCCAGTCATCACCAAGAGACTTGGAATGCATAGCTGGTACACAAGGAAGCCCAGGAGTGACTGAAGAGCGGACTAACAAGCAAAATGGATCAGAGGAATGGGAATGGACTGAGAATAGCCAGTGTACTTTAAAAGTAAAAAGAAAAAGGGAGGAACTTTTCCTTGCATAAGAGACTTTGCGGAGAGAGAAGGAGGGAAAAAGGTTTTTATCTAAAAAAAAGTTTTTAGATAAAAAAAAAGGTTTTATTAAGCAGTGGTATCAGAAAGAGACACGGAGTTGTGATGCTGATTAGGAATTCTGTTACGTTTGTTTTTGAAAAGTGTATACAAGATAAAGAGGGTAGATATCTTTCAGTGATATGTTGTATTTCAGGGATACCTGTTACAGTAGTCTCGGTGTATGGCCTGCAATTAACGAAAAAAGTGTTTTATCAGTTGTTAAGACTGTAATACAAGAAAATAGAAGGGGTTTCTTTTTGCTTTGAGATTTTAACATATGTCAACGTGTGCAATTGGATAGATCTGGAAGGTGTGGTTATAGAGAAATGAAAGCAAAATAATTTTAGATTTTATGGAGGGGTTGGGGTTAGTGGATCATTGGAGATGCCTATGTCCAAGAGTTAGAGATTTTTCCTGTTTTTCTCTACAGTTTCTTGTTTTCTCTTGCATAGATTTTTTTCCTTATAGATCAAAAACTGGTAGGAGAAACTTTGGAAGCAAAGATGTATTCGCAGGCCTGGACTGACCACCAAACAGTAGTGATTTGGTGTACATCGAAACTGAGTATAGCAAGGAAGTCAAGATGGAGGTTTAATGAGAAAATGCTGCAAAATAAAGATGTAAAAGCTACAATTGTGAAGGCTTTATATTTTTACTTCAAGGAAAACGATATTCAAGAGGAAGGTTTAGATGCTAGAACAATCTGGCTGGAGCATAAGGTAGTAATTAGAGGAGATTTGATCCAAAAGTTGGCATTAAAACCAACGTCGTGAAAAATAGGCCTTCATGAGTTAATCAAGACTGGGTAATGAGAGATTCAAATTTCCGTTACCCAGAAAGGCTAATGGGCAATCGGCTACAAACTATACGGAAACACAAAAACGTGCGTCGCCTGAAATCTGACCTCATCGCCATTGTAAAACAAACGATAAATAACATGAGATATGTCCCAATCAAAGAAATAAGCGAACGTCCAACATTACATAGTGCCCCAGTCAAAAACAGCAACCCAAAGTATCAAGTTTTCAATAACCTATACATAGACCCAAAATAACCGATGCACCTTTGTCTGTGTTTCGAATTCAAAGAGCTAGATCACTGGACCCAGGAGCGGAGGCTACAGAAAGAGAGACAGGTAGTAGAGAGGAGCACACATATCAGTTAGGAGTTGAAGAGCATTGGTACACCATAAAACACATAATACACCTTTGCACATTTCCACAACACGCATCCAAACACAAACACACATACACACACGGCCTATTTTTTTTTTCTTAGTAATCCACATACACTTTTACCTTTTTTTTTGACAGTGTGAGTTTGTGAGTGCAAGTGAGTGACAGAGAGTGAGTGTGTATGTGTGTGAGGGCCTGAGTGAGTGCCTGGGTGTGAGAAATGGAGAGGAGAGGAGGACAGGAGAGAGGGATGGGGAGAGTAGGAGGAGAGGAGGAAGAGGAGCAGATGGGCATTCCTGGTCAGGGTAGGGGAGGGAGATCCCTGGAGATGAGGGGGAGCCATGCCAGAGTTGGCACACAGACTGCAGGGCCAGAGCTGGCAGTGGGACAAGGGGTACGTCAGGGGGGGGCACCCAACACAGCCAGGGCCATCGCAGGCAGGGCCTGAGAGCCAGAGCCAAGGCTCTCAAAGAACTTCTGGGGGTGAGGAGGAGGAGAGGGTGAGAGACCCTAAATATTCCAAGGAGGATCTGGTGGAGGCCATAATAGAGAGACAGGATCCTGTTCCCCAGGTGGAAGGTCACTGGCATGAGGGCCAAAAATAAGGCTGCGTGGAAGGATGTCCTGGCTGCTGTGAACGCAGTATCCAGCTGCAGCCGTTCGCTGGATCTCTATCTACATACTGATGAGGTGTGTGCTCAGGATCCACATCATACACATACATAGGTCTCCTTGCCATCCCATTGATGAATACCTCATGACCATATGAGGTATTCATCCCATTGATGAATACCTCATATGGTCATGACGCATAGACAACTCATTGACAAGCAAAGGGGTGGCATATTCACTGTGCTACACACACACAAACAGGTCAGCATGGTGGGCCTTGCAACCTGACTTACAGATCATTTCTTCGATACCCTAGCCAAAGCCACACACAATAACCATCCCCATTCTGCTCCATTAAGCATTGCCCAACCATTGCTCACATACTAGGTAACTCCATTATCCCCTAAACCCTTTGAGTGCCAGAGGGGGACACAACTGTTTGCCTTGCGATGTTTTGCTTACCCCTCTAGCACTCAAAGGGTTAACACGTGGCATTCCTGAGTGGTATCCATTGCATTGCATGTCATTGCATTGGATATACCTCTGTGACTCAAAGGTCCTACAGGGGTCATGGCTATGTTCAACTTGGTAGATGTAGTTTACCATCAGTACAACTCAGTTTGTGATGTACATGGCCAATTTGGTGTACCTTTGATGTCAGGTTGGATGATGATGTGAGACCTACTAACAACTATGCATTCATTCATTGTTCCTTTCACTGAGCCCTTTAAAACTTCAAGGGGTGACCTGAAAAATCCAGTTTGCATGTTAGGGGTGTGTTGGGTGCAGTAAGACTAGAAAGCACTGGCCTAGGCTTTGATGTATTTGCTTGGCTATGCAGGGGTTAATTTCAACTTTTTGTACGTTTGAGTTATGTACTTGTGTCGTATGAGCTGCTTTCTCAGTTTTGTTTTCTCCAACAGTGGTTTTTACTCTGAGTTGTGTGGTGTGTGGCTGAAAAAAATGGGTCTTAACTTTCTGCCGGTAAATGTTGCAATGTATCTCTCGTTGTCCCTTCCGCAAATATTTAAATGGCTCTGGGGTTAGCTTTTACATTGGCCTCAATGGGCAATATTTTGAAGACCATCGTGTTTTTAAAACTGACTTTAGTTCTTTGTTGTGGGAACATTTGCATCGCTTACTTAGCTTTCAAAACCACCGTCACCATTTTTTTCTGCCGACACCAACATTTGGATCGAGCCTATAATAATAGAATGGAAGAGACACATTACTGGAAGGAGGAGCTTAAGGAATTGCCAAGAAAGCAGATAAAAATGCCCTCAAAGGCTGTGACAAGAAAAATATATACAGTTAGGGGAAAAAAATAGAACTACTTCAGGTCAAGGAAGTAGATAAAAGAATGAAGTGATTAACGCAAAAGCCATATTTATGGGGAAATAAGCCGCACACAATCCTGGCGCATCTTCTGGAGCCAAGAAAACAAATACAAATGATTAAATCAATAGACTCTGGTGGCAAGAAGGAAAACACTGCGAATCTAAAGTATGTCTCTAATTTTTCTTTGCAAAGGTGTTTATGGAAACCAGAAAATTTGATGAGTTAAAAATAAATGAATTTATACTACAAGCCAAGTTACCAGTCTGAACAAAAGAGAAGGAGGAAGACAAAAGGGGAGCCCCTTGTGCGTATCAATGCGGTAATATCTTGAGCCGTCACCAAAATACACCCGATTAGAAATACACTCACAACTTCACCAGTGTTGGACAAGACTTATGCCAAATCCAACCACAAAAGCTACTGGAGTTAGGAACTGCCTCCATACGCAGTATTTGCCAATCGGTCTGTGGTCTGTTTGATGACCTGTATGTGCAATTTGCAATACGTGGGCAGGACCACACAAAAATTCATAGAAAGGATGGGACAACACCATAGAAATATTTCAAGTGGTTTTTTAAAACATAGTGTGTCCAGACATTTTTTGACTTGTCATAATAAGAATCATTTGGAATTGAAAGTCATGCCGATTGAATTTATTCTAGCTTCTTCAGCTTATAATAGGGAACAACAGCTCAACAACAGAGAATCCTTTTGGATTTTCAGATTGTCTACTTTGTTCCCATTAGGACTGAATGAAACTTTTGAAACTCCTAGAGAGGTCATATTTGATATATATTTTTTATGGAAATGTGTGAAATTAATTCACCAAATATTTTATCACATAAAAATTGATTATGATTTTGGTATTGATCCTATTTTGGTATACTCCATTATACTATCATTTCATTATTTACACCACATGGAGTAATCATATATAGGTCTCATCACCATTTATTTGGGAGAATTTAATTCTTTCAATTTTGATTGATAGGGTTATTAGCACTCACAAAGGGGTGTAGTTCACATTACAATAATATTATGAGCAGATTTCACTCCTATTGTCTCGGTTATTATTCACATCTTTATTTATATTTCTGCCTTCACCTCCATTCACATCCATCTTATTATCACCAGTATTTATTTCATTTTATCTTATGTGTTGGGATACATGAATGGGGATGTGTGTGAATATATACATCCTCATTGGTTGTCTATATTTTCTTTACTATTGTTTATTTTATTATATTCATTTTTTTCATATTTATATTTTACTCATGTTATTTTCATATCTTCATTTTCATTTTTATTATATTTTTTATTTATTATTTATATATATATATATATATATATATATATATATTTTTATCAATATCATTTCATCTCATTTTTAGTTCGATTCAATTTCCAATATTTATCATTATCACTATTATTATTTATGTTCATGACCTGTCTAATTGAGACCACTCACATTTGTATCTTGCAATAGAGAAGTTTAGAATAATATGAACTATTAGTCTAGTGTGTCTTTCACAATTGATTTGGGTAAGGTTCATAATTGAATTCATAATTATAATTGAATTCATCATAATTTAAAAGATTGAACAGTCTTCATATTTAGTTTATTATCCTATAAGCCTGAGAATATGGTAATTCAGGATGTATTGAAATGTCAATTGAGAAATTCAATCCTTTGTTAAGTGATCATCGTCTGGAGGTCCGGGTGTGTCGTTTCTGTTCTGTTGGACATGCCTAATAAAGGTGGTTTATCTAACATCAGTGTGATAGTGATCTTCCAAGTATATACATTCTTTATAAAAGTTATTTTTCAGAACGTTAGGGTTAATCACATCCTGTGTGTTTCGGGAGAGGAGGGTCATGTCCATCATCTCATGTGGCGATACGCACCTGGATCTTCAGAATGACGGTGAAACTGACCTATCAGTGTATCTATGTGGCTGTCACGGTTTTTGAAGACTCTCAGACTTAAGGTTTGGTAAAATGACTTAACTTTATTAAAAGTTAAAGGCAGTCCCCGTAGGTTAAACATACATAACAATACAACAGTAATAGAATATACAATAGGTTCTACCAACAGTAATAGAACATACAATAGGTCCTACCGGCCTTGCCTAAATACCGGGCAAGGCAACCCAAGGGACAGTTTAATGACAGGCTCTACCGGCCTTGCCTATACTGGGTAAGGCAACCGTGAGATGACGTATACCGGTTCTACTGGCCTTACCAATACCGGGCAAGGCAGCCCAATGGCATGCAAAATGTAGGCTCTACCGGCCCTGCCAATACCGGGTAAGGCAACCTTAAAGATGGTGATATACAAGGTTCTACTGGCCTTACCAATACCGGGCAGGGCAGCCCAAAGGAGTACTGTAGTAGGCTCTACCGGCCCTGCCAATACCGGGTGTGGCAACCTACAGGATGGTGTCGTCAAGGTTCTACCGGCCTCACCAATACTGGGCAGGCCAGCCTGAGCAAGTAGACCAGCTGTCAGGTGACTAAGACAGCAGAGAGCATAAGTATAGAGGTCTAATCAGCAGAAGTCTATTGTCAAGGATAATCAGACAACCGCAAGGAAGTGGACAGAGACTGACCACAGTACTGGATGTACAGGAGCAAACCAACGTCCGCACGTTGGAACTAATGGTAAATAGCACCACCAGGTTTAATGGAGCAAACCAGTGACCGTACGCTGGAACCAACAGTGTAAATCGCAACCAGTCTAGTGGAGCAAACCAGCGTCCGCACGCTGGGACCAACAATGTATATCGCAACCAGGTTTAGTGGAGTAAACCAGCGTCCGCACGCTGGAACCATCAATGTGTATTGCAACCAGGTAGTGGAGCAAACCAGCGTCCGCACGTTGGAACCATCAATGTGTATTGCAACCAGGTAGTGGAGAAAACCAGCGTCCGCACGCTGGAACCAACAATGTATCTCGCAATCAGTCTAATGGAGTAAACCAGCGTCCGTACGCTGGGACCAACAATGTATATAGCAACCAGGTTTAGTGGAGTAAACCAGCATCTGCACGCTGGGACCAACAATGTATATCGCAACCAGGTTTAGTGGAGTAAACCAGCATCCGCACGCCGGAACCATCAATGTGTATTGCAACCAGGTAGTGGAGCAAACCAGCGTCCGCACGCTGGAAAAAACAATGTATCTCACAACCAGTCTAGTGGAGTAAACCAGCGTCCGCACGCTGGGACCAACAATGTATATAGCAACCAGGTTTAGTGGAGTAAACCAGCGTCCTTACACCGGAACCTTCAATGTGTATTGCAACCAGGTTAGTGGAGTAAACCAGCGTCCGCACGCTGGAAACAACAATGTGTATGCAAATAGCGAGGAGAACAATGTCGCCGAAGTTACAGCTGGAGCGCGAGACTCAGAAACTCGTACAAGTTAACCCGCACGGTGCTGGAGCACAGGAACCCCGGAATACAGGCACACAGGAACGCTGGAACACCGGAACATTAACATACAGGAACACTGGTACACCGGAACGTTAATGTACAGGAACACTGGAACACGAACACCGGAACGTAGCATACAGGAACACTGGAAACAGGCCCAGAGATCTGACAAGCAGGTCAGGCAGAGTGGAGTCAGAAACACCACGAAAGGGCAACCTGGAAGTGCTCACCCTGGGTTTAAAAAGGCTGTATGAGGAGGGCTAAAGACAGACAGCCAATCACGTATACTCAGCAAGTGACAGACAGAGAGCAGCACGAATCACGGGCACCGTGATAGTGGCATTATAAAAGGTACTGTTGTGTGGGTGGCAGCTTCTTTTGTATGTTTTTATAACGAGTATTAGGTGTTATTTTAGCTTTGATAAAGCTGCGTTTTGTAGCCTCGAAACACGTAAGCTTTTAAATACCTGTTTGTTTTATTCTGGTCAATAAACTATACATAAGTCGAAGATCTAAGCCTCCGCCCTCCTATCTGTGGCCGACATGGCATTCATCTGAATGGGAACAGGTTTATTTTCTCCGTAAGCATATGAGCCGGTCTCCTTGATAACAAGTAACCGGCAACATCGAAATGTGAGTACATTGATTACTTTATCATCTGAAGTGATACATTGTTGCAATATTACACTATTGGCACTCCTTGCATTTTCTTTTTTCTGTTGTTCTTCACCAGTCTGAACAAGGCAGGGAGGGAGGAGTTAAATAAGCCTTTAGAACTAGAAGAAGAGGATGGAGCTATAAAAGAACTGAAAATGGGAAAAGCCTAGGCCCTGATGGTTTTTCTAATGTATATTATAACATTTTCAGAGAGAAATCAGTGAAACATTTATGCAATTATTTTGTAAGGATTTTGGATACTGAGAAATTGGAAGAGGAGGACAATTTTACTTTTATTTCAGTGATAGAGAAGCCAGGAAAGAATAAGGAAGATGGAAATAATTACAGACCTATTCATCTAATAAACTCAGATTTGAAAACTATCTAAAATTTTAGTCAAAAGATTGGCAAAATGTATCCCTTTTTTGGTGCACCCAGATCAATGGTGGGTTCATACCTGGGAGAACAACTTGGGTCAGTATTAGAAGAGTGTTCAATACAATTGACATTTGTAAACAGGATTGTTTGAGGGATTTTTTTTTGTTGTTGTCACAGCTTACCCTGGTTCCAGCACTGCCGTTTGAGGTGACTCTCGAAATGACGCTTCGGCATCAGCGGCCATCCATGCCACATGGATTGACGCAGGATTATGGCAGTGGTTGGATGCATCAGAGCAAGATGCATCATCTGCAGACGCGAGGCTTCTGAATGAAGCAGCCCTCTGTTTTATGTGTTTGCTTCCTGTTGTCTCCTCCTACCTACTTCCTCCCTCTGAGCTGCTCCTCCTACCTACTTCCTGAGGAGGGGTTTAAAGGGCAGACTGAGTCCTGACTCAGTTGCCCTTGCGTTGTTGTACAATACAGTTCTGTTTCCTTGGGCTCTGTGTATGACCTGGCTTGTCTGACCATCCAATCTGGTGCTGACATGTGGCTCTGTCTGACTATTCTCCTGCCTTATCCCTATAGTGGACACCCTATCTGGTGCAGACCTGTGGCTCTGGCTGTCTACCTCAACTGTGTATGACCTGGCTTGTCTGACTACCCTCTCTGGTGCTGACCTATGGCTCTGTCTGACTATTCTCTTGTTTGTCCCCTGTACCTAGCAGACACCCAATCTGGTGCAGACCTGGGGCTCTGGTAGACTAGCTTATACTGACTGCAGGTGTGAGTCAGATATCCACTTCCTATTACTGACTGCAGGTGTGAGTCTGGTAGCCTTCCCATGGTTCGGAACCTTGACATCGTGTTCCTGCTCCTGTTCCGTTTCAGTTCTAGTTCCTGGTTCCTGCAGAGACTACCAGTGCTTCGGCCTAGTCTCTAGCAGTGTGGTCAATCTTGGCAGCTTACTATTTCTGATAGTAGCGCTTGCTGGCTTGTGACCCTCTGCTTATCCCTGCTACCTTACTGCTGGTGCTACCTTTGTTGTTATTCAATAACTTGTATTTTACTATACTGTACTGGCTCCTGAATATTTCTGGGGAACCATGACAGTTGTCCTCTCAAAAGCTTTTTACTCCATTGGTTGGGAGTATATGAAAAAGATGTTAAATGTATTTGGATTAGAGGGACATAGTAATAGTTTTATGAATGCTTACCAAAGAGATTCTTGTAGAGTAATAAGAACTGTGGGTGTGGAAAGTGGCAGGTTTCCAGTTAAAAGAGGTATTAGACAGGGTTGTCCACTATCACCATTACTTTTTGCACTATGTATTGAGCATTTTGGCTGTAATGATTAGACAGGACCAAAGTCTGGCAGACCCAAGAGATTCTATCTCTAGAATTTGGGAAATTTTGTTGCAATATGAGGAAGTATCTGGATTAAAAATAAATGAAGCAACATCAGAACTTATGGGAATAGAGCTGACTGTAGAGACTATTCAATACCTTCAAACTATTTTAAATTTTAAGTGGTGTGTGGAGTACATATCTTACTTAGGAGTGAAAATTCCAAAACTACTCCAAAATACTTATAAATTAAATTTTTTGTAACGATGGAAAAGGACCCATACTAAATTGGAAAACTTGAAATATTTATCGCTCTCATGTATCAGAAGAGTCAATGCAATAAAAATGTGTTACCGAAAGTTTTGCAATACTTTAGGGCATTGCCAGTCAGGATTACATTACAAAATCAGATTTTATGGACATTCAAAACAATCTCTTTAGGTTTATATGGGCTGAGACGCACCCGTAAATAATGAGAGTAATTTTATTCAGAGAAAAAAGGTTTGGTAGCTTGTTCATGTCGGATTTATTTAGGTATTACCTATAAACAAGAACAACACAACTAGCTAATTTATGCTATAACTATGAAGTAACCTGGTTGACATCCAGATGGGTCGAACAGAAAAGATAATTTCTAGATCAAAACAATTTCTGAACTGTATGTGGTCATATGCGAGACAATGGAAGGGGGGCTAAATGTAAAATGTTGTACAGTACTAAAGTAGACCTAAAAGTCTGGGACAATATCAGATTTAAGATGAAATTAACGAAGTTCAGATCAAAGATGCTTCCAGTAAGTAATAGAGTTCAGTTTGATTAGACTGAACAAGAACAAACTTTAATAGTTAATCTGTGGAACAAAGGATTTGAAACAATTAAAGATATATCTTTTAGGGATTCCTTACTTTCTTGGGATACAATGAAAGAGAAGTTGGGAGACAACGAAGAAACAAGAAGTTATATGTTGTGGTACAGGAGAAATTAAATACTTGGGAAGTAACATTAAGACACCACTAACAAGTTTTGAGATATTGGTTAAACAAAAGAACCTATTAATTAAAACAATTTTGCCAGTCTATAAGATGTTACTAGGAGATAATGACAAATTGAGTTGTTAGGAATGCTGGGAGGAAATGGTCGGTGAAACTTCAGATAAACAATGTTGGTTAGAAATAGTATCAAGAGTTCAATCAATATTAATCTAACTGAGCAAGCATTTTAAATGTTTCATTTAACGTACTTGGTTCTGGCTACATTGTCTGTAATGTATAAAGATGCCTCGGATGTGTGTTTTAGAGGTTGTGGAGAGAAGGGTACATTTGAGCATATTTGGTGGTCCTGCAGACAAGTGTCAATGATTTGGAAAAAATAGAGGATTTACTATCATACTTTCTGAAAATGAAGATTCAAATTGGAGTATGGGAAGCTTTACTGGGAAAAAGGGTCAACTCAGTGGCTAAATTTGAGGACAAACTAATTGTTAACTTGTATCTTGCTACCAGGATGTGTATCGCAGCTCAGTGGAAAAAACTTGACATGCCATGGGTTATGATTCTGGATAAAATAAGATTTATTTGCACAAATTAATGATTATCTACGATAGAATTGGAAAGATATCAAATCTTTTTAAATGTATGGTCTCCATGGATAGACAGTAAATATGGGGATGATTGTAAATCTTTTCTGTTTAGATTAGTTATATTGCTATTGTTATTTGTTATCCTATTTAATTTATATTGACTATGTTATTTTGTTTATTATATTGACTATATTATTTATCTCAAATGTATATTTATAATTGTATTCATTTATTTTATTATTTTTTTTACTATGTTCATTTATTTCAAAATAAATAAAACATTTAATTTTTTTTTCAGTGATCAAATGTGAATTGCATACCTAGAGGTATTTTTTGTAGTGGTCTTATAAGAAGAGGTTGCCCCCAAATGGGCCATATAGGTACCCAATTACCCATGAATAAGTTCACATAACTGGGGGCAAGCCTCATTCCCATAGCCATTCCACACACACCTGCAAATAACAGATGTTCTCAAACATAAAAAAATTATGACCTAATATAAATCGAATGGAGGATAGAATGAAAAATGTCTGTTTTTCTGGTATAGTCTCATCCTGATCCCAATAAAATTGCACTGCTTGCAAACCCAAATGTTGCTTGACAGATGTATATAATAAGCAGACATCACATAACTAACCTTTTTGCCATCTAAAAAGGAAGGAAGTGGCCTATAAGCTGGGAGAAGTTGCTTGTAATGATCCAATACCAGAGATGATTGGACATCCAGGGGAGTTCTTGCTAGACATAGAGAAAAAGTCAGAGATGCTCAACTAGGTTCATGAGCTTGCAAGGGTATGCAAGCAGCTCACTAGTACTGTGTCCTACACCCAGGGTACAATCTCATTTAGCTCACAAGTGCTATACACAGATAATAAATATTCTGAAACATTTCATACATGTCCTGCCAAAATGACAGTCCAGCCATGAAATGCCAGACAATTCCTCTCTGAACAAGGGAAGCAGCTAACCCCAGATGTACATTTTGGCCTTGTTGGGTCTCATCGGTGTGGTACAGCTGATCCCTCTAGGCACTTGTGAGCAAGGGGTCCACGTCTGGATTTCCCCATTACTCTTACGGTGAGCAACCACAAGAGCAATTTTCATATATAAAGAAGAAGTCATGGATGCTCAATTAGGCTCATAAGCTAGCAAGGGTATGCAAATAACTCTAGTAATGTGTGCTGAGCTCAGGGTGCAGTATCCTTTAGCTAACAAGTGCCATATCCAGAGAAGAAATATTCTAAAGCTTATCATACGGGTCCTACCACAATGACAGTCCAGCCATGAAATGCCAGACAATTTCTCTTTGAAAAAGGGAAGCAGCTAACCTCAGATGTACGTTTCGGGGAAGCAGCTAACCTCTGATATTGTATCCAGGGCACAGGACATTACTAGTGAGCTCTTTGCATACCTTTGCAAGCCCATGAGCCTAGCTGAGCATCTCTGACTTATCTGATGCAAATTACTCTTGGGTTTGTTCAGCCTAAGAGTAATGGGGAATCCAGACATGGACCCCTTGCTCATAAGTGCCTAGAGGGATCAGCTGCACTTCACTGATGAGGCCCAATAAGGTTCAAATGTACATCTGGGTTTAGCTGCTTCCCTTATTCAGAGAAGAATTGTCTGCCTTTTCATGGCTGGATTGTCATTTGGCAGGACCTGTATGAGATGCTTCAGAATATTTCTTCTCTGCGTATGGCACTGGTGAGGCTAAAAGAGATTACACCCTGGGAGCAGGACTCAGTCCTAGTGAGCTCTTTGAATACCCTTGCAAGGTCATGAGCCTAGTTGAGCATCTCTGACTTCTTCTCTGGGTTCTCAGAAAACCTATGTATTTTTGGTAAGTAATAATAAAATGCTGTACAGGGAAACTGAATGTCTAAAAATTGATATTCCTGTTAATTGAGAATTTCCCGTTGGTATGCCAATATGATTGACTCCTTATGTTTCTTCTTAAACAGTTCTGTTGGATTCATGTGTATATTTCTATAAAATGTGTCATGTGGAAAACCTCCTTCATGTAATCCTCCTTAACTATATCACATGCCCCCTCCCTTGTCTACTTCCCATATGATTATATTATTGTTCTTGATCAGGGATTGTAAACTCTTTTTATTCTTTTTGTGTAAGGTTAGACTTGTAATGCCATAGTCCTCTGCATATCTCATGCATATCTTTCAACACCAGTTCAGTAAAGGCTTCCATGAATGGGCCTTTTGATTGAAGAGGGTAGAATTTTTATGGTGGCTTTAAGTCTGTATGTCTCATGATCTGGTTTTGCATAAGTGGGGGCTGGTTTCTGTTTCCCTTTGACTCCAAAGGGAAATACCTTTAAATGAGAAGCATTTCTGAGTTTTCTTGGGTCTCCATTGGTATAGAAGGTATATCTTGAGTATCAGCCTTCATGATAAAATGCTGTTCAGAGAGTAGTACAAAATGAAGTTGAGTAAATCCGGAGCCCCAGGTAGTGTTACATGATAAATAGAGCCAACTTGTGCTTCACGTCCATTCAGAGTGCCAGTCAGCCTTTACCCCACCTCAATTACTTTTGCAGGCTTACTCAAAGTGAAAACCTCAAAATATTATAGCAAGGATAGCCTTGTCAAAATTATTGTGGACTTTTAACAAGGGAAGCCTTGAAAACTTTGTTTGCAGACTTCAGACTTGCAAGAAATAAGGCCATGCCAAATCAAAGCCTGAAAAAATAAAAAATTGTTTGCAGGTTTCATGCTTGCAAAAACAAGCCCTGAAAAAATGTTGTGCACTACTGGCCTAGTACCATTAGTGCTAAATGGTAGTGGCAAACCACCACCAGAAACATTATGCCACCCAGTGGCACCCACCACTAGGGACATTCTGGCATTTGTTATTAATGTAATTCCTGCTGCTGAGTTGTCCAAGCATCAGGAGGATTAGGCTGCTGTATGGAACTGGAGTCATCAGCAGTGATATGAGAAAGGTGGTGGTTATGCTTCCACATGCTACTAATGCTAGAGATGCTAAGACAGTAGCACAACAACAACCTCCCATCACTTTATGAGCATCTGGTTAGAAGAAGATGGCCACTTATGCTTCTCCCTCTTAACCTAAAAACCATGGGTGTTTTGGAATATTATTATTTCCATTGAGAGCAGGAATGAACTGTGTAGTTATCATCAGCAACTGTAATGTGCACAGTGTGTGAGGCAACATTGCAAAAAAGTGAAAGGACTGAAAGAATCACAGTTGACATAGCTACTTTCATAGTAAGCAACTAGCAAAAATATAACCGCCTCCATGACGTATATGTCTGCAATGTTAAACTATCCCCAAGAAATCAGGTGCTACTGTCCCTATGGCCTTCATCTGCTCCACAAAACTGAGTGGTGGTGGTGATGGTGGTGGTGAGTGACAAGATGACTTAATAAAAATAATGAATCCTCCCTGATACCAGCTTGGAAAATTCAGAGGGATGGAATGTCTGCACCTGCATTCAATTGTTCTCCAACTTATTGCTATGTGTGGTCAATACACCACACAGGATGCAATGTGTGGAGATGAGCTGTTATATCCTCAGATCCATGGACTCTCTCTTCTTTTAGTCATACTTGTTTACTTAAAGAGATATGGGGGTCTTAAATCACCGGATTATTGTATTATTCCCTTCCACCTGGTTTTAAAAGTGGAGGGTAGAAGGGAGTGGACCATATCCAATTATCCACTAAGCCACTCATCCAGTAGACATTTAAGTGCAAGGTTGTATCCAGCTTTCTCTGAGAGCCTCGTGTATATTTGTTTTTGTTTTTTTTTTGGGGGGGGGGGGGTAGGGAGCTTCAGCTTTAGTTCCCAGAAGTCCAGTTTTATAGGAAGGAGTTCATTTATTCCTGGTCAGGTTGCCAGGAATGAGGGAGGCTATTTTGGGTGCAAAACCCATAAATATGCTTTTCTCACAAATAGGAAGGGAAGAAAAGGAAGGCTGCAACTAAAGTTAAGAGAGTCCTAACTGTTAAACTACATTTGTAAACATCCATTCACAATTTTATCAAGGGGTCTCATGGATTTTTGAAAATTCCTTGCTTCTGAGGTTGAAAGAAGGTTCATAAATATACGCCACCATATTCAGTGCTAGTGAGAAGCAAGGAATGGAATACACTTTGTTTTCCTTCTGGGGTTGTCACCTACCCGGTATTTGACAAGTAAGCAATAATTTTATTACAGAGGGGTCTGTTTTACTGATGTGGTGGTCAGAAGAATCTGACATTTATTTATTTTAAAACACCAGAAAGCTGAACAATGTATTGTTATGATACTTGAAGGATTAATGTTCCCCTGCAGAGAAAATGTTTTGCCATGGGACCCCGACGAATGTGCCCTGCAGAGAAAATTTTTTGCCATGGGACCCCGACGAATGTGGGGGACCTCCACTTTTTGCAGGGGTGGGGGCTTTTCCATAGTAAAGGCAATCTTGTACTCTATATAACACATCTTGTCACATGGCAAAAAGAAATATCACAAACAATGGTCAATTCTGGATGAGGTGTCAATCACTTTGCATGGAATGGGATACTGAAATAAGTATTGAGGCCTACTTTTTAAATAACACTGCAAATACTGCATTTAATTGAATAGAGCATATTGTCCTCTACTTACAGGAAAAGTTGGCAGCTATGAGATTAAATTGACTGCAGCTGCTGTATGTGTAATAATTTTGCAAAGCTAAACATGCTCTTCACTCTCTTGAAATTCTCTAAATCCCAGGCTTAGGTTTGTGTGGAGCAGTTTCTGTCCACTCTCAGCAGGACCTCTGGCAAATTTAGTAAAGACAACGCAAAGTATAAGATTACATATGGTTATAAAAAATACTTTAGAGATATGATTTTTCTTTGTGGACTACTAACACTTTTATTTAAAAAAAATTATTTAGTATGGGTGTTAAGATAACTGTTCTCATATTCTGGCTTCTCAGTGTGATGAAGGTACAAAGAAAAGGTTACACCAAACAGAATAAGATGTAACCCATTCGCTCTCAAAGGGTTAACAAGTAGGCTTTTGTTGGTTGCAACTCTAACCATTAAGCATTTTAATTTGACCTTAGAGAGACCTATTTGTGACAAGAAAGTCTGTAATAGCTGGTCACAGGGATGGTATCTCAATTGTGTAATACTCTTTTAAATGGTTAGTGGTACTTCAGTGAATGGAAAGTTACAATGTGCCCTTATACTGAATATTATTGCTACCCATCAGTGGTAATGCAGAAAATGCTATATATTGTGTGAAATCATATTAGAAATTGTCCCCCTCCCACCCCTTTTCAGTCTGTAAGCCACCTCTCCTCAGATCTGAATTCCAGTTGCTTGACTGGACAGATCACAATGAGGGACAATCTTCCTTCTTCTAGTATAAGGAAAACCCTATAAAGGCAGGTTTTTCCTTATACTGAAGGAAGATTGTCCCTCATCGAAATCTGCTTTCAGGTCTGAGGGGAGGTGGCTTACCGGACCCCTGATATTATATATGTAGAATGGTCTCACAATTCATCAGGCATTCAGTCACCTCATGTGACCATAAGGAACTCTTACATTTTATGTCTGTTTATAGAATTGTAAAGCGCTTTGAGTCTCACAGGGAGAAAAGCGCTATAAAAATCACAAATTATTATTATTATTATTATTAGAATATATATATATATGTATACAATGAAGAAAGGGGGGAGAGTTTCAAATATATTTAACCAGGTATATATGTATTATGCATATACCATAGATTTTATCAAAATATAGAAAGTATTATTAGTAAATATCATTAGTAATTTCAGTGTAACTAGAAGAGTATAGTTTGGTAATATACTTGCAATAATAAAAATGTGTTTCATTCCATTAGTCATGCATAAAGTCTCTCTCTCTGTTTCTGCTCTTAAAATGTCACCTGTATCCTTCATATATAAGTTTACTTATCCGTACACTTTACCAAGCCTTTTCTCTTAGTTCAGCACACTGTACTAGGTTATAGATATCTTATGTAAAAAGAAGAAAAAACAGCGCATGTAGTAAATAATTCTTGTGGATTCCTCTGCCTCCCAGTATATGCACCTTCAACGATGATTTTTCTCAATCTTCAACTATATTTTTCCAGCAAGGAATGTAATTCCCAAAATGTGTATGTCAGACCATGTATATAGAGGAATACAGGGACTGTGTACTGGGAATACTTTGCTGGATAATTTTATTATAAATATGTAGAAGGAATAGGTCCTAATATATACAAATATAAAGGACCAAAAAAACGGAGGAAGGGGTCAAGTCAATATAAAAACAATAGTAGTAGTATATTCTAGCCAACCTAGGCTAGGTAAAATAATTCCATATAGCCCATAGGAGCTTATAGGTACAAATAAATAAATAAAGTAGTATTAGTATATTAAAATAAATTAGTAAAAATTATTGTTGCAAAGCACCTGACGAAGTGACATCTTACCTCTGATATTCACGAAACGTGTTGAGCAGTTATTGTCTATTTTACTACCTGAGAATTGTAACAATATTTTTTAGTAATTTATTTTAAGATACTAATACTATTTTATTTATTTATTTATTTTGATACCTGTACATAAAGCACCAAACATACTAAATTATACATAGTTGGACAAGTAGCAGTGTTTCATCTGTATGTCTACAGGGCAGCATCAGCACCACGTTGCAATGTGTCGGATGTTCCTCAGTCATCCACATGAACAACCCACTGGGCAATAGTTTAGAGCAAAACCACAAACCATCCCATCCATCCCCAATATTGATTTAGTTGATTATTAATCAGCTTTGTTGATGATTTCTCAATTGGCTTGATTGCTCACAATGATGGATGTTGCACATATGAGGATGGAATTGATTTATTCTTTACATTGATAGGATGGATTGTGGCTTTGCTATATACTATAACCCAGCTGGTTCTAGCTCTACCAGTTTCCTATTGGTAGTTATCCTCACTGAGGCTAGTAGTGTTTAGACTATCCTTGGAGAGGTTATCTTGGGCCTCCTTCAGCTCCAGTGGAGGGGGCTATCTAGCGTAGCGGTTAGCATCTTTATACGGCTTCAGCCTCAGTACAAGCTCTGTGAGGGTAGCCCACACATCCAAGCCACCTAGAACTACTATCTTTTGTTGGAGGAGTGCCTTTTTCTTCTTAGTTAGCCTTGGAGAAATTCCTCTATTGTAGGGAAGGAATAGGTACTACTCACCCCTTCTGTGACTTCTAGAGGTGTACTCAAGTGGCTTCCGGGTATATTTCTTACACTGCATGATATCACATGATGTCATTTTAGAAATTGTTTGTTGCCCTTTTTTGCATTTTCACTGTATAGATGGTCTCTCACAAAGGCGTTGTGTTTGTCCCCCTGCAAGGGGGCCGAAATGTTAACAAATTTTATATTGCATTGAATATACAAGTCCTTTAGAGTGATCTCTTACATATGGTTTATCTATATTATTTTTGTGTAGCACCAAGATTTATATTTGTAGTGCCCATTCTACCTGATATATATCTATATCTATCTATCTATCTATCTATCTATCTATCTATCTATCTATCTATCTATCTATCAATCTATTAGCTATATTATATATATATATATATATATATATATATATATATATATATATATACAAAAGCGTAACTACAAGTCGCTGGGCCCTGGTGCAAAAATTGCCATGAACCCCCACCAATCACATTGCCCCCAACTCTCCACATTTCCCCCAATGTCCTCCTCACCACGTTGCCCCCAACTCTCCACATTGCCATCAATGTCTTCCTCTTCACATTGCCCCAAACTCTCCACATTGCCCCAATGTCCTCCTCTTCACATTGCCCCAAACTCTCCACATTGCCCCCACTGTCCTCCTCTTCACATTGCGTACAACCCTCCACCTCTTCACATTGCCCCCCATGTTCGTTTCCTACCTCCCTGGTGGTCTAGCTGTGTGGCAGTAGAGGTCTGTGCCTCCTTCGGCACAGACTTCTATTAAGACATGGAGCTCCTGTGATGGCATCAGCCGGGCCCCTTGGTTGTAGATGTGACCCCTAGTGTTACACCACTGTATATATATATCTATATCTGCAACTTAAGCATGGCATTGTCCGTGCTATAAGAGGCAACGGGAAGGGAGAAAGATTTAAGTATGCAGTAGCAGTGACAGAATTTTACATACAGTGTCTGATATCACAACCTTTTTCCACTGCAGTTTAACCCCTTGGGTGTCATTTGGGATAGAGACATTGTGAAAATAGGTTTTGTGACATTCCCTTTTAGTGAATGTGCAAGTTCTTGAATGATTGAGAGGTGTTTTGCACACAGAAATACTTAACCATTTGAGTGTCAGACGGATGAGAACACATTGCACAGCAATTACTCTTGAATTACAACTCTGACAGTATAGAAATAACACTCTCAATGGCCCAAATATTATGAAGATTAATTGGAGCTGCTGTTTTTGTGAAAAATTACTATCTCTTAAAGGTTAATATGAACCTTAAGAACTGTGAGCCATTGTATCCTTGTTTCTTCTTTTATTTTTTTTTGTGGTGGGGCTGTCATGGGCAAGAGAGACTGGAGGTAGGGAGAGGATGTGTGTACACACACCCACATTCACTCTCTGTCTTTTTCTCTCACTCAGAGTTGTAGAGTGGCAGTGAAAAGGAGTGTGGGAGGAACCAGGAAAGATGCAGAGGAGGAGGGAGGGTGATAAAAAGTTTGGAGAGTGCATTACATTCCCCTTATCTGCTAAAGGCTGTTGCTAACCTTGAGGCTGATGAGTTCAGCTGACAACTAATATTAACCCTTTGAGTTGCAAGAGGAGTGAACAACCCACTGGCACTGAAAGGTTTTGTGTGTAAATGCTGTGGCAGTGCATATATCACAATAGCGCTGGACACTAAGCTAATAAATGTAATGTGAAAGTGTTTACACACTTAACTCCATCAGTACCAAAGGGGTCACTCCTTTTACACTCAAAGGGTTGCACGTTCATAATGAAAGTCTGAGTAAGTAGAAAGATGGGAATCTGTGAGGATGCAAGCAGCAATTTCATAATGAAAGTCTGAGTAAGCGGAGAGATGGGAATCAGTATGTGTGGATACGAGTAACACATTCATAATGAAAGTCTAAGTAAGCGGAGAGATGGGAATCAGTATGTGTGGATACGAGTAACACATTCATAATGAAAGTCTAAGTAAGCGGAGAGATGGGAATCAGTATGTGTGGATAAGAGTAACACATTCATAATGAAAGTCTGAGTAAGTGGAGAGATGGGAATCGGTATGAGTGGATACGAGTAACACATTCATAATGACAGTCTGAGTAAATGGAGAGATGGGAATTGTTATGTGTGGATACCAGCAGCACATTCATAATGACAGTCTGAGTAAGTGGAGAGATGGGAATTGTTATGTGTGGATACCAGCAGCACATTCATAATGACAGTCTGAGTAAGTGGAGAGGCAGGAGAATCAATATATGGGGATATGAGCTGGTATTAATTCTGTGAGTGACAAAGGGGTATTGAAGCCATTGGCCTACAAAGTGGTATACACTGTTTAGTCACTCAGAGGATGTTATCGCACCAAATTGTCCTGGTACTTTAGACTCATGCACTGCTGTTTTGGTGTCCCATGGGGCTGTTAGCTTACAGCATAGTGTACAAAGGCTAACATATTGCTGACAATTTAACCCTGTAAGTGCCAAAGGGGTACGCAACTCACTGCGCCTTCTGCACACTGCTTTGAAAATCACTCTCCAAATGGTAGTGTAGTCCCTGCAATTTCTTGCAGAGATTTTCACAGGAGTGGCCAGGGGGGCTAAGCCTTCCTGGCCATTCCTGTAAAAATCACGCCCCTATGCTTACACCAATGTCACCCCTGTGTGTGTGTGTGTCCATGGATGCAGACTTTTGGTCATACGAATTTCCCCTTTGATATATATATATATATATATATATATATATATATATATATATATACACACAGTTAGGTCTGAAAACATTTGGACTGACACAATTTTCAGAATTTTGGTTCTGTACACCACTACAAAGGATTTGAAATGAAACAACAGAGATGCAGCTGAACTGTAGACTTTCAGCTTTAATTCAAGGGGTTGAACAAAAATATCAAATAAAACATTTAGGAATTGCATCCTGTTACGGTTCAGTACACTCAGAAACAGAAGGTTTTGGTAAAACACAGTTTTATTTGCACACAATGAATAACAGTAACCCTCGCGGGTCCAGCATACAGATAAACGGTAAACTGACACAGGACAGGTTACAATGGTATGATTAACCCACACGGGTCCAGTATGTAGAACACATATACAATACTGACACAGGTCAGGTAAATCGCATATGATACAGTGTAAATATGACAAAGTGATACTTATTAGGTCAATGACAGAGTTGGCCCTAATGTTGCAAGGCCCAATGTAGCTCTCTATGCAGAGAGTAAGAGCAGCGACTGGAATGTATGGAACAGGTGAAGCCAAAGTAGAACTGGCTAAGGCAACATAGGAGGAAGCTTGCCAAAGTGAACGCCCACCTGAGACTGCAAAATATCCTGAGTCAGTGCTTAGTGCCGTAAGGAATAACGTATGCCAAACTGAGACTTCAAATGCATATACGAATGCCCAACACCGCCCCTGAAGGGGTTAACGAACGCTCCGGTCTGCAGATGGGAAGTAACCTGAGGTGCCCAACCGAACCCAACCTCAAGAATGGCAGAAACAGACCAAGCGAACGTGGTGCAATCGGAATAAACCGGAGGGTAGCACTGGCACTATGAGTGAGCGGATCACGGACTGGACTACTATGGAACCGAGGCAACCGGAGGTCTAGCAAGACCACTGAAGCGTGAGCAACAGCAGGAGCAGGGTGACTGGCATGCAGGAACAGTACAGGAAAAGGAACTTCAGCCCAGCCGGGTCGGTACACAGAGCAGGAACGTCAGCCAAGCCGAGTCGATACACAGAGCAGGATCGCCAATCAAGCCAGGTCGGTACACAGAGCAGGATCACCAGTCAAGCCGGTTCGGTACACGGAGCAGGAACGTCAGCCAGGCTGGGTCAATACAGGAAGCAGGAACGTCAGCCAATCCTGGTTGATACACAGAGCAGGAACGGTAAACAGGCAGAGTAGTCAAACAGTCCGGGTCATACACTGGTATCATATGAGAGTAAACGGAACAAGCGCTAGGCTACGGATACACCACGAAAGGGCAGCACATAAGTGTCAGCCCAAGGTATTTAAAGGCTGTCACTGGGAGGAGCAAGACAGCATAGCCGATAAAGAGGCATCAGGAAGTAAACATGTCAAAATTGGACAAATTAACACAATCATAAATAAAATGTTAATTTTTAATACTTTGTTGAGAATCCTTTTCAAGTATTGACTGTTTGAAGTCTGGAACGCACTGACACCACCAAAAGCTGGGTTTCCTCCTTTGTGATGCTTTGCCAGGCCTTTACTGCAGCTGTCTTCAGATGTTGTTTGCTCGTGGGTCTTTCTGCCTTAAGTTTTGTCTTCAACAAGTGAAATGCGTGATCGATCGGGTTGAGATCAGGTAATTGACTCGACCATTGCAAAATATTCCACTTCTTTGCCTTAAACAACTCCTGGGTTGCTTTCACAGTATGTTTTGGGTCATTGTCCATCTGTATAGTGAAGCGCCATCCAATCAACTTCACAGAATTTGGCTGAATCTGAGCAGTCAATATATCCCTATACACTACAAAATTCATCTGGCTACTTCTGTCTTCTTTCACATCATCAGTAAACACTAGTGACCCACTGGAAAACATGCACGCCCATGCCATCACCCTGGTTCCGCCATGTTTTACAGATGATGTAGTATGCTTCAGATCATGAGCCGTCCCAAGCCTTCTCCATACTTTTTTCTTCCCATCATTCTGGTACAGGTTGATCTTAATTTCATATGTTCGAAAAATGCTTTTCCAGAACTGAGCTGGCTTTTTTTAGATTTTTTTTGGCAAAGTCTAATCTGGCTTTTCTGTTCTTGAGGCTTATGAATGGTTTGCACCTTGTGGTGAACCCCCTGTATTTGCTCTATTGAAATCTTTTTATGGTGGACTTGGATAATAACATGCCTACCTCCTGGAGCGTGTTCTTCACTTGGCTGGATGTTGTGAAGGGGTTTTTCTTTACCATGGAAAGAATCCTACGATCACCCACCAATGTTGTCCTGGGGGGATGTCCAGGTCTTTTTGTGTTGCAGAGCTCACCAGTGCCTTCTTTATTTCTCAGAATGTACCAAACTGTTGATTTAGACACTTCTAGTGTTCCTGATATCTCTCTGATGGATTTTTTTTTTGCAGCCTAAGGATGGCCTATACCACTTGCATTGAGAGATCCTTTGACTGTATGTTGTGGGTTCACATACGTGTTAGTGCTTCTCTCCAAATGCGAATGCCACACCTGGAATCAACTACTGACCTTTTACATGCTTAATTGATGAAGAAATAACGAGGGAATAGCCCACACCTGTCCATGAAACATCTTTTGAGTCAATTGTCCAATTACTTTTGGTCCCTTGAAATAGAGGGGGCTACATATTAAAGAGCTGTAATTTCTAAACCCTTCCTCCAATTTGGATGTGAATACCCTCAAATTAAAGCTGAGAGACAGCACTTTAAGCCCATATTCATTATTTAACTGTAACTTGAATTTATTTTGGTACACAGCCAAAAAAACAAAACTTATGTCATTGTCCAAATATTTCTGGTCCTAACTGTGTATATATATATATATATATTATATATATATATATATATATATATATATATATATATATATATAGTATTGCCAGTTGAAAGTTTCATGACCTTCCACAAATCTTTAAATTACTACACAAAAGCATGGAATAAAAAAGTAACATCCCATAAACATATTAACATAAACACCCTATAATTAAGTCAGAACAGTTGCCATCTGTCTGTATAATAATTTCTTTCAGTTCAGTGTGGTGCACAAATATCCAAAACACAATATAGTATTTTATGTCTTTGCTAAAATAGTAAAATTACTGTAAATTGCTCACCCAACTGAACATATTTTGCTGTGGCATAGACCTGCTAGCTTGTGTATAGCAGTCTGATGAGTTCAGCATTTTTAACAAGACAGTTAATGCCCTCAGGCTGTGTCTGGAAATCATGTAGTATACTTTCTGATCATAACAGGAATTATGCTGGCATTCTGCCAATAAATGTTATCTGATTCTGAAGAGGCAAGTTTTTCTTAAATTCTATATATTGTCACATGCATACCACGTGCAAGATCAATCAAGATCAATCCTGCCTCTGTGTCTTCACCAGGAGGTAGATTTCTTGCTTCTTGGTCATCTGGATAAACCTCATACCAACTGGTTGTCCTCCTCTATTTTCTAGCCTAACTTAATGCCCTAGCCTACAATCAGTGCTATTGAGGAGGACTCCAAAAATTAATGTGTCAGGTTTGTGTATAATGTACCTGTCTCTTTAAGACCTAAATATCCAGGTCTAGAGAATCTCCCTAGATATCAGCAATGAAATTTCAGCAGTTCGTAGAGTCGATAGCTAATAGGTCTCTTAGCCCCCTTCTCCTGCATAGAGGGCTGTGTTCTGTTCTGTCACTAAATGCTAATTGCTGCCCTGCTAAGTATGTATTGTTATTATCTTTTATTTATAAAGTACCAACATATTCTGTAGTGCTGTACAATGGATAAACAAGCAAATAAAACAAAGTAGAATGGAGCATAATATATAATGATATTTACAATCAACATTAAAAGGCATTGGGAACAGAAGGCTAAGAAGGTCCAGCTCGCTAGAGCTTGCAATTTTAGAAAGTGATGGACTAATACAAAATATATAATTGCTTGGGGTTGCTGAATGATCCAGCTATAGATTGGGACAAAATAAGGAGAGTAAAGTGGCAAGTTCTATAAGGACCTGTAGAATGGAACATTCAGCTGCTAATATAATGAAGGAAATCAGAGACATGAGAGTGAGAGAGTATGATTGGGTTGCAACAGAGACAAGCAAATTGCTTATCTCAAACAGTTTCAAAGTAGAGTAAGTGTGCAAAGAAGTCCAGGCACAAAGCAGTATGGAATGAGAAGTGAATAATGTTACATGGAAGGGAAGCATAGCTGTTGAAGAGGTTATTAAGAAGATGTCATGCTATCTGATAAGCTTACCTGAAGAAGTGGTCTTTACGGGTCCTTTTAAATGTTTAGAGGCTAGTGGGAGATATAGACTGTGTCAGACATAGAATGCCATAGGGTGAGAGCAGCCTTAGAAAATCTTGCAGACAGTAGTGGGAGGGGGTAATTAGAGAGAAGAAGACATCTAGATTATGGCAGAGTGGAGGGAATTGTTGGGGATGTAACTTGAGACAAGGGTACGAATATAGAGAGGAGTAGTGTTGTTTAGTGCTTTGTAAGTTAGAATCAGGATTTTAAATCTGATTCTAGAATGAGCAGAAAGCCAGTGCAGTGGTTGACAGAGAGGAGCTGTTGTAATAGAAGGTCTTTGGTTGAACCCAATTCCCCTCTACTGACAATATGGAGGGCCCCATAAGGCACCATGCATGGCCTAGCCACAGGCCTTAAGGCTCTGTTTCCCATTTACACCACTTCAATATCCTCTTCAGCAGGCCAGCAAAAGGCTGAAAAATCAGAACAAATCCATCAGAGACCTAGTTGAAATAATAGGTGTGTCCAAATTAACTGTGTTGTACATTGTTAAATGGATAGTAATGTTTCCGTATGAACAACACTGCAATCCTTCCTTGTAGGCATACAACTGATCAGTTACGTTAGTAAAGCTAAATTCGCTCTCTATTCTCTGAAATATTAGAAATTGTCCATCTTATGCCCCTTTTCATAATGCCAGGCCACATCCCCTGAGATCTGAAATTCAGTCACTTGACCGGACAGATTGCTACAAGGCACTATTGGCTTCCATTCCGTATAAGGAAAACCCTGCCCCCCTTGACGAAGGAGGGCAGGTTTTTCTATATACTGAAAGAAGATTGTCTCATTTTGTGATCTGCTTCCAGCTCTGAGGCTCGAAGGATGACATAAGTATAAGGGGAGTGAGTAAACAATATAGAGCAAATTCAACATTACTAATGTAACTGATCAGTTGTATGCACTACAAAGAAGGACTGCAGTGTTGTTCATGCGGAAACATTACTAGCTCTTTAAAAAAGAAGAATGAATATGTGAGCTCAGCTATAGCAAACAACCTGGTAGACCAGGGTAAACTATTATAGTAGACTGAAGAATGCTTGCAATTGTGAAGAAAAAACAATGTTCTACTATTGAATAGATCAAGAGCACTTCTCAGAATGAAGACATGCATAGAAGTGTCAAAGGCTACCATGAATAGAATACTACATCACATAAACACAGAAGGTTTACCACAAGATGTAAACCACTGGTACAGCTGAAGAAAATAAATTACAGGTCAGAGATTGCTAAAAATGACATAACAATCCTGTAGGGTCCTGGAACAAAGTCTTATGGACAGATGAAATGAAGATTAACCTGTATCAGAGTGATGGAAAGAGGAATGGAGAAATAAAAGAACTGAACATGATCCAGTACATACCAGCTCATCTATGAAACATGGTGGTGGTTATGGCTTGGTAATATATGGCTGGCACTGGAAATGGCTCACTTGTCTTTATTGACGACTGGTGACGGCAGCAGCAGGATGAATTCTGAAGTGTACAGAAACATCTTATCTGCTCAGATCCAGTCATATGTCTCAAAACTCATTTGAAGGCACTTCACCTTGTAGCAATGTACAATGACCCAAACATGAGGCTAAAGCAACCAAGTCCAAAAACCATAATGTTCTGATTTGACCAAGTCAATCACCCAACCTGAATCCAAATGAGCATTCAATTCACTTACTGAAGTCAAGACTGAAGGGAAAATGTCCCAAAACAAACAGGAACTGAAGATGGCTACAATACAGGCCTCGCAAAGCAATTCCAAGGAAGATACCCAGCATCTGGTAATGTTTATGGGTCGCAGACTTCAGGCAGTTATTGAGTACAAAGAATTTGCAACAAAGCTCTAAATATGATAACTTTGCTTAAGATTATGTTATTTGTCCAGCTACTTTTGGTCTTCTAAAATGGAGGGACTATGTATAAAAAGGACTGCAATCCCTACACAATTCATGGTATATGGATGTATATACCCTTAAATTAAAGTTGACAGTCTCCACATTATCCTCATAGTCATTGTTAATTTACAAATCCATTGAGCTGGAGCACAGAGCCAAAACTACAAAACTGTTGTCAATGTTCAAATACTTATCAACTGCACTGCATTATATATCTCCATAGCTATCTATCTATCTATCTATCTATCTATCTATCTATCTATCTATCTATCTATCTATCTATCTATCTATCTCTTTCTCTTTCTCTCTCTGTATATATATATATATCTATATATCTATATATGAAATAAAGAATAAAATAAAGGAGAATACTCAAGATCTAATAATGTTTACTATATGAAATGAAAATAAATACAATATAAAATCATGAACAATATATAGGATCCTATAATAATGAGTAGGTACCACAGAAATACTAATAAAAGTGATATCACTATAAAAATATGCAATGGCTGTGCTGAAAATAAGTCAGTGTTCACTGTTCTGGATAGGCGGGCAGGGGATCTCCTTTGAAGTACAACTCATAAAGCTGACACCGGAGTTCCTGTTCCAGGGTCTCTCCTTTCAATATGACCTTCCTCCAACAGGTAGATATATGTAGACAATGGCAATAGTCAGTCTTGAAAGCAGAATTCCTCCCATCTTTATATTATTTGGAGCAAAACATATATAAATGCACAGCACTAATGTGTTTTAAATAAACAGAAAAATGTATGAAATATCAGTATTCCTGCACGTTTCATATTACTAGTATAATTCCTCAGGGAATGTCTCATTGCAAAACTTAATGCATGCCCTCAGGGCTGCCTGACTTGTAAATTTCCCTGTTAGAACACAGGTGTAGTCAATTTGATAATGTTTTTGGTCCCTAAATGGTCCATCATTATCCTGATAAAGGTCCGTTGAGGGACAGAAAATATTTCTTTGAAGATTCCTGAGTGCAGTTACATTCTGGAAGCCCAAGCTATCTATCAATCTATCTATCTATCTATCTATCTATCTATCTATCTATCTATCTATCTATCTATCTGTCTGTCTGTCTGTCTGTCTGTCTATATATGTTCACATACACACCAGTGGTTCTCTATTCATGCCTTCAGGGCTGCCTGGCAGATGTAGTGAATTTGATTAACTCACTTCTATCTAACTCCTATCTAAAAAATAAATTCTCAAATCCTGGCCTGTTCATTGGCCCTGATGGGACAGGCTGAGAACCACTGTGTTTAGACCATTGCATGTATTATAGAGTAAGGAATGTAAAGGGTTAATATGTGTAGTTTATCCTTTGCTGTATTTGTGTATTGTAGTTTTTAGCTCTTGTGTATTTCTGCCCCTTGCCCATTCAGTCTGTTGATGAAAGCTAATCACATGGTTATACCATAGCCTTAACTACAAGTCTGGCTACTCCTTTGTTTAATTTTCCAGGAGACGAAAATACTTAATTAGACTCAATGCTGGAATATCAGCTTCAAGTTCCAAGCCCTATGGCATCAGGCTTCCAGACTTCCAAGGCTATGCTTCATGAACTGTTAATCTCCTGAATTACCATGCTCTTCCAGATCTCCCTGTCATTGATCCTTGCCCTCTGACCATGTAACTGTATGTAAGTATGTGCGTATGTGTTTTAGGATAGACAGAAATTTCACATTGTCACCCAAGTGTAACTGTAAATTGTGGCTGTGTAATTGTTAACCCTTTGAGTGCCAGAGGGGCATGTAATGCATTGCTTTACAACACGTTGAGTACCCCTCTGGCACTCAAAGGTTAAGTGTGTTCCTATATTTCAGAGATATATTCCCTTTTGATGCACCTTTCACCATACTCTACTGTAAGTGTGTAAAGTCTCAGGCCCATCAGGCTATCCAAAAGCTTCTGTTACAGTTGTATTAGCAGAATGAAGAGGGTAGAAAATTGATCTTGTGGATGCATTGAAGAGGGGACAACTCGGAAAAGGAAGATCAGCTAGGAGAGGGTTGTCATAAGTGAGGTGGGAAATGATGAGGGCATGAATCAAGATTTTAGTTGTGTCTTGTGCGAGAAACTGATAGGTGCATTAAATGTTGCTTTATGACTGTCTATTGATTTCAAGTAATTCGTCAGATTTCTTACTTATTGTAAGATCTATTGGACAATATCAGTTTGATCATTTCTACTCTCATAAAGAATGAGACCTGTTGTTGCTATGCAAAGATTTAATCTGTGAAATAGATAGAATTATCACGAAGATACACTTTGCATCTCAGTGATAGGCAGGAAAGGCTTATCAATATCTCAGAGGTGCACAAAGCACTTCATAGGGGGAGAAATATTTATCATGAAGTCACAGTTTTTCCCTCTCCTTCACACTGTGGTATAGGAATGCATTTTGTTTCCATCTGACAAACCATCAGTTCTTCAAGGAACTGGTTGGTGGAGGTAGAGAGAATATAAATGCTATGGGGCCCCCCACCAAACTACAGGTGGAGGTATGATGTGCAGATTAAATCTGAAATCCTGGACATGGGGAGTGGGTTTTATAGCCTCTAAGTAAAGCAATTACTGTATCGACACATGGATCCTGTATAAATATATGTATATTTTTATGTATATAATACCAACATGTGTTCTTTACAGTTTACATTTAGTATAGATGGGAAACAATAGGTGTAGTAGTTACACAGACAATTATCATATGGGGTAGACTAAGTATGCATATATTAGGATAGGAGGTCTCTGCCCCATAGAGCTTACAATCTCAAGAGGAAGTGCAGTTTATGTAGAAAAGGAAACAAAAAAATATAAGAGGAGCGCCTATAGTGTATTATCTAATGTACCCCTGTATTTGTTAAATTATACAAACACTGCATGGCGGGAGGAGTCGAAAAGTGGAGTGTCTGAGTGTGGAGTGCTGTGCCACGGGCCGCGACCGCCTGAAGTGCCGCAGGGGCGCACATCATCATCATGCTACTGCTGCGCACAGCGGCCGGATGTGACTTAAAGCTTTTTGCACTTTTTTTTTTTTTTTGGGGGTGGGGGAGCTAATAGAAGCATGGCTGATGGGCGGCTTACTACAGCATCAGCCAAATTTTATTGTCTGACATTAACCTGTGTTGCCTACTGACTGAACGTTGCAATAATCATCACAACATCTAGGCTGTCGTTGTATGTGCAATTTAATAAAAAAAAATTAAGAAATAGATACTTTATGGAGCACTTAAAGTGGTAAAGTCCGTATCAATCTTCAAAAAAAAGGTCATAAAATAGGCTTTCGGTGAAATATTAAAACTTAACTTTTACTACACAAATAATTTAAAATCTTTAAAAACAACATAGCTGGGAGATATTACCGGTATAACAAGGGTACATAATTTAGTGTCCAGATATAACTGAACAACTGAATTTTACCTGTCACTTTAAGGTATAGATATATGTATATCACCATACTTATCGTTGTATGTGACAAAATATAAACCGTTGTGCAGATAACCTCTCAAATCATGAACTCAGCTGAGTTGGACTTGCAGAATGTTGAGTCTGGCAGCATTTACGCGTAGCAAAATCATATTATCATAATAACATGTACATTAGGTCAATTAAGTTCAACCTTTGCCTCATAACCCAGAGACATGAGGATTATATAGCTTTCCTTCCACCAAATAAGTTAGTCTTTATCAGACCTTCCTGTTTTGCCTACTAATACACAGTATAACCCTGTATGTTCCCTTCTGAAAGAAATGTATCTAATCTTCTATTAAAAGTATCCATTGTATCTGCCATAACCACATCCTTGGGCGAGGAATTCCATAATTTAACAGAGCTTACTGTAAAAAAATATTTTGTCTGCTGAAGTTGAATCTTTATTTCCTCTAATCTCAAGGGGTAGCCCCTGGTTATTTGATTAGGCCTTGGAATGAATAGCTCACCAGAAAGAACCCCATATTGACCTCTCATATACTTGTACATTGCGATAAGATCTTCTCTTAGTCGTCTTTTCTCTAGAGTAAATAAAGTTTGTCTAGTCGTTCCTCATACTTCAAGTACTCCATTCCTTTAATTCATTTTGTTGCTCTTCACGTACTTTCTCCAGTTCTAGAATATCCTTTTTCAGAACAAGTGCCCAAAACTGCACTGCGTATTCGAGGTGAGGTCTTACCAGAGATTTGTACAAAATGATGTAATCCACTCCTTTTTATGCAAGACAGAACTTTGTTTGCTTTTGATACTGCTATTTGACACTGGTCACTGTTTCCAAGTTTGTAGTTTACAAGGATTCCCAGGTCTTTCTCTAGCAACGAGTCCCCTAAAATGTTTCCATTAAGCTCATAAGTAGCACTGGGATTTTTTCTTTCCAAATGCATGACTTTACACTTTCCCACATTAAACTTCATATTCCATTTGTTTGCCCAATCTGCCATTTTATGTACATCCTATCACGGTACCCGTGCTATTTGGCGACATTCTGTCAGTTTCCACTCCTGCCTACGCTATTGGCTGCACTGTTATTGTCCCGCCCAGCATTTGTCCTTAAATGCTGGGTTCTGGCACTTCTCCAGTGCCCTTTCGTGGTGTTTCAGTACCAGCGCTTGTTCCTGTTATTCATGTGATCTCAGTGTACCGACCCGGCCTGTCTGATGACTCTGCATCTTGTACCTGCCTGTGTACTGACCCGGACTGTCTGACTATTCTGCATCTCGTTCCTGCCTGTGTACCAACCTGGATTGGCTGAAGTTTCTGCTTCGTGTACCGACCCAGCCTGGCTGACGTTCCTGCTCTGTGTACCGACTCGGATTGGCTGAAGTTCCTACTCTGTGTACCGACCCGGCCTGGCTGACATTCCTGCTTGGTGTACCGACTCGGATTGGCTGACGTTCCTGCTCTGTGTGTATGGTTCCAGCCCAGCTGGGCTACTGTGGTTGCGTTCCTCTCCTGCATGCCTTTTCCGGTCTCTGGTTGGGGTGATGTCAGGATCCTCTCTGTCTCTGGACAGGTCGCTGCAGTCTGGTCTCCGTTGTCTCAGTGTCGCCCAGGCGACATTTCTGTGTGTCCTCACTCCCGTGCAGTCCTCGGTTGGGCGCCTCTCAGGGCAAGCTGCTCAGTTTCCATTACTGCTACAGCAGTGCCCAAGTTGCTCAGTTTCCGTTACTGCTACTGCAGTTCACAAGTTGCTCAGTCTCCGTTACTGCTACGGCAGTCACAAGTTGGTCAGTCTCCGTTACTGCTATGGCAGTTCACAAGTTGCTCAGTCTCAGTTACTGCTACGGCAGTCCACAAGTTGCTCAGTCTCCGTTACTACTACGGCAGTTCACAAGTTGCTCAGTTTCCGTTACTGCTAAGGCAGTCCACAAGTTGCTCAGTCTCCGTTACTGCTACAGCAGTCCACAAGTTGTTTAATCTCAGTTACTGCTACGGCAGTTAACCAATTGTTCTGGTCTCCATTACTTTTGGGCGTTACTCGATTTTGTGCTCTCTCCTTTTGATTGAGCTTCTTAAAGGGCCTTGCACTATTAGGGCCTGTCAGTACTCTCAGCCTAATAGTAACCCATTCAGTGCTGTCCAACTGAGAATCACACAAGAACTGCCTGATCTGTGTCAGTATATTGAACTCTGGATTACCTGCATATACTGGACCCGTGTGGGCTTGCCTCATTATAACCTGTCTTGTGTCTGTACTATATTACATATATATATTACAGGACCTGTGAGGGTTATTGTTATTATCATTGTTCAATAAAATTGTGTTTTATCCAAAACTTACTGTGTCTGTGTGTCAAACAAACCGTTACACATCCCTCTGTAGATAACAAATATCCTATTCTGAACTTATTATCCTGCATAATTTAGTGTTACCTGCAAATATTGATATTTTGCTTTCTATATCTATTTACATGTCATTATAAAAATGGTCAAAATTAGTGGATCGAGTACTGAACCCTGAGTTACTCCACTCTCAGCTCAAACTGTTTTGGAGAATTGTCCATTTACAACTACATACGGTTCCCTATCCTTCAACCAGTTTTCTATCCAATTACAAAGGTTATCCCCTAGCCCAAATGTCCTTATTTTATACCCCAGCCTCCTGTGTGACACTGTATTAAATGCCATTGCAAAATTTAGATCAATAACAGTATTATCAGAATGAACAGCCTCATGCTTTTGTTAAATTAGCTGTTATTTTGGGATAACTTTTGCCTATGAGAAAACTGTTGAGTTACTATTTTTGAGAATTACAGAGGACACCGATGAGAAACATTTGAGATTGCGAAAAGTCTTAGAGTATCACGGTGCCCGTGATTCCCTGTCAGTCACACTGATGATACCTGTGCATTGGTGCAGATGGTTTGTCCCGCCCAGGATGTTCCTTTTTATACTGGGCCTGTGACAGCTGTCTGATGCCCTTTCGTGGTGTTCCTGAAGTTGAGCCTCTTGCTGAGTTACTGTGTTCCTGTGTACCGATCCGGCTCGTCTGACCATTCTCTGTTCCTGCTCTCTGATTGGATTCCTGCGCTGTCTGACTTCCTGCTCCGTTACCGACCTGGCTGTGGCTGACGTTCCTGCTCCGTTACCGACCTGGCTGTGGCTGACGTTCCTGCTCCGTTATCGACCTGGCTGTGGCTGACGTTCCTGCTCCATTATCGACCTGGCTGTGGCTGACGTTCCTGCTCCGTTACCGACCTGGCTGTGGCTGACGTTCCTGATCGAGGGATCCCTGGTTCCGGTCATCGCTGCCGGTTGCTCATCAGTTCCTGAGTTCCTGTGTTCCAGATCGCCCGACGGCGACATTCTGAACTGTAGTAGTGGGGCTCCGTTCATTCACTCTCATTGGCGCTGCACTGTGGCCTTCGTTTACCGAGCTGTTGTATGCTAGCTGAGCTGCCCCTCTGTGGCTGTACAGGCCCGATCCAGTTACTGTGTGTGTTGCCTACATTGCAGAGCCGAATACACTTACCAAGCTTTGTTATACGATCAGAGCCGCTTACACTGTCCGAGCTGCGCTTTGTACCTAGTCTGTCCGTGGCTTTAGCAGAGCAGTTTAGTTCCGGTACGTGGGTTACCGTGCATGCACCTCCCGGTGCAGTGGCCTCCGTTTGCTCTCGCTGTATGGTTCTGATACGGCACCGGAAGGGTGTCTGGGCGCTAGTCATTGCTCGTGTGTATCTCATTCATCGCATTCCTGTGCATGGCTCGCGGTGGCTGGCATAGTGTTAACCTGTTGGCACCTAGTGGGTGACCTGGCTCTGATCTCATTTGGCTCACAACAGTACTCCTGTACGTTCAAGGGCTTCACCGGTTCCGTTTACCAGTTCTGCTAGCACTCATCCATTCACTCCTCCTGGAGTTCTCTCAGCTCTGGTTGCTTATGCAGTCTCCTTGGGCGTCCTTTTGTAACAGCTATATGAGAGTGATTTGAGCAAGCCTACTACTGATCGTGTATTCTTCCAGAGACTTCTTGGTTCAGCTGGGCGTTGTCAGCCTACCATCATTGTGACTGATCAGTGGGTTATTCCTTAACCCTTGTCTATCCTGCTATACAGTATTATTCCATATTTCGTTTATTACTGCTTTATACCAGTCTGTATATGCCTGACCTGGCCCCCAGGGGCGCTATTCCTGATTTTCAGTTCAAATAAACTGTGTTTTTACTTATACCTTGTCTGAGTGTCAGAAAACCGTAACAGTACGAAAGGGCCATGACCACTGACGGTAAAGGTGACAGTAATACACAGAACCTCCACTGGAGGATGGATGTGCACGAGCAGCGCTTGGACCAGTTGGCACTGGCCATGCAAACATTGCTAGAACGTACGGTACACCTTGAGAAACCTAACCAAAATCCGGTGGTCCCCCCAGTTGTGACACCGGATCACGTTGCTGGTCAAATGGTTGCTGTCTCCAGAAGTTTAACGGCGGCGGCGCCGTTACCATTGAGATACAATGGCGAACCCACCCTGTGTAGAGGGTTTATTAACCAACTTGAGATATTTCTAGAACTCACGCCTCACGCTTTTCTGAACGACCGTGTTAAGGTGGGATTCATGATATCTCTATTAACGGGTAAAGCCCTGGCATGGGCTAGCCCACTATGGGAGAAGGCCAAACCATGTACTTCAGATTTTGACGAGTTTGTCAAGCAGTTTCGGAGAGTATTCGAGCTGCCTGGGAGAACCTCCTCTGCTGCCAAAAGATTAATGCAGATTCAGATGGGCGAACGCACCGCAGGCGAGTATGCCATAGAATTTCGGATACTGGCAGCAGAGGTAGGGTGAAATAATGAGGCTCTAGTGGCAGCTTTCTCCCAGGGACTTCTCAGATGTGATTAAAGACGAAATTGCGGCCAGAGAGGTACCTACCGATTTGGATGATTACATAGATTTCGTATTGCTCATTGATACACGCATACGAGAAAGGCACTTGGCCAAAAGGGCTAGATCCAGAATCCATGGGCACGACGGCCCTTTAAACCCACCCTCGCCTCCCAATCCTCCTGATCGAGTTACCGAACTGGGGGAACCTATGCAACTCGGGTTCACCAGGCTATCTAAGGAGGAGCGGGCACACCGCAGAAGGCAGGGCCTATGTTTATATTGTGGCAAGAATGGGCACATGCTACGTAATTGTCCGGTACGGCCGGGAAACGCACGCACCTAGGGTACCTTGGGGGACAGGCCCTAGGTGGTGTACAATCGTCCCCAGATCCCTGTTCCAAGAAACCCATCATTTCGGTGTGCTTCCCTGTAGGTGATCAAGCGGTTGAGCCACTAGCATTAATAGATTCTGGCGCTGCAGGCTATTTTATGGACAAGACATTTGCTGAGACGCACAGTATTCCGCTGTGCAAAAAAGATACGCCTTTAGCCATTGAAGCCATTGATGGCAGACCGCTAGAACCCGCATTCATCACCATGGAAACTACACCTATCTCTATGAATATTGGGGCTCTCCACCAGGAGAGGGTCTGTTTTCAGATTATACATTCACCCCATCATGCGGTCATATTGGGGTTCCCTTGGTTATTTTTACACAACCCCCAGTTTGACTGGCAAACATGTGAGGTCAAGTCGTGGTCTGATTACTGTTCTGGGCATTGTTTGTCGCATCCAATTAAGGTTCTATGTACCTCTCCCTCCGTGCCAGCTGAATACAGCAAATTCAGTGACGTATTCAGTAAAGGAGAGGCTAGCGCATTGCCGCAGCATAGGCCGTATGATTGCGCTATTGATTTGCCCCCGGGGGTGGTGCCACCGAGGGGCAGGACATACCGGTTGTCCTGTGAGGAGAATCTGGCCATGGAGGAATACATTGAGGATGCCCTCAAGCGAGGGATAATTTGTAAATCTTCATCTCCGGCAGGTGCAGGATTTTTTTTTGTAAAAAAGAAAAATGGCGAATTACGACCCTGTATTGATTATCGAGAACTTAACAAATTGAAGCCTAAAAACGCATATCCTATCCCACTCATTACAGAACTGTTTGACAGGTTGAAGGGCTCATCTATATTTACAAAACTCGATTTACGTGCGGCTTACAACCTGATACGGATAAGGGCCGGGGATGAGTGGAAAACGGCATTCAATACTAGGTCAGGTCATTATGAATATTTGGTCATGCCATTCGGCTTATGTAATGCACCTGCCGTGTTTCAAGAACTCATCAATGATATCCTCCGTGGCTTATTACAGTCCTGTGTTGTCGTGTACCTCGATGACATATTGATTCACTCTGCCAATTTAACCCAACACATTCTGGATGTGTCTGAAGTCCTGCTATGATTACGCAAGAACAAATTGTTCTGTAAATTGGAGAAATGCGAATTTCATTGTTCCAAGGTACCCTTTCTGGGATTCGTCATTTCTAATGATGGCATTGCCATGGATGAGGGTAAATTGGCAGCAGTCCTACAGTGGCCACGACCTAAAGGGTTAAAAGCAATACAAAGGTTTTTGGGTTTTTCCAATTATTACAGGAAATTCATTCAGAATTTTTCCACTATTATCAAACCCCTCTCTGACCTTACGCATAAGGGAGCCAATCCCTCTCAATGGTCTGATGCTGCTGAAAAGGCTTTTGCTACTCTCAAATCTGCATTCGCCTCCGCTCCTATCCTTTCCCACCCTAACCCCTCCCTGCCATTTACGTTGGAGGTCGATGCCTCTGAGGTTGGGGTAGGGGCAGTCCTCTCCCAACGTCCGAAAGAAGGGGGCAACCTGAGACCATGCGGGTTCTTTTCTAAAAAGCTATCCAGCGCCCAAAGCCATTACGAAATTGGGGACAGGGAGCTGTTGGCTATAATCTTGGCACTGAAAGAATGGCGACATTTATTGGAGGGCACAAGAACCCCAGTACTAATACTTACTGACCACAAAAATTTGATTTACCTTTCAGAGGCTAAAAGGTTGTCATCTCGCCAGGCTAGGTGGGCACTGTTTCTGTCAAGGTTTAACTTTATAGTGTCCTACTTGCCTGGATCAAAAAACGTGAGAGCTGATGCCTTGTCCAGGCAATTTTGCACAGACATTGAGAGGGATGAAACCCCGGTTCCTATTATTCAGCCTGACAGAATTCTAGCCATGATACGTACTAGTATCACTTCGCCATTGGGGGAACAAATATTGGCATCCCAGGCAAGGGCACCTCCGGAAACCCCAGTTGGCAAGTGTTTTGTGGATGAGCCTTTACGGGTCCAATTACTTGAATACTATCACTCCTCGAAGGCAGCTGGGCACATTGGCCGAGATCAGCTAGTATGGTCTCTATCACAAATGTTTTGGTGGCCTTCTCTAAGAGCTGACTGTGCAGCATTTACGTCTGCTTGTGCCACATGTGCCCGTAATAAGTCTCCCAGACACCTCCCAGTGGGGTTGCTCCAACCAGTACCTAATGGCGAACGCCCATGGTCACACATCTCCATTGACTTTCTGGGAGAATTGCCATCATCCAAGGGCTATACTTTTATTCTAATGGTGGTGGACAGGTTCTCTAAGATGGCTCATTTCGTGCCCCTCTCTGGTCTCCCTTCGGCCCAGGAATTGGCAACAGTCTTTGCCAAAGAGGTATTTCGCTTGCACGGGGTTCCCAGAGTAATAGTATCTGACCGAGGGAGTCAATTCGTCTCGAGATTCTGGAGGGCATTCTGTAGCCAAATGGGCATACAATTGTCCTTTTCCTCCGCCTACCATCCCCAGACCAACGGGGCCGCTGAGCGTGGCAATCAGGGACTGGAGCAGTTTTTGCGTTGCTTTGTGACTGATCATCATGACAATTGGGCCGACCTGTTGCCGTGGGCAGAGTTCGCCAGGAACTGTGCGGTCAATTCATCGTCTGGGAGCTCCCCGTTTCTTGTCAACTACGGGTTCCAGCCTTGTCTGCTCCCAGACTCATTTCAGTCACAACAGATTCCGGCTCTGGATGAGCACATTGAGCAACTCCGCTCCACATGGGCACAGGTGCAAAGGTCCCTCAGCCAGTCCTTTCAGCGTCAACAGCGGCATGCTAATCGCAGACGGTTGCCAGCGGTCTCATTTCAGGTTGGGGATAGGGTATGGCTCTCCTCCAGGAATCTAAATTTGCAAGTACCATCCAACAAATTGGCTCCCCGGTTCATTGGTCCGTTTAAGATTATCCGTAAGGTTAACCCCGTGGCATACGCACTAGAACTTCCTGCATCTATGCGCATTCATAATGTGTTCCATGTATCACTACTGAAACCCTTGGTTTGCAACCGTTATACCACCACTCCGGTGGTTCCTGGGCCGGTGGATGTTCAAGGTCAAGAGGAATACGAAGTTCAGAGTATTATTGACTCCAGGAGATTTAGAGGTAAATTGCAATATTTGGTCCACTGGAGCGTCTACGGGCCTGAGGAACGTTCATGGGTGGACCAAAAAGACCTACATGCTCCACGTTTATTACGCAATTTTCACTCTAAATATCCGCACAAACCCAAACCAGCAGGCAGGAGAGGGGGTCTTTGAGAGGGGGGTACTATCACGGTGCCCGTGATTCCCTGTCAGTCACACTGATGATACCTGTGCATTGGTGCAGATGGTTTGGCCCGCCCAGGATGTTCCTTTTTATACTGGGCCTGTGACAGCTGTCTGATGCCCTTTCGTGGTGTTCCTGAAGTTGAGCCTCTTGCTGAGTTACTGTGTTCCTGTGTACCGATCCGGCTCGTCTGACCATTCTCTGTTCCTGCTCTCTGATTGGATTCCTGCGCTGTCTGACTTCCTGCTCCGTTACCGACCTGGCTGTGGCTGACGTTCCTGCTCCGTTACCGACCTGGCTGTGGCTGACGTTCCTGCTCCGTTATCGACCTGGCTGTGGCTGACGTTCCTGCTCCGTTACCGACCTGGCTGTGGCTGACGTTCCTGCTCCGTTACCGACCTGGCTGTGGCTGACGTTCCTGATCGAGGGATCCCTGGTTCCGGTCATCGCTGCCGGTTGCTCATCAGTTCCTGAGTTCCTGTGTTCCAGATCGCCCGACGGCGACATTCTGAACTGTAGTAGTGGGGCTCCGTTCATTCACTCTCATTGGCGCTGCACTGTGGCCTTCGTTTACCGAGCTGTTGTATGCTAGCTGAGCTGCCCCTCTGTGGCTGTACAGGCCCGTTCCAGTTACTGTGTGTGTTGCCTACATTGCAGAGCCGAATACACTTACCAAGCTTTGTTATACGATCAGAGCCGCTTACACTGTCCGAGCTGCGCTTTGTACCTAGTCTGTCCGTGGCTTTAGCAGAGCAGTTTAGTTCCGGTACGTGGGTTACCGTGCATGCACCTCCCGGTGCAGTGGCCTCCGTTTGCTCTCGCTGTATGGTACTGATACGGCACCGGAAGGGTGTCTGGGCGCTAGTCATTGCTCGTGTGTATCTCATTCATCGCATTCCTGTGCATGGCTCGCTGTGGCTGGCATAGTGTTAACCTGTTGGCACCTAGTGGGTGACCTGGCTCTGATCTCATTTGGCTCACAACAGTACTCCTGTACGTTCAAGGGCTTCACCGGTTCCGTTTACCAGTTCTGCTAGCACTCATCCATTCACTCCTCCTGGAGTTCTCTCAGCTCTGATTGCTTATGCAGTCTCCTTGGGCGTCCTTTTGTAACAGCTATATGAGAGTGATTTGAGCAAGCCTACTACTGATCGTGTATTCTTCCAGAGACTTCTTGGTTCAGCTGGGCGTTGTCAGCCTACCATCATTGTGACTGATCAGTGGGTTATTCCTTAACCCTTGTCTATCCTGCTATACAGTATTATTCCATATTTCGTTTATTACTGCTTTATACCAGTCTGTATATGCCTGACCTGGCCCCCAGGGGCACTATTCCTGATTTTCAGTTCAAATAAACTGTGTTTTTACTTATACCTTGTCTGAGTGTCAGAAAACCGTAACATAGAGTTACTCTTGATTTCGAAAAAGTGATGTTACAGTTTTGGGATTGTAAGCATTTATGGTCAGGCTGATGTTGATGGGGAGGATATTTTCTATGAGATTGTCAGCATTGACAGTCTTAAATTCTCCTTGTTGTCATATGCATTTGAAGCAGGAGGTCAAAGCAGACTTGTGGGCTTGGGAATCCTTTCTTGGCCTGTATAATGGTAGAACATTGTGGCAAAGTGAATTTATTCAAAATACAGAATTAGACCTGTTCACTGATGCAGCAGAGATTGCAGCTTATGGAGTGTTCTGGAATGAACACTGGAGTTCACAATGTTAGCCTGAGGGGTTAGTGGATTTAGGATACATGAAAAATATAGTACTTTTAGAACGTTTCCCTATTGTTTTGTCTCTTGAGCTATGGAGGGGTGATTTTGCTGTAGACTGAGATTGTATGGGTTTATTGCTAGCTGTTAACTAATTGCTTTCTAAATATAAACCAATAGTCACTTTATTAACCCCTTAATGATGTATGACATGCCAGGAATGTCACGCTGGTCTGGACGTTAAGGACTGGGGACTGTCCTGGCACATCTGGGATCATGGTGCGGATACACTCATATCTGTGATAATATAGTGTTTTCTTTGTCTTGATTACAGATATAGAGATCTAAGGAGTTGGCCCCATCTTGAGACTCCAAAGGCTTGTGGGATCCTTCGCAACAATGAGAATATGAAATAGATGTTTTCTTTTATTTAAAATATATTGGCTGATTCTACTTGTGCTGGTTATATGGGGGCGTGGAATACATGGTATGGCTTTATGGTTAAGAACCAAATTTACTTTTAAAAGTAAAGTGTGTACTAGAATTGGTTAATCTTCACTTTGCCTCAATTTCCAGAATTGAGGGGGTTTTGAACACACTGGTATTTGTCTCTGATGAAGCCTGCGCGTATGGGTGAATATGTGATATGACTCCATAAAGTTTGGGTGATATAATCTGAATGGCCACTACTATTGCCACACCTGTTTACTAGAATGCTACCTATACACCCATAAGTCTGCTCAGCAATATATGAGAATTCCAGATGTTGTCTGGTACTAAGACACAGTGAGTTAACGATGTTGAAATTGATTAGGGTCCACTTCATTTGTGGGTAACATTCTCTAGTATTTTTTTTAATTTCTGATGCACCACATGCTTTTGTGCTGGTAGATGATAATGCTGGACACTTTTTGATATACATCTAATGGTTACAGTATATAATTGTGGTGCATTAGCTCCAGCAATAGAGGATTTTTTTCTGTTAGCATATTTATTTCTTTTTTTATATGGTTTAATCCTCATTTTTTAAGATCTTAGTAGCCATACAATATTCTGTTGTATTCTTGTATACATGTTTATGTAGTCTGGTCATGGTTAGTTATAGTGGTTCGCTGGCCAGTCTGTAGGATTGGTGATAATCATTTCTTTTTGTCAGCTTACCCATACCATGAATTTAATATACACTTTGATGTGATTGTTGCTCTGCGTATGGACTAATCCACATCTGGTTTTTATAGTTCAAGTTCATTATAACAACGCCAGCCTCAATATTATATGCATTAGGTCTATTGTTTTGGGAAGCAATTATGTTATTTTGAATTAATTTAGAACAAGTGTCCCTAATCTAAGGACTGGTTTTTGTATCATGACATTTTTCAAGTGAAGTGTTTTTATGCCTACTTTGCTACTATTCCCCACCCTTTCTTTTATTCAAGATATAAATTAAGTTATTTGTGTTTTTACTTTATATCCTATCCCTTTTTTTGTCAGAATTGCTGTTGTTTCACTATAGGGGGGGTATGTGAGTAGTTTTCTTTAATCATATTGTGTATATAGCTCACCTGATACTAGGAGGCCTATACATCTGGAAGCAATGAAAAAAATCGGTTCAGTATTAGGGGATATATGCACATCTGGTTATGAAACTTTGTTGTTCAAAATTATTTTTTTCATCTCCATTTTGGTAAAGGATGTATCAGTAGATGGGAGTAATGTCATGGGCCATATCAGGAAATCAAAAACAGACAAAGAGGGTAAAGATGTGTTTGTAAATTTAAATAAATGGGTGGAATCTGAAATATACCCAGTTTATGTTGTTTTTTAATTTTTATTGTTTAGACCAAGGGTAGTCTGTTTCTTCTCACCCATTAAGGAGAGTCGTAGCCACTGAAGCATCTAGACTGGATCTTAACCCTTCGAGTGCCAGAGGAGTGCAAAGCAATGCGTTTCATACCCCTCTGGCACTCAAAGTTAAAGAGGATATCAGTAAAAGGTTGGGTAGGTGGTGTTCGTTTAGGTTTCAACTGTATTTTAGACCTTATCTGTTGATATGAATAAGTTCAATGTAAGTTGTAGTTTTATGTTCTTGTCTAGGTACCAGTCATTATGGCTCATTCTTTTATTTTTTTAGGAATTGTTGAGGGCCAAGAATAGCAGGTATAGTGAAAACCTGACAATGGATCATATTAAGGCTAGAGCAATGGGGCATAGGATTAAAGGTCTCACATAGGTTAGCCTTTTAAATTAAGTGCAATGGTGTATGCCAAATTTCCTCATTTCAGACAATATCATCCTCCACATTCGGGGTAATGATGTTGGGCATATAAAATCTATAAAAATATTCTTGTGGTTAAGAGAAATTTTGATCAAAATTGGGAGTTGGGAGCAGGGCCGGATTTACATCTCAGGAGCCTGTAGGCACAGAAATCTGAAGCACCCCCCCCCCACTGGCCATCTCCACTGGACACCTCTACAATGCTCCTAATCTCCACATTGCCCCATCATCTCCATATTGCCCTCACATTGCCCAACGTGCCCCCCATCAGCTCTATATTGCCCTCACATTGCCCCATCATCTCCACATTGCCCCCATCAGCTCCAACATGCCCCCATCAGCTCTAGATTGCCCTCACATTGCCCCCATCATCTCTACATTGCCCCCATCAGCTCCAATTTGCCCCCATCATCTCTATATTGCCCTCACCTTGCCCCCATGAGATGATGTCATCTCCCAGTGCTCTGCATTACTAAAGAGCTCACAAGGGAGCTCAGCAGCTACAGGTCTGTGCCGAAGGAGGCACAGACCTGACCGGGTGGGGGGTTAGTGCCCGCAGCAAGGATAATTAAAAAAATCCATTGATTAAAAAAAAAAAACGGGTCCCAATGACAGGCGCCCCTCTGTGGGGTGTGCCTGTAGGCAGATGCCTACTCTGCCTTATTAGAAATCCGGCCCTGGTTGGGAGGTGGTCTACATGTGAGAGGACATGGATGATAAAAAGGGCCTCTTGGCAACCAACAGTCACTGAGAAAAGCTCAGAAATCAATGGATAACGTATGTCCTTGGTAAAGGGAGCATACTGGGATAAGAGGTATAAAAGGGGGTGCTTCAGGTGGTGGAGCTAGTCTGTCTGAAGCAAACAGATGCAGAAACAACCCCTTCTTCCCTTCCCCTGTAATGATATGACTAATGTTATGTAATACAAAGAAAAAAGGATTATTGTCATAGCATAATGGTGGTTACAGAGGCTTGGCTCATGGCTTTGTGGCTGGGCCAAGTGAATAAAATAAACAATTTGTAACCCTTTAGGTTCTCAGAGCTAAAGATGAACATTAATAGTATGAGTTACAAATATGTGTGATGTTATTGACTTAATAAAAACATACTGAGGCCTTACCCCCACTTCTCAGTGTTTGTTTTATTTGTTACTAGTTGAAGAGCCCGTGTACATGGGTCACAGTGCCATCCAGCAACAGCCACAGTGCAGTCATGCACAGTAGAGACTGTCTGAGCCACGGCTGATACGGAGCAGGGCGCTCTAAATTCAGACCGTAGTTGAGGACTATGGTCTGAATTCGGAGCCCTGCTCTGGTATCAGCTGTGGCGCGGGCAATCTGTAGTGCGTATGCCAGCTTCTGACAAAAAATTTAGCGAATTATTATATAGAATGATCTTATATATTAAGGGTTGTTTAAAGGAATAGTAATAAAAGCAGCTCCAATTAATCTTCATTAATTTTGGGCCATGGAGAGTGTTATTTCAATACTGAGTTGTAGTTCAAGAGTAATGGAATGATAAAGTATCCCCCTCCCACCCCTTTTACTGATGTAACACTGCTCACCTCAGAGCAGCAAGACTGGCCAGATGGATCGCAGAGAGGGACAATTTTCATTGAGCATAAGGGAAAACCTGAAAAAACTTGTCAAGGGGAGCAGCGTTTTCTTTATGGTCACAGTAAGAAGATTGTCTCTTGCTGTGAGTTGTCTGGTCAAGCGACCAGTTTCCACATCTGAGGGGAGGTGGTTTACACTAGGTAAAAGGGGCGGGAGGGTGATACTTTATCATTCAATTACTCTTGAACTACAACTCTGAAAGTATTGAAATAACACTCTCCACAGCCCAAATACTATGAAGAATAATTGGAGCTGATGCTTTTGTTCAACATTACTATGCCTTTCCCATGGACTAGACTGAGGGGAGAAAAAAAGAGGAAAGAAAGATTATGTAGAAGAAGGACAGTGACTTGAAGTGGACAGAGAGATTAACAGAGATGCTTCTGGAGCTCCTGTTAGTTTGGCAGTAAAAGCTGATATAGTAAATTCATTCTTAAACACTCCAGTGTTAAAATGTACTTACTATTTCAGAATACACTGTGATCTCATGCTCTCATTTAAGTCATCCATTCTTAGCTTTCTTGTCATTATGGAAAAATTATTACACACTCGTATAGCGTAAGAACATTGATTTTTTTAGGGTTACTACGGGGGAAGCATACTGGACTGTTCAACATCCATAGATCCCTTCTGAGAGGCTGGCAGCCACAGCCATTCATTGAGAAACCGTCTCTATCTCTCTTCTCCCAGGGGTTGGATTATAGTAGCTGGTTACCTCTGATTGGCCTGTTTCTTAGCACTTCTGTATGCTGCCTGGGTCCACATACCATGGAGTTAAGTGAGTTAGCAAAGGAACAGTGAGAGAGGTAAAAAAAGTTAATCACCTCTCCCACACATAAGTTTTGCAGCCGTGCTGATGAAGGGAGGACGGTATATATATATATATATATATATATATATATATATATATATATATGTAGTAAAAGCATGCTAGACAAGGTAACTTAAGACACTGGTGGTCCCAAGCAGCTGCTTGTTATGACTACATATAGCCCTGCCATTGGCCCCATTGGTAGTCACAAAACAACACACAGACTGACACCCCAGGCTTGTTCTCTTGGTAGTCACAAAACCACACATACACTGTCTGACAACTCAGCCTTGTTCTATTAACTACTGGTAGTCATGGGACCAAACATGAATTCTCTGACTACACAGCCTTGTTCCACTGACCACTGATAGCGACAGAACCACACATACACTGTCTGCTACACCAGCCTTGTTCCAGTGTCCCACTGGTAGTCACATAACCACACAGCACACTCTATATGCCACTCTATATGCCACCCCAGCATTTTTCTGCTGTCACAGAACCACACATATGTTGTCTCATACAACGGCCTTATTTTACTGGTAGCTACAGAACCAAACATGATTTATCTGTCCCAAACCTTTTTCCACTGCCTATTGGTAGTCTCAGAACCACACATACACTGTAACACCTCACCTAAGAATTTGGAGTGCATGTTCTCTCACTGCTGCTCAGATCTCCCTTCTCCCCACCGTATACAATATCAATGATGTGGGGCAAGGCAATTTCAAAAACAGGCCTCAGTGTTAATACGGCTTCACGGAAAGGCCTATGGAATCATCAGTCAGATGCTCCCTTGTTACATTGATGATGCCACCTCAATGCTTTTCTTAAGTTATACAGAACTAGAACAGGCTCTCATGTTCCTCCACCCTTATTGAGCCATTGCTGCATAGTTTGTGATAAGTTCAGCATGGATGGAAAGACACATGGGTTGACTTTAGCTCTGTATCATTTTACCAAAGCAGTGTAGTGGAACCTCTGTAATAGACAAGCAACAAATTGATTAATACACTGGCACTTACTTCTTTGTATTTGTGTGCACTCCGAAAAAGGATCCACTAAGTCAGTGGACCCACAGAAAGATTCCCTTTGTCTGTGGGCCAGTCCGATCCTTCTTTCTGTGTTTAAAGTAAATAATAGCTCTGTCCTTTTCTCTACAGTAGAGCTACACACTGTTCAATCCCCTTGCTTCAAATAATGTCAGCCACCATCCACCTACAGTCCCCCATAGATAGTCACTTACACATCCACCACCCCATTGGTAAACTCACTCTCCCTCATTCCTCTCTTTTGACCACTCTTGGAGTGGTGAAAAAGAAGGGGATGAGGAACAGTAAACTTACTGAAAGGGTGGTGGATGCAGTGGCTGGCCAGCCAAGGGGAGTTGAAGGTGGAATGGTGGCTGTCATATAATCAGGATGGATGGGATGAGCAGAGAGCAGCACTACTGGCTGAAAGAAGAAGGGAGGAAAATAGATACCTGAATGTGTTTTAACGGAACAGGTCCATGTGCTAAAAAGGGGGTGATGAAGGCTCAGAACCAGAAATGTTACCATGTGACTTACCTTATATATCTTATATATTCTTTGTAATTCACATATAGACATGATCTGTCTATCCATCTGACTATCAGACATTGTGTATTTTTACTATACTACAAAAAAACAGAAATGTCTAATCAAACATTTGTTGATTGATTGAGCTCGATCAAACAACACATTATATATAAAAATGTTGATTGTGCTTATGAAGTGCTCTTGTTCAAACATAATAGAGGGTAGAAAAGGACAGTTCTGCATGCAAAGTGTGAAGCAATCTTGAGCAAACAAAAGATTAAACAAAAAAAGTTTATTGTGCATGTGATAGAACAAAATATTGTTAAAAACAAGTTGTGGCTCATGTGTACAAAACATGTAAACAAAAATGTTGACATATGTGGAGCACAGACAGACTAGACAAGAAAAATCAATTGTGCGAGTGAAGCAAGCTTTACTGACAAGCATTACATTAAAAAAGAGTTGGTAGTGTGCACAAAGTGTTCAATCAAACTAAGCAATGTTGATGAAAAACACTGTCAACTGTATGTGTGAAGTGTACTCTTTTGAACAAAAATATTACATTTTAATTGAGCAAGCATGCTTGATAAAAATAAAGTCATTGAGAAGTACACTTTGTCAAACAAAATATGATCAAAATTATAAAGTAAAAATTATATTAACGCTGACATTACAATTGTTACATGTTGTTTAAGTCATTTTTTAAATTAAGAAAACTAGTTTTTGAGTTATTTAGATTTCTAGATCATCTAATTAAGGTATGTCTTACGGAATTTGTCTTGGCCCTTTATTTCCTACCACTCTTAGTGACACTGGGCTATAGACATGTGCGAATTCATTCAGAGACATTCGGATTTCGTTGAAAATGGGGTAATTCGGAGACATTCGGCCAATCCGAAACTCAAGGGTCATTCGGAAAAAACGATCCGACTCCGAACAGCCCAGGTCCGAAATTCGTCGAAACTTTTGGAAGTTTCAGCAATCGACACATTTCCAAAAGTTTTGACTACTTTTGACCAGGACTTTTTTGTACTTCCTGTGCACGCTCAATTACTTTCCCTCCATAATTTTCCCTCCATGTCTCTAGTCCAATTCCATTCTCCGTTTCATGCACTACTTCCCTCTTTTGTCTGTATTCGAATAGCCTTCTTCGTTTCATGATGGGGGTTGGACTAATGACACAGTCACACAGACAGACAGCCTGCATTTCCTCATTGCGTTGTTGGAGCTCAGAGAGAGAAGAGATTAGAGAGTGTACAGTTGTTGTGTAGGCAGGCAGGTAGCATCAGGCTAGGCATAGGTAGGCAGCCAGCATTAGTTCCAGTTATTGCCACTGCAAGAGCAAGTAATATTTGTTCCTGTGCAAAATATAAAAAAATATTAGGTATTTGTTCAAATACAGGGCCGTCCCTTACACGGGTCCCAGTGGGTCCATGGACCCAGGCGGCACTTTGACAGGGGCGGCAATTTGCCGTCCCATAGCATGTTTATTTTGTGCTCTTCCGTCAGTTCTGTGTTGCAGGGTGTCCCATCAGTGTGACTGTCAGCAGCCGGGCAGCCCTATACTCACTCAGTGGCGATGCCTGCTGGCTGCTTCAGTGACGTGAATTATGCGATAGTGAAACATTATGCCTATTTTGTATTGTTTATCGCCCACCTAAAGTCAAGACTTGAGTAAATAGGTCTACCGTCCCAGATTTGCTAGAGAGGTTTTACAAATACAGGAGGGTGCCCCCTGTACAAATTGAGTCTAAACATTTGGGATCCCTAGTATGAGTGCACAACAGTGCATGATGTGTCCTGAACAGGATTGCTGTGAGGTGTCTCCACCCAGAAGGTGCTGGCCGGGCTGAGCTTCAACATTGTGATGAGTGACCAACTAAGAGCATCATGCCAGACTTAATCTGCAGCCATAGCATCACCCCCTCCTACTCTCCGGGTCCCGCTGACTGGCAATAACAGGTGAGTCACTAAGAGATCTGAAGCCTTTCTGGAAGTCCTTTCGCTTGGAAAGGGGCTAGGTATTACTTGGGGGAGTTGCCTCGTGTGTAAATAATTTCTAGGTGGGAGATGAATGTGCATCACTTATGTGTTTCCTAACAGTAGTTAGAATACAACTCCCATCATCCCCTGATTATGACGTTGGGAAATGCCCAGCAATTACCGTAGAGCCCTGTATTGCACAGTCACGGAAAACGGTGATATTGCTATACTAAGACAATGCTGTGGACCCCTCTTCAGAATAGATGTCAAGCATTTTTTTTTATTTCTCTCCTGTGTTGCAGTTTGTTCACAACAGAATGTCTCAATTTTTCTTTTTAACACATTACATCTATCACATTACAATCATTGATGTTTATTCTTGATGTAGTATGAAACACTACAATGTATATACACATAGAGTTATCTGATATGAGGGGAAATCAGGATAGGAAAACGCGAGAGAGGAAAATTGGTTACTAAAGAGGGACAGTAGGGTAGGAGGCTGCTACCAGAAAATGAAACCTTAATCTTTACCCATGTACTAACATAGAATGTGACATGTAGTTTGTCCATGTTCGAGTTGACCACTTATGTTGAGTAGGATGTGACAGGCATGGGTTTTCGATGTTCGAGCATATGCTATATTGAAGGACAGGCATGGGGTTTCGATGTTCGAACATATGCTATATTGAAGGACAGGCATGGGGTTTCGATGTTCGAACATGCTAAACTGAATGACAGGCATGGGTTCTCGATGTTCGATCTTTGCATTGTGACTGGCATCCCATGCTGGAGTAGAGGTGACATGCACAGACTGGCAATGTACGACAATGTCCTTTTTTGGGATGGATCTTTTTCTAAATGCACACCCTGTCTGCAAAGAATGATAGCAGCATGCACGGAGGCGCACTGCTATAATTTAACCCATGTTAAATTCGGCCGAATAATTCGGAATGGATCAGAATTTCGTCCGAATCGAATAGGCCCGGTCCGAAATTAGGATCATCCGAATTAGAAAAAAAAAAATTTGTCCGAATTCGAATTTTACCAAAAATTTTGCCCGTGCACAAGTCTAGGCTATGCACTGAAAGGGTTAAGTGTCAATGGGGTGAATATGCTATTCTGCCAGAGCTGCACCACTGGCATTAATCTCTTCTAGTGGTTGCACTTTATCAGCACAGTAGTGCAAAACAGCAGACACACTGCAGTCATGAAGACTTTAATACCAGAGTGCCCCTTAAAGGGATAGTAATGCTTACATTTCACTTTATATAATATTTCAGGTATTAAAAAAAATAAGTAGATCTGTGTAAGTCTGATCTCTCAAACCTTTATGGTCATTTGACTGGATGGCGGCTCTTCAGCAGAGCCGATATCATGCTATTTTGAAATAAATACTTAATTGGAACAAATGAAGTATTTATTTCAAAATAGCGTGATTACGGCTCTGCTGAAGAGCCACAGCCTGATCCCAGGACCAGCATCTCCTGCTGTCAGCTAGATGGAGGGGGTAACTAGCGAGTTATATCTCTCAAACCATAAAGGTATGAGAGATAAGACTTACACAGATCTACTTACTTTTTTATTGCCTGCAATATTAAATATAGTGAAATGTAAACATTACTATCCCTTTAAACTCCAGAACATGTACAGAATATGGTTTAAAGTTAATTTTTTTTTGCAAGATGCAGTGGAAATGCATTCCATGAAATACCCATACACTACCTTGCTGCCTTTCCCTTGACAGAAGCAGTGTTAGGGGGAGAATTTCTAGTGTAAGTAGCTTGTAAACTGGCATTAGGCAGGAGTATGGCTAGAAAATAAATTCCAGGGACTGGAATCGCATTTGTACATTTCCTCCAATAAATGGGAGAGGTAACGCAGGGTGAAGACAGGAAGTACCTGCACAGCATTCCTTAATTAGCATAATCTATATAAATCTAAATAACTCATAAACCAACCTTCTAAATAAAACATAGCTCATTCAACATATAGGAGATTTTGAAAGCCCTTTCAAAATTACCAAAGTTGTTTTTAGGGGACTCCATGATTTACCTTTGCTTGTATTTAAATAAGGTAAATTCTGATCTTCTGCATTCTGTCATCCACAAAGCATGATTTGAGAGGAGAATTAAAACAATGGCTTTAATTTAAGATAATTTACTTTAAGAACATCTACTGTAATGCCATCTCTATAACAAAGAAATGAAATCAACACATATAAGGTAAAACAAACATCTTTGAGACATACATCAAACAATGATAAACGGGAATAATAACAATTAGTTCTGACTTATTCTACAGTGATCACAAGCAAAGCAGTGATCTTCGTTTTATAAACTCCATATAATAAGACAGAATAAAGAGAGATTACCTAATTTGAGACAATCTGTCTGTCTAGTATATGCCAAAAGTCCATTTTAATGATTCTTTCAACTCTGATTGATGCTGAGCATTTGCTTAGCAATTTTCTTTTGTTGTTGCTGTGCTTTCGTATGATGAGGGTTAAGTGACTATGAAGGGGGTGGAGAGGGAATCCCAGGCTGGAACTTGAGCTTGTTCAGCTGAGAAGGAAGATTTTAGAGGAGATGCAGACGTAATAATACAGCTCTGCAAGGAGCTTCTCTGGATGAGAAAGAAAGTCAAAGGCTGGGAGGAATCTCCACGTTTGCCCATAGGAAGGACATTTTAGCCATGCATGTTACTCTGTCCCGCAGGGTAAGTGCACAGGTCCCACATGGGCACCTTCCTACTCTCATTGTGCCTGGTTGTCAGTGAACCGGTCACTGCAATCTTAACTCAGCAAAACTGATGTACTGAGAAGAACTGGAGTAATTATGGAACAAACCAATCAGCATAGTAGGGGACAAATAAAAAATCCCACAACTGCAGTTGAATAAATGGACTTTTTAACCCACTGAATGCTAGAGTGGTCTCTAACACATTATGAAACAATGCATTAGAGATCTCGGCAGCTTTCAAGTTGTTAAAAGCCCCATATAAATTAAAGGGATTTTATATTTGTCCCCTACGGCTTGCTGCAGAATGACTCTCGTTCTTCCTAGTTATTCAGCCTCAGTGAGACATATGTGTAAAAGTAAAAGTGGAACAATTATGGCTTGAAACAAATGCACAATATGTATACAATTACCCCACTGGTGCTCGAAAACTCTCAAGTGCATTGCTTCAGAACATGTTGGAGACCTTTCAATGGGGTAAAAAGTTCAAATGACTTCAACACAAATCTTTATTTCTAACATATTGTGCAATTGTCTTGACTCAGAATTTCTCTACTTATGCCCCTTATGTGTTTTAGGAGAATAACATCATTAGAATGTATGGAAACAACTGATGAGCATATACAGAGATAATACTATCTTGCTGTAAGACAAAGGGTATTCCACCAATGTCTGTATTTTGTTTCTATATAGGGATCATTGAAATGGAAATGATAGCAAGGCGTAATGTATGAGCTCTGTGTTCGTTTTAAATGTCTGCAAGTATTTGTTACCAGAAATGCATTCTATCACTGTGTCCTTATCCTCTCTTAAAGAGAAACAATAAAGGGCCGTAAGTAAGAATGTCTAGTGGAGTCCACATTTCCACTTGATTAATGTCCCTACATGTAAGAGAGTCACACAGATTATGTTAGATTATTTCTCCTACGCATATCAAATAATTTCAATTATTTTTGCTTAGTTATTCAGTACTGACCTCTGAAGATCAGAGGGTGCTTAACTAAGGCAAGCACATATTCCCTTAACCCTTTGAGTGCCAAAGAGGTATCCGATGCATTGCAACTCAATGCATTGGATACCCCTCTGGTACTCAAAGAGTTAAATCAGGGTTGTTTATAAAAAAAACACATTGCAGGGTACCACCGATTCCTGTGCAATCCTGTACAATGAGATTTTCATAAACATCCCTGATTTAAAAGGGTCATCTTATTTGGACCATATTAGGAAGCAATGTGTTGCATACCCCTCTGGCACTGAAAGGGTTAAAAACCTGTAAACTGTCATCTGTCATCCATTTTGGAATGATACATGGATTTTGTCCTGCAGAAAATCTCCCAAAAGAAAAACAAACAAACAAACTAAACCCCTCTCTAGTCATTTTAAAGGAATGCAGAGCTGTCTATGGATTTTTAAAATAATGTTTTTGTTGGATCACTTAAATCTTTGAGTGTCAATGTTGCACACAGCCCTGGCATTCACAAGGTTAAACAATTTGCTATGTATGTTAAGTAGCACTATATCTGCATTACGGTGTAGTTTGTATAAAGAAGGCAAATGTGCAATGTAGATTTTTGACATAAGTGTTAACTATTATCACATTACTTATAACTAATTAATTAATTGGAAAGGACTACAAAGTGTGCTTGCAAACCAGACACACATTTTAGACCTTTCCAATGAATTAAATCTTTAGCAATAATGTGATTTCGGCTCTGCTGCAGAGCCTCCTCGCGTCGGACGACTCGATTCTCCTGCTGTCAGCTTTACAGCTGACATCAGGAGAAGGGGAAGGAGGGGGGAACTTTGAATCCCTATATCTCTCAAACCATAGCAGTTTGAGAGATAGGTTTTGGAGCATATTCATTAATATTTTAAACTGTACAAAACTGGAAAATAATTTTTGGGATATTACTGTCCCTTTAAAGGTGCAGTAAACTTTTTTTTTTGTAAAGAGTATATATAAGCTGTTTCTTGTTCACTGTCCAACCCTGCCAAGAGTGGCAGGCTGGTGAAGATCACCTGTATACAGCAAATTGCTTTGGGGCAGTGATTTTGCCAGGCATGGTCAGGGGAGGGCATTCCTGACAAAATCGCTGCAAGGAGATTCTCAGGGGAGTCAAAGCCCCTTTGGCCACCTCTGTGAAAATTACTGCAGTTAGAGGAGTCAACACCATCAACATGCAGCTTTGTAGCAGTCCAGCAGTTTCCCAATATGAACTGTGCAGCATTTTCTAGGATATATATATATATCATCCAATTTACTGCATAGCCACCATGCTCCATTAATCTCTATGGGACAGACTGTTTGGGACATATGTCTGCAACCGCTCTATGTAACGAGTTGAGAGATGACTCTTTCTTCTTATCTCCCCTTGCCTAACTATCCAGTGGGCATCCCTTGTGTATTGGGAGTCTTGCGCGGATTTGGTTCTGCCTTTGGTACTCTGTATTGGGAAAACTACATTTCCCATAAACGCTTGTTTAGCGGGCTGTTCGCTGATTGGCTCCCTATTTGGTCGCCATTTTCTTTTTCCTTTTACATGAGTAGCATACACAGGGCTTGGTCTCCTCTACTGTCCTGCTCAGGTTAACTCTTTGCTTGCCAGATAAGTATATTTTAGGCTTTCTGGGGTGAATTCTTTAATCTGGGTAACAGTTTTTGTTTTTTTTCCTCTACTGTAAGACACTTTTCTCCTGTAAGGATGTCAGATCCATTAGGACATGGAGCTGGGTCTAAAGCTAAGGACTTGGGGCATCTTTGTCCCTAATGCCAAACGGGGCTTCCCAGAGAATATTCAGGTCACTTATGCCCTTTATGCGCTGTGGCCCCTGCTTTTCCACCATGGCCTTCCATCCATGAACAAGTGTCACTTTGGGTCAAGGACTTAAAGTACTCTATGGCACAGTTTCCTCCTTCTCTTCAGGGGTTCTTCAGTCCTGGAAGCCTTCCACTTCTTTTAGGAATGTGGCCTCTAAGGCCCCTGGAATTCCTGATTTCTCTGATTTCTCTGTGGAGGGTTCAGATGTTGAGTCTGAGGATGGTGTGTGTTCAGAAGGGGCTTCTTCCCAAATTCATGGCAATCCCTTTGAAGCTGACCCTGAACCCTCTGCTGAGGATCTCATTAAGGAGGTTTTAAACACTTTAAACAGGGCTCAACATTTCCACTCGCCAATGGCGAGTGAAAAGTTTGCCCTGGTGAGTAGAAATTCAGCCCTGGTGGGTACGTTATGGCTTGCAGTGGCGAGTAACTTTTCAGGTCTGGCTAGTAGCAAAGGACTTCAAATTTTAAGCCCTGCTTTAAACATTCCTTCTGCTCCTATAGAGCTTCAGTCTACATCTTTTAAAGGCACAAGAAATCCTGTTCTGTCTTTCCACCTAATCCCACTATGAATCAGATTATACGGGATGAGTGGAAGACTCCAGACAAGCATCTTAATCTTTCCAAGAGATTTTCTAAGCTGTAATCTCTTTTCTTACACAGCTTTGGCTCAGTGAGCTATACCTCCTCAGCTTGATTCCCCTATTTCCAGGCTTTCTAAATCCACTGCCTTGCCTGTTGTGGACACTTCAGGACTTAAGGATCTAACAGATAGAAAGTCTGAGGCCCTCTTGAAAGCTACTTTCACTGCCATTGGTGTATCCCTGAGGCCCACCTTGGCTTCTGCTTGGGTCAATAGGAATATTCTTTTTGGATTGAACAGCTAACTGACAAGGTTCATAAGGGGGCCCTTAAGGATGACCTTTTGTCCCTTTTGGCTAATATTTCTGAGGCACAGCACTATGTTACTGATGCTCTCTTTGATGCTATTAGGCTAGAAGCTAAGATCTCTGCTGTCTCGGTGGCTGCTAAGCATATGTTGTGGCTTAAAATCTGGTTTGCTGAATTGATTTCTAAGAAATCACTGATTTCTCTTCCTTTTCAGGGTACCTCTCTTTTTGGCCCAGAACTGAAGACCCTCATCAGTGAAGCCACTGGAGGCAAGAGTACCTAGTTGCCTTAGGTTCCTAAGTGCAACCCTTAGGCCAAGAGGCATCAACTTGTTTGTCTCAGCCAAAGCAGAGTGCATTGGGCGAACCCAGTGGCACCTCAGGCCCTGCGCTCCACCCCCAAGCCCAAACTGCAGTGGAGGTCTAAACACACCTCCACCAAACCCAAATCCTCTAAACCTTCTTCAGCATGACTTGCCGAACCCTGTTCCGCACATACCAGTGTATCACTTTTTAAGTACTTGGACAAGCTCTGTTGTGGATCAGTGGGTATTACAGGTGTTTCCAAAGGTTACAGGATTCCCTTTCAATCCCTGCCTCTCTTCAGGTTCTTCCATTCTCGCTCCCCTCATGGACAGGAAAAGCTCAGGCTCTCTTGGACAAGGGAGTTCTGGCTCTGGTCCCCCAACTGGAGAGAGGTTCTCATTTTTATTCCAACCTCTTTGTCGTTCCCAAGAAGGATGGTGTCTGCTGTCCTATCCTGGACTTGAAGAATCTCAATTTTTTTTGTGGTCAAACCTCACTACAAAATGGAGTCCTTGCTCTCTGTCATTGTAGCAATGTGTCCAGGGGAATTTCTGGCATCTCTAGATCTGCAGGATGCTTACCTGCACATCCCATTTCACCCAGAAAGTCAGAAGTACCTCAGGTTTTCTTGCAGCCTGGGACACTTCCAGTTCACTGATCTATCCTTTGGCCTCACCACGGCTCAGATCCTCCTTCAACATGGATGGATCCTGAATATGGACAAGTCTGCACCAGTTCCTTCTCAGAACTTGATCTTCCTTGTCCTTCGGTTTGACACTCTGCAGAGTATGGTCTATCTGACGGAGGATTCGGTTCAGCAGCTTACCTCGAAGGTGTCTTCAGCTCTGACATGGATCTCAGCTCCAGCAAGGAAGTTCTCTTCTCTGGTGGGGAAGATGATATCCACCATGGAAGCGGTGCCTTATGCGATGGCCCATGCCAGAGAGCTTCAAAGGTTTGTGATCTGAGTTTGCAGGGAAGATCCAAAACTTCTGGATCATCCTGTCTTCCTCCTTGCAGAAGTGAGACTGGGTCTCCACTAGTGGTTGGACCTCTCCAACCTGGAAAAAAGGAGGCCATTTTTGATCCCATACTGGACCATAGTGACAAGGGGCACCAGTCTGTTCGGGTGGGGTGCAGTCTTGGGTCACCTGAGTGTTCAGGGAAGTTTGTCATCGGAGGTGACTGTTCTAATCAACATCTTGGAGATCAGAGCGATATTTCATACTCTGTGGTATTGGTCTTCTCATCTCATGGGATGCCTGGTCCAAGTCCAGTCTGACAACAAGCAAGGAGGCACTAGAAGCTCCGCTGTTTGGTTTGAGGTCAAGGTTATTTTGGCTTGGGCAGAAGAACATGTACCTGCCATTTCCACTTTGCACATCCCAGACGTAGAAAAGGTCTTACAAGACTTCCTCAGTCTCCACACAGTGGACCCACTCCTAGTGCAGAAATGTGGTCTTCCTTGGATAGACTTGTTGGCCAACAGGGACAGCCAGAAAGCTCAGATCTTTTGCTTACACTCGAGGGATCTCCTGGCATTTGCGGTGGATGCCCTGTCAATTCTCTGGCGATTTCATCTGGCCTACATCTTTCCTCCACTTCCTCTCCTCCTCTCCCCAGCGTGCTGCGGAAGATTTGAATGGACGGGGCATCTGTCATCCTGACACCTCTTTCTTGGACCAGGCAACTTTGGTTCCCAGAATTGATGGCACTGTCTGCTCAGGAAGCGTTTCCTCTGCCATGCAGAGCAGAACTGCTCCTTCAGGGTTACCTATGGAAGGAAAATGTGGACCATCTAGCTTTGATGGCATGACTGTTGAAGCCTCCATCTTGAGGAAGAAAGGCTATTCTTTGGAAGTGGTCTCCACTATGATCCAATCTAGGAAACCAGTCTCATCTACGGCCTACCACAGGGTTTGGGCCATTTTCCATGCTTGCTGTGTGGACAGGGATCTGTCCTCTCAGGAGTTTGATCTCCTGGATATCCTTTGCTTTTTACAGGATGGCGTGGCCAAGGGTCTTAGCTCCTTGAAGGTGCAGACCTCAGCTCTCTCTGTCTTCTTTCAGAGATGCGTTGCCACCCTGTCGGATGTCAAAGTCTTCTTTCAGGGGGTTGCTCATGCTTTCCCTGCCTATAAGGCTCTTACTCCTCAGTGGGACATTAATCTGTTTTTGGGAGTCTTGCAACGGCCATCTTTTGAGTCTTTGGCTACCGTTCCTTCATTCTAACCTGCACACATAGAGGAGAATACATAGCTTCCTACATTGTTCTTATTTGATGGTCTATTCATAGTACTCCACTCAGTCAGCCATATTCCAATTGACATATAAGTCTTGGGGAAAAACCTATACAAAAGCAATAGCATAGGCTTGTAGACCTCTAAAGGCACACAGTATGTTAGTATACAACCAGACACATATGATGTGATGTAATTGCTTCATTATAAATGGTGACTTCTATCTGTATCTGAATAAGGTGATCAAACTTCCAGGGCAATGTAAAATGTAATTCTGTATGACAGAAAATTTTAACCTGGCATGGACATTAAAACATTAGCAATGTTTAAACATTACAGAGAAAGTGCATTGCTTTTGTCGCCTGTGTTTAAATGAACACAGCAAATTCCATCAACCTACATCTTTATTGCATTCATGCATTAATGTAGTAAAGATGCTGCAGGACAGATTTGCACTGTGACCTATGGAGCTGCCATAAGATCTTCCAGACTAACAACCATGGATGTTGTGATTCTTATTGAAACCAATTAAAGTCCCACTGAAACCTCCAATGAATGGCGACTCAAGTGGACAAACATAAGCCAATTATACTTGGCTGATGCTCATGCTTGTCTGCCATCAGCTACATCGCACTGCTGGAGGGATTACCGGAGGATCACAGGAGAAGGTGAATACTTTTCTGTTGTGAAAGTGTCCTACAGTCTTGACATATCTGAGATAAACAGTTCCTGTCAGAGCACTGCTCATATTTAGAATGCAGGACAATGGCGGGGACAGAGGGTAATATTTCCCTAACTTCATCCATGTGGTTTACCAAATGTCTACTCTTCTTCTCAGAAAAAGGGCTGGTATGAGGTTTAGTGGTATGACAGAGAAATACATTGCTTTTGGAATGGCAAATGTTAAATTAGAGTGAATGATCAGTCACACTTTGAAACTTTTCCTTGCTGTTAAATAGAAAGTAATGTTTAAGCATCACTCTCTCTTTAAGGTTGATGATTTTGTTATAATGTTATATTATGTTACTGTTATCATTGTATTCATGCATATATTGCTCTATTAGTTTTACCTGTCGTGTGTTTGTTTGGAAAATATCAATAAACTTTGATGTTCAAAATATGTAGTTTTCACGTTTAGCAGTTAATGGAATATGCCACTAGTATTTCAGTGCTTCATTGTTCTTTGTCCAGGAATTGCTAACAATTCCTTTTTTATTTTATTTATTTAATGAAAACTGAGGAACACAATATTTTAAACACGTTTCCATTTGTCTGTGTTCAGCAAAATGAAAATACAAGGCAGATTTCTGGCATAGGCCACTGTCGTTATTAGCATTGCTGACATATTATTATTACCACCTGTCTGTCCACCATAAGTTTCCTTACTTGTCTCCAGAGAGTGCTCACCCACAGCGATGCTGGGACAGTGAGAAATGACAGGATCTGTTGTTTCTCTTTTTCATTGTACATAGTGCTGTATATGCGAGATACTAATGTGACCATTCTCCAAGTTAATACAGGATCCATATGAACAAACATAAACTGCAGTATTGTGCTGTGTAGCCCTCCAAAATTACATTTTTCAAAAGCAGCTTGTTTTAAAGTGGAAGTCTAGTCACGTTATACAACCTTAACTTGCATCAAGTAGTACGGTATCAGAACAATAATCACTGAGGAACTTATTATCTTACAGGATGTAGGATCTTGAGCCTGTCCTGTTTTAACATTTACTAAGCCACTTTGTCAGCTTGGGTTTAGGGTTTTGTCTGATTAAAAATCCCATGTAAGGAAAATAGGAATCATAGTTCAACAACAGCTGGAAGGCTGGTTGCTCACTGTCCATATAAATCATTGCAATATGGGTACAGTGTTAGCCATAGAAAAAAGCAGGAGACTAGTAAAGTAAAAATTATACCTCTGTTGTCTGAGTGGCTCTAGGATGCAAGCTTTCAAGACAACTTTGGTCTCTTCTTCAGGCATAATAATTATATTCTTATTATGTCTGATGATACCCAATTGTCTTGAAAGCTTAGATCCTAGAGCCACTCAGTTTGTCAATAAAGGTATCATTTTTACTCTACCAGTGTCCTGCATATAAACTTAAACTGACATATAACGAAAAAAAGAAGAACAGCGCACAGTCCCTCTAAGTGTTATCCGCATTCAGTACAAGTAACTCTTATGACCCTTGCCCCCCTTCCATGTGGGTACTCACTTTTTTCAGAGGCTTCTCCTGCCTCTAAGATACACACTTCAGCTGGATCAGACCCCCAGCCCTGGTCAGTTTCCAAGGAATCGAACTCCTCCCCCTCTTCGAATCACTGCTTACCTCTCTTAGATCCCTTTGTGTTTAGTGCTCCGATCGTTGGTACAAAGGAGTATCTTTAACCCCTTAACGACCCTTGACGGTCATAGTACGTCAAGGGTCGATTCGACTTAACGACCGATGACGTACTATGACCGTCATCGAGTTCCGGGCTCCCCCCGCGGCTGCACGCCGTTCAGGGAGTCCGGAACGCAACGGAGCAAAAAAAAAAATTGCTCCGTGGTCGTTGAGTCGCGTCCGCGGCCGGATTCCCCGGTCGTTAAGGGGTTAAGGAATCTGATTACTGAGTCAAACTTAAATTGACCTGAGGTATCCAAGCAAGTATCCAGGGAATCGGATTATCATTAAAAGGAGTGATTTATTTGCATTATAATATAATATAAAACATGTTGCCACCAACAAGTAAAAAATATAATATTAATATTAATATTGATACTTCAAGTAGTTAATCTACCAACCCTCCAAGTGAAAGAAAACTGTAGAAGGACACTTATAGAGACGTTGTACCTTGTCTTATTCCATCCAAATAAAGATCTGGCTGCAGGAGATATATCCTTCTATTCAATTACGGAATTATTTAAAGTTTTCATACTCTGTTTTTTTAATTAAAATTATATAGCTTTGTGATTAGGGAGATTTGGAGTGCTTGATCACTTGTTTGGTTTTTAAACTGACATATTTCTAAGTTGAACAAATACATTTTTATCCATCTGGCAATACTTTTGTAACTGCAATTGGCATATGACATTATGGGTTAAATAGAGTTATTTTACCTCTTCCCAAAAATCACTCTATTTGACTTTTTCTTTCAATGTTAACAGGCCAGTTTCTGTGAGAGAAAATGTGCAAGGGTTTCATTGACTCACATATTTTGGAAGTATTCATAGCTGAGTTTCCATGGAAACCTGTTTGTTTTATGTGCTAAAGGCAAGGAAGAAAGGTTGTTAGAAAAGTAATGTTTTCAATAAAATGTCATTGAAACATGTACTGGCCAAAGGATTGATTCATTATTCCTATATTAAAGGAACATTTATACTAACATGCAACTTGACCGTAAAGGTTTCTATTGATAGAACTTAAGATCAATGATATTGCTTGTGCTGATTTTCAGATGGCTGTAGTAACTTGTAAGTACATTTTACCTTGCTCTCTTCACTTTCAGCTGTACAGTAGAGTAAAACCTCCTCTTCTGACAAAGAAGTGAGGAACCTACTGAGAAATAAAACAATATAATGTAGTGTAAGTTATTTTAGACAATATAGCTGCATATCTGTGTCATTCTTTCTTGTACATTTAAGCAGAAGGACATATATACTTATATGGCCCAATTCACTTAACCCTTTGAGTACCAGAGGGATATCCAAGCATTGCTATGCAATGCCTAGGATACCCCTCTGGCACTGAAATGATTAAACATGGCACACTGTGAAGACTCACATTACTTCCAGTGTAAGAAAAGAAGCTGGAACCAGCTGTCATTGACAAGCGAGGTCCCTTCTTACTGAAGCATACCAATCCCATCAGCTCTATCCAGATCCACCGCCTTTTAAATCCACTGTGAGTCACAGGATTGAAATGTGAAAGTGCACTGAGCTTTCAGTCAGTAGAGACAGCACATGACTACTATGGGTTGTAGGCCATTAGAGACTGATTCCTTTCTTACATTAAGAATGCTTATTCTGTCTGCAAAACAATACATAGTTTCTATTGTTACACTAAGCAAAAAACTGTGAAAACTTATTTAACAAACACAGTAAAAATGTGACATCGAACCCATTCTTTTAGATACCATAGACATATCTGCCATATTTCCCAGATTTCCAGATATAGTATGTGGTTCGGACTCCCTGGATCCTGCTGCCCCTATTTTGTCAAACATCTTTATATAACATGTTTATATAATTTCATTTAGTATATAATGTAGCTGTTGGTAAAGTCTGTTTTCCTGTATAAATACAGTTTATAGTCTGTTGTAGAAGGCTTTCTTCTGGAGCTAAAATACACAGTACAATGTACTACAAATTACACTGTAATTTGACTGCCCAGGGTAAAATTTTATATTCCCTAAGTTTTTGCTTTAATACATATGCTCCACCAAGGCTAATTCTCTCAGAGCAGACTTAAAGCGGAAGTATTATACAAATAATATTGGCACTCAATATATTCATTTTTAAAGTCAATATGTCCTCGTTATTGATGATACGCCACTTCTTTCCAATGAATCGGGCTGCACAGAGCTTACAAGGGAAGCTCTGTGCGCCTGCGCATTCAGGAACTTCCGGTTACCTTAAGGTAACCAAGTAGTATAACCAGCAATGCTGGCAGTGAATGGGACAGACAGAGCTGTCATTTCCTGTAAGATGTTTGCGCTCTGTCCTCTCATTCCTACTGAAGAAGCAGTGTATCAGCATTAACGCGGACATACTGAATTTAAAAACAGTAAGGATTTGCAAATCGCTAAGTTAGGAATATAGTGGGTGCCAATATTATTTGTATAATATTTCTGCTTAAAGATGCAATTCAATAAGCTACAGTGGCACAATTCTAAACCCACTGCACTCTAGAGGACAAATAAAAATTCCACAAATTCACATTGATTTAAATGGGCTTTAAACCACCTGTATGTTAGAAAAGTCTCAAACAAATTGACTTTGCAATGTATTGGAATCACCTCTTGCATTCAAGGGATTAAAATTACCATGTAAATCAAACAGTGATTTAATTTCTCTATGGTACAGAGGGTTTGCTCCAGATTTGTACATTAGCTCATTGAATTGCACCTTGAGTAACTAGCAGTGCAGCTCCTATCAGCCATTTTGTGTCAGAAAAGTGCCCCTCCAATGACTGGTAGGCCATCACAAATGTCTAAGTCTAAGACAGAAGTCACAGTCGTTAGAATTTGTAAGGGCAGTATTCATCAAGCTCATCTTACTGACATTTTAATTTTTATGGATCATTTTCAAACACGACAGATTTACTTTTGAAAATACTGTCCTTCTTTTACCACCTTTACCACCAGCTCAAGAGCTGACAATGTTTGGGATTATGATGACTTTTTGAGCATGCCCTTAGTGTGCTCTGGAGTCCTCATTCTGGGACTCTGAATTGTCCCGGATGGGGACTGCTTGTTACACGAGACATACTTTTAAAGTAAGGGACTGTCCTGAGCAATATGCTCGAGAGGCTACATAATGGATTCTGCATTGTTTGTATTTGTTTGAAACATATTTCACTTATAATATGGCTAGATTTAAGGAGTGGTGGTAATGGCAAGGCAGAAGAAGTGTTAAGGAAGAGTGTTTGTTACTATTAATAAACGAAGGCTTACTATGCCTTTCTGACTGTTATCCTCCTTATAGGGTTTTTGCATTGATTTGGAAGTCATTACACTTTTTGGTGGTTAAGCTGAGGAATTATTATAAGGAGAGGGAAACGTGCCATTTAATTTGAATACATACTTGTAATTTTGAATAAATGCTTGTCTTCTACCCTTACATGTATTATGACTTTTCTGTATTGTGCCCATAGTTAAAGTTTGAACAGCACTTAAAGTGCTGTTGTTAATACTGTAGTCAAAGGAAACTGTTTTTTTTTTAAATCTAAGTACTTTAAAAGATATACTATGTTCTGTGCTGTGCACTTCTGCATAATGTGCACAGCACAGCTCTTCTTCTCCTCCCACCTCCCACCCAGCTGCCCCTGGGAGTGCGTTCACGCTACCCTTCAGTGTTCTGTGAACGGCTTCTATCATTATATAAAGCTCCAGTTAGCATTATACTGAAGTTGCAACCTCAGTATAATGCTAACTGGCGTCTGCTATAACGATAGAAGCCGTTCACAGCACATCAAAGGGAAGCATGAACACGCTCTCTGAGGCAGCTGGGAGGGAGGTGTGAGGAGAATTAGGCAGTCAAGCAGAGCTGTGCCAGCTTGAGGGTAGTATATCTTTTAAACTACTTATTAAAAAAAACAAACAAACAGCTTTTCTATGACTACTGTATTAACAACAGCTATGGTAAAAAAAAAAAATTTATAAGGCGATACATCCCGCTTAATGCAGATTTTTTTTTAATGCTTATAACATTGTAGTAACAAATTCAGGTGAAGTTTATGAATCCAGAAGTCATTGCCTGTTCCTCACAAACCCTACAAATATTGTATAATTCTGTTCAGTAGTTTAGTAGTAAGACGGTGTGGAAAAAGCTGGTAGTTTCCCAGAATAAAGTTGGATGCCATGGAGAAAATGCTGTTATGGCTGTAGACAAGCCTTCCTAAGGGATAGACACCAAATTTCACTTGTAGGTAGATGTTATGGTAAACTATATGCGTTTGTTTAAAATGCTAAAATATGTGCTTCCATTTCTGAAATATTTAGGTATAAAGTTACAGTTTTGTACATGCTCAGTATGTTTTTTTAAAAAACGAAGATAGAAGTTAATATCCGATGAGCATGTGGAGAGTAGACTTTGGCTGACCCAAATCACAGTCCAACAGATTAATAAAGTACATATCAAGTTGATCAAATATGCAAATCTTTCTTGATCGATCAAAAAAGAAAAATGCAAGGTCAAGGAATAAGGATCTGAGTCTTCGTTGAACTTCACAATACGTGCTTGATAAAGCAAAACATAAACCAACCAGAACTATGTGCTTTAAACCTGCATGGTCAATCGAATAATCCAGAAAAAATCTTATTAAATGGAAAAAAATAACTTAAACTGTAGACATTAAAATGTAAAGCTCCTTTTCACTATTTCATTATTTCCCACTAATGTAAAACTAAACATGGAAATTCACAATTAAAGTACTTCCCATAACCCACTTTACTTGCATTCAATGTTATTGTCGCTCCCATTCACCTGTGACCCCTTCTCCTCATTGGTCTGCACTCCTTTATGTACCTGCTCTGCCATCTTACCTGTGCTTTATCTTCGTGCCTCGTGTCTCAGAGTTGAAACTTCTGATTCAGATTTTCCAGATTTCCCGTGTTCTGAATCTGACCTGTCTTGACCTTGCTCCTTGTCTGCTGATTATTTCTACTTCCTTTCAACTTCGACCTGGCTAGCCCCTCGACCTTGCTTCAGTCTCATCCCTTGGATCTTCTTGTTTGGTTCCAACAGCGTGATTCGACCTTCACGTAGCCTACAGCAGGATCCGGCTCGCAACAAGAGGCCCTCCAGCTTCCTTCAACCCGTGAGTCCTGCTTGCTGTATTCTATTTGTCGTCTACTCACACCTCAGGCCTTCCGACTGGTCGAGGTTGGTGTGGTCGGTGCTCCGACCACCACCTGGTACTTCCAACTAGTCGAGGGTGTGATTAGGCCTTGCTTGACTCCTTGTCTCCTGCCTGTCTGACTTGTCGAGGGCGTCGTAGGTCGAAGCTTCCAAGACCTCTGCCTCCGGGCTATTCGAAAAATCGAGGGTTGGGGAGTCGAAGACTTCACCTCCAAGCCCCAGGAGTCGAATACTATATCTCAGACTTCACCTCCGAGCCCCGGGAGTCGAATACTATATCTCCGACTTCACCTCCGAGCCCCGGGATTCGAATACTATATCTCTGACTTCACCTCCGAGCAAGGAGTCGAATTCTAGTTCTACGACTTCATCCTGAACTACCTGCTCAACTATCTTCAGAGACTTTGTTGTAGTACTGAACTCTGTCCCCAGACCTCCAGCATTAGGATCCAGAGAATCCCTATCTACTCTAGTTCCAAATCTAACAGTAAGATCAAGCCAAGATGAATCCAGCGGAGGTATCTCACATACAGTCCAGACAAGAATTACGGGACCAAATACTGTCCACCCACGCTTCACACCTACAGTCCCTTGACCATAAGCTCGACAGTATCCTGGACATGTTGCGTTCCACTTCTGTTACGGCACCACCCCAGATACCTCCTGGGGGGTGCTGTCTCAGTTCTATTCAGAAACCGCCCAAAATTTAATTACCGGAACGTTTTTCAGGGCTCCCTGCTGATTCCTGAGGGGATTTCTGAATCAGTGTCAGCTTCACTTTAGAACTCTGCCTCAGACATTTGGAACCCATGCCTCCAAAGTGGCTTTTATTATCTCCCTTCTAAAAGATGAAGCACTGGCCTGGGCTTCACCCCTAGTTGAGAAGAATTCTCAATTAATGGAGGACTCCAATACCTTCATTGCAGCATTCCGGACTGTGTTTGATGTCCCTGGGTGCAGAGCTAATGCGGGGGCCACATTGCTGGAGCTACGTCAGGGTTCTAGATCAGTAGCTCAGTACACAACTGAGTTTCACACCTTATCCTAAGAAACAGACTGGAACCTGGGAGCCCTCAGAGCTGCCTTTCGCCAAGGACTGTCAGACCGTATGAAGGACGCTCTAACCAACCAGGAGGTCCCCGAGGATTTGGAGGGTTTCATCACGTACTGTCTTGAATGCGACAGAAGCATGCAGGAATGACAACAAGAAAAGGATCATTCACGACGTTATAGAAGTAGCAATAGGTCTCCAAGTACTGCCCCTTCTGAAAACACCTTGCCCCGGGAAGAGCCCATGGAAGTGGGATCAGTCACTAAACTATCTGACAAAGAAAAAACTCAGAGAAGAACCCAAGGCATTTGTTTTTATTGTGGCTTACCTGGGCATATGCTTCGCCGTGTCCTACTAGGCCGGAAAACTTCCGTGCTTAAGGATTGAAGGAGACGCTTCCTTAAGCCAACATTCAAACTGCACTCTGACAAGCTCTACTTGCTTGATGGTTCCTATCCAGCTCCAATGGTCAGAATGCTCAGTCTCCACTAAAGCCTTTGTTGACTCAGGTGCTGCTGGCATCTTTATGGATAAGGATTTTGCGTCACGCTTACAGATTCCTTTAAGACGTAAGCTGGAAACTCTTTTGATGTCTACCATTGATGGCAGTCCTTTAGATCTGGGTTTATTGACCACACGGACCATTCGATTACAGCTCCCTATGGGAATATTGCCTTCGGAGACAGCTACTTTTGATATAATTTCTATCCTAAAGAGATGAGAAGTCCAACCGACTACATCCTTGTTCTTACTTCTCCAAACAATTTTCATCTTCGGAGAAGAACTATGACGCTGGGAACAGAGAATTACTCGCCATAAAAATGGCTTTGGAGGAGTGGTGTCAGCTTCTGGAAGGAACCCAGGTGCCAGTGGTCATCCAAACTGACCACAAGAATTTACAGTTTTTGTAACAAGCCCAACGTCTGAATCCTAGACAAGCCCGATGGACGTTGTTTTTCGATAGATGCAATTTTATCATCATGTACATCCCAGGTTCCAAGGATCTTAAGGCCAATGCCCTTTCATGTCTTTTCAATCCCGAATTGGAGTCACCACCAGAACCCATTATCCCGGCTAAGCATTTCATCGCCAGTCTCTTTGTCCACCCTTCAAAGAATCAAATCTCTTCAACATCATTATTTAGGGATCATGAGAGGCAAACTATCACGGTCCCCGTGTTGCCCTGTCAATCTTGGCTGAATTACCTGTGCATTGGAGGAAGCTGATTGGCCCGCCCAGGATGTTCCTTTATATGCTGGAGTTTGGGCACTTGTCAGTTGCCCTTTCGTGGTTTTCCTGTTCCTGCGCCTCGTTGCTGAGTTCCAGTGTCTCCTGTGTACCGACCCGGCTTGTCTGACTCCTCTCCTGATCCTGCTCCGTGATTGACCCGGTTCTGGCTGACGACCCTGCTCCATGATTGACCTGGTTCTGGCTGAGGACCCTGCTCCGTGTTTGACCCGGTTCTGGCTGACGACCCTGCTCCGTGATTAACCCGGTTCTGGCTGACGACCCTGCTCCGTGATTGACCCTGTTCTTCGGCTGTTGTTCCTGCTGCAGTCATGATCCAGTTCCGGTTGTCGCTCCGGTCCTGTCTGCTGTTCCGGTGTTCCAGTATTGCTCCGGTCGCTCCGGCGACATTCTGAACTGTTTAAGTGACTCGCTGTTCCTCTCACTATCGTCTAGCTGTAGCCTGAGGTGGCTTTGCCATCCGCTGTTTGCTAAGCTGTTCTCTCCCGTACAGAACCACTTAACCCGTGCAGTGCCTGTAGTCTCCGGTCTCGTGCCTCCTTTATCGCTTGCCAAGCATACGGTTACCCGTTTGAGCCGCTACTCTGAATACCTCTATTACTGCCATATTATCTCCCGCAGAGCACTGTCTGTCCGGTGTTCGGTGTGCACCGTGACCGCGCCGGCTGGCGCTGGTAATCTGTTCGCTCTTGCTGTGAGAATTGAGTGCGGCACCGGAAGGGTGTCCTGGCTCCGGCCTACATACGCTCAGAGGGTACGCTATCCACTGCACTTCCCAGTGCTTCGGCTGTTTGTAGCTTGTGCAGTAACCGTCAGTATTGGCACCCAAGGGGTGTCAGGGCACAATCCATTTGGCACACGCAGGGTTACTACTATTTTCAGTTAAGGGCGATTCTGGTTCTGGTTACTTCAGCTCTGGCAGTAGCATTCCTCTTAAGCCCACGGAGGTGGTATTGGCTCAGCTCTGGGCACTTGTGTGCATTCCTATTCCAACTTGAGAGTGAATTCAGTGCAGACACTTTACTCCTTTTCCGCTACTCAGAGACTGTGTTCCAGAGACTGCTATATATCCTGAGCGTTGGCCAATCTAAGACTGAGTCTCTCCTATTGCACCTGTTAACCCTTTGGGGTTATTCCCCGTCTATACATAGCACATATTCCTACCACTGTATTGCATTTACTTTGTCTGTAATTGCCATTACTGTCATTCCTGTGCTGGCCCCTAGGGGCATTGTTTTACATTCCTGATTCAATAAAACTGTGTTTTTACTTCATACCCTGGTCTCAATGTCAGAAAACCGTTACACAAACCGACTCACTTGCTGTTCATTCCTAAGAAGTATCATTGCCTCCTCCTTCGTTGGTCTCATCAACCTCCCATTTTTGGTCATCCAGGAGCACTTCGGAATTCGGAATTCCTTCTCCGCCTATTGTGGTGGCCCACGATCAAGCGAGATGTTGACGCCTTTGTCAAGTCCTGCGACTGCTGTGCTCAGAACAAGTCTTCCCATCAGAAGTCAGCAGGTCTGTTGCATCCTCTGCCTACTCCCAGTACTCCTTGGACTCATCTCGCCATGGACTTCATCACTGATTTACCGGTCTCAGATCATTATATGACGATCCTAGTTGTTGTTTAGCGGTTCGCCAAACAGGCCGATTTTGTCCCTCTCAAGGGTTTACCCACGGCTCAACTCCTAGCCGATATATTCCTGAAGGAGATTGTCTGTCTCCATGGCATTCCTTTACAAATCGTGTCGGATAGAGGAATCCAGTTCACTTCTCGATTCTGGAGAGCTTTTTGCACATGACTAGGCATCCAATTGCAGTTTTCCTCATCTCACCATCCTCAGATGAATGGACAATCAGTCCTTGGAGACTTATCTGTGTCACTACGTGAACTCGCATCAAGACAACTGGGTAGCGCTTCTACCTCTGGCAGAGTTCGCTTTTAACAATTTGTTTCACTCTTCCATCAAGACTTCACCCTTTTTTGCAGCTCTGGGGTACCATCCTGAAACCCTGCCTTGTCTTCTCACAGTGCATGCTCCTTGTGCCGATGCCAGAGTAAGCGATCTCCAATCACATTGGACTTCAGTATGTATATCTATACAGGATGCCTCGGTCAAGTTCAATACAGCGGCAGACAAGAAAAGATGGACAGCTCCTCAATTTCAGCCTGGAGATCAGGTCTGGCTGTCCACACAACATCTACATCTGAAACAGCATTCCCGGAAATTGGGTCCTAAATTTGTGGGTCCATTCGCCATTCAGTCCCATCTATCCCCAGTCATGTACGTCCTTGATTTGCCCACCACCATGAAGGTGGCCAATTCCTTCCATGTCTCCCTACTCAAACCAGTAAAACGCAACCGTTTCTCTCGACTATTTAAGTCTCAAGATCCTCTTGTGGTGAATGGTCATCCTGAGTTTGAGGTCCATTGAATCTTGGACTCCCGCTTGGTCCGGGGAAACCAGCAGTACTTGATCGACTGGTGGGGATATGGTACTGCAAATCATTTGTGGAAACCAAGGTTGGTTTGGGTTTTCCATCGCCTCCATCCTTGGGCTCCAGGCCGTCCGGAGTCCGGCCCTTGAGTGGGGGGCTCTGTCACTCACATTCACCTGTGACCTTTCTCCTCATTGGTCTGTGCTCCTTTATCTACTTGCTCTGCCATCTTACCTGTGCTCGATCTTCGTGCCTCGTGTCTCAGAGTTGCAACTTCTGATTCAGCTTTTCCAGATTTCCTGTGTTCCAAATTTGGCCTGTCTTGACCTTGCTCCTCGTCTGCTGATTATTTCTACTTCCTTACAACTTTGACCCAGATAGCCCCTCGACCTTGCTTCAGTCTCATCCCTTGGATCTTCTTGTTTGGTTCCAACAGCGTGATTCGACCTTCACGTAGCCTACAGCAGGATCCGGCTCGCAACTATAGTCCCTCCAACTTCCTTCAACTTGTGAATCCTGCTTGCTGTATCCTATTTGTTGTCTACTCACACCTCAGGCCTTCCGACTGGTCGAGGTTGGCGTGGTCGGTGCTCTGACCCCCGTCTGGTACTTCCGACTAGTCAAGGGTGTGACTAGGCCTTGCTTGACTCCTTGCCTCCTGCCTGTCTGAATTGTCGAGGGCGTCCTAGGTCGTAGCTTCCGACCTCCACCTCCAGGCTATCCGGCAAGTTGAGGGTTGGGGAGTCGAAGACTTCACCTCCAAGCCCCGGGAGTCGAACACTATATCTCCGACTTCACCTCCGAGCACGGAGTTGAATTCTAGTTCTATGACTTCATCCTGAACTATCTGCTTGACTATCTTCAGAGACTTTGTTGTAGTACTGAACTCTGTCCCCAAACCTCCAGCATTAGGATCCAGAGAACCCCTATCTACTCTAGCTCCAAATCTGACAGTTATTAATTCTCATATTATGTACAAACAATGTTTGTGGGGACACAACTAGGAACTTACATTATTTTGTTTGCATGATTGTACATTATTTTTTACTAAAGCTTTTTGCCTGTTTTATTATTAAACTATTTTTACCAAATTTTAATAAACCTAACAAATATCCTCAGCAGTACATTATTGTTTTCTAGGAGCTGCCATAAATGTTCTTTTGATATGTACCTGTATAATACTAGTTTATTTTGACTGTGTTTAAACATAAAAATATTTCTGTTAAGCATGTAATCTAAAATTCTGCAAAACTTGTTTGAATGACATTGTTTTCCATAATCTATTTTAAACATGATCACCCATTTTGAGATGTTTCCTGTACTTCTCATCCCTTCAGACCTGAGTCGCTTCTACTTATTGCTCTTGAAGCCAAACATCTCATTGCTGCACTCAGGACTGGGTGTAACAATGTGATGTTTGGCTGCAGGAACAAGAAGCAGCTGAAGGTATGAGAGGCATGGGGAATGTATTCCTGCCAAGTACTTGCGCTAATCAGTTAATAAATAAATCTCAAAAACTATTTGCACAACACTAGCTGATCTATTAAATAGAATCATATACATGTTACATTGTTGGAGTGCATCCTAACCCAGGAGTTCACAACATTTGGCACTCTAGCTGATCGGAACTACAACCACTCATCATCCCCAGCCAGCCAGGGGAAGTTGTAAGTTGTAGTCTTTATAAGCTGGAGATCCAAAAATTGCTTACCTCTGTTGTAACTTTATAATACATCTGATTCAGTTGCTCTTCCAATGCAGATTAATCCAACTTTGTCTCATAATTGTCCTTTTTTTTAAAGATTCATCAATTGTGCTAACAAACATAAGATATATTATGTAATGGGATATTAATGCTTATTATGAAAAATATGTATTGCAGGACATATCCTACTGAGTAAAACATGGTTATTTCAACTGCTGAGACTTTATTCAAAACATATTGCAGCTCATACTTGCATTTTCTTAGACGCAGTACATCCATGACCTGAAAAATTATGGTGGTGCTAGTCCTACAGCAGTCAATTGACAGCTCTGATCTCCATAGGAATATGTACTGCAGCTCCTAGAAAACATCACTACTATAACATTTCAGTTCATGGATTTATTGTACCCAAACATGCAAGTATGAGCTATAATGACTTTTGAATAAAACATCTCTCAGCATTTAGTGTACCCATATTTTACTAGGTAGGATACATACTACAATATAATTTTTTAATATTAATCATTGCTATCCTTTTATATTGAACTAGTTGGGGGAGAGACACTAAAAGTTGATAAGGGGCCAGGATGGTGATATGGTGGAGAATTTGTCAAGATGGCATATCGATGGCATGCATTAAGATGTCTTCGACATCATATCCCTGTGAATCTGTCATCAATCTGCCACAATCCACCAATATTGTCAAATAAGCCACCATGATTTCCACAGGTTTTGTGATTTTGCATTCACTGCAGTGACAATGGCTAATCTGCATAGCAGTCTTGGATGTTGGAGTTCACAGACCCCACATCTCCAACCTGAGGTTGGTGATCTTGAGATGTTCCTATATCTCTTTATGGAGCCAGAGGGCAGTTTGCTGTTTCTGCTAAACAGCAGATGCAGCAGATGCCCTCCTTTAACTCTTTCAGTGTCATGGGGTTGTGGATTGCACACCCTTATGGCACTGAAAGCATTCCAAAATAAACAAACATTGTCAGCACTGAAGTATCACTGAAGGAATGGTAGAGAAGCTATATATTGCTGCAGTGCCTTGCGAGTCCTGTTTACCTAAATCATCTGATTAGGTGATAGCCTACTCATTTGGTTGTCAATACAGAAAGGCAACATGTTGTGATATAGATATATATAGCTTCTTTTCCATTCCCTAAGTGATACTTCAATGCTAACAATGCTTGCTCATTTTGTAACCCTTTCAGGGCCATAGGGCACTGCAAGGGTTAAGGGAGTGATGCTGTTTGCGGTGTGGATTGTATCCATTCCCCCACTGGATAAGTGGGAGAGCAATGAGAATGCACTCAGATTTCTGAGTTGTCATACTGGTGCCCATGTGAAAGGGGGGGCATCTCTTACACATCACCAGCATTTCAACAACTCCGCTTGCTACTGACTGAACCCCCCCTCCTTGCATCCCTAATTCTTAATGCATATGGCGATGTGGAGCTCCTTCATATTCGTGATGCATTGTAGACCTCTCTAGCAATCAAGTGGTTAAAAGCTCAACTTAATTTAAAAAGAGTTTGTATTTGGCCCCCATGGTGATGTAGGTTGACTCTAGGATAACTCCAAATTAATTTTATAAATATGGATCTATGTGTTATATTGCTGCTGATTTAATGACTAGTTGTATTGTGATGCAAATAAGTATTAATTTTCATGAGTCAGTACCAAAATTCATTTAACTTTTCCCTTTAACCCTTTGATTGCCAGCAAGGCATCCAATGCATTGCATTGCAATGCATTGGGTACCACTCTGACACTCATAGGGTTAACCCCTGTAATAGATAGCTAAGCTGGCAGGCAGAAGGTTTGGAATATTTCATTTTTGCTCTCCTAAAATAAATCAATAGAATGTTCAAGATGTTCGGTTGGAGTCTTGTGCCAGGGAACGAAAGGGTGCGTGGTCTAGAAGTGACATCCCTTCGGGTTAGTGTTACATAATCTCTGGATAATCTTGGCTGTTTTATCTTGGCTGATTTACTGACTAGATGCTGAAAGGTTCCTGGCAGTAAGCATACAATGTACAGATGCCAACTCTTATTTTTAGGGAGACTTCTGAAATATCTGGATTTCTGTAACTCCCATGTATTTTTCAGCATTTATCAAAAATGGCAATGAAGTTCACAGACTGGAATGCCAAAATCAATAGAAGGAATGCTACAGAGATTTAACTTTAATTACAACACCCCCAAAGTGGCAGAAGGTATTAATTCATTATTGGCCCATGTGATATGTTTGTCCTTATGCAAAAAAAAAAAAAGTCAACCATGCATGCTGAGAAGGAGTGGGAAAGTCTAGGGAATGGTCATGGCTGTCTCACACATGCTGAGGTACAGGGTTATATGTAATGTAAGGAGTACTCAAGGTTAATTGAATCCAGCTACATCTTTATAGGGGGGGAAAAGGAGGCAAGTGCAAAAAAGGCCTTATGCATAAACATAAAGTGAAACAATTCTGGAGAAAACTGACGGCATCACAGGACCCAAATACAATTTCCCCAAAATCCCATTTATTTAAATAGAGCTTTTAATGCTGAACAATGCATTGGATATCTCTTTATCATTCAAGGGATTAAACACCATATTTAAATCAATGTGAATTTTTATTTGTTCCCATTTAAAAACATGATTACACCAGTTTTGGAAGCCTTACCATGAGAAAATTGTGTTTTGAGAAAGTATCTGTAGAGCTGGTGAAAGTTCTGGTGCTGCGAATTTAAAGAGAAATATTACTAACTGCGACAATTTTGTGTCAGAATTTTCTCCGGAATCTTAACACCCAGGAGAATCTGTTCTTAAACATTCCAGTCGTTAACATCAGATTTCTATCGCCATAGTTATAATGATGCCCTTTATAAATCAATCAGATCTGCCATTATTGCCAGTTGCCATGACTAAAGGACAGTCTTAAAAAAGTACTAAGAATGTTTTTTCATAAATCTCCCCAAATGGGTCTGGATTTGAGATGGCCCATTTTTGAAGCTATTCTTCACAGGACAGTTCATAAAAATTGTTGCCATACTCGAACTATGAAAGGCTTTGAATATTGAAAGGGAATGGATTCTCAGAAACATTTTTACAATTAGTAGTTCTATTTTTAAGAAATATAAGTGCTTAATTACTGTAACATTTAATTTTTCTGCTGTTTCCCAGGCCTCCCTCTCATTTAGTGAGGTCAGCATATGGGTTGTACTAGGAGGCTGAGATTCGTGTCTGTGAGATTAACACTTTGCGTGCCAGAAAGGTATGCAGTGGATACCTCTCTGGCACTCAAAGGGTTAAATTATGTGGCTAAATGACAAGCCCTTATGTGAAAAAGCAGAGTGGAGTACCACAGGGGAGAATTAATATTTTTCTCTATTATTAGCATTTATTTTATACAAAAAAGTATTTGTCTTATAAATAAAGACAAACTGGAGCAATTCTGTGGTAAACCAGCTGATCCATAGGGTACAAATAAAACTTCACATTGATTTAAATGGGGCTTTTAATCTCCTGAAGGCGAGAGATGTCTCCACTGCATTGATTCTCTTGCTAGTATTCAAGGGGTTAACAACCCAATTTATATAAGTGGGAGTTTGTAGAATTTTCATTTCAACTCTATGGTGAAGTGGTTTGGACCAGAATTGCTCCTTTCTAGCTTGATAAAATAAGGCCCTTAGCCTTTCTCAACACTGTTCCCTCCTACATTCCTACCATCTTGTCTATGTAGTCCCCTAATAACCTCTGTGCTCTGTGTATAATTCTCTGTTCTCCTCCTCTCTATCTCTTATAACCTCTTACGCCTTCATGATTAATCTAGACCCACACCCTATCGTTGGCGCTCAGTACCACATTTATTTCACTAACATTCAATCTCTTTAGGGAGTTTATTGCCCAGCCTTCTAAAGTCACCAAATCTCATCTGAGAATAACGTATCTCCTTCTTATTAGCACGTCACGTTTGGGATGCACTCGCTGGCTAGCCCAGTTCAAGATGCACTTATTAATCTAGACCCACACCCTATCTTTGGCGATCAGTACCACATTTATTTTGCTAACATTAAATCCCTTAGGAAGCTTATTGCTAAACCTTCTAAATTCACCAAATCTCATCTGAGAATAATGTATCACCTTTTTATTAGCACTGTCTTTCAGTCTGAAGTAGTCTAACCCTATGCTCTTCTATATAACTCACGTCTCGTTTGGGATCACTCGCTGACTAGCCCAGTTCAAGATGTATTTATTGATCTGTACAACATTGCAACATAGCCAATGACTAATACAAAAAAACAGAACATGAACAATTTGATGGAAACCAGCTGCACCATTGGGGGGGGGAGTGTTTGATAAAAATGTTTTATTTATATGGGGATTTTAACACCTTGAAACAGAGGTTCTCATTTTTTTATATGCTCAAAGCACCCCTAACACAAAGCCAGGGATTTTTGGGGCACATCTAACATTTTTTTAATTAAGCTGTCAAAGAAATAATGAGGGTATAAATACATAAATATATAGTTATTTTAGGTCTCAGAAAAACTAACCTATTATGGATTCCAGTTTCTATAAATCTATATTTGAAACTCGAGAATCAAACTTTTGTCAAAGTCTTTTTAGAAAAAAGGGGCACCCTAAGTGGATGTCCAAGGCACATCAAAGTGCTAAGCACACTGGTTGAGAACCACTGCCTTAACCCCTTAATGACCATGGCTGTGCCAGGACCATCACAACTTTCAGTCCATTAAGGAGCAGGGACAGTCTTGACATGTCATGACTTTAATGATCACAGCACACCTGATCATTCTGGGAGGCTTTCTCTTGGTGAGCCAGTACATGTGATCGCTCACATGTGCCAGCTCTGCATATACAATGGCCTTGGTCCTCCAGTGCACAAAATCTCTGGTCATTAAGGGGTTAAAAGCTATAGAGGTCTCTAATGCACGTGATATGCATGAATTGAAATTTTCTTTTTCTTTTTTTTTTTTCCTGCATAAGGACCTTTTTGTTTCAAACTGATGCCATCCAGTTAGAGTACAACTCCCATCATCCTCTCTCTCTCTCTGACTGAGGTTGATGGAAATTGAAGTCCAACTAAATCTGAAGAGCAGCAAGAGGACCTACAACACTATTTGTATCTGTCTTTATCTATAATTCACAATTGTATGTATATAGTCGGTCTCTTTGTATAAAATGGCTAAATGTATTGACTCTGTATAATAAAATAATAATAATCATAATCATAAAATATGATATAAAATATTTTACTCATATAGGGTTAACAATGGCCATGACAAAAAGGTACATATTTTGAATAAGTACTTCCATAAATGTGCATTGAAACGCAACATTCCTGTTATCTCAACCTCAGCTGTTGCTCATGGCACACCAAAGTGTCAGGGCACACAGGTTAAGAACTACTGTCTGAGGCATATAACTGCATACTTCTGAACTTTGTTTTTGGAGCCATGAGGAAGGGCTCAGTGGTAGGGAAAGGGCTTGTCTAAATGATGCAAATACCTGCATGAATTGGGAGGGGCTTAATTGAGTGGGTATGGCTTAATCATGATTGAGAGGAGGATAGGTGGGATTTAATATTATAATGGGTGTGATGTGTGCGGAACAGTGTAATAAGTAGGCAGAAGGGACAGGAAGTAGGTGGAGTTACCCAGAAAACTTGCCAAAGCAAGAGAATCAGCCTCTATCCTTGAGTTTCCAGGCATGTCTATCTGGGAATGTTAGCATTTAAAGCGTCAAGTGTAACAATCTTTTAAGAAGTCAAATTTTTATTACTTTTTTAATTAAGAATTGTAATTTTCTGGGATTTTATCTCTTGAAAGTATACGGAGAGTGCTTGGTATATACTGATATATATTGAATATCGAGGAGTTCAGGATGGGGAAACTATCACTTAAAGGGATAGTAATACTTAAGTATTACTAATCCCTATAGCAAAGTGCTACTTAAAAAAAACTTTGTTGATTTTGCAAGCGCTTTAAAAAAACCCCAAAGTTTTATTTAGAAAATTAGTTTTCACTTTATATACATGCCATCCAGGCACTTCCTTATATAAGCCCTACTTTACCTCTTTCACTCACATGCACTTAATCTTTTAAGTGCTGTAGGAGATGGGCACTGCCCAGATGAGCAGTGTCAGAGCGAGAGGTAATATAGGGCTAAGGCAGTATGTCTTAATTACCCTAATCTACAAACCTAAATTACTCAAATAAAGATCAATAATACAACACATAGGCAATTTTGGAAGCTCTTTCAATATCACCAAAGCTGTTTTTAGCTGATAGGATCTGTTTGTGTGAAAGGTGAGCAATTCATTGCCTTCATCTCTGACACTCAATGGGTTCAGATATTAGGGAGCAGTACAGATGTTATGTTTGACAGAGAGAGATCAAAGCTTTTTATATTGATCACAGATAAGTGTATAGTGTTGAAGGATGTTGTAATAGTGATTAATGGGTATACAAAAAAAAGGCATTTACGGAGGCAGCAAGTCTGTTCTTCTTCAGAAGACATATCAATAACTCTATTTGCTGAGATAGATTACAAAGAGGAGATATGAAGATGGGAGAGTAAAATGTCATAATGATCCAGGAGTTTTAGGTGCAGTTCACATTCAACTCACTGTTTGTCAATGCTTCAAAATACGTATGAAAAAAGAATACATTGGACCATATGAGGTTGTTAAAGGGATAGTAATACTTTGTTTTAACTTTATTTTATTTTGTAGGCATTAAAAAAACATGAAGAACAATAAGTCTTACCTGTCAAACCTTTATGGTTTAAGAGATATTCACAAACAAAGTTTCCCCCTCCCACCCCTTTTACCTAGTGTAAGCCATCTCTTCTCAGATGTGGAATGCAGTCCATAGACCAGACAGATAACAGCAGGGGACAATCTTCTTCCTATGAGAGCAATGAAATCCCTGCCCCCCTTGACAAGCTTTTCAGGTTTTTCCCTTATCTTAATTGAAGATTGTCACTCTCTGCACTCTACCTGGGCACCTCCCTTCTGCTCTGGCTGAGCAGTGTTACATCAGTAAAAGGGGCAGGAGGGGGATATTTTGTCATTGAGTTACTATGAACTACAACTCTGACAGAATTGAAATAACACTCTCCAAAGTCCAAATACTATGATGATTAATTAGAGCTGCTTTTATTATGAAACATTACTATCCCTTTAAGGTGAGAGTTATTTGGAAGGTACTATGTAGATTACCAATAATGTTGCGTTTTGATGTGTTAATGCACCAAGTGAGATCAATTAACCCTTTGAATGCCAGAGGGGTACACAATGCATTGCAAAAAACATGGTGTGTTGCTGATGCGAACCCAGTCTTCATTTGGTGGGAAAGATCAATTGCTGGGTTTTCGTAATGTTGCTGGGAAGAAACAAAAGTGTCTTGCATGCTTATTGTTTACAATTTCAATTTTTTTTCTTAAGAAAAATAAATCCATTTTGTTATGTAATTACTTTCTTCAGTTGCATTAATGCTAATTTGCTTAGGGAGTTATGCTTAAAGTACAATTGGAACAATTCTGGGGTAAAGCAAGTGCACCATAGGGAAAAAACTGACATTCCCAGAATTCCCATATATTTAAATGGATTATATTAATCTCTGGATATGATAGAGGTCTTTAAACTAAAGTTCCGTTTACTTCAATGGGGGCTTTTATTTCTCCTCTGTGTTGCAGTTGGTTTCCTTTAGAATTGTTCCAGTTTTACTCTGTTCAGATGGCCCCTATGCAAAGGGTTGTCATCAAGCAACCCAGTACTGCAAGTTATAGCCCTCTGACACATCAGCACAGGTATATGGTCTAAGTGTTTGACTCGCTGAATGATCCACCTATGGATAATACTTGATGATAGAGTTAAATGGACAATGACCTTTCATTTTAAATTTATGTATTCTGCAAATACAGAGTGTTAAGCCAAACTCAGGGACTGTGATATAAGGTGTATTTTGGAAAATATATAATCCTATCTAATAATTTGCTAGAAGTATGTTTGGCAGAAGCCGTCGTGCAGTAGAGATGGCTGTACACACTGCAGTCGTGCGCAGTAGAGACTGCCCACGATGTGGCTGATAACAGAGAGGAGCGTTCCAAATTCAGACTGTAATCCTCTTTGCGCACCTTCCTGGGACCAAGGGTCCCAGGAAGGTGCATAGAGAGGACCATGGTCTGAATTCGGAGTGCCCCGCTCCGTTTTCAGCCCCGGCGCGTTTGTGCAGTCTTTACTGCTCATGACTGCAGTTCCGCCAGTGTTGGCCCATGTACATGGGCTTTAAAACTAGTGTGAAATAAAACAAAAAAAGTAAAATAAAATAAAATAGCATACTACATACATACAGATGATTGACTGACCAGGAAACTCTCTGAAAACCAAGATCCATGGGGCTTACTGTCAGGGCCATAAAAGTATAAAAAAAGGATGAAAAGGAAAAAAAGAGGAAAAAAATTATATATATATATATATATATATACACACACACTACCAGTCAAAAGTTTTAGAATACCCCGATTTTTCCAGTTTTTATTTAAATTTACACAGTTCAAATCCAGTGAATAACCTGAAATGGTACAAAGGTAAGCGGTAAACTGCCAGAGGTGAAAAAAAGTTTAGGTTAACAAAAACTGAAAAATAATGTACATTTCAGAGTTATACAAGAAAGCCTTTTCAGGGAAGAAGTAATGGGTTAACAACTCACATTTGTTCTGCAGCAATCTAAGTAAATGAATACATGAAAGTTCATGCTAACAATGCCTACAGGTGTCCCAACATTTTGTTGAGTACTTACAAGGCCTCTGTCTATATAAAAGAAGTATTGGAACAGACCGTGTTACTACACCCTCTTAAGCAATATTTAGACAGTATAGTACTGCAGCAAGTGGTACATTGCTCTCAAAATGGTGAAAAAAGGCAATTAATAAAGGATGACAGACAGACAACCTTAAAAGTTTAGGTCTTTCCTTTAGAGAAAATGCAAAAAAGCCAAGATGTCAGTACAGTTTCCTACACCATCAAAAGGCAATTTAACACATACCTTTGTACCATTTCAGGTTCACTAGACTTGAACTGCGTAAATTTCAATAATAACTGGAAAAATGGGGGTGTTCTAAAACTTTTGACCGGCAGTATATATATACAGGGCTTATAATTTTAAGTCCTTTGCTACTAGCCAGACCTGAAAAGTTACTCACCACTGCAAGCCAAAACATACCCGCCAGGGCTGAATTTCTACTCGCCAGGGCTGGAAATTTTGAGCCCTGATATATATATCTATCTATATATATATATATATATATATATATATATATATATATATATGAATAAGCCTCATTGCATAATTTATGGTACCTCACACACACAGAACATAATTTATGTCTCCTCAGAAAACAAACACACATTGAACAGAATGCCTCATTACATAATTTATGTCTCATTAGGAGACACAACTCCTATTGGGTGATTCAATGGGGACTTTACTGCTCCCATTGGGTGATTCAATGGGGGCATGTTTATCATACAGGGAGTTGGCCCGCCCCCTCCAGCCTACCCACCACTATCCAACTGACAAAAAAATATATAGCTGCCACTCGATCCTGAAGTAGGGGATATCAGTAACTTCTCCTGGTCCACTCACACTCTCACTCAGGCTCATGACCCCACAAACACACTGTTTCACTACCCACAGATAATTGTAATCCTCCATACACACGGTGTCACCTCCCACAGATAATTGTAACCCTCCATACACACTGTGTCACCTCCCACAGATAACTGTAAACCTCCATACACTCCGTGTCAGTACGAGGGTGTAATGTTTCCATAAAATACAAACTCAGGGAGAAACTTAATAGCAACTCTTTTATTTAACTCTTTTCATCTCTTCAGTCACCTCACTAACTGTCTGTTTTCAACTGTCACTCCTCTACTTCCTTCTTCCTGATTCCCGCCCTTTCTCGTTAAAGGGAGAGAGACGCTTTGCTGTATGTTACAGATGGCAAGCCTCAAACACCACTTTCTATTTGTTCCCTCAGCATACTGCTACGTTGCCTCAACTGAAGAGCCACCGTGTGTTATATTGCTATGTTACCATAACTTAACCCTTTGAGTGCCAGAGGGGTACGCAAAGCATTGCAAAGCAATGCGTTGCATACCCTTCTGGCACTCAAAGGGTTACGTAAGGAGGAGTTACTGCTCCCATTGGGTGATTCAATGGGGGAGTGATTTAAATCATGCAGGGACTTGGCCTGCCCCCACTATCCAGCCCGCCCACCACTATCCAAGTAAGTGAAAAAACAAAATGGTTGAAACTCGCTCCTACACCACAGACACAAACACATCAGCCTACAAACACATCAGCCAAAAAACACACACACACTCAATCACACACACACTCATACACACTCACACTCTCTCATACACACTCACACACTCTCACTCACACATTCACTCAATCACACTCAATCACATTTACACACTCTCACTCACACACACTCTCACTCACACACTCACTCATACACTCACTCACGCTCACACTCATAAACCCTCTCACTCACACTCTCATACTCAAACACTCTCACTCAATCACACGCACATACACTCACTAAAATGCAATCACTCACACGCACTCACTCACATGCACTCACTCACACCCTGGGAGCCAGCATGATCCACCTTCCACCATAGTCTCACTCACACCCCGGGAGCCAGCACGATCCACTTTCTACCATAGTATGTGCAATTACCACATGCATTTCAACTACATGAATGAATGCCACTCACTCACACTCACACACACTCACTCACACCCCGGGAGCCAGCACGATCCACCCTCCACCATAGTATGTGCAATTACCACATGCATTTCAACTATATGAATGAATGCCACTCGCTCACACACACTCACACACACTCACACTCACTCACACCCCGACAGCCAGCACTATCCACCTTCCACCATAGTATGTGCAATTACCACATGCATTTCAACTATATGAATGAATGCCACAGTGGAGGCATAAGTACAAACACAAACTCATTACAATGACACATAAGTCACCCCCTTATGACTCACTTCTGTGTGTGTCTCTGTGTGTTCCTCAATGTGTGTGTTGCATGTCTGTATCACACTCTGTGTGTCTGCATGTTGTGCATTGCATGTATGTGTGTATGACTGTGTTGCTCTTTATGCATCTCAGTGCATGCGTGTACATTTGCTTGTGTGTCTCTGTGTGTGTTTGTCTTGCACCATGTGTGTTAATTAATTCCCTATATATCCTGACAGACAGGCAGCGCCGTCCCACATTGCTAGTATATATATATATATATGTGTGTGTGACTTTAGATATGCACTTATACAATATGCTGTCAGAATAAAGGGTCACTATCCCTTTAAATGAACTCTAATGAAAAAAGGCAAGTTGTTATCATATAAAGGAGCATTTTGTACAACTCAAGCATGGTACACCTGGGCCTTTGAAAGTGCAGAAACAAGCAAACAAACATAAAACTTTACACTAAAACAAACAAACAGAAAAAAGATTTGCAATGGCAAATTCCTCAATGCAACAAGGGTTGTTGTCCCATCCAGGTATATATAAACTGGTAATTTACTATACAAATTAGTGCAATTTACATTACAGCAACATACTTTTTTCTCCTGCCAGTTCCCTTTTCCTTTACTATCTACACAAGGAGCAGACAACCAATGAAAGAAGCCCAATGTCCCAGAACAGGAAAGGATATTACTACCCTCCTCACTTGTGGTCTGATATAAACTGAATTACGCTTAGAAATGTGTATTTAATCATACATAAAATATATCATAGGGTGCTAAGTCTTGTGTGGTACCTATGGAGACTAAGAAGGAAAAAGGTATTCAGAAGCGTTGGTTCACTTGGAGGATCTGAAATAGTCTATGAATAAGGAAGATGATTTCCTTAAAAGTTGTGTTCTGTTTGTATAGATTTGCAGGAATCTCTTGATGTAACCTTCATTCATTGTTGGTAGATTGATCTGGAAAGAGGTCTGGTAGATGAATTTCTTGCTCTCTCTATATTAGGAAGAAACATCTTTAAGGCTAAACACTGATGGAATAAGCAGTAAAACTGCATTATCAATGAAGATGAGATACAATTCTGTAATGGGATAGATTAAAGCTCCCTAATCATGCAGATAATTGCAATAAAAATTTTATCTTTTTAGACAGATAAACAAGTGAACATTCTGACAAGGGTTTGAAAGGAGGATCAATGATGTTGTTAACAGGCTGCTTCCTACAGCAAAATAAACCTAAAAAAATATTATCAGGCAGTGCCCATGACACTAACCATCTGCTTCTACAACTTTATTCTTGGGAAATAAATGCAGTTTGATATATATCAGTGAGGTACAACACATGATATCAGTTCTTTAAAATCTCTGTTTCAAACAATAAATAGAGGATCATGCCATTTCACAGGTGAACTTTTAGATTAGTTTTGAATTTTTTTTTACTTATTTCTAAGAAATAAAAATGGTTCAGTTGGACCAAGATTAACTGTATAACTTTACTGTTTTAACATGTGATATGTATTATTATTAGTATTCTTTATTTATATTGCGCCAACTAATTCCACAGCACTGTACAAAAGGATGTAACATAACTAGTGGTGGTAGTGACAGGCCTAGTGCTAGGTGTGGGGACTCTATGACTCTTGTCACCGCTATCTAACTTGGTCATCCTTCTCCATGCTTTCATCTGCACAACAGCAGCAGCAGTAAGAGACCTGAATGTCACTGTTATAGGAAAATGTTTCCCCACTCCCTCAGACATCTACAATACTACTATGTGCCCCTTGTACTTGTGCATGAGTGATCGTATTCAGGGGTGTCCATAGAAATTTTTACGGGGGGGGGGCAAAACCCAGGCCAGCCCATCCAGCTCTTTTGTTTATATGGAGGGGGTCATTGTAGGGGGGGGGGGCAAGTGCCCCCCTGGACACAGATTCATATTGCTGCTAGTCTTAGCACCTGCACATGCTGCTGGTATGTCTCATAATCATACCTGGTGGTTGTGTTTTGGGTGGAAGCTCAAGAAAATGTGCCTAGATGTGATTCAGCTTTCCCTCTGCTCACATGTGTTTTACAGATAGCAACATGTTTTGCTAGAGATTTCATAGACTGAGGGGTTCCCAAGGAATTACTAGATGCTAGATGTTGCAATAGTGTAAGCATTAGGCTTCCGTTGTGCTGCACCTTGACTAGCAGCAGAAGCACTCATACATAGAGAACTGTCTGACACTATTACTTTTCAAATCAAGCATTTCCAGATATCTCTCTTTGTCTGTCTGTGTCTCGCTAGTGCCAATATTCCAGCAGCTTTGCCCTTCTTCCCCAGGTACTGCAGTGTTACTTTTTAGGGCACGGTGCAAGATAAACATGTTAGCTTCAGAATCAACAGCTTGAAATAAAGAATAAAGTGCACAGCAGCTGGTGAAGCATCGTAACACCTCAATATATGCTTGTCCCTCTTGTTCTTTGAGATGTAGGAGTGACTGTCTGCTTGTGTTGAATGTATATATTTATGTCTCTCTGCTTGGCACCTGTCACTAGCAGTAGATTCCCAGGCTCAGCTAGCCAGCTCAGGTAGGAATGAATACTTCACCTACCTGTCTGACTGTTACTTATCAGTCAAAAAATATTTCGTTTTTTTATTATGCTTTTTTCTCCCTTCATACACACAACCAGAAAACAGCTGATAGTGACATCATCAATGCTCCTATTAAAACAAAACTGGCCAACCAGGAAAGACACATCTGTTAGGCTTTTCAGGTCTGATGATATAAGTCAACAGGTTGTCTATTTTGTCTATATTGTCTGGTGGAACAAAAAATCTTCCCTGACGCTGAATCCAAGTTAAATCATAGAAACCTTTTCTTTTGGAAAAAAAGATTAATTTGTTCAGAGAAATCAGATTAACTACTACTAAAACCTATGGTTTTCCTGGGCACAAGAAGTGACTTGTAATATGTTCCTTTTCCTCTGAACTGAAGAATTTGTTCTCCACTAAATCTTGAATAGTCTATAGGAATATTCCATTTCTGGGCTTATTCCTTGATGACAAATGTGTTTGCAAGAAATGTAGAGAATCAAATCTTGTAGACTTTTGCTGTGGTAGTCCTCATCACCCACAAATCTGTGATTTTTCTGTTCATGAAGAATACTTTTTGATAGAGCTGATGTCAGGGCTGGGATTACGACTGGGGCTCCTGGAAGCTCCTCATAGGCGACCTGGATCCCTTGGGCATGAATGGTCTGGACAAGAATTTTCTGGATTTGTAGTTCATTCTGAAGTTCTTGTATGGATGAAAAAAACAATTTTTGACCAATCTTGTCTGCCAGGAAGTCAAGTTATCTCCCAAATAGAAACTGACCCTCAAATGGCATCAAAAATTGTTTGCTCTTTAGATGATAAATTTGATAACCATTATTTCAGCCACAGAGATCTTATAACTATTGCCAAATATGATGTTCTAGCAGCAGTCCTAATATTCTCCATGGATGAATCACAAAGAAAATCTGTCGCTAAGTTTTTTTTAGTGACCCCATTTATAACTTTATGGACCAGAAACACATTGTGCTACTTCATATACCCCAGGAACATAGCATCCTGTTTGAGTCTAACTACAGGTGTATCTTCAATTAACAACAAGGCTCTTACTGCCTTGAAAAAAATATTAATATTTTTGGCAGTGCAAGTATAAGTGTCTTCTCTGCTACCTTCCTCTGAGGGGATTTCTGATTCAGATGAAGACACAAAGGATGAGTTAATGTTTCTTGGTCCTGAGGCAAGAGATGATCCAGAACTGTCAACATTGTGGATCAGAGGAGATTCTAGTGGCATTAATATTCTGAATTATAGTCAATAGATCTTCAGACATGTTCTCTTGTATACAATTAGGATACAATCTTTTGTTGTATTCCTCAGTCAGAGTGGAATCACAAGATAAACAGCTTATCCAAAATGATGGTTAATCAGAAGTAAAACACAGAAGGATACCGATAAACAGCTATGCAAAAGTAGTATGATGTAGGAAAAAAGACCATTAGGTGGTCAGCCTACTTACAATGAGGTCCTGGAGGAAATTAATGGAGCACCACCTGATGATCAAATAGCAGGTCTCTGGATACTGTAAATTGTATAAAACATACCTGTCTGGTCTCTCCTGTATGTCACATATATATGTTTCCTGTGATGGTGGTGAGTCCACCCCCAGCAGCAGCTGTATGCCCCATGGTGTCTTTGTGCCAAAGAAACAGAACTGGAAGTGTGTCACTGGTGGTTGACTGCTTCTGGCACCTCTGAACAACTAATCGCTGGTAATCATATACTGAGAGTCAGCTTTCTAACTTGTGAATAGAAAGTGGAGAAAGTCAGTAATCGGACACCAACCATGGAACACAGAACTAGTTCCAAATTGCACAATCTTCTTAATTTTTTTAAAGAGGACTTTACAAGTCCTTTCCTCAGTGGGAGGTTCCATCTTGAAATGATTTGCATGATTATTTCTTCTTATTAATTTATTCCATCTCTCTGGTAGAAACGGATAGGTTTAAGCAGCCTAAGAAGATGGAGAGATGTAATTTTCTGGACATGTGAGTAATTAATTATCCTACAAAATAATTTGCTAGGATGTTTGTCACGATGCAGTTTTGCACAGTAGAGACTGCCCGCGTTCGGGCAGTCTCTACTGTGCATGATTGCATCACTTGAGTAAGGCGATGCAAGACTGCATCTCGTGGAGCAGTGAGGTAGCAGCCTCTTAACCCTTTGAGTGCCAGAGGGGTACGCAACGTAATTGCAAAGCAATGTGTTGCATACCTAGGCTGACCATACCTCACCTTTAAAAAGGGACACACATGAAAAATGCATACTACAGGGTTGCTTTGATTTTGGTGCACTCCTGAAATATGCCTATTTCCTATGTGTCCCTTTTTAAAGGTGAGGTATAGTCAGCCTACGCATCCCCCACCGGCACTCAAAGGGTTAGCATTACCCGGACCTTGGCCCATGTACACAGGCTTTTACACTAATACAAGTCGTATTTGACCAAATCAGAGAACAAAGCTATGCTGAGATTACACTCACCAACTACTAAATCACATATCTCTAAAACTAGTAACCTGTTTGGGAAACAAAATGCATAACATACACAGGCTATACTTTTAATGAGACTAAAAGCTGTGTAGGTATGGTCCACTTTAAGACCAGGATAATCAATCTTTTGACATCCAGTTGTTGGAAACTACAACCCCATCAACACCTGCCAGCTGTTGGGGGGATGATGGGAGTTGAACGCTCCAAAAATTGGAGGCCCTAAAATTTACTACCCTCTGTTTAAGGGTATCATTGTAAATCAAGGAGGGCTACTTAGGAAGTCAGGTTTTACAGCAAGTAGGAAAAAGTTTATCCTGGACAAGTGGATCATATCCCCTCCTGACACATTTGAAATCAGTTGCAGTGAAGCACAGACCTGTTTGTCTTTTAACCACTTGTATTTTCATTCACTTTCTCCCTTTTGAGGCTATAATTGTAGTAGATCTGGCAATATTATCTACTTTATCTGAATAGTTCAGCAGCCACACCTTACCTGTCATTGCTATTTAAAATGCCAGGGAGCTTTTTCAACTGTCCATAAAACAAGCTTCAATTGGGCAGAAGCAAGATGATACAAGAACAAATAGCTCAAGAATTTCACAGCAAAGTGTTTGCACCATCCACAGATTCTTCTGTTGTTTGTTGTTGTAGATAATACATGCTTTTATCTTCCTGGGGAGCTTTTTCATCCTGTACTTGAAAAGTTAAACTATGAATGTTAACCTATTAAGTGCCAGAAGGGTATGCAATACATTGTGGAAAAGTGGTTAAAAAGCCACCCGTCCTTATTGTAAGTGGACATTTTTAGTGGCAAAGCAGAGCTCACTTTTTTGGCATAACTGTATATATCGGGGTGTTCAAACTTGATATTCTATGTGGCCAGACTAACAAAAAGCAAGAAATTGCGGGCCAGATATGACAGTTTCAGCTTTTAGTCTCATTAAATGTACGTATTTCTACAGTGTGGCTTTTGTTTTTCAATTAGTTTAATCATTTTAGAGTATTTTTATTTATTAGTTGAATGATCTAATCTTGGCAGGTGTCCTGGTCAGTTTCCACCAGAGGGGTAGAATAAATTAATGACATTGAATAATCATACAAATCCTTTCAACACTGAGGGGAGGATTTTAATATCAAGAACACTTGTGCACAATTTTACAGTTAATTGTATGCAATTCACAGCTAGACTACTAGTTTACATTCCATTTATCTGTGTTGAATCGTAAGGTTGTGGCAACTCAAACACACTTACCTAACAGTGGGAAATCCTATTTCTTAACTGGAAGAGTGCTAAGGCAGTATAGCGTGTGTGCTTGACCAGCTGTTCCTACCACTATTTCAAGTCCATTTGCTGTACTTCCAAAATGATGTTGCCACTTAAGCCAAAGCAGCAGTCACATAAAAACAAAAAAAAATAAAACACAGAACTGGGGTGAGGGGCAACAAGACCATTCCTGATGTCCTCCCAACTATTGGTCTCCCAGCCGATAGTGCTGGGAGATCAACAGAGATGATGCAAGGCAGCAGCATAACTCCTGACTGTCCTGCATCCATTCCTATCCAAAATTCTGGTTAGAAATGGATGGGATCAGGGAAAACCTTCACATCACCTGTGACACGATCAATGTCACCGGTAATGTGTGAGGCTTTCTGTGGAAGCAGGTGAACGATACAGCTAACCTATATTAGCTCAATTGATCTCCCAGCTCCCATGAGGTCTATGTTTAGAAAAAAAAGTAGATTTGAAGGGTTGAAAATGTAAACAAATACCTATTTTGTGCTTCTGTTAATTAGTCTGCACAGGCCATGCATATACATAGAATTATACATACTTATTAGTTTTATACTTGGGGGATTCAGGGCTTTTAAATATAATTGCATTTTTTACAACCAACATAAATGTTTTTGATATATAATATATTATAATATATTATGGATCACTTATTGTAGCTGTAAAATCTTCAGAGCTGGACACATCTATTTTGTCCTAAGAGTACAGCTTGTTGTGCACTGTATATGCATATTTAAAAAATAATAAATACGGATACCTACAGCTCTGTAACTTTCACATCTTTTCCAAGTGAGCCAAGATAACAAAATATATGATAAGTACCTGTTTTTCAGAGGTTATATAATATTGACAGTGAGTATATTCCCCAGAAGTATCATTTAAAGTGGCAGAAGTCTAGCAAAATTGGCAATGCAGGCCCCCCAGTAAAGGAAAGTTTAGTGGTAATCTGCCTTCTTTCCTATTCAGTTTGAAGGAAAAGCAGTCCTCCCCAGCCACCTGACCACAGAATTAAAATGGTTTCTGCCTATAAAACTGAGACTCTTTGCATCTCAAGGTGACTCCCCTTGAGTCAGTAGCCCCCTGTGATCATCATGTATGCACATGCATTCAAATGCTTTTTTTCTGACCCCTGAATCATCTGTCTGGCCAGAAGGCTGGTGACTGGAAGGTCTGCTGTCACTGGAGCAGATCTATGTAAGGAGAACTAGTAGATGTCCGTTTCTCTCTACATTTTCTGTTTACGTCCCAGGTGGGCTCTGGTACCGTAACCCTGCTCTAACATCCCCTGCTGCAGGCAGTTTTACACTGGTGACCTCTTTATGGATTATGACTAAGAGGTATTTGCATAAAACATAAGCAGAGCAATTCTGGTCCAAACCAACTGCACCAAATGAACATATAAAAATTCCTCAAATCCCAATTATTTTAAATGGGGGCTTTCAAACACTTCAATGTGATGGAGACCTCTCTAGCATTCAAAGGGTTAAAAGAGACATTTAAATCAATAGGAATGTTTGTTTGTCCCCTACTATGTAGGTGTTTGTCCCAGATTTGCTCCACTTTTTTCTCTCTGTGCATATGTCACACAATTCTTGGTGGTGCAGATCTTCACAACTGGTTGCATGATGGGTTAGTATGGTGTAGGATGGCATCTGTCCAGTGGTGTAACTAGTCATGGAAGGACCTCAGTGCAAAACATTTTTGCACCCTCGTCCACACAAAAATATTTTAAAGAGGTATATATAGAACCTATTACACCCTGGGACTGGACCCCAGCACAACTCCACCATCTGTACCCCTGTAGTTAGGCCCCACCTTCTGTCCTTGAATGCCACTAACACTATGGGAAGTGTTTGTGAACTCACTGTGCCTTATGAGCAGTTGTGGGACTATCATAACAGCCTTCTCATAACTGTCTGCAACAGTCAATTTGTATATTTATGTTACCTCTTTAATGTCATAAACTCTGCAAACAATTTTTCTTTTATGTATATTTTTAAAGTCTGACCACATTTCATTTGAATCATGGTATTTTTAGTAGTTTACTCAATGTATATTATTTTAGGACAAAATTATTTGTTGACTGTTATGTATCCAGTATTTTCATCCTTTACTGCCAAGTGATACAGTAATACTTAGGGCTGTACACACAAAGTAAAGGAGGAACAATTCAGGAGCAAAATGGCTGCACACCAGTATGAAATTCACATTGCTGTAAACAGGGCTTTCAACCCCTTAAATGTCAGATAAGTATCCAATGAATTGCGATGCAATGCAATAGGGAGCTCTCTAGCATTCTTGGGCTTAAAAGTCTCATTTAACCCTTTGAGTGCCGGTGGGGTCACAACCTCACGCACTCAAAGGGTCAAATCACTGGGAATTTTTATTTGTCAATAATGGTTCAGTTGGGTTGTTCCATGACTGTTCTTCATTTCTTTGTGCATACAACACTTAGCAGGTAAATTAACCCTTTATCTGTTAGACATGTTTGCATCATATCTGATCCTCCTGTTCTCCACATCTGATTGTACTATTTAATATCTCTGTATGTCTATTCCCAGTTGTACAGTGCTGCGGAATTAGTTGGCGCTATATAAATAAAGAATAATAATTATAATAATAATAATTGTATCACAGTGTTTTGTGACCCCTTGGCATCAAAATTTGTAATGAAACTGAATACATGGTAAGCTATATCTAAGGTTATTAATCTTGTTTTCACAAGGCAGTAACACACAGCCTAGGATTTTTAGGGCATCCCTAACATTAGATAGGTAATGTTTCAAGTGTGTAATGAAGGATACAAACACAAAAAATGTATACTGTTGTTAATTCTTAGATCTTAAAATCCTAATGAGAAAAACAAGCACATTGTGCATAACAATTTCCCTAATTGTTCATCTGAAACTCAACATTCACATTTCTGTTAAAGTCTTTGCAGAAAACAAGTGGTACCATAAATGGCAATTATCGTGTTTTATTATGTCTACTCCAATGGGAAAAAACTTCATGAAAAGTCCTGGGTTGCACTGTGCAGCCTCCAAACAACTCATGTCTGCTGTTCAGGGGGTCAAAATATTGACCTCTCAGCAGGAAGAAAAACCCCGGAAGTATATGGCTCTCAACCATCTTTGTCTTCAAGGTCTATGTGGACCAGCATTCTACAGACCAATGAGACTGAACTGTAAGACTCCAGTCTTGCAATTCGATCTCTTCTCGCAGGACCAACATGGGTGCAATGTTTTTTTTTTTCAGACACTATCTCTTGATCCCCTGTTGTTCCACTAGCATGGGCATCAGAAAGGGGGCACTTGCCCCCTCCATATGCCTGGGGGTCATATTATGGCTTTGTCCCCTCCCCCAGAAACATTTATGTGGACACCCCTGTGTGCTGGTGCTCTCAATACAGCCCTAGGGAGCAGACCTGGTGATAGAACAATATTGGAGTGATAGTCACCATTTAAGTTGATGCCTACAGCACATCAAAGTGTCAAAGTACCCTGGTTCAGAACCATTGACCTAAATATTTATATATGTGTCAGAATATGCATCTGCATGTGGTCATTTTGAACACTACAATAGATATCCAAAGAGGAGATTTAAACTAAGTGCATTGCATCAAGTGAAGTGGTTAAACAATAAAAGGGAATTCCTCATTTCCAGAAATCATGTCCTGGAAGTGTGATCAATGACATAGGGCAAGATGTTCAAAAAGTCATCATAATGAAAATCTTGTTGCATCATGAGTTGGTGGTAAAAGTAGGACCATATTTTCAGAAGTAAATCCAACACGTTTCAAAATTCATCTAAAGAACTAAAAATGACGGTAAGAAGATTGAACATTACCGTTAAAAATTCTGATCTTAAAAATTTTTTTGTCTTTAAAACAAAACTTTTCAAAAAACAAAGACTTTTTTTTGTCTTTGAAAGGAAAATTTTCAAAGAAACAAAGACATTTTTTAATCTTTAAAACGAAACTTTTCAAAGAAACAAAAACATTTTTTTGTCTTTGAAATGAAAAATTGCTTCTTAGTACTTTAATTTTTCTTCTCCAAGTTTAGACCTTTTTTATTATGTTGGGAAAAAATGACGATAATCAGACAAAAAAAATGACGTTCAAACGAATATTTTTTTCTGAAAATACCTTACATTATGACGGAAGATTAAACCACACCCACTTTTAAGACGGCTTTTTCCCTTTGACGGAGCTGGCGGAATTGGATGCAAAAAATGACGGAAACATGTCTGAGAACTGACGGATCATGGTGTAAAAACTTTTTTTATTCTGATTACAGACAATTCCAGTTACCACCACTTTCTGAACATCTCGCCCTTAGTGTTCATATTTTCCGGCTAAAAGAGGTATTCTCGGAATCCTAGCTGACGGATTACACTGCAGGAATGTTTGGCTATTGTCATGTTTACTTTGTACAGAATAATTGATTATTTTAAGCTATGAACATTTTATTTGTACTTGGTTCAATTTTATTTGCTGTCCCTTTCCCTCATTCCTGCATACTCCTACAAATGTCTCTTTATTGTGAAAATGTATCTTATTAGTGCACACAGCTGTAACTGTGTGACACAGACAAAAGGGGTCTTTTGTCATTCCTTCTAGATACTGTTGCAATGTATCTTATTTCATGGTAAAAGTGTTGCCAGGTAAAAGACACAATCCCTTTGGGTTCACAGTCTGTTAGGAAGGAAATAACTGTGGGCTTTCATGTACAAAAACAAATTGGAACAGTTCTGGGACAAACCATCTGTTCTGTGGGAGAGAACTGAAAATTCCCATTGATTTAAGTGGAAATTTGAATCCCTTGAATATTAGAATTCTCCAATGCATTGCTATGGTGCAGTTGTTTTTTATGCACATTGTTATGGGCCCATATTTTGTTAGAATTACATGGAATAAGATTTGTTGAAAGTCAGTTTCCAAGGTAAAAAATAAAAACATGCATCAAACTGCTTTTCATTTGAAGGGAAAGTATCAGATCAAATGGAAAACGTATATTTGCAGGACTTTACTCACTGAGCACAAGTGTACTCACACAGCAATGCACTGAATACCTATGCAGCATTCAAGTGATTAAAAATATTATCTCTCCTACAACTAAAACTGAGCACTCCAACCTATAGTTGCATGACAAAACCATAAATTAACTTGATTGGATGTTGGATACACAGCTAGACCCATCTCAGATAGCTTGACAAACTGCATACCTCCCAGCATTTCAAATTGCCAAAGAGGGACACTTGTGTTTTAGGGGGTGTTGCTGGGGTGTGTGGTGGTGGGCGGGGCATTAAGGAGAATTTTTAGGCTATTTCATGACCTATTGATACCTCCTTGTGTAACCTAATAAATGACTTATAATAAGACCAAAGTATTTTATTTACACAGACTGGTTTATAAACACATATACTGACGTTAAAAAACAATAATTTGAGTTTTATTGTTGTGGAGCAATATTATACACTTATATACACACCATGCAATCTTATCTCCTAAAAAGAGGAACATCAGGGTGGGAAAGAGGGACAGGGGGATTTGGGTCTCAAAGAGGGACTGTCCCTCCTAAAGAGGGACACTTGGGAAGTATGAAAATGCACAATTTGTATACCCATTGTCACACACAGCTGAGTTTTCTCCCCTGATACTGAGTGCACCAAACCACTAGGGAGAATGAGATCCACAGGATTAAACCATGGCCTTCATGAGCAAAAGAGTAGAAGAGCAATTTTGGGGAAAACCAACTGTACCATGGGGGACAGATAATACTTCTGCTTGATATGCATTGGCCCTTTAACCCTTTCAACGCTAGAGGTCTCCAATACATTGCAAAACAATGTTAGAGACAGCTCTAGCATTGAATGAGTTAAAAGTCCTGTTTTAATTAATGGAAACTTGAAGTCTGGCAAATGTTCATTCATTCCCTATGATGTATTTGGATTGCTCCATAATGTTTTGGTGCTTTGGCCCTGTGCTCTGTGAGTTTCTTCTCTCCTTGTATGGGGGGGACACTTCCACCAGTGGGCTCTTGGCAGCTGTCCACTTTGCCCTAATGTCAGACTGGCCAGAAGCAGCGGATTTAAACAGATTTCCAAATATTTCATTTGCTTGCATGCAAATGCTTTTTTAACTAAAACAATTCAGCTGAGTTTAGTCCAGTCCGCATGCTTCATCATTATTGTAATAATTACCACAGGTGGATCAAATGCTTTGGCTGTGCTCACTTTATGAGGTTTAATGGTGCTGGCTGGCAGCCAGCCTTGTATAGTCTAGGCTTCACACGATCTGCTCTATCTCCGCACTTCAACTATTTCCTGGAGCAAGTTCATGGTACTTAGAACTAACACGGCCATCCCTACCATACAACATTGCAATCTAGCTGCATTTTCTTGTGATTCCCTCACTAACTACTCCCAAGACAGCATGTGTCAGCGTATGCAAATTTTGTCCTTCTTTTAAGCCTCTTCTTGCTACTGTGGATAGTCCATTCTGTTGCCAAATGTACATATACTGCATGGGCATACTAGGTAAATCATCTTATTTGGTTCTGAATACTTCTCTATGCAGCTTTTAACCATTTGAATGCCAGAGGGGAATGCAAACCATTGCTTTGTAATGCCTTGCACACCCCTCTGCCACTCCAAGGGTTAAATAGTCATACTGAGTCACTGTCAAGCAAAGCTTGGTACATGAACCACAAGTAGATTTTACCAGAAGTAATACATTAATATTTTACAAGTGTTTCCTTGAGAGTATTTACGATATATAATTACACAGTTATACAAAAATAGAAACAAAAAATAACATTTTTAGATTATCATATGTGTGTATAGTGACATTGTTTTTAACTATAGAGAAGCAGTTATTTTTAGGGATATTAAAATGGCAGAAGATTAGGTAATTCTGGGACCATATGTACCAAGACAAAAGTTAGCCAGTTCTGAGACAAAGCAGCAACACTACAATGAACAATTACAGATTTCAAACATTCCCATTGATTTTATGAGCATACCTGGGAACTCTCCGGATTTGCCCCGGAGACTCCGGTTCTGACAGAGCTTTACCGGGTCTCCGGGGCAGAGGCAGATTCCTCCGGATGTGGAGAGTTTCTATTGAAACCCTGCCACATCTGCTTTTTCTCCCTCTGTTCCTCCGTCCCCAGCCTTCTGTGTGCCAACTTTAACCCTCTGAGTGCCAGAGTGGTAAGGAATGCATTGCTTTGCAATGCATTCCGTACCACTCTGGCACTCAAAGGGTTAAGTCCCCCCACACTTGCGGCAAGCCCCGCCCCTTTTTGACGCGATTAGTGTCATTTTTGTCACCCCCTGCTGAACAGAGGACTACCCTCCGGGTAGCCCTCAACTGAAAGTTCCCAGGTATGTTTATGAGTTACAGACCTCGTAAGCATGCAAGGGGTGAAAAAGCTCATTTAAATTAATATAAATTCTTACTACCTATGGTACAATTCGAAGTGGAGAATTGCTCCATTTTTATTTTCATGCATATGGTTCTAAACAACTTCCGTTCGGTCACATAGGCTGGTGTAAGAACTTGAGCAATCTGGGGGCAAACTAACTGCACCATCCTACATTATAATTCACTAGAATGTTTGTCACAAGCCGTCATGCGCAGTAGAGACTGCCGGAAAGCACAGAATGCTGGGAGTTCTGTGCTGGGAACATTCTGTGATTTCGGGCAGTCTCTACAGTGGTGACTGCATTGGTGGCAGGACGCAGAGCAGGACCGGCCTCTTAACATCACCGGACCTTGGCCCGTGTACACAGCTTTTACACTAGTAGGGCATGAACAAGCATTTCCATTTATTTCAATGAATGAATATGTTTATTTATATAGCGCCACAAGTGTATGCAGCGCTTTACAATTAAGGTTTTAAACAATACAGGGTTACAGGTGCTTTGTAGAGAGAAACATTGGGTGGGAGGTCCCTGCCCAAAAGCTTACAATCTAAAGTGGTAATGGGAGACATACAGAGTACATAAGGGTCAAGGGCCGAATACAGTGCTAGCTCTGATGATGATAGAGTACATCAGTAAAGTAAATAATTTATAAGAGCGTTCAATGGGGCATTAATCGTCTGAAAGCTTGAGTTGTCTTTGCAATACATTGAAGATCTCTCTACTTAACACCCTTATTTAACCTATTAAGGACCAGCAGTCCTGGGGTGTGTGGTCCTTTAAAGACCAGATTGAAAACTTTGACGTGCTAGCCCACGTGACTGATCACGTGTGCCGGCACGCCGAATGGGGGGACTGAGAGAGATCAGTGTGTAGTGCTGTGAGTAAAAAGTATGTGACGTGCCAGGACCGTCACTGGTCCTTCATTGCCGGACAGCCGCTATGGTTGTGGCATGTCAGTGGACAAGAACGGGTTAAAGTGGAGCTGTCACCTTTAAACCAACTAAGGTCCTTTTACAACATTTTGCAAAAATACCTATATACCCATGTCTACCTATACCTCATTAAAACCTTATAAAAAGTAAAAAAAAATACCTGTTTATATGTGAGCAAGGAAGCTGCCATAGTGCTGTCTAGTATAGGAGATACTGCCCCTTATTGTTAAAGAAACACCACATCTCCCTCCCACTCATTATCACTGTCTCTATAGTCCCAGTGTAGTTAACACCTTGATTGCCAAAGAGGTGTGCAACTTTATCTGACGCTCACAGGCTTAACAATTTGACTTAAATGCGTTGAGTGCCAGAGAGGTTTGCACACTTAGCACGCAAAAGGATTTTGACTTGTAATTATGATGGGTGGTGGCTTAAATGAGTGATTGCATTGACTGTTCGCTCCTAGAAGTCAGCAGCAGTTCATCATTACTGAAGTGTTTGTGTGTGTGTGTGTGTGTGGCGTTGAGGAAACCCTCCCCACCCCCGCCCACACCCTGATCAGTTGCCAAATGTGTTTAACCCTTTGAGTGCCAAAGAGATGTGAAATGAATTAATATGCACATGCCTGGAACACACACTTGGGATGGGAGGGAATGGACTGCACAAGAGGTGGATCAGGTAAGCTAGGGGGAGTCATTTGCTCCAGCTGTGCCCGTAGGAGCTGCAGAGAACAAAACACGCTAATAGCGTGTAAAAAAAATGTAGTAAATAAAACACATCTTACACACCATATAGATCATTTTGCAGATGTTTTAAAATGCCTACATTTTTATTCCCTCTCTATGGTGTAACTGGTTTGCTTGATGAATAAGGTCCCTAACACTGTAATCATAGATGCTTTGGGTGGAGATTCACTAAGTGGTGATAAAGATGTGATAAAGTGGAGATAAAGTGAAGATAAAGTAGAGATGACTTCTCCAGTGATATCACTTCTCCAGTTCCTGTGTTATTCTATGGAGTCAATGCATTAAGACTTCTTCAACTTTGGACATCTTAGTACATAGTCGTTATAGAATAACACAGGAACTGGAGAAGTGATATCACTGGAGAAATCATCACCACTTTATCACTGCTAAGTGAATCTCCCCCTTTGAGTCTTATTCAGCAAAATGAGAATTCTTGTTTTTGAAATATTTTTTTAACACCTTGAATGCTAGGGAGATTTCCAGTGTGTTGCTTTGCAATGCATTGGAGACCTCTCTACATACCTGGGAACTTTGACTTCTTGAGTCCCCAGAGGGGGCTCTTGTGGTGCCACTGGGATATATAAATGAAGCAATTTGCTTCACAAAGGCATGGGCTTAATGGCCTGTGCCATAAAGTGGGTGGGAAATGGGCAGAACAGGGAGGAAAGGAGAGGTGGGCAGAGGTTCGTAAGAAACTCCCCATCACCAGAGAATCAGCCTCGTCCACGGAGGCCCGTTAATTAATTGCAGATCCAGAGAGTTCTCAGGTATGCCTCTCTAACATTCAAGAGGTTAAAAGTCCAATTCAAATTAAAGGGAACATGAGGAATTTTCATTTGTTTCCTACATGCAGTTGATTTGGTCCAGAGTTTCTTCACTTTAGCTTGCTGTATTGGCCCAAAGTGTCTATGATTAGAGAGGTATGGACCTTATTCAACTAGTGAAAGAGGTGCAGTTCTGGAACAAACCAGCTACACTATATGGGGAAAATGAAAGTTCCCATTGATTTAAATGGGACAATTTTGCAGAATTTTCATTTCAACCCCATGAAGCAGCTGGTTTGGTACAGAATTTTGCTCCTCTTTATTTTGATGAATATGACCCTAAAGACTTAACCCTCTGAGTGCCAGAGGGGTATGCAACACATTGCGTGCCCCTCTGGCACTCAAAGGGTTAACTCCTTTGTAGGCTAGAGATCTCCAATGCATTGTTTTGCATTTCTTAGAAATATAAACAAATCAAAACTGGTTTGAGGTTTTAAAAGGTCTATTGAAGTGTTACTGAGGCAGTCTCAGGTATGAAAGGGTTAATTTTTCTTGGAACACTGGTGATGCCAGAAGCTTGTCTATCCCTGAATGTCCATGGGAAAATTCTGGCGTGATAGAGAAATCTTCCCTTGTACTCAGACACAGAAGTCAGCCTCCCCTCTGCTGAGTCATACACTGTCCTCTTGCTTTAATATGCACTGGGGATTCAACTCAGAGAAAAAAGAAATGTTCATCTTACTAGCCTAGTAAGTCTGCTTCTATGAGAGCACAATAAAAAATCTTCCGACTGCAAAGTGCTGCCACAAAATAGCTCCTATCAGCCATTTGATGGGTTGGCAAACTGAATCCCTTTGCTGGAATGCAACATGGAAGTGTGTGACACTCAACCACAAACTATTTTGGTTGCAAGTACAGCCTCCATTGACTCTCAGTGTAATGCTTTCAAGCTTGAAGCATATGGTCTAAGGGAATAGCATCTCTCACGACAGGAGACTGTCATTAGTTTTACAGTTCAGGGACCAATGAGAGTGTTCTGGTGGTCTCTTTTCATATCTCAGTTCTGGGACCCAATTGGTCTCCCAGGGTTCACAATGGGGCTCAGGGGAGCAGATCTGGTGACAGCACTATCTTGATAGTTGTCCTTTAAAGGAGAAGAACACCTCCGGATAACCCCCTCTTACCTTATTAATGGACCATATACACTTGCCCTTGTGCCTTTGTTCAATCAATAACTTCTTCATTCAGTCCTAATAGCCATGTGGAGGTGGCCATGTGGAGAAGGCCATGACAGTTGCTAGAAGAACCACAGGATACAAACTCTACCCACTGCACATGAGAATTGTAGTCCTTTAAGGACCATAGGGATTTGAATCTGCCTACTTTAAGTGACAGCAGCTGTCATGTCTGCATCCATAGCCATTCCATCCAGGATTGGTTGACATTTTTTTTTCTCTTGAACCTTCTTCCAATGCATGCTATGATGAAGTGGTTGCAGCTTGCTCATATTAAAATCTTTTGAATAAAAGTTTTATTAAATTTTTAGGAAAACAACAAACAAACATAACAAATCATATACATTTAAAGTAATTAAAGCCAATAAATAAGATAAGGCTGGAAAATGTGCACCAGCTGTGACTAGAAACATTATACCGAAATGGGAAAATATGGGCGGGCGGGAGCGGCAAGACTAAATGTAGTAATGCTGCTAGTGAATCAATCTGTCATAGTGAGTAGTCCCTAGCTATGGTCATAGATGCTTAAAATAAGATAGCCATGAGAATACATAAATAAATCAAAGCATTTGTCTCAAATAGTGTGTAATAACCGCCAAGATGTGTCTCTAAAACAAAACTTCTCCTCCTGCTCGTTTGGCAGAAATTTTATGAAAGGTTCCCAAACTAACTTGAAGTTAAGACCTTTTGTTTCTTTTTCCTGTAAAGTTGACACACGTTCTGCGTGTGCTATGTCTATCGTTTTGTTCAAACAACTTGTCAAGGAAGGCTACTTATCTGCAAAACCAAAAATGAAAAATTGTTTTGATATCTGTGATCATTGGTATGTGAAATAAACATTTATGATATTTGGAAAAAGGGTAATAGTCTTAGAAAATACCAAGTAAAAAGGATAATGGTAATTTGACTTTCTTAATGGCAAAGATATCAGACACAATTGATGACTGCAATCCAAAATCAATAAAAGGACAAGTCCAGAAGTTTTGATATTAATCTGCACCTGGGGCACTGCATTTGCAGCAATTTCTGGGTGGCATAAACCCCATTTGTCTTACGCTTAAAGGTTCTGGGAACAACTCTAACCATCGCTTAAATCCTGTTGGGTTAATATTTCATGGAAAAAGTTGGAAGCTCAAACAGAATTAACTTATACAGATGACAAGTTTTACATTTAAGTCAACCTGTAGCATTAATGTAGTGATTAACAGTTGTGGGGATGTTGTTAATGTGAAGATGTTTCATGATAGTTTTAGAATAATGTCTTGATTGCAGATATAGGAAATGGGTGTTGGGGAGGGTATATTTAGACTTGAAAGGTAAAAAACTGATTTCATTACAGGATCAATAATATCGCCAATCATTTCTAGGTTTTTAGTTGCCCACAGTTTGAATCTGGGATCTGGACTCCAATCTTGGAAATCCAGGTTGAATAGATAACACATTAAAGCCTTGATTCAATTATGTCCAAAGGCTGTTTTTTCTGCCGAGTGCATTTTTTCAAGCACGGTAATCTATTCAATTACCTGTCCAGTGAAAAAAAGCTGGCAAAACCCCCCCATTGGGTGATAAAGTAAGAGGTGTTTTCACCCACAGCAAATAATGAAAAGACGCAATTTCCAATTCAATTGACTGCATCAGCCATGAAGATCTGATAAGGGACTCATTTTATCACAGGAAATTTAAGATTGAGGTTTTTTTGGACTAGAGTCTCTTATTGGATCTTAAAGGGATAGTAATGTCAGAAAAAAAGTATTAACTATATGGAAGATACAATTAAAAAAGAGTACTTGCACTTATTAGTATCTCTCAAACCATTATGGTTTGAGAGATATAGGAAAATTAAGTTCTCTGGTCCCTCCCCTTTCTGCTTGACGAGCTGTAAAGCTGTCAGAAGCAGATTCTGGTTCCAGGATCAGATGGCGGCTCTTCAGCAGCGCTGACATAGCGATACCTAAAAATAAATACTTAATTGGAACGGTCTACAACGTGTGCCTGGTTTGCAAAGCACACATTGTAGACCATTCCGATTAAGTAGTTATCTTTAGATATCATTATATCGGTGCTGCTGAAGAGCCGTATCTGGTCAAGTGACCAGAATCTGCTTCTGACAGCTTGTCAAGCAGAAATGGGAAGGAGCGGAGAACCTTATTTTCCTATATCTCTCAAACCATAACGTTCTGAGAGATACAAATAAGTGCAAGTACTCTCTTTTAATTGTAACTACTATACAGTTAATACTTTTTTTTCTGACATTACTAACCCTTTAAAATAGCCGATGCAGCAACTGAAAGGAAAAAAGTGAAAAAAACTCCTAAGTCCCCCGTGAATATATTGATAAGCCCAAAATCAATACATCCAAAGTGCCTAATAACTGTTCAGTCTTAGTAGAATTAACCCCATGAGTGCCAGAGGGGTACCCTACAGGCACTCATAGGGTTAACCCGACTAAGGTACAAATCAACATCACATAAAATGTAACACTTACCATTAATCCTGATGTCCAGCGGAGTCCTCAGCATCTTGGTCAGCTACTGTCCAACTTCTTTCTTCTCTCATGTATCTTCTTTCTTCTCTTCTTTCTTCTCTCATGTATCTTCTTTCTTCTCTTCTGACTTCTCTTCTTTTTTCTTTTCTTTTTTCTAGCTGTAACGAAAAAGAAAAGTCTAAATAAATGTTTTCCTCAAATAACGCGCACACTCATACATAGTTTAACCCCTTTAAGAGAAGAAAGAAAATACAGAAGAAATAAGAGAATATAGAAGGTAGATAGGAGACAGCCAGTGGTAAGTTTAACACAGACAAGCTAATGATTGCCGTTATTTAGCGGCGTTTTAGGAACTTAACTCATAAAACAGACGTTTGGCCACAAGATCATTTCTGTGACCTAATGTTCGTTGTACTTTTAGATGGTAGGACAATTGAATACCGACATTTTCTTTTGTCGGTCGGTATCCATTTTGCCCTACTGGCTTTTTAACGGGTTCAATTAAATGGAACCCTAAATCTTAACAATACTGTAGTATTTGTGGCAGTACTCACTATAGTGATCTTATTCTCCTGAAGTGTAGGCACAAGAGTTGGAAGCTAATATCAAAAAGCGGCAGATTTATGCAGCCCCCACTATAAACTGACATCTAGCACGTGCATTTTTCATTTTACCACAAAACACAGATTATTTTTCATTAGCAAAATGCCTCACTCATACTAAATTGATGTAAAGTGGCACATTTATAATATATCAGTGAAAATACTATTTTAAGGATCTAAGAATTTGAAGGGATATTTATCGCAGAGCTGTCTGTAAAGTCCATTTACTGAAGTACAAGTCATTTCATTATTAAATCAGCCTGCAGCCAAACTTCCAGATCACCTGTCAGTGAGAGAAACAGATCCTGCAACCTCCTTGAGAAATACTAAAGAGACTCTTCATAAATGAGCATCTAGCAGATTCATAAATTACCTTTGTAATGACAGCAATTCATTAAAGGTGGCCTAATTTGCATGGCCCATATCACCTTGAGGGTATAATTAGCCATTATCAAGCACCTACCAGTTGACAGCATGTCTACACCAGATATTGTATGATTATCTGTGTAACTTTCCCCGTTTTGTGCACATTTATAAGAACTGAATTAAAGTAAGAGTAAATATGCTTGGGTATCATAGGACCTTATACACACAATGAAACGGCAGTGATTCTGGGAAAAATATAAAGCCCAGAGCATATGTGTTTGTAAATAAGTGTAGCAAATCTATTGTGTGTGGATCTATGTGAACATCAGACAGTGAATTATTTTTTTAATAATTTGTGTGCCAGAGGGTTGGGAAATCATTGCTCTGAAATGGGTTGCACAATCCACTGATACTCAAAGGGTTTATCCATTGTAAAGCCTCATCTACTCTAGTGATCATAACTATGTTCTCTGTGAGGCAGTTGCCTTGTTCTTTCTTTAGTACATCAGTCTCAGTGTGTTCTTGTAAATCATGAACTGAAAGGATTTCTTACTCTTAGCTTTAGATGGCTTATAATCTGTACAGGTTTGTGCAGGATTGTTTTTGTTTACTAGTGTGTAAATGAGGAGAAATCAGAGTAGAAGCAGCCAAGTCATGCAATACCAATGTCTTGACCACCACTGGAAGTCTTTTAAAGGGGCACTAAATAGTCAGTGTAAAGGGTTTACTAACTATAGGCATTTATGTGGTAGCTTTAAATCTTCTGATTCCATATTTTGCTCTTCTAGGATAAAAAGCAACATCCAGAGCTGGATTAAGACTCCACAGGGCCCTAGGCTGGATCTCAAACTGCCACCCTCCCTCACCAGCTTGCCCCCACCCCACTCTACAAATGCTTCAAACCTTTCTTGGTTTGCCCACTGATCTTGTAGGTAGAGGTACTAGTACCAACTTAATAAAAGACAAAATAAATTATTTAACCCCTTGGATACCAGAGAATTCACCAAAGCATTGCAAATCAATGCATTATGCACCTCCCAGGCATTCAGGGGGTTAAATACATTACACTGAAATGGGGATGCACAAGTGATAACACAGAGCTTACCATTGAAATGGGGCTACACTAGTGATACCACATAACATACAGTTGACATGGGGCTACACCAGTGATACCAAAGAGCTAACAATCAAAATAGATCTTCACTAGTTATACAACAGAGACTGCAATTCAATTACTTTCTTTCCCCAATCTGTTTCCTCCTTTTTCTCTTCCCAACAGTCTTTCCCCCACGTCTCCCCAGTATGTTTCCCCTTCTCTCTGTCCCGCTAGTCTGTTCCCTACTCCTTCTCTCCTCCCTGTCTGTTTCACCTCTGTTTTTTTTTCTCTTGTTTCTTTCTCCCAGTCCCCCCACTACTGTGGCCCCCTCCTTCTTTCCTACCTTTTCTGACACAGGAGGGTGCCTCATCCCTAGTGGTCCAGTGATGTGTGGAAGAAGAGATCTTTGGTGCAGACCTCCACTCTTTCGTGGTCCTCTTTCTGTCCAATAATTCAGAGTTTTGAGATATAGCGTGATATCCTGGAGCTCTGAATTACGGAGTGACGGAGACAGTGAGGGAGGTCGTTGTAGAGGTCTTTGCTTAAGGAGACACAGACTTCAGCTTGTGGTTGGGACATCTGTCTGATCTTCCCTAAGTTGTGGGTTTGGTACATCTTTTGTGGACTCCCCCAACTTGACAGGGCTGTAGGCAGATACCTAGGGTGCTTTGGCCACAATCTGGCTCTTGCAACATCAATATCCTTTCAACTGAAGCTCAATGTTTGCAAATTTACTGACGAGTTTAAAGGAAGAGTATAGAAATTTAACATAAGCTCTGACTGAAGCACTGCTGTCACATAGCCTTGAAGATCATAGAAATCTTCTGGCCAAAGAAAAGGGAATGGGAAAGTTTTGAGCTATAGGAAGGTGGTCCCCATAGATGTGGAAACTACCTATACTTAAAAAAACAAATTACCTTGCTCCTTTCAACAGTATTTCTGTATAGTAATAATTTCACCTGTATCTCAGTAGCCAAATGTTTTCCAAAACTGTAGCTATTATATTCAGTACCACTAGCTAGCTCTGCAGAATGGATAAAAGGAAGGAATGATAAATAAGTAAATCATGAATGTTGAGTATAACATGGCTTGATCCAGCCATGTTAGCTTAAATATCACGGGTCACAAGGGAAATAATTTTTAATTCTGATTACAAATACTGATTTCTAAGTGTAAGGCTTGTAGCCTGTGCAGTTCTCAAGTCATAACCGATTGCACTGGCAGCCAAATACTGAACTGCATTATTAGGGAAGGGTAAAAGGTTACTGTGCATGTTAGAGCTCTGTGTCTAGCCAATAAATCTTTGTAGGGAAATTCTCAGATCACTCACCAATAAACCAACATGTTCAATTGGGCAAATAAATCTCCTCTTTGTCTTTACAGCACAATGAAAACCTCCCAAGTTGGCTTTCATGATGTTGTTTATGTTGTAGAATCAAACTATACGTTGCAACATAATTCAGAATATTAGTTTACCTTTCATTCCACCATTGTCATTATAATAATAATAATAATAATAATCCTTTATTTATATAGCGCACACAGATTCCGCAGCGCTTTACACTCATATTGGTTCCTGTCCCCATTGGGGCTCACAATCTAAATTCACCTATCAGTATGTTTTTTCTAGTGTGAGAGGAAACCGGAGTACCCGGAGGAAACCCACGCAAACACAGTGAGAACATACAAACTCATTGCAGATGTTGTCCTTGCAATGAGTTTGTATGTTCTCACTGTGTTTGCGTGGGTTTCCTCCAGGTACTCCGGTTTCCTCCCACACTCCAAAAAACATACTGATAGGTGAATTTAGATTGTGAGCCCCAATGGGGACAGGAACCAATATGAGTGTAAAGCGCTGCGGAATCTGTGTGCGCTATATAAATAAAGGAATATTATTATTATTATAATGACAATGGTGGAATGAAAAGTAAACTAATATTCTGAATTATGTTGCAATGTATAGTTTGATTCTACAACATAAACAACATCATGAAAGCTAACTTGGTAGGTTTTCATTGTGCTGTAAAGGCAAAGAGGAGATTTATCTAACAAAATCATGTCTACTTCTCCCGGCTGCAGACAATATGGCCCATATGTATAAAAATAAACTGGAGCAATTTGGGATAAAACAACTAAACAACAGCAAACAAATAAACATTACTTTTGATTTAAACAGAGCTTTTAACCCACTGAGTAACAGAGAAATCTCCAATGCATTGCTTTGCCTTGCTATCGTTCAAAAGGTTAACCCTTTGAGTGCCAAAGAGTTATCCACACATTGCTTTGTAATGTGTTGGATACCTCTCTCGCGCTCAAAGGGTTCACAAGTCCCATTTAAATGAAAGTGAATTTGGGCAGTGTTTATTTGTCCTTATGATGCTGATGGTTTAACCCAAGATTGTACCATTTTGCCATTATACACATGGGCCCTTATTTCCATAACTCAGGAAGTTTTAAACCTGAAGGAAAGGGAGATGTTCATGCAAGCTACATATTGAATTTGTGAAGCAATTCCATGAAAAACAACTGGTCCATAGGGAACAAATCATCCCCATTCATTTAAATGGGGGCTTGAATCCCTTTGATCCTAGAAAGGATTTCAATACACTGTGCAGCAGTGCTTTGCAGACATCTTTATCCCTTTGAGTGCCAGAGGGGTATGCAATGCATTGCAAAGCAATGTGTTGCATACCCCTCTGGCACTCAAAGGGTTAACATTCAATGGTTAAGACTTAAGAAATCAATTTAAATCAATCAGAATTTTTATTGGTTCAGTATGGTGCAGTTGGTATTTCCTATTATTTATCCACTTTTGTCTTTATATCTTTATCCCGCCCCCTACATTCGCTTCTGCTGGATAAAGACAGGGGCTGGGTGGACTTGCCTGAAAGGCATATTATGGCTTTGCACACTCCTTCGGAAAAATGTCTGAGGGTACCCATGTAGGTCACAATTGTATTTATGTGCTTCTATGTACTTATACCTGTGCCACAACTGTGCTTATATGTATCCCTGTACTTCTTTATACCTGTGCCACAATTGTGCTTATATGTATCTCTGTTTTTCTTTATACCAGTGTCACAATGGTGCATATATGTATCTCTGCATTTCTTTATATCTGTGCCACAACTATGCTTATATGTATCTCTGTACTTATATGTATCTCTGTACTTGTATGTACCTCTGTATGTCTTTATATCTGTGCCACAATTTTGCTTATATGCATTTCTGTACATCTATATATTTGTGCTACAATTTGCTTTTATGTATCTCTGTACTTCTTTATACTGTGCCACAATTGTGCTTATATGAATTTCTGTACTTCTTCATACCTGTGCCACAACTGTATTTATATGCATCTCTGTACTTGTTTATACCTGTGCCACAATTGTGCTTATATGCATATCTTTACTTGTTTATACCTGTGCCACAATTGTGCTTACCTGTATATCTTTACTTGTTTATACCTGTGCCACAATTGTGCTTACCTGTATATCTTTACTTGTTTATACCTGTGCCACAATTGTGCTTACATGTATATCTTTACTTGTTTATACCTGTGCCACAATTGTGCTTACCTGTATATCTTTACTTGTTTATACCTGTGCCACAATTGTGCTTATATGCATATCTTTACTTGTTTATACCTGTGCCACAATTGTGCTTATATGTATCTTTGTACTTCTTTATGATTGTGCCACAACTGTGCTTATATGTATCTCTGTACTTGTTTAAACCTGTGCCACAGCTGTGCTTATATCTACCTCTGTACTTGTTTATACTTGTGCACATCTCTGTACTTCTTTATACCTGTGCCACAAGTGTGCTTATATGCATCTCTGTACTTCTTTATAACTGTGCCACAAGTGTGCTTATATATATTTCTTTATTTATTTTTATCTGTGCCACAAGTGTGCTTATATGCATCTCTGTACTTCTTTATAACTGTGCCACAAGTGTGCTTATATGCATCTCTGTACATCTTTATAACTGTGCCACAAGTGTGCTTATATATATTTCTTTATTTCTTTTTATCTGTGCCACTATTGTGCTTATATGTATCTCTGTACTTCTTTATACCTGTGCCTCAACTATACATATTTGTATCTTATACCTGTGCCACAAATGTGCATATATGTATCTCTGTACCACAATTGTGCTTATGTGTATATCTGTACTTCTTTATGCTTGTGCCACAACTTTGCTTATATCTTCCTCTGTAATTGTTTATACCTGTCCGTATCTCTGTACTTCTTTATAACTGTGCCACAACTGTGCTTATGCATATTTCTTTATTTATTTTTATCTGTGCCACTAATGTGCTTATATGTATCTCTGTACTTCTTTATACCTGTGCCACAAATGTGCATATATGTATCTCTGTACCTCTTTATACCTGTACCACAATTGTGCTTATATGCATCTGTGTATTTCTTTATACCTGTGCCATGACTGTACTTATATGTATCTCTGTACTTATATGTATCTCTGTATTTCTTTATATCTGTGCCAGAATTGTACTAGTATGCATCTCTTTACTTCTATTTATTTTTGTCACAATTGTGCTTATATGCATCTCTGTACTTCATTATACCTGGGCCACAATTGTGCTTATATGCATCTCTGTACTTCATTATACCTGTGCCACAATTGTGCTTATATGCATCTCTGTACTTTATTATACCTGTGCTACAATTGTGCTTATATGCATGAGGCATCTCTGTACTTCTTTAAACCTGTGCCACAACTGTGCTTGTGTGCATCTTTGTACTTCTTTACACCAGTGCCACAACTGTGCATATATGTATATTTAGTATGTATTAGTACCATTTGGGTATTTTTTTAGTTAATATAGAGATATATGTTGCACTTCTGTAGGGTTTCAACCATTGAGCACATTTGGATGCGGATGCGAGGAGTGGAACCCGACTGATTTAGGGAACAGATCTGGCATCTGACTATCGGAGCGCAATTTATACTACATATATATTGCAGCTTTAGTGACCTGGGAGCAATGATGGGTTGCCCGATGGACAACTGAATGGTGTCATGTATGTTTAAATGTTATGAGGTTGTTTTTTCACAGTTTGTATGTATATATATATATATATATATATATATATACACATATATATATAGACACACATAATACATTTTCTAACCTTGTGTGACTGTATGCTCACCCTCAGTGGTGTGGATGGGTGTCCAGACAGACAAAGGTTTTATGTCGCTGGATATTATTGGTCACATTCATTCTAGGATTTGTATCTATGTTCATTTTTTTCCATGTAGCCTTGTTTGGTGGATATTATTCTGTAGAATGTTTGATTTATATGTGACGTTTTTTATGGTTTTTAAGATATATTTTTAATAAATATTATTTTCAGATGCTCACTCGGTATTTGGTGTCATTCGGCAGTTTTCTCTATTTTCTCTAATAGATGTTGTAGGGGGTTGGCTCGTCTCACTTTTTGTATATTTACATTTTTTTGCTCTTTTCCCTGCAAGTGGGGAATTTATGTATTTAAGCTACAAATATATAATTTAGGGCTCAGGGAAGAAGTTATTTGCATAATATAACAAACCTGTAAAGATCTATCTGTCTGATCTAATAACAAGGACCAATGTAACACACCTGTTGTGGAATAGAAAACACAGGGTTAGGGAAGAGGAGAAGGAAGAGAAAAAGGAGAGGATGGACTCTTGTGAACATATCAGATGTGGATTAATAAAAAGGAAGTCCACCTGTGGGAGCTCAATAGAGCAGGTGTAATGGAGGTTGGCATCAACAAAGTTCAATATAATGGGGAAAAGGAATCACGAGTGGATCATCACATTGATTCAGGTGTTGATTGTTATGGACTTTGAAAGAAATGCTTTTGATATTGTATAGCTGAAATCTTCTTGGTACCAGAGAAGCTGAGCAGGAGTGGCATCCTTTGCATCATTAGGTGGAGAATCCTGAGTATACGCCCAGATTTCCGATCTTCTCAGAAATTATTTCTTAAATTTAAGCATGGAAAAGGAGTATGACTTACTTTCTATCATGGTGCCCATGCTCCCTTGTTGTTTTCTGTCAGTCTAAACCTGTGCTTTGCTGTCATTGGCTACCATGTGTTTGTCCCGCCCAGTATGACCTTTATATACTGGGCTTGGGCACCCCTCCGGTGCCCTTTTGTGGTGTTCCTGTGCTAGTGCTATTTTCTGCTCAGTGATTCCCAGTGTACCGACTTGGCCTGCTTGACTACTCTGCATCTTGTCTCCTGCTCCTGTGTACTGACCCAGATTGCCTGACTATTCTTCTGCGCCTGCTCCTGTGTACTGACCCGGCTTGGCTGACGTTCCTGCTCCTGTGTACCGACCCAGTTTGGCTGACGTTCCTGTTCCTGTGTACAGACCCGGCTTGGCTGACGTTCCTGCTCTGTGATCCGACCCGGCTTGGCTGACGTTCCTGCTCCGTGATCCGACCTGGCTTGATTGGTGTTCCTGTGCTGTGTCGCCTTGGAGACATTCTGATTGTCAGGCAATCGTGTCACCTGTTCCTCCTGCAGTGTACCAGGGACCTGTCTCCGTTACTGCCTCTGCAGAGTGCAAGTGTTGCCTCCGTTATTGCTACGGCAGTAAGCCACTGATTGTCTCCGTTACTACCTCTACAGAGTGCAAGTGTCTGCCTCCGTTACTGCTCTGGCAGTGTGTCTTGGGCCTAGCCTCCGTGTCTGCTTCTGCAGAGTGCAAGTGTTGCCTCCGTTATTGCTACGGCAGTAAGCTACAGATTGTCTCCATTACTGCCTCTGCAGAGTGCAAGTGTCTGCCTCCGTTACTGCTCCGGCAGTGTGTCTTAGGCCTAGCTTCCTTTACTGCCTCTGTAGAGTGCAAGTGTCTGCCTCCGTTACTGCTACAGCGGTGTGCCACCGGTTGCCTCCATTACTGCTCCGGCAGTGCCTTATGTGACTCTATTCCTGTTGCTAACGTGGCAGTTCTCGTTTGTTCTGCTAAGCTGTGTTGGGCGTTCCGCATCCTTCAGCTACCTATATGCAGAGAGCCCCATCACAGACCTCTCTGCACATGGGACTGTTTACATTCAAAGAAGACCATTAACCCATGCAGTACCTTGCTCCTGGGAACCTGGGAATCCATATTATTCTGTCGGACCTGTGTCAGTATAGACTGTCCTGGGCATTATGTTTATGCTGGACCTGCGTAGGCATATGCATATGTAACCTGTCGTGTGTCTGTATAATTCTGTGTAAATACTACATGACCTGTGAGGGTTACTTTATTATTGTAATTTCAATAAAACTGTGTTTTATCCTAAACCTAAACCGTTACACTTTCTCTAAAGTCTAGCAGCTCAAATAGGTGACCCCATAAATATTTTACTCTGTGAAGCCAAGGGCTATGTCTTAAAGTTCCTCCTTTTTTCAAGGGGATTAAAGAGATATCCTGAAGCAATTGGAGCTGTGTAAATTCAACTCTTGGCTGTATTTCTCTACTTTTAGCCACTGAAAGTTCTTTGTTGGTATAATAGTTGGTGTTGTGTAACCATTTATTTCAGGATTGTATTTTAGGGTTCTATGTACATGATTTTTAAAAGGTATATAAAATAATTTCTTTTTTACATGTTAGCTCCTTTAAGCACTAGTGAGCTAATCAGAGGCTTAGCCATTTTAACAAACACCCTGTGAGTAAGAAAAGTTAGCCTAACTCACTGGATGGTAGATGGGGCTATACGCTGTAGACCTGAGTTAGACTCACTAGATGGTAGATGGGGCTATACGCTGTAGACCTGAGTTAGACTCACTGGATGGTAGATGGGGCTATATGCTGTAGACCTGAGTTAGACTCACTGGATGGTAGATGGGGCTATACGCTGTAGACCTGAGTTAGACTCACTGGATGGCAGATGGGGCTATATGCTGTAGACCTGAGTTAGACTCACTGGATGGTAGATGGGGCTATACGCTGTAGACCTGAGTTAGACTCACTGGATGGTAGATGGGGCTATATGCTGTAGACCTGAGTGAGACTCACTGGATGGTAGATGGGGCTATATGCTGTAGACCTGAGTTAGACTCACTGGATGGTAGATGGGGCTATATGCTGTAGACCTGAGTTAGACTCACTGGATGGTAGATGGGGCTATACGCTGCAGACCTGAGTTAGACTCACTGGATGGTAGATGGGGCTATATGCTGTAGACCTGAGTTAGACTCACTGGATGGTAGATGGGGCTATACGCTGTAGACCTGAGTTAAACTCACTGGATGGTAGATGGGGCTATACGCTGTAGACCTGAGTTAGACTCACTGGATGGTAGATGGGGCTATACGCTGTAGACCTGAGTTAGACTCACTGGATGGTAGAAGGGTCTATATGCTGTAGACCTGAGTTAGACTCACTGGATGGTAGATGGGGCTATATGCTGTAGACCTGAGTTAGACTCACTGGATGGTAGATGGGGCTATACGCTGCAGACCTGAGTTAGACTCACTGGATGGTAGATGGGGCTATACGCTGTAGACCTGAGTTAGACTCACTGGATGGTAGATGGGGCTATACGCTGCAGACCTGAGTTAGACTCACTGGATGGTAGAAGGGTCTATATGCTGTAGACCTGAGTTAGACATCCCTGGTATAGCAAGAGGATGTCAGATGTTAAATAAAGGTAAAAAAAGCTCAGTTCTATTACTGATCCTTTTTTACTTTATTTCTGCAAGTGCCCCACTGCCAAAATCATTGTGTAATGTAAAAGCATATAAATAAAATACATTTTAATGAGCAACCTCGAATACATAATACATTTTTTTTGAAATTCAAGGATTTATTGAGTTTTATAAGCAGTAAATAATACAAGACAAACATAAAAAAGAAAACCCCAAGTATTCACCATGACATAAAACATGATGTGTAAATGCAACAAACTAAGAATGAACAGCAAAGTATGGAACAATACAAGTATGTGTAAGTGTGTGTGTGGGGGGGGGGGGAGGGAGAGGTGACAAGAAAGATGGAGGAAGGAACAAAAAACCCTGACCCCAAGGCCCCCGGAACCCAGTCACTCAATCCTCACTATACCCTCTCCAAATCCCCTGGCATAAACCTGGTCTTCCTTAGATGTAGCAGCATGGGGTCCCTGGATTTCCAGAGGACAGTTATAGCACCCCATGCTGCATTCAGTAAAGGTGCTCCCCTGAGGGATTTAAAATAAGAGGAACAAGTCAAGGATCTCTGGGAATATCATCATGTATCAAAGTGTCAGTACATCCCTCCAATAATCTGAGAGGCAAAGACACAACCACCAAATAAGGACCATTACACCACTGTCACCCACACATCTCTAACATCGAGGAGAGACCAAAGGAAATGCCCTAGACAGGACATCTTGAGTTCTGTACCATCTCAATAATACATATTTCACTTAAATAAACCCTTGGCAAGAAGGTAATGATTGTCTTGGTGTAACAAATTTGCATGTTTTGTAGCAGTGCTGTCCAACATTTATATGAATCAGGTTGACTGTTTTGAGATCTGCATGCAGATGGACGCTGTTAAAGAAGTACTATAATATGAAATTAGAGAAATACTATAATAATGAAAACTATATAATCCCCAGCCGTGTATAAGGCCTTAAAAAGCCCAGTGGGAACTGCCTCTGTATTCTGAGTCACTGGTGAACAGCCCTTCCCTGTAAGATAGAATTTCTTACTTCCTTTAAGAAGCTACATACACCCTACTCATATGTAATATTTAATACATTCCAAATATGCATACTGTGCTGCCTCACATGTCAATCAAGAGTCTCTGTGAACACATGCCTTCCAGGTGCTGTGTCATTAGTGGAACAACAGTCTGGAAAAAACAATGAAAACCTGGACTGTCCTGATGTTATTGTTTATCTTTTCAAAATAATTTTTAAAACAGATGTATCTGCACTGTGTTCACACCATGTCATATGTGTACAATTTATTTTACTTATAAAAAGGACATGTAAGTAACACTGGAAAAGTAATAAGAAGGAACACTAAGATGCATTTGCACAAGGAAAGAAAGTCTTCAATAAATCAATAATGACCAAGGGAACAAATATATAAGTAATACACAACAAAATCTTAGAAAATTGTATAGGCTGTGTTCTTCCCACAGTAAGCCTTTTTATACGTGCACATGTTTAGACTTAGGGTTCAGCTTTGGCTTATTTGAATATGTCTTATCCTTGTGGCTAGGCCAGCTAAGTCCTGATGCTTTGTAGTATTGCCTGATCTCCATAGGAAAGAGTGTTTGGCCTTGCCCACTGTGAATTGTGAATATATCTGTAGTAAAAGAAAATGTATATCTGTTTGTTAAAGGGATAGTAATACTTAAAATGTAAAAAAAAACATGTTGTACGGTTTATCCCCCTGAGTAAAACAAGAGTACTCCCACTGCTGAAAGGTGTTTCATTCAAAAGTTATTAATTTTCAAAGTTTAATTTTTTTAGGTGCAATATCACAGTGGCCTGAAATTGTACAGTGGCGCTGTTGCTACACCATCCTATGGACAGCTCCATAGGATGGTGTAGCAACAGCACCACTGTACAATTTCAGGCCACTGTGATATTGCACCTAAAAAAATTCAACTTTGAAAATTAATAACTTTTGAATGAAACACCTTTCAGCAGTGGGAGTACTCTTGTTTTACTCAGGGGGATAAACCCTACAATATATATATTTTTTACATTTTAAGTATTACTATCCCTTTAACCCTTTGAATACCAGGGGGGTCCAACCCATTGCGTCTCAAAGCATTGGACAACCCTAGGGCACTCAGAGCTTTAAAGGGAAATTATTATAACAAATCATTGCAAAGATGTGACAGTTGTCATTTAAAGGGATAGTAATACTTAAAATGTAAAAAAAAAAAATATGTTGTAGGGTTTATCCCCTGAGTAAAACAAGAGTACTCCCACTGCTGAAAGGTGTTTCATTCAAAAGTTATTAATTTTCAAAGTTGAATTTTTTAGGTGCAATATCACAGTGGCCTGAAATTGTACAGTGGCGCTGTTGTTACACGATCCTATGGACAGCTCTGGTCCCGGGACCATAAATCTCCATAGGATGGTGTAGCAACAGCGCCACTGTACAATTTCAGGCCACTGTGATATTGCACCTAAAAAATTCAACTTTGAAAATTAATAACTTTTGAATGAAACACCTTTCAGCAGTGGGAGTACTCTTGTTTTACTCAGGGGGATAAACCCTACAACATATATTTTTTTACATTTTAAGTATTACTATCCCTTTAAAAAGAGAGTAGGTATGTTGCAAGGTGCCAAACAAAAAAATGTAAAGGGCGTTCATTTACATCGAATATTAGACGATAGCGTGAGTCTGGTGAAGCTTGCCAATTGGTACCGTGGCTTTCTGCAGAAGGAAATCATTTTTTATTTTTTATTCATAACTGACAAAATCACAACTGTGTTACAAAACAGCACTGCTCGAGTGATTGATGTATGTAAGTTTTCCCAAATTTTTTTGGTGTTTTGTATGACCGCAGATAATTATCTATAGCTAGGTGTTCTAGATATGGTTTGTGATAAACTCTCCAGTTCTATGTTATTCTATTTCTATGGAGCCTATGTACTAACATATCTCCAGCTAGAGACATATCTGTTTCATGGAATAGCAAAGAACTTGGAGAACTGGATAAGCTATGCTCTCTCTATCACTCCTTTATCACACCTCAGTGCACCTCACTCCAGACTGAATATTAGATTAGGGACAAAAAAGGGGAGCTCCTAGTGAATGAAATACAGTTGAATGCTGGAACCACCACTGCTACACCACCTTACTTACAAGAGGTAAAAATGTCTGTGCATATGAGGGATACAAGACAGCCCCCACTCTGTCACTCCTCTATTGGGTGTAGTCTGCAGCTCCTCCAGAAGTTTCAAAGGTGTTGGACACCCTTAAACAAGACAAAACAAACACCAGAGAGGGCGCAAAGCCACAATCCATATGCTGTTGAGTAGATAATAAATGGACAGGGCCTGCGCCACCTATAGGCGAGGTAGGCGCCGGCCTAGGGCGCACATTCTCTGAGGTCGCATCGGCCCCCACCGCCGCCGCTCACTACATACTGCCGAACTAAGACAAAAACGTATGTTTCAGTGCCCTTCCTTGGCTGGCTATTTTTTTAATGTAGCACAGCGATACCTGTTTCTCTCTCTCTCCCCTCCGCTCTTTCAATCTTGGACCAGGATTGAAGAAGCGGAGGGGGAGAGAGAAAAACGGGCATCTCTGTGCTACATTAACCCTTTCAGTGCCAGAGGGGCATGCAACGCATAGCTTTGGATTGCGTTGTATACCCCTCTGGCACTGAAAAGGTTAATAAAATAGCTAGCCAAGGGAGAGCACCGAAACGTACTCACTGAGGGAGAGAGATGTGCACCGGGAGGAGTAAGTGGAAGGGGGGGGGTCAAGAGGAGTTAAATAGACAGGGAGAGAGTCAAAGGGGGGGATCAGCAGTCAAGAGGGGGATCAAGAGTCAGATGGGGAGAGAGAGAGAGTCAAAGGGGGGATCAGCAGTCAAGAGGGGAAAAGAGTCAAAGGGGGGGAGAGTCACATATAGAGAACATACTCTCTCTCACACTGATACACATATAGAGAACACACACACATACTTATACACTGATATCCTTACAGAGACTCACACACACTGACACACTTATATACATATAGGGAACACACACTTATATACATGCAGGGAACACATACTGACACACACATACACATATAGAGAACACACACAAACTGACACATATAGGGAACACACTGACACTTAAACACATGCAGAGGCGGGGCATAAATGGGTAGGGCACAAGGGGCGGCAAAATTAGGTTTTGCCTAGGGTGCCAAAAATCCTTGCACCAGCCCTGTAAATGGATACTCACAGCTGCCAATGAATACCGGTTTCCAGTGTTTAAACCAGTTTTAGCAAACAGGGATATTTTAAATCTGCCCTGATTTGGACTGCACTCAAAGTGACAAATCCACCACTGATTAAACAAATTTTAATAAAAAGTATAATGGCTAATAATAATTCAGTATAAGTTTATGGGTTTACGCGTTTCGAAGCATAAAAACTTCTTCAGCAGAACCCAACCATTAGAATACAGAAATATAATAATGCCACATTCAAAATTAGTTATTAAAAATTGGTGAGTGATTTTTTTAATTACTAATTTTGAATGTGGAATTATTATAATTCTGTATTCTAAAGTCTGGGTTCTGATGAAGAAGTTTTTATATTTCAAAATGCATAAACCCATAAACTTATTATCACGGTGCCCGTGATTGCTGCCTTTTTGTGTCAGTTACCTGTAGGGGGCTCTCCATTGGCTGTCTGCCTTCAGCCCGCCCTGCATTGCCTATTTAGACTGAGCTTGGGCACCCTTTGGTTGCCCTTTCGTGTTGTCTCTATGATGCTCGCTTCTCATTTGAGTTCCTGAGCTTCCTGGGCCCCTGGTTATGTTCCTGATAGCCTGAGATTGTCTAGTTCCTGAGATACCAGTTCCTTGGTTCCTGATCAGGTTGAGGTTGCTGTTGTGTCGCTGCTTCCTGCTGCCAGTCCCCGCTGCCGTTCCTGATCTGGTTGACCGTCTGGAGTGCTGGTTCCTGCTTTCCTCTGCTGTGTTTCTGTTACAGTATCGCCTGTAGTGTGCTAGTCCTCCATAGTTGCTCTGGCGACATTTCTGTTCCTTGCTGGTTTCACCAGTACGCGGGTACTGGTTCGCTCCACATTCACCCGGCTGCTGTTGCACCAGTAGTTATTGGGTTTCTCCAGTACGCGGTACTGGTTTACTCCACATTCGCCTGGCTGCTGTTGCACCGGTAGATATTGGGTTTCTCCAGTACGCGGGTACTGGTTCGCTCCACAGTCACCCAGCTGCTGATGCACCGGTAGATATTTGGGTTCCCAGTACGCGGGTACTGGTTTGCTCCACTTTCACTTGGCTGCTGTCGCACCATTGGTTCGGGTTCCCAGTATGCGGGTACTGGTTCGCTCCATAAGCACCCGGTTGCTGTTGCACCGGTAGTGTCTTTGTTCCACAGTACGCGGGTACTGGTTTGCTATACATTCAACCTGCTGCTGTGCACCGGAAGAGAGATGGTTTTCCCAGTATGCGGGTACTGGTTTGCTCCACCAACAACCAGCTGCCGTAGCACCGGTAACCGTTATTGATTCCGGTACGTGGGTACAGCTTACTCATATTTCACCGGCTGCTTTTGCACCGGATGAGAGATTGGTCTCCCCAGTACGCGGGTACTGGTTTGCTCCACTACATCTGAGTACTGTTGCACTGGTTGAGAGATATTGTGTCCCCAGTACGCAGGTACTGGTTCTCTCTATGCTATACTATTGCTGTCAAGTCCTAGGCAGCTCCGTTGGTTCCCCAGTACGCGGGTACTGGTGGTCTCCTTTAATTTCCTTGGCTTGCCGCCTTAACTCCTTATGCCTCTGCATGTCATCTGTGTGACTGGTGTTGCTACCTAGCCAGTCACGGAGGCTTTAGTGTTTGCCACCTACTCTGTATTAGGCTGCCTTGCCCGGTATATTGGTAAGGCCGGTAGAACCTATTCCTCTATGTACCATCTTGGGTTGCCTTACCCGGTATTGGCAAGGCTGGTAGAGCCTTTATACTTGCTGTCTGTCTATAGGCTGCCTTGCCCGGTATATTGGCAGAGCTGGAAGAGCCTTCACGTTTTCGCTACATCTATCTCCAGGCTGCCTTGCCCGGTATATTGGCAGGGCCGGTAGAGCCTCCTATTTTACGTGTACAGATCTCCAGGCTGCCCTGCCCGGTATATTGGCAGGGCTGGTAGTGCCTTCCTCCTCCTTGTACCAGTCTCCTGGCTGCCTTGCCTGGTATATAGGCAGGGCCGGTAGAGCCTATCTATTTCTTGTACCTACTTTCCTGGCTGCCTTGCCCGGTATATTGGCAGGGCCGGTAGAGCCTGTATCACTATTCTCGGTCACTGCTATATATATGTATGAACGTGTATGTTACCCTATGGGGTTGTATTAAACTTTTCAATAAAGTTGTGTTTTTACCTAACTTTGCGTCTGAGAGTCTTAACAAACCGTGACACTTATACTGAATTATTGTTAGCCATTATATTTTTTATTACAATTTGTTTAATCAGAGGTGGATTCATTACTTTGAGTGCAGTCCGAATCGAGTCGGATTTAAAAAATCCCCGTTTGCTAAAAAACGTTTTTTACGTTGGAAACCAGTATCCATTGGCAGCTGTGAGTATCCATTCATTATCTACTCTACAGCATATGTATTGTGGCTTTGCGCCCTCTCTGGTGTTTGTTTTATTAGATTAGGGCTCTTTCACATTGACAACAGAGCTGTTTAACACTTTGAATTCCAGAGCGGTATGCAACGCATTGCAGAGCAATGTGTTGTGTACCCCTCTGGAACTCAAAGAGTTAAGTGCCCTGCAACAGTTCTATCACCCTTGTTCACTCGACTTCTCCTTAGACAATCTGGATGCAGGAAGGAAGAGGCTGAGCATCAGTCAATATTGTTATGAGGATTGCAACCTCAAGTAAAATATCTACCAGCATCTCACAGGCTGCCATGCAGACCTTCTTAACTACATCTGTACTACTTTCCTGCATGAGTAAAGACAGAAAATAGCTCACAGCGCTAGCTCACCATAATATATACATGTAGTGAATAGAACGAGAAAGATATCAAATGACTAGCGTCTAGAAGGCAGCAAGGAATGAGAGGGATCTCCAGTATCCACAAACAACAGGCAGAAACCCAAAGTGTACATACAAAGCAAAAAGCAAACCTTCACTCCTCTGTACCAGTGAGCAAATGCATGCCCTACCTTAGGCATATATAATATCTATTGATGGATTTAGTCCATATTTTGGACAAAAAATGTTAAGCTTGCCAACCTGCCAAGGTACCTCAATATTTGGCAAGCACCTACTGTAATGCACCTATAAAGCTCTATCTAAATTAAAAATACAAGGCTTGAAAAGATGTTATGAGGAAACGCCTAGATGGGACCCTATTAATATAGTATCAACAATGCTTGTGGGTCCCAGTGTATGTAATTAAAAACGTGAGGACAAACAGCTAGGTGTAGAAGAGGACTTGCCTAATATAAAACCTCTGTGGTCTGAAGGAATTGGATACTGGCACAAGAGGACTGTAGCTCCTTCAGTTCTACTTATAGGCCAGAACTTATAACCTCCACTGGCCACATGAGGAATAACAATTAGTTGCAAACTAACAAGGTATGTGTAAGCATAAATAGGCCAGAAACCATGCCTTTAAGGGCCATTAAGGAAAACAAAAATATGAAATATGAGTGTATGTGTACTATTAGTAATAATTAAGTGCGGTGAGTGTAAAGCAGCTAGAATGAGCGAAGGAGATTTGTGAAAGAAAAAGCACAGACAGAAAATAGTTCACAAAGCTAGCTCACCATAATATATACATGTAGTGAATAGAATGAGAAATATATCAAATGACTGGCATCTAGATGGCAGCAAGGAATGAAAGAGATCTCCAGTACCCCAAAGTGTACATACAAAGCAAAAAGAAAACCTGTGCTCTTTCATACCAGTGTGCAAATGGGTGCCCTACCTCAGGCATATATAATAAATATTGATAAATATGAGGATTTAGCCCATATTTTGGCCAAAAAATGTTACGCTTGCCAAGCCCACCAAGGTACCTCAACATATGGAAAGTACCTACTCTAAAGCACCTAAATTAAAAATACAAGTCTTTAAAAAATGTTATGAGGAAAAGTGTAAATGGGTCCCTATTAATATAGTATAAACAATGCTTGTGGGTCACAGTGTATGTAATTTAAAACAAGAGAACAAACAACTATTTTAAAAAGGTGTAGAAGAGGACTTTCTGTCTTTGCTTTCCTACGCGTTTCCTCTTTTCAAGACTTTTAATTTTTATTTTATATAGGGCTTTATAGGTCCATTACAGTAGGTACTTGCCATATATTGAGGTACCTTGGCAGGGCTGGCAAGCTTAACATTTTTTGGCCAAAGCATGGACTAAATCCTTATATTTATTAATAGTTATTATATATACCTAAGGTAGGGCACACATTTGCACACTGGTATGTAGGAGCGCAGGTTTGCTTTTTGCGTTCCTGCATGAGTGCGGTAAAAATGTAGCATGCTGGAGTGTTCACCCAAAGCATAGACCCAGGTATGAAGGACAGCATATCCTTTTCACAGTAAGCTACATCACCATCTTCTATGTGGATAAGGCCTAAAAGTGGAGCAAGTGGGACTTGATTTTTAACCTCTTGGATACTTGAGATATCGCCAAGGCTCATTCATGCAACATAATTGGGGTAAATTATGTTGTATGAATAAGCCTTGGAGATAAATACTTCACAAATACCTTCAAAACCCCCACAATACTTAACAAACCCCACAAATACCTCATAGTGTATTGGAGACAACTCCAGCCTTTGAGGGGTAAAGAAATAAACTATATAATATTTTGAATGGTATATCTGAAAAAAGTAGTTGTACATTATGCCTTTTACTGTATGTTTCAGGAGATCCAGAATAGTGAGATATAAAACACATCTATAACTTTCAAGACTGTAACACCAAAAGTTGTAAAAATATATTTAATTTGCTTTATAAAGCATTTTGGAGTGGTGCCACAGAAACACAATGTTTCTATAATGCAAGACTCTTCATCTTGTGATGCGACATGGAATATTGGAAAACCGCCACATATACATCAAATGAGTAAGTCGAAACGTAATTGCACCACCACGCCTGATTACACTTTGGTTTCATGGCATGTATTTCATTAGAGCAAACTTCTGGAACACAAACAAAGCAAGGAAACAGGATAAACATATGGTGAGGGAGACATATGTGGGCACACGCCAAGTTTAAAGGAATAGTAATGTTTCATAATAAAAGCAGCTCTAATAAATCGTTATTTGGACTTTGGAGAGTGTTATTTCAATTCTGTCAGAGTTGTAGTTCAAGAGTAATTCAATGACAAAGTATCCCCCTCCCGCCCCTTTTACTGATGTAACACTGCTCAGCCAGATCAGAAGGGAGGTGCCCAGGTAGATTGCAGAGAGGGACAATCTTCAATTAAGAGAAGGGAAAAACCTGAAAAACTTGTAAAGGGGGGCAGGGTTTTCATTGTTCTCATAGGAAGAAGATTGTCCCCTGCTGTTATCTGTCTTGTCTATGGACTGCATTTCACATCTGAGAAGAGATGGCTTACACTAGGTAAAAGGGGCAGGAGGGGGAAACTTTGCTTGTGAATATCTCTCAAACCACAAAGGTTTGAGAGATAATACTTTTATTGTTCTTCATGTTTTTTTAATGCCTACAAAATAAAATAAAGATAAAACTAGGTATTACTATCCCTTTAAAGACACCCAAATGGAAAAAAGCCAAATGAGTTACTATTTGATGAACACAGTGTGGTCATCTAAATACATTACTTTAATAAAATGGATCATTGCGTTTGAAAAGCTGTATACATGACATGATAAAGGTATCTGCAGAGAACAAATATGCCTTTGAACCATGGTTCTAAGCCCGAGCTCTTGCGGCTCACTAACACACCCCTGATTTAGGATGTTCCTACTTGAGCAAAGGTGAGTTAATCAAAGTCTCTTTCATGATTTACTCAGCTATGCTCAAGCACATAACACTTACTAGATGATATACTTTTTATTGCTGTTGTGCCTCATATCCCTCAACCTGTGAGCCAGAGAAATATAAAGCAATGAGTAGGACAATCCCTGTCTCTCTAAGGACTTATGTTTAAAAGATTTGTGGGCGAGTTCTGGGACAAACCAACTGTACCATAGGGGAGAAATAAAAATTGCTCAAATTCTCACTAATTTAAATGGGGCTGCTGACTCCCTTGGGAGATAATTGTTGGACCTCTAACAAAATGGTTGGTGGGATGATAGAAGGTGTAGTCCCCAACAGGTGTAGATCCAACAATTGACCACCCCTGCTTTAGAACAAAGGATTAAAGGATTAAATATATTAAATCTAGTCTGCATACATTTCACAGAAATCTCTCTCCCCCACCCCAATACAGTAAATGAGTGTCTCAGAGCAGGAACACATTTGATGGAATATTTGGGTGCACAAGCACTGCTATTATTCTTGGCACATACACATTCATAGACTTTTTGGTGTTGTTGTTCTTGCTGCATTTTCTTGACTTTAAAGGGCTTTTTGTGACTTTTGATCCTTTGTCCTCCTGTTTTGGTCCTTGATCTTATAATGGTTTATTTAAATTCACATTTTTTTCTTGGAGTGTCTGTAAAATTTGGCTGCTGATTTCTTTTTAATGCAAGATGGGAACTGAAATACCAGTAAAGCAATACTAACATCTAAGAATGAAATTGACTGATGTGCCTATGAGTAGCACGCACTTACAGCTAACATCTGGAGAAATTAGTTTGTTAATGACAAAAATATAATCGTGAACTTGCTTTTTTAACCTTTTGAATGCCTGAGTGGTGAGCATTTGAGCAATGCATTGTGAAGTAACGTGTTGCTTATCTTTCTGGCACTCAGAGGTTTAACCCTTTGAGTGCCAGGCCTCTGGAACCCAAAGGATAAGAGAATAGTAATATTGTATTTTGACTTTTAATATTTTGCAAGTGCATAATATGTAAAATCAACTTACCTGTACTTTTTATTATTATTTTTTTTTTACATTGTATCACTACAGCTGCCCTGACAGAAAGTTCTCTGGAAACAAATCCGGAGAGTTCACTGTCAGGGATTAACCTTTTGAGTGCCAGAGAAATATCCAACTCATTGTATCACAATGGGCTGGTTACCTCTCTGGCACTCAGAGGTTTAAAAGTATAAAAAAAAAAATAAACATGTTTAAAATAATAATATTAATACAATTTATAAACAATTTTAAATATTGTGCACTTGTGAAATATGCAGTCATAATACAATGCGTTGCGCACCTCTCTGGCACTCAGTGATTTAATGCAAGTGTAGACTTTCCCAGACAGACAACATTTGGTTGAAATGAGAGAAAAGAGCTAAAAGGTGCCCATACATAGGACAATTTTGTAATTGAAAACCACCAAATCTGGAAGATGACAACCAAATTGGCCAGTTTTCTCCCTGTGTACAGGCTAGCGAAATCAGTTTTCTGAGCAATCTCTTTCTCCCTATACCAGTTTTATACGTCTTAAAGACTATTATTTAACTTCTTGGATGCTAGAGAGGTCTCCAATGCAGTGCTTTGCAATACATTGGAGATCTCCCTAGCAACCAAGAATAAAAGCTTTTTATTTTTCATCTTTGCTTGTTATAGTCCAAAGGTATTTTCTATGCCAGGAAACTGTAGATGTGACTGGGGGCAGAGTCATGTGCAGAGTAGGGGTGTGGCCATGGGTGGAGTGAAGGGCACCTAGAGCTACTTGCCTAGGTGTGTCTGGGTTGTAAATCTGGCCCTATGTGAGATGCACAGCCCCTTCCCCACTGCGCATGCGCACATGCACTCATAAACAGGCAATCTGGCTGCTGAAAGACCAGATGGTCTGTGTGTGTGTGTGTGAGCGGGGAGGAAACATTGACAATTTGATCTTTCAAAGATCCAATAGCTGGTTGGTTCCAACCAAATTCTCCGCGTGTATAGGCATATTAAGGCAGTAAATATATTGTGATAAGTGCCTACTGTTCATGCATTCAGAAAGACTGTTACCTTTTTTATCAGGCCTTTTACAAACAATTTTACAGCATCACTTTTGATATATATCAAGATTGTTATAATTGTGGGAATCAGGGGGTACTGAAAAAAGCAAGAATGGATGCTCCCATAGAGCATATGAAAGACTAGATTTAAGGCCTTGAAACACCTACAGCATTTTTACAGATGTTAGCATAAATTATGGCTTATTTATCGCTATATAACCTCAGGAGATTTTTAGGTGGCAACCTTTATCCCTCCAGCTGTTGTTGGACTACAATTCTAGTCATCATTTATTTGGCAAAGGATGATGGCAAGTGTAGTCCAACAACAGATGGATAGCTGCAGGTTGCCTATCCCTGATCTTAGAGGTTAATACTAGATATTGACAAGGTAAATTGTTATGTAGCATATTATGCTATAAATTACAATATAACACAAGGGAGTGCAACATACAGCACTCTAGATGGTGTTGCATTGCAATTCCCATCAAATTTTCCTGAGGAAGATGGGAATTGTAGTCCAACAACAATTGTAACGATGCAGGTTGCCCAACCCGGATCTTGGAGGAGGAAAATAGATATTGACAAGGAAAAATTTTATATAGCAAGATATGCTATGAAAGAACCCATACTGCATGAAGTGTTGAGAGAAAGTAGGTGGACAATGGAAAGGGAAGAGGGATACAACATAGCAGAGGCAGAAGATATGTTTTAAATCAGTGATATTCCAGTCCTCCAGATCCACCAACATTGTAAGTTGTAGGATCTCCTCACACAAGTATAGGTGGATAATCAGGGGAGGACAGGCCTATGGGGCAGGGGGTCAGTTATATGTCTGGGCTGGTGGGCCACTGCTTCATTCAATCTATTGCTTGCTGCTGTAAATGGAGCTACACTAGTGATATCATAGAGCTTACAATTGAAATGGAGCTACACAAATAATACAGCAGAGCTACAATCCAAATGAGCTACACCAGTACATAACCCATTTCCCTTGTAATATCTATGGTATCGCTAGTGTAAGTTTATTTAAATTGTAATATCTGTAGAATCAGTAGTGAAGCCACACTCCAACTGTAAGCTCCGTGGTATCACTTGCCTTAACTCACAATGTTAATGCCAATTTTAAAATTAACAAAAGGAGTTGGCTGGGACGGTGTGTTGCTAGCCCTCCCCTGTGGATAATCCAAAGATGAGTGACTGGGCCTTATTTATATAAGTAAAGTGCAGCACATCTACTGCACAATGGGGACAAATGAAAATTCGCCACATTTCATTTAATTAAACCCTTGAATGATAGAAAATTATCCAGTACATTTTGAAGCAATGTGTTGAAGACCTCTCTAGCATGTAATGTGTCAAAAGCCTCACTTAGATTAACAGGATTTTATTTGACCCCTACAGTGCATTTGGTTTGCCCCAGACTTTCCCCACTTTACCATTATAAATAAGGTTCATTGTGTCAGGTCCAACAGTGTGCTCATGCACAGATCTCCTGAAAGCCTGATTCACTGATTTACTTATATATATGCTTATGTAGGGCCACGAGCATACTCAGGTCTTTACTGTATTAAGATTCAGACAATGTATTGCCATACAACTGCTTTACAAAGAATGAGTCTGATGTACTATAAAGAAGTGGATTCACTTGGGAGCAAACCAACCACACAATAGGGGAGAAATAAAAATTCTCCATCTTACCATTGATTGAAATGGGACTTTTAAACTCTTGAATTCTAGATGTCTACATGCATTGTGAAGTAACGTGTTATAGAACTCTCTAGCATTCAAGGGGTTAAAAGCACCATTTGACAATTTTTTCTATTATTTGTTCCCTTTGATGTAGTAGGTTCACCCCAGAATCCGTCCAGTTATTTAAGTACACTGGCCTTAACAAGACTATGGCAATGGGATTTGTTTTACAGGTAATTAAATTATGCCTATATGTTGTACTAGTCATTCAGTAAAATAAAGAGTGAGAAATTAATCTTTATGTTTTGGTAACGTAGTGTGGCACATTATATTAATTTTCCACATAATGTGCTAATTAGTTCTTATCACTTGATGTTGTAGAGAAATGCCCTCCACTCAGTGTTGTGTGCTCTCCCTCTATCCATTCATAGCAGTGTTTGTGCCTCAGCACATAAACTAATTAACATAGAGTGCCATACTGTGCCTCCATCACATAATGCATTAGAAAAATATAGGGGCTGTGATTTTAAGCCGCAAAACTGATCCTGTCAGCCATTTAGGGTGTCAGAAAATCCACCCACTGGGTTGTCAAGGTGGCTACAAAGCAACCAGAAAGAGTGTGGCTCACAAACATATAATTATATATTTAAGCACTTGTAACTTTCATTACGCCCATGACAAATGATCTATTAAATGTTAGGAGTGCCTGAAAACTATATTTAGGGTTCCTTGATCAAAAAAGATGGAGACCCACTGGCCTAGGTTAATACATCTCCATACCTGGGAACATCATCTTCTTTAGCCCACGGAGACGGCTCATGTGCTGTGACCAGGGGTATGTACATTACAAAATTTCTGTCATAAAGGGTATGGGGCTTAATCAGATGAGTGTGGTTTGTCAGCATTGGGTGGGGAGTGGGCAGAACAGGGTGGGAAGGAGGACAAGTGGGTGGGAAATGGGTGTAATAGAGTTTGAAGGAGGAGAAGTAGGCAGGAAGTGGGAGTAAGAGGGTGGGAAGGAGAAGTGTGCAGGAAACTCACCACCAACAGAAACTCTTTCCCCCGAGATCTGATAACTGGAGTCTCCAGGGCAGATCTGTAGAGTTCCCAGGTATGTACATCACGCAATGTGTGTTAATATTGACCCTGCATATAAAACGTTAGCACAAAGTGCCAGGCTAAGCGACCAATAAATAATGGTTAATTTTTGAATCGCTATTCATATTCTAATCAAATGGCTACTACAAATTATTGGAAGTTTTGAATTCTCTTTAAAAATAACTAAACTTATCTTAAAGTGATGGGTCCACTTTAAGTTAGTTTATTTTTTTGGCTTTATGAAGATCTACGTTTGTTCTGTGTATGATCAAGTATTACATACTTTCATAGCCCGTAATTTTTATCTGGATTTGAAATTTCATGTCAGGCCATTCAGACTGGATTCGCAGTAGGTTTGACAAATAAAACATGATGGCAAATTTTTATTTTAAGATGAAAACAATTATTTTTTTTTTTTTTTAGATTCTGCATTGTTGAGGAATAGTGAATTGGAATGAACATTGAAGGGATTGCAGGGACTGGTATGACATGGACTTAGAAAAATGATTCCGAATTCATCATTTGGTTAAAGGGATAGTAACCCCCCTCAACAACTTGACGCGAAAATACAGCAGGCACACAAACATAATGAACGCACTTAGTCCCATCTCTCAAACCGTTATGGTTTGACAGATGTAAGGCAAGACAGACCTCCGCTCCCTCCCCCTTCTGCCTGACGAGCTGTAAAGCTGTCAGAGGCAGAATCCGGTCGGCCGACTTTCGGCGGTTCTGCAGGAGCTCTGACATCTAGATACCTCCGTATAATTACTTCATAGGAATGGTCTACAACATGTGCTTGCAAGCCAGGCACATGTTTTAGACCATACCCATGAAGTAATAATACGGAGGTATCTAGATGACAGCTCTCCTGCAGAGCCGCCGTCTGGTGCTGGAAGCCGGATCTCATGATGTCCGCTATACAGCGGACATATGAGAAGGGGGAGGGAGCGGAGGTCTGTCTTGCCTTACATCTCTCAAACCATAACGATTTGAGAGTTGGGACTAAGTGTGTTCATTATGTTTGTATGCCTGCTGTATTTTCGCGTCAAGTTGTTGGGGGGGGGTTACTATCCCTTTAAAAAGGTTTTGTTATTTTGATTTCGGCATTAGTTAAAGGGGAACTACCACCCCGCAATAACTTAAGCTTCACTGATTGCTCATCTGGCGACTAGCTGCTTAGTACGGTGCAAAAGGGACTGACAGCGCAGGCGCACGGACGTCACTGTGAAGAGACGTCCGTGCTTCCTGCTCCTGTCACCATCGGTAAAACGCTGATATCTGCTGAACCGGGTAATATTTCTGGCGACTAGCGCTACTAAGCAGCTAGTAGCCAGATGAGCAATCAGTGAAGCTAAGTTATTGCGGGGTGGTAGTTCCCCTTTAACCCCTTAAGGACCAGTGACGTGGCAGGACCGTCACGCTTGTCCGGCACTTAAGGACCAGTGACGGTCCTGACACGTCACGTACTTTTACTCATCGCGCTCCTACAGTGAGTAATACCGGGCACTGAAGTTGATCGCTCCAAGACCGGAGCGATCTATTCAAGTGCCCCGTTTGGCGTGCCGCCCCACGTGATCAGTCACGTGGGACGGCACGTCAAAGTTTCCTATGCGGTCCTTAAGGGATGGCACGCCCCGGGACCGCTGGTCCTTAAGGGGTTAAAGAACTGTTGTACAAATGTTAATTATAGCAGTGCTACCGTGTAGTGCTGTCATCACATTTTGTCACACCCAACAACAAAGTGAAAGTGACATCAATTGATTATAAATCACTTTCCAAGCAATGTTTACCCAGTAACTGAGATCAAGTGAAGTACTTTAAATTTGTGATATCACTGCCTCTGCTCTTCCAGCAACCTCCTCAAGGTCTGCTAGGAAAGTGAATGGATGCACCTTTGGGACTTTTCACAGGAAAGAGCATAAGATTGTAATTTGGCAGAACAAAGAGAGCGGTGTCTGGGCACACCACACACTGTGTTAAATTAATCATTCCCAAGTTGTTTTTATTCATTTATAGGTTCTATTCTCTGTAAATGAACAAGTAAAGTAACTGTTTAAGTTTAAAAATAAAGCTAATGCATAATATGTAAAGTCAAACTGCATATACTTTTTATTATAATTTTTTCATCTTCGTTATAGTTTTACACTTTTATGCCCCAGACAATGAGTTCCCTTGATTTGATTGCAGAGAGTTTTCTGTCAGGAGACATGAAAGCAGGTCTAGTGATACAATGTAATAAACATACAATGTAAAATGATAGCACACACATGATTCAGTGTTGCAGCGGGAGTGTAACGAAGTATTCCACCCTGAGTAATGGTATATCAAATATATATATATATGTAAACAGAAAATCAGTGAGTTTAATGTCAGGAACATAGAAGAGCAAAAAAGATTAAAAAAAAAAAAAAAAAAAAAAAGCATAGACAATTTGAAATTGCATATTGTGTACTTGCAGAATATATAAGGAAGGGGGTAGCCGCCTCTGGTCCTCTAGCACTTTTAACTGTGCATGTTTTAACCCTTTGAGTGCCAGAGATGTATCCAACATGTTGCAAAGCAATGCTTTGGATACCTATCTGCTACTCAAAGGGTTAAGGATATCCCAGCTGGAGCATAGGTGGACTAATTAGTGACTCAGTCAACACTTTAATAAGTGCACCTGTGCTCGTTCAGGGATATCCTAAAAACATGCACTGTTTAGTAGTTCTTAAGGACCCAGGTTGGCTCCTCCTTATGTAATGTCAAGATAAAGGGTTACTATTCCCTTAAGAAAAATCATAAATCATAGCAGAAGGAATTACAGTGTTTGTGTTAGAACAAGAGCCCACCAAACAAAGTAAGAGATGAGTGTATACAGATTAGCTTGTCATGGTACATAGTGCAGATCTATTGTTTCTTGTACACTATGCGCTGAATCACTCGCTCATGGATGTATTTTATTTTAATAGTTTTCCAGTCCATTACATTAGGGGTCCAAATAACTAGTGATGAGCGAGCGTGCTCGGCCGATGCTCGGATCGGCTCGAGCATCGCTCTGCTCGGCACATGGCGGTACTCGTCGAGTACCGCCATGTGCTCGCCCGACATGTTCGGGTGGCGGGGATCTGTGCCGGAAGAGGCACAGATCCCAAGAAGCTCCGCTGGACCACCAGGGACTGGAGGTACGGGGGCATTGCGGAGATGAAGGGGGCATTGCGGAGATGAAGGGGGACATTGTGGAAGAGGGGCATAGACTCTATGCCCCTCTTCCACAATGTCCCCCTTCATCTCCGCTATGCCCGTCTTCCACAATGTGCCCCTTCATCTCCGCTATGCCCCTCTTCCACAATGTGCCCCTTCATCTCCGCTATGCCCCTCTTCCACAATGTCCCCCTTCATCTCCTCTATGGCATAGGGGGACATTGTGGAAGAGGGGCATAGCGGAGATGAAGGGGCACATTGTGGAAGAGGGGCATAGCGGAGATGAAGGGGCACATTGTGGAAGACGGGCATAGCGGAGCTGAAGGGGGACATTGTGGAGCTGAAGGGGGCATTCAGAGATGAAGGGGGCATAGCGGAGATGAAGGGGGCATTGACCAGGCACCCTGCTCGGCCGAGCACTCGAGCCTCAGGGGGTGCTCGGTCAGAGCACCCGAGCACCCGAGCATCGTGGTGCTCGCTCAACACTACAAATAACCTATGGTGGAACCCATTGAACATTTAACAGGTTTCCCCATGTGATTCCAACTAGGTCAGTCACTGGCTTAGTCATTTTGACTAGCCCCCTTGTGCTTTATTTGTAGTGATATGCTTCACAGGCAGTTTGGGACTTTAGTGTCTGGAATTGGAAACCCATTGGTGGGTGGAAAGGTTTATCAAGAGTTCAAGATCAGAGTTATTCCAGGACATCTAGTCCTAAGGCAGTACAACCAATAAATGCAGTGAGGCTGCAGGGTAAACAAAACAAAAGCGCTGTGACAGCCAGCAGTGTCTGTCTCCTGAAGTGTCTGCTGCCTTGTTGAGGAGAATATTAACCCTTTCAGTGATAACAGACTCCAACACATTTCAAAGAAAAATATTTTACTTTTCCTTACGAAAGGGATAGAGGGATATCAAATATGTGTAAATTCTCTTTAGAAATGAAAAGATTACACATTAACCCCTTTTGGAACAGTGGTGCAAATGCAATACAAAGCAATGTGTAGTTCAGCCTTCTGGTCCTTAACCCTTTGATATGCAACTCATTGCAAAGATATATATTGCATTTCCCTGGCACTGAAAGGGTTAAGGGGGTTAATATGTTTTCTTTTCAATTGCCTTCTTAAAGGAGCAGTAAACATTTTTATGAAAAAAATATATATTGTAGGGATTTTCCTATTGAGTAAAATAAGGGTACTCCCACTGCTGAGAGATTTATATTTCCAGAGCTATTATGGTTTAAACCCATGTTTTTTTACAATAGCAGTGTCCTCTAGTGGTCAAATTCTAATTAGATTTCCTGTTAGATTCTAATGGAGAGGAAAGTCAGAAAAGTCAGGGACATACAGTTCTCCATAGAATGTGATAGAAACTGCCTGTCACTTCCTGTCAGTTAGAACTATCAGGATGTAAACACAGTAAATTCACTTCCTGATTATTTAAACTGCTATAAATTTTGAATAAAACATCTGACAGAGATGGGAGTTACCTTGTTTTATTCAGCAGGAAATGATCTACAAAATATGTGTTTTCATAAAAAAAAGTTTACTGCTCCTTTAACTACTTTTTGAATTCCTTTTATAATGGTGAAGTTACAAAATGAATTTCCTTAACACCGACCTTGATATAAATTCATCATCACTGTCCTAGTTTTGAAATAACGGAACTGGTTTGGCATTTAGAACAAAAAAACTGCAGTGTGAATCTTGAAAGATCACTTTTACATAGTGTTGATTTTTGAAAAAAGAACAGGGGTGTTTTTGGCATGGGCTGGACTTGATGGACGCATGTCTTTTTTCAGTCTCATCAACTATGTTACTATGTAGGTTACCTGTTCACCTCCATTTGGGCTGTGGAGGCACGTACAATCCAATTTGCAAGCCATGATGTTACCCTCCTTATTTAGTGACACAGCAGGGGGTGTATTGATGTGAATCCATGGTAGAATAGGTGCAGGAACTGATGAATTTTTTAGTTATGTGCCCATTTAACGCCAGTTTACCAAGTTACTTACATATAAAATTGCCCTTTTTACACCTCTTGCTCCAAGGAGAGGGAATAAGCATTTTAGGCATTCTGTGTTTCGATGCAAGATGCAGGGGAAATCAATGTAAATTTACTCCTTAATGGTGGCAGTACTGTGTGTGCTAATGTGCACAAAACAAACCATCCACTCTAGTACAGTGGTTCTCAGAAGATGTTTTCCTGTGGCCGCCAGTGTAGCCTCAGCTAAGTTCTGATGTCCGCATTAGAAAATTACAAGTGTAAATGGTTGAATGTGAGTAAAACGTTCAAAATTGCATCCAAATATGTGCAACAACAATAAATCTATCTATGATTACAATTTAAACATTAAAGAAACATTATAAGCTATCCCATAAATTGTTTCCCAGCTATAACCACCACACCCTCCATTCCATCATCCCCAGTCCCCATTCATAATTCCACTTCCCTTGCATCACCCAGCCATAATCCTCTTGCCCAGCCATAATGTAATTCCACATGTTCAGTCATAAGCCCCCTTGCCCAGATATAATATACTTTAACCAGCCATATTCTCTCTTGGCTGTCCAGGGCAGAAGTCTGGGTTAGCCATATAAATAAAGGATATTATTATTATTATTAGCCAGGAGGAATAGGAAGGAGCTAGGATAAGCTGAGAAAAGTAAGGAAAAAAGTGAGGAATCTCAGGCCTCCAGTAGTGCTGAAATGTTTGCATGAGACCTAAGAATCTACAGGCACAACTTACTTCTCAGCCAAGAGGTATATATTAAAGGAATGAAGTCTGTATTATTCTGTTCAAGTTGAGCAAGGATTTACTGGAGGATTTAAATCAGAGAACCTAGTCAAGCAAATGGAAATGTAATATTTTATATATGTCTCCTCTCCCCCTCTGTAAAGACATAGTGGAGAATGTATTCTATGGGGAACACCTTTTGAGATATCAATACTAATTCTCCTCTGACAGATGTTACAAATATTCTTGTGAGATTTTAATTGAAGAGGTTGAATAATTTATACAATCTCTAGGACTAAATTTGACTTTATTACATTTATCGAGACAGTGAAATGGTAGGAAACTTCATTTTTTTTATTTGATTTGAAAAGCTTGATTTTTTTTTACTTTTAATTTGCATGGTTAATGTAGGGGTATGTGCCATAGAGCTACCTAAATATTTAATGTTTGAGGGGTTCCATTGAAAGATTTTTTTTTTATTTACAGTGTGTCATTAACATTGGTGCTTATTTTGAAGTAACGCAGTAGGCAATAGTTTTCAACTTCAGACAAGAGTTTGGGAATAGATGTTTGTGGGTTAGCATAAAAGGCTAGTTTATTTTCTTCCTGACCCAGAGCATGCCAAATATTTACTCATTGAGGCATATATGTATATGGGCAGCCAGAGGCCCAAGAACAAGGGTAAAGATTAAGGGTGAGAGGGGGCAGCCCTCACTCATGTTATTAGCTGGGAAATAGGATTGGATAAAAACCTATTGAATTTAATCCTCGAGAGTAGGGATGAGTAAAGTGCCATATCAAATTTGATAAAGGGAGACAGAAGGCTGAATGCTGAGAAGGCTGAATGCTTATAGTAATTAAGGTATAAAGTCCCAACTGATTCTGTCATATGCCTTTCCACCTTCAAAAGATAAGGTGATTATCTCTTCATTCTTTTTTGTGGCTCTGTGTATAATATTGAATAATTTGATTATATTATACTTGGCCTTTCTATGAGGGCAAAGCCTACCTGGTCCTTTTGTATCAGGGAGGGTAGAATCTTAATGAATCTATTTGCAAGGATTTTCAGGAAGTGTTTATCATCTCTATTAAGAAGTGAAATGGGCCTATAATTGACATGGAAGTCGAGGTCTTTACCTAGTAGTGGAATAATTACTATGTGGACTTTTTAGTGATTTATCCACATGGTGCTGGAGATCATTAAATGATGGGAGTAGCAGGGGAGTAATGTCCTCACCAGAATTCTTTCCATTTTTAAGCGACTTGATAGTGTTGTAGAATTATTTTAGTTGATCCGGTCATTTAGGCTAAGAGTCTACTATATTTATCCCCAAAGTTATAACATTTGTGTTGTCTAGTGTGGCGGTATCTAGCAAGGTTGTCTTTTAATAGTAATTTACATATATTTCAGGGGTCTGAAAGCATTTTTATCTAGAGTCAAAGGACTGGATTTCATTGAGGCATTGGTAGGCTGACCAGATCTCACCTTTAACCGGGGACACGTAGGAGAAATGTATACTGCAGGACTACATTGATTTCAGTGAAGTACTGAAAAATGACTATTTCCTATGTGTCCCCAGTTAAAGGTGAGATCTAGTCAGCCTATGCGTTGGTAAAATAGATACTATCATCTCTATTAAACAGATGGATGAAGGTGTATTTCTTAATGTTTTCATCTAAGAGTATTTACATACTCCTCCATTTACCTTCACTTCCTGGTTTTAAAATGCCATGTCACTTTTTACATTTCCAATACTCTCTGGTAGCATGGTAACCTCCTCCATGCCTTCCAGAGGAGCCACAATTCCTGCAGAGCATATCTTGCAATTTCTCTGCAAGGCGTGTACCTGCCTCTCTTGATCTCCTATAGCATGAATGGGCAACCTGAGGTTCTTCAGCTGTTGAAGACTAAAGTTCCCATGATAGGCTGCAGATGAAGAGTCCTCATCAGCTGTATGGAGTCAGGTTGCCCATCACTCTCCTATGGTATACAGTGTGTGTGTGATCACATTGTACGTTTTGCTAGACAGAACCATATTATTTAGTATATTACTATACAAGCTTAGCACATCTATGGTTGTTGCATTCCTGTGTGTGCCCAGGAATAAACCAGGAGTCAGTACTGTAAAGTGAAATAATTTTTTTTTAGAATTATAACATTAATGCAGATAAACAAATAACACACAGAGGGTGATCAAAGAGGCAAGCACTGTATCAGAAATAGCAGTCTGCCAAGAGATCCACCACACTGTTCGAGACTGGGCCTCAGACCACTGGAGCCTCAAGGTAATTCGGAACGCCCAAAGGACTAGCACTGACTCAGCCTGCAGTCAGTCTAGGAGTCTGATAGAGCCCCAGGTCCACTCTAGGATGGGTGTCTGTGGAGCGGGGACCAACACACAGAGGAAACAGACAGAGCCCCCTAGTCAGCACCAGAAAGGATAATCAGACAAGCTGGATTATACACGGAGCGGGTAGTCAGCCAGAGCCACAGGTTTGCACCAGAAAGGATGTCTAAGCCAAATCGGAATGCACAAGGAGAATGGTCAGACAGAGCCACAGGTCAACACCAGAATGTTTGGACAGACAGGCCGGGTCATACACAGTTCAGGTAGTCAGCCAGAGTCACAAGTCCACACCAGATTGCGTATCCACTACACAATGGGACCAGGCAAAAGAGTGGTCAGACAGAGCCACAGATCAGCATCAGAATGGATGGTCAGACAAGCCAGGTCATACACAGAGGGAAACAGAACTGTATTGTACACAAGGGCAACTGAGGCAGGACTCAGTCTGCCCTTTAAGTAGGTAGGAGGAGCAGCTCAGAGGGAGGAAGTAGGTAGGAAGAGACTACAGGAAGCAAACACATAAAACAGAGGCCTGCTGTATGCTTGAAGCCTCACACCTGCAGATGACGCTGAACCCAAGGTAAGCTGTAACAGCTGCCATTGAAAGCAGGCATAAGTGTCTATGCATATTAACCTCTTGAGAAACAGAGAGGTGCATATCTAAATGTGCAATTTGTTTCTCACCCCTCTGGTCCTCAAAGGGGTTAGGAAGTCCACACAATATTCCTCTCTGAGGCTGCCAAGCAAAGCTGCCTCAGATACAAAAGCTGCAATAATAATTCCTTTTGCACCAGGACTGCTTTGGTAGTTTATGAGCAGTTAATTTGTGCTTTAATGTGCTGACAAATGTTCTAGTTTATACAAACTTACTGTGTGGTGTTCTGGATTTTAACTTTAGCGGAAATGAAAACATTGAGATAATACAGAAAAATATATTAAATTGCTTTTTTACATAATTGCACTGCTCACAATGCTTCCACTGCACATTCACACATCCTGGAAGTGGCATGCTCTTTCAAAATTCTGTAAATGCTCTGCATCAGGGCCACTCAAAGGATTAACCAATAACATACTTTCAAAAGGGCTCCACAGATGAAAGTAAGGTACTTTGGGGGAGGGGGGTAGAGAAGACAGTCAGGGGTGTTCTGGTCTGGCCCAGCAGGCCCACGAGCAGCTGAGAGCTGTCACAGTCACATAGTGTTTTTCAGTCTCCGTGCTCTCGCTGCCACTGAAAGTCACCCTCAGATTTTCAGTGGCAGTCTGTTAGAGGAAGAGGAGCACAGTAAAGGTGTTTCCTTCCTGTTTTGCTCAGGGTAGTCCGGATGACAACAAGCATTCTGGAGGTAAAAGTTGTAACCTATTTAGTGGTGACATGAGGTCAGAAACCAGGGGGTGGTGAGGCAAAGCAATGTTTTGTGTACAGTCTGTATTATTCTATGCTCATGTGCATTGCTGTATTAAATATATAAATGAGCACCAGGTGATATATTTTACATGCCATCTAGTGCAATTGCAATTGCAATGCACACAAGCCATTATATGAAGGAATATAGTTGCTGTTATGCTGCTAGTGCTGATCGATCTACTCCTCACTACCCAAATATGTGGGGCCAACATGAAATCCTCTATTAACCCGGTGGGCCCCTCCATATTATAGTGGGGACTGCAAGAAGGTGCATAGGCAGAGGGCACATGGGAACTGCAGACTCATTGCGTCTACAGCCTGTGTGAGCATAGTACTGCTGAGGCAGTATAAACAGCCGCTCGCATGTGAATTTGATGGGCCTGGACCCCCTTATGAACCAGGGCTGGAACACTGGTCCCTCCTTGATGTTGGCCCTGTAAAGGTGTATCTAGTCAGTGTTATAGAGCTCTTTCTCCTTGTTTTTAGGAATGTTTGCCCTGTTAATTGTTGGTGTGCATCGTACCATTCATTCTATGCAGATCCCATGCAGTGTCAGTCACAGCTCACCTTGCAGGGATACCCACAGAGTGGTGGGAACTGCTGATAATGTGTAAAGATTCAGAGAGATAGAAAGGGTCAAGATACACCTGTTTGCTAAGCTCTGTGTGGGGTATTCTCAATCCATTTGTGTTTTTACAAACACTAACTGGTAGCCTTCCAACTGAAGCATTTTGGGGTTGCTGCACAGCAATGATATGTGAGCACAGAACAGGTGTAAAACATGAGATTACTGTTACTCCATTTGGTCTATTTTGATTTGAAAGGGTAGTGGAGTAATAAAAAATATCATTCAAATAATAAGTGAGGGGTGTCTTTGTGTGTGTCAAGAGTGCTTTTTCTCCTCTATGTCTCAGAATAACAGCTCCATCCATTCATCTGCTCATAACTGGTGGTATGTTTATGACAGAGCTCTGTTATACAGGCATCGAAGAGCTTCTTTGCCAAAAGTATTCTAAAGAAGAGCTGGCTGGCATGTTTCTCTCAGTGGTCTGAACTTATCATCAGAGCACGGAAGGAGAATACGTGGGTCAGGTCTCTGTTAGAATGATGTTGGCAAATGCAGTGCTGTGGACCCTGTATAAGGGAGCGGTGTGATAAAAAGATACAGGCAGCAGGCTTTAAGGAATAGATGGGTATGCAACGCATTGCTTAGGGTGCATTGCTTACACCTCTGTTTCTTAAAGGGGTTCATATGCAAAAAAGTGCTTTGTGTTATGTGACTTGCATCATTTGCTAGAATATAATAAAGTATGATGAGTCTCCGGATAGTTACACAGACTCTTAGCTATGTGCATACACACATACTCAGAAGTGAGTCAGTCATGTTTTTTTTGTTTTAGAACAGGAGAAAGTGAGGGCGGGCAAACACCTTGCAGAGTTTGCAGGAGTGGAGAGGTGAGCTCACTGATCCTGAAAAGGTTAATTCACCATATGAGTGGCAGATAACATTGCCCCACCCTCTGTCAGTCAAAGAGTTAACCTTTGGAGTGCCGGAGGAGTACACAATTGCGCATACACTCTCCTGTTCACAGATACCACACTACTGCCACAATCCCGTGATGCGGATCGCCACATGCATGTTCCTGAAGTTCTACTGTGTCTCACCACTGATTGTGATGGGTATAACAGTGGGGTGGTGGTGAAACACACATTGCAATGAAACAAATTGCATGAAAGCGAGGGGCAGAATGGAATAAGTGTAGGCAACCAAGGAGAAGGAGCAATGAAAGTGAGATTTTGAGGGACAGGCTCATTGCTGAAATGGAGAGAGAGTCAGAAGAGGCAAAAGGGAGGGTAGGAGGAGGAACGTAACAGGTGGAACAGCCTCTGAGCTGCTTTCCACCTCACTCTACTAATACCTCACTTCTACATTGTCCGCAATCTACTAATGGCCCCTTCGGACATTGTGGTTTGGAGAATATCCAAAGGATCCATTAGAGGACTGCTGGCAATGTACAAAGGAGGCATAAGTGGAATGAGATGGAAGGCTTTTGGCAAGACATTGGTGTGTTGTGTGTGTGTGAGAGGAAATGGGCAAAGTGAGTCCGCCATGTTTTATTTTTCTGTAGAGGAGATAGCGAAGGCGGGCCAAGTCCTTCCAGAGATTTTGACAAGAAAATCATGCCCTCTGTCCTGGAGCGACAGTATGGAGCATATTACAATATCTACTTCTCACTGCTGACTAAGGCTGTAGCTGGCACAAAGGGAGAATTTTGGTCACGTACCAGCCTTCTCCTTTTATTAAAATATATAATAAATATAGAACACACTGTTGTTTTTGCCTAGAAACCTTGCTCTTCTTTTGAAAATCAGAGTTATTGTATTGGTTCTAAAGAGGCTCATGTCTTCTCAGAGATCAGCATTTTTAACATAATACTGATTTGCTGTGTAAATGTGTTCCATGCAGAATGACTGCCAAGATAAACAGGATAATTAAATGATTAATTCTCAGCTGTGTAAAACTTTAAAAAAAAAAGACCACCAACTGGTTCTGCACCTTCTTATAGGAAGCCTGTTATTGCTCTCTATGACTAAAGCTTTTAATCAGTTTTGTATATAAATGTTTCAGTTTCTTTGGACTTTAAGAAATGTTTTGTTACTTTGCATACACACATAAACACATTATATATTTTTGGGAGTATGAGTCTACCAAGTAGAGATTATTTTCTTTTATATTGACATATTTCATTAATCCCTGGTAATGCCAACACCTCTGATTTATGGAGTATTCTCTTTTATATGTAGAAACATCAGCAAATGGCAGTGGCACAAACTAAAAATTACAATAAATCATAAACTTTAAAATTTTAGCAGTGCACGTCTCATAAAAGATAGATACAAAGATGTACTCAGCCTAGGGTCTCCCTGGTGGCAGAGAGGAACAGCACACGCCGTAATGAATCAAATTCAAGTAGTTTTATTCAAGCATCAGTGTTTCTACTAGGGCAGTCTAGCCAAACGAATGTTTTCGGTCCAGTACAATGGACCTTCCTATATGTAGGTAGCTATAAACCAACACCCCAGTTTGATATTTGAGACTAAAATTGCATCTCATTTAAAACTGTTGTAATGTGTAGCTTCAGATAAACAAATCATAATTAAAAATAAAAATTATAAATGATGTACCTGCCAGCATGGGAAGCAATTATCTTCACATTATAAGGCCACCATTATAAAATAGTATCTCTGAAGCTGTGGCTAGATACTAAGGAAACCCATAATAATATTAATGGCTATGGGATATATTTTATTTACAATCCCTCTCCAACCCAGACCACCAAGGTGGGGAAGAGCTGTTGTTGATTGAAATTCTCATCATCCTTTTCCAGACTTCAGATGGCTGAGGATGATAGGAGTTGTAAACCAACAACAGATGAAAGGCTTCATGTTGTCCTCCCCTGGTATAATCATATGCAAAACAACAGAATTCATTTGTCATTACTGGGAAGTTAAAATATCTCTCTTTGATCTGAAAGGGGCAATGAGTTTTAGGAAACTGGAAATCACCTATTGCTTTGCTCTTGGATGCCGGCTTTTAATCTGTACAGACTTATCTGTTCTTATGATTTTGCAGAGGAGGTGAATGCGTTTATCTGCATGGTGGTTTTCTTTATAGTTAACTAGTGTAAAAGCCCGTGTGCACGGGCTGTGGAGCAGTGAGGTAACGGCAGTACACAGAGCAGGTCTGGCCTCTTAACATTACGCAGACCTGCTCTGCGTACTGCCGTTACCTCACTGCTCCACGCAATTGTGCCGCCTCACTAACGAGATGCAATCATGAGCAGTAGAGACTGGCCGAACATGGGCAGTCTCTACTGCACATGACTACATCGTGACAAACTTTCTGGCCTTTTATTATATAGGATGGGGGGAATGCATGCATCCTCCAGTGAAGCTCTGCCGATGTTAACCTCCCACTTTTCTTAAGTTATTTTCAGAGTAAATAGCTTAGCAACTTCACTTGAGGCAGGTGTATGACTAAGAAATTGGTCCAGCTCCTATTATGGAGTGGATTTTTATTTGAAAATAACCCCTATTATGTACTCTGGTACATTTCAGCTTTCTTTGTCTGTAAGTCCTGGTTATGTGTCCTTTTCCATTAGCTAATAGTAAATGCTGAGCGTCAATACTGCACATTTGAATGTTGCCTTATAGTTAGGTTAGGGTAGGGTTAAGGTAGATTAGGGTAGTTAGATTAGGGTAGGTTAGGGTAGTTTAGGTTTACAGTTGTTAAGGTTAGGGGGGTGGTTTTGGTTTGGGTTAATTTATTTAAGGGTGCGTAAGTTAGAGTACCTAGGTTAGGGAAGGGTTTAAACACAACAGTTTAAGCATGCCTTTTGTTGATGTAAGCGACATCTCAAATACTTGCACACAGATCCATGACATTTTGATCATGAAACTCATCATTTTCTCCATCACTGTTTTCAGGCATGTTCTTGACTATTATAAGCAGTCATCTCATGTGGGAGATGCAAAATGTAACTATACACAATGCATCTGGTCTATATCCTTATTAGTTATATTTCAAGCCCAGATTGTAAGAACTTTTTGAGGCGTGCACTTAATCTAATTTTCATTTCAGAACTCTCATTTGGGTAGCATTAAACCTTAATGTGACCATTATTTTTTACATTATGTTAAGCTCTTAGCTGTGCCACAGTGTTCTCAGCTCACCAATCTGTCTGAAGATAGATTATACTGTGTGTAAATTTACTGAAGCACTTTCTACTTACACACCACTAAACACCACTTAAACATTCTTTTATGATGTAGAGATTAGAAGTGGAATGTCATAGATCCTTTCACAGATGTTAATCACAACTTTACCTTGTAGTAAAAAATACAAGGTGCCATAAATGTATCTCCCTCATAAAAATAACTTGCGACTACACATGATCTAGTTTAGACTGCAAGAAGGCGATTGCCCCCAGATGAGTATGATTTTAATTATTTAACCCTTTGAATGCTAGAGGGGTATCCAATGTACTGCCAAGCAATGCATTGGGCAACCCTCTCACATGTGAACGGTTAAATGTAAGAGGGAGTGCATTTGTCAGTATTCGTTCCCAGAGAGCAGAGCAATAGTGTTTGGATACTGCTGAACTTCTTAGGAAGTGCAACTGTCAATTGCTTTTCTTGATTGAATGTTTGTCTTTCAAATAAATGCTATAGTTATCAACGATCTGTCTGTTTTAGAATTTATCCTAAGTTTTTTTCCAGCCCTGCTTTTACATATAAAGGAAATAGAAGAAAAATTGATTTCCAGTAAGCTTTAATCACTAGGCCCAAACTCCATCTGGTTGTTTGCTGTTCTGATTGTGTTTGGCCAAAGACAATGGCTCCAAGAGTGTTAGAGGTTCAGGTGAAAGTAGCAAGATGTTGCTAGCACATAGTATACGTGGAGACTGAATACAAACTAGAGCAACAGTAGGGCAAATATACTGCAATCAAGGAGACAAATACAAATTCCTAAAAGCTCCCTTGATTTAAATAGGGGCTTTAGCCTTGAATACTAGAGAGGTCTCCAACACATTGTGAAGGAATGAGCTGGAAACCTATTTAGTATTCAAGAAGTTAAAATCTAAATTTAAATCAAACAAAAAGTCCCCAAAATACAAGTATGACTGCTGCCCTAAATAATGTATCCTCGAAATTAAAAAAAGAATCACCCTTTATTGCTTGAAGCAAATCCCTCAAATTCACAGTAGAGATGGGCCTCCAAGAGACCCTTGATCTTAAAGTACCCGAGGGCCTGAAAAACAAAGAACCCCTTCTTAATGTCACACCGACCCTTTAATTTATACATAAAAGCAAGATCCAACATATTCCTGTCCATCGAGGATTGTAAAAGGCTTTCCTTTAAAAGGAACTAAACACAAAAGCAGAACCTCCAACCAGAAGTCATTCAACATTGTCCCACCTAACAAATCTAAAAGTTCCAGCTCACTTCCATGCCCTGCTATAGAACACACATGTATTGGGAGCCACACCGACCACTGTACCAGCGTTGCTATTCTCGGAGTTGCAGCTTCAAGAGATGCTCTGGATAATGATTCCCTTCTGCTGTTGTTCCTGTAGTGACCCACCAATTATGCAGTTATTCACCACACTTGACTCTGTCCATGCCTTTGGCTATTCACCTACACACCATCTGCCTGCCAAGAATACCCAACAGCCACAGGCCTCCTCACATCCACGAGCATATGAATGTCATATACAGGATCCTCACGTGTTTGAAATAATAATCTACCATCACAATTACACAAAAGTAAATCATCCCTCATAAAATTCTAAACTCTGAGGAAATTAAATGGCTTCTTAATCCCTGCAATTGAAAATGCAAGGCGTCTTCTAAAAAAAAAAATCAATTGGTATAAATGCGGCATTTAAAATTTCAGGATTTGAAAGTGCAACTCAATGTAATCCTTTGCAATGAAAACTCCCAACCTCACCATATGAACCAAAGCTACTGCACATCCAAAAGAGGTGTAATGAATGCATTGAGCTCAGACCCTGGTGAATACTTTAATTCACTGCCCCCCCCCCTCTTTTAGAGTAACATAAGTGATAGATCATAAAGAATTTTCCAGGCTCCTGCTTGGGCAATAGTGAGAGAGACCCTTAACTTCTCCAAAATGGTAGAATAAAACAGATCCAATATTCATATCAGTGCCGACCTTATGCAATTTGTCAAACAACACAGACAACAAATCCTGTACCTCTGACAACCTCACATCTGATACCTAAAAGGTATGTAGAAAACCCATGTAAAACCCTCTTGCAATGCCCTGACATCCATTTACTTAACATATTTCTCTAACCAAGGCAATATATTGTAATGCTCAGATCAGGAAGTGTCCTTTTAAAGGGATAGTAATACTTCGTTTTATCTTTATTTTATTTTGTAGGCATTAAAAAAACATGAAGAACGATATAAGTCTTATCTCTCAAACCTTTATGGTTTAAGAGATATTCACAAGCAAAGTTCCCCCTCCCGCCCCTTTTACCTAGTGTAAGCCATCTCTTCTCAGATGTGGAATGCAGTCCATAGACCAGACAGATAACAGCAGTGGACAATCTTCTTTCTATAAGAACAATGAAAGCCCTGCCCCCCTTGACAAGTTTTTCAGGTTTTTCCCTTATCTTAATTGAACATTGTCCCTTTCTGCAATCTACCTGGGCACCTCCCTTCTGCTCTGGATGAGCAGTGTTACATCAGTAAAAGGGGTGGGAGGGGGATACATTGTCATTGAGTTACTCTTGTGCTACAACTCTGACAGAACTGAAATAACACTCTCCAAAGTCCAAATACTATGATGATTAATTAGAGCTGCTTTTATTATGAAACATTACTATTCCTTTAAGCTGCTAGATAGAACTTGATAGAGGAGAAACTCTACCAAGAGGTGACAGGCAGCTATTAATATACAAATCAACAAGCAACAGGAGACAATATTAGCATATATTGCTGGGTAGGCCTCAGAGAGCCAGAGGGTGCTGGAATAGAGTGCATAGCTAGTAAGCGTGGGCTGCTCCAGCGATGACTTGCTGCGTCCAAGGCCGGATTAAAGGTGCAGGATGTGCAGCCTGATAGCAGGATGACACCTCTGAATAAAGACAGATACTCACTGAGACTGGAACAGATAATCGAACGCACCTGCAATTAGATTTTTCTCTGTCGCAAAATGGGAACTAAATACAATAACAAAAGGGCCGAGCGGGAGACTCAATGGTAGTCAAGGGACTAGAGACTGACAAACTAGAATCGGACATGGGAGTGAACAACTAGACAGATACGACTAGGTGAAGACGAAGTCGAAAGGCATGTTTGGCTTGACTGAGAGTTGGAAGTTTGGGTGAGCTCGACTGGGAGTCGGAAGGTCGAATGAGCTCGACTGGGAGGGGAATACTTGAGGGGAGCAAGGGAGCAGACAGAGGATGGTTGACAGGCCGGGTAGGAAACAATTGGGCATGGACAGTCCCGAGGATAAGACAAAGAGAAGTCTAACAAGCCAGGGTCGAAGAACCAGTCAGTCAACGCAGTACACAAGGATCAGGCATGAGAACAGTAATGAGACGGAGTCAAAGGTCGAAGCCGGTATACAGAGTAGAGAAGCCAAATCAGGAAACAAAGGGGTGGTCAGGAATAGCTGGGTCAGGAAAGCTGGAAACACTCGAACAAGACTGGATAGAGGTCACAGCAGGAACACTTTGATCGAGTGTAGGAGCAAGGCACCGGTGCTAGATAAAGGGTCAGAGAGACAGGGCGGGGAAAGGAATCCAAAAGGAAAATCAAATAACTGGTAACAGATTCCAGAAAAACCTGGAAAACAGGTAAAAGCATGACATATATCACCTAACTTCACTGGTATCATCTGCCTTGGAAGCTGCTGCTGAATCTCCTGAACTTTGCCCCTGCCCATTCCTCTTAAAGGGATAGTAATACTTTGTTTTATCTTTATTTCATTTTGTAGGCATTAAAAAAAAACAAGAAAAACGATATAAGTCTTATCTCTCAAACCTTTATGGTTTGAGAGATATTCACAAGCAAAGTTTCTCCTCCTGACACTTTTACCTAGTGTAAGCCATCTCTTCTCAGATGTGGAATGCAGTCCATAGACCAGACAGATAACAGCAGGGGACAATCTTCTTCCTATGAGAACAATGGAAGCCCTGCCCCCCTTGACAAGTTTTTCAGGTTTTCCCTTATCTTAATTGAAGATTGTCCCTCTCTGCAATCTACCTGGGCACCTCCCTTCTGATCTGGCTGAACAGCGTTACATCAGTAAATGGGGCGGAAGTGGGACACTTTGTCATTGAATTACTCTTGAACTATAACTCTGACAGAATTGACATAACACTCTCCAAGGTCCAAATACTATGATGATTATTTAGAGCTGCTTTTATTATGAAACATTACTATCTCTTTAAAGCACCATGAGTAGGCATGGGTGCCTCTGCACTTAATTCACTTGTGATTAATGTAGCACAATGACCTCCATTTTCATGTTGTGTTATTGAATTGACAATAATACCCTTTTTATTTTTTTGTACATTGCTTTTAGACTGCTGATTTCCAAACTGATGGCTCTCCCATGAAAGACAATGATTTTTTTGGCCCAAATGTTTAATCCAAATGTGGATGTCCTTATAGGTTCAACACATAGAAGAAGGAGCAGTCTTTCATTGCTATATGTGCTCAACATTGTGGCACCATGCTAAACAGACAATTCTTACACATAGGTCATATTTCATTAATGTAGCCAAAAAGCACCAAACAATTTTCAGGTGCCTTCCCGTTGATCACACTAGGATGCATTCAAAACGCTCAGCGCCAGTCCCTTAATATTTTGTGTGAGCATTATGTGACTGAAATTCTCCATCCATGCCAGACACACCCCGGGCTGGCAGAAAGAAAATATGATAATCTCTTTCATTCTGCCTCTCTGATAGATGGCTAGGTGCATGATTTTGACAGGAGTAGCCACAAGGGCTTGATATCTGAAAGATGTTAGAGAGTGGGGATATGATTTTGAAAGGAGTGTCTGGGGGGGGACATCCCTTTTTCTCCTGATAAAATCTCTGCACAGACTGATCAGTTACCTTTACAGTAACAAGGAGAAGCATCACAACTATTTGTCTTTCTCCCTCCCTCTCATTCACCTGTTCACCTCTCCCTTTGCGGTTTTGTCTCTCCTTCACATTCACTGCACTGCTGTACCTCCGCCTCTACTCCTATAGTTTTTCCTCCTGCCACCGTTCTTATACACCATCCTAACTTTTCCCTCTTCGACCCTCCCGTTCACCACTATCAGTCGTAAACTCCATTTCGCCTCCTTGCCTGTTCCTCACACCCTCACTGTCTTCACTTTGATTCTAACTCATTCCCACTCTATATTTACACACTTTGCCTCTTGGCTCCTCCCTTTCACCATTTTTTCTCTCACACCCAACCTTTCCATTATCTGCCTGTTCACTTTCTCATTACCACACTCCCTTTAGCCATTGCACCTGTTTGTCACCTGTTAAGTTCCTCCCACCCTACCATCTCTTCTTGCGACCCTACCACACTTTGCTTCCTTCTCTTCTTTTCACCACATTGCTTCCCCCTCCCTTTTCCTTCTAAATTCCTCCGTTTTGTCACTCTCCCTTCCATTCTCCCTGAAAGCACTTTTTCCTCTTTGCCTCACCTCTTCCTCAGGCATGTTATACAGATAAATATGAAAACATCTCTCTTAAATATAAGTACACATTGCATTATTTAGAATAGAAATCAGATAAGATCAGCTCAGTCCAGACCCCGACTGTTGGGCATTTTGTACACATGATGAAGTACATTACATTCTATGATTTGCAGGTGAAGGTTCCATTGATCTTATGGTGTAACTGGGTGTTTGGTATGGGTACCTCCTTTTTAGGCAAGTTTGTATTTTTATTCAGGGCACTCCTTACCATCAGTTGTTTTAAACTGGGAGGCTGTCTGAAGGAGAGTAAGAGCGTATAGTCTTAAGAGAGCTGGTGAGATGGCTCAATTGGTTAACGCACCAGTTGTTGAATCTGTTCTAAACAGCAAGGTCACAGGTTCTAGTCCCAGCAGGGTCAACTCAGCCTTTCATCCTTCCAAAATAGATAAAATGAGTGCTATTAAATTGGGTAATAATACCTCTACCCCCCAGGATATGCTTGAAAATGAGAGACAATCTCAATGTATCCTTCCTGGTAAAATACTTTGATATTATTAAGTCTTTCATTCGTATGTAATGTAGTTTGAAGTTCTCATGATATTTTGCATAGAACTTCAACTTGGGGTGTGGTACGTGGCCACCAGTTACACCTGGTTTCCTCAACAGATTATTTCTTTGTGTGGGTATCTGAATGTCAATAATTCTGGCGCTCCTCTGAGTTTCTGGAGGTGCTCGTCACAGTCCGCCATGTCAGAACAGATGCAGTTGTCTCTGATGACCTGACTGTATATGATGGAGTTACTCACGCACAAACATTATCTTCCTGCTACTCAAAAGCTACTCAACAGCTAATTTGGCTAGTCAGAGTCACAGGCTGCTGAGGAAAGGGGAAGAAATGAAGGCTGGAAGCTTGGGGAAGCCAAACCCTTGTTAAGCCCCTTCAGCTTGTCCTTTGCTTCCATCATCTTATTTAGTGTTCTTTTTTGACAGGAAAGCAGTTAAAGTCTCTGTGAGTATTAGACAGAGGGGATTAAGGCAAAATATGCATGTGTTGAGATGTATTCTAGTGTAGTCTTGTACTATTTTTTTTCTAATGGGCCGAATTGTTCTTAATCTTAAACCAATACATTAAAGGCCTGGACCATATTACAGATTGCTAGAAAATGATCAAGCTATGAAATTATCTGGCAAGCTAGTGTAGCCATTTAAGGACTACCCTGTTAGGTGACAACAGATAATGTTGTTATGTGACAACAATGTTGTGGGTGCTCTTGGGATGTCAATAATGGTGTGTTGGGGTGGGATAGGCAAATGTTCTCCTTTTTTAGTATACCACTGCATAGAGTTTATCATACACTATGGGCCTTGTTCAGGAACCTAAAAAGCTGCTAAACAACTGTACCATAGGGGCAATCTAAAAATTCCCATTGATTTAACTTGGACTTTTAGTTTTAAACCCATGAATGGTAGAAATATCTCCATTTCTTTGGCTTCAAGGCTTTAAATCAAATGTCCAATTTAAATCAATGGGAATTTGCAATGCATTGGAGACTTCTATAGCATTCAAAGGGTTAAAAGCCTAATTAAATCAATGAGGATTTTAGGAATTTTTATTTGTCCTTTTGACTTCAGAACTGTATCTCTTTAACTTCTGTCAGAAAATGGAACACACTAAGAGAAAGTACTATACAGTAGGTTGTAGAGGATCCCAGTAGCAGTGCAGTTAATTGATTGAGATGTAAGCCACAAGTTCCTAAAGATGACTACTACTCTGCTTCACATAAGATCACACACTCACCCTCAGAGGCTGAGATCCCAGACTTGTGTGGACCTTTGTGGACACATAAGAAAGTCCAAGATGATATAGAAGGAAGCAGAAAAACCATAGTCAAATAACCAATCCCAAAGTCAGGGCATGCAGCAAAGGTTCCAAGGTAATGGTCATTGACAAGCAAGGGTAGTCTGAAAAAAAGGATGAGGACTGCAATAGGGAATCAGAAATAATAATTATAAGGCTCCCTGGTGGCTACTGGTACCCTGACAGCTTCCCAATGCCGTTTTTTTCATTTCAGAGCAAAATGCTTTACTGGCAATTGATAATCTGCAGCTGAGAAAGAATTGCATTTTGGTTTTCAGCATTTACTGAAGACTTATTATGTTTGCTACACTAAAAGTAAACATGTAATAGTCCCTTTCATTTTCTTTCAAAACATCTGCCTGCTGAGCATCTCGCGCATGTAATATATACTTTCCTAGCTTAAATAAGTTTTTGATATATGGTTTTTGGTTTCAAATGATAGAGGCAGGAGAAATGTTTACTGATACAACATAAACAATTTAACTTACTCTTTTAAATTAGAATGTGTTCCGGATGTGCTTTAGTCTAACCTCCTATTGGAAAGGAAACTATTAATTTACTTTCAAAACCCCAGGGCTTTTTTTGGGCTTTTTATTGTTTAAAAAATAAAGAACACAATATAAAAGTAAAAAAAAACAACACAGCTTTTATTGGTTTTCTTGTGATCATTTGTGCCCAAAGGGTTAATTTTTTATGTAAACTGCATGATAGGTATGATTGTTCATTCATACCTACAAAATGTGCAGTTTTAGTGGGACACTGTCCCTCTGGGATCAAAAAACCCATGTCTCTCTTCCCCTCCGGGATTTTCAATTTTTTTTGTACATTATTGTGTGGTGTGTATATAAGTGTATTATTGTGCTCCACATTAATAAATCTCACATTAACCTTTACTTTAACTTCAGTATTTGTGTTTTTAAATTATATTTTGTAAATAAAATCAAAATAATTGTTTAAAAACACAGAGTGGTGTCAGTAGGTCATTAAAAAGACCTACATTTGTACTGCCCCCAGCAACAGCACTGAAGGGGTTAATACCCCCAACTTTGGACTCAAAATGCTTTATTTTAAGTCTGCTCACTCCTTCTCTCTTCCTTACTGTCAAAGTAAGGAAGAGAGAGAGAGAGGCAGAGAACAGTCACAAAGGCAAAGTGTAAAACACATTGCCACTGTGAATGAAAACGCTGGCACATGTGACCTCTGTAGGAGCGATCACATGTACCGGCACAACTGAGAATGAATGAATCTGAGTGCTCCAGTCCTGGATCATTCAGTTTCATTCTCCCCAGCATGATCGCAGCGGGCATCAAGCCGCGCTGCTATCATTTATCCCATGACTTGCCAGGACCGTCATGGGTCCTTAAGGGAAGTTTACCCATGACGGTCCTGGCATGTCATGGGTCCTTAAGGGGTTAATGTATCCTTCCTGGCAAAATACTTAATTAATAAAACAAATCTTCTACCTGATTGTCTAGGCATTCTATAAATGATTTGGACAGGCACTGAGGTGGAGTGTACTAATCCTCCAGCACATTTTGACTGTTATCTCCGACTCATTCACCTTCACTTGGCAATATGCACTAAACGGCATGATTGCTTTAGGTGCACACACTCTGCCATCATTAAGACTTTAATCATCCAAAACACCTCCCCTGTATCTTGCGTGAGTCATCCTCTGTGCCTTGTTAGTACATAGCATTAATGAGCTGAAGAAAGGAACAATGAGAAACATTAATTCACTACCTCACTTCCCCCCCTTTGGCATAAGAGTTATAAACAGAGCCAATTTTTGAGTAGCTAACTTAGAAATTTGGTGTTAAGAAAGCATGACACAAAAAAAGTGGTTCTAGTGCTTAGTTTAGCACAGATTCATTTTAATACACCTGCCCTAGTAAGACAAATGTACTAAGAAAAAGTGTAGACATTTTAGAGCAACCACACCGAACACTGATTTCATTGAGGCTTTTAAAGGGGAACTTTCACTCAAAGTGCCCCCAAATCATTATTCACATAGTGATACGCATATCAATACTAGTATTTTCCGGCATTACTGAGAAATCCAACTTGTTCTGAGACTCACAGGCAGGCATCAGCGCAGACATCTTGCAGAAGAGGCATCTGTGAGTCTGAGCTGTCCATTCAGGTCTCCTTTGGGACTGATGAAGGGGAGTTGCATTGTACCTTAAAGGGACTGATAGCACAAGCCCGCAGATGCCTCTACAGTAAGATGCCTGCCTGTGCTTCTTGGAACAAGTTGGATTTCTCAATGATACCGGACTTATTCAGGATAATACAAATATTCATATGCATATTGCTATGTGAATAATGATTTGGGGGGGCACTTTAACCCTTTAAGGACCATTGACGTGGCAGGACCGTCACGCTGGTCCGGCACTTAAGGACCAGTGACGGTCCTGCCACGGCATGTACTTTTACTCCTACGGGAGCGCGGTGAGTAATTCCGGGGACTGGAGCGATCTCTTTCAGTCCCTCTGTTCTGCATGCCGCCCCACGTGATCAGTCACGTGGGACGTCACGTCAAAATCTTCTATGTGGTCCTTAAGGGACAGCACACCCTGGGACCACTGGTCCTTAAGGGGTTAATCTGAATGAAAGTTCCATTTTAATGTCTTGAGTTTCTTGAGTTCTTTACTAGTGTTGAGCGAGCATGCTCGGCCGATGCTCGGATCGGCTCGAGCATCGCTCTGCTCTGCACATGGCGGTACTCGTACGAGTACCGCCATGTGCTCGCCCGGCATGTTCGGGTGGCGGGGATCTGTGCCGAAGGAGGCACAGATCTGAAGACGCTCCGCTGGACCACCAGGGACTGGAGGTAGGGAGCATTGCGGAGATGAAGGGGGCATAGCGGAGATGAAGGGGGACATTGCAGAGATGAAGGGGGCATAGCGGAGATGAAGGGGGACATTGCAGAGATGAAGGGGGCATTGCAGAGATGAAGGGGGCATAGAGGAGATGAAGGGGGACATTGCAGAGATGAAGGGGGCATAGCGGAGATGAAGGGGGCATAGCGGAGATGAAGGGGGACATTGCAGAGATGAAGGGGGCATAGCGGAGATGAAGGGGGACATTGCAGAGATGAAGGGGGCATAGCGGAGATGAAGGGGGCATAGCGGAGATGAAGGGGGACATTGCAGAGATGAAGGGGGCATTGCAGAGATGAAGGGGGCATAGCGGAGATGAAGGGGGACATTGCGGAGATGAAGGGGGCATAGCGGAGATGAAGGGGGACATTGCAGAGATGAAGGGGGCATAGCGGAGATGAAGGGGGACATTGCAGAGATGAAGGGGGCATTGCAGAGATGAAGGGGGCATAGCGGAGATGAAGGGGGACATTGCAGAGATGAAGGGGGCATAGCGGAGATGAAGGGGGACATTGCAGAGATGAAGGGGGCATTGCAGAGATGAAGGGGGCATAGCGGAGATGAAGGGGGACATTGCAGAGATGAAGGGGGCATAGCGGAGATGAAGGGGGACATTGCAGAGATGAAGGGGGCATTGCAGAGATGAAGGGGGCATAGCGGAGATGAAGGGGGACATTGCAGAGATGAAGGGGGCATAGCGGAGATGAAGGGGGCATAGCGGAGATGAAGGGGGACATTGCAGAGATGAAGGGGGCATAGCGGAGATGAAGGGGGACATTGCAGAGATGAAGGGGGCATAGCGGAGATGAAGGGGGCATAGCGGAGATGAAGGGGGACATTGCAGAGATGAAGGGGGCATTGCAGAGATGAAGGGGGCATAGCGGAGATGAAGGGGGACATTGCGGAGATGAAGGGGGCATAGCGGAGATGAAGGGGGACATTGCAGAGATGAAGGGGGCATTGCAGAGATGAAGGGGGCATAGCGGAGATGAAGGGGGACATTGCAGAGATGAAGGGGGCATAGCGGAGATGAAGGGGGCATAGCGGAGATGAAGGGGGACATTGCAGAGATGAAGGGGGCATAGCGGAGATGAAGGGGGACATTGCAGAGATGAAGGGGGCATAGCGGAGATGAAGGGGGACATTGCAGAGATGAAGGGGGCATAGCGGAGATGAAGGGGGCATAGCGGAGATGAAGGGGGACATTGCAGAGATGAAGGGGGCATTGCAGAGATGAAGGGGGCATAGCGGAGATGAAGGGGGACATTGCAGAGATGAAGGGGGCATTGCAGAGATGAAGGGAGCATAGCGGAGATGAAGGGGGACATTGCAGAGATGAAGGGGGCATTGCGGAGATGAAGGGGGCATAGCGGAGATGAAGGGGGACATTGCAGAGATGAAGGAGGCATTGCAGAGATGAAGGGGGCATAGCGGAGATGAAGGGGGACATTGCAGAGATGAAGGGGGCATAGCGGAGATGAAGGGGGACATTGCAGAGATGAAGGGGGCATAGCGGAGATGAAGGGGGACATTGCAGAGATGAAGGGGGCATAGCGGAGATGAAGGGGGCATAGCGGAGATGAAGGGGGACATTGCAGAGATGAAGGGGGCATTGCAGAGATGAAGGGGGCATAGCGGAGATGAAGGGGGACATTGCAGAGATGAAGGGGGCATTGCAGAGATGAAGGGAGCATAGCGGAGATGAAGGGGGACATTGCAGAGATGAAGGGGGCATTGCGGAGATGAAGGGGGCATAGCGGAGATGAAGGGGGACATTGCAGAGATGAAGGGGGCATTGCAGAGATGAAGGGGGCATAGCGGAGATGAAGGGTGACATTGCAGAGATGAAGGGGGCATTGCAGAGATGAAGGGGGCATAGCAGAGATGAAGGGGGACATTGCAGAGATGAAGGGGGCATAGCGGAGATGAAGGGGGACATTGCAGAGATGAAGGGGGCATTGCGGAGATGAAGGGGGCATAGCGGAGATGAAGGGGGACATTGCAGAGATGAAGGGGGCATAGCGGAGATGAAGGGGGACATTGCAGAGATGAAGGGGGCATAGCGGAGATGAAGGGGGACATTGCAGAGATGAAGGGGGCATAGCGGAGATGAAGGGGGACATTGCAGAGATGAAGGGGGCATTGCAGAGATGAAGGGGGCATAGCGGAGATGAAGGGGGCATTGCAGAGATGAAGGGGGCATAGCGGAGATGAAGGGGGACATTGCAGAGATGAAGGGGGCATTGCAGAGATGAAGGGGGCATAGCGGAGATGAAGGGGGACATTGTGGAGATGAAGGGGGACATTGTGGAGATGAAGGGGGGCATTGACCAGGCACCCTCCCCTCATCAGAGCAGGGGGTGCCTGGTGTAATGCTCGTGTCGCCCCATTCAATTCAATGGGGCTCGGGTGCTCGGCCGAGCACTCGAGCCTCCGGCGGTGCTCGGTCAGAGCACCCGAGCACCCGAGCATCGGGGTGCTCGCTCAACACTATTCTTTACAAAGCAATGTGTTTGAGACCTCGAGCATTCAAGGGTTAGAAGTCCCATTTAAATCGGTGGTAATATGTATTTGTCTCCTATGGTGCAGTTGGTTTACTCTAGAATTGCTCCATTTTTCTTGGTACACTATAAGATATTGATGCCTTTGGGGTATTCATGTTAGTGACATAAAGGCTAGTGTTGAGCGAGCGTGCTCGGCCGATGCTCGGATCGGCTCGAGCATCGCTCTGCTCGGCACATGGCGGTACTCGTCGAGTACCGCCATGTGCTCGCCCGCCATGTTCGGGTGGCGGGGATCTGTGCCGGAAGAGGCACAGATCTGAAGATGCTCCGCTGGACCACCAGGGACTGGAGGTACGGGGGCATTGCGGAGATGAAGGGGGCATTGCGGAGATGAAGGGGGACATTGTGGAAGAGGGGCATAGACTCTATGCCCCTCTTCCACAATGTCCCCCTTCATCTCCGCTATGCCCCTCTTCCACAATGTCCCCCTTCATCTCCTCTATGCCCCTCTTACACAATGTGCCCCTTCATCTCCTCTATGCCATAGAGGAGATGAAGGGGGACATTGTGGAAGAGGGGCATAGCGGAGATGAAGGGGGACATTGTGGAAGAGGGGCATAGCGGAGATGAAGGGGGCATAGCGGAGATGAAGGGGGACATTGCGGAGATGAAGGGGGCATTCGGAGATGAAGGGGGCATAGCGGAGATGAAGGGGGGCATTGACCAGGCACCCTCCCCTCATCAGAGCAGGGGGTGCCTGGTGTAATGCTCGTGTCGCCCCATTATATTCAATGGGGCTCGGGTGCTCGGCCGAGCACTCGAGCCTCAGGGGGTGCTCGGTCAGAGCACCCGAGCACCCGAGCATCGGGGTGCTCGCTCAACACTAATAAAGGCTGATGCAGAGGCGTAACTAGAAGCCCCCAGGACCTGGTGCAATCTTTACAATGCCCCCATCTCCTACCTCCCTGGAGCTCCTCTTAGTAATGCAAAGCGCTGGAAGATAATGTCATCTCCCAGCTTTCTGCATTACTAGAGCGCCAGAGGGAGATTGCGGGTGTCAGGCGGAGGGGTCGCAGGGGACGGCCGGGCCCCTGGAGTGACAGGCCCGGTCGCAGGTGCAACCCCTATAGTTACACCACTGGGCTGATGTACTGGTAAGAAGTGAAGCAAACTAACTGCATCTTTGTGTACATACAAATTCCCATTGATTTAAGTGGGATTAAAAGCACAATTTAACCTTTGAGTACCAGAGGGTTATCCAACGCATTGTGTTGGATACCCCTTTCACACTCAAGGGGTTAAGGCAACTGCTACTATGTTCCTTGTTATGTCAATTAAAGGGACATTGTTACCTAAAATGGATAGGAGTCATAGCTTGGATAGGGGTCATACTCTTTTATAGAGCATGTATTCCTAACCATAATTTAAAAAATATATATATTTCTTAGGCGCATAAACCCCAAATATGTGATGAACTTGCTGTTCCTACTGATATGTAGGAAGCTGTACATGACTATCTGCCCCCGTTTATTTATACAAGCTTCCTATAAGTAAAAAGTGCAAAGTATAGAATAGTTATGGTAAACAAACAAAAAGGCAATAAGGGTCTCTGTGGGTGGATTTAGGTGGGTTCTAATCTAAAATCAATGACCACTATTATTGGTTTTAGCAGTTTATTTTAACAAGATGTAGTTACTGAATCAACTTTTTAGTTTGAAAGATTTTAGAACATTTGCCCCCCCCCAAAAAAAAATAAGTCATTAGGTGCACAACAAATAGCACAGATGTATATGTTTATGATATGCTACTGTAAGAGTGATTGTTTTCAGCAGGTTGGGTGATCGCAGTTCTCCTTTGCAGTACTCACTTCCTGCTGTGCTTTGGGTAGTAGCTTTGTCTCTGGACAGGAAGTGAGAGGTGCAAAAGTAAATCACCTCCCCAAACTTCTGGAAAAAAAAAAAAAAAAGCCTTTCAATATGGTATGTCTAAAACATAGCCATCTTTGAATGTGATTCCATGCTCTTAACTCCTTCAGGACCAGAACAGTGTGCAACACATTATTGCGCAACGTGTTACACAATCTTCTGGTTCTCAAGGGGTTACATTTTTATTATTAATGACCCATGAAGTGGACACACTAAGGATAAATGCACCAAAAAATGACTTTAGAGAAAGAGAAATGCATGGGTTCATGAAATAACATCAGAGAAAATGAAGTTGGCTGGATCCTACGTCACGTGACAGATGTGTTACTTTTTTATCTCCTGAGTTCTCCTTAGACAATGATTGTTCATTTGAGAAACATAAATCACATAGTGATCATTATATCATCTGTAACAGAATCCAACCCAGTAATGGAACATGGAACTTCAAGTATTTGGGATAGACCTAAATCTATTTGGGAATGTTGTGTAAAGATAGGCTGTTTATCAAAAACAGGTTTTATGGGGGGGAAGGGGTAAAGGGCACTCTGGGTGGGCCAAATAGTTCCAGTGTATAGTGAAATTCAGTGCTGCTATTTTATCTCCTCCTTCATTCCAGGTACCTCTATGCATTTTGTTCATTCCTTTGTGAGTAACTCACAATTTTGGTGTTGTGCCTGAATTCTTTCCTTGATGCTTTTTCTGTACAGCCTTTTTATTAATATAACTAGTGTAAAAGCCAGTGTGCACGGGCCGTGGAGCAGTGAGGTAATGGCAGTACGCAGAGCAGGACCAGCCTCTTAACCCTTTGAGTGCCAGAGGGGTATGCAATGCATTGCAAAGCAATGCATTCCGTGCCCCGCTGGCACTCAAAGGGTTAACATTACCCGAACCTGCTCTGCGTACTGCCGTTACCTCACTGCTCCACTCGATTGTACCGCCTCACTCCCGCAATGCAATCATGTGCAGTAGAGACTGGCCCAACGCGGGCAATGCTCATGACTGCATCGTGACAAACTTTCTGGCCTTTTATTATATAAGATACTTTCTGATATATTCTGATATAACTATAAGTAGGTGCTTGGAAAACATCTCAGATTCTATTAACCCTTTAGCCCTTTACGTGCCAGAGGGGTACTCAACGCATTGCTCTGCAATCTGTTGCATACCACTCTGGGCCACACAAATGGTTAAGTCCCTGAAGGGTTTCATATGCATTACTAAGAAATGCAGTGGACCCCCCTCAGGGATTCAATGGTTAAGAAGTCAACAAAACTGGACTCATTCCTGGGACACCTCAGCTATAGGCCTGAAACATAACCACATAGTAAATTAATTCCTTTTGGTGTGCTCTATTCCAGGATGCTATAACAAACTGGAAAACAGCCCTGTAGTGATTCAGAGGCAGTATACCTCAATAGCTTTGATTTTATTTTTAATAAATCATCATAAAAAGTGAATAAATAATCTAATACAAATGATAGTGGCTATAATTAGATCACTTCATTGAATGTATATGTAGCATCAAATGCTGTAATGAAAACTGCCACATTCCAGCCCTTAATCACAGGCTAGTTAGTTAAATAAATAACTTCTCATGGTTTTGTAATTAGCGAAATAATCAAGGCACTAAAGTTTTCATCAGTTTTAATTGGATTTAACATACATGTGTATTGCACACATAGTATCACCATATAATTTAAATTAAATGAGCATTAGGTCAGAGAAAGTATTTTGAGCTCCTCCATTATTGCTAATCCCCTTGCCACACTGAAGCAGTGAAGAGGTGATTTAAATCTAGGCTGACAATACCTCACCTTTAAAAAGGGACACTCATGAAAAATGCATACTACAGGATTGCTTTGATTTTGGTGCACCCCTGAAATATACCTATTTCCTATGTGTCCCTTTTTAAAGGTGAGGTATGGTCAGCCTAGTTAAGTCACAACAGAAAATTCCTGCTGAAACTATATTAACATAACCCATCTTGTTTGTTCACTGCATATATTTCTTTCTTGAAATACAAATTTCTTTCAGGAGTTGAAAAACAATGCGGTAAACATATTGAAGGCAAAAGTTTAGTAAATCTAGAGCAAAACTATCTGCACCTTATGTACCAAAGAAAGAACTCCACTGACCTCAGAAGTGCTTTTTTCTTTGCTATATGAGGCACAGTAGTCTTGTTTTTCTGGATACGTATACCCTATAAAGCACATGAGAGGAAAGAAAGGATACATCCACAGGTTAATATACTAACCAAAGCACAGCACAGGTGTTGATGGGAGTTGTAGTCCCCTACAGCTGGTGGTCCAGCAATTAACTACACTTGCAGTAGAGTTTAAAAAACATCTTGCATTCTGAAATATAGAATAAAAGTAATAAGAAAATAATTGCTCAGAAGGACCATGTTCAATAGTATTATTTATGTTCTGTGGAACAGATTCTGCTAACAACTGTCTTACCTTTGAGCATAAATATATGCATCTTGCAACTATTTTTTCCCATTAAAGAAAAAAAAAGTCAATAAGAGGTAAGCACAGGGATATGTAACTATTCTGGCTTGAGGACCAAATGTCAAACAAATTGTGTGTATGTACTCACGAAATCTCCAAAATACGGTAAAAGCACATAACAGAAAAAGTAGCAGAAACAATAAAAAGTATCGAAGTGTAGTTATTTATTAACATAAAAACAAGCAAAAATATACAGAAAAGCAATGTATGTGCAATAATAAGAGATGTACTCTCACTATGCACTCTGTATGTGCAATACTAAGAGAGGTGCATTACACATACTCATACTATTATGATAAAACATATCTGCATTAATTATTAGAATAAGATGATTTCTGATTTTGTACTATTTCCATCATATGTGACAAAAAGTTAAACAGAAGGGGGCCTCATCTGGTGTATTACTACAGGCTAGTGAGATAGCTCAGTGGTAAATTCCCTGCCTATGGAGCCTGTTCAAACCTCAAGGTTGCATGTTCAAATCCCGGCAGGGTCAACTCAGCCCTTTTTTCCTTCAGAGGTCGATAAAATGAGTACCATTGATTGGGTAATAATAACATCTATTATTTCAGCTGCCGATTTGGTTAGTTCTGAGAGCATGCGCTGAAAGTGCTATGAGTACCACTGGGAGAAAGGCGCTATATAAATACTAGTTATTATTATTATTATTACCTCAGACTTATAGAAGATATATATAAAGAGCAATGACAACTTCCTACTCACATTTGAAATATGCCAGTGGCACACCTATGAGTTCAAAGGCAAAATGGGCTTGTGGAGGATATCATGACTATTCCATCTTGTGTGAGAAAAAGACAAACAGAAGGGGGAGCCCTCTGTTGTATTACTTCAGATTTATAGTAGATATATATATAAATAAAAGCAATGACAATTCCCTACTCATATTTGAAATATACAGATAAAATGAGCTTGTGGAGGATATTGTGACTGCCTCCTAACAGATTCACTGCTACATTGTTAAGAGTTTCAGGACTGGATGCTGCTACTTCAGTGGTGGAACTCTCCTCTCACCTGGAATCTGCTATATAGATGCTGCAGAGAAAGGACACAAAGTGAAGGCACATACACACATGGGCGGAATATCAGTCCTTAATACTCACATATAGAATCTACCAGTGTAATGGTGATTGAACTTTAATGAATCATTTGGTTTTCATATGTCTATTACAAATGGTTAGAATTTTCATTCTTTATAAGCCCCGGCCATATCTGACTGAAAGCCATTCCGCGTATTCACAGTAACCACCTATGTTAAGTAGCACATTTTCTACTTGATTTCTTAGCCATTCGTTTAGATCTCCTCCAACTTTGCAGATCTCCCCAGCTGCAAATGTGTTAATTCACACCCGCAAACCAATGGCTTTGCAGATGTCGAGAATGCACATATGCTGAGCAGAACTCTTTACAACATACACTGGGTGACCTCAGTTACACAAACACTGCCTGTAATCACATCCAGATCAACTACTCCCTTTGATCAGCTGCAGATCAGTTAATCTTCTGATATAAATATGTTCAACAATCATTGGCCTTTTTTCTTCTCCTTGGATTGAAATAAATCAGATCATTAGTTTATACATTTATCCATAGAAGTAAGAGAAAATAGGGGCCAAAATACAACTTGAGATACACAGAATTATCAGATTTTGTTTTGGAATATATACATAATACTAATCATTGCTTCCTCCCTCTCCGCACAGCTGCACTGTACACATGCACTTGCAGAATTACACCACTGAGTTGGCTTTTGACCTCAGCATTGCCATTGAGAACTATAACACAGTGATTTGGCAGTTTATGCCAAGACCTCTAGCATGGAAGGCGTTAAAATTGTACTCTTGCCACAAAATATACTGTAGACATTCTTCATGACCTCTGGGTTATAATCACCAAAGAACAAATTGTTTGTAGCAATAAATTATCATAAAACATTCCAAAGATTTAATCATATCATACACTATTAACCCATTAAGAACGAGAGGAGTATGCAACACGTTGTTTTGGAATGAGTTGCACGCCTCTCTGTTCATTGATGGGTTAAAATTAGTGGTTTCATGCCTGCTATCTTCTACTACTACAGTTTTCATGAGAATCCTATACTTGAGTTAACTCAGCTAGGTCACAACAGGAATCCTTCATCCTTAGATGAAGACAATATTGAGGCATCCTATATAATAATTCGCTTGGAGGTTTGTCAGAAGCCATCATACGCAGTAGAGACTGCGCGCATTTGGCCAGTCCCTACTGAGCATGATTGCATCGTGTGAGTGAGGCGATGCAAGACTGCATTGCGTGGAGCAGTGAGGTAGTGGCCTCTTAACCCTTTGACTGCCAGAGGGGTATGCAGCGCATTGCAAAGCAATGCGTTGTGTACCCCTCTGGCACTCAAAGGGTTAAAATTACCCAGACCTTGGCCCAGTGTACACGGGCTTTTTCACTAGTGTATATATATATATATATATATATTTATTTATATTAAGTCTCCCAAAAAATACCACCACTTCCCTGGACCACTGCACTCAATAGTATTTCTTTCTCCCACCCACTGACCAGCAGTTCATGTGGCAGGAGCCACTTACACCCCATAGCATTTACTCCTTCTGTGTCCCGCCTACCTTCCTCTAGACCAGTGATTCTCAGCTCCAGTCCTCGGGGCACACTAACAGGTCATGTTTTCAAGATATCCCTAATTAATCACAGGTGAATCTATCACAATGACTGAGCCACTAATTACTCACCTGTGATTAAGCACGAACAACCTGAAAACCTGCACTGTTGGTGTGCCCCGAGGACTAACGTTGAGAAACACTGCTCTAGACTGTATGCTCTCGTGAGCAAGGCCCTCTGACCCTTTTGTTTTGCATGTTCCTTTTGTAGTACTTAATCTCTGTATGTTTATTACCTATTGTACAGCTCTGCCAAATAAGTTGGTGCTATATAAATAAAGAAGAATAAATAATAATAACTTCAAAAATGCATCAGTACTGGGTCAAATCAACTGTACCATAGGAGGCAACAAATGAAAATGTTAACCCTTCTATTTTAAAGATGTCTCAACACAGGAAGAAAGTCCAAACAAAATCGTAAAAGTTGGAATGAAGTGATAAATGATAGGTGAGTCAGTAAGTTCAAACATCTCAGAGAGGTAAAGAAACAGTAGCTTTTAGTCAATCCACTTATCAGAGGTGTGACGGGGGTACAGAGGTTACTAATTGGTAGACCGAGGGTTAAGCGATTTATCCAGCCAGACAAAAAGATAATAAATTGCATTTATTAGAGTGGTCACAGCACAAAACATAGGACAACAATTACAGGCAAACAAACAGGGGTAAAACATAAAAACTAAACACTTCTGCTGTTCTCTTCTTAGTTCCATAATTTACCATGGGTTACAAATAATACTCACAGTCCATTTTAGCTTAATGCTGGAGCTTTATTCATAGTCCCACTAAAGGCAAGAGTGGGCATCCTGCCCACTCCACATGCTGCTGGATTACATGAAGGTTCATTGTATCTTTTAGTCCTGGCAGAGGAGTTGGGGAAGACATCCTAAGATCCTTGTGGCATGAACATCAGGGTACTCTCTCTGTGTCTGAAGCTGCCTTGACTTACAGCCCACAACTGAAAAGGGGACCTGGCCCTACAGTGCCCGCTCATTCTAACTCTTCCGGTGAGGGCACTCACCAGTCCCTTAGAAAGCACCTGGACCAGTCCAACTCCAGGCTGGCCCCAGGCCTCCCCCCATTCTGGAGAGGGGCTCTCTCTCTCTCTGCTCCTACATTCTGCACCTCTCCTTCTCTCTCACAGGTTTTCTCTACCCACCCCCTACAGGATGTGATGTCACAGGTACCATGTACCAGGTCTGTTCAGCTTGGCCTGATGTAGAGGGGGAAGGTACACACTCTACACACAGATTTGCCCTACCCCCTCCATCTGACCAACATTGGCTATCTCATAGCACAATCTCTGGGTTTAGCTAGACTGGATGGCACCATTCCTCTGTACATCCTACACACTAACCAACCCATTCACTGCTGGTAACTGGACAACCCTCTCTAATGCATGCACACACAGGGGACATTAAGGTTTCAAGAATGGGAACACATTAAGACAATGGCAATCACTGAAAACAGACACATTTCTTTCTCTGGGTGACAACCATTCCGTCACAAGAGGCAATGGAGGTGAATGATGGATGATTATGAGATGAAAATTGACCACTAAATTCTTCACTCGACACATTTATATCTTAGTTTAACCATAGATCAGTCTCCATGCAGCACCTTGCAGATGGCCTTAACCACACGTTACAGGAAATCTAAACCTCAACGTCGCAAACAGAGATAAACCATCTAAGAACAATGTCTGTATTAATAAAAAAATCCTGCATACAATAATGTTGCACTTACAAGCTGTACAGCTTACAAGCTGGCCCATGAAGCCACAGTTCTGTGCCCACTTCACCTCAGTCTCCCCTACTTGTTAGCAAGTTTGCCTCTATGCTACTCTAATGATCCAATCGTAGGAGGTATTAGTTGGGCATGATACTAACCCCTCATAGGTTTTGATAGCTCAGGCGGCTCACTTTAGCTCCCTGGGAATCTCTACATGGGCCAAGTTTTACTGAAGGCTCCTTCTGAAGTTACTTTATGACTTCAGACTCAGACTTGTGTGTCCATTCCGGATCAACACAGCTTTGTTCTCTATTTCAAGAGATTGTCTCTCGTTTGTCTAAGGCCTTCCACTTACTTGGTATGTGGTCAAGACAGCAGTCATCTGTCTTATGTCATGCCCTTGTTCGATCACCTTCACATTTGATGCTGGACCAGCCACTGTTTAATCCAAATTGAGTCATAGTCATAACAGATGCCAGCTTGATATGCTGGGGTGCCATACTGGGCCCTCATATGGTTCAGAATTTTTGGACCAGGGAGGAAACTCTCCTATCCATCAATGTTCTAGATCTTCGACCAATTCATCTAGCACTGCAACACCAGTCTCAGTTCCTTCAGGGATCCCCAGCGTGGATCCAGTCTGGCAACATGACAGTGATGACCTATATCAACTGCTAGGGGGAGACAAGAAGCGACACTGCATGATGCAAGGTTCAGCTGATTCTCAGAGGCAGAGACCCATGTACTGGCTCTCTCCACCAGTCATATCCCAGGGGCAGTCAATATTGTGGCAGGCTTTCTCAGCTGCTAACACTTTGATCCAGGCAATTGGGAGTTCAACCCCTTTGGGGTCTTCCAACGGTGGATCTCATGGTTGAACAGCAACATTCCTCAATCGTGAGGATCCCAGGGTCCTCTAGCTTGAGGTGGATGCATTAGTCATTCCATGGCATTTTCCCCCTTGTGTACATATTTCCTCCTTTATCCCTTGTTCCCAGCATACTTAGTAAAATCAGGATGGAAGGTGCTCATATCATTCTCATTGCCCGATTCTGGCCTGTTAGGGCTAGTTTTCAGATCTTCTCAATCTATCACTGGCAGAGCAATTTCAGCTTCCTCTACACTCAGACCTTTTGTCTCAGGGTCCACTGTGTTGTCAACAGGTGGAGAAATTTCTTGAGGCCAGCATCTTGAGAAATAAAGGTTTTCCTGACACTATCATTTCTACTATGCTGCAGGCTTGGAAGGCAGTTTCTTCCAAGGCATAGCACAGGTTGTGGTCCCTGTTCTATAGGTGATGTGAAGACTGATGGTTGTTACTTAGACCTTTCTTCAGGGTGGTCTTAAAAAGGGCTTTGCTTTAGCTCCTATTAAGGTTCTGATTCCTGCTCTTCCTGTCCCTTTCCAAAGGCATATTGCCTTATTGCCTGATGTGCAGACCTTTGTGCAAGAGGTTGTTTGTGCTGTGTGTATTGAGAGATAAGACTAATGCCACTTAATTGACTTTGATTAGAGCCCACTCTTAATATTCAGAAAGACTGTAAATGTATCTCTGCCCATTCATTCTGATATGCATGATAGTCAATGGAAGCCCTGAAAAATGCAATAATGTCTGCATCTGATATGCTACATCAGGAGTAGATATGACATATAAGGAACTTATGTATAAAGTCAAAGTTGAACAATTCTGGATCAAACCAACTGAACCATAGATGGAAAAGCCCAAATCACAATATTTATGTCCTTGAATTTTAGAGACATTCAAGAGGTTGAACTCCCAATTTAAATAAATGGAATTTTGTATATGTCCCCTTATGGTGCAGTTGCTGTACACCAGATTTCACCCCGCTTTTATTCTATACATAAGACCCACAGGTTCCCTACACATTGTGAGCCTAGCTCCCGTAACTAATGTGTTTGTGGGCAACTATAATTGTACCTTATACTGACCTTTCTTTGGTGACAGGGTTTCATCTGCCACCGTGCTAGGTTTGTCCTTCCTTCCATATTTCAGTCTCACCTTAGCACACCTCCTTTGTTGACACATCCCCACCTCTAATCAGTGCTGTTATCCTTCTGACTCTGAAGGCATGCGATCGTGGCATGCCGCACTGACAAGTCTTAGGCCTGCACGCACTGGATCTTATGGGTAACCCCTTGAGAAGGTTTTGAAAAGCATTGCAAAGTAAAGTTTGTATACCTCCTCTAGTTCTCAAGGGGTTAATCCCAATGCAGTCCAATATAGGAACACAAAAAAATCTGGGGTATAGAATGGTTAAAAGTTGCTATGTCAAAACGCGTGTTGGTGCCCTGACTAATCTAACTGTTATAAGGGAGGTGTGTAGGATATCAGTCAATACATTATTGCTTTTAGGGACAATTTTTACATTTTTGAATACTCTTACAATATTTGTTTTTAAAGGTGACTATACCTTAGGAATAAGTAATTTTTAAAACAAATTAAGAGTTACTTTTCCTAGTTTATTGTACATAATAATCCCTTTTGGAGCATACCTCTAGATCATACCTCTTCACAACAAACAATGGTCTTCAATGACTTTGAATGGTCTCCAGTCTTTATCTTAGTGTAAACTGAAACAATTGGTAATGTATTACAAGAAACAAAAAAATGTTATGGTATAACCAACAGATGTTTGAAGGTCATTTAACCAGTTCTTCTGTTAAACACAGTAATTATATAGACTGACCTCACTTATCAAATGCACTCCTACCTAGGCACATCCTTCTGTTACATGCAGTAATTATATCATTATACTTGATTCCTGTATGATGGACTCCTACCTAGGTAAGTTATTCTGTTATATACAATAATTATATAAATATACCCTGACTGCTGTATGAAGGACTACAACTTAAGCAAATATTCATGTTATATACAAGAGTCAGAAATATCTACATAATTACCGTATGTCAGACTCCTACCTAGATAACTCATTCTGTCACGCACAGTAATTATATATAGTGGGCTGCTATATGATGGACTCATACCTTGGTAACTCATAATGTTATACACAGAAATTATAAAGATATACTGGACTGCTAGATGAAGTCAAGATGAGAGTCTTTCATATAGCAGTCAGGTATGTAATATCTATATAATTAATGTGTGTAACAGAAGCACTTACCTATATAGGAGTCCATCATACAGCAGTCAGGTGTAGCAATATTATTACTGTGTGTAAGAGAAGCACTTACTTAGGTAGTATTCCATCATACAGCAGTCAGGTGTATCTATATAGTTACTGAAGGACTAACCTAGGTAGAAGTCCACGATACAGCAGGAGGAAAATATAGTCAAGTTGATACCTTTATTGGCTAACTAAGCAGATTTAGGTTGCAAGCTTACAATACCTCTCAGGTCTCTTCCTCAGACATGTTATACAGATAAATATGAAAACATCTCTCTTAAATTCAAGTACACATTGATTGTTTAGAATGGAAAGCAGATGAAATAAACTCAATCCAGACCCAGATTTATTTGTTCAGTCAATGGTAAAGAAATGAGATGTAAACTGCAGTCATCCTCTGGAAGTGTCAAAGGTATTTACACTCACAGTGGGATACAGTAGTCAGGTCTATCAATATAATTTCCTTTCTGTCCCAAGGCAAATTTGTTAGTCATACCTCCAGCAAAGGGCACATTTTATTTCATCCACAGAGGGTTAGATGAACAGCTCATTGCAGCAACTCCATAGTGCTCCCAGTATGCTCCCCATGCAGTGGATTGGATCACTTACTCCTGTTTAGTCATCTGCACCACATGGTGCGAATGGCTGTTATAACCAATCAATATTTCTGTCAGGGAACAACTTGGAGGCTATCTACTTCACCTGCAATAGCAGTCTACTGAATTTGCCCCACCCCCTCCAAGCTCCTGTAATGGTAACAAGGGGAAGGCCTTCAAGTAGGAAATTAAGTTTGGGGAGTTTGTAAAATGGGTAAAGTGTGGTACTGTATTAGTCACAGAAACTGCAGGAGACTAGTAGAGTAACATTATACCTTTATTGGCTAACTGAGTGGCTTTGTATGCAAGCTTTCAAAAACGAGGTTTCTTCTTCAGGTATAATTATAAACCTGAAGAAGAGAGTTTTTTTTATGCCTGAAGAAGAGACCTAGTTGACTTAAAAGCTTGCATCCAAAGCCACTCAGCCAGTAAAGGTATCATTTTACTTTACTAGTCTCCTATTATATTTAAGGCTCTGATTAGTGTCAGGAGCGAATGACTCAGTGCTAGCATGCTGGATCACCTAAATTGAGAGAATAGAGAAAACTGAATGCTAACAGCAACTAGGAATCAGCTATTCCTATCATTGGACCCTGTGGGGTACTGTTGAAAACCTCAGCTAGCATACAGGTTTACATGAGCTATCTGCTGTGGAAGAATGTTAGAGTTGGTAGAGCTACACACAGTTGGATTTAGCTCTGTGAGAGGGGAATTGGAAAAGAAAGTAAATGAAAGGGAGAAGAGAGGGGACAAGGGGAAGATAAGCAAAAAAAGAGAGGAGGAAAAAAGTGGGGGAGGGGAAAGAAGAAGAGGGAAAGGGCCGATGAAAAGTGGATGGTGAATGTCCCTGACACAGAGAACCAAATGGAGACTCAATCCAGGGCCAAGGATGGGTCATTGAATAGGCGGGCTCAAAATCTGTGAGACCCTTGACTGCGAATTATAGAGGAGAGAGGTTAGTTTTTCCAGGGAGTAAATCCTCCAGATGCCCTGGAGCAAAGACTACTGGTTCAGAAGAGAAGATTTTTTTTCAGTGAGATGCCAGAGCATTCCTGGCAGCCAACAATATGTGAGATATTAACTTGGAGACAGGATGAGGCATCTCTGCCAACCGAAGCCCCAAGAGAACAATTAGATATTTCTGACATTATCCCCTTGGATGCTAGACATCAAACAACAAATCAAAAAATTGTTGGCTGGACTGAACCATATGTGAATACAAAGGAGGTAGGTTTAGTAAAAGGTCCTGGAATAATACTTGGGCAAAACAATTGCACCAAAGGAAATAAATACATTTTTTTCAATATTTAAATGGGACTTTTAACCTTTTGATGCCTTCTAAGGCATCTGCATTGTACACCACTCTAGAAATGCAGAGGTTAAAAAGCCCAATTTGAATAAATAGACATTTTTATTTTGCCTTTATGGTGCTGTTGGTTTGCCAAATAACTAAACCTATTCTCCTTAGTAAAATAGTCTCATAAATCATATAAGTCATTTAAATCAATTTGTTTTTATATAAAACATTTTAGAGTCTATGAGCACCAATATTACTGAAAGCCCTGCTGGAATATATAGAGTTATCACGAAATAGAGGACATTTCTAAGTATCAGCCAGGTTTAGGCCTTGGTTCAATTAGGTCCAACGGCTGAAAAAACAGCAAACTGCATTTTTGCAAGCACAGTAAGCTATTCAATTACCTGTGATATGAAAAAATGCTGGCAAAAAACACATGTACAGTATAATGTGGGATAACAAAAATTGGGCACAACAAAACAGCAGGGCAGGGAGTATCACAGCAGTTCACTCCAGACAGACAGCTCTCTTGATATGAAGTGCTCACTGTGTATCTAACAGTAAAAGGACTAACATACCTATGCAAGTTGTGATGAGTGTGGGGCTGTTTCCTGTAATCACCACAGTACATGTAACAGAGACTGAGTGGAAAATAAAGTTTACCTGCAAGGAAGTGAAGGACATTTGCAGCTTATTTTACAATTCAGGACTCACACAAGATGGTATACCTTGTAAAATGTGGGTATATAGTTATATATATATATATATATATATATATATATATATATATATAATTATATACTATACTGGTATATATTATTGTACTTTAATCATTTGATTAGAAATGGTGAATTGGAGATGTATCTAGCATGCATGGGGTTACAAAGCAGTATTTAGGCTGCTGCTAATTTCTTTGTTTTGCAGCATTAGAAAGATACATTTATAATCTGAAGTTGAAAAAACAAAATAAACATGATTTTGAATAACACAATCTGTAGCAAACTAACTGTGCCATAGAGGACAAATCGGAATTGCTAGTGCATTGGTGATCTCTCTAGTATTCTAGTTTAAAGGGCCCATTTCAGTCAAAGGGAACTTGGAGACTGATTATTTCTTATGGAACAACATAATCCTGTATCAGCTCTCCAAATACCCTTTCATCGAAATGAGGCTTTAAAAAAAAAAGAATTCTAGAGAGGTCTCCAACATACTAGCATTCAAGGGGTTAATAGATCTGTGGAGATCAACATGCACAGGCTTGCCCGGTCAGTAGAGCCCCTCTGTGGGTTCTTGTCCTGTATCAGGCAGGAGGCAAGAACAGATGGCCGACGCTTGCCAGTAGACCGGCTAGGCAAGTGAATTTAGCTCTTGCAGTAGCTGAGATGAGAATCACCAGCCAACTCGCCTCCAGGCATCCACCCGCCCAGAAATACAGCCAAAACTGATATTGAGGAGTCTAAAACAAAACGCTCTTTATTGAAGACACACATAGCTTTTATACACTTACAGCTGGCATCCTTGTGTAGATAGTCAAATTAAGGCTTGGGGACAATGCTGACACAGTGCCCAATCAGGGGGAGCCCCAGGGGACCAATCGGAGACAGTATTATAGTCTTCAATTAGAGCCTCCCTTTCCAATCCAGGAAAAAGTCCTTGAACCACAACAGCAGAAGCCAATCAGTATTCTTTTGTTGCAGATCTGCAGGGGGCTTCCTGTCCCAAGCCCTAGGATTAGGAATCCTATGTACACAGAATGCACAGCAAAATACAGTACACAGGAAACACAAAACATCCACCAAATTATAACATAGGAGACACATAATACAGTGGACAATGACTTTTAGCAGTAGGAGATTCAAGGGGCTCACATCCCGTCTCCACAAGACACATGTAAATCAATGGGAATTTCTTTGTCCCCTAAGATATAGTTGGTGTGCTCCAGAATTTATTCAGTTTATTGAAGTACATCAGCCTCACTGTGATCTTTCATTGAGGATTTGTAATTTCCTGTCTGCTTTATTTTGTGATTTAACCATTTGATTGCCAATCTCTTAAAATTCACGAGGTTGGTAAACTGAGCTTGAAAGGCCAGCCACGTGAATTACATGGGGTTGTGTTTGCAAGCCTCTCTCTGCACTTTCGGTGCAGGGAAAAGCTTCAAATTGACCATGAATGTAGGAAAGGACGTTCCTCATTGTTCAAGGTCAGTTATTAAAAGTTGAAATTCACATGATCGTTCAGATGGAGATCATACTGACCATGTGCATTTAAATTAAACATAGTGAGGATCTGTTTCCCATACTATAAATAACATAATAAAAACAATCAGTCCTCAATGGGGGGGGGGGCATCAAGACCCTCCTAATGCTACCTGGTAGTGATGGTGTAATTACACTAGTGGGCCTTCAAGGTCTTCCTTTGAAGAATGCTGGGTTGAGAGGGTTAAGGATAGAAGGCAGCCAACCCATTGGTATGAACTAACATGCTGTAAGGGGTATTAGAAGCATAAAACAACTACAATCTACAAATATGACTTTACTGTTGTAAGCTGTAATTACTATAGTGATAAAGAAAAATAGAAAAAGCATATAATTATGTAAATTAATATGGCTTCCAGGTCTCCTGTATACACAGTCTGCTTACTGTTCCACTGTCTACTGGTAGTCACAGAAGCACACATATACTTTCTGGACATCCCAGCCATAGAATTATACGTACACTGTCTGCTAGCCTTTTGCCACTACTGGCCACAGAACCACACATACATGGTACAGCCATGTTCCTAGCAACCCATACCATATGTCAGCCAATACCAATGGGTTGTGTCTTTCTTGGGCTGGGGTAGGTACTGAATACATTTGGAAATTCTGTGGTGTTGAAAGATTCTTATATCTATTTAGTGATTAAAATGTAAAAAAGTATTTTTTCTTTCATTTTGTACCATATTTTTGGAAATAGTTATGCACACTAGACTTTGGGTAGAAAGGCAAATAACAGTCAGGTTGTCTGATTTACATATGCTTTGTCTATTTTTCTTTATTGCTATAGTATTTACAATTTACAACAGAAAAGTCACATTTGAAAAAATGTAGATGTAGTTGACATTGTTTTATTCTTCTAATACCCCTTACAGCATGTTAGTTCATACCAATTGGGTGTCAATAGATAATGAATACAGCAGGAAATTCCATAGTTGTCAAAGATTTTAGTACCTTTGAAGGGGGGAAAATGTAAAAAGTGCCACCTTTTTCCATCTTCTGAAACATTTGTATTCACCAGGTTAGAGGTAGAAAGGAAAGTGACCAATCATTTGATGCAGTGGGACATCTTTACTGGACATGTATGTATTTAGGGCAGTCCTTTGAAATTTTCTTGACATTCTGTCCCCTTTTGGTTTTCACCAAGCCCTGATACCCCCCACCCCTTTTATTGAAATACTTTAACCCTTTGAGTGGGTAGTTATGTTATAATTTTGCATTTTGTTTCGTAAAATATGTTGAAGAAACCAATTAGTTATACAACTTATACAACATTTCTACAAACCAGGATATATTTGCTCCCCACCAAATATAGACATATCATGATTACAAACACAGCAAACTGTGCTGTTTATAACTATTCTTTGAACCAGCCCTTCACAAGCTTCTAATTATGACTGCTTTGCAAAGCATGGACACTTATGTTGCACAGTAATGGGGATGGCTATTGCTGAAACAAAGCCTCATCTCCCCTAGAGGAGGCCTCATGGCCCCCAGTGAGGCATGCCACCAGTTTGGGAATCAGTGTTTTAGGGGATTATTTTGATGTTGTGGGATAATTATGTCTTCATGCTATGTTTAGTTAATTTTAGTTATGCCCATAAAAATCAGTCAGTTGAAATTGTATTATATGCTGTTACTAATCTGGGGCCCCTGAGAATTAGAAATATTTTTGTAATAATGGGTATCCATGTATCCATGTACTTAGGACATATGTAGATTTCCTTGCTTTATTATTTTGTTTTGGAAGAAACTATAATCATTTTCTGATTTGTAAGTTAGTCTACTTTCAGGAAATATATGTTTTTTTTAAGGTAGTTTTACCATTTAACCAATGGAATGTGCATTTTAGTAGACTAAGTTGAAACCACATTTTTGCATTCCTGTTAAATAGGGGTCTGTGCAGTCCATGTATAAAGGTGAAACAAAGCATATTTTATTATCATGTATTCTAGGGATTCAGGGCCTTTAAAAATAACTGAAATATTCACAACCAATATAAATGTGTTTTATATTATCAAAAAAAATAAATATTTTTTTTACTTTTTTTGTATTTATGACATCATAGCGTGTCATGGAACTTACTTTATGTGACGCACCATGAAAAAGATTAAATTGCTCTGAAAAAAAATTATATATATATTTATATAACATATAGTTACCTACGGAACCATACCTAAAACACGTGGATAGCAAAATTCTGAAAAATATGTCCAGGGTGCAAAAATTCCCCAAGCCTCTGGCTCTGCGAAGGTTAAAGGCCCAGTGTCTCCTTGAACAAAACTTAGACGGGTATAGTGGTAAGTGAAGGAAATCAAATTATATTTTATATATCTATATATCTATATATCTATATATATATATATATATATACATACATACATACATACATACATACATACATACACACACACATATATACCTGTTTATTATGCTTCTGGTGATGCTGTAGTGAGGTCACCTGCTGAAATCCCACTCAGCCCTCCCAATTCACACTGCTCCTTTACATTTCCTCTACCAAGCATGCCTTTGATCATCAAGAGCAGGTTTAGGTTATGTTCACACAGGTGACATTAGAGTAGCATTAAAGGGATAGTAATACTTTATTTTAAGGAGCTTTAATATTGTTCTAATTAAATAAGGCAAATGATCTTACTCTTATTTTCAAAACTTGTATAGTTGTTGTGGAATATTGTTCTAAAGATCCCTCCACCTGCCCCTTTTACCATCATCAGCACTCTAGCTGACAAACTTAGATTCTGGTCATGCGCGTGGACGGCTTTTCGGCAGAGCTGAAACAGAGTGCCATACAAACAGAATCTTCATGCGAACTGTCTACAAAGTGTGCCTCCTTCACACCAGGCACACTTTGTAGACCATTTGCATGAAGATTCTGTTTGTATGCCACGCTATTTCTGCTCTGCAGACGAACCATCCGGTCACAAGATGGGAATCTAAGTTTGTCAGCTAAAGAGCTGACATGGGTGAAAGTGGCAGGAGAGGGGATCTTTAGAATAATATTCCACAAAAACTATACAAGTTATGAAAATAAGACTAAGATCATTTTCTTTATTTAATTAGAACAATATTAAAGCTTCTTAAAATAAATAATTTCTATCCCTTTGGTGCAACTTTATTAAACACATCGGTACAGAAGATCTTGCCTTTTTTGTACAAGTTGCACTGTACAAAACTCACTGGAATGCAACATGCTGCAACTTGGATGTGCTCATGAGATACACATGTTCAGGTTCCAGCAGGCACAGTGGCCTATGACTGGATCATATACTCTGTGCAGGGAGTTCACACAATTCATTTTCATCTTCCAATAGCTAAGTGACTCATGTGAGCTTCAGCCAATTATATATATATGGTCGATGCCCCAATGGGCCAAACTTGTGACACACTTCCTCTAAACTCCATACAAGTAAAATGCAGAGGGGGGTGCAAAACATTCAGCAGCTTAGCATGTGCTAAAACTAAAGCACAGCAACATTACCTAGGTAAACTAAGCTTTAAAGGGATAGTAATACTTAAGTATTACTAATCCCTATAGCAAAGTATAACAAAAAAATAGTATTGCCCCCAGTGTCATCTCTCAAACCTTTATGGTTTGAGAGATGATCTCTTCTAAAGTTGCCTTCTCCCTCCCCCTTCCCCGTAGTCAGCATTGTAGCTGACTGCAGGGAAGAAAGTCGTATGACTTTCAGGCGGCTCTCCAGCACAGCCGGATCACGTTACTAAAAAAGAAAACTTTCACTGAAATGGTCTTCTACGTGTGCTTGGTTTGCAAGCACACGTAGAAGACCGTTTTAGTGAAAGTTTTTTTTTTTAATTAACACGATCGCGGCTCTGCTGCAGAGCCGCCTGATGATCTATGACCGGATTTCCCTGAGTCAACTAGAATGATGACTACAGGGAAGGGGGAGGGAGAGGGCAACTTTAGAAGCGATCATCTCTCAAACCATAAAGGTTTTAGAGATGACACTAGGGGCAATAAGTTTTTTTTTAGTAGTATTTTACTATAGGGATTAGTAATACTTAAGTATTACTATCCCTTTAAAGGAAAGAAAGGGCAAAAGGAAGAGGAAACCAGCTGAATTTACCAGTCAGGAGAAATGTAGAGGGACTTTGCATCTGAAAATCACAGGACAAATAGATGTCACGGTTTACCAATAACGTTCAGGAGTCAGAATGGAATAGTTAAATGCAAAATTTATTAATAATAGAAAAGTAGAGCAAACTATATACACAAATAGCAAGTAGAGGGTTACAAGCCAGTGAGTACTGCTATCAGGAATAGTAGGCTGCCAAGCTTGACCACTCTGCTGGAGACTAGGCCTCAGCCACTGGTAGTCTCTGCAGGAACCAGGAGCAGGAACAGGAACACTGGATCTTGATACGACGAAGTGAGAGTACTGACTCACACATGCAGTTTGTAGGGAGCGATATCTGACTCACGCCTGCAGTCAGTATCAGAGGTAGTCTACCAGTGCCCCGGGTTCACACTAGATTGGGTGTCTGCTAGGTACAATGTACAAATGTAAGAATAGTCAGACAGAGCCACAAGTCAGCACCAGAGGGGGTAGTCAGACAAGCTAGGTCAAACACAATTCAGGTAGTCAGCCAGAGCCTCAGGTCTGCACCAGGTTGGGTGTCTACTACAGGGACAGACAAAAGAATAGTCAGACAGAGCCACAGGTCAGCACCAGGTTGGATGGAAGACTAGACAGGTCATACACAGAGCCCAAGTTAATAGAACTGCTATGAACAACAACGCAAGGGCAACTGAGTCAGGACTCAGACTGCCCTTTAAACCCCTCCTCAGGAAGTAGGTAGGAGGAGCAGCACAGAGGAAGGAAGTAGGTAGGAGGGGACTACAGGAAGCATGGCACATAAAACAGAGGCCTGCTGCATGCTTGAAGCCTAGCGCCTGCAGATGACGCTGAAAACAAGGTAAGCTGTAACAGTAGGTAATTCACTTAATTTACTAATGCATTTAGCACCAGTTGTATGTTTGTTAATGAGCTAAAAAAATTATATTGTGTTTAAAAAAATTTGCATAGAAATTCATGCAGCATTAGATGCCCTGGTACACTTTATTAGCATTGCAAAACATTTTTCAGAAGCAATGAGAATTTTTATTTCTTTCTGTTGGGAATATGCATGATGCCCACCACACCAACTAATGCCACCATGCAACTGATAGATATTTTCATACTGAACCAAAAAATGACTAATTGGGTTATGAATTCTGCCGCTGGATTTCAAGTAAATCATTTTATGAATCGTAATATAGGAGAAGTGGGGCCACAGCAATGTGTTCTTTTGGAAGGAGAAGGGACAAATAATACACTACAGACATATAAAAACCTCACTGCAGTGAGAAGTTTGGTTTAGGCTTTTAGGGTGTGGGAGCTACACTGATCCATTCTGTATTCACTCCCATTCTTGAGATTATCCTTTCCCTTCTCTCCCAGTGATGGGGTGCTAACGGGTGAGGAGTGTGGGGGGGGAGGGATCATGAGGTTTGTTGTGATTTAATATGGTTACTGGTTTGGTATTGTTGTTTAACTTATGATAAAGACAGTTCACAGTTTGATGCCACAATGGCACCTGCTGGCCTTACACTTTTTATAATCTTCCCTGGATAGGGGAATTGGCATACTCCCCACAGTTTCTATACCCAGCTCCCTAATATGGGGAGTCTGGTCTGGGTGTCTGAGCAATAACTGGCATATAATCAAGACGGGAGGGGAGAAAGGGAAGGGAGACGGGGAACATAGGATGGATGGAGTGGTCTTAAGTATGTATTACGATCAGATCAGATCAGATGGGGCAGTGCCGAGTTCAGAATCACCCCCAGAGGTCGCAATGACCACTGGGAGAAAATAAAGGAGTAAGGGCCAAAGGTGAGCCAGTCGGGGAGTCTTAAGAAGCCATATCATCCACAGCTACTTCTAGCAAGTCCCCTCCCTGGGTGGGCTGTTGGGCTACCCAGGGGGCCCAATTTTCAGAGAAGGCAGGAGAGCCACCGGACACCAGATAGGCAAGTTTCTCTTAGAGCATGATGTCATTAACTGTGGAGTGTCACATAGAGAGGGATAGTGAAGCAATGTTCCCCCAACGCAACGGGATGCACATACTTGTGCGGTGTTTATTTTTTATTGGGCTTGCGGAATTGGTTAAAGGCCAGTGTTGGATCCTCAGGAAGCGAGAGTGCTAATGCTTCTCCTACCTCAGCCAGGACCCCCTTCCAGAACATCGCCACTCCAGAGCAGGTCCACCAGATATGGGACGTGTTTCCCACATCATCCCACACCTCCAGCAAAGTGGAGAAGAGTCAGGGTAAAAGCAATGAAGGACCTCAGGTGTCCTCTACCAGTGCAGCAGTAATTTGTAATTGGTCTCAACAGCTAAGCGATTGCGTTAGGAGAATAGGGCTCCTTTGATGGAGGCTCTTCAGACTGGGTCGGGGATGGAAATACTCAGCTCTGCTTCCCAAGCTCTTTTTTTGATTAAGAGGTTTTGCCTGGGGCCTACACTTTAGAGAATAGGGTGATAGTCCCCTAGTGCGAGATCATGGATGGCAAAGTAATCCAAGGGGTGTAGGGTCTCTGACCAGTTCATGCTTGGCTGGGTGTCGAGAAAGGTAATGCCAGTATTCATTAGATTGTAAGTGAAAGTGGTCTTTCAAGGTCATAAAGGAAGCCAGTGAGCTGTCCAAAGAAGATCAGAAACAAGAAGCTTGCCCTTTGTGCACCAGTAGAGAAAGGCCCTATCATAATGACCAGGGGAAGTCAGAATGAGACAAAAGGGATACAAGTGGGGAAGGAATGCTGGACAGCGAGGGCTGAAAGGAATCCCAGGTGCATAGAATCGGGGTGAAGAGAAGGAAAGCGGAGACAGAAGCTGGACTAGACATCCCAGGCAGCCAAGGAAGAAGGAGCATGGGCCTTGTGGTCAATTGGTGCATTAAAACACATTATTTAGAGGGGTAAAAGTGGAACCAGTGGGGGATAGATGATAGATGTACTAGGTTATAGTATCTGGTAATATCTGGGGCTCCTACTCCCCTCTGCTGTTGAACCTGAAAGGACCGAAAACAGGAACTTGGCCGGATTAATGTCTCAGATGAAAGTGAAAGAGCATTGTAAAGACTTAAGGTATGAACGGGATAAGGATATAGGGAGAGTCTGAAAGAGATAAAGCATTTTGGGTAAATAAACTGATTTCAGTAAGTTAATGCGCTGGATCATGAGAGGAAAATGACATTTGACATGCCGTAAGTCCTTGGAGATTTGAGCAGCTAGAGGGAGGAAATTGGTCCAAAACACAGAGGATAGGGAAGGGGTGAGGCAAACACCCAAGTAAAGGATGGACGTGGCAGACCAGCGGAACGGGACCAAACAGAAGGGATCAAGGATCTGGGGACCGTAAGGATAAGAATCTCTGATTTGGTCATATTGACTTTAAATATGCTAACTGTGCCACAACAGTCTAGCTCCCAAGGGACCGTTGATAGGGATTGTGCTGGGTTAGTAAGCATAAGAATATCATCAAGGAACAGGGCCACCTTATGTTCACTTTGGTAGTAGCCAATGCTATGGACAGATGGTTTAGAATGGAGTCTATTAGCTAGGGTTTCCATGACAAGATTAAAAATAATGGGGGGAAAGTATATCTCTGCCTCGTGCCATTGTGTAGTCTAAACGGAGAGGAGAAGGTTCTATTGGCTCAGACCTTGGCTGATGGGTTACTGTAAAGAGCCCTTACATAGGAAAGAAATCTATTGCCCAACCCAAACCCCTGAAGAACAGAAAAGATAAAGTCCCATTTCACCCTATCGAAAGCCTTCTCAGTATCAATGGATAACAGTACAGAGTATGCAGATAAAGTATGAGCACGGTAAAACAAGACTAATTTTTATTTGCAATGTGATTGCTTATAGAATATTCACATTATTTATAGAAAGCAATGTGAATTATTATAGTAAGAGGTAATTTTTTGGAGCTGTACACTGAAATTAAGTACCACAAATACAATCATAATGACAATTTGTTTGGCCCTGCACTTCACAATTTTATTACATATACCCAAGAGAAGCATAACAATATCAGAAACAAACGATATATTTCAGGTTTGTAGAACCGTTTAAAGTTGCCAGGGATAAGGCCCCCAGTCTGTGTTTAATTAAATAAGCATTTTTTCCTGACTAGAAGGCACTGTCCTTTTAAGCCAAGGTAAGAATGAGGAGAACTGTATATCAGAACTAATTAAAGTGTAATTCCATACAATTTTCTATCACTCTTGAGATAAGCAATGTGATTTTTTATCGTAAGGTAATTTTGTTTTGTAGCTTAATGACTTTCCATTGTTTTAAATAACACAAATGCAATCATAATCACAATTTGTTTTGCACATGCCTTTTAAAGCACAATTTTATTACACAGACCCCAGAAAAGCATCAGAAATGTACCATACATATTTAAGGTTTGTAAAAACATGTAAGATTGCCAGGGATAAGGTCCCCGGTCTGTACTTATTAACAGAAGTATTTTTTTTCTGACTGGGCAGCACTGCCCCTTTAAAGGGATAGTATTACTTCAAAATTACTATCCCTCATATTGTAGGCCTTAATAAACTGAGTTAAATGATACCAGCGGCATCTCTCAAACCTTTATGGTTTAAGAGATAGCCACTTTCAAAGTTTCCTCTCCCCTGCTGTCAGCGTTCTGCTGCCAGCAGGAGAATCCGGTCCCGGGACAGGTGGAGACTCTTAAACAGAGCCGATATCTTGTTATGGAAGGAAAAATGATTAATTGAAACAGTCTTCTACGTGTGCTTAGTAACCAAGCACACATAGAAGACTGTTTCAATTAATCAATTTTCCTTCAATAACGAGATATCGGCTCTGCTGAAGAGCCTCCGCCTGTCCCGGGACCGGATTTCCCTGCTGGCAGCAGAACGCTGACAGCAGGTGAGAGGAAACTTTGAAAGCGGCTATCTCTTAAACCATAAAGGTTTGAGAGATGCCACTGGTGTCATTTAACTCAGTTTATTAAGGCCTACAATATGAGGGATAGTAATTTTGAAGTAATACTATCCCTTTAAATCAAGGCAAGAATGAAGAGAGCTGTATTTCAGAACTAATTAATTTGTCATTCCATACAATTTTCCATTGCTTTTGAGATAAAAACAAAACATTACAGTTACATTTTTACTGTGTATACTTCACATGCTCATCGTATATACATTTACAGATTCCTAAATGTCTGATTATGGTAATTTCCATTTACAAGAGTGTTGGATTTTGGGTTATAATGTTTAAGTGAAATGTAAAAAAAATTAGTCAATTTATTTAAAAACCACATCAAACATTTGTGAAGAATGGACCTGTGCAATAAAAATCTCATATTCACCATCTGTGTGTAATTTTTAAATTGCTTCAATAAAAGGTATCAAAGTTTTCAGAGAAGCGCCTCAGTCCAGCTCCTGGAATTGTATATAAATGCTTTTGGGTAAAGTAGCAGTAATTGATCATTTTACTGCAAACCATCACATAACAGCTAATACTCAGAGGAGTGAAGTGAATTTGTTTATGAAATGAAATACAATTTTTTAACTCAGACTTTAATGATTTCTGGTGGTAAATGTACTTAAGAGATGTCTCCTTCTATGGATCAAATATAGAATCTCGCAACTAAATACCAAATGTCCCTTCAACATGCCTCTTTAACTATTATATTTACTTTAAAACAGTAGAGTTGCAAGGTTCCAAAAGGATCAAGGGCTTTCCCCAAAAGACCAAGGGCTTAGGCCAACTTAATGCATTATTAGTGCTCTATGCAGTCCAAGTTCACTGTTACTTTAAAAAAGATTAGAAGTATTGCTTGTCTTGCCCCAAGCTGGAAAAAAAACCTTAAACAAGAAACCTGTGGCCATCTAAACCACATTTACTTTAATACCAAGACTATTTTTTCATTGTATAAATTGGGCACACAATCATCTATGAGCCTACTGCCACAATCAATGGCTGCTGAGACTGGGCCTAGAAACAAAGTGAACCTGGTGGTTGGTGCGGCTGTCTGTTTTTATTTTTTTTTTCCAACAAATCCCTAGTCTATGTGGATTGTCTGTTTCCTTTGTTGGCTGTACCCATTCCAGTACTTGGTAGCTTTTGTGCCATGTTCATTTTCTTGACTCCAGAACTATCTGCCAAATAGTTTTTTCCATTTTTTTTTTACTTCAGCAGATACAGTATTTGCAGCTACTGAATTCTGCAATCACATTCTGAGCAAGGGTTAGAAATGAATTCCTGAATTGTGCTTTTTTTTAAAAAAAAAAAAATACTATTGGAGCTCTTAAAATGTTCAATAGGTTCCCCAAATTGAGGCTTAAGAAGTTCAAGGGACATGACCAGATACCAACCACTTCCTTTGTTCTGGAATAACCAAGGAAACTAGGGAATTGAAGGCAATAACATCTCTAGTATCCTGAGTGATCCCCTATAGCACCTTGTACCCTCTCCATATCCCGGCCACTCACAGTAAACTCCTCTGTTGTCAGATTACAGCAATATTTCTACCCCAGCAACTGTAGTCACAATGCATCATCCCCCCATGTTTAAATGCTCTCCTCAATATATGCATTCTCCTGCATGCTTCCATTCTCCTCCATACCTCGTTTCACACCTTTGGGTCAGTAGACAAAGTTGTGTTTCACAATAGATTGATAGGTCTCTTGTTTCATGCGGTCACTAGATTGAAACTTTTTAGTGTCTCATATCACACAATAGATTGCTATCTCTGTTGAATCACTTGGGTTACAATAGATTGATAGCTCTGGTTTCATGTAGGTCACTAGATTGCCAGCTCTGTGTTGTATGGATCACAAAAGATTGCAACCTTTGTTGTTTTACGTGGGTCACTAGATTGTAATCTCTGTTGCTTCATGTGAATTATTAGATTGCAAGTTCTGTTGTATCATGTGGGTCACTAAATTGCAAGCCCTGGTCTCGTGGATAGCTAGAATAGAAACTCTGGTGTCATGTGGGTCGCTACAGATTGCAAACTCTGTTGTTTCATGAGGGTCACTAGATTGCAAGCTCTGTTATCTCATGAGGGTCACTGTAGAGTGCAAGCACTGTTTTTATGTGGATCTCCATAGACTGTGAACACTGTTTTATATGGGTCTCTGTGGACTGTGAGCTGTGCTCTTTCATATGAGTCACTATTACAAGCTGTTTTGTGTTGTGAGCATGTATGGAGTACAATATGCTAAGTGATGCATGTATGTGCTATAAGTATGTGTTCTGTCTCAGTACTTACAGAGCGTAAAGTATTTATAGTGCACATATGCACCATATGTATACATAGCATTTATACCTGGAAGTTAGGGTTACCAAGTCAACTAAATACAAATAATTTTTGTATATGGTCTTATCATTAATTGTTCTGTTAAAAAATCATGTTGTGTTACATTGGTTACTAACTATGCATATCTACAAGTTTACTGCAAAATATTATGAAGGATCATCACCAACTAAAAATCATCAGCGGGTAAATGCTGGGCTTCGGACATGTAGTGTGCAATTTTAAGTCCATCAGCAGCCAGTATATACAGCACTGCCTAGTAAAGCAGGACCACAAAACCCAATGTGTTACCCTAACCCATCTCCTTCCCCAGGTGTGTTTGGAACAGACACAAAATGCATCACGTGGCAATATGCATATATATACAGAAGATCATATTAATACTAATGTATTGCAACTTCATCATGAGGGGGTGAGGACAATAGTGCAGGAAGGGTGGATACTGGGTGCTGGGTCTGGACAGGTAGCCCATGTGGACTTGAATCCCTTGTTAAGATTTGCTTGGAGAAACTGTTAACGTGCTGTTATTGCATCTTGTATGTAGTTACCATCACAGCCATGTTATTAATGAAATGCCTGACCACATTTCCTAACCCTAGTGTAAATTAACCCTCTGAGGATCAGTGAGGTGAGCAGCACATAACAATGCATTGCTCACCTCTTCTGTCCTCAAAGGGTTAAATGCTCAGAATGTGTTGACTGCATTGCTGTGATTTTGAGCTCAAAGCATTCAGAAACCCTCACAAAATGACATTTGCACATTGAAGTTGCTCTCAGTCTATAATACATAGCTCAGCTGATGTGACCAGATCAGCATTTTATTGTGGGATACTAATGAAAAACACGCACTGCAGGATTGCACTGATCCTGTGTAGTCCTTCAAAATGAAAACTTAAAGGGAGAGTAACACTTAAACCCAACAATATATTTTTTTTTTTACAAATTATCTTCCTGAGTAAAACAAGGGTACTCCCACTGCTGAGAGGGGTTTTATTTAAAGGTTATTACAGCTCAAACTTGAATTTTTTAGGTGCAGTATCAGAGTGGCCTGAACTTGTAAAGCGGCGCTGTTGCTACACCATCCTATGGACAGCTTGTGTCAAATGAACAAAAATCTCCATAGGATGGTATAGCAACAGCGCCGCTTTACAAGTTCAGGACACTGTGATTCTGCACCAAAAAAAAAAAAAAATAAAAAATCAAATTTGTGCTATAATAACTTTTAAATAAAACACCTTCGAGCAGTGGGTGTACCCCTGGTTTTCTCAGGAGGATAAAACTTAGAATATACATTTTAATATAAATGTAGTGCCCTGAATTAAAATTGCAATCTGGTTCCATTATACATGGGTGGAGAGCCAAACAGAATTTTTTTTTTTTTTTTATTTAGAAAATGTTTTTCCAGGAAGAATACATTTAGATTTCTCTTTTATGTCTAAAATAAAACTTAGCAGGTCACTAAGGCGACTACATATTCCTTTAAATCAGGGATTCTTCAAAAACACATATACTGCAGAGTTCCACTTTAATAAGTGTCCCTGAATTAAAAGGATATGTGGTCACCTTACAGTTAACTTCATTCTGTAGTGGTACAGTTGCACAGTTGGTGAACATATATCCCTTTAAATCAGGGATGCTTATAAAACACACACTGCAGGGTTGCAGTAGTTCCTGTACAACGCTAAATTTTCTTAAGCGTCCCTGCTTTAAAAGGACATTTGTTCACCTTACTAGCTGGTGGATTGTAATGTAATACAGTTTCCATACCTCCCAAGTGTCCCTCTTTAGGAGGGACAGTCCCTCTTTTAGACCCAAATCCCTCTGTCCCTCTTTCCCACCCTGATGTCCCTCTTTTTAGGAAATCAGACTGTGTGGTGTGTGTATATAAGTGTATCACATTGCTCTACAGCAATAAAACTCACATTATTGTTTGTGTAAATGTTAGTATATGTGTTTATAAATTATTCTGTGTAAATAAAATACTTAGATCTTGTTATAAGTCATTTATTTGGTTACACAAAGAGGTATCAATAGATCATGAAATAGCCTAAAAATTCTCCAACCCACCAGCCAAGCCCCCAGCAACACCCCCTAAAACACAAGTGTCCCTCTTTGACAATTTGAAACGTTGGGAGGTTTGAGTTTCTCTACCGCAATCCATAAGTATCCCTAACAGTGCAGGTTTTAGGTATATTCCTGACTGAGAACAGATGAACTAATCAGAATGATTGATCCACCAATTACACACCTGTGCTCAGACAGCAAAATCCAGAAAACCTGCACTGTTAGGGGTACCGGAGAACCACAGCTTGGGAACTCTGTAGTACTCTGCTGGTGGCATGGAATGCCATATAACAAAGGTACCAGGTTTTCAACTTCACATAACCTGACAGAAAATCACCACTGGAGCCAAATGTTGTCTACCTCTGTATTAGAGCCAGTACTTGAAGACCAGTTAATACTTTCCTATATAGAAGCTTTTGAATTCCAATAGCACAAAGATAATGACTGGAGGGATGTTTAGAGGAGTGGTTGTTAAAGTGTTAATCAGATTACGCCTCCCCCCTGCCTTTTCAGTGCAGGTTTCCTTCAGCAATAGCAAGATTCATTATGACATTCTGCTAATAAGCTGCCATTTGAACTCACTAATTATGGTAAAGTGACTTCAGCTGCACAATGGCAAGCTTCGTGCCTTGGAATCCCAGTCTGAATTGATCGTAATGTGAACTTGATCAAAATTATGGCATGTTTTCCCTGATTTGTAATCTTTGGCATGGAATGAATTAGCGGGTGGGAAGAAGAGGAAGATATTTCCAAAACTGGTTTGGAGAGTAATGTGTTTCAACACTATCCCTGCTAAAAACCAAACCTGAGAATGATTATATGTGGCAAAAAAAATGTAATCAACTCTTGATGGTTATGAAATGTAAATGTGCCCCCGTATTAAATCTATTATTCAGTGGTGACTGGGTGAGTGTTATCTGTACTGCTACTAAGCAGCTAGAGGTACTTAGTGACACAAGTCTAACTCTTACAATGGTGGACCTCTGTGCATTCTGTACTGGTCTATATTTGTGGTATTGTTTGTTTATATAGCCCTACTATACATTACTGCAAATATGTAAGTTATAATTTAACCTATTGCATACCCTTCTGGCACACTAAGGGCCTTATGTATAAAGGCAAAGTGGAACAATTCTGGTGTAAACCAAGTGCACCACAGGGGCAAAGAAAAATTCCCCAATTTCCACTGATTTTAATTAATTTGACTAGATCTTGATTTTAATGTGGAGCGCTTATGAAAATATCATTCTTCCTGACTGCACATGGTCCAGTGTGACCCTGCAATGTGTAATTTTCATATGTGTCACATATTTAAAATGTGATCTGGTAACTTTTAAAACCCTTTTTAAAGGAGCAGTAAACTTTTTTTATTAAAAAATATATAATGTAGGGATTTTCCTGTTGAGTAAAATAAGGGTACTCTGACTGCCGAGAGGTTTATTTTTCCAGAGTTATTACAGTTTAAACCCATGTTTTTTTACATTATCAGTGCCCTCTAGTGGTCAAATTCTAATTAGATTTCCTGTTAGATTCTAATGGAACAGAAAGTCAGGGACATACAGTTCTTCATAGAACGTGATAGAAACTGCCTGTCACTTCCTGTCAGTTAGAACTATCAGGAAGTAAACACAGTAAATTCACTTCCTGATTATTTAAACTGCTATAATTTTTGAATAAAACATCTGACAGCAGTGGGAGTGACCTTGTATTATTCAGCAGGAAAAGCTCTATAAAATATGTGTTTTCATAAAAAAAAGTTTACTGCTCCTTTAAACAATTGAATGCATTGAGACCTCCCTAGCTTTCCAATGGTTAAAAGCCCATTTGAAATTAATATGATGTTTGATTTGCCCCCTGTGGTGTGTTTGATTTGCCCTAGAATTGTTCCCCTTTGTTCTTATACACATGGGTTTAAGTGTCAAAACTGTCTTATTTATTTGGAGTAATGCCAGCACAAAACTGATTCTGAAAGAACAAAACGTGACGTTTCAACCATTGCTAATCTTGAATCTAAGGCATTAAAAACTAGCGATCTGTGAACCTGATGTACTAAGAAAAGTGGTGCAAATCAATCCCTAGCATACACAGGATTAAGAGCTATTTCAATCAATGTCAATATTTAATTAACTCCCGAATTGCAACACTTTTTCCTAATACATTAGTCTATGGGTGTGGTCACATGGAGACGCAGTCACACTAAAGCTGTTGCTTCTCTCTGGTGTAATATCCTGGAAGATCCCTGTGGTGTTCAAACTCTGTGTCTAACACAAATATTTATAGTATGTGTAATGTGGTTTGGGACTCTGGTAGAAAAGGAGTTAACACGCAGCAAAGAGTAGTGATTAGAAATGTAAATAATCCTACCATACTGTAATAATGACCCTTTCACTCCATAGTTATTGATTACATCTACCTTTTCTTGAGACACAGGAAGGTTCATGTGCTAAGAATAGCTGGAACAAGCCAACTACATCATAGGGGAGAAATACAAATTCCATTGTATTTAAATGGGACTTTTTAACCCATTTAACCATTTGAGTGCCAGTGGGGTAAGCAATGCATTGCAAACACCTCTGGCACTCAAAGGTTTAATACTAAATAAATCTCCAATGCATAGCAAAGCAGTGCATTGGAGATCAACCTGCTTTCACAGGGAATGAGAATTTTTCATTGTCCACATACATACCTTGGAACTTTATTTTCTTGAGATCCTGGTTAGAGCTCATGTGGTGCGACTGGGGGGATATCAGTGATGCAATCTGCATCACAAAGGGTGGGATTAATCATGAGGGGCAGGGCTTAACAGTCATGTCATGAAGTGGGTGGAACAGGGTGGGAAGCAGGAGAAGTGGACAGAGTTTCTTAAGTAAAACTTGTCACCACCATTGAAGATTCAGCCTCTGTCCCCGGAGACCTGGTAATTAACTTTAACCCCTTAAGGACCATTGACGTGCCAGGACCGTCAAGGCAGTCCGATACTTAAGGACCAGTGACGGTCCTGGCACGGCATGGAGTTCAGGGCTCCCGGCGCGGCTGCACGCTGCTCCAGAAGCCCTGGACCGGATCTTAAAAAAAAAAAAAAGCCCCGTGGTCCTCAAGTGCCGGCCGCGTGCCGGTCCTTAAGGGGTTAAAAACCAGAGTCTCCTGGGCAGATCCAGAGAGTACCCAAGTATGTCCTCATGGTGCTCCACTAGTACAACAGCCTTAATCTGTTCCCGAAATATTAACTGTACTGAAGACAGCAAATCATTTTTTTTTCAACACATTAACCCCTTAAGGACCAGCAGTCCCGGGGTGTGCTGTCCCTTAAGGACCACATAGGAAATTTTGACGTGCCTTCCCACGTGACTGATCACGTGGGGCGGCACGCCGAATGGGGCACTGAAAGAGATCGCTCCGGTCTTGGAGCGATCAACTTCAGTCTCCAGTATTACTCACCGCGTTCCTACAGGAGCACGTTGAATAAGAGTACATGACGTGCCAGGACCGTCACTGGTCCTTAAGTGCCGGACCAGCGTGACGGTCCTGCCACGTCAATGGTCCTTAAGGGGTTAAAGCAAGTTCAATGTTTCAAAATCATAAATGGTACATTTAAAGAGACAGTCAACCTTTTTACTGACTTTACATATTTTGCAAGTACATGATATGTAAGGTCAAGTTGCGTACACTTTTTATATTTTTTTTATTTGCCTATTTTTTCTTACTTTCATGTCCCTGATCTTGAGCTCCCTGGATCTCTTTACAGAGAGCATTCTCTAGTTCGCTATTTATACAGTACTGCAGCACTGAGTGATCTACATGCTGTAAAGGCAGGATTTTCTACATTGTATCACTGTTTTTGTTTTTTTACATTTATTGCACACTCACTGCTTTGACACTCCCACACAAAAAGCTCTCTTGAAACAAATCCATATAGCTCCCTGTCAGGGACAAAAACATGTAAAAGAACAGGGGTAGATGAAAAAAATAAGTAAAAAGTACTAACATATGAACTTGTTATGTACATACATAACATGGAAAGTCAAAATTATGTTCAAATCTTCATTTTTGATGCAGTATGCCTATGAAAAACACATAGAGGCTGAAGTACTAGGAAACTGGTACAATTCTGGAGCAAACCAACTGAACCATAGGGGACAAATAAAAATTCACATTCTTTTAAATGGGTTTTTTAAACCTCTTGAATGCTACAAGCATCTCCAGTGCATTGTGAAGAAATGTAATAGAGACCTCTAGTATTCAAGGGGTTGAACTTTACATTTAAAGCACTGAGAATCTGGAGATTTTGAATTCATCCACCGTGAGTCATTTGGATTGCTCCAGAAATGCTCCTGTTCTACTTAGTACGTCAGCCTCTCAGTGTAGGGTTGTACTGGTTCTTACCGTGCAGCACTGCAAATTGATATTTTCATAGTCAGCCTACATTAAAATGGAGAGCTGGTATCCTTAGATATAGTATTCAAAGAGTTAAAAATAGGTTTTTATTTAACCCCTTAATGACTGGTGATGGTCCTGGCACATCACATACTTTGTGCTTAAAAAGCTCCTCTGGTGATTTAAAGGGATAGTAACGTTTTATAATAAAAGCAGCTCTAATTAATAATCATAGTATTTGGACCTTGGAGAGTGTTATTTCAGTTCTGTCAGAGTTGTAGTTCTAGAGTAATTCAATGACAAAGTATCCCCCTCCCGTCCCTTTTACTGATGTAACACTGCTCAGCCTGAGCAGAAGGGAGGTGGACAGGTAGACTGCAGAGGGACAATTTTCAATTAAGATAAGGGAAAAACCTGAAAAACTTGTCAGGTGGGGAAGGGCTTTCATTGTTTTCATAGAAAGAAGAGTGTCCCCTGCTGTTATTTGTCTGGTCTATGGACTGCATTCCACATCTGAGAAGAGATGGCTTACACTAGGTAAAAGGGGCGGGAGGGGAAACTTTGCTTGTGAATATCTCTTAAACCATAAAGGTTTGAGAGATAAGACTTATATCATTCTTCATGTTTTTTAATGCCTACAAAATAAAATAAAGATAAAACGAAGTATTACTATCCCTTCAAATTGACCACTCCAAGACTGGAGTGGTCTCTTTCAGACCCCCTTTCTGTGCGCCGGCACACGTAATAAGTCACATGAGCCGGAGTGTCGACAACGATCAAATCGGTGCTTAACCCCTTAGAGTCCGGTGACGTACCCGGACCGTCACGCTGGTCCGGCACTTAAGGACCAGTGACGGTCCTGGTACGTCACGTACTATTACTCACCGCGCTCCTGCAGGAGCGTGGTGAGTAATACCGGGGACTGAATTTGATCGCTCCAAGAACGGAGCGATCTCTTTCAGTCCCTTAGTTCGGCGTGCCGCACCACGTGATCAGTCACGTGGGGCGGCACGCTGAAATTCTCTATCTGGTCCTTAAAGGACCACTCACCCTGCGACCGATGGTCGTTAAGGGGTTAAAGGAAGGCAACTTCCCCGGACTGCTGGTCGTTAAGGGATTAGGCAGTAAACAGATACAAGTATGAATTCACATTACAGGAACAATGAGACTGATGTACTGTAAAGAACCAGTGTAATGTAGGGGCAAACCAACTGCACCATAGGGGACAAATAAAAAATCCAATGGAATTAAATTTCACTTTTAACCCATGGAATGATAGAGGGGTCTCTAATGCATTGCTTCACAAAGCACTGGAGACCCCTCTAGCATTCAACTGGTTAAATCTCATTCATATCAGTGGAATATTTGGGAATGATTATTTGCCCCCTATGGTGCAGCTGGTTTGATCCAGAATGACTCCAATTCCTTATAGTACATCCGTTTCAGTATTAATAGGATGCCAACTCCTGAAATATTATACTATCAGTACTGGAAAATATAATGATAGCCAAATTTCTGTAATGACATGTTTTTATGAACTGTGATATTTTTACTGACACCACAATTTGTTTCTAGACACCTTCCAATTTACCTAATGTTTACTGACTGTCAATAGATTTACTGACCCTTGGCAACACTGTCACCTAAAAATGAAAATGATTCATGCCCTTTTAAATATCTTGTAATCCTAGCCAGCATTTAATAGATATATATTTTTATTTTGCTACTGAAGGTATAAAACGTGTCATAAATGAATGCTTAGGGACACTAGATGTTGCAACAAGGTTTGTCAATTGTTGGCTCTTCAGCTGTTGGTGACTACAACTCAGCCATAATGGGAATAATGCGAGTTGTAGTGTTGTAGTCACCAACAGCAGGAGGTCCACTAATTGACTGCTTTTAGAAATACCTGAGAACTCTCTGGTTCAGTTCTGGAGACTCTGGTTATCTGATTTAGTGTGGTCTCTATGACGGGGAAATTCTCCGACTTACCTTCCAGCATTTACAAAGTCCAAAGAGGGACAATGTTGTTTTCGGTTGTGTTGTTAGAGGCACAGCTGGTGGAAGGAGTATTGCTGAGAATTTTAGGTTATTTCATGACCTATTGAAACCTCCTTGTATAACTGAATAAATGATTTAGAGCAATACCTAAATATTTTATTTAAACAGGTTCATTTAAAAACACTTATATACTGGGTTTTTTTTTGACAATCCGAAACAGGGCTCCCCGAATGGCGTACAGCCACGTGGGGAGCCCTGAAATCCATGACGGTCATAGTACGTCATGGGTCGTTCAGGCACTTTTTACGCATGACGTACCATGACCGTCAAGGGTCATTAAGGGGTTGAACAAACATTAATGTGTTAATGCTGTGGAGCAATGTGATGCACTTATATACACATCACACAGTCTGAACTCCTAAAAAAGAGGAACACCAGGGTGAGAAAGAGTGATAGAGGAATTTGGGTGTGCAAGAGGGACTGCCCCTCCTAAAGAGGGACACTTGGGAGGTATGCCCCAGCAGCATAGTTTCCTGGTAACCCTGCCCATTCTCCCACGCCTTTTCACAACACAATCCAGTCCTGCTTGCTCCCTAAGCCCCCCAGTTATTACAAATCACGTAATTTGGACACTCCCACCTCCCAGTTGCAGTTGTTGATCCTGGTCTGTGGACATCAAGGTCCTGGTCTACAGTTTGGCTATGTGTGTCGACAAAGTTGTTGCAAAACTGATAAGACCCATAAACGCTGTGAGGTTAGAGCCGCTCACTTTTTGGATCACAAAGGCCTGTATATTTAAAAAGAAAAGTAGAGCCATTCTGGAGCACAACTCTGCCCTGTATTGAATAAATTGGTTCTATAATCTCATGAATGCTAGAGAGGTCTCCAGTTTTGGGGAATGTTTATTTGTCACCTTTGCTCCAGAATATTTAACGCTTTGAGAGCCAGAGGGGTGTGCAACACATTGCTTTGCAGTGTGTTCTGTATCTCTCTGGCACTCATATGGTTAGACTAGAGAACACAGAGGAAGGGCCCTTATCTATCTCACATTCATTGCACATATCACTTAATTGGAATTTGCACAAGAATACAGATGAGCTGTTTATGTATAGAGGTTTTCATAACCACAGAAAAAAACATGCTTATCACATATTTTTGGGATTATGCACCTAATATGTTTTTTAATTTTTTACATTTTTTTTACGAATTCTGGCTGGCTAGGAATGCATATTTGGAAAAAGAACAGAAGTAAGCTTAAGATGATACTGTTTTCTTAAATGTTGTTTTAGAATTCTTTCACTTTTACAAAAACCCTGCTTAATCTCTATTTAAACCATATGAAGAGATTAACACAATTTATACATTAGTACAATCCCCCTGTAGTTTTCTGCATATCAAATATAGATTTAGCTCCTTGCATATGTGTTTGATGGGCATATTGCCATCTGGTGTTCAAAATGAAGATAACCGCATGGTAGAATGTCAATTCAAGTATGCATTTGTTGTAAATATGTCATGTATAATCTGTTCAAATAAATGCTCTAATATCAACAGAAATGACGATTTTGGCTTTGTATATTGTTGAGCAATTTATTTAAAGGGATAGTCATGTTTCATAAAAACAGCAGCTCCAATTAATTTTCATAGTATTTGAGCCATGGGGAGTGTTATTTCATTACTGTCAGAGTTGCAGTTCAAGAGTAATTGAATGATAAAGTATCCCCCCTCCTGCTTCTTTTACTTAGTGTAAGCCATCTCCCCTCAGATGTGGAATCTGGTCCACAGACCAGACAGCTCACAGCAAGGGATGATCTTCTTACTGTGAAAACAATGAACGCCCTGCCCCCATTGACAGGTTTTTCAGGTTTTTCTCTTATGTTAATTGAAGCATGTCTCTCTCTGCAATCCACTTGGACACCACCCTGCTGCTCTGCGCTGAACAGTGTTAAATCTGTGAAAGGAATGGGAGGGGGATACTTTATCATTCAGTTCCTCTTGAACTACAACTCTGTGGCCGTATCTCAACTTGAATCCTAATTTGTAACTTAATTGTAAGAAAAAAGGAGTTTCTTTATCTGCGTGAACCTGGTATCGATCTTCTTAAAGGCAAACTTATATAGATCTTAGCAAACCTATATGGATCTTGGGCATATGTTGTGTTTGGGTTATTTATGTTCGTCTAGTGTGATTGTATACAGCAGCCACCAAGTGCACAATAGCTTTACACACATGCATCAACCCTTCACTTATCTGATGCCTTCTGTGTCCATTCTATTCCTCAAATGGACTGCCTCTCGTTGTCCGTGACCAACACCTTCAGGTTTACTGCAAGTGGATGTTCTGCGTCTGGAATGGCACCTTCACACAGTACTTCCTTTTCTTACAGTTCCAACAAGTATAATGTTGCTTGTCTTTCCCACCACGGCAATAATTGTGCAAATATCACTCGCTCGCTACCACTCTGTATCAACCTCCAACGAGTTTCAAGACTATACCAGTTTCTTCCTCAGGGAGTCAGTATTCTAACTCTTTAGTTTTTCTAAATAGATGTTAAACTCTTTATTGCTGCAGACCTCACTGGCAGTAAAGGGGTTGTGAACATGCTGACCTGTGTAGGACTAGTGCCATAGTGATGAATACTACCAGCTTCCGGACTAGTAGTATTGCACATTGAAATGTTTAAGAGACATGCAGGGGGTAAACTACGTTCAAATCCGAGTTCTTACTTGATGGAATAGTCTGGCTTTTTGCAGTTTAAATAAATTAGACAGCTTTATGTTGCTGTTAATGTTGGCTCTCTAACAAGCTTGCATTTAGATGGATAAACTATTTATTTTGCTTTATAATGGGAAAGACCCTTTCATTACAGAGGCAGTTAACCCTTTGAGTTCCAGAGAGGTATCCAACACATTGTTAAATGCAGGGCTAAAGAGATCCTCAGGAATGTGTACATCAAGTGTTGTGATGTCTGCATTGGTGATTAATGGTGGTACGTAGAGTACTGACTGAAGTCTCATTCTGATCCCAATAGTCACAGCAAGGCTGGTATACTAAGAAAAGTGGAGCAATTCTGGGGCAAACCAACTGCCCAATAGGAAAGAAATATAATCCCCCAATTTTTATTTATTTAAATTGTATTTTCAACCCCCTGAATGCTAGAGATGTCTCCAGCTTATTGGGATAAAAGCCCCAGTTTTTCACAACAAATATTTATTTGCCCCCTATGGTCCTAGAATTGCTGCACGAGTCCTATGTATGCATACCTGAGAACATTCAGAATTGGGTGACCCTGGGATATTTGAAATATTAACACCTAATGTTCCCAAAATGTGAATTCTTCTCAATATGCCCCTACTTGCTTTATCCCGGAGATGCTCCATTCAGTTGACAAGGAACCCTTAACATGCTATAACTTAAAGATCTCATACAATAGAGGAGAATGACTTCTACTTTTGCCTTTTTGGTAGAAATTGCTCTGAATTGAGACTAAATAAGCAGTTAATTGGGTTAGATCATGTAGTAGGTTACTCCGAACTCTACCACCCTGAGATGTTGGCCCTTCACCCTGAGATCCTGATATATGGGTCAAACCCTGATGGTTCCCAAATATGTTTTGTATGTCAGTGTTTTTGTATCATATCTCCAATCCTCTTCTTTCTGATTTTTGTTTGACTGTAATTCCTATTTTCTTTAGCCTTCCATTGGCTGGCGCAGGATGAGAGGAGTTGTCAACCTGTGCTCTTTGGTTCCTGTGACATTGTGTGGTATGGCTTTCTAATAAGTGGAGGGCTATTAAAGGAATGATGTGATAAACTAAGTGTGTTTGTGTCTCTGTGTGTGTATGTAAGTGTGTGCATCACAATGTGCTGGAGATTTCTACAGCATTTAAGGGGCTTGAAAGTAGAGCTAATTTTTAACCATGACAGTGGCCCTGTACCTTTTTCTGTGACCTGGTATATTTTGTCAGTGACATATTTGTCACTTTATCCCCAAAGGATAAAGTGGCCTGGTACCTTTCTTTTTAGAAAATCACCCCTGGTTAAAAGCCCATAGTCAATGGGAATGTATATTTGTGGTGCAGTTAGTTTGCCAAGGTATGGATCCTTTTTGCTTATGGCACTGAATCAGGCCTGGATACCAATATATGTGTAGGCATACTTAAAGGGATAGTAATACTTCGTTTTAACTTTATTTTATTTTGTAGGCATTAAAAAAACATGAAGAATGATACAAGTTTTATCTCTCAAACCTTTATGGTTTAAGAGATATTCACAAGCAAAGTTTCCCCCTCCCGCCCCTTTTACCTAGTGTAAGCCATCTCTTCTCAGATGTGAATCTGGTTGTAAAACCAGACAGATAACAGAAGGGGACAATCTTATTTGTATGAAAACAATGAAAGACCTCCCCCCCCCCCCTTGACAAGTTTTTCAGCTTTTTTCCTTATCTTAATTGAAGATTGTCCCTCTCTGCAGTCTGCCTGGGCACCTCCCTTCTGATCTGACTGAACGGGGAGGGGATAATTTGCTTGTGAATATCTCTTAAACCATAAAGGTTTGAGAGATAAGACTTATATTGTTCTTCGTGTTTTTTTAATGCCTACAAAATAAAATAAAGATAAAATGAAGTATTACTATCCCTTTAATCTACCACTAAATGTGAGTTTATCTACTTTCTTATTTCTGATGAATTTTAATCTGGATAATATACTATGAGCAATACCCTCCTAATTCAGGGTTTGAAGGCATATATACCTAGAAAATGTATCTCTTTGATATTTGTATGCAGAACTTTATAATGCAGCACCGGTACAGTTGTTACATTTTCAAGGACAGCAATCTACTAGAATCTGTTGTGCTTTGGATAAATGGTGTCATGATGAAATCCAGAAGCAATCTCTCTGAGATAATGGAGAACAGAATATGGACATTTTTGAGCTAAATTCTCTTCTCCAAACATATGCATTTCAAGCAGGCCCTATACAGCAAAGATAGATTTGGAGCAGATTATCTAATGTCTACACCAGCAAACCTTACCTTCAGTTTCTTAGCTTCTTAGCTTAGCTTAGCTTTCTTAGCTTAGCTGGAACTCCATTCGATTAATATGCAATTCATTGCCCTAACCCAAAGGTTATCCAGTGAGTCCTTTTTTTTTTTTTTTCAAATCTGATTCAGTGGTCCCTGAGTGGTGTGCAAAGTTTTTTGTGTGTTTTAAGTTTCTCAAAACCAATGATTAATAGTGGGAGAATGGAAAGTGGCTAACGTTCGGTGCTTGAAACACTGTCAAGCACTGAGTGTGAGCTCAAATACACAGTCAATCCATCAAATACAACCTCCACACTACCCCTAACAATAATATTAAATACAAGCCCTAACACCCATAATCCAGAAGTATAACACTTACCTGTCATCCATTGTCAGTCTTCTTCTGTCACCTTCCATCTTCCGTCTTCTTCTTTCTCTTCATCTTCTGTGTTTTCATCTTCTGTGTCCCAAAGCTGTCCCTGAAAAGAAGTAAAAAAAGCAAACAGTAAATTTGCTCCCAAGAAGTATGAATCAAAGAAATGCAGTTGTTACCCCTTTGTGTACCGGGGCGTACTCAATGCATTGCAGAGCAATGTGTTGCATACCTCTCTGGCACACAGAAGGTTAAATTGGTGCTGGAAGTCCCATGATAAAAGAAATTCTGGCAGTCCAATGATAAATGAAATGATTACGGTCCAGTTACAAAATACATGGTGGCAGTCCAGTCATAAAATATATAGTGGTTGCCCAAATAGAAAATATATGCTGGCAGTCAAGGTGTTAAAGTACACTGCTGATGTCGCTGGAGGTGACAGCAGGAATGCAGGCAAAAAATCCACACACCAGAGTTGCCTCTGCTTCCCACACTACAATTGGCTGGGATGTATGCTTATGCACCTCCCAGCCAATCTACTTCTAGCAGGGTAATTACGAAACCTGTCAGAAGCTGATTGGCTGGGAGGTGCATAAGCACACATCCCAACCAATTGTAGCGTCAGAACCATTTTGAACAAAGACTGCCAACATAAAAAGCCAGTCTCTTTTCAATTTTCCCACAGAGAGGCGCGGGCAACTGCATGAGAGGTAATTCGGGGGGGGGGGGGATTTTTTGCCTGCATTCCTTCTGCCTCCGCCGGCAACAGCGGCAGCAGTGTACTTTAACCCTTTGGCTACCAGCATACATATTTTATGATTGATTGGACTACCACCATATATTTTATCAATTGGACTGCATTTTTTTTATCATTGGACTGTCAGCATTCCTCTGCAGTGTGTACCCCTCAGATACTCAAAGGGTTACAGAATGCATATCTTTGAATCATACTTTTTGGAAGCAAATTTAATGTTGATTTTTTTTTCCTTCTTTTCAGGGATATATTTGGGACACAGAAGAAGGTGAGAAGACAGAAGTTAATAAGAAGACGTAAGATGGAAGATGACAGAAGAAGACCCCACAGGATTACAGGTAAGTGTTTTTATTTTCATGCGGTGATGTTATCACAGTCAGATTAACCCTCTGAGTGCCAGTGGGGTATGCAATACTGTCAAATGGGAGCAAACGTTAGCACTTGACTGTGAATTTTTCACCGATATTTTTACACAGCGCAGGTAATCAAATGGCTTACCGTGCTTGAAAAAAATAACATCGTCTGTTTTTTTTTGTTTTTTTTTGCCCGATGAGGTCAATTGAATTAAGGCCTAAATGAGCAGTAAAGTGTTGCAGTCACCCCAAGATTCTGAAATTTGAGTCAATACCTGGGGGTTATGCACTAAGTGATAAAAATGTGATAAAGCAGAGATAACTTCTCCAGTGAGATCAAGTCTCCAGATCCTATGTTATAGCATACATTCTATGAACTAAGATCTCCAAAGTTGGAGAAATCTTACTGTATTGGCTCAATAGAATTACATAGGAATCGGAGAAGTGATCTCACTGGAGAAGTTATCTCCGTAGATTTGAAAGTTTCCTTGGCGAAGATGCACAAAGGTTCAGTAAGGTTTAAGGTTGGCCATATTGTCATGTATTTTCACAGATTCCATAGATGCACTAAGATGTCTTCACCATCATATATCCCTGTGAATACTCCTCAAATGTGGCAACATCGCCATGCTTTCACCATGGCTTCACCAGGTTCATAGTTTTGCAATGTCTACTTTGTCAGTGAACCATTTGAATAATGAAATTCATCTTAATGAGCCATTGTCATATTCATGAAACAAAAAACAAACAAAGGGGGTGCCAATAGTGCCTTATCACTAAGGTATTATAAGCAATAAATATAATGAATCTCACTCACATTAGATAAATGCTATGTAGTAGTCATATGCATACACATGCATTCATTGTGTGGTAAATTAGTAGTTATAATAAATTTTATATTTGGATTTCTACCATGCCGCAAGTATTTTATTTTATTTTCACTTTTTTGTTTTATTTTATTCCATTTCATATTATTTGGACTGAGAAAGTGTTCTATCTAGACACTAAAGAGTGATCCTGTTATTGTTGGAATGATGTCCCTGGATCAAGTTATCAGCAGATCAAGAGTCGGGACCTTATCCAGAGGAGACACACCGAACAGTCGGTGAGAAATTCTCTGTATGTCTTTAAAGCTATGTGTTTTCATATGACTACTACATAGCATTTATCTAATGTGAGTGAGATTCGTTACATTTATTTATTGCTCATAATACCATAGTGATAAGGCACTATTGGCGAGCAACTGCTATATCCCCCAAGGCTCAACTCGCTAGTGTGTACATATGTACAACTCTAGCACACATTATTAGTGAGTATAATACATAAGGTGTAGGTTTGGTGATTTTTTGTATCAGAGGATATTGCACAAGAAGCGTCTTTTTCTTTTTTTGTGTCATTGTCATATTCATGTGTGTGTGTTTTGATGTGAATATGGCTGATCACCACATGCACTTAGCTCTGATAGCTGCCTATGCTGTTGCAGTTCAGTTGCAGTTCAGAGTCCCAAGATGGTGACATTGGGCTCTTTCCATAGCTTTCTGTGGAGCCAGGGGACAGTTTGTTTTCTCTGATTTAACCCTCTGAGTGCCATAGGAATGTGCAATTCACTGCTCTGCAGTTCATTAAACCCCCCTGTTGTATTGAAGATGCTAACCAGAGTGCCTTGGGAGTTTTCTGTTTAAATGAAACAGCTGATTTGCCAGCTCAGGCAACTACTGAACTAGTTGAGAGTCTGTTATGTGCAACCGCTGCTTTGCCAGTTATTAGTGTCCATACAAGATTTGTGAAGAGGGGCTGGAGATTATATAGGTTATAACATTTAGTTGCCACAGGGATGTGCAACACATTGCAGTTGCACATCCGTATGGCATTCAAAGGGTTGAGTGAAGGCTGTGGTGTTCTTAGTGCTGAAGTCTGAGCGCATCCACTTCTCTCCCCATTGCCAGCATTTTGTATGTAAGGGGAGGGTGGGATACTTTAAATCATTAGCATGTTGGATTGGTATCCAACATGCTAATGATTTAAAGTATCCCACCCTCCCCTTACATACAAAATTCATAGTGCATATGGTGAATGGTGTTGTATTCTCCATGGCAGTCGCCAGACACAATGCCGACACTTAGCGCATCTCTCTCTTTTCTTCTCAGTACATCAACCTCAATGGGGTGAATATATAAAATGCTTCCAAGCTAAATCAAGCACTGGGATTTATTTAGAGTCCCTATGCCTGCCTTTTGTCAATTAACTAAACTATGTACACCCAAAGAATGCCTCTTGTGCAATGGGGTGCACAAGGGGACGGTATATGTTTTTGGGCAGTCATTTCCTCTACACCTTGCTAAAGCCAATGTAGTAAGGAAGGTGTAGAAGAAATGGAGCATGTGTGCGCTGTTTTCCTCCATATATTATGGAGCTGAATTCAGGACTCACCGGTATTAAAGTTCAATGCTGATGAGTGTGTCTGCCAGTATTCACTACAGTGATCATACCTTGTAGTGCATACCCTTAAAACAGACTAATTCCAGGGTGGCTAGATTCACCCCAGTAACTCTGAACTTAGTGGGCCCTGGACATGTATAGCCTTTTGTATAAAAGCAAAGTGGGGCAATTCTAGAGCAAACCAACTGTATCATAGGGAACCTTTGTTTAAATAGAGCTTTTTTTTTTTTTTTTTTTTTTTTTTTTTTAAGAACATACATTTTTATTAAGAGTTTTCCTCCATTACATTTAAATAGGTTACACAGCATTGTGAACATATAGTTCTCATCTTGCATAGACATAGGTCTTATGTTACATAGCATAACATTGTATATAGGGTATTATTATTATTTATTTATATAGTGCACACAGATTAGGCTGTGCTTTACACTCATATTGGTCACTGTCCCCATTGGGGCTCACAATCTAAATTCACCTATCAGTATGTTTTTGGAGTGTGGGAGGAAACCGGAGTACCCGGAGGAAACCCACGCAAACACGGTGAGAACATACAAACTCATTGCAGATGTTGTCCTTGGTGGTATGTGTACCCAGGACCCCAGCGCTGCAAGGCAACAGTGCTAACCACTGAGCCACCGTGCTGCCAAGCTACATGTGAAGCCACATTGGTAATGGTGAGACTAGAGAATAAAAAGAAGGAAGAGTAGGAGAGGACAGAAAAGAAATATAGTAAAGAGAAAGAAAAAATAATGTGAAACAGAAATTGAGTAAAGGAAACTAAAGATGTAACAGTTGGGAATCTCACTGCTGGCCCCAGTAACCTCCCCTGTTGAAATGTAGCTTTTACCTTGTCAAGGTAATATGTTATGTAAATCGATCAGTGCCTGGACACATAATCTAACCAAGGCTGCCAAGTATCTGAGAAGTTATGAGAATGTTAACCAATTTACTAGTTAATTTTTCCATTATGATAATGTGACCAAATGTCATTTCCCAGTCATATATAGAAGGGACAAGATGAGATTTCCACAAAAATGGTATACACTGCTTTGCTGCATTTAACAAATGAGAGAGTAGACTTCCACTTTTAGAACAATATTGGTTCTTACTATGATGTACATTGAGCAGAACATTCGAAGGATGTCTAGGTAAATCTATCTGGGTGATTTGGACTATTTTAAAGGGATAGTAATGTTTCACAATAAAAGCAACTCCAATTAATCTTCATAGTATTTGGGCTGTCAGAGTTGTAGTTCAAGAGTATTTGAATTATATAGTATCCCCCTCCCTCCCCTCCATCCCCTTTTAATGATGTAACACTGCTTCAGTCAGCATTAGGAAAAACCTGTCAAGGGGGGCAGGGTTTTCCCTATGTTCACAGTAAGATGATCGTCCCTTGTTGTAAGCTGCCTGGTCAAGAGACCAGATTCCACATCTGAGGGGAAGTGGTTTACACTAGGCAAAAGGGGAAGTTGGGGGATACTTTATCATTCAATTACTCTTGAACTACAACTCTGACAGTATTGAAATAACACTGTGCATAATCCAAATACTATGAAGATTAATCAGAGCTGCTTTTTTATGAAACATTACTATCCCTTTAAGGAAAATCTGATTTCTAAAATACTTTAATTTTAAAGCAAGACCATCAGATGTGTGCCATATTTCCCTGTCCTTCAGCAGGAAGGGTTTATGGAAGGGTACATTGTATGTAGGACCTCTGGTGTTCTGTACCATGTGGTTACTATCTTATAGTTTGTTTCAATTGCTGTTGAGTTCTTGGAGTTAAAGACAGACTCAGTTAATACTTTATGACAGTCGTGAATTCTGAGGTGTATGGAAAGATCGTTTTTGCATGATGATTTCTGGAGGAGATAAGGTGTCTCTGTTTCTTTGATGATATTGTATACTCTGGGAATACCATGAGTAGGGTTATGTGGTCTACAGCATAGAAGTTTGAAATCAGCTAAAGGTCTGATTAGACTGGTGTATTCTTTATGTGTAGCAATAAAAGATTAAAGTTTATCATTTACCAGTTCATCGTTAGAGTGAAGTCCTAATTCAGTGGTTCTCAATCTCTCTTTTGTTCGGGGCACCCCTAACACATAATCTACAACATTCGGAGCACCTCTAACATATTTAATATACTTTATCAAGGGCATAAGAAGGGTACAATACATAAATATACAGTTATTATTATGTTTTATAATCATAATAACAAAACTAAATCTATTGTGCATAAAAATTTCTATAAATGTTTATTTAAAAGTCCATTTTTGTCAGTCTTCATAGAAAACATGGGGCTCCCTAAGATGATGTCCGTGGCACACCAAAGTGCCACGGCACCCTGGTTGAGAATCACTGTCCTAATTTATCTTGTAAAATATGAAAGGGAAGGATGTGATCTTTGTCTATTACATGATACAATAAGATATCTCCCTCTTGTCTCCAGGTCTCAAAGCTAGATTCTTCTTTTCCCATTTGTTCAAATGGGAATTCTATAATGGACTGTAGTGATGAGGTCTGTTGTGATATAATGTTTGTGGATTTTAAAAGCTTCCTCCAAACAGAAATGAAATTTCGGATTAGAAAAGGAAGTCTGAAGAATAGGTGGTGTGCTGAGCCTGTTTGCCACAGAATAGAGGAGAACCTTTTACATCTGCTCAATTCTCGAATAAGATATATCCACCTCTTATCATAGTCATTTCGGAGTACAATATTCAACAACTGAGCTGAGTAGTAATATTTCAGGATATCTGGCACCTAGGCTTCCCTTTTTTTTTACTTTTAAATGGAGATTTTTAACCAGCACATTGCTTTTTGCTGAACTGGAGACCTCTCTATTATTCAAGGGATTGATAGTCCTATGTAAATCAGTTGGTACATTTTCTCTGTGTCCATTAGTGAAGCTAGTCTCTTCCCAATTTGCTCCTCTTTTCTTTCATACATAAGATCCATATTCTTCATATGGACTAAAGCAGATGTAGCAGTTTTCTCTAGTTATTATTAATGCTGTAAATATAACAGGATAAAACATTCCCATCTGTTTTCCTCTTCATATAGAAAAAAGCACTTAAATATAAATTAATTTATTGCAAACAATTTATGACGAGAAAGTTATAGGCAAAAGATGTTATGTCAATTATGTTGGGTGGTTGGCCATATGGGAGAGATTTAAAGTGTGCTCTAGAAATGTTTACAGGCAGTTTTGTTCCACCACTAATTCAATAAATGTTATTTTTAAAGGTTTGTAATGACAAAAGCAAAACTGGAATTTGTAAATTCATAATGACTTCAGATGTCTTCCTGGGAAGTTCATCCAAATCATGTTTATCACTGCAGCTGGACCATTCAATCCAGACTTCATTAGTGACCTGCCCATTTTCAGATAGATTGCACACAAAAGTTCATAAGTCCTAAGAGGCTCACAGTGAATATTCTCTATGTAGAAAGGAACGTTTTTAAAGTCATTCTATGAGTAGAAACATGTGTGCCTTTTATTTTTTAAACATTTGTAACATAATTACATTATATTACACTTTTTTTTAAAATAGCTCTTTAACTTTGTCAATTGTTAGATTTGCCAAACACAAGCAGACAGCACTCAAAAATCCTAGCAATGTGTCGTGTCTGTTTTATTCTGAATACTTCTTACATTTAGGTTAAAACTCTTCAAAAACTAACACCAAAGAAAACAGACTTTAATTGCTTTAATTCGATAGGATACACTTGCAGTTGTAATATCAAGAAGGAAATCCTTCCTGTTTATGTTAGAGTATCATCGTATAGTCTATATTCATGGCAACTTGGTGTCAGCGATATGTGACATGTTTTGTTAAAATGTAGGTCAGTTGATCCCATCGTGTGTTTGTGTATGATTAAGTAAAAGGTTATATAAATATGACTGAGGGGGAAGTGAGACATCTGTAATGGTTTGATTGGTTGAAAGCACTGCTACAAATTTTCATGCAACTAGCATAATAAACACACTTGTGGTATTTCGCCATTTTATTTAATGTTTTGATTTGAAGAAACATTAACCTTTTTAAATGTGACATAATGTAGACTTATCTTCAAAGGAATATGGATAAAATCTCACCCAGCTTTGTAAAAATTTTTTGCACTTACTTGTAGTGAACTCAAGAAAGCCATCAAAGACCACCTCTTTGTAGGGTTGATTCTGCTAGGCTTAGTAATATATGCAATGAGATAAGACATAATATATCTGGCAAAGAAAGTTAATTATGCAACATTTTGTTTTCTGTTCCAGCTAAAATGTTGCAATATCTTATATAATTTTGTTTCTTCTGTTTGCCGTTTTTCTTATAAAACCAGCTATTGTCCAGCATTGTTATGCTGTTGTTGGCAGTTTGTTTTTTCAAAAATTAAAAGGATAGTACTGTCTCTTCAAAAGTTGTTAGCCGAATCTTCTGTATATTCATAGTAGCAGACTGCACTATGTCTAAGACCTTACTTGTGTGTAGTTCAAAAGTTATTCAGCACTAAAAATCCCCCACCCTCCCCTTCTGGCCATGTCACTCAGAAGCTGCAGTCTGGTCAGTACGGCGGCAGTGAGGGACAAACTTCAGTAAGCAAAGGGAAATCCTACCCTCCTTTGTCAAGGAGGGCAGGATTTTCCTTATACTTTCTTATTGAAGTTTGTCCCTTGCTGCAGCCGTCTGGTCCCACAACCAGATTTCAGATTTAGTGGGAGGTGACCAGGAAGGGGCAGGCGGGGGATCTTTATTGTTTAATAACTGTTGAACTACACACAAGTAAGGTGTTAGACCTAGTGCAATCTGTTACTATTAATTTACAGAAAGCTTGGCAAATGACTTTTAAAGAGAAATTACTATCCCTTTAAAAATGTGATGAGGCAAACTTCAAAATCTGTCAGCTCGGGTGCTTCAAGATATTTGTGAGACAAAGCAAGACCCTTGTTTAAAGTAATTTATTCCATAATATGTTTGGGCAAATTTTATAAGTGTGAGACTAGTGTTTCTTTTACAGAGATAGATACAGTTTAAATACATTTGAATTAAATATATTATTTTACATTGAAAAGGATAGTACTATTTAAATGTAAGTTCAATTAATATTGTAGAAATGAATAAATTAAAAATAAGTGCAACAATGTTGTGTGGTTTGAGAGATATAACTGGATAAAGTTCCCCCTCCAAACTGTTTCAGTGCTCTATGGGACAGCACCAGATTCCAGTAATTTGACCGGACGGCGGCTCTTCAGCAGAGTGGAAATTGAGCTATTTAGTAATACATACTTCATTGAAACAGTCTACAAAGTGTACCTGGTTTGAAAGCACACTTTGTAGACCGTTCCAATTAAGTATTTATTTCTAAATGGCATGATTTCGGCTCTGCTGAAAAGCCGCCGGCTGGTCCCGGGAACGGAATCTCCTACTGGCAGCTAGATGGCAGACTTGTCTGAAACAGCCTAGAGGGGGGGAACTGTAGCAAGGTGTATCTCTCAAACCATAAAGGTTTGAGAGGTAAGACTTACATTATTGTACTTATTTTTTAATGCCTACAATATTAAATAAACTTACATTAAAATATTACTATCCCTTTAATAGTGTGAATGATCTCAGTCACACTCTTAAAACACTGCCTTTAGGGAGATATACCACCTTCATCCTTTTACCTGACATCATCTCCTTCTCCAGTGATTAGGCTAACCCTATCTTTCTCTTACTATCACTGGGTAGGATTGTCTTTGCAAACTCTATCAATCTATCTTCTGTATTATTAATCGAAAATAAATTAGTGTGTTTGAAGTGCAGTTTATTATTTATTTCTATTAACGCTGAGAAATGCACTTAAATGTTAAACTTCTTTAAACATCAAATAATTATTAGCAATGTATCTCACTAGTAGCATTAGTTATATGGAACAGTACTGGATATTAAAGGGATAGCAATACTTAAATTTTACTATCTCCCATCTTGTAGCCCTTAAAAAACTGAATTAAATGAGTCCAACGGCATCTCTCAGACCTTTATGGTTTGAGAGATATCCGCTTTCGAAGTTTTGTTTTTTCCCCTCTCCCCTGACGTCAGCATTCTAGCTGATAGCAGGGGAATCCGGTCACGGGACAGGAAGAGGCTCTTCAGCAGAGAAATGGTCTTCTACGTGTGCTTGCAAACCATTTCTGTGAAGGATTTCTTCTTCTACTTGCTCAAGGACCGGATTACCCTGCTGTCAGCTAGAATGCTGACGTCAGGGGAGAGGGAACTTTGAAAGAGGATATCTCTCAAACCATAAAGGTTTGAGAGATACCTCTGGCTTATTTAATTCAGATTTTTAAGGGCTACAAGAAGGGGGATAGTAAACTTTAAGTATTACTATCCCTTTAAGGCAATAATTTTCCTGCAGCCATACATGTTGCTTTATCTGTTTTTACTCTTGTTACACAAAAAAGGAAAAGTACAGCAATACTGGGGCAAACCAACAACACCTTTGGGAGAAAATAAAAGTTCCTGCTATTTACACTGATTTAAATGGGTTTTAACCTCTTGGATGCCAGATAGTTATCTGATGCATTGAGAAGGTGTTTAAAGGTCCATTTACATCAATGGGAATTTTTATTGCCAATGGTGCAGGTGGATTGCTCCAGACTTGTTCCACTTTTTGTGTATCTGGCCTTTTGAGTGTATTGGGAGTAGCATCATTTAACTGCAATGGTTTGACATATAGACACTCACAGGGGCGGACTGACCATACGGGCATTCGGTCACGGACCAAGGGCCCGTGACCGAAGGGGGCCCGCCGCCGCTTCCAGCGCTGCTCAGCAGCTCTCCAACAACAGCCGCCGGCGCGCCGTTCTAGTAATACAGAGCGCTGGGAGATGACATCATCTCCCAGCCTCTGCATTACTAGAGGCGTGCGGGACTTCGCACAGCCATGCTGCAAGACCACCAGGGACTGGAGGTAGGGGCAGTGTGGAGATGAAGGGGCATGGTGGAAGGGGCGATGTGGAGATGAAGGGGGCATTGTGGAGATGAAGGGGAAATTGTGGAACGGGCATTGTGGAGATGAAGGGGGCATTGTGGAGATTTCTGCAGGGGGCCCAGACCTCTTTTTGGACCAGGGGCCCTGGGTCCTGTCAGTCCTCCCCTGGACACTCAGTATAAGAGAGGTGATTATATGCAATAAACAATATAATGTGCTCAGTAAAAATTAGTGGTGGACAACCTGAGAGATTTCAGCTGCTGCCAGACTACAACTACTATCATCCCCAGCCAGCCATGACTTTGGGATGATAGGAGTTGTAGTCTGGTAGTAGCTGGAGGGTCTCATGTTGCTCACCACTGGTTTAAATGAACCCTTTGAGTGCCAGAGAGGTATCCAATGCATAGCAACGTAAGTGGTAGGCCTCATGTTGCCCATCACTGGTTTACATTAACCCGTATTAACTACCATTCCAGTCGAGAACATTAGTAATCACCTAGGTAGACAAATCAGTCAATAACAAGTTGTGACCCCTTTTTTTACTTAAAGGGACAGTACACCCTTAATATAAAACAACTGTGCAATAGCAAAAGCAGTACAATATAATGGAATGACTCATAAAATAAACAGTGGTATAAACAAACTCTTCCAAAAATGCAAGTCTGTACCAAAATAACTTTGGAATCAGCCCTTGTTACAATCATCAGGAAAAATCCCATAAAATATATTTTGGTTTTTATTCCCAGTATCTGTTATGCCTTTCCTCCTTTTTTCCTCCTCCTGTACTTCAAATAAGCTGTTTGAAACTGAAAAGGGCATATGTATAAAGAATCGTGGAGACATTCTGGGTCAAGCCAACTGCACCATATAGAACAAAGGAAAACTTCTATTAATTGAAATGTGGCTTATACCCTTCATGCTAGAAAGGTCTCAGACGCATTGCTTAGTAATGAACTGGAGACATCCCCAGCATTCGGGGGGGGGGTTAAATTGCCAATTTGAGTCATTTGCCCATTTGAGAATACCTATCTGACACATACAATGTAATAGAATTGCCCCAGAATTGTTCCTCTTTCATCTTTGCCCTTTTTTGGCAATGTATTTCCATACCTGGGAACCTTATTGACCCAAATCCCTTAAAATTTACTAATCCCCATGTTGTAGCATTAAAAAAATAAATTAATTGCCCCCAGTGCAATCTGTCAAACCTTTTTGGTTTAAGAGATAATTGCTTGCAAAGTTCCCCCCTTTCCCTGAAGTGAGCGTTCTGGCTGATTGCAGGGGAATCCTGTCATAGACCATTAGGCGGCTCTGCAGCAGAGCCGAGATTGCGTTAATAAAAAAAAAATCCTTCACTGAAACAGTCTTCTACGTGTGCTTGCAACCACCTGATGCACTTAAGACCGTATTCCCCTTCAGTCAGCTGGAACACTGACTTCAGTGAAGGGGGAGGGAGGGGGGGCAGATTGCACTGGGGGCAATTAATTTCTTTTTTAATGCCTAGAATATGGGGATTAGTAAATGTTAAATATTACTGTCCCTTTAAGAAAGAATAGAGCAGACAAAACAGAATTCTCCCTTCTGAACACTATGTGAAATATGTTTAAAAGGAAAATTGATTAATTTTGGGGCAAATGAAAAGCACCACAGGGTACAAATATATATTCCAAAAATTCCCCTTTTAAATAGTGTTTTTTTTTTTTCCTGTGAAATACAAGACAGGTATTCAACCAATTGCTTCATGGCTTAGAAACCCCATTTTAGTTCACATACTTGAAAACTTCATTCAAAAATGCCTATGTATCAAGTTAGCCAAAAGTCTAAAAAATATACACTTTAGGAAATATCCATACAGGGAAAGTGAAAGTCTCCTGGTGCAGCAGATTTCTTAATTAGAATATAAAATGTCACTAAAAAACTTAATTAGCATAAAAAACATAATTGAAAAGCTTCATTAATATATGAAAAGCCACAAAACATTCATTAACATATGAAACCGGATCAATACTGGCATGGCATACATTAGCATATGGTACCAAGTATGAGTATCTCCTTAAAGGGATAGTAATACTTCATTTTATCTTTATTTTATTTTGTAGGCATTAAAAAAACATGAATAACGATATAAGTCTTATCTCTCAAACCTTTATGGTTTAAGAGATATTCACAAGCAAAGTATCCCACCCCTGTTCAGCCACATCAGAAGGGAGGTGCCCAGGTAGACTGCAGACAGGGACAATCTTCAATTAAGATAAGGGAAAAAGCTGAAAAACTTGTCAAGGGGGGAAGGGCTTTCATTCTTTTCATACAAAGAAGATTGTCCCCTTCTGTTATCTGTCTGGTCTTACAACCAGATTCACATCTGAGAAGAGATGGCTTACGCTAGGAAAAAGGGGCGGGAGGGGGAAACTTTGCTTGTGAATATCTCTTAAACCATAAAAGTTTGAGAGATAAGACTTATATCATTCTTCATGTTTTTTAATGCCTACAAAATAAAATAAAGTTAAAATGAAGTATTACTATCCCTTTAACTGTACAATTACTAGCCTTCTGGCTAACATGACCAATAGGCAGTGTTTGATGAAATTTTTAGATATGCAAACCTGAATGAATGAAGGTGACAGATGCACTTCTTTGTCCTTATGGTGCAGATAGTTTGAAGCATTAATTACTCCACATTTCTTTCAAACTTATAGCCCCATAAATATGATTTTCTGAAAGTGTAGAATGGATTTTAAAAATGTAGCAGGAGATCCTTTTCCTTGATTTATTATACAAAAAAAAGTTAAACTGCACTTTTACAGTGGAACTACCACGTTAGGCAGTCACCCTGCAATACTTAGGCAGGTGCTGACTAGCTTAATAATAGTTATTTTACCTCTCAAAAGCACCCCCTTGTAAAGTAATCATTAATCTTCCAACACTGACGACCGTGTTAGTGCAGTCTGCTCACCTGCGCCGTTAGTCCCTTCCGGTGCCGTTCAGGCCAGTGCAATGCTTCTGAAGGGAGGCCGGGACTAACAGCGCAGGCGTGCAGACAAGATGTCTGCGCTGATGTCTGGCTTCCAGTCTCAGAAGCTTAAGGATTACTTTACAAGGGGGTACTTTTGAGAGGTAAAATAACTATTATTAAGGTAGTCGCCAGTGCCATCAACCTAAGTATTGCAGGGCGACTTTAGCTAACATGGTAGATCCGCTTTAAAATGTGTAAGACAGGACTTGTTGGACCTCTGTCTGTTTGGGACTACAATTCTTACTATCACCAACCAGTCATAGGAGTTGTAGTCTCCAAGGTATCCAAGGAAGATCACCTGTTTCTAATATTAATTCTGTTTTGTTTTTTAACTGTGCTGAAGATCCCAGTTGAATATTAAGATAATGAAAGGCTCTGTCTGATATTGCTTTTACTACTATTACCTTGTCTCTAACCATATGTGATCCATAAACCCTGTAAGGTTGCACTTCAGGAGTGACCTGTATTTTGACTACGGATAAAGTCAGGAATGCGTGGTGAATCTTTTGTTTTCTTCTGATTTCTTCCTTCGTCTCCAGTGCCCTACCAATCTTCCTCTCACAGCACCACCACTGCCTTCCACCATTAGCTTGATAGGATACCCTAATGGATAGATTTTTCCATAAACAATATCTGAAACTGCAATATACTTAAAGTGGACTTATCACCTGGAATTTTTTTTACATATTTGAAAACTTAATTCAAAACTGTGGCATGTTAACCATAACCATAGATGTATAGTTTAGGAAATAGTCACACTTTTTTATTTCTGGGAAATGTAAAAGTGAAATTTTCCTGGTACTGCACAGAGCTTCAATAGCATATGAAACATAACTGAACACATCACCTTCATTAGCATAGCATATGACCACTGAAAATGCTTCATTATCATATGCAATTTCACTGAAAAGCTTATTTATCATATGACATGTCATCCTTATCACACGGATACCGCAATCAGAATAGGAATCTTCATAACTGTATGTTCTGGTCTTTTGGCTATCATAACACACAGATCGTTTTTAACCCCTAGAGTGCCAGCTACTTACGCCGTACGAGTGGACACAGCTGTACCTGCTGTGCCACGCTCGTACGGCGTAAGAGTGAAATGCGGTCACTGCATGAGCCGGTATAACCGGCATGCAGTGGCCGCATTAAAAAAAAAAAAATCCTGGCACTCATGGGGAGGCATGAGGATCACTCCTCATGCCTCCCCAGTTATTGATCTCCCAGCCGATCGGGCTGGGAGATCAATAAACACACAGGAGAAACATAGTTTCTCCTCCCCCCTCTCTCCTACCCGAACTTCCGGGTAGGAGTGGGCGGGACCGGGGGAATCCTCCAAACGTCATCGTGACATGGTCACCGATGACGTTAGGAAGTTTCCCCGGTCCTGTTCACTCCTACCGGTGGTAGGAGAGAAGGGCAGGAGAGCTCTTGCTCTCCTGCGGTCGCATCATTGATCTCCCAGCCTATCGGCTGGGAGATCAATGACTGGGGGGACACCAGGAGGGGTCCTGATGTCCCCCACGAGGTCTGACAAGTATTAAAAAATAAATAAAAAAAAAATAAATAAAATTTAAGTAACCCTGTGAGTGCCACAGGGTCCCAACACATTGCTTTGCAATGTGCTGGAGACCCCTGTTGCACTCACAGGGTCAATTCTTTGGGGGGGATTTTTTTTTTTTTAAAGACCTCATTGGGGGGATCAGGGGGGATCCTGATGCCCCTCAATGAGGTCTATAATTGGAAAAAAAAAAAAAAATTTAACCCTGTGTGTGCCACAGGTGGGGGTCCAATGCACCCCCCCCCCTCCTGTGGCACACACAGGGCTTTTATCATTATTTTGTTACCAGAGATTGTTGGGGGGCCATCAGAATTGCTCCTGATGGCCCCCCAACAAGCTCTGATTACAAAGTAATGATAAAAAAAAAATTAACCCTCTGAGTGCCACAAGGGTCCAATGCATTGCTTTGCAATGCGCTGGAGACCCCGGTGGCACTCACAGGGACACTTTTTTTGATAACTTTTTTTTTTTTTTTTTGGTAAGACCTCATTGGGGGGATCAGGGGGGTTTGTATACCCCTCAATGAGGTCTATAGTAAAAAAAAGTAAGTAAAAAAAAAAATTAACCCTGTGTGTGCCACGGGGGGGGGGCAATGCAGCCCCCCTTCTGCGGCACACACAGGGCTTTTATCATTACTTTGTTATCAGAGATTGTTGGGGGGGTCATCAGGATTGGTCCTGATGGCCCCCCAACAAGCTCTGATTACCAAGTAATGATAGAAAAAAAATTAACCCTCTGAGTGCCACAAGGATCCAATGCATTGCTTTGCAATGCGCTGGAGACCCTTGTGGCACTCACAGGGTCACTCCGTTTGTGGACATATATATTTTTTTTTACTAAGACCTCATTGGGGAGGGATCAGGGGGTCCTGATGCCCCTCAATGAGGTATATAATAAAAAAAAAAAAAATTAAAAAAAATGTAACCCTGTGTGTGCCACTGGGATAGGGGTTCAATGCAGACCCCCTTCCTGTGGCACACACACAGGACTTTTTATCATTACTTTGTGATCAGAGCTTGTTTGGTGGCCATCTGAATACAAAGTGACGATAAAAAAATTAACCCTTTGTGTGCTACAGGGGCCCAATGCATTGCTTTGCAATCCATTGGACACCCCTGTGGCACCCAAAGGATTATTTTTTTTTTCCCCTTTTATTTTTTATTTAGACCTCATTGTATGGGTTCTGATGCCCCCAACGAGGTCTACACAAAAATATTGGGGGAAAAGCCCCAAAAAATGCACGTGCCACGGGGGGGTCCAACGCAGTGCTTTGCAATACGTTGGACCCCCTGTAACACACACACACACACACTTTTTTTTTTATTATTATTTTGTTTTTAGACCTGGATGGGGGACACCAGGAATGTTCCTGACATCGCCTCCCCAACGAGGTATGAATACAAAATAATAATTAAAAAAAAAAACTCTTTGTGTGCAACAGAGGGTCCAACGCATTGCTTTGCAGTGCATTGGGCACCCTTGTGGCATGCACAAAAAATGCCTCCGATTCCCCCCCCACACACACACACGTACCGTATTCCCCTGCCTGGTTCCACAGCCAACTGGCAGTCCCATTCCCCAGCCTGACCCCCAGCCTGTTTCCACTGCCTATTGGTAGACTCAAAGTACCAGTATGCACTAGATTCAGGCTGGGAATCAAACTTTGTATGAGGGGGACATACAGTGCACACTGGTAGTCACAGATCTCCCATACACACTCTCAGACACTGCCCCACCATCTCCACCATCCTTGCTCCTCTGCTCATACCCACACACACTGCCTAATCCCTCACCCTCCCACACTTTTACACTGGTAGTCACAGGTCCGCGTGTACACTGGCTGACGCCCTAGCTTCTTTCATCTGTTAGCCATAAAATCACACATACACTGTTTGCTTTCCCATTCCTATTTCACTGGTAGCTACGCTCCTGTCACTCAAATTGGTATGTCAACCCACAGCAGTTGAGTACCGTTTTTATTAGGCTGGCAAGAAGTCCTCCTAGGAAATCCCACGCCATTGAACCATTTTAGTATCTTTGAAGTGACTGAAGTGTAAAATAAATGTTTGTTTGTTTTCCTGTAGCACCACATTCTGGAAATAGTTGTGCCAACTAACTTAGGGGTAAAAAGGCAAGTGACCCCTCATTAGATGCGGCATGTTGTCTTCTTTCCAAAATGGTATAGTTTATCTACCTTTTCTTCACTTCTGAAGGTGTTATAGCCATTTTCATAGAGGCAAGTCAGGTTTGAGAAAATGTTAGAAACATCAGTTTGTAGTAGGTGTAGTTTTCTACTTCTAGCACTCCCTAAGGTAGTTCAGCTCATACCAATGGGGTGTCGTTTGACTCCTAAGAGCTTTAGCTAATGAATGCAGTTGAAAATTCCATGGTTTTCACAGAGCTCCATACATTTGAAGGGGCAGAAATGTAAGAAAATGCCTTTTTTTTCATTAGCGCCACCTCCTGGAAGCATTTGTGCATGCCAGCCTTTGGGTATGAAGGCAAGTGACCCCTCATTAGATGCGTCAGGTTGTTTTCTTTCCAAAATGGCATTGTTTTCTACCTTTCCTGCATATCTATTATGGTTATAACCATTTTAGTGCAAGCAGATAATTTAAGAAACAAAAGTGTCAGGTTTACGTACGTGTTCCTAGCACCCACATATTGTATGTTAAGCCACACAAATGGGCTACCATTTTTCTCATGTTGGTAGCAGGTACTGAATACAGCAGGAAATGTTATGGTTTTCAAAGATTTTAGTATCTTTGAAGTGGTGGAAATGTAAAAAAAACATGTATTTATTCCCATAGCGCCAGCTTTTGGAAATATTTGTGCACTTCAGCCCAGGGGTAGAAAGGCAAGTGACCCCTCATTTGATGCGGGAGAATGTCTACTTTCCAAAATGGTATACCTTTTATACCTTTCCCTCATGTCTCTAACAGTTATGAACATTTTAGTACAAGCAGCCATTTTCGAAGAAGCAAACAGGTAGGTGTAGTTATGCTTTTCTGGCACCCCTAAGGTATGTCGATTCATTCCAATGGGGTGTCATTTTTCTCCTAAGAGCACTAGCTAATGAATACAGTTGGAAATTCCATGGTTTTCACAGATTTCCATACAGATGAAGGGGCAGAAATGTAAGAAAATGCCATTTTTTTCCTATAGTGCCACCTTCTGGAAGCATTTGGGCACAACAGGCTTGGGGTAAGAAGGCAATTCACCCCTCATTATATGCGGCAGGTTGTCTTCTTTAAAAAATGGTATAGTTTGTGTAGCCTTTCTTCACTTCTCTAGTTGTTATAACCATTTTTGTACAGACAAGTAATGTTTGAGAAAATGTTAGAAAAATTAGTGGTTGCAATAGGTGTAGTTTGGTACTTGTAGCGCCCACTAAGGTAGGGGAACTCATACCAATGCGGTGTCATTTTTCTCCTAACAGCACTAGCTAATGAATACAGTTGGAAATTCCATGGTTTTCACAGATTTCCATACAGATGAAGAGGCAGAAATGTAAGAAAATGCCATTTTTTTCCTATAGTGCCACCTTCTGGAAGCATTTGGGCACAACAGGCTTGGGGTAAGAAGGCAATTCACCCCTCATTAGATGCGGCAGGTTGTCTTCTTTCAAAAATGGTATGGTTTGTGTAGCCTTTCTTCACTTCTCTAGTTGTTCTAACCATTTTTGTACAGACAAGTAATGTTTGAGAAAATGTTAGAAAAATTAGTGGTTGCAATAGGTGTAGTTTGGTACTTGTAGCGCCCACTAAGGTAGGGGAACTCATACCAATGAGGTGTCATTTTTCTCCTAAGAGCACTAGCTAATGAATACAGTTGGAAATTCCATGGTTTTCACAGATTTCCATACAGATGAAGGGGCAGAAATGTAAGAAAATGCCATTTTTTTCCTATAGTGCCAACTTCTGGAAGCATTTGGGCACAACAGGCTTGGGGTAAGAAGGCAATTCACCCCTCATTAGATGCGGCAGGTTGTCTTCTTTCCAAAATGGTATGGTTTGTGTAGCGTTTCTTTACTTCTCTAGTTGTTATAACCATTTTTGTATAGACAAGTAATGTTTGAAAAAATGTTAGAAAATTTAGAGGTTGTAGTAGGTGTCTTTTTGCACTTCTAGCATCCCCTGTGGTAGGTGAACCCATACCAATGGGGTGTCATTTTGCTCCCAAGAGCACTAGCTAATCAATATAGTTGTAAATTCCATGGTTTTCCCAGATTTCAGTACTGTTGAAGTGGCAGAAATGTAAGAAAATGCCATTTTTTTTCTATAGTGCCACCTTCTGGAAGCATTTGGGCACAACAGGCTTGGGGTAAGAAGGCAAGTTACCCCTCATTAGATGCGGCAGGTTGTCTACTTTTCAGAAATATATAGTTTTATATAGTTATTCCACTGTTTTAGGGTAGTTTTACCACAAAAACCCTAGAATGTGCATTTTAGTTTATAAAGTTGAAAATGTCATTTTGCGCTGCTGGTGATTAGGGCTCTACGCTAGCCTTGGACTTAGGTAAAACTATACAAATTTGGTATTTTTTTTACTCGGGGGACTCTGGGCTTTTTCAAATAGTTGAAACTTTTTCAATCAAGGTAAATGTTTTTGATACATAGTATGTGATTTTAGCAAAATGAGTAAATTTTCACTTTTTTTTGTCATTATGACATCATAGCTTTTTGCACGATGTAAAATTCTCTTCATGTAAGGTATCAGGAGAAAGCTCAATTCGTTCTGAAAAAAACAATATATGGTTTTCCATATTTAACTAAAAATCCCCAGAGGAAATCAAGCCTAAACGGAAGGATAGCAAAAATGTTGAAAAAGTGTCTGGCCTGCAGGGTTCAGAAAATGGCCCGAGCCTCTGGCACTGAAGGAGTTAATGCAGTTTTCAAATATGAAAATTTGAATCAAGGTGAAAGGTCCCACTTTAACGGCCCATAAAATTGAATGGTCTCTATTTTCTTGACTTGAACTAGAGTTATTCTGGAGTAAACCAACTGCACTATAGGTGACATAAAAATGCCTGTTAAATTAAATTGGGCTTTTGACACCTTGAATGCTAGAAAGGTTTTCAATGCAGTGCAATGCAATGCAAGCAATAGTTTTCTTTTATAAATACAGTATAGGCATTTTTGCCATAAAACAAACTCTTTGGATGCTACAGACAAATGTTTTTGGACACATTGCCATAAGCTATGTGGTTAGTAACAATCTCATATGGTAATTGAATTGTACAGTTTTTAAACATTTTTTATAAATGTAAGGGGAAGCAACACACTCATAATGCAATAATCTATATTAGGCCATTGTAGTAAGAAATGGAAAAAGGAACTGCAGCAGAGAAGGCCATCACTGATTTAAATGGAGCTTTTTAACCATTAACACTTATACACACACACAAATAATAACTACTTATTTAAATGGGGCATTTAACAAGGGGATTAACTAGAACCTAATAGGCCCTGCAAAATCTAAAGATGGCCCTCTTTACACCTGACATTGACTGGAGCAAAATATGAATCATGTACCAACACATTCTCCATTATGAGTTGCACCTTGGGTCTACCAGAAGGTCTTCACGTGGCAAGGAAAGACAGGGAGAAAAAGAAATTTGTTTGCAGTGCCATTGATTTGATGAATAATGATTCATGACCCATTGTCTGACAGTTTACCCTTTTAGTGCGAGGGGGTGTCTAGAATTGCTTTGCAATGAATTGCATGCTCTACTGGTACAAAAAGGGTAAATTAAGGCGCTCATCAACACTATTCTTCTTACTAGCTAGTAGCAGTAGTGTGTAATGTCAGTGGCAAGCAGTCAAGCTAGAAAACTGGTCTGACTGTAAGTGGTTGCAGGTCTGTGCAGAGCTGTTTGACCCCCTTGGGTGCCAGGTCCTATCATCCTGTAGTTACACCCCTACTTTTACAGTAAGATCTGTTGTAGAACTCTTTGCAGTGGCGGCTGGTGAAATATTGAAATGGTGGGGCGCCAGACTCCACCCCTCCCATTTAACCCCTCCCACAAGCACTTTTAACCCCGCCCACTTAACCCCCCCTCCACTCAATTTGTTATAACAGACGTTACATTATTAAAAGTGAAAATAGTCAAATACGCAATGTAGAGTATAAGCAACTTTTTATATAAACTTAATTTAACTTTTATAGTTGTAGTTAAAGTTGTTTTAAAACATAAATACCAAAAAATATTATATATAAGTATATAACACATAACATAATATAAAGTGCCATATATTTAACCACTTAAGGAAACATGAGGGAAAATTTCTGTCATAATGAACCAACGTCAAAACTTTCTATACTGCACACACTTTGTAACCTCTCCTGATGTCACCAAAAGATTAGGGGGTGACGAGTCCATTCTGTAGACACCTTTCATCTCCTTTGATGGCACTCAGGGGTGGGCACCTCCTTCTGATGCCACTCTGGGGTGGGCACCCCTACTCTTATGACACTCAGAGTGGCATGCATTAGGAGAGGGTTGCCCACCACAGAACAGCAGTGAGGGACAGGTACCCAAGAATGGCATGGTGGTACTCACCCCAGGGTGGCATAAAGGGGGTATTCACCCCAGGGTGGCATCAAAGGAGAGCCCAGGTCGGCATCAGGGAAGTGGTACCAACTATAGAGTGACATCAGGGATGTGTATTTGTAAAAGGAGAAAATACACAGATGCCTTTTAATAAAGTACCAAGGGGTCAGGGCAGGGGCAATGCAGGCTCTATTTTCCTGTTTACAGAATGAGACCGCACTAGGTTCAGAGGGGACAGCAGAAACAGCATCTGCAGCAGGTTTTGCAGAGGTGAACAGATTAGCCTCTGCAGGGTAAGGTGGCAGGCAGCCATGTTGGGATATGTAAAAATAGGAACTGGAAGGCAGCTGTAGGCTCTGCAGGGTGAGGTGGTGCCAATAGAATCTGCAGAGAGGTGGTTGGATGGGGTGCTATGCTATCCACAATTTACAAGTCACAGGCAGAAAACACAGTTTACAGTTATTATCAACATCTGGCATAGACACAGGCATTATCTCACCCCCCCCCAAAAAAAAAGAAAAAAATCGTTATTTTTTTTAACATATAAAAAAATCTGTGTAAAGCAAGCTACAGTAGTCAGTCAGTGGTGGCAGACAGACAGTGCCAAGTTGCCAAAAAACAGCCAAACAATATCATGAAATTAAATAATCCATCAAGAAAATCTATTTACATTAAAATCTGTCAAATACAATTAGTGACAGGCAGCACAGAAGTGACAGTAATATCAGAGTTAGTCACTGGTGTGCTGCCTGTCACACATGTCAGCCATCATCAGCCAGAGGAGAACCACAAGTCACACAATATATGAATTTAATTCACTATTTCTTTTCAGTCCACTACTTACCACACAGGAGGCCAAAATGTAAGACGAAGGTATCTTCTAGTTCTTCTCTTCAATCTCTTCTCTCTAGTCTCCTCTAGCTAGTTGCTTCTGCCATCTGCCACAGGCTCACTTCTTTCTGCTCCTCAAAATGGCGTCTCTCTCTCTTCTAGTCAAGCTGAACATCATGCTGCCCCCTAGTGGTGTAATGTTTCCCTGCTTGAGTAGAGGCACAACACACATGTCTCTACTCCAGGGCGTTGTACTCAGGTGTCCCCATTGCAAGCTATGGCCCCAATGATAAAAAAAACTCTGAAAGGGGACTGAGCATGTGTAAAATGTGCTAAAACAGGACGATTTTACCAGGCGCCCTAGAAGTTTAACATGCTCAATATTGCCCTCAATTTTGCTTCTCCAGACAGCCAATCAATTACAGGGGAGGGTTTATTTTGAAATTTACACATTGCAGAGAGAGAGAGCGACAGTTTTTTTTCTTTTGTAAAATACATTTGCAAAGCAATGTTTGGTGTTTATTTATTTTTAATAAAGATTTATTTAAAAAATTCCCCCTCCCCCAGAAAAAAAATAAAACATAGTAGAAGTAGTAGTCCTCCTACTTTTACAACGTTTTTAAAAATTATTTTAATAATATTTAAAAAATATTATTATTATTTTTATTATTTTGGGTGGCAAACTGGTGGGGCGCTGCCCCAAGTGCCCCTATGGACGAGCCTCCACTGATTCTTTGCCCAAGCATGTGGTAATGACAGATACAATGGATACATTTAAGAGAAGGTTAGATGCATTTCTAACAGAAGACAACATAAAGGCCAAGATGCACTAAAGGTCAAACAGAGCTCAAAAGGTTGATGTCCTGTCGGATAAGTGTGTAGAAGGTACATCAGCAGTATGCACGAAGTGTCTTCGACATCACATCCCCATAAATCTGACAAAAACCTGCTCACATCAACATCAATCCGACATGCTTTCGACAGGTTCATTAATTTTTGCTCATCACATCAACAATGGTTTATTTCCATATGGAAATTAAGCAAAATGACTCATTTCCATATGGAAAAGTAGGATAATGAGCCATTATTGTATTCATGGTGGTGTGTTTATATGTTAACGTGGCATTTCACAACATGCATTAAACTGCGATAGAAGCCTCTGCTGCTGGAGTTCACAGTCTCAACTCTGTCTATCTGAGGCTAACGAATTTGAGATCTCCCTGTAGTTTTCTATGCAGTACAAGCCCTCAATCAATAAGAAGCATGAAGGGTTGTAAACTGCTGTTTAAGTGGAAGGGATGCCCTCCTTTACACTTCACCAGCAGTAGACAACCCTGAAGTCTGAGAGCATTCTCTCTACTTCCCCACTTGGTCAGTAGGGGAATGGAGAGGATCCTTTCAACATCATGAATAGCATCACTCCCTTAACCCTTTGAGTTCCATAGGAATGTGCATTGGGCACCTCTGTGGCACTCAAAGGATTAAAAAAGTACACAAAGCAGTACATAATCATCCCCTCAACTCTGTATCATATTTCACACATGTGACACACTCCCAAGAGAACAAGGCTAGGGGTTAGATAGTGTCCATGGGGATTTGTGGTTACCAGCTGCCACCCTACCTTCTGGTAGCCACAAATCCTCATGGGCACTGCCTGGGCAAGGGAACAAGACTTGGAAGTGTATGTGGGACTATCACACAATGGTGTTCCCTATGCTGCGCCACAATATATGAATCCGACATCCAACAGTTTTAGCTGAAAGTACCTTTCCTCCTTAATGGATAACCTCTTGATTTTTGCTCAGCTTTTTGTACTGACCTTGAATATAATTCTAAATGGTAATCATATCACCCATTAGATGTCTCTTCTGTAATGTAAACAAACCCAGTTTGGCTAGTTTCTCTTTAGAACTCAGATCCTCCAATTTCTTTATCAGTTTTGTTGCATGAACTTTTTCCAGTTCAATTATTATTTTTAATAACTGGTGTCCAAAACTGTACTTAAGACCCCTGTTCTTAAAATGTACAATGCACATGTATGTATTCATGTTCTCATGAGTTTTATACATGTATATTGATAGGTATAAAAACTATATCCTGCAAATGTTGTGAAACTTTTTCCTGCATTGTTTAAGCTTTTATATGTTATTTAACATACAGCTACACTCATAGGTGTATCACGAAGATTACAAATAAATTGAGCACACTAATGTGGTATAAAAATTGTTCCACAATGTTATTAAGTTTATGCATTGACTGAGATAAAGTTCTTACCATAGCCATGCCCATTAATGACATCACAATTGCCATAGACAAGGGATTATCATGCACAAACAGATTTATGCAAACATACAGTCATTTTTAAAGTGACGGACAATCTCCTCTTTGCAAGTTCATAATATGTAAAGTCAAATTGCCTATTCGTTTTATTTTTCATATACAACTATTTTTTTTTACACTTTTATGTCTCTGGCATTCAGCTCCATATATCTATGTTTCTCAGGAGCTTTCAGTCAGAGTCTGTAAAAGCAGAGATATTTATATAATGTTGCAGTCTCCCTGCATCACTGAGTGATCTGCATGCCTGTAGAGCAGGAATAGCCAACTCTGGTCTTCATGATCTACAAACAGTGCATGTTTTTGGGATATCCAAGTGGACCAGGTGAACTAATTAGTGACTCGTTACTTTAATTGGTTCACCTGTGCTGCAGCTGAGATATCCTGAAAACTTGTACTGTTGGCATCTTGTGAGGGCCAGGGTTGGCTACCTTTGGTGTAGAGGCAGGCTTTTCTACATTGTTTAATTTTCTTTTTGACATTGTATTTTACATTGTTGCTGTCTCTCTGCTTTCACAGTCCCAGACTGGAAACAAATTCAGATAGCTACCTGTCAGAGACATCAAAGCTTAAAAAACAATAGGTGGAAAAAAAGCATGATAAAAAGTAGAGGCAATTTGACTTTAGATAAAGTGAAAAAGGAAGTAAAAGATATTTTTCTTACTTTTTATCCAATTTGTATTTAATTATCTGTGATATACTGAAAAGAACTGGAGTAATTTGGGGCAAACCTACGGCATCATAGAGGATAATTAAAAAATGCCTTTGATTTAAATGGGACGTAATGAGTTGGTGACCTCACTAGCATTCAAGAAGTTAAAGCGGAACTACCAACTTAGTTAAAGTCACCCTGCAATAATTAGGCAGATGGCGACTAGCTTAATAATAGTTATCTTACCTGTGAAAACTAGAAGGTGCTAGAGAAATCCTTAATCTTCCGAGACTGATGACCAGATTAGTGTAGTCTGAGCGCCTGCACCGTCAGTCCATTCCGGTGCCTTTTGTACAGTGCAGTGCTTCTGTAGGGAGACCAGGACTGACAGTCAAGATGTCTGTGCTGATGCCTGGCTTGTGTAGCACTGTGTAGTTTTTAAAGGTAGGATTATTATTAAGCTAGTCGCCATCTGCTTAATTATTGCAAGGCGACTAACTAAGTTGGTAGTTCTGCTTTAATTAACACTTTGATAGCCAGAAGGATACACAACTCATTTCAGGGCAATGTGTTGCCCAACCTTCTGGAGCTCAAAGGGTTGAGATCCTTAATTATCTCTTTGAGTGCCAAAGAGGTATCCAATGCATTGCATGGAAATGTTTTGGATACCTCTGATTTTTATTCATCCAATATGGTGCACTTGGACTGCTCCAGCATTATTCCAGCTCTACTTGCTACATCAGACTCTGAATTCCTAAACCCTCAATGTGCCAGGGGGCATGCAATGCAATATGGTGCTGGCCTCTCTGGAAAGGAAAGAGTTCAATTAAAAATATGATATGCATAATAAATAGCTTAAGTGGCAATAATTGCTGTGACAGCCCCACTGGGAGTTCATCTCAGGTCTACAGATGACATTCTGGTTAGTTAAACCTCATTAACTAACCAAAACCCATTTCCGATCGTATATCCTTTCCATTGCAATAAAAGCACAGCTGGTAACGTGCACATTTTTTTAATTGCACTCCTTTGAAATTATTAATTTCTATAAATCTTAGTGTTGTGTGTGAGTCTCATCCTCTGTTAACCAATGGAACTGATTGCTATAAAATAAAAAGATCTTACAGATACAAAGTTTGTGCTCTCCATGTGGACAGTAATATTGAATGCTTCAAATTAACTCCATATGTCAGATAAATGACACACACAAAAAGTTGAATACCAATGGAACGATCGACTTTAGTTAGTAAGATAAAAAAAATGCAGCTCTTGGGCAAACCAACTATACCATTGGTACTAATGAAAAGTACCCAGACTGACATTAACTTAAAATGTCATTTTAACCCCTTTATATGTCAGAGAGCTCTGCAGTGCATTGTTTTACATTGGGTTGGTGAACTGTCTGGTACAGTATTCAAAGGATTAAAAAGCATCATTTAAATCAATGGGAATTTTCATTTGTCCCCTGTGGTGAAGTTGGATTATTCCAGAATTGCACCTCTTTATCTTGATGAATATGTCCCTAATTGACATATTCAGAATGCATTATTAAAGGAAAGCTAGTAGCTAAGAAAACTGAAGAAAGCTATGACTGTATATGCATTATAACTAAAGGCTTCAGTCGCTCTCTCATAAGTATTTCAAGTTTGCATATGGTGGTGATATCACTGCTTGTGCTTTTCAGGTTATAGCAAAAAGGATACAGAGTTGCCTGTAAAACAGTCACACATACAGCACACACATGCGAGACGAGGGTGTCATGAAAGAAGCATACATACATATAAATAAATAAAAATCAAATAGTCCTGACTTCACCACTGAGTTACATGCAACTTGATTAATAAAGGCAAAGTCAATATGGACAAACCCTGGATATAATAGGGAAGGTAGAGGAATAGATAGAAGTCTGTGAATGGTAGGGACGTGATGTATGTGAGTCGAGTAGGGGGAGGTGAAAGTGAGTCAAACTGGGGAGAGGTGAATGTGAGTCAAACTGGGGAAGAGGTGAATGTGAGTCAAACTGGGGAAGAGGTGAATGTGAGTCAAACTGGGGAAGAGGTGAATGTGAGTCAAACTGGGGGGGAGGTGAATGTGAGTCAAACTGGGGAAGAGGTGAATGTGAGTCAAACTGGGGAAGAGGTGAATGTGAGTCAAACTGGGGAAGAGGTGAATGTGAGTCAAACTGGGGAAGAGGTGAATGTGAGTCAAACTGGGGGGGAGGTGAATGTGAGTCAAACTGGGGGGGAGGTGAATGTGAGACAAACTGGGGGGGAGGTGAATGTGAGACAAACATGTGGGGGAGGGGAATGTGAGTCAAACAGAGCAAGGTGAGGAGGTGTGTATTGCGTTGGAGGCTGAAGTCGTGTAGGTGGCGAATGAGTGGGAGAGTATAGATGGAGGAGATATGTACTGTGCTGGTGTGAAGTCCTTGCAGAGATTTTCACAGGAATGGGTGGTTAATGTGAATTAGAGTCGAACAGGGGAAGGTGAGGAGGTGTGTATTGTGTTAGAGGTTGAAGCTGTTTAGGAAGTGAATGGGAGGGAAGGTATAGAAGAAGGAGGTGTGTGCTGTAGTGGAGGGTGAAGTCCTTGCACCCCCTTCCCACCCCTGTGAAAGTCACGCCTCATGCTGTACCAATGAGACAGACAGTATAGAGGAGTTTTGCATAACTCCTCCTTACTGCCACCTCTGGGTGTTTTTGTCTCCTATGGGAGACATAAATTAAGTCACAGGATTCTTCCTCTTAATATATATCTATATACATAAAAGTCAGCATAAAATCATTGCTCTTTAATTGGTTTGAGACCTTTGTAGCAATAAAAAAAATGCCACAATTAAATCAATGGTAGTTTATATTTTTAATTTTGCCACTTTTGTCTTTAACCTTTTGATTGCCAGGGGAATAGTATATACAGTTGTCATTCAGGGAACTTTGTCTTTTATATTTGTCAACCCAACACAACTTTTTTCTTATCTTGTTTTTAAACGTGATTTTTGCATGTAAAAACAAAGGACTGCAAGTTATACATATCACTCAGGAGATTGTCCTGAAAGCTTTAAATTACATGGATGTATGAAATGCATATGTTTATACTTAAGTAATTTCATGGGTAACTATTAGTCCAAATCCAAGAAAGATTCTTCATGTCGTGTGGATAGTACTGATTGACTACATTTTATAGTCTCTTAGTACCATGAAATTTCAAGATATAAGTAAATAGGTTCTCCATGATTCCATTCCTGACCCCCTTCAATTTTCACTATAGTTGATCTGCCCACCATTTACAAAGAATATTCTGTGCACATGTATGCATATAATACAATAATTTACACTAAATATCCAAACATATCACAACTTGAGCCTGTATTACAGGAAGATTTATCTGTGGGTGAAAGATGGATCATTAAAAACAAAATTTTCTTCAATACTGACAACTGGTCATAATGGTACAAAACACAAATACTTAATATCACCAATACCCATTTAACCATCATAACAAAATCTAATTATAACTTGGCCTCAGTCAACTCCTGCAGGTATCTTAGTAGGTGGCTAGATCCCAACCTCACTTTTGTTCTTCATACTGATAAATTAACATCCAAACTTTTTCCTAAAGTAGGTGTTCTGTTTAGAAACAAATTTTGTATATGTCTCCTGGCAAGACAACATATTGTGCAGCAGATGTAAATGCCAGTCACTGACTACAGGGATGTAGTATATGCTTCTGTATAATATCTTTGTAAACTTAACACTCTGTATAATTCATTATGTCACTTGATTCTCCAGTGTAATTACAATACCCATAACTGAGATATGTTTAAAGAACTACACTGGCTGACACTCGATGCAGATGTGCCCTTCACCGTTCTTGTCTAGTTTATAACCACTACCAGACTACCTGAGCAGTATGCTCACTCCAGCTCTCCACACTTCGTGTAACATTTGCTATACTGCCAGCAATTCAATGACTATTCCAAACTGCAGGTAAGAAGCTGGCCAATCTGTTTTCTCCTACAGAGCTTAGAAAAATCTAATCTTCTGCCAGTTTGTAATCTCTGAAAATATCTGATTCTTTGTATTTAAAAACATGTAACTGTATATACATGCTAATATCTTATTTGTATTATTTCAATTTGTATATAAATGTGTAACTTTGTATACTTGAAAATGAGAGACATGGATCCTTCCAATGAAAACACTTTTTTAAATAAATAGGTAAATATAGAATAGCCCTATGAGGTATAAGGAATGTGAGGCTGCCAACGCTTTAAAATTACTTTTGATGTAACTACTACAATTTGGTACAATAGAGTGAGTCTACTATGACTCAATTTCTTCTTCACTGTTACTTTAATACCTGGTGGATTGCAAAGCAAACAAGTCTGCACTGTCTACTTTAGTCATTTTAATACATGTAGAGTCAAGGATTCTGCTTTACAGCCCTACACCCATACAACTAATTATTCCCAGGGGTTAACCCCCACTATGGGAAATAGGGAAGCAGGCACAATCAAGCAAAGCAGTGTGAATGAACAGGAAGCAGAGGTTAGGTGTAGTCAAGCTGAGCAGGAATTATAACCAGACGTGATCAGCCAACGTGATCAAACAGAACAGGGGTCTTATTACAAGGGTACAAGGAGCAATTTGATACACCGAAAACAAGCAAGAAGAAGTGCACAGGACAGGTAGTACAGGTGTAGACAGATGATTCTTCAAATACTAAGCGGAAGGCTATCACAGGATGGATCAGAAAAACCTTACATGGTAATGTGCATAGGGTAATCAACATTTCATGGTAAAATGCATAGGTTATGAACAGGCCAATCAACCTTTTCTGATATTAGGTCATAAGTATCTCTCCCATTCTGCTTGTCCACATGGTAAGGCCACAATGCAATCGAGAGAGAGCAGAGTTTATGCTAAAATACTTCAGACAAATATATCAGACTAGTTTAAAGGCCCATGTACACAGGCCACAGTGCCACCCAGTAGCCTCGGCTGGTGCCCGGAGCATCTCTGCTCACTGGCCACGCTGCAGTCATGCACAGTACAGAGTGCCTGAATGCACCACGGCGAGTTTGGGCACTCTGTACTGTGTATGACTGCAGCACAGGAAGTCTCTACTGGGCATGACGGCTTCTGACAAGCATCCTAGTGAATTATTATATAAGATATCTCAACAACTGCTGAAATGCACTGGAGCCTATTGTAGACTATCTCTAGAGGTGGTCAAAATGATTTTAATTAAAACAGCTCTGTGGGCTATTGTCCAACTATCGTTTAGTATAGAGAATCTCATATGCTTTTACTGGGCATTCTTAGCTCATTTATCAAGGCAATGCTTAGCGGTAGTTAATTAATATGGGTTAGATTCTGCATCACATCCTGCAAATGACTATTAACTTTGAGTGCCTAAGGGGTATGCAACACATTGCTATACACTGTGTTGTGATCCCCACTGGTTCTCAAAGGGTTAAGGTTTAATCATATATGTGAACCTGTGCTAGATTTGCCTTTATGCAGATACAAGTTAAATGCAAATGAAAATTTGGAATTTAGCAGTGGTAATGAAAATGATACTAATGATTTGATAGATTTTGACCTTCATGAAGCCAAAATCCAGAAGCCTGCAAGTTGTCTATTTTCAGTGATAAATAGAGATATGAGCCATGGGTATTAAAATATGTGAGCAGTCAAGATGAGCTGTATGTTTGGATGAATATCCTATTGGTAATGCAACTGTCTTGGAAACAGACTCCTATGGTACTGACAGCTCACTGTAACCTTAACAAATATGTAAAAAAATGAAAGTAATGGGTAACTTTATCTCATCTTGGATCTAATACTGAAATGTAAGATTGAGGAACATACTGTGCTTATAAAATATATGTTCATTACTAAGCACTTATTATTATTAGATGTTCTGTTTCCAAAGTGAAATTAATATCTTAAAGCCAATTCCCTCAACTCGCAATTTGGCATAAAAAATGTATGTGGTTTTCTGTGGATATGCTCCAGTCCTTGGTATAGGTGTAAAAACTTTCTGTTCAGTGCAGCAGATCAGACTGTTATCATCACTCTCCCAGATATCATGTGATTGGTAGCTTTTTCTTCTAGTCCAGGCCAAGATTAGAGCAACATTGTTATAGAATATGCTGACACCTGGCATGCACAGTTCATTAGCTCCCAAGAAAGCACAATATGGGTAGGAATGCATGTTTCCAGTGCTACAATAAATGCCCAAAAATGAAACACATGGCTCCCAATGGTGCTTTTTACATTTCAAGCCAGAATATGGTATGCTGCAACTTGCCTGACCAACACACAAAGAAGGTGCAGTAAGACTGATCAGCACCGTGGCAAATCATGTAATTAATGTAATCATGTAATGCTGATTTAGGCTGACCGTCTCTCAAATTCTGGCCTATACATAATCTTGAGGGAAGGTTTGGACACCCCTGATATATTTTGCACAAACTGACTCTCCAAAAACAAAATTCAGAGATGCTCAACTAGGCTCATGAGACTGCAAAGGCCTGCAAAGAGCTCACTATGACTATGTCCTTTGCCCAGGGTGCAATCTCTTTAACTCACAAGTGCCATACACAGAGAAGAAATATTCTGAAGCATATCATACTGGTCCTGCCCAAATGATAGTCCAGCTGCAAAACTGGCCATGTGACATCATCCGCTCAGCATCTCTGCATTAGTGTCACTCTTGTGAAAGGGGTCATAGAGTTCAATAGGATTGTTTTGATAAAACCAGTGATAATACTTATCACCTTCAAATTTTCTCCAACAAAGTTTGTATTTCCAAACAAGTTACAAAATTATATAGAATTTGCATTTTTCATAAAAAAATGTCTAATTTGGCCAAAAAAATATAAAAAAACTTCACAAAAACAGAAAGTTGTGCTGCTAATTAAATGTTTACCCCTATGGTATTTGGTTTGACCCACAGTTTCTCCAGTTCTTCACAGAACATCAGGCTCATTGACTCTCTGAACCACAGTCTGATGTGTCAGTCACTGGATATTGTAGAAAAAGGAGAATATTGCTCCTTCAAAATGATTTCATTTGTGTAAGACTCCCCTACTCTATTGTTGCTCCATATCTTTGTAGGATTAGAGAATAAAGATGAAAAGGACTGAAAGCCAGCATCTTTTTGAAGATGTAGTGCATTATTTTATGAGCACTTTATTTCATCTTCTCAAGCCAAAATAACTCCGTGATCTGTTTCAATAGCTCTTTTGTTTCATCCTCTATTTTTAGCTGTTTATAAGTCCTACAGTGAGTAGAAAAGAAACTGTGATATATTCATATTGCTCTGAAGTATGTTTTACTTGTTTGTATTTTGTTTTAGAGAACATCACAGCGCACTTGGCTGCATCTCCTCTTGCAGATCTGGGCTCTTAACTGTCAGGTAAGGAGTTCATGTTTTGAATCTACTTAACTAGCACATACTGTATATAGGACAGCTGTAGCATATAAGCCACCTATTTATTGGGTAAGGGTAGTCAATTATTGGACCACTAGCTGTTGGAAACCAATTTCCATCATCCTTAATCTGCTGTTGGCTGGTTCAAGATGATGAGAGTGCAGCAACAACTGACTACCACTGCTCTACTGTGTATTTAACAAAATAATTGCAAGGTTGTATTTCTCATTAGGCTGAGTAGGCAACTTCCTTAGGGGCACCTCACACTTATCTGCCCCACCCACAATAGTTATCTGTGTACCTGGATAGCACAACCCTTCTCTCCTGCATATAATCATAATCTTTATAACCAGCTAGGGTGACCACATTATCTGTGCCATACAGGGACACTACTGAGAGTGGTATCTTACCCCTCCTTGCCTCTAGTCTACCCATATGGTGATGCAATTGGATGTGAGTCATAACCTGTGCTTTCTCCAGAGTACTAAATACCTCTAGATAGTAGAGGGAAAACTATCTGCTCACTACACTATAGTCACTACAGAAATGAGCTCCTGTTATGTTAGATTACAAGAAAATGGCCTTTTTGGTCTCTAAACACTAAAGAGAGAACTGACTCCTACTTCCTGATGCTAAACAGGAGCTACTGTTTCTTACAGCCCATACCATGCATCACCTTCTGTCAGAAGCAAGAGACAAGCTCTTCCTGTACTGTGCAGAACTCTGTGTTCTGGAGTCTTCATTCTGCGACTGTATATTAACCTGGTAGAAGTCTGCCAGAGTAGAGTTACACATGTTTAAAATAAGGGAATGTCCCTAACCCCTGCTCATGATTTATTAAAGAGTTTTCAAAATCAAGTATATGTTTTATTAGTTATTTTGTTTAAAAAACAAACGTTTTTAGTTATTTAGATGTATAGATTATTCTATTTAAGATCTGCTATACAGGCACTCCCGTCTTAGCCCTACATTACCAGCCTTAATCAAGGACATTTCACCATTTCAGGTAATGCATGTAATGATGGGCTAAAACAGAAACATCCTGCATAGTATGCCTTAAAGCAAACATCTAAATAACTAAAGAAATAGGTTTTCTGTATAAAAAAATGGATAATACCGTTTCATCAAAGTTATTTTCAAGTGATAGGGTCCCTTTAACCAGATTATATGTTGCTGCAATACCCAGTGTTTATACTAATTAGGGCAGGCTATGTTACCATTTTCAATACACATTTAGTGACCAGTTTGTGTAACCCTCTGATACTAGAAATGTCTTCAACATAATGTGTTGGAGACCTCATTAGTATCCAAAGGGTCAAGAACATCTGTGTGTTTGTTTGTATTATAGGTCAAGGAGGTTTTCTATGACAGGAAACTGCATGTGTCTGAAGGCAGGGTTCTGTGACGGGGTGGCTAAGGGAGGAGATAAGGATTTCTTGTTAAGGGAGATGTAAACCCAGCCCTGTGATGAATAAATGTTTGAGTCATTACTACCTTGACATTTAAAATACACACAAGTCTGTTTTTCGTAAGTGTTATGAAGAGGGCTCATGTTGGTTTATTGCGTTAAAGCTAAACACATTTTGCAGTTCTTCTGGACTTTTAACTCTCTACAGCAGGGATGGCCCTCCAGATGTGGTGAACTAAAGTGATTGGTTTGAGATGGTGGCAGTTGTAATCCTCCATAGCAGGATGGCTCAGGTTGTCCACCCCTGCTCTGGATTAGGGAAAAGAGACCAGAAGTTGACTGGTGTTTTCACGTTTACAGTCTGTAGTTTGACAATAATAATTTTAAGGTACAATTCAATAACAGAAGAGTTAAATTAGATATAAATATTTTAATTTTCAATATGAGTCAGTGTGGTTGAGTTATTAGGAATTGGAGCAGTTTGGGAGTAAACTAACTAAATCATAGCACACAAACATTACCAAACTTCCCATTTATTTAAATGGAATTTTAACCTCTTGAGTGCTATAGATGTGTACACTTTGCTTTTCAGTGCTCTGAAGACCTCTTTACCACTCAAAGGGTTAAAAGCCCTGTTTAAATCAATGGGGCTTTGCATTTGTCTCTTGTGTGGTTTAGAATTGTTCCAGCTCTCCTTAGTACATCAGACCCACAAGGGCCACACTCAGTGACCTAAAGAGGGGCAACTTCTCAAGCCCTTGAATTCTAGAGGGGTCTGTAGCATTCAAGGGGTTAAATGACCAATTGAAATGATTTGGCATTTTCCATTTTTCCCTTATAGGGCAGCCTGTTTGCTACAGAATTGCATCTCTTTTTTGCTTGCAAAATACTGCTCTAGGTTCTTATACATCCGTCCTGGGCTACTTTAGATTACCTGGAACTTGACTTTAGGGAAAGTGGTCTCAGACACGGAGTTACCACATTTTAGCAAGTTCATTTCCCCCCAAACATTAACACTGATCCAAGTAAGTTCTCCTAAAGCCATATCTGCAGCTTCCTCACCTGGGTGGTCTTGGAATTGGAAAGACCCTTGCCAGCTAATTCTCGGAAAATGATATCATTAGATTTCCCCTCCTCCTTCTCTGGTATTGTCTCTGGACCCAGATTTCGTGGCGTGGCAAATCTTGCAAATGGATGTTTTCCTTTTTTTTCCCTTTCTTTTTTTCCGTGGGATATGACAGAAATCAGACCCTAATGTCTGGGAGCCAGACCTGCAGCTACATAATAATATGGCTTTTCCCAGACTCAGTCCATGCAAACATGCCTTTGAAGCTTGCAGTTGATTGGCTTGACGGTTCTGATAGATTAGTTCCAAAATAACTGTTATTTATACTTTCACTGAATGTTCCCTGATTGTACATTAACTTTAACTGTAAGGGCCTTATGCACAAAAGAAAAGTGAGGTTCTACTGCAAACCAATGCACCATAAGAGGCAAATAAAACATCTCATTGATTTAAACGGCTCTTTTAATTCCTTGGATGCTAAAGAGGTGTCCAATGTATTGTTAACCTTGCTAGTATTCAAGAGATTAAAAGCTTACCACATAATTGCTCCACGTTTTCTGTGCATCTGGTTCTACATGTCCTAACAAAACTAGACAGAGTAGTGCTACATAGGCCAGGCCCCAGGTATAGATCCAGCTTACAATGCTGGAGTTTCGCAGGCTAGCAAACCGGAACCGGAAGCAATCCTAAAAAAAAAATGCCCCGTGGTCCGCAAGTGCCGGCCATGCGTGCGCCTGTCCTTAAGGGGTTAAGCAGATATTTATAAAACAACAATATAATTTAGAAGATTGATACCAAAGTTATATTGATATCATCCATATCCAAACATATTTCTGACTCCATTCCAGCGTCAAGTATACTAGTGTAAAAACCCATGTACATGGGCCAGAGTGCGTAAAGATATCCCAGCATTCTGTGCGTTCAGGCAGTGTCTACCGCGCATGACTGCATCGGACAAACACATCTGGCCTGAGTTTGGGCAGTCGCTACTGCGCATGACAGCATTGGTCAAACATACATCTGTCCTTTTATATTATAGGATTATAATGTGACAGTCAACCTACTTTTTGATTGTAGGTATTTTGCAAGTGTATAATATGTAAAGTCAAATTGCTGACATCTTTTTTTAGGTTTCTTTCACCTTCACCAACTTTTTATACTTTTATGTCCCAAACAGGCAGCTATCTGAATTTGTTTCCAGATAGCTTTTTTGTGTTGGACTGTGAAAGCACAGAGAATGCAACAATGTAAAAAAGATACAAAGGAAAAAAGATTGTGAAACAATGTGGAAAATACTACTTCTGCAGAGGCGTAACTAGAAGCCATGGGGCCCTGGTGCAAGAATTGCCATGGGCCCGTCCGACCAGATTGGCCCCCCTCAACTACATTGGCCACCTCCATATTGCCCCTTCCACAATGCCCCTCATTCTCCACAGTGCCCCTTCATCTCCACAATGCCCCTCATTCTCCATATTGCCCCTTCCACAATACCTCCATCACAATGCCCCTCTTTCTCCACAATGCCCCCCATCACAATGCCCCTCATTCTCCACAATGTCCCTTCCACATTAACCCCATCACTATGCCCCTCATTCTCCACTATGCCCCTCATTCTGCACAATGCCCCTCTTTCTCCACATTGCCCCTTCCGCAATGCCCCCATCTCCACATTGCCCCGCAATCTCCATAATGCTCCTTCTACAATGCCCCTCATTGTCCATAATGCCTCTTCAACAGTCCACTCATTCTCCACATTGATCCTTCCTTAATGCCTCTACTGACCACCCCCCTCCTCCTACCTCGAGTCCCTGGTGGTCTAGCGGTGTGCGATGACAGATCTGTGCCTCATTCGGCACAGACCTCTGCATCGCAGGCTCCCGCGCGGCTCTTAGTAATGCAGAGCGCTGGGAGATGATGTCATCTCCCAGCGCTCTGCATTACTAGAGCGCCGGCTGCCGGGAGATTGGTTGTGCTGCGCGCATGTGGCGAGGGTGTCGCAGGGGGCGGCCGGGCCCCTGAGAGTGACGGGCCCGGTCGCAGGTGCGACCCCTGCGACCCCTATTGTTATGCCACTGTACTTCTGCTATATACAGATCGACCAGATCTTTACTTACACAGATCCAGGGAGCTCAATTATCTATCTGTGTGTTATGGCACAGAAAAGCACCCCGAGATAAATACAGCAGGTAGCCTTTAACAGGTTAAACTTTGTAGTTCATTGTAGGATACATGATTTAGGAGAGATTTGACCTTTTCCACTTGCAGCCACTTGCCTACAAAATTATGAATTCAACTACCATGATTATAATGACGTAATTAGAGAATTTATTTTGTATCAGACATGTAAGAATGGGAATGGGGAATAACATTAGGGTCTGCCATTCAAAGCGTTAATATGCATGCTGTTGTGCATCAAATTCTGGTTACACTTGCTGATTTATATTTTAACTGAAGTAAAATTTGTAATTAATTGCAATAGTGAGCCTTGTTATATTTGATGGATTCTTATCATATGACTGATTATAACAATCCATATATTACCACCAACTGTGTATATTTTTTCAGCAATCTGGGGAGGTCATCAGTGCAACTAAACACAATTCACTGAGGACATGCCTGGCTTCATCTGGGTTAATAGTTATACACTCACTGTCTGTTACTCTGTGAATGAGACAGTCTAAATTCTCCAGAGCCAAGGCTGGTATAAATTTCAGTTGATTTTGCCTCACAAACTGAGATCCACACACTAGTTTCTGTATCACTGCTTTGGCTACAGCCAGTGATGCATTAGCCGATGAGTCAAACACTACACTCCACAGTGCTAGTGTCAGCTTAATGAACTGGAAATATAACAGCAGGGCTGTGGAAAATTGAATATTTTACTGGGAGAGTCATATTTATTTCAGGCTGCCATAGATGTCTCCTATAAACTAGGGAGAAATCAGGAAGCTACCTTACAGAATATTGATACTATCAATTGTTTTAAATCTGGGTTGCAAAACTCTAGTTCCTAAAGGCCACTAGCAGGTCAAGTTTCAACAAAGGTGAGTCAATTTGTGGAAATATAGATATCAGACTATCCACCCATTCTATATGCATATATGATAGCACACATATCCTCTACGTAAAGTTACCATAACACCCCAAGTACTGTCACCTTGTATGCACACTTACTGTAATACTCAGCATACACACTCATTCTACATGAACTAATCATGTTCATCTTTTGTATACACCTATACAATAGCCCACAACATACTCTACCCTTGTATGCACTAACCATAACAACTAACATGCCTTGTGCACACACACTTACCATTCTATGCAACATACTCTCCCATTTTACATATTATAACCTTAAAAAGGCAATTGTCCTGTTTTTATCTGCTCACATAGGAGTAAAAACCAAATTGGCTCCGGTGGATGTAACCCAAAAATTAAGCTTTTCGAAGTTTTATGCAACTTTTCGAAGTTGCATAAACAGCAGCAAGTGTCTAGATAGAAAACCCATACCTGGCAATTCATGGGGACTGCCATGTTAAACCCCTCATGAAGCTGAGCTACAAGACTTAAAATGGTCAGTTCTCCCACTAAACTGTCTGGGCTCACAATGTAGCCCCAGCTTTATAGCAGCCAACCAACTCATTCCATGTACACACTAACTAATACATCCAACATAACCTTTTACTAACAGCAACCTTAACACTCAACATGCTACCGCCCTTGTAAACATACTTACCATAACACTTGGTATGTTCACTAGTTGTAAAACCGCCATAATGCTCAATTAATCACCCTTTGTCTTCCCACTAATCAAAATATAAAGTTCAAATGCTCACCCCTTGTTTAAATAATACCAGAAGTGTTCACACCTTTGCATGTACCATAATACAAAAATACACAGTTCTGATACAGAAAACTCATACTCTAGATCTTCATACCTTCTGCACATGACAACTCAAATACTTAGACCTTTAACGCATAACACACCAACTACTCAAGCCTTGTACATATAACATCCCAAATACTCACACATTATATACATTACAATGTAAATACTCATCTCATACACACAGCATAACAACACAAGTGCTAACCCTATGTACACATTGTATAACACCTAACATACTCACCATTTGTACACATATATAAAACTCAACTTACATTCCCCATGTACACACATCTAATACCCAATATAATCACCGTTTTGGCACATAAATAAAACCCAACATGCCTACCTCTTTTACACATACACAACACTTAACATGCTCACCTTTGCACACATGCATAACACGCAAAATGCTCTACCCTTGTACACATCACATAGTACCCAACAAATTTACCGCTTGTACACATCCAAAATACCTAACATACTCATTCCTTGTACATATTCCATAGTACCCAAAATTATCACCCCTTGTACACATTCCATAGTATCCAACATGCTCACCCTTTGCACACATGCCATAGAACGCAGTACAACCCTTGTACACATACATAACATGCGAAGAGGGAGATTTTTCTAGTAATGATACCTATGCAGTCATAAATGCATACATTATCTGCAGAATCATACCAATATTCCCATACACCTATGATTTACATAGAATATACCAGCAATGGCATAGTGTATGATAATTTTCCCCAGAATTATTCATCTTATGTATCAATATAACATTTGAATCCCTAAAATGTGACAATGACTCTCCAAATATATTTGAAGCCTTGCGCTATTCCATGATACCTATTTTCAAGCAGATAAGAAGGCTTCTTAAAATATCATATGACATGGATATTTGTTTTGCATTGGAGATATTTTCTTAACTGCTTAATAAATGTAGTCGTCCTCAGGACCCCCTAACACAGCTTCTTCATAAGCAAAGGATGGTTTATCATAATACTTGTGGATATCTTTGAAAATTACTCATTTACTGACTGATCCATTTGTGACCAAGTGAGGATATTCTGAAAAACTGAATTGTTTGTGAACTATGATGACAACTTTAAGACTTTATGATACATTCCAAATTTCATCCCTTTGTATAGATTACCCCAAGTTCCTGAACCACGTAGGTCAAATAGAAGCTCAGTCACTTTCTTTGATTTAACTGTATTCAATATGGGATATCACCTATCAAAACCTGGCCAGTGTGCAGCACTTGAGAGTCAGGATTGCCTACTCATAGAATATATTGTGAGCACTTATGTTTAGGTCATTGTTTTCCTGATCTTTCATTCTCTTTAATTGTTTACTATACCTCTAAACAGGCCAGTGGCATTGTTCACAAATGCAAAGAAGAGCATCCGAGAATGAAGCATGCATGAGATAGGCATAAGGCTGTCCTTAACGTAAGAAAAGACCAAGGCCCAAAAAAGGTTTGAGGTTTTTACAGTAGGAAAATGGGCAGACTAAATGGGCCGAATGGTTCTTATCTGCCGTCAAATTCGATGTTTCTATGGAGGAGATTATTAGTATCTGAAATACATAAGGAGTGGACAGCTGCTTCTCTCTTGTATATAAGTTACAATGCTCTTAATAGGACTTTGGTAAGAAAAAAGGCTATTTAACTTTTAACCAGCATAGGCTGAATTATTGGTTTACTATGCTTTCATCATAAACCATGCATTCTACTTCTATGATGTGACCATATATTCTTCGATCAGTGGCCCCCAATGTCTGTTTTACTGAAGTATGTTGGATATTATCTATGTCCTTGAAGAGATTGGGTGCTGAGTGAACACAATTATTATCTTACTAAACACTGCTAAAACATGGTTTGTACCACGACTCACCTGGAGGGGGGGGGGGGTTATACACTAAGTTGTGATAAAGAGGTGATAAAGTGGAGATAAATTATCCTGTAAGAGCACTTCTGCAATTCCTATGCTATTCTATGGCACTTATTCACTTATTCTCCCACTTAACAGATCTTAGTGCATAGGCTGTATAGAATGACATATGAGCTGGAGAACTGATCTCACTGGGCAAGTCATCTCCTTATTGAGTCTTACTTATGGGAGGAAGATGACTTCTCCAGTGATATCACATCTCCAGTTCCTATTGTATCCTGTGCAGCCTATGCAATAAGATCTCTCCCACTTGAAAAATCTTAATACATGGGCTCCATAGAATAACATAGGAATTGGAGAAGTGATATCCCTGCTTTGTCACCCCTTTATCACATCTTACTGCATCTCTCCATGGAGTGCCTGCTTTCTTCTGTTTCATTCCTTTCTGAAACACAATAGACTAGTACAATTCTTCTTGTTATCATAGCTCTAGAAATATATGCTGTAGTCCCTTTGACAACACAAGGGAAAGTATGCCTGAAAAAGTATTTTAGAGGGATTCTTAAACAATAATAATTAGTACTACTAATACAACTACTACTACTAATAAAAATAATAATATATTTTATATTACAGTTATTACTGCTATGAATGGGTGTCCATGAAGAACAGCAGGCAGATATTTGTAATGCTTTGCATTTCCTTTTGCAGTTTGGTGTTTCAGACCAGACAACAGATAGTCTGAAGCTTGTCTCTGTAGCCAACTTGTCATTTGATGAGTTTACACTATAAGCATTGAGAACTGTGCAAAACTTTGACCTTTTCACTCCGACTGTCATAACAAATGGCATGATCATTTCATTTCCCTTCATCTCTCTTGCTGGAGAAGTACCAGAATATTTATATTGTCACTTCAAGCTTTTCTTTATCAGTCATCCCAGTCCCTGTCACCACGAATGAATGTTGAGGCAGATAAGAAGTGAATACTTTGTTTTCTCACCCTATGTAATTAACTGTTACAGAGCTGGACAAGTGCATCATTGGATCCACTTGATAAAGTGCCATGGTTTTATTATATAGCACACAGAGCACTACTAGTTAGGGGCCTGTTTATAAAGCAGAGGAGAAAGTAGGAGTTCAGAGATAATAATTCACTTTTATCTGCTTTGATCACTGTAAGGGGATAAGTTAATCAAGAACCAAGTTTTTTATTTTTTTAACAAACTTGATGAAATAACTATACTATACTAGTGTTATTGGGTTTTTTATGTGTTTTGTCATTTTTATGTAAGAGCCTATGATCTCTGGAACTTCTGTTTTGTCTCCCCCATCTAGCCATTGCCTACAGTGAGACTGTAGGCTTTCTTTTGTCAGTGTTATTAAGGGTCTTATGGGAGGAGGAGCATTGTGTAGTTTATCAGAAAATGACACCTTCTGCATTAGTCTTTGCAGTAAGAGGAGGAAGGAGGAGAAATTGTATAAATAAACTGAATAGAAAGATAGGAATTAGTAACAAAACTGACAAAACAACCCAAGTGGTTTGATTACTAATATTGTGCAGTCAGGGCTGGCGCCACCTATAGACAAGGCATGTGCAGGCCTAGGTTGCACATGTACTGGGGGCACAGAATGCTTCCCCCAGTAGTCTGGAGTCAGCGCATATGTACTGCCCATACTTAGTGAGCGGTGCAGGTCTGTGTCCTTGCGCATGCCCAGTTAGCTGTTTGGGGACAGTTTGGAGGGAGATGCAAAATGAGGCTGGCAAAAATCCTTGCACCAGCCCTGTGTGCAGTGTTATATTAAAGTTTAATACAATGGTCTTCTAATAAAGTTTCCTCTTTTAAAGGGATAGTAATACTTCGTTTTAACTTTATTTTATTTTGTAGGCATTAAAAAAACATGAAGAACGATATAAGTCTTATCTCTCAAACCTTTATGGTTTGACAGATATTCACAAGCAAAGTTTCCCCTCCCCGCCCTTTTTACCTAGTGTAAGCTATCTCTTCTCAGATGTGAAGATGTAAGACCAGACAGATAACAGCAGAGGACAATCTTTTTTATATGAAAACAATGAAAGCCCTGCCCCCCTTGACAAGCTTTTCAGGTTTTTCCCTTATCTTAATTGAAGATTGTCCCTCTGTGCAATCTACCTGGGCACCTCCCTTCTGCTTTGGCTGAGCAGTGTTACATCTGTAAAAGGGGCGGGAGGGGGACACTTTGTCATTGAATTACTCCTGAACTACAACTCTGACAGAACTGAAATAGCACTCTCCAAAGTCCAAATACTATGATGATTAATTAGAGCTGCTTTTATTATGAAACATTACTATCCCTTTAAGTCAAAAAGGACATCTATTCTTATAACAGCTCAAATTAATATGAAATCATTTTCAAAAGCTTCTACATTTTGCGTTAGTCTCTTTATAATTGTTTATGATTTATTTAGCTTTATTTATGAATGCTATGGTGTGTTTGTATGAAACTAGCAACATGGTGTTGCCCGTGTATGAAAGATTTTATGTATTTGTTTATGTGGATTGATACATGTGAATTTATTTATTTATTTAGAAAATGTTTTACCAGGAAGAGTACATTGAGATTTCTCTCGTTTTCAAGTATGTCCTGGATGGTTTTCAGTAGAGAGTTATATATTTATACAAATTGAGAATTATATTATGTATTACATAATATATATATACATACATATAGGTATAAATATACATACATATAAAATATTAAAATTATATACAGTTACTGTTTTTAGATATAAAGAAGCATTTACTTTTAAGTATTTTAGTCTGGGAGCAGATCTGACTTTTTCAGGCAGATTGTTCAAGGCCTTCTTCTTTCTTGTATTGTGGTATATGCATTGAATTGTTAGCAGTGGAGCGGAGGTTATAGGTAGTATGGAGAGCAGGGGTGAGCATACTGCTCAGGTAGTGTGGTAGTTTTCCAGAGAAGTGGTTGTGTACTAAGCAAGAAAGGTGAAGGACACGTCTAGATTTGAGTGTTAGCCAATTAAGTTCTTTAAGCATATCACAATGATGGGTAGTGTAATTACATTGGCAGATAAAGCGGCATAATGAATTTAGAGTGAATTTAGAAATTATAAGTATTTTGTTTTTGTTTTTTTTGTGTTAGTGAAGCTTTTGCATTGAGTAACTAAATTCATAATGGTCTTTGGGATCCCATTTTACTGCTGCCACCAGAGATATAGAGAGAGACAGACAGACAGACAGACAGAAAAAGACTACTGCAGATGAGGGTAGAGGGTGTCTTTACGTGATGCACAGTCAATCTTCAATGTTATCAGGAGGCTTTCCCATTCTTTGGTCAACTGTTTCAACTGAGGAGCTCTTCCTGAGATTGTGCAATGCATTACCTACCTCTCTGTCACTGAAAGGGTTAAACGTGCAGCACTCATAAGATAACACTTCAGCAGCTGGATGGGCAGACCCTTGCTGTCATTCATACTGAGGGATGGCTACCTGTGCTGAATGGCTTTATATGAAAATGAGCTGCATGGGGTTAGGTGTGGTGTAGCAGCATATAGTGTGAGACAAACACTCATTATTTTGGGAAACAATCCCTATCGTCTCAAAAGGAAAACACAGAGTATGGTGACCAATATGTGGGGATCGGGACAGGCAGCTGTAGCAGTCAATAATATATACATTGTGTAATAAAACAAGATATGCTGCTGAATAGGCCTCAGCGAGCAAGGGTTTATGGTGCGCTGGCTGGGGAGCTTAGCTAGCTGGTGGGGGCTGCTCTTGGATAGCCTTACTGCAGCCCAGGCTGAGTTAAAGGTGATGGAAGAGACAGGAATCAGGATAGTAAACCTACCAGCAGTATAGCTGTCTCTGTTGAAACACTGGGACAGGGAGGAACAGGACCCAGTAACAGCTAAGTTGAAGCTCGAGGGATCGCAAGAGTCGAACCTGACGAGTGATCAATGTAGTCGAACTCGAAGGGTAGTTGATGTAATCGAACACAACAAGGTGGTTGATAGGGTTGAAAATGACAAGGTGGTTGATGGAGCTGAACATGACAGAAAGGAGCAGAGGAACCCCCAGAGTCGAAGGAAGAATGGTCAACAAGCTGCTTCAGTAACAAGTGAGCAGAGACGGTACCACGGATGAGACAAAAGAGAAGTTGAACAAGTAGGGGTCAAAACCAGTCAGGAAAAGGCATTACACAAGGAGCAGGCAGAAGAAGAGTTGATGGGTCAAACACTGGAATCACAGGAAACACTGAATCAATACTGAACTAGGTTACAACAGGAATGCTTCGATCGTGCAATCAACACATGGTGTTGGCACTTGATAAAGTCTCAGCAAAGGTGTTAGAGAACAAGGAGGGGAACATGAACCAGGAGACAAATCGTATACCTGGCAAAAATGGCAGGAAAACCTGGAAAAGCATGGAATACCATGACATAGATAGATAGACATGTATTTGTAGTAGCCATAAAACACAACAACATATGGACAGCTTCTGAGGTGGAAAGGATATAGTGGAAGTGAGTGGTACAGAGGACACAGTGCATAGCTATCATGGGTAGACATCCCTAAGGAACTATTCCCCCAAGAAAAGGTTCTGCAGTGACTGAAGCTTTTTTGTTCTATGTTTTTAATGTCTGTTAATAAATACTACACTGTTCTGTCTTGCATTCAGTATTTTGTAGAATCTCAGTCCTCAGGCCCTTAGTATATCTTGACTATTTCAAGACATAGGGGAAACAGCCAAGGGTTTCACAGCATTACAGCCTGCTCTGATAAGCATTATACTGAGGTTGCAACCTCAATATAATGCTAATCACAGCTTGCTGTAATGTCAGGAGCCGCTCACAGCACACCGAAGCGTGAATGCGCTCCCTGGGGCAGCTGGGAGGGAGGTGGGAGGAGAATGACACAATGCTGGGAAGTCCTGAAACATGTGCCAAAGAAACACAGTGCTGCAGAATGCAGAAGTGCATGGCTTGCACATTAAAAATCTTAACAAGTACATAAAAATAAAAAATAAGAACCACGTTTCCTAATGCTGTTTAAATGTTTAAACAACTGGTCAAATGTTTTTATGAGGTGAAAGTTCCCTTCTAAGTGTGGAATACAGTGCTTGAGTTCTGGTCATGATAACTAAATGAACCTTGGATGCACAACATAAGTGACTTCTAGTTTCTTGAAGCCTTGTTGAGAAGGTGCAATTTTAATTGAGTTTTGATTACCTCAAGAGGTATTCAGTGGTACAGGCTGGGGGGTAAAGCATACCACGGATAAGGAGAAAAGAGGGAAAAGGGTGTGATAAGAGAAAGGGCTGTAGACAGAAAAGAAGCTCAGAGAAGGATGTTGTTAGCTGATCATAAGCGGTGGGATAGGGTAAAAAGGGAAATGTAGGAAGGGATTGAGGAGGATTGGAAATTTAGGAAGGGGTTGAGGAGAGAAGGGTCTTGAATGAGAGAAGCAGTATTTTATAAGATATCTGTGGGGATATGCACTAAAGTGTGATGAAGAGGTGATTACTTTTCCAGTGTTTTAATGGATGACGTCTTGTTCTTAGCTCAGCTTTTTGAGTAAATAATTCCTCTGAGACTTCTTACTATTGAACTTGAATATATTTGTATATGGTAATCCCATCACCACTCAGACATCTCTTTTCTAATGTAAACAAACCCAGTTTGGCTAGTCTCTCTTTATAACTCAGATCTTCCAATCCCTTTATTAGTTTTGTTGGACACCTCTGCATTTTTTCCAGTTCAATAATGTATTTTTTTTCAGAACTGGTGCCCAAAACTGTACTCCATATTCTAGATGAGGCCTTACCAAGGATTTATATAGAGGTAAATCCTGTGAATCTACACCTCTTTTTATGCAGGATAGTACCCTATTTGATCTTGCAGAAGCTGAGTGACTCTGCACACTGCTATGAAGTCTATTGTCTATCAGTAATCCTAAATCCTTCTCTAATGAGCATTTCCCAAGTTGTTTCCCATTTAGTTTAAATGTAGCATGTTTGTTTCTACATCCCAAATACATAACCTTCCACATCTACATTAAATGTCATCTTCCAGTTTTTGCCCATTCACTCAGTTTATTTAAATCCTTTTGCAGAGAAAAAACATCCTGCTCTGTATGTATTTCGTTACACAGCTTAGTGTCATCAGCAAAGATTGAGACCCTACTTTCAATTCCCACGTCTAGATCAATAATAAACAAATTAAAAAGCATTGAGCCCAGAACTGAACCCAGAGGCACCTTACTTACAACTTTAGGCCAGCTTGAAAAGGTTGCATTTACAACAATTGCCATCATTTAACCAGTTCTCAATCCATATACAGGTTTCACCTCCCAAACTGAAGCCTTTTAATTTGGGCAGTAAGCTGCTTTCTATCAAAGGCTTTTGCAAAATCCAAGCATACTACATCATCAGCAATTCCCTTGTCCAAATTACTACTTACACTTTCATAAAATGCAAGTAAATTAATCTGACATGATCTATTTATTCTTCATAAAACCATGCAGACTCCTACTAATAATATTGTTTGTCTTCACATAGTTCCTAATACTGTCAGTTAGTAACCCTTCTAATATCTTACCCACTATGGAAGTCAAGCTCATAGGTCTGTAATTCCCTGGTTTAGATCTTGCCCCTTTTTTTGAACAATGGCACTACATTAGCTATTAGCTTTCCTCCACTCACAGGGCACTATGCCTAATAAAAGTGAATCAATAAATATTAAGTTTAATGGTCTTACTATTACTGAACTAATGGCGCGATGAAAGAAACATGCGCAATTGCTATTTCCTGTGTGAAAACCACTAGGGAATAGGTTTGCGCATGATTTTGTTGAATTGCGCATGAAAAAAATCAAGATTAGCTAACAGCTGCACATATTTTTTTGTGGGAGTGGCCAGGATTAACGAATCTGTGCAAGTGGAATAGAGAATCCGCCTAATGCAGGAAGTGGTATTGCGAATTAATTTTATATGTCTGTGTAGTGTTGTCGTAAAAAGGATTTTTTTATGTGCAATTCAAGAAGCATTCTGTATTCAGCTTCCTGGATTAGAACATTCACAAAATCTGTCTGCGCACAAAAATGTCTTTAGCAGATGCGAACATTTCTTGTATCGTGCCACAAGTTCCTTAAGTACCCTTGGGTGTATACCATGAGGTCCAGGTTCTTTATTCACCATAACATTTTCCAGTCTCTTTGACCTCAGTAAGCCATGTACATGTTGGAGGAATGTTTTGGTTTTGTCTGTTTGCCCATAGCCTGTCATTGTTGCTCCTTTATATATACAGAAGCAGTAGTCACTGACTTGGGTCCCCAAGGTACACCATATTGTTTTAAGTATATTCCTAATTGAACACAAGTAGGTGAATCACAACAATTGAACCACTGATTACTAACCTGTGATTAAGTAGTTATATCCTAAACACTATGGGGGTTATGCACTAAGGCATGATAAAGTGGTGATGACATCTCCAGTAATATCACTTCTCCAATTTCTGTTATTCTATGGAGCCTATGCACTAAACATTTTCCAACTTTTGAGATCTTAGTGCATAGGCTCCATAAAATAATATTGGAATTGGAAAAGTGATATCACTGTGGAAGTCATCTCACTTTATCACCTCCTTATCACGCCTTATTGCATAACCCCCAATGTTTGGAAATACCGGTGTAAAAGAAAATAATATCTTCAAAACAGAGAAAAAGGGATGTTTTCACATAGTACATTTTTGGGCTTTGAGTGCCAGACTAATCTAACACATTAATTCATTTAACATTTTATTGCACTAAAAATAAATGTATGTGCTCTTGCAAATTATCTTTTTATTTTTTTATAGAACTACTTATCACTAGATCTGAGCTAAAATAGTTTATAATGTTAAAAAAAATTGTGGAATAATAGTGTAATTGGTTATTTATAGAAATGCTAACATGATATTTAGTATTAGACCTTCAGGAGCAATGCTTACATTGCCAACAATGACCTAAAACAATTGTCATCCCAAACAAGAGGAGCTGAGGTTTCTTCTCATAACAGATAACTGCAGAGAAAATAGAGTGAAACAAAAGGTATTTGAGAAGATGTGTGTATATATAGGATAATGTATGGCTTTTCTGAGTCATATAACAGCTCATCCAGTCATTTTTTTGAAATTATCATGTGATGTAGAGATCATTTTAACATTATATAATATTTTATGGACATTTGTATCACAAGTAATTTCCTACTGAGTAAAACAAAGATACTTTGCTATGAGATTTTTCATTGAAACATTTTTATAGCTCAAATGTTTTAAACGGATAGTAATGTTTCATAATAAAAGCAGCTGTAATTAATCATCATAGTATTTGGACTTTGGAGAGTGTTATTTCAATTCTGTTAGAGTTGTAGTTCAAGAGTAATTCAATGACAAAGTATCCCCCTCCCGCCCCTTTTACTGATGTAACACTGTTCAGCCAGATCAGAAGGGAGGTGCCCAGGTAGACTGCAGAGAGGGACAATCTTCAATTAAGATAAGGGAAAAACCTGAAAAACTTGTCAAGGGGGACAGGGTCTTCATTGTTCTCATAGGAAGAAGATTGTCCCCTTCTGTTATCTGTCTGGTGTTACAACCAGATTCCACATCTGAGAAGAGATGGCTTACACTAGGTAAAAGGGGCAAGAGGGGAAACTTATATATATATTATATTGGGCAGCCCACTGCTGCTGACTGAATGGGAAGCCCAAATGACCCCTGTGCCTTCTCATGCATGGTGCCTTTCTGGGTATGGTGTCCTGTGCAGTCACAAGGCTGGCCCTGATGGAGAGCTGGCTCAAGTTCTCAAACAGAGTGGTTTATAAAAATGTAAGTAGCTTTTGGATACAGCTAGGGCTGATAAGTGTGTGGTGTAATAACTTTTTAATGAAATATCTTCCAACAGTAGGAGTATCCTTGTTTTACTCATCAGGAAAAGCCCTCAGCCCTTTACTGAGCAGGAACTCCCCCCTTTCCCCCGCCATGAAGTGAAATAAGGAAGGATGGGGAACCAGGGAGGACTCCTCTCCATTTTGTGTGTTGTCACCTAAAGAAAGAGGGTAACTTGAGGGACACCCCACCCTTTTACTTTTAATGACACTCAGAGGATTAACAATATGGCACTTTTTTTAATCGAATACCCTGGAGTACATTGGAGAGAGGGGTGATATTGACATTGTGGATGACAAATGGGAGGAAGAGCAGTGGGGAATGGGAGTTAAAGATGGTCTAGGGGAAGTATTTTTAGCCCCAAATACCATAGCATAGGATGAAAATAAAATAATTTTTTCCCCCCTAAAAATATTTACTGTTCCTTTAACCTCCACAATCCTGAGAGGACCTTCATTGCACTGAAGAACAATAGGGTGAATGTGTCAATCCACCAGCACAGCTTTAGTTTAGTTTAATGCAAGTGGCTGCACTCCAAGGCATGCAGTAGAAGGTATGACTGTTGTCATGCATACTGGGGGACACACCCTGTCTTTGAAACTTTAATACCAGCAAGCGTCTTAAAATGGCATTGAGGTTCTTCCATGAAATATGTTGGATACATCTCTGGCACTCAAAGGGTTAATGCGTGGAGTTAACCAAGGCATACCCCAAAACAGCCATAGACTGCTCCACTGCCATCTCCTAGGGAGACACTTTGGTGTAAATAGCTTAGTAAATTGTCAATAGGCAGGCTTAGGGCTTGATCTAAAATTTTGGCTCATTAACCCTATAGTATTTGCAATGCATTGGAGATAGCTTTAGCTTCCAACGGGTTAAGTGCCAATTTGAAATCTCACCTAAAACTAATCCCCCCACCACCACCCCATGCAGTACAATACATTTTTGCAGCCCCCAATGCTGGAAAGGGTTAACAAGAAGTCTGTTCTACTTGGTAGCAGGCAGCTTCTATGGTGGGTGACTTTTACTATTTTTCTTGGCTCGCTATAAACCACGTCTGTAATTCTTCTCCTTCGGAATAACACAGCCTCTTGTGGTTTGGTGGAATACTTTTCTTCTTCGCTCTCGGGGGGGGGGGGGGGGGAGTTTCACAAATTACACTTTCCTGAAATGTTTTTTCATCTCATTCTTTTCATTTCTGTTGCTGTAAAGCAATGCTGTCAACCAGCTCCACCACATTCTGCTGCTGTAGCTACTGAGTTATAGAGAGCTAACCTTTCTACCTAAGGCTCATTCAGTGCAGCAGCCTCTTAGTGGAGCTACTGATTGAGTATTGTCTTTTTGGCCTGAACACATATATTAATTCATTGTGATCGATGTATTAAGAAAATGGAGCAATTCTGGAGCAAACCAAGGGAATCATAAGGAGTATATAAACATTGTGATGATATGTCATTTGATTTGTGACAACATTAATGTATTTGTTGAACTCCACTGTTCTACCTTAAAGGGATAGTAATGTTTCATTTTAACTTAATTTTATTTTGTAGGCATTAAAAAAACATGAAGAATGATACAAGTCTTATATCTCAAATGTTTATGGTTTAAGAGATATTCACAAGCAAAGTTTCCCCCTCCCGCCCCTTTTACCTAGTGTAAGCCATCTCTTCTCAGATGTGAATCTGGTTGTAAGACCAGACAGATAACAACAGCAGGGGACAATCTTCTTTATATGAAAAGAATGAAAGCCCTTCCCCCCTTAACATGCTTTTCAGGTTTTTCCCTTATCTTAATTGAAGATTGTCCCTCTCTGCAGTCTATAGACCAGACAGATAACAGCAGGGGACAATCTTCTTTGTATGAAAACAATGAAAGCCCTTCCCCCTTGACAAGTTTTTCAGCTTTTTCCCTTATCTTAATTGAAGATTGTCCCTCTCTGCAGTCTACCTGGGCACCTCCCTTCTGATCTGCCTGAATGGGGGTAGATACTTTGCTTGTGAATATCTCTTAAACCATAAAGGTTTGAGAGATAAGACTTATATCATTCTTCATGTTTTTTTAATGCCTACAAAATAAAATAAAGATACAATGAAGTATTACTATCCCTTTAAATAGTTTGTCTACCTTAAGTCCTGCCATGCGACCTGGAAGAGGATGTAGTTGCAGGACAGGAAGTAGTCAGTTGTAAGAAGCTATCTCAGAATAAAGACTCTCCTGGTTAACCTCCTTAATGATTTCTCAGTATCTTATGACAATATAACACAAACATTCCCTAAATTCTCATTGACTTAAAGGGACAGTAATACTTAAAAGGTAAAAAAAAATGTTTTAGGGTTTATCCCCCTGAGTAAAACAAGGGTACTCCCACTGTTGAAAGGTGTTTTATTCAAAATGTATTACAGCTCAAAGTTGAATTGTTTAGGTGCAATATCACAGTGGCATGAAATTGTACAGTGGCGCTGTTGTTACACTATCCTTTGGACAGCTTTGGTCCTGGGACCATAAATCTCCATAGGATGGTGTAGCAACAGCGCCACTGTACAATTTCAGATGAGAATTTGGGGAATGTTTGTGTTATATTGTCATAAGATACTGAGAAATCATTAAGGAGCTTAACCAGGAGAGTCTTTATTCTGAGCTAGCTTCTTACAACTGACTACTTCCTCAAAGACTCAAGTTTTTTAAATACATTCTTGTTGCTTCTCTTTTTTTAATTATTATTGAAAAGTTGAGCACCCATATTGGTGCATAATAATGTATTGAATGGAGGCCAAATCCAGGGCCATTTTTCTTCACATTTTGTGCCCATATTGCTGCACTGACTAAATTGGATTGGTATAGGTGCAGGTGGAGGGTAGTGCATTCTGCTATATGAATATTGGCAAATAGCAATAGATATGCAATAACATTTACTTTATCATATCCGCTCAGTTCTCAGATGCACCCCTTCATCCCTCCAATACTGTCCACTTTTGAAAGATGCATACTGCAGGACTTCATAAGAACTTTTTCAGGGGTAGAGAAGGGGTAGAATGTTCTTATTATGAAGGAAACACTAAAAGCTTAGGTAATGGGGTAGCTGCCAGTTTATTCAAAGCCGGAATAAGATAACACAACATTTCTGGAGGGGATCATCCTTCCCTTATCAGAAGAGAGGGTGATCCCCTCCTAAAATGTTATGTATTTTTCTCATGGAATTAATAATTCGGTACTTAGTCCTGCTACATTAGCCTTGAGTGTCTCCTTGATTATATGAAAATACTTTGGCATGAGAGTTGTCACACACTCGGGGAAGCATGTAGCACAAGCTGACCTCTCGATATGATGGTAAGCATTAGATTGTTCCCTCATCATATTCAAACATTTGGCTCTATATTTATTGTTGGACTAAAAATCCCATCATCATTATGTAGCATTTGGCTAACTAAGGATGATTGGAGTTATGGAGTTATAGTCCTACATGAGATGTCAAGACAAATGCTCTAAGGCTGCAATGGTTCTTATGCATCTTTTGTAAATTTATGGTATGCATGGGATGAAGGGGAAATTCTATTTCCATATGGCCACTGATCACCTAAGAAATTCTGACAACTCTTTAACATAATATTGTCAGGTAATCACTCCTTCTATAAGGTACTACGTACACAAATTACAAGCAAGGTTCAGGGCTAGTGAAGTTCTTTCAATCTTGAGGAAAACAAACTGGGTCAAATAACAGCAAATCTTCAGAGAACAGGCAACTGTGGCTAGGAAGCTTGTAGGACAGGTAGAATACATAGGAAGGAGGGAAGTATAAAAGGAGAGGCAACCAACAGAAAAAAGGGTGGACCAGAGGCTTGGCAGAAGATCCTCTACTATACCGCGAAGGGACCGTGACCCCCCATCCCTTTAGGTAGTGCCCTCTCAGCAATACGTCTTAGACAGAAAAACACAATGCAAAACTTATAGCAGAGCCAGAGAGTGAACATCCTAGGAGCGTTCTTTCAGACCATATCCCGTCCAGTCCACCAGGGAACCTTAAACCAGATAAAAATCCAAGATCTTTTAGACAACAATTTCGTGCAGACAGTGGCCAGGGGAAAGAAAGAAGAAGGAAAAGGTTTTTCTTCACAGAAGGTTTTAGGAGGGAAATTGGAAAGCAATTAGACACTCGTATAGAGGAAGGAAGATCAAGAAGACATGTCTACAGTAATCTGGGATTCAATGTGAACAGGCAAAAAAACAACTACAGAATTTAGTAGAAGGCTCTTTGTGCTGAAGATTTTTTGTGGAAAGCCAGACATCATCCCCAATATGAAAGTAGGGAGAAGGAGCACTCCGCTTGTCAGAAACCACTTTATCACAAACTGTGGATGATGTAATGGATGAGCACAACCTAGAACACATATCCTGCATACCTTCTGCTTGGGCATAACAACAGGCACTCAAGAATGATCCAACAAAGGCAAAGAAAAAGGATGATATCCCAGTTCCTCAAAGAAGGGGAGCACTGAAGAGTCTTCATGGTAATAATTAAAGACAAATTACATTTGTCTGCTCCTTATGTCCATTGGCCTAGGGATGATAGCCAAAGGCTGAAGAAGACCATCTGGTCTAACATGAGTTGATTTTGTTGCTTGCACAAGAAGTAATGGCTTGGATAAAGTCAGTAACATCATCCCTAAGAGAAGGCCCCCAAGGAACAAGTAGCATGGAGGAGGGAATTAAAACATCTGAGAAAATAACTTTTTCAGCCTCTTTAATTTTGACCAAGGCTGAAAATGATAAAACAGAAGTAATTTGATCAAGAGAGGCAGTTAGGTCAGAGGATACATTGGGAGAAGAGGGAAATTAAATGGAATCAAGTAAAAACAGTTCCAATTGGCTTATCTTGGATTCAGACCTTTAGCAGACTCCAGATACTCTAGGGTTTTATAGTCTGAATGGTAATGAGATTGGTAATGGGATTAGTAGACCCTCAAGAAGATAATGCCATTTTAAAGCACTAGCTTAATAGCCAGAGTTTCCCTCTTTTCCACATTAAAATGTTGCTCTGCTTTGGAAACGAAAGGACAGGATGTAGGAGATTGGTAACGGTGTCCCTTTGAGACAGGATGGCCCCAGCTCCTTCTTTGATGGCATCAACCTCAATAAAAATGGCATAGAGAGATCAGGATATCAAATAATTGGGCCCAAGGTGAGGGCAATCTTGAGCTTGTCAAAGGCAAGTTGAGCTTCTGAAGACACATTCCTTGCATTAGCCCCTTTCTTGGTTAGGATGGTTATAGGTAGCCTGGTCTACAGCTCAGATAATTAGGAAACATTAAGCTAGACTGTGAATCTCACAAAAGAGAAGATGGGTAGTGATGTCCGAGGTTAAGGCTGAGTAGTTGAGTTGACCCTTTGATGTGCCTTTTCTGCAGCTGAAAGCAGGAGTTTACGGTTGTTGACCACAAACCAGACTGTCCAAACCCCAGTAAAGCCAGAGATGGACCATGATGAGCACACTGAGGGGTTGATATCAATGGGTTTACAGACTGCCACGGGGACAGATGTTTTGTCACAATTCGTAATTTGGGTATGGCCAGCACAGCTGGTGTGCCTCTCAAAATTTGGAGCTCTAGGCAGTTGCTTACTGTGCCTACTAGGAAAATCAGGCCCTGCACCATAAGGAAAAATAAACTTTGCTGTTCATTTAAATTCTTTTAACCCCCCCCCCCCCGAATGCTAGAAAAGTCTCCAATGTATTGCAAAACCTAACTGCACTCTGTCATAGAAAAAAATAATAATAATTATATATATACACTAAACCCTATTGTACAACACTGGTATACAGTAAGACCCGATTTATACACCCTGCCATAGTACAGACACAATAGAAAAGTACAACTGGATAATAGATCTGTGGTTGGATTTGTGTGGCACCTTTTTCCACCACTGGGATTACCTTTGTGGACAGATGGCACTCAGTTGGCTGAGTGATATATTTAATCAGAGGTCCAAGTACTTCATTATTACTCACTCAGTCACACAACTTTTCATTTCATTGAAAATAAATAGCTTGGAATTGCAGGATGTTTGAAGTTTAACAAAATAATGAGACTAATGTAAACTAATTGTAACAGAAAACATGTAATACCATAAGTGTTCCAGTTCAAAACAGAGATATATTTTTCATCCATGATGTCACAAGTCCAGATGCGAAATCAAAGACACTCCACAACTGCAAATTGCTAAGAGGACACTAGGTGAAACAAGCAGTTAGCAATACCATAGTAACTTAGTAACATAGTTGATGAGGCTGGAAAATGCCATGTGTCCATGAAGTTTAGCCCATGCCATATCACCCTTGCTGAGCCAGAGGAAGGCAAAAAAACCCAAAACATTGAAGTCATTTCCAATTAATCACCACGTGGGCAAAAAATTCCTTCCTGACTCTAAATGGCAGTCAGCTTTAATAATTATATACCATAGTCTGGCACGGAGGTAGTGAATTAGGATTCTATACAAAAATGCAACATAGTCTTAAAGTAACTGTAATTTCCCATAAAAAATATTTCTTGTTTTGTAGAGTTTAAAAAAATAAATAATGTGGCAAAAATCATCTCTCTCAAACCCTTATGGTTTGAGAGATATTTGCATATAAAGTTCCCCCTCTTCTGATGTCAGCTGTAACGCTGACAGCAGGAGATTCGAGGCGGCCGACTAGAGGAGGCTCTTCAGCAGAGCCGAAATAGGGTGTTTTAAAAAGAACTACTTAATTGGAACTGTCTACAAAGTGTGCTTGCAAACCAGGCACACATTTTTTAGACCTTTCCAATTAAGTAATTATTTTGCAATATAGCTATTTCAGCTCTGCTGCTGAGCCACCAGCTGGTCCCAGGACCGGGATCTCCTGCTGTCAGCAGAGCGCTGATGTCAGTAGAAGGGGAGGGAGAGGGGAACTTTAGATGTGAATATCTCTCAAACTGTAAAGGTTTGAGAGATAGGATTTGTGCTACATAATTTATTTTTTTAAACTGTACAAAACAATATTTATTTTCCAGGACATTAGTGTCCCTTAAATATTCAGATTGATCACAGCAAAATGATGATCCACTAGCAGTACAAATGATATATAAAGTTTAATATAATCGTGTGTCATGCATCCATGTACACGATAAGTAAAACACAATGGAATAAACAAATAATAAAAAATGAAAATAAAAATATATATAAAATTGCCTGGATTGTTAATGTGACCTCAAGTCCACCAATCAGGACAAGATGCCTCCAAAGTGTCCTTAACTACTATAAAATTACACCAGTATTCAGAATGAATTTTGTTGTGGTCTAAATTAGTGAAATATTAAATAACAAACAAATGGGCTCAAGTACTCCAAAGGGCTCTACCACCATATAACATTGGCTGCAAGCTCAAATGAATGGCTGGGCCCAACACACAATCAAAACAAGAACAGATCAAACTGCACTAACCTATATCCCCTCTATCCCTATCTAATATACCAGTATATATATAGAAAACTGAAAAAATATGTATGAAAAAATATCTATACTCCTCAGTATAATTGGTAGGAGTCCCAAACACCTGTGTGTGAATATAACAACTTGATTAATGCCAATTCTCTGTCGTTTATCCTGAATATGAAATAGTTATGTGTGACTGGATCAGAGGTGTAACTAGAAGTCACTGGAACATGGTGCAAAAATTGCCAGGCCCCCCCCCACCACATTGCCCACAATGTCCACCTCTCCACACTGCCCCAAATGTCCACCTCTCCACATTGCCCCAACTCTCCACATTGCCCCCCAATGTCCACCTCTCCACATTGCCCCCAATGTCAACTTCTCCACATTGCCCCCCAATGTCCACCTCTCCACACTGCCCCCAATGTCCACCTCTCCACATTGCCCCCACATCTCCACATTGCCACCATTGACCATCTCCTGCTGTGTGGCAGGACAGGTCTGTGCATCCTTCAGCACAGACCTCTATTAAGAGCTGGAGCTCCTGCTCAGTCCTTTCTCCAGTAATGCAGAGTGCTGGGAAATGTCATCTCCCAGTGCTCTGCATTACTAGAGTGTTCTGATGAGGGAGAACTCTTTTGTTAAAGTGGAACTACCACCTTTAAACAACTTTAGCTTCAATAACTCCCCATCTGGCGACTAGCTGCTAAGTAGCGCTAGTCGCCAGAATTATTACCTTGTTTAATAGATTTATAAATTCTTCCGGGGCTGGCAGGCAAGACAGATCGCAGTTATCTTGCCATAGTAACGTCCGAACACCTGCTCTGTCAGTCCCAGCTGGCTCTAGGAGGCGTTGCTAGGAGCCGTTCAGCTCTGGAAGGGACTGACAGAGCAGGCGCTCGGACATCATTATGGCAAGATGTCTGCGATCCGTCCTGCCTGTCAGCACCAGAAGAATTAATAAATCTATTAAACAAGGTAATAATTCTGGCGACTAGCGCTACTAAGCAGCTGGTCGCCAGATAGGAAGTTATTGAAGCTAAAGTTGTTTAAAGGTGGTAGTTCCGTTTTAAAGGTCCGTGGTGCCAGGAGAGGGGTGGCCAGGCCCCTGGAGTGACAGGCCCGGTTGCAGGTTCTACCCCTATAGTTACACCACTGAACTGGATAGCAAACAACAATCACCACTTCGGTTAGTCACATGGATAATGTGTCTTGAGTTCCATTATTACTGCAATAAGCCTACATGATCCTTGTATTCTGTTAGTCACATTGATGCTACTGTGTATCCTGGATAAAGGAAGGAGAGTTTACATAGACTGTGAACATGAACAATATGTGTTCTGACCCACCAAAGTGGTGATTGTTGTTATCCATCCAGTCACACATATACCATTACGTATTCCCAATAAATGACAGAGAATTTATATATAATGAATGATATTTCATATATTTTTGTTCACACACACATATATATTTCCTCTGTGTCCAATCGATGGCATACTGTGGGTAATAGACTCCGCTGCCCAGCTGGTAGGACCCAATCAAATTCTATAAATTTTCTGATTCACCTCCCTTCTGTACTTATTTTGGTCTTACCTAGCTGGGGCATGGAGGCTTTTGCCTCCTTCTAATAATCCCTCAACATACCTTTTATTATGTTGCCTTGCCAGTGTAGCCTGCCTCACCGTGGGTTACATTGATTTTGCACCAAAGTTGCTTCATCATCTCTGGGAGATATTCCCCAGAGGAAAACCCTGTGGCTCAGGTTATGAGGGACGCTGGTTTCTGCCCGCTGCCATACCAGCCCCCTCTGCTGTCATCCGCATCCAGAACGCTGTCCCTGAATGCGCACGCGCCTTCAGGACAGCTTAAACTAAAGGAACCAGAAGTAGCATGTCTTGCGTTCCAGCAGTGGGACTCACGCCGGAGAAGCATGTTCCAGTTTCCCCAGAGCACCTATAACACAGCGGATGGCTTCTGGAGCCTCAGGTATGTTAAATTCATGTATCTATATTCTGTATGTCTGTTATATAGCAGTAACGCTAGAACTACATGTGTTAGCTCAGTGCCTGTGCTTATTTAGCTCTCTTTAGCTTCTTTTGGCTGTAATCATGTCTGCCTCAAAGGAGCCCAAGGCTGACAAACCCAAGACAACTGACCCTCCTAAAGAGGATAAATCAGTTCCCAAACTGAAGACTTTTGCAGGCTGTGATCAGAAATTAGCTATCTCTGATCCAGCTAAATTATGTGCTGCCTGCTTGAAGTTAGCTGCAGGAAGTGAAGTACCTGTACAAATTCAGGATTTCCTCTCATGGATGAGACCATCAATGCAGGAAACTTTCCCTTCCATGCAGGAAGCAGTAAAGAAGAGACCCAGAGCCGTGGACCCTGATGAAGGGCCTTCCAGGAGACCTGAGAATGATGAGGATAGCTTTATCCAAATTGACTCTGACGCATAATTAGCTGAGGAAGGTGAAATCACTGAAGAAACTGGGAGCTTCAGTTTGGAGAAAATTGATGGCCTCATCAAGGCCATGAGGAAGTCACTGGTGCTATCAAAAGTCCAAAAAGAGTTGACTATTATGGATGCAACATTTGTAGGCTACAAAAAGACAAGCCCTCAATTCTCAGTGCATAGCTCTATACAAGAGATCATACAGTCTGACTGAAAATAGTCTGAAAAGAGAAGGCAGTATCCAGGAGATTTCAAAGGATGTATCCATTTGCTGATGAAAAAACATCCGTTTAGTATACCGCTCCTAAAGTTGACGCAGCTATTGCTCAGACTTCACATAGAACCGCCATTCCCCTGGAAGATGGATCCACCCTTCGGGACCCTAAGGAGAAGAGGGCTGATAGTGTCCCAAAAAAGAAGTTCACTACCATAGGCCAGGATCTGGAGACAGCCACAGCTATGGCTTCTATGTTTCGGACCCTGCGTATCTGTCTGAACGAATTGGAAGAGAAGATAAAATCTTCAGTATCCAGATCACGAATACTCAAAGACCTATCTATCTTTAACAATGCCATCAACTACTCCTGTGACACTTCCTTGGACAATATACATCTCCTGGCAAAAACCTCTTGTCTGTCAAGGCATGAAGAGCCTCATGGGTCAAGGAGTGGGATGCAGACTAGTGTTGAGCGAGCGTGCTCGGCCGATGCTCGGATCGGCTCGAGCATCGCTCTGCTCGGCACATGGCGGTACTCGTCGAGTACCGCCATGTGCTCGCCCGCCATGTTCGGGTGGCGGGGATCTGTGCCGGAAGAGGCACAGATCTGAAGACGCTCCACTGGACCACCAGGGACTGGAGGTACGGGGGCATTGCGGAGATGAAGGGGGCATTGCGGAGATGAAGGGGGACATTGTGGAAGAGGGGCATAGACTCTATGCCCCTCTTCCACAATGTCCCCCTTCATCTCCGCTATGCCCCTCTTCCACAATGTGCCCCTTCATCTCCGCTATGCCCCTCTTCCACAATGTGCCCCTTCATCTCCGCTATGCCCCTCTTCCACAATGTCCCCCTTCATCTCCTCTATGCCATAGAGGAGATGAAGGGGGACATTGTGGAAGAGGGGCATAGCGGAGATGAAGGGGGACATTGTGGAAGAGGGGCATAGCGGAGATGAAGGGGGACATTGTGGAAGAGGGGCATAGCGGAGATGAAGGGGGACATTGCGGAGATGAAGGGGGACATTGCGGAGATGAAGGGGGCATTCAGAGATGAAGGGGGCATAGCGGAGATGAAGGGGGGGCATTGACCAGGCACCCTCCCCTCATCAGAGCAGGGGGTGCCTGGTGTAATGCTCGTGTCGCCCCATTCATTTGAATGGGGCTCGGGTGCTCGGCCGAGCACTCGAGCCTCAGGGGGTGCTCGGTCAGAGCACCCGAGCATCGGGGTGCTCGCTCAACACTAATGCAGACCCTTCATCAAAAAACAGATTAGTGTCCCTTCCATTCACAGGGCTTAAATTATTTGGGGATCAGTTGGAAGACATAATAAAAAGATCATCAGAAGGTAAGAGCTCCTTTCTGTCACAGGAAAAGAGAGCTAGAAGATCACCTGCCAGGGGAAAATGCAGAAAACAGTCCTTTTGGGAGGCTAGGAGCTACAAACCAGGTAAAGGATATGAGCAGCGGCAAAGTGGCCCTCAGCAGCCCCAGAGATCTGAAAATCTGAGAGATTTCCAGAAAAGGGCCGATTTCAACAATGAAGCCCGTGTCTCCCCTTCTGTTCCTCCAGTTGGGGGCAGGCTGGAGGACTTCCATCACACCTTGGAGCAAATGAATCAGGACAAGTGGGTGATGGATATAATTTAGAAGAGATGCGCATTGGAGCTGCAAACTGCCCCAGTACCTTACCGATTCAAATCATCAATCCCCAGACAGAAGACAAGAATTCATCAGTTGAAACAGCCATTCAAGGCTTACTTTACAGCAGAGTAATAGAAGTTGTGCCAACATAAGAGAGGTTCAAGGACTTCTACTCAACCCTTTTTTCAGTTTTAAAGTCTACTGGGGATCTGCGCCTCATTTTAGACCTCAAGGATCTGAATATCTACCTGAAGACTCGCCATTTCAAGATGGAGACAGTAGCATTGACCTTAAAAACAGTTCAACCTCAGTCATTCCTCACGAGGATAGATTTAAAGGATGCTAATTATGTCTTGATCAGGAAAGAACACCGGAAATATCCGAGGTTTCACATCTTTGGCCAACACTTCCAATATCGAGCCCTATAATTTGGGCTGGCTTCTGCTCCTCGAGTCTTCACAAAGCTCATGGTGGTTCCGATGGCAGAATTGAGACAACGTTATCAAGTCAGAGTCATCCAATATCTAGAAAATCTACTTATAATAGACTCGTCATTCCAGAAAGCATGGTCCAGCATAAAGCACTGTTTAAATCTTTTAAATCAATTGGGGTAGATAATCAACTGGGAGAAAAGTTCACTAACTCCATTTCAGAATCTGATTTTCCTAGGGATCCACTTCAATACAAGTCAAAACAGAGTTACATTGTCCAGGGACAGACAACACAGGATTTTCAACAAAGTAAAGAGATTTCTCCAAGAGACACCCCACACAGTTTCTCCAAACTGTTGGGACATCTCTCTTCAACATTTCAAATCATCTCCTGGGCCAGAGTCCATGCATGCAGAACTCAAGAAAACTACTTACTCTACCTCAAGAGGAATCCATCAAACCTGTTTCAGAAAATCTCACTAATGTCGATATCCAGGAGGGAATTGTCCTGGTGGATTCAGCCTCATCATCTAGCAGAACAACAAATCCTGTTCACAGATGCCAGCAGTTTAGGCTGGGGCAGTATATAGCGTCTGAAAACCGTACAGGGAACTTGGACAAGCAAGGAGTCTCCCCTTCATATCAACATGCTATAACCTCTGGCAGTATGGAAATCCCTAAAATATTTCAGTCAGGAACTACTAAACTCTGCAGTCCTGATCCGTTCAGACAACACCTCGGCAGTTCAATACCTGTTGAATGAGGGAGGACCCAGAAGCCCAAGGTTAAACAACCTGCACTAAAGATCCTATTCTGGCTGGAAAAATCTCTTATCACTAACAGCAACATTTCTTTCAGGCCAGCTCCACACTCAAGCGAACTTCTTAAGTCGCAAAAAGATAGACCAGGGAGAATGGAGCCTAAACAAAGAGGTTTTTCAGTCTATAATTGCACAACTGGGACAACCAGTGATAGATCTGATGGCCACAGTTCAGAAGAGAAAATGTCCAGCTTACCTCTCCAGATGGCACGAGCCGCAAAGCCTTGGCCAGGATGCCCTTCACCTGCCATGGAATTATCCACTAGCTTGCCTTTTTCCTCCTCTACCTCTAATATCAGCAGTGGTAAGAAAGATAAGAAAACACAGGGCAGAGGTCATCCTCATAGCCCCAAACTGGCCAAGAAAACCATGGTATACGGACCTCAAACAGATGTCTTGCAGACCTCCCATTCAGCTTCCAGACAGACCGGACCTGCACAGGGCTCTTTAGTTGATCCTCAACAGGAACTTTTCCAGCTCAAGGCCTGGAGGCTGAGCAGCAGCCTCTAATGCTTCAGGGGGTCTCTGAAGCAGTGATCAAAACAATTTTACAGGGCAGACGACCAACCATGACAAAATAATATTATCGGGCTTGGTCCATCTTCCATAAATGGTGTCAAGAGCAGAACCTGGACTGAACAGACATATCTGCTCCCAAGATTCTGGATTTTCTGCAGGCAGGGATATCTAACCTCCATTTCCAAAATCAAGCATACAATTCGTGAAACTTTTTCCCCTTGGAATCTCAGCCTAGTGCTCCAGCAGCTGGCCTCGCATCCCTATTTTGAGCTTTTAGAAATCGTTTCTTTAAAACACCTTACTATCAAGACGGTCTTCTCACAGCAATCACGTCTGCAAGACGGGTAGAGGAGATATAGGCACTCCTGAGAATTCCACCCTTCCTGGTTTTTCACCAGGACAAAGTGGTCCTACGTCCCAAGTCCTCATTTTGATCTAAGGTAGTATCAGAATTCCACCTTTAACCAGGATATTGTCCTTTCTTCCTTCTGTCCTAACCCTCAACACGACTTAGAGAAGAAGTTGCATAATTTGGATCTTATTAGATGCCTTAAGATATATCTCAACAGAACCCATCTTCTGCTTAAGTCTGACACTTTTGTGGAAAATTCAAAGGAACAGCGGCATCAAAACCATCCATTTCCCACTGGATCAGGGACTGTATTAGGTTTGCGTATGAATCAGTGTTCAGCTTCCTCCTCGGGGCATCAAGACCCTATATCATGGGCTCAGAAGGCAGCTGCATCCCCGCAGGAGATTTGTAAGGCTGACACCTGGTCGTCACTCTCCACGTTCATAAAAAACTACAGACTAGACGTTCAAGCATCTGAAGATACCAAATTCAGCAGGAAGGTGCTTGAAACAGCCATTCCTGTCTAATCGCCATCTATGCCCCTCCCTTACTCTGGAGTACTGCTATGGTAAGTCCCACAGTATGCAGTGGATTGGACACAGAGAAAAAGGTGAAATTTACTCACCGATATTTATTTTTCCTCTGTGTCCTTCCACGGCAACCCTTCCTTCTGGTTATATTGGTATTGGTATCTGTTCCATGCTTGCTACCTCTAATTCAGACAAGTGCATTGTATTATACTTGTGTCTTTTTTATATTGCAAACTCTAACCTCTCCTATCTTTCAGCTTGGACAACTGTATAACTGCAGGAGGGAGGTGAATCAGAAAATTTATACAATTTGATTTGGTCCTACCAGCTGGAGGGCGGAGCCTATTACCCACAGTATGCCATGGAAGGACACAGAGGAAAAACAAATATAGGTGAGTAAATTTCACCTTTTTTTTATGCATATTTTTCAGTTTTCTATACATACCGGTATATTAGAAAGGTTAATTTAGTTTGATGTATTCTTGTTTTGAGTATTGTGTGTTGGGCCCAGGCATTCATTTGAGTTTGCTGCCAATGTTATATGGCGGTAGAGCCCTTTGGAGTGCTTGAACCCAGTACATTTGTTTGTTATTTTATATTTCACTAATTTAGACCAGGACATAAGTCATTCTAAATACTGGTGTCCTTTTATAGTATTATAAGGACACTTTGGAGGTATCCTGATTGGTGGACTTCAGGCTACATTAACAATATTGTTATTTTTTTCTTATATTTGTTTATTCCATTGTGTTTTACTTATAGTATACATTGACACATGACACAAGATTATATTAAACTTTATACATAATTTGTATTGCTAGCGGGTCATCATTTTGTTGTGATCATTTCACATATTAAAGGGATAGTAATACTTCATTTTAACTTTATTTTATTTTGTAGGCATTAAAAAAACATGAAGAATGATATAAGTCTTATCTCTGAAACCTTTATGGTTTAAGAGATATTCACAAACAAAGTATCCCCCCCTGTTCAACCAGATCAGAAGGGAGATGCCCAGGTAGACTGCAGAGAGGGACAATCTTCAATTAAGATAATGGAAAAAGCTGAAAAACTTGTCAAGGGGGGAAGGGCTTTCATTGTTTTAATACAAAGAAAATTGTCCCCTTCTGTTATCTGTACTGCCATACAACCAGACTGACATCTGAGAAGAGATGTCTTACACTAGGTAAAAGGGGCGGGGAGGGGAACTTTGCTTGTGAATATCTCATAAACCATAAAGGTTTGCGAGATAAGACTTATATTATTCTTCATGTTTTTTTAATGCCTACAAAATAAAATAAAGTTAAAACGAAGTATTACTATCCCTTTAAGACTGTATGTTGCATTTTTGTATAGAATCTGAATTCACTGCCACAGCGCCAGACTATGGTATATAATTCTTAAAGCTGGCTTCAAAGCAGGATGCTGATCCAGATAAATATCTGACTAACATTTGGAGTCAAAAAGGATTTTTTTTTTTTTGCCCACATGGTGCTTATTTGGAAATGGCTTCAATGTTTTTTTTTTAATGTTTTTTTTTGCTTTCCTCTGGATCAGCAGGGGTGATATGGCATGGGCAAACTTCATGGACCCATGCCTTTTTTTTCAGTCTACTTGTTTCACCTAATGTCCTTTTAGTCATTTGCTTTGTGGAGTGTCTTTGATTTCTCATCTGGGCTTGTGACATCATGGATGAAAAATACATCTCTGTTTTGAACTGGAACACTTATGGTATTACATGTTCTCTGTTACAATTAGTTTACATTAGTCTCATTATTTTGTTAAACTTGAAACATCCTGCAATTCCAAGTTATTTATTTTCAATGGAATTAAAAGTGATGTGTCTGAGTGAGTAATAATGAAGGACTTGGACCACTGATTAAATATATCACTCAGCTAACTGAGTGCCATCTATCCACAAAGGAAATCCCATTGGTGGAAAAAGGTGCCACACAAATCCAACCACTGATCTACCATCCAGCTGTGCTTTTCTATTGTGTCTGTACTATGGCAGGGTTTGGTATGTATTTTTTTACAATAGAGTACAATTAGGTTTTGCAATGCATTGGAGGCTTCTCTAGCATTCAGGGGTTAAAAGGGTTTAAATGAACAGCAATGTTTATTTTTCTTTATGGCGCAGTCGCCAGGGCCTGATTTCCCAATGGGCACAGTAGGCTACTACCTAAAGCTCCCAGTTTTGAGAGGTGCATTGGCTGTGCTGGCCACAAACACACATTTTGAATTGTGAATTTGGCCAGAGCAATCTAAATTACCTTGTACAGACTATTATTTAATCCTTTACTGCTAGGGATATATCCAGAGTATTGTGGATCAATGCATTGGAGATCTCACTAACAAGCAAGGGGTTAAGCCTTTTCTTTTTTTTTTTCTTTTTTTCCCTTTTTCTCTGTGGGGCCATGGGCTAAGCTAAGGGAGCCTAGAATGCCTTACCTAGTGTTCCCCTGGATGTAAATCCAGCCCTGGAAACTGGCTTTCCCCACTTTTGCTTCCATTTCACATTGCCCTGTACTACATATAATTTTGGAACAAAACCTTTCCCGGTAGTGGAAAAACCCATGTTTTAATCAGCAGGAAAAAGATAACCATATGTTATTTCACAATAAAGGTTTACTACTCCTTTCATTTGCTGCTACAATTGCAGATCATGCTCTAAGGCACAGACTAAATATTCATCTCACAGATGAAATTCAGCAACTATCTTCCCGTTCACATAACCATTCCAGGATATCTAAAGCAGAAACACAACTTAGGCTAAATTTAAAATAAGGATTAATTTGTTTTAGCCTGGTGGTGAGATGCATTTCACTAGTCTAGATCAGAGGTTCTCAACCCGTGCCCTCAGTGGCTATTAACAGGCCAGGATTTGAGAATTTCCTTTTAAGAGCACAGGTGAGTTAATCAATATGACTGAACCTCTGATCAACACACTTGTGTTCTAGCAGGGAAATTCCTTAGTCCTGGCCTGTTAGTGGCCACTGAGGGCACGGGTTGAGAACCTCTGGTCTAAATTTAAAGTCTAATGCTTAACTATTGTAACACTGTACATTAATAAATAAAACTGTACTTAAACATGACCAGTGACAGGCTGGTCATTATGGAAAGAGAGCAACTGGCAGATGTAACCTGTATCCACTGAATCACCATGAAAGGTCAATCACTCAGCAGAGAAGCCCTATATATTTTAAAGCCTGTGGCCACTGCTGAACCACTTTAGACGTAGAGTTTATTATTGTTGTGTTTATAGACATGTCTCATATAATGGGGGGTACTTAAAATATCACAATGGAGATTGATAGCTTGGTTCGGAAGCAGTTAAAAAATGTAGTTTCACCAGTCACTTTCATTGTTTATCTTGTCTTTGCAGAAGGAACCAGTGAGCTAACTATATCTTAAAGTGGAACTAATTCTTTATAGTGATTTGGGTGATTTTGATGCAGCATTGGAACCATGTGAAAATTGCATGTAAATAGGATTATAACATTTTTAATTATTAATTCCTTCTAAAAAGTTATTTATAATTAACTAGTGATTACTCAAATAATCAAATAACATTTAAGATTTCAAATTCTGTTATTTTAGTTTCTGAAATGTGTCATTGACAATCTTTGCATGCTGTGCTCTCCATTGTACAGTGATTTTGATTATGCTGATGCTTAAAACGTAACAAATAATTTCAGAGAATAAAACGCCTTCCTATTTTTTAAAATGCACAGTAGCTAAATTTAAAATATAAATACCTAATTCTTAGTGCATATGGCGATGTGTGTCTACATGACCAAGACAATGTGCTCCCCATGTATCTCCAGACGCACATTGCCACAGCATCGAACCTTAGTGCATCTCCCACAATGTGTGGTAAAACTAGCCCAGCACAAAAACTATTTAGCATAAAGTGCTACATTGTGTCAAAAGTAAATAAAGGTTAATTTCTCAGAAACTATGTTCATTACAAATAAATAGAAAAATACATATACACTTTTTTAATTCTCTTTAAATTCAGTATCTTAATGTGACAGGTCCACTTTAAGGTATGTGGTGCTATGACAGGAATAATGTCTCTAATACTGCTGATATATTAAGAAAAGCATTTTTAGACATGGGACGCATTGTCCCTTTAAATTTTTTCCTTACGGTCACATCTTTGCCACATTACCGTTTAGTGGTTCAGATCAGACAGGATACATGAGCAGGCGGATGCAGCATGGAGTGTGAAAGGAAAGAAATAAAATCATTATATAAAGCTAACTTCAGAGTCTTCTCCACTCAGCTTGGCAATACTTTCAATTCTGCCATTATTTATTATGTTATCTTCATGAAAGGACAGTGATCCTATATGAATCTCTGAGAAAATGAATTCATTCTTTGAAGAAGTAGAGTACAGTATGTGGTGGGATGATAGAAATAATACATCCTGTATGTGAGCAATCCTGCTTAGTTTGTATATTCATGCAGACCATTTAGGTGATTGATCATCTTCTAAACCATCCGTCATTCTAACTCATTAGCTGTCCCATGAAGTCATTATTCCCAAAAAACATGAGTGAACACATTCAGACATTCCACTCAGCCAATAGCACCTTAACGATCGTCTGGAACAAACCTTCAGAACTTTGGGTAATTTGCAGAATTTCTGTTCAATTTGTTTCAAAGCCAGAAATATCATATGTTGATGAGAACAGTACATTAGCTAGTTTAATTATACCTTGCCATGTGTTTATTGGGATAGGGAAAATTGTGAATATCCATCATTCAGATAGCCTTCATCACAGGATCATAATCTTAATTTTTAATTAATAGGTGATTGTTCTTTTTTTAACATTTAGTTTGTAGATGACTTCATATTCTACATATTTCTGCAGAGGTTGAAGGGTAGGATTTTTTGACTGGAGGGAAATGATTCTTACTGGTAGCAATGACACTTCAACTCTCTCTCTCTCTCTCTACATATGTATGTGTATATATACAGGAAAAAAATCTAAAACAGATCAGTATTTGGAGTGGCCACCCTTTGCCTTCAAAACAGCATCAATTCTTCTAGGTAACTTGCACAAGGTCAGGTATTTTGTAAGCATATAGTATGATTAAACAATTATACCAAACAGGTGCTAATGATCATCAATTTAATACGAAGGTTGAAACACAATCATTAACTAAAGCAGGAACAGCTGTGTAGGAGGAATAAAACTGCGAGAGGAACAACTAAACTTGGATACACAGGTGAGATTGCTGAAGACAGTTTAATGTAAAAAGTCTTACACATGGCAAGACTGAGCACAGCAAAAAGACACAATGTATTTATAATGCATCAGCAAGGTGTCTCCCAGACAGAAATTTCAAGGCAGACAGGGGTTTCCAGATGTGCTGTCCACGGACCTTTGAAGAAGCACAAAGAAACATTGAGGACTGTAGACGCAGTGGTTGGCCAAGGAAACTTAGTGCAGCAGATGAAAGACACATCATGCTTACTTCCCTTTGTGATCAGAATGTACATCACTGCCATCACAAAACAGTGGGACCCTGGTACACCCATATACTGTCCAGAGAAGTCTGGTCAGAAGTGGTCTTCATGGAAGACTTGTGGCCACAAAGCCATACCTCCAACACTGAAATAAGGCCAGTCGACTCAACTATACACAAAAACACATGAACTGGGGTGCAGAAAAATGGCAGCAGGTGCTCTGAACTGATGAGTCAAAATGTGTTCGCCAAAGGACTGGAGAGCGGTGCAAAACTGAGTGTCTGCAGGCAACAGTGAAGCATGGTGGAGGTTCCTTGCAAGTTTGGGGCTGCATTTCTGCAAATAGAGTTGGGGATTTGGTCAGAATTAATGGTATCCTCAATGCGGAGAATTACAGGCAGATACTTTTACAACATGCAAACCATCACTGAGGCATCTGATTGGCCCCAAATATATTCTGCAATGACCCATAACGTACAGCCAAAGTCAATAAGAACTATCTTCAGTTTAAAGAAGAACAAGGAGTCTTGGAAGTGATGGCATGGTCCCACAGAGCCCTGATCTCAACATCATTGAGTATGGGATTACATGAAGAGAAAGAAGCAACTGAGGCTACCTAAATCCACAGAAGAATTGTGGTTAGTTCTCCAAGACGTTTGGAATAGCCTAGCTGCAGTGTTCCTTAAACACTATGTGCAATTATACCCAGAAGAACTGATGATGTTTTGAAGGCAAAGGTTGGTCACACCAAATATTGATATGATTTAGATTTTTCTTCTGTTTGATCACTTGAACAAAATCACTTAACATGTCTAAGTTTGAAAGCATTCTTATCTTAGTGCATTCTTTAACACCTGCCTAAAACCGTTGCACAGTACTCTGTGTGTGTGTGTGTGTGTGTATATATATATATATATATATATATATATATATATATATATAAATACACAGCAAGATAATTCCCTAGCCTACTCATTCCACATGAATGGTAAATTAAAAGTGACTTGGTATTCTGATGGGCTCCAGTAGCCTAGTTTAACAGTCTGTATGTAGTTCTTCCAGATCAAAAAACTCCTCCCTAATTGCATAAAGTAGATAAAAGACAGAAATTGCGCCCAACTAAAGCTCATGTCAGTCACTGAGCTTAGTGAGACGCTAACAGGTCTGGCTTGGGTGTAGAGTGGCAATGTTAAGAGAAATAATGAGACATAGAAATAAAGGACACAAATCTTAAAGTGTATGTAAGCTCATGTATGTAAGCAGTACAGCCATTTATCTTGGTCTCCTTTTGCTCCTCTCCACTCCTGACTCTTTCTGTGGCTGCAATAATCTTCACAAAACACATTCATATACATAGTTACACACTCAGGAGTTTATTTATTAAGCGGTGGACAAATCTATCAGATATGCTGGAATTAATTTCTCTGCAGTTCCATACCCTTAGAAGGTCATTAGCTTGCATGTTTCCTTAAAATATGAAAGCAAGGAGTGTAAATAGGACTATTCACTTCTAAAGTCCTATTCTACTATCATGGTGCCCGTGATTGCCTGTGACTGTCATTGCCCTGGAGAGACATTGTTTACTATCTAAATGTCACTCTTGCTGAGTCTCTATTCCTATAGGGCACCACACTGATGAGGTCATTGCTCCACCTACCCATCAGGGTTTTTAAACCTCAGCCTGTGTCACTTCTAGTGCCCTTTCGTGGTGTACCTGAGCTTATTTCGTTGTGGTGCTTACCGTTCCTGTGTATTACCTGGCTCTTCTGACTACCCGTTCCAGTTCTGACTCCTGGCTCGTCTGACTACCCGTTCCGGTTCTGACTCCTGGCTCGTCTGACTACCCGTTCTGGTTCTGACCTCTGGCTTCACCGACTACCTGTTCCGGTTACGACCATTGGCGACGTCTTACTACCGATCCGGTGTGACCCTTTGCGGTCTCCTGGTTTACCTTTAAGTTGCACTCCGTTACCTTCCCATTGTACGGGTTGGTTGTTGTGCTGCCTGTGCCTTCTGCTTGCGCTTGCTTCCGTTAGAAGCAGAGCTTGTCGGTCACTCCGTGTGTCTGACCTCCCGTGGCCGTGCCAGTCCGTGTTGCCTAAGCCTATCTCCATTGGCTACGTTATTGTGTATCCCCTGTGGGGATACTGGTCTGCTCTGTTTATTGCCATTTCGCTGTTATCCACCTGTCCTGTGAAGGGTGAGGAAAGTGCCTACACTGTTCCTCTGGTCTCGTGAAGGTGTGCCATCCTATCTGAGTACAAAGTGCTCTGCACTATACCCACCTAACTGAGTAGTCAAAGGCCATTCCGCTGTTATCCACCTGTCCTGTGAAGGGTGAGGAAATGCCTACACTGTTCCTCTCTGGTCTCGTGAAGATGTGCCATCCTATCTGGGTACAGAGTGTTCTGCACTATACCCACCGAACTAGATAGTCAAGAGCCATTCTGCTGTTATCCACCTGTCCTGTGAAGGTTGAGGAAAGTGCCTACACTGTTCCTCTCTGGTCTTGTGAAGGTGTGCCACTGTCAACTGCCACTTGCTTCATTATCATACATACTGTGTCATTTATTTTCCTGTTGCCTTGCACCCTGCCTTTTCATTACTTAATAAAGTTTTACTTTAAGTTCAGTTGTACTTGTCAGTGTGTTATTCCTAGTCACTCCGTGACATCTACTTGACAAAAAATATATGATGAGCACAGCAGAATGTTGGCTGTTTGGAGCATGCTAAGAATACAAAGTATCTACAGTAGGAAAAGATAATTATTTCAAGAACTTATAAATACTTGCTCTCTCCTTACACTACAATGCCAGAAACCAAACTTTAGCAAAACCAAAATGTTTATAATGACCAAAACACCAGTATAAAGTACAAAGCAGCAGCATTCTTCCAAGTAATCCACAGGAGGTGTCCAAGGACTGTGCTTTCTATGACCTTACTAAGGGAAAAAAATAAATAAACAGAAGCAAACCTGGATCCTTTCTGCTTGAGGAGACACTGGGAAGACTTTTACAGTTTTTTTCTTTTGTATTTTAATAGATTTTTCTTTAAAAGAAATTACTTTTACCCTGAATCAGTTTTGATTTCTCAAAATTGTTCATATCTGCAGGAATTTAAAATGTAATGAAAGCCAAAAATTGCACATTTCTATCTTCATGTGTATTGCTCTCCATCATCTGTTTTGTGCTGAGGCAGCAAGTGCACTTGTTTCTCTCTAACCCCATGATGTTCAAGTATATATTTTTCTATTATTTTATTGCTCCTGTGGGGAATTGCTTTAACCTCTCAATAGTGAAAAGAAATAACGAGTAGCATTTTGGAAAGCACAAACCAAACTTTGGAGATTTCAGGAGGAATAAAAAACTGGAAATAAGGAAGATAATCTTAATTTTCTTTGTATCTTCTAATGTTTAGTATTCTTTCTGTCATTCATTTGATATGTCCTGTCTGGAGGTTCTTTAGTTTTATCCCAGAATCCCTAGGATTGCAGCTGAAATATTTGGCCCCCTGAGGATAGAGCCCATTCTAGAGAAAATAGATCCAACCTTACCCTTCCACTTGATGAAGGGAGTTATCAAAAAAAAAGGCGGTGCACAATTTTTTCAGAGGTATTTTCTTTACAACACATTGAGTGAAAGTTCATTATCAATAATTATATTTTCTACATCCTCATAAGGCCACATGGCATGTATAGCTGCAGTTTAGTTTTGTGGCAGAATGCATACCCTTGCAGTGATATCACTGACCATGAAGTCCTGAAATGGGTACAGGATAAGTGAGAGGCAGCAGGAGAGCTGATCAATAGCAAGGTATCCAAAGGGAAAGTCCAAGTGTGAAATCCAGTAGGACCAAGATTGGGAATGGGTACAGGGCAAGCAAGTGGTGAGAGGCGGCAGGGAAGCTGATCCAGAGAAAAGTATCCAAAAGTTGCAAAGTCAGCCTACTGAGAATCAGAAGGTTAATGTCACCGGGAACAGGCAATAGGCAAGGAATAGGTCACATGAACAAATTATTCATTATAAGCACAGAAGCACTAAAACAATTAAACACCAATTAAGATTCATCTGGGGATTTTATTTCCCTTATACAAAATGAAAAAGGAGAGCCTGAGCACTGACCGAGTTATGTCATCAAGTCTACCTGATGCTGAAACCTTTCTTCATTCTGTACCTGTATCTAATATTACTATGTAACCAAGAAAGGGAGTACTAGATGACTGGAAGTATAAGGCACTTATAGTTATTTAGTGTCCTATGACATATCTATTTTATTTGCAAAATAATTTTTCTTGCAGGTGAAGCTGTGATATTCCAGCTTCTAAGCTTTGCACCTGAACTCCTTCCTTTGGTCTCACCCAGTGGACCAACTCTTCAACTTATCAAGATGGTCATTCTCTAGGCCTGGTATTCTCATATCTGCAATCAGTCTCTAACATCTCTAACCTGCAGCCTAACCCAAACTCATGTTCCTTTAACTCCACCTAAACCCACCCACACATGCAGAAACCTAAACGGCACTGACTTCTATCAGTTCATTACATTTCTACAACCTTTGCTCTTTGCTATATCCTCCCTGTCCTGTCCAAACCTGACTGCATCATTCTACCATTCCACTCTAATACCTCTTCTAGACAAAGCAGCACCTGCCTCCCTATGCCATTTCAAATTGTCCATGTCACATACATGGCACACAAAACAGACCCAGCCTCTCTTCTGTCCATAACTACCATGTTTTCTCTATTCTCCCCCTTGCCTCAAAGCATTTTGGGAGTCTTGTGTACACCAGGGAGATTAACACTCACTAACCACTCTCCTTTAGATCCCATACAATACGGATTCTTCTCCCCTCACTCAACAGAGACTGTGCTCACTAAAGCAGCCAATGATTTTCTCTTCACTAAAGCAAAGGGCCTTTACTCATTATTAATACTTCTGAACCTTTTAACACAGTAGACCACCTGCTTTTCCTCTAAACCCTTTACTCCACTGAGCTTGATGTCCCTGCTCTCCTGGTTCTTATGCTATGGCTCTGACCACTCCTTTAGTGTATCTTACAGGCACTACTTCCACAAGGTTCTGTCCTGCCCCTTCTGTTTTTACTCTACATTTCTCTAGGAACTTTTCTTTTGGGTTCCAGAACCACCATTATGTTGATAATATCCAGCTTTATATCTCCTTCCCTGTCATCACTTCTTCTCTTATAGACTGGTTTAACTACTGCCTGTCTGTAGTCTCTTCCTGCATGTCCTCCCATTTTGAAACATGCATCCATTGAATTATTTATATAAACCACGTAGTTTGTATTTGTCAGTTACTCATTGGAAGATTTAGAAGGCAGATTAAACTGGAGTGCTTGCTTGTTTGTTTGATTTATTTTTATAGTGAGTTTCATAATGTTTGAATATCCCAGTGATGATAAGTAGAAATGTAAAATTTCAGAAAATTCAGATGACATAGAAAAAACTATATATTGTGATTGCTTTTTAAATATGTAATATGCTTTATTCTTGCCCCAGGTATTGTGGATCTCAATGTCCATTGTTAATTGTAGTCGGGTTCCTTACAAAACCTTTAGATTTGTTATTCTGCACTCCTGAGTCATGAGTAAGTAGTACAATAAGCTCCTGGCTTTTTTTTTTCCAATGTGGTGCTTGTGAACAGCATGTTCTTACAGACATATTTACTATGGCTCATCAGTAGTTGCTGCAGTAAAGGTTTTTTTTCTTCTATTCTTTTTTTAAGATAGAAGGAGACATAACTAAAAAGGAGAAGATTATACTGTACTAAACTAAGTGCAGAGTCAGAGTTGAGTCCTGTAAACAAAGAAGGTGAATTTCCTGCCCTGCAAGTAATTAAACCCAGTCATCCAGTATATTTCACATCCAATGATAGGAGCTTTGCCAGTCTACTGATGAACTTTCATTCCAATGGCTATGGGTGGCCCTTATTACGTACATATAGGAGCCATGGGGGCCATTGATTGTCAAGGTATATTAATCTGCCAGGGCTTTGGAGAGACTTAGGGCCAGTAGACACCCCACTCCTATTGTTCCAACACCACACCTTCAAAATGCTGATGATACCTCTTATTTAACCCAATAGGTTTTGGCAAAAAAAGGGTACTATATTATATAGTAAGCATTAATGTTGTTATAAATGGAGATCTTTCAATATTTATGGTTAATATGGCTCCGCTATGCATAAGGTGTAGTTGAGGGATCTTTGTAACCCATACACCCCTCCCCCAGCAAACACACACACACACACACACACACACACACACACACACACACACACACACACACACACACACACACACACACACACACACACACACACACACACACACACACTTAGAAGTGATATGGCCCTGTCACAGAAGGGCTTATTGTCCATCCAATGACATGGGAAGGTTTAATAGTATTACCACAAACCAGATACTTAGTTTGTCTCTCTCATGCCCTCTTTGTACCCAAATATGCTCTATGAATATCAACAGCTACTACCACCAGGTTATATTTAAGGTTATGCATAATAACAAGGATTATTAGCTCACTTCCTGTCTATGATCAGACTAAGACACAGCCCCACAGGTTTAATAAAATGTATTATACCTTTAGCTGTGACTTAATTCAATAGGTAGCAGTTCATAGAAAGCACAAAGTAAGAACTGATTGAGCTTGTGGGTATAATTTAATAACTCGTCAGATACACAGCCACCTCTTCAAAGGGATTCCCTTATGTCTGGCAGGGGAATGATCTACATCCCCTGGCTTCCCCACCTTCTAACAGGAAGGAGAAGAGCGGCAATAATTGGCTATGGCTGTACCCACACCAGACCAATAAAATTATGGGACAGACTGGCCTTGATCTCGTGCACCTGTAAGTGTACTGTCAATCAAGTCTAATTGGCTAGTTTAATGACTCACTCTAATTGCTTGGCAATGCTAGCTATTTCTCCTCTTTCCAAAATTTCTGCTGTGCAAGAGGAGTAGTCTTACTGTGCAATATCCCTTGGGAGATTAGCTGGTCAGCAAAGCATCTAAATCTTTCCAGGGAGAGATGACTTTGCAGAGCAGCCAGGAAGGCCTTGTTCCTTCCTTAATGGCCATTCCCAGGTTAATCAAAGCAAGCATACAGGATATCTGTGTTTGTTTGGCTGCTAGAGGGTGTGTTAATGTATGAGGTTCCACATTTACACCAATTGCTCCCTCTTCTTCTTTCCTAGCCTTGGTAAGCTACTGTGGGTTACCATATCCACACCATACATGCAAATCCTGTCCCACACTCTCCCCACACAGAACAGGGCTAACAGTGAGAAAAGCATCCCCCTTCCCCTTGTCTTCAGGCCTTGGGGGTCTCTAGGTTTGGACACAGTTGAGCATAGTCCCCCTTGGCATCCATTTGAAATGTCGCCCGCTATTGGGCGACCAACCAAATGGTGCATTAAAAATTTTGCCAGGTTGAAAAGATAAAAATAATAATATCACAGACTTAAGTGTCGAGTAGCCTCTGCTGCCTGCTGCTGTGCACGCCCTCTGCTCTATAATTCTGATGTCAAAGGTACACCTCAAAGCAGGAGGCCTAAGTGTTTAGTAGCCCCTGCTGCCTACTGCTCTGAACACTTTCTGCTCCATAAAAAGTTCCAGAACAAAGCAAAGCCACCCACAGCACAGAGTCCACGTGTTGAAATACAGCTCAACTTCAGCCACAACCAACAGCTGAATAGTCACATACTGCTGCAGGTACACAATTTACTATATAGATGCTAGGGAGGCATTGATGAGCGGTACATGCTGGCAACAGGAAAGAGAATGCCTATTGCTTTATATTGGTTGGGTTATCATTTACATACCACGCTGCTGTGTCTGCAGCCCCTGCCTGACACCCCACAACGTCTGGCCTCAACTAGGACAGTCTGCCTCAGGCGACTCAATTATGCAGGAGCGCTACCTGTAGGACTTTACTGCCAAAGGAAAGCACACTGAGTGGCTGTTGTCTCCCTGTGACGTATATGGAGTACGTGGGAAAGCCGTGTGTGCAATACTGGAGGTCTTATTAAGAGACCCGTAAAGATGCAGTTACTGTCACAGTAAACCCAGTTATCTCAGGTGTCAGAACGTATAATATAAAACAACCTTTATTCAAGACACAGAATAAGGTATAACAGCGGACAAATAGGAACAGGCAGTAGGTCAACAGATAAGCTAGCACTACTATCAGGAATAGTAAGCTGCCTAGGATAGACCTCTCTGCTGAGACTAGGCCAAAGCAACTGGAACTTGGAATGGAACAGGAACCGGATTTGCCACTGATGATCTTCTGTCGGACATGAACAGGTTAACATCGACCAGGAACACTAGTAGATACTAACTCACACCTGCAGTCAGTCTAGCAGGAAAGGATAGCTGACTCCTGCCTGCAGTCAGTCTAGCAGGAAAGGATAGCTGACTCACACCTGCAGTCAGTACAGATGGTAGCCTACCAGAGCCCCTGGTCTGCGCCAGATGGGTGTCCGCGGGAGAGAGGCTACTCAAGAGACAAGCCGGACAGAGCCACAGGACAGCACCAGATGGGATGGTCAGACAAGCCTGGTCATATATGGAGCGAATAGTCAGCCAGAGCCACAGGTCTGCACCAGATTGGTTGTCAGACAAGCCTAGGGTCATATACGGAGTGGGTAGTCAGACAGAGCCACAGGTCAGTACCAGATCGGTTAGTCAGATAAGCCAGGTAATACACAGAGCCCAAACAACAACTGCACTGGAACACCATAAAAGGGCAACTGAAGTGGTATCCGGGAAGTTTAAATACCGATTGCTCCACCTTTGAGAGGTGGAGCAATAATGTACTGTGCCTTTAAAAAAGCTGGGTGGCGACATCACCAGGGAATCCCTGTGACACGCGCCCGACACTCAGATGCTGCAGGAGCCCCCAGGGGGAGCAGTAAGGAGACCTGTCGCCCAGACGCGTACCAGGGTGCACCGGATCTCCCGACCAGGCAGAGTGCGGCAACCCCGCGAGGATGCCACTAGAGACCGTCCGTTCACTGGTGTCTCTTGAAAGGTAAGCGGAACGCTTACAGTTCTAGTCAATATCAACTTCACATAGGAGGAAGGTAAAATGTTATTGTAAAAGGACCTTTAAGTTTCAGAGTACAGGATGGATCTCCATTTAAAGGGTCAGGGCATCGAAACACAGATAAAGTAAACTTTTTTATATTTTTCACCATTTTCTGAATTTTTCCAAGGCATCCTGATCCTATTAACAATACACCTGTGCTCTAGCAGGGAAATTTACATGTCCTGACCTGTGGATGGGCCATGCGGGCATGGATTGAGAACCACTGGTTTAGAATATTTAACACACAGACAAAACAAATTAATTTCTCAATTTGTATTAGATGCGCTCAGAGCCCTAGCAGAGCTCTGGAATTAACCCACTGTCCCCATTCTACTCTGTTACTAGGAAAATTAGAAACAGACTGACATCTTCTATCAGAGGTACAAAACAAAATCTCAGTAAGATTTGGGAACCCTGGTTCATTATACAGAGCTTCTTCACTAAACTTACCTGAGAGTACAGCTGATTCCCCTTCCTTTTCCCCTTTATTCATTTCCTGCTTCTTGACATCCCTATATTATCTTTTTGCACTTATAACGCTGCAATTTCTTGTGTTCACTTTTCAGATGCTACCTACATGGCTTTTCCATTTCCATTTTGGTCATGTATATGCCCTCCATTTTCTATTTTGTATCTCAGTTAAAATACTTTTTAAAATAAAATGTTGAAAAAAAAACTTTTGTTAAATCAACAGGATTTGTCAGGTCTTTCCTATGGTGCAGATACCTCTCTGACACTCAGAGGATTAAAGGGTTTATGGTATAATGTTCCAATGTCATGTCAATGTGAAAATGCTAAAAATGTAAAATGGCAACACACATACTTTTTAGATAACCAGAATCACTGATACATCAATTAGTACAACTATAGTTTTTGCACAAAGGAATTTTTGTCCCCAGAATTACTTTAGATTTCAATTTGCGTCTACATCCCATTTACAGACAAACCTCCTCCACCCCAAATGATAAGCGCACTGTGGTCTCAAAAACTGATTCAACGCAACAAAATGCTAGCGACTGATAGACTGATGCTAGATAGAGCTTTGAGACTTGCAAGGTCATGAGATAGACGAGATCTTTTGAAGGTGAATTCCATCAACAGTGATCAGAGGACATACAGGTCTAAATCCAGAAAAGAGCCAGGTGTCACTTTTAGTACTGGGTACAGTATGGAATTTCATAAAATTAGACAGATTATTATGAAATACATTCCCATGTTGAATGGAGATGACAAGTTACAAGATGTCGTTTCTAGGGGCATAAGATTTGTGTCCAAAAAAGCACCAACCATAGGTAGTTTGATTTCTCTGAGTCTTTTTGGGAAGCAAAATGAAGCAAATAAATGTTGGCTAACAACTATGGGCATGTTTAAGTGCGGAGTAGTAGATGTGGACTCTGTTCTCTTATTAATGTATAAAGAGATTTTTATTCATCAAGTACCAGCAAATGATATAAGATGCGGTCCTATATCAATTGCTCTACAAGAAATATAATTTACCTTCTCTTTTGCCGTGAATGTAATATCCATTATGTAGGCAAAACTACAAGGCCGATGAGAGAGAGGATGAATGAGCATTTGAGTGATGTCAGGAGAGGCAATGCAAGATCTAGTGTGGCATGCCACTTTGATCAATTTCATGAGAGAAAATATGACTCATTGTCCATACAAGGGATAGAGAGAGTTAAATTGGGCATAATAGGAGGTAGTTGGACCAATATCTTTCCAGGAGAGAGGTCTTTTGGATCTTTCTGCTGGAGACAAGGAGCCCTCATGGTCTTAATAGAGACTACGATGTCTCTTGTTATGTTTGAATGTTCATATTCTTCCATTCCCCTCTATCCTTATTTGTCAATACATTCTCTTGTGGGAGGGTTATATAGAATATTATGTGTAGAATGATTTGATTGGATAGACTCTTTTGTAGGCTACCATTATTTAGATCATAACATGTTCCAATCTGATTTCTAATAGTTGTGCTCTGATTATTTATTTCTAGACTTGATCGGAATTAGAAATTAACAGTACAGACAGTGGATATCTTATTTATGTATCTGCACATTGTGTATCTTATAACTGTCTGTGTTTATTTTGAATTTGGTATGTTTTTGTTAGATTACACCTTTTAGATTTCAACTATTCTCTTCTCCTTTTCTGAATGTGAGAATTGGAATTAATACAGCTTTATGAACAATGGAAACATCAAAAAAACATTTTGGGACACAGTGTTTGTTTAAAGTCCCTTTAAATATATCACATAAAATAACCTAAAACAATTTATGTAAAATAAGTTTGTGAATAACTATTCATGATCTATGTATGTTTATATATTCTTTTATATTTATCATGTTTAATATGTGATTATGCTTTTTGATTTGTTTGTTTGAGCACAGATCTTACAGTTGAGATTCTAGGTTGTAGGATACATTATTATTATAATAAGTTTTAGATCTCTGTCGTGACCTGTGTGGACTTTAAACTTCATTACATTGTTGCACTGTGGGATATTGAAAGATAATGTCTATCTTTTTATATCTTTTTATAATTGATTGTCACTTTATATGACCATTATATATGACAAATACAATTATATCACTATCTCCCTGAGTGAACTTTGAATTAAAGTATAACTAGAGGCTCTTCGATATGTGTTATGATATGACTGATTCCTGTTGTTGGTGCAGGACTATACCAAATAGGTGATTGCTACATAGGTCTTAGAACTGGACGTGATGTGATATAATTAGATTGGATTCACCTGGATTTTTGTTTTGATAAAACTGTTCCGACTAGAGCTATTGCTTTAAATAGTCTGAGTTTTCAGAAATGACTTGCGGTCATGAATAAGCATATATCACGTGAAACGCGTTAATTGTGTCATTTGCTACAAGCAGACATGATATTGGATGGATGTTCAGGATGTGATTTTTATAGTTTATATTTAATAAATTGGTTGATTTTACAGTTCTCTGATCATTTATTGAAGCGATGCAAGCGGCTTTGATCAAGTGCAGTCAGATGCATCACAAGGTACACATCATACAAATTACATTATTTTAGCTATTCATTTTATATGTATATTCTAACCATATACATGTATCCTTCTGATTGCAGCCCTATGTATTCTGTAATAGTTTGTCTATAAACATTGACTCCATCCAGTCTGTAATGCAGTACCTATAATTTGGAATAACTAACCATGTTGAACCTTGTATATCAAAAAGAAGCAATGTTAGATCAAACCAGCTCCACCATAGGGGAAAAATGTCAGTAAATAGGGGTTTAACCCCTTGATTGCTTGGGAAGTCTCCAATGCATTGTGTAGTAATGCATTGGAGACCTAGCTGGTATTCAATGGGTTAAGAACACTATTTAATTTAGTGAGAATGTATACATTTGTCCCCAAATATGCAGTTAATTTGCTCCAGAATTGTTCACCTTCTCTTTTGTTTATAAGGCCAGTTGTTGCAGACTGGTGTGTTTTGATACCTAGAAGCAAATGGTTAACACCTGACTAGGCTCCAAATCAACTTCTAATGGTGGAACCTATATGAATTCAGCTCATTGTCTAAGCCTAACAGAGGCAAACTGTTGAGCTATGTTCAGTAGGCTGGAGACATGGAACAGCCTGCTGAGAAATAACCACATAGTGAACCCAGGGAATATATTTTGATCCATTTTAAAGAGCAGAGGGGTCAAGCTACCAACTGAAAATCACTTGTCTGCTAAACTGTATGTGGCTATTGCTCTAAATTTGAAAACTTACATCTAGCAGTTTCAATTACAGGAAAACTTGAGACTAGATTTCCCATCATCAATGACAAGGCCAAAGCTAGAGTGTATGGGGGCTTCCTTTACAACCCACATGCAGAGTATTTGACTTATCCTATATAATAATTTGCTACAAAGTTTGTAGCGACGCAGTCATGCTCAGTAGAGACTGCTACGCGTGCTGCAGTCGTGCGCAGTAGAGACTGCCCATGACGAGGCTGATACAGAGCTGGGCGGTCCATCTGACTTTGGAGCGTCCAGCTCTGTATCAGCTGAGGCGCGGGCAGTCTCTACTGGGCATCACTGCACCGCAACCGCCCGTCACTGTGTCCCGTGTACACGGGCTCTTCTACTAGTTTGTAAATAATGCACTCTACTATTGATGGGATGTTTAACCCTTTGAGTGTCAGAGAACTGCACAATGCATTGCATGGCAAACCAACTTCACCATAGGCGAGAAATAAAATTGCCCAAATCCCAATTGATTTTAAATGGGGCTTTTAACTCCTTGCATGCTAGACAGATCTACAATGGATTTTGAAGCAATGTTTTGTAGATCTGTTTAGCATTCAAGGGGTTAAAATTCCCATTTAGCTTAGTAAGAATGTTAATTTGTCTCCTATTCTGCATATGATTAGATCCAGAATTCCTCCCATTTGCTTTTATACATCGGGCCCTTAGTTCCCATATGGTATTAATAGAATTCATGGAAAACTATTAGCTTCATCTGACAACTCTTGATCATGGCAAGCCAAGTAAACAACTAGCCTTTTGTCCAAGTTTATTTTCCAATAATTATGAAAATTGAAGTGAAGCACAACGGGAATAATTGTATAAAAGAGAATCAGAGCAAGACTTTAAAAAAATAAAAAAGTGTACATCTATAACATCTAATTCAAATTTGCAGTTTATTTGAATGTTGGGTAAAAAAATAAATAAAAGCAACTGATCATTGCCAATAGACTGATAAATACAGTAAGGTGAGTCTATCATCAAGACTGGTTTCTAGCTATAAATTACCTTTCTCAAGGCTTTGAACTGGAAGGCGCGTTAAAGGGATTAACAGTTCATGTGAGTATAGGCAGGGCTTGGAAAAGCAGGACATGGTACAAAGGTAAGGTGTACGTACGCCACACAAATATTTCCCAGCTGAACTGTTCTGACTCTCGAATTCTCCTGGGGGAGATGCACTAAACAGTGATGTTATTATTAGTGTTGAGCGAGCACCCGGATGCTCGGGTGCTCTGACTGAGCACCCCCTGAGGCTCGAGTGCTCGGCCGAGCACCCGAGCCCCATTGGAATGAATGGGGCGACACCAGGCACCCCCTGCTCTGATGAGGGGAGGGTGCCTGGTCAATGCCCCCTTCATCTCCGCTATGCCCCCTTCATCTCCGAATGCCCCCTTCAGCTCCGCAATGTCCCCCTTCAGCTCCGCTATGCCCGTCTTCCACAATGTGCCCCTTCATCTCCGCTATGCCCCTCTTCCACAATGTGCCCCTTCATCTCCGCTATGCCCCTCTTCCACAATGTCCCCCTTCATCTCCTCTATGCCATAGCATAGCATAGCGGAGATCCGAGCATCGGCCGAGCACGCTCGCTCATCACTAGTTATTATGATTTGTGTCTGGCATTGAGTGCAAGCACACTGCCTTGGTGATAGACACATATCGCCATAGGCATTAAGGATTCAAGAGGAGGGGGTCTAATTTAATCTTTAGCATGCAGGGTTGTTGATCTCCTGGTGATGTGGAAGTGTTTACCTCCATTACACAATGCCAGCTGTATGACAATATGAAGTCAGACCTCATGCTCGTTGCTCCCTCACTTACCCACTGGGGGTGTGGAGAAGATGTGCTCAGACTTCCTCACGACAAACAGCATCTCTCCCCGACATTTTCAATGCCATAAGAATTTTCACTGCACACATCTGTGGTAGCAAAAAGATTAATTGCATGGGAAGATTGTTTACAGCTTTGTGCCTTGCTGCCACTTCTCCCTTCAATCTAGCTACCTAAATTATGGCTCCCTTTATCCAGCTTTCTAACAGCTTTTAACCTTGCTACCACATGGACTCCTTTTCCTATCCCTTTCCCCATCTGACACTTTATACTGGGAGATATGCCGGTTGCTTTGTCAGTTTCTTGTTGGGCTTCACTATTCCAGTGAATAAAACTCCTTACTAATGAGACACATCCATCCTCTTCTGCCTCATAAGCAAATATAATTAGAAAGGAGAAAAGAGAAGCCATAGAGTGGCTAAACAAGATGGGAATGGGGAAAGAGATTAAGAAACGGAGTTGGCCTGATACAAAACTGCTTGGTGGCTAGATACAAGGAATCCATGGAGAAGCAAGGCCAAAAATCTTGAGGAGGCTGGATAAAGGAAGCCCCAAAGTAGCTTGAATGAAGGGAGCATTGAGGAGGCAAGGCACAAAGCTGTAAACAATCTGCCCCTGCATCCAGTGATCCTAATCTTAACTCTATCTCTTTAGCAGAGACAACAAACTGTCCTCTTGCTCCATAGTAATCTATAGGGAGATCTCAACATTTCCAACCTCAGGCTGGCAATGTTGGAACTGCAAACTCAGACAACAAAGGCTGCTTTTGGAGGTTCGTGCATGTTTTGAACAGCCTAATTAGCATATAAACACACCCACATGAATGACGATTTCTCATTAACTCGCATTACCATATGCAAATGAACTACTGTCAATGTAGTGAGTGTAAAATCCTAAACCTGTTGAAGACATAACAGATTTATGGCAATGATGGTGACTTCTGGTGGATTCATAGGGATTTGATGGTGACGAGAGCTTAGTGCATACTGCTGATATGCCATCAACATGAATACATCACCATATTGCCATCCTGGCCCCTTATTAGTACATCTCTCCCTTGCTGCTCAAAGAGGATTCTGAACAGCCACTTCCTATTGTCCTCTGTAGCACCACACATATCACTTGATGATGGAGCCCAAAATGTATATATGAAGATGAGAAGAAAGTGGCCTGCAATAACATATATAGGATGTGGGCCTGGGTGAAGTCTATACCACCTGTAGTTATGCCACTGTAATATAATGGTTAAAAAGTATGAAAAAACAGAGAAGATATATTTCCCATAGGCTAATACTGTGCTTGTGTTTTGCGGGGATATAAGTTAAAATACGCACAGTTAGCATACATCATGCACAAAAAATGCTTTATTAAATTCTGGGGAAATTAAATCACATAAAAATACATTATTTTTTTTGTTAATGTATAAAAGATTACAAAGGCAAGTCAATTAACTGTCCTGATATTTCAGTGTTCAGTCTATGGCAATGCAGGCCTTGCATCTGCCACAAGCATATGACCATGTGATACAGTTGACAATGTTATTTTGATTAGTATGGGTAAAGTGACTTTGTACAAGATGGTTGGCATTTATTGCAATAGATATGTTTAAATAAGAACTTCCACTGTGTTGATGTCATCTCTGACATGGGCTTTAAAAAAGTTGTGGTTCATGAAGTCATTCGCCACAGAATTTGACAGCAAAAAGCCTCCTAGGGTGGTCAGCTCCAGAGCCCATGCTCACTGTACTTGGGTCCTCTTAAAAAGGCTCTTTTATGTGTTTGATTTCCCTGGGCTGGCCTCTGTCACAGCCACAGCCTTGCTGCTCCATCACAGCCATTGCCTTGCTGCATTCAAACTGTCTCTACATGTGAATTACTTGTCTTTGGGGGCTGGTTACAGGCAGGGATAAGGACTTCTCTCCATAAATAATTACTTTCTTTCTTAAGCAGAGTGGTGACACTGACATAATGCCATGTTCTGTTTAACTACCTGCATGTCAAACTCAATTATCACTGTTATTTTGCACTTATATTAGTTGCAGATCTTATATTTATTTATGTAGAAAATATTTTACCAGGAAGAATACACTGAGGATTCTCTCGTTTTCAAATATGTCCTGGAGAGTTTACATGAAAGTGTTACATATTTACAGAAATAGAGAATCATCCTATATAATAATTCTCTAGGATGTTTGTCAGAAGCCGTCATGCGCAGTAGAGACTGCGCGTGGTGAAGTAATTTGCAGTAGAAACTGTGCACACTGCCGTCATGCGCAGTACATAGTGCCCGAATGCGCAGTGGCTGATATGGAGCGGGGCGCTCTGAATTCGGACCGAAGTCCTCTCTGCGCAGCTTCCCGGGACCAAGAAAGGTCCGCAGAGAGAGGACTACGGTCAGAATTCCAAGAGCCCGGCTCCATATCAGCCACGGCGCTTTCGGGGACTCTGTACTGAGCATGACTGCAGCGCGGGCAGTGAGTAGAGAGGCTCCGGGCACCAGCTGAGGCTGCTGGGTGGCACTGTGGCCTGTGTACACAGGCTTTTAAACTTGTTATACATACATGCACACATATATATACATACAAACATATTAAAAAATTATATACATACTGTTTTTACATATAAAGAAGCATTTCCTTTTAAGGATTTTAGAGTGGAAGAAGATCTGATTATTTCAGGCAGATTATTCCAGGTTTTTGAAGCTCTGAAGGAGAAGGCAGATCTTCCAGCTTCTTTCCTATATTGTGGTATACGCAGTGAGTTGTTATCAGTGTAGTGGAGGTTATAGTTAGTGTGGAGCGCTGGAGTGAAGTGCACTGCTTGGAATGTGGAAAAATGGCAGTTAGCTGCATGTTTGCTTTAAAGCAATCACTCATTCAACTAGGCTCCCTTTCATCTGTCAGATCTCTTTTTGGTCGTAGCCATGACTAATGTGCCACCCAAAATGTACATTCCCCGCAAGACCACCACTTATATTTTGTGATTATATTTTATGTATGGAGTAACAATATAGTCTGTACAAAGGGTACAATGCACTAAATACACAAGACTTGTGGTAATGGTTTTGTCCACTACATATAAAAGTATAAATTCTGTAGTATCCTGGGAACAGATGCACTGACAAGTACAGTATACAGGATAGTCTCTAAGCATACCATTTAAGCTGTAAGCATATTCTCTGCCTGTATTTACTTTAATATTTAGCCCTCAGGACATACTGTTAAAATTTAACGTTCTGTCAGTTTTATTGCACAACGCCCTCCTCAAAGCTACAGTTTCAATTCCTTGGATTGTTGCAATTGACCCTTTGAGTGCCAGAGGTAAGTAATTAACATCTTAGATTTTCTAGGTTCTATTATTCGAAAGTATGAATGAATGATGAGATGACCACATACCGATTTATTTTTAAAAAACACTATTGGACATAACTCTTATGTTTTCTTAACCCTTTAAGGATCAGGGGAGTGTACAATGCATTGCATTCACAGTGCTTTGTGCGCAAATCCGGTATTTAAAGAGTTACCTGCAAATGAAACATAAAAAAACTTAATTAATTGGTTCTCAAAATGTTTCCTGTGGTGGAATCCATTTAGTTTGGAGTGATGGTCCAGTGGAATCCTAACAATCAGAACCATTAACTGGCTGGTTGCTAGAAAGGTCTTCAGCACATTGCTTAACAATGCTTTGGAGACCTCTCTAGCATTCAAGGGGGTTAACTCTTTGAGTGCCAGAGAGGTACGCCATGCATTGCTTTGCAATGCGTTGCATACCCCTTGGTCACTCAAATGGTTAACATCAGTATTAAATGTAGTTAAACTGTAGAGGGCAACAGTAATGTAAGATTAAAAAATGGGCCTAAAATCAGGTAACAGTTACTAGGTAATTATGTTTTTTGTTTTCTTTGGGGCACTATATTAGCGTGCTTATTATAAGAAAAACCATACAGAAAACCCTTCTGCAGAGAGTGAAATGTTTCACATATCCATTGGTAGGCGCAGAACCATAGGTAAACTGTCTGCCATTTCCCCAGTATGCCATTGTTAACATTTGCATCATGGAAGCCTAGGGTTCCACGGAGCACAGTTTGCAAATCACTGCCTCAATGTAACCTTTTGAGTGCCAGAGGATACAAAATGCATTGCCTTGCAATGTGTTGCGTACCCCTCTAACATTCAAAGGATTCATGTTTGCATGTAGATTACTTGTAGTTGCTCATGTAAAGGTACTATTAACTTGAATATTATGACATGACATTGTTTATCTTGGCATAGGATGGAGGTTATGCATTAAAGCATGATAAAGAGGTGATAAGGTGCAGATGATTTCTCCAGTGATATCACTTCTGCAGTTCCTAGGATATTCTATAGAACCCATGCACTAGGATCTCCAAAGCAGGAAAAATCTTAGTGCATAGGCTCCATAGAATAACATAGGACTTGGAGAAGTGATATCACAGGAGAAGTCATCACCACTTTATCACCTCTTTATCATGCTTTAGTGTAGTATCTCCCTCTCCCTTTGTGTTATAAGAAAGCAAAGGAACACTATCATGGAAAGTATGAGACACAGTCATTGAAAAAGGGGGTTATGAAATAAGGCATGGTAAAGAGGCGATAAAATGGAGATGACTTCTTCAGTGATATCACTTCTTCAGTTCCTATGTTATTCTGTAGAGCCTATGTACTAAGCGCTTCAAAGCTGGAGATATCTTAGTGCATAGGTGATATAGAATAGCATAGGAACTGGAGAAGTGATATCATTAGAGAAATCATCTCTGCTTTAGCACCACTTTCTTATGGTTTAGTACATAAACTCCATGAAGTTATTCACCACTTGATCTATCCACTCATCCCATTTTATTGACTGCTGTGAAAAACGATGCCCATATTTGTTCTCAGTATACATTTATTCTACCCCAAATAGCTTTGCATTTCTTTTCACTACTCATTTTCATTGTTCCTTTTCAAATAAATGCAAGTCCAGCACTCCCCATCTGCTGCTACATACACTGGTTTGGTACTATTGGCTAGAGTCACCAGCTGAGTTTTATCTATTTTTATTTTGGTTTGTCGTTTGGATTCTCTTATATAATGATATTTGGATTATACTTTGATGTGCTGCACTATGAAATTTAATGTTAATATTTAAAATAACTATTTTGTATATGCTTTTTCAAACACACTCCTAATATCATTCAGGGTTCTTGACTAATTAGACCATGGGAAGACAATCTGAGTCTCTCCTGGGGTTACTTTCTAAGGCACAAAGGTGTGATAAAGAGGTGATAAAGTGGAGATCACTTCTCTATTGTTCTAAACTCTCCAGGTCCTATGTTATTCTGTACAGCCTATGCATTAAGATCTCTCAAGCTAGAGATATCTTAGTGCATTGACTCCATAATATAACATAGCCCCTTGCAGAGTTTAGAACACTGGAGAAGTTATTTCCGTTTTATCACCACATAATCATATCTTAGTACATCTTCCCCTCATCTGTTCAGGAGTACAGTTCCCATCATTCCCAGCCAGCCAAAGGCTTAATAACACCACATTAGTACATGTCTACATTTTGACCCTTAAAGCTAGTGAATTGCCTCCAAAGTGGTGGGGGAGCTCAAATAATGTGACAAATTATTCTAGATCAGTCTGTATATGATGGCACATCAATAAAATGTGTGATTTTGAAAGAGTTTTCAGAGTCATATGTAGCTATTTTAGCCGCTTTTGATTACACACTATAGTTTACGAAGTGTAACTTTTTCATGTCAGTTTATGCAAATATGCTAGTACTGATTGGCAGGGAATGACATTTGGAAAAGGGAGTGGTGTGGTATCTGACAGGAATTCCCGACAGACCTGTTTAATGTGCATAAACTGACAAAATCTAGATATCTAATGAACTATTGTTTTAAAAATGGCTAACATAAATATAGGCAATTTTGAAAGCTCTCTCAAAATCACTTTATACAAAGTGACAGTTCCAATAGAATACAAAATAGTAGCTATTCAGCTTTAGTCCTTGGGTTTCTTTTTTAACTCAAACTGCAGGTTGGCCAGAAACAATAAAGGATGATATATTAACCCCTTAAGGACCAGCAGTCCCGGGGCCTGCCGTCCCTTAAGGACCACATAGGAAACTTTGACGTGCCATCCCACGTGACTGATCATGTAGGGCGGCCCGTCAAATGGGGCACTGGAAGAGATCACTCCGGTCTTGGAGCGATCAACTTCAGTGCCCGGTATTACTCACCGCGCTCCTTAAGTGCCGGACCAGCGTGACGGTCCTGCCACGTCAATGGTACTTAAGGGGTTAAAGGGATAGTAATGTCCCAAAAACAGTATGCATTATTTATTTCCTTATACTTTTTTATACTATATAGCATTTTTTTAATTGTCTGTACCTCCACTGTTTGCGACAGATTGGCTCCTGAAGTCTTCTCCTCTAGCCCCTTTTCATCAACTCACTTGTATATGAGTCAGATCTGGCTTTGAGTCGCACGACTCGACAGATCTCGCTGAGGCACAAACTTCAGTCAGCCTATATCAAAGCCAGCCTCTTTGCAGTGACGCGTCGGCTGTTCTGCAGAGCCTGATCATGGGACTCAACGCTGTGACATAGGAAACTGCTCACTCCCTCCCATCGGGTATTTGCTGAGCATGCGCCAGCAAAAGGACTGGTAGACGGGAACACGCTTGATTACGGGAGTTTCAAAGATGGCCGCCGAACTTCACTTGCACTAGTAGTTTTATAAGCTATTATCTTAAAATTTAGCGAACGAAAATCAGAAATAAGGCAAGCAACTATCTGTAATTAGCATCAGGCATCAAATACAGCATTTTATTAACATGACATTACTGACACTTTAAATATATATAGATTTAAAATGGTCCAGTGCGAAAATAAACTTGTTCTGACCAAAATGGTAACTACCAGCAAAGTAGTATCACAGAAACTTAAACAAATTAGTACTGACTTTGCAGTTTTTCCCATTGTAATGTTCTAAAGGGGCTGCATGATGTCAGCTGCATCTTCAATCTTTGGGCCTCCAGAGAAATGTGGTCTTTTACCACAGACACATTTCCTCATTGCTCAAACACTGAGACTGATGTACTAAATAGAAATGGAGCAACACTGGGGCAAATCTAATATATACTAGGGGAGAGTCATTTTATGTGGATCATACATATGAAAGGAAAGTGGAGTAATTCTGAAACTCTGGACCCAACTGCACCACAGGTGATAAATAACAATTACCCAAATTCCCATTGATTTAAATTGATCATTTACCTTCTTGAATGCTAGAAAAGTAGAACATTGCAGACAGGGACAGATTTCCCACTAGGCAGAGGAGGCTACTGCCTAGAGTGCTGGCCACACCTTCATTTAGAATTGTGGGAGTGGCCAGAGCAATCTCAATGTCCCTGCACCAGTTTGACACACCTTTACAGGACATTATTTAACCCCTTGGGTGCTATAGAAATCTCCAATACATTGCAAAGCAATGTGCTGGAGATCTCTATAGCAACCAAGGGATTAAAGCTTTTTTTGGCCTTGCTTGTTATAGGCCAAGCTTGTTATAGGCCAAGGGTATTGTCTGTTCCAGGAAACAGTATATAGGACGGGGGGGGGGTCATATGCATACCTCCCAAGTGTCCCTCCTTAGGAGGGACAGTCCCTCTTTTAGACCCAAATCCCTCTGTCCCTCTTTCCCACCCTGATGTCTTTTTAGGAAATCAGACTGTGTGATGTGTATATAAGTGTATCACATTGCTCCACAGCAATAAAACTCATGTTAATCGTAATTCCATGGGTTTATAAATTAGTCTGTGTAAATAGAAAACCTTTGGTCTTGTTACAAGTCATTTATTATGTTACACAAGGAAGTATCAATAGGTCATGAAATAGCCTAAAAATTATTGGCAATGCCCCGCCCACTAGCCACACCCACAGCAACACCCCTTAAAACAAATGTGCCCCTCTCTGGCAATTTGAAATGTTGGGAGGTATGGATATGAGGGGGGTTTGGCCATGGGCAGAGCTAAGAGCAACTAGAGTGCTTTGCCAATGGGCGTCTGGGATGTAAATCCAATCCTGATTGCAGAGCAGGTGGTGGGGACCTCTGTATCATTATATGGGTTAACTCCCAATATAAACCATTTGGTATGTTATTTGTGTCCTGTGATGCAGTTGGTTTGCTCCAAAATTCATACCTCCCAACATTTCAAAAAGCCAAATAGGGACACTTGTGTTTTAGGGGGTGTTGTTGGGGGCGTGGCTGGTGGGCAGTGCATTACCAAGAATTTTTAGGCTATTTCATGACCTATTGACACCTCCTTGTGTAACCTAATAAATGACTTAAAATAGCACCAATATATTTTATTTATACAGACTAATTTATAAACACATAGAATGACATTTAAAAAAACATTAATGTGAGTTTTATTGCTGAGGAGCAAAGTGATACACTTATATACAAACCACACAGTCTGATCTCCTAAAAAGAGGGACATCAGGGTGGGAAAGAGGGACAGGAGGATTTGGGTCTAAAAGAGGGACTGTCCCTCCTAAAGAGGGACACTTGGGAAGTATGAAAATTGGTTCATTTTGCCTTTATTCATAAGGTCTTCTGCATAAAAGGAAATCTGTCTGTGGCCTGCCCATCTACACATTCTTCCTAGAGAGGAAGGGGGCACCAAACATAAGTGTAATGGCTTCACCACTCTGCCCACATAAAACTTCCTTTCTGGGCCTTTAATCCCTTGAGTGCTGTAGTGGACTCCAATGCACATGTTCAATATTACACTACCATTCAAGGGGTTGAACCCCAACTTAAATTAGTGGGAATTTCAGAATGTTCATGCTCCAGAATTGTACATCTTTAGCTTGAAGAATAAGGCCCATATTTGTAAAAGCACACTGGAGTTATTCTGGAGTAAATCAATTGCACCATAGGGAACAAATAAAAATTCATAAATTCCCATGCATTTGAAATAAGCTTTTTAACCCCTTGAATGCCAAAGAGGTATCCAATGCATTTCTTTGCAATGCATTGGAGACCTCCCTAGCATTCAAGGGGCTAAAAGCCCAATTTAATTTAACAGGAATTTTTATTTGTCCCCTATGATGTAGTTGGTTTACTCACGAATAACTCCAGTGTGCTTTTATGAATATGGGCCGAACAGCGTCCTACTGCCTCCTCTACTTTATGAATGAACCCTCAAATTATATGGATGCAGACATGACAAACTATGTTATTCCCACAGGGCTGTTTCATTACCCAAACTATAGATGATAAGCAATAAGCATCCTCTTCTCATTTTCACCCTTAGTCATGGCCAAAAACCTGTGTTAGTCTGTAAGATTATGTTTTCTACAGTTTAACACCTTGGGTGCTGGATATGTTTCCAATGATTCGTAGACATGTAGTATTTAAGGGATTAATAAAGATAGTCAATACTGAGTTTCAGGTAAGCAAACACACAGTTAGCCCTGTTAGTGATTTCCTGGAAGGTGGACTCTTTTGAACTCAATCAGCATGGTAATATACAGTAAGTAACTATTTAAGCATTATGGGGTGTATTCAATAAGATAAACAAATGTATATCTGGCGCACGCCAAATGCAGAATAGAGGCACAAATGAAAATCTTCAATAATGCAAATGGAAAGATTAACCCCCTGTATGCTTGAGAGGTCTTCAAACCTTTTCTTGCAATGCCTTGGGGACCCCTACTACTTCTAGGGATCATATTTCCCATTTAAATCAACAATAATTTTGGGAATTATAATGTGTCCCCTATTGTGGAGTTTGTTTGCTCCAGAATTGCTCCTGTTTAGCTTATTGAATATGACGCTCTAGATCTTACATACAAAATAACCATCGTGGATCAAATCAGCTGTTCCAGAGGAAAGAAATAAACACCTATTGACTGAAGTCTCTAGCACATTGTTTTAAAAGCCCCATTAAACCCAATCTGAGTTTTGGCATTTTGATTTGTTCCTTATGGTGTAGTTGCTTTGATACAGAACATCTTCTCTTTTCTTTCGTGCATAAGGACATTAGTGGCACATCCTCTACTAGTTTCACATTTAAAATGTCCTAAAAACAATTACCATAAGGTAGAGGTACGCAATCTGCATATCCAAATTATGGTATAAATTATTTCTGGAATTTTGTTGGGAATGAAAGTCACCTTTTGTCTCCAGGTCACTGGGTTTGGAAATTGATCTGTGCACTCAAAGTATTCTACTGTGACCTTTTCAGCAGGGCAAAACATTCATAGGCCAGTGGTCAGGAGAAACAAGTACTTTAAGAATATCCCGTTCATCCTGAAATATTTTGCTGTAGATTTTGGCATCCCAAAGTGGCTCAACAAAACTACGAGCCTTTATAAACACTAATAAAAAACACTTTTAAAGGCCAACTGGCAACCTCTTTCTAACCAATGAGTCTAGATTCTGTGGCCTGATGCCTCGTTTATCACTAGGAATTAATAAAATCTCCTATAGAAAAAAGTAAGAGAGAGGGACTTATTTAGAAGGAAACTTGTGCATGTCCAAAATAAATCTTAGGTGACAAACGTAGCTTATGAGCTTCTTGAGAGGCTGATGCACATACAGCAGTCATAGACTTGTGTTGGGTATATAAACAAATCTAGTGCCAGGATGCCACTGTGCCAAAGCTGGATTCTATTACATATTTTCAGCCGCATTTCTAGAGTGTGTAGACAATCTGTCACAACTTTAAATCTGTAGATTAAGCATTTGGCTCAGTTCACTTAGGGTAAAAACACTGTCTTCATGCATTTAACCCTTTGGTGGCCAGAGCTTTTTTTTTTTTTCACTAGAGGACCAGAGAAAATGTTACCTTTTTAGAATGTCACTATTCAACCACATTCATTTAGTACAAACACACAAATTATATATAGTTTTTTAAGGATAACAGGGCTTTCTTCTGATGCCATGTGTATATTTAAAACCCATAATTTCAAGAAAACACATTTTTATTGGTTTTCCTATCATGATTTGTACTTAATGAATGCATTTTTTTAAACTATTTTGAATCTGGATCTTTGATAGGTACTGGCTGAGGGGGATAAAACCCATGATGTCACACTTAAAGCCCCATGTCATGTTGCCAGTTTGGGGGCGTGTAATGGTGCTAATCTCCCTACTAATTATGGTGCAATTGGACTAAATGGTGTAATAATACTGCATTCGGTTGGACAAAGCTCTATTGGTAACCTAGAAACTCAGCAACCAGAAGACAAACCTTTGCTACTTCATCTAAATTGATTAAATATGGACTTGTGTATAGCATATACTTCTGACTATAACACTAACATAATAACTTTTTTTTTTTCAAGATCAGGTTTTGGGTGCCTAGTTTGACAAAAATATTTTCAAACTTGACTAACAAGAAAAGTCCTATACTAACTAAAACACTTTATTATATCATATTAAAAGTGCTAACTTCTAATTTTGTAGTCTAGTACTGACCTGCCCTTAGGGATACCTGCAGTGAGTGGACAAGAACCTCAAAGCCTGGAATATTTCCACCATTTTGAAATACAACTCATTCCTATGCATTGGAGACTTCTCTAGAATTCAAGGGATTAAAGTAATAGTAATGTTTCATAAAAACAGCAGCTCCAATTAATCTTCATATAATTTGGGCCATGGAGAATGTAATTTCAATACTGTCAGAGATGTAGTTCAAGAATAATTGAATGATAACGTATGTCCGTCCCACCCCTTAGATGTGGAATCTGGTCCTGGGACCAGAAAGCTCACAGCAAGGAACAATCTTCTTACTGTGCGCATAAAGGAAACCCTGCCCCCCCCCACATTACAGGTTTTTCAGGTTTTTCCCTTTTACTCACTGAAGATTGTCCCTCTCTGCTATCCATCTAAACAGTCTTGCTACTCTCAGGTGAGCAATGTTACATCAATAAAATGGGAGGGAGGGGGATACTTTATCATTCAATTACTCTTGAACTACAATTATGACAGTATTGAAATAACACTCTCCATGGCCCAAATACTATGAAGAATAATTGGAGCTTCTTTTATAGTGAAACATTACTATCCCTTTAAAATTCCAATTTAAATTTATTGAATTTTTTTGAATTTTTAGTTCTCCCCAAGAGTTTTCATCCAAACTCCTCCACTTTTCTTTTGAAGACATGTCATTAAGAGTTTTATTTTGTCCTATTATTAGGGATGGGTGAAAATTGTCGCCTCAAACTGAAATTGGCAAATAATGGCACTTCCCGCTTGATGAATAATTTACTGTGAAAAGTGCTAATTTTCCACTTTTTTTTCACCTAGCTCATTCCACTGAAATCAATGGGAACATTGAATTTCTACATAGCACATAGCAAATATTTTTTTATTTCACAAAGGCATAGTCTAAAAGGGGCACGAGGTTGCCTGTGTTGGTGGGGTGTGGGGTAAGAATCAGTTGAACAGGGAATTTTTTGGGGGGTTGTTTACCAAATAAACCCCCCCAAAAAAAACATGGTATAAAAGGGGTCGTAGAAGGGTGCTTGTGTTGGTAGGTGGAGTCTGGGGAATTAATCAATTGAACAGGGAATTTGTTTTGGGGGGTTCTTGATTGGTATTGGGGGGACAGTTAATAAAAAAATAAAATAAAAAAAGAAATTTGTATGCAAAGTGATAGATACTGGAAGCCCCTGACCTAAGCTGCCACTGGGGTGGACTGATATTTGACTTGATAGAGTATTTTGTAGAGAATGATTTGTTAGATTTGTTGTTAGAGGCAAGCTCTGAGGAAACATGGATTTGTAGAACTTCACCATCACTGTTCTACTACTACTACTACCACCAACCACATCAATTTCAGCCCCTGAGTCTTCCTCCTCATAGTCACTGTTAATAGGAGGATATTTTTGATTACCCCCTCCTTCACTCCTAACGCTAACAATCTGCTGGACCTTAGTAGTAGTACTAGCACTGGAGGTACTGCTTGGGGATGGCAAGTGTGACTTAGAGTCCCCTGCTGTCACACTTGGTATCGTCTTCTCCTTTCCCCCCCTCCTGAGTATTACAAGACACACTAGCAGCAGCTTCAGCACTGGTGGCAACAGGTTCAGCTCTGGTGTCAGCACTGGCAGAAGCAAGGGCAGTACTTGCAGCAGGCACAGCACTGGCGTTGGCACCGGCAGAAGGGCAGCAAGTTTGACATCCGGCACCATACTGGTGGATGTACTGGCAGCAGGCACAGCACTGGTGGTGGCAGTGGCAGCAGGAGCAGCACATCTGACAGCAGGTACAGCACATCTTACAGCAGGCATAGCATATCTGGCAGCAGGCGCAGCACGTCTTGCAGCAGGCACAGGCAGCTGACGTGTCCTACTCTCACTACTAGTACTACCCTTTTGTTCCTCCCTTGACAGTAATTTCCCCAAAAATCTAAGGGGTGATTTAGAGGGACTGGTCAACATTGCTTCTGTAGTGCTCACTTCCTTCTCAGAGTTCCTCCTTTTATTATTTTTAATACTGTTTATAGCAATGGCAGTCACCATGAGCTTCTCCAGACTCAATTTTGCCTCAAAATCACAGCAGAACAGCACAACATGTCTACCTCTCTCTGTAGCTGCTTCAATTGTGTTTAATTTCTACAAATACCTCAGTTTTTATAGCGAAAAGGGGAAAACCACGTAAATCAATTGGCAGTATGAAACCCCAACAAGTTCTGGGACTGTGCGCTTCAAGAAACCTAGCTCGGAGCACATTAGGACTGGTCAGAGTATTAGCAAGCAGTTCAGGTTTAGTATATAAGAAGCGACACCCCCCAGAGTAGTAGAAGGAGAGGTTGGATATAGTGGCAGGACAGAGCAAGGCCCAAGGTTGTGTATATATAACAGATTAATATATACGTATAGCATGGGTACCTGAAACCACTGAGGAAGGAGATAAGCAGCAAGCAGCAAACCAGCAGAGAAGTGCAAAGTCCTGGCAACAGGTCAGGGCAGGCAGCAATCCAGCAGAGTAGTCCAGAGTGCAGGCACAGGTCAGAGCAGGGGGAAGACTGAGGCAAAGGAATTATAAGGACTGACAGGCAGAGAAATAGGTGCAAATCTAACGTAGCTCAAAATACACTGAGCACCGGCTAAGCGCGACTGCTCTCTATTTAAAGGGAGAACCAGTGACGTCACCACGACACGATGTACGCGATGTGGTTGCCTAGCGACTCCAGTCCGACGCAAGCCTCCATTCAGGCCATGCCGAAGAGGAAGCGAGGTGCACAGAGGAAGCCTCAGGGGACACCGAAAGGCAGAAACTTTCTAGCCATCGAAAAAATGGTGAAAAATTTTGGTCAATGGCCAAAACATGCAAGATTTTAATTGCATGTTTTAAAGTGGATTTTCCAGCGAAAAAGCGGACAACAACCTGGTTTTTTGTGGAATTTCTCGAGGGAACATGGTGAGAGATTTCACCCACCCCTACCTATTATGGCACAGCTGTATGAGCTAGTTTCATCTTTATACATCTCCAGTCTATGTTGAGACATTTCACACAAGCAAAACTGGATTCTTTTGTTTTTTCATTAAATATGTTTAACTCATCCCATGCCAATATCGCCAGCAATGCACAGATGGAAAAAACATAACATATGTATCTAAGGATCTCTACCCTCGAGCAATAAAAATTCCACAATGATATATCTAACAATACATATAATATGAAATTAAATATTCACAAAGGCCTTCAAGGACTTCCACCCACCAACCTATTTTAAGTCTCTGATGTTTCTCACCCACTCATGTTCCTGTGATTATTTTCTTGTGCTTAACTTTTGCTGGGCTTGTCAATAGGATAAAAAAACCACACACACAAAGAACAATGAAGGGCGCCAACAGTCCCTCATCAGGAGATACATCAGCATTTGATAAATCTGCAGATGTTACACTCACACTGGGTAGTCTTCAACACAGGCATATGTCAAACCTAGAAGTCATGCATACAGAGAACTTAACTCATTTCTGTTGTGTTCCATGGACAATGCTGTTCTCCTAAAGTAAGGATCTTCCAAATAATGGGTTTATCAAAAACATGAATAAAATCATTCAAAATGCAAAATAAATCAATAAAAAGGACTCTCTACATGTTTCTCAGGGTGTAAACTGCTTTATCAAAAGACTATAGTCTTATGTGATAACTGAATAAAATACTCTCCAAACTCTAAACCTAGGTGGAGATTTTGTATTTTGTGAAGCTTTCTCATTTGACAGCTGACTTACATAGAAATAGGATATAAGAGCTTGCATTACAAGGCTTGATCAAATCTCTAAGGGCTACCCCTTAGGATTAGAGCAAACAAGGTTTCAGCTTCAGCATATATATATATATATTTTTTTTTTACAGTAAGGTCTGCTAAACTGTGGAATTTTTTGCCCAGTGATGTATCAATGACAGATACAATGGATACATTTAAGAGGGAACATACAGGGTTATACAGGAAGTTCAAGTAAATAGACTAATGCTCATTTTAGATGCAGGAAGTCTTATATATTTCTAAGTTTTCTAAGTTAACAGGGAAAGGTTGAATTTGTTGGACTTGTGCCTTTTTCCCAAACTAATTTACTATACATTATATATTAAGCAGTGAGTGCACTTCTAAGTTGGTAAAAAAACATTCTCTGTGCAGTTTAATTAATTGAAGACTATTCAGGTGCATAACTCATTGAAAAGAATTGCACACCCCTCTGATTCTCTAGGGGTTCATGGAAAGGTTAATTTGAGACTCTGTGGGCCTTATTTATAATGACAAAGTTGAACAATTCTGGTCCAGACCATCTACACTGTAGGGGACAGATACAAATTCTTTAAATTCACATTGATTTAAAGTAGGCTTTTTAATCTGTTGAATCCTAAAGATATCTCTAATGCATGTTTTCACAATGTATTGGGGACTTCACTAGCATTCAGGTTGTTAAAAGCCCCATTTAAATAAATGGAAATGTTAATTTGTCCCATACAGTGCAGTTGGTTTGCCCTGAGAATTGCTCCATTTTTCTTTTATACACTGAGAAATAGGCTCACGTGGCTGACATGTATAAAGCTGCCAAATCAACCACAAAACTATATACTTTGAACAGTAATGTAGAAAGCTCTAATTTGCTGGAAAGCAACATAGATTTTCTACATGTGCATCGGTTAGGTTTGTATAAGACAGAAAGGCAATACATGCACTAAATTTGAGAAACAACAGAAAATACAGAAATATTTCTCAAGCACTGCATGTATTCCCAACAGTAATAACAAGGCCTTTAATCTTGGTCCAGAATACAGTGTTACAGGAATATTAAGGCAATGATTCACCCCCACAATGAACTTGCTCAAGCCAAATAGTAGTTTTCTGTCTACATTTGTCATAGCCCTGATACAAAGGATGCAAGATTTTGAAAGGCAGTGACAAACACCTTTTGTGTCAAATTACATCCCCATAGAGCTCTAAGAATAAAACACATTAACATCTTGAATGCTAAAAAGATCTTCAACACATGTATCAATATTAAATGTTTAAGAATGTTAGTACTATTTTTATTTTTTTTTATGTATAAAAATGTTTTACTAGGAAGAATACATTGAGATTTCTATCATTTTCAAGTGTGTCTGGAGTGTTCGCAGCAAAGAGTTGTGTATTTGCACAAATAATGTTTAAATATGCACACACACAAACATACACACTAACAATTTATATAGTTACATATTGCTTTTAGATATAAAGAAGCAGTTATTTTTAAGGATTTTAGACTGGGAGAATATATAATTTTATTTCGGGTAGGTTATTCCAGACTTTCAAAGCTCTGAAAGAGAAGGCAGATTGACCGGCTTCATTCTTAAAGTGTGGTATACTCAGTGAGTTGTTATCCGTGAAGCGGAGGTTATAGTTAGTATGGAGAGCTGGAGTGAGCATACTGCTCAGGTAGTCTGGTAGCTTTCTAGAGAAGTGGTTATAAACCAGGCAAGAGAGGTGAAGGGTACATCTAGATTTGAGTGTGAGCCAGTTTATTTCTTCATACATATCAAAATGATGGGTTCTGTGATTACATTGGAGGATAAAGCGGCATAATGTGTTATACAGTGTCATGGTTAGCAAGATGGATTTGTGGTGCAGGAGCATATACTATGTCCTCTTAGTCTATGACTGGCGTTAACACTGTTTTACAATACATTTTCTTACCATGGGACTTAAACAGCATTTGTTTGTAAACAGAGCACCTATTTTGGGATAAAATCTGGATGTTAATTTATCAATATGAAGACCAAAAGTTAGGTTGGGGTCAAGCCGTATTCCAAGATATTTGTAGGCTTACACTGGGGCAAAGTTAGGATTAGACCCTGTTACAATGGATAGGAGGATATTGCAGAGACTACATAGTTTGTACTTTATACCAAATACCATTGTGACCATTTTGTTTAAGAACAGTTTGTTCTGTGCTATCCATCTTTCAACCTTAGAGAAATCATGTTGCAATATGGCTTCTAGTTGAGATATGATTTTTTAGCATAGATTACTTTGTTACTTTGAGCGGTAGGGAAATATTGTCAGCAATAAGCACATATTGGTTCTATCTGATAAATAGGATCGGAATCAGTTTAGAGAATGATTACTCAATCCTGGAAAACAGATAAGAACAACACGGCAGATAAAAGGTTCACCCCCAAACACTGCGATGCTGCTCTTCAATAAAGGAAGCGCTACCTTAAGGACTACAATTGGACCAGGCACGTGCACACATAGACACCAAGGGGGGCTTGAGCACCTGCCCTTTTTGTCCAAAGTGCCCTCGTGCCCTTTTAACAAGAAAAAAAAAAGTTGCCTCGCTACCCGCACTACCCCCCCCCCCCACCGCCTCCTCAGGACAGACCTGTAGATCAGGGATTCTCAAATGCGGCCACTAGAGTGATCTCCTGCGGCCACCATGAAAAATGCAGAAATTGTGGCCGCATGCGGCCACCAGCCGAATACAAATGGTTAAATTTCCTGGCACACATGTACTGAGGGTGCAGTTGCAGAAGCAGACGACCAGGGCGGCTGCTGTGACTTACGGTGAAAATGGACTGCAGTTGCTTGCACAGTCACACTGCAGCCAATGAGAGAGGAGTGCTTTGACAGGATACTCCTCTCTCATTGGCTGCCTGAGCTGTCCGTGTGATGTGGCGTTGAGTGACCCTGCAAGAAGTTGGCAGCAGACGGAGGAGTCACTCAGTGAGCGACTAGCGTTGGGAGCGATGGAGGAGGCCTGAATAAAACCCCCAGAGCCTGCTGAAGTGAAGTCAGAGGGTTGCAGGAGCAGAGATCCTGCCCATCTGGCAGATCGTTTCCTAGGCGGTGCGCTCCGGCCAGGGCAGGGTGAGTACAGCAGCAGGGCTGGGGGTGTTTGTGTAATGTCGTAGTGTTCAAATGGGCGAGGTAAAGATGTTGAAATGTCTCTCAACAACCGCTCACTGCCCTTTCCTCCGGTGGTGTAACAGCCCGCACGAGTGACACACAGTGACGCAGGGAGGGTAATGCTGGAGTTTTCTTCACATGCAAGAGCAAGTTTAAATCTGACCCCCAGAGTGAGGAAGAAAGCCCCAGCATTCACCTCGCGATAGAAAGACCTGCGGGCATTACAGCGTGCACAGCCTTATAATCTGGACAAGGGGGATAGAAAGGCATGGGAGAGCAAGCGGAGTAAAAGAGGGCATGGGGACAAGTGGACTGAAAGAGGGCATGGGGATAAGTGGACTGAAAGAGGGCATGGGGACAAGTGGACTGAAAGAGGGCATGGGGGACAAGTGGAGTGAAAGAGGGCATGGAGGGACAAGTGGAGTAAAGAGAGAGGGCATGGAAGGACAAGTGGAGTAAAGAAGGAGGGCATGGAGGAACAAGTGGAGTAAAGAAGGAGGGCATGGAGGAACAAGTGGAGTGAAAAAAAGGGTATGGAGGGGCAAGAGGAGTAAAAAAGAGGCAGGAGGGGGGATCAAGAGGCAAAAGGGAGAGAAAGAGACAAAAGAGGGAGCAAGAAGGGGGAGAGAATCAAAAAGTGGTGGGAGGCAAAAGGAGGGATCAAGAGATAAAAGGGGGAGATGGAGTCAAAAGGGGGAGAATGAGGCAGGACCGGATGGAAGAGTGGGGATGAAGAGTGGAGAAAGAATTTCTCCCCCATTCCTTTTTCTCTGTATTCCATATTTAACTCTTTCTCCCTCTTACCCCTTTATCTTTCTCCCCATTTTGAGAAGTGCCCTTTTTTTCATTTGAGCCCCTGCCCCCCAAAATGTCTGTGCATGTCCCTGTATTGGACTCTGAAACGAGAAAATAAAACATTAAAAAAAAGTCCCACCAGAGGCAAACTAATGTAGCCAACAGATCTCTTCTGGACTTCCTGCCCTCTTTCTCACCTCCTGCTGTCTCTTCAGTCACCCGGTCACATGACCAATGCCCAAAGACCTTCCTCTGGGTATATGCACAAAGAAGACAGACAGCACAATATTGCTTCTAAGTACAGACTTTCAGGACTTATTCAATCTCCCACTTTCACCTTCCCCTCAAGATGGGTACCCAAAATATGATGAGGCTATATCAGCCTATGGGCATCAATGCTCAATGGGCATTGATCCCCAGAGGCTGGCATAGCCTCATCATATTGTGAGTACCCATCTTGGGGCGAATGGTTAGGGAGGTTGTAGATGTTTTTAATAACCAAATGTCGGATGATTTTTATGTTATTCAAGTTGTCAGTAAAATATTTAGCTTTTGCTAGTTTTGTAAGAATTCTTAGTTAAAAAAAAGTCAATTGCTGAGTCTAGATCAGTTATTAGGTGAACTCTACACCACAGGCAATTTCTTAAATCACTTAGGAAAGACTGGAGATTACATTTTCTAAATAATCTAGTAATTATGACTTTGGGTCATGACTTGATTGGTTTGATTTTCAGAACACAGACTATGTTGACCACTCTGTTCCCTTTCTCTCTTTCCCTACCTTTGAAGCCCATACTTCATCTTTTCTCTCCAATCCCCTTGTGTGTTGATGTCATATACAGACCACCTGGTCCTACTGCACAGTTCCTTGATCACTTTGATCCTAGCTCCCTCATTTCATGTCCTCTTATGTCCCCACTCTCATCCTGGGAGACCTCAATAACCCTGTAGATAACCACAACACCCCCTCTGCCCTAAAAGTCCTCTCCTTAACAACCTCCTTTAGTCTATTACAATAGACCAGCTCTCCCACACACAGTGACAGTCATTCAGTTGACTTGGTCTTCACAAACCTCTGCTCTGTCTCCAACTTCTCTAATGTCCCCTTTCCCCTCTCTATCCACAAAAGGAAAAAAGGATAGCACTAGTTGATTATAAAGGATACAGGTGTTGATATCTAAAATAGCCTGGTGCACTGTGGAACTAAGACACAACTTACAATAAATAGCAGGAGTAACGATCACTCCATGCAAAAGTTAGTCCATCTAACGAGGCACACAAACCATATGCAACCATATAAAGCTTTATTCAAAATTGTATGTCAAAAATTATACATCAATTGAAACAATTAAAAACATGCATCTGAGGGGAAGACACATAAAGTGAAGCTGTGCATGTACATTTAAGCATAGAGACAAATGTATATAGCAGTGATAATAATCAAAATAACCAGCCTCATGGTGCCCCAAACAAACCACTGCTCTCTACAACAGCACTCTCACAACAGCCCTTGACACAGCTGCACCTACAAAGCAACACCACCCCTGTAGAACCCTATTACAACCTTGGCACACAACATAAATGCTATACCTCCAAAGGTGCTCACACACTGCGGAAAGGCACTAGAGGAAATTGTGCTCCTCATCTGACTTTATACACTACAAATTACCTGTTCTTATAGCTCTGCCCTCTCCCTGGCCAAACAGTCATATATTTCCTTTCTAATTTCTAATATTTCCTCTGACCCATTACCCTTTTCTCAACCTTTAAATCTCTTCTAAGCCCACTGAAACAAACACCTTCCACTAACTTCTCTGCCCAAAATCTCGCCACCCAATTCAAGGATAAGATTGACCCTATCAGACATGAAATCTCATCACTTCCACCCCCACCCCTAACCTGCCAGCTTAGGCCTGTCACCTCTCCCACATACACAATTCGCTCTTTTTCATCCATGACTGAGGATGAAATTTTTCTTCTCATTACACGGTCAAACTTAACCACATGCCCTCTTGACTTAATCCCATCTCAGCTCACTCAAGAACTTTCTCCTCTAGTAACTCCAACACTTAACCTCTTTCTGACAGCTGGCACCTTCCCATTCTCTTTCAAGCATGCACTAATCATACCCATCTTAAAGGGATATTAATGTCAGAAAAAAAGTATTAACTATATGGTATATACAATTAAAAGAGAGTACTTGCACTTATTTGTACTCTCAAACCGTTATGGTTTGAGGGATATAGGAAAGTAAAGTTCTCTGGTCCCTCCCCTTTCTGCTTGACGAGCTGTAAATCTGTCAGAAGCAGATTCTGGTCACTTGACCAGATGTGGCTCTTCAGCAGCGCTGATATAACGATATCTAAAGATAAATACTTAATTTGGAACGGTCTACAAAGTGTGCCTGGCTTGCAAGCACACTTTGTAGACTGTTCCAAATAAGTATTTATTTCTTAATAGTGTGATTTCAGCTCTGCTGAAGAGCCTCTGTCTGGTCAAATGACTAGAATCTGCAGCTGTCAGCTAGATGGCAGACTTGAGTAAAACAGCCAGGAAAAGGTAACTTTAGCAAGTTATATCTCTCAAACCATAAAGGTTTGAGAGATAAGACTTACATTGATGTTAATCTTTTTTAATGTCTACAATATTAAAACTTAAAATTAACCATTACTATCCCTTTAAAGAAACCCTCCCTGGTCCCAAACTCACTCTAAAACTACCGTCCCATTTCTCTTTTCCTGTTCGCCTCCAAGCTTCTTGAGTGTCTCTTATATAACCAGCTGACTAAATTCCTCTTCTATTCCCCTGCAATTTGGATTCCGCCCTCATCACTCCACTGAGATTACCCTCACTAAAGTGGCCAATTACTTGCTCTCTGCTAAGTCAAAAGGCCACTACTCCCTACTCATTCTCCTGGACCTGACAGCTGCCTTTGGCACAGTGGATCACCCTCTCCTCCTCCAAGCTCTCCACTCCCTAGGTCTCTGTGACACCACCTTCTCTTGGTTCTCATCATATCTCTGCAACAGCTCCTTCAGTGTGTACTACACTGGCTCCACTTTTTCACCCCCTCTCACTGTCTCTTGGAGTACCACAAGGTTCAGTCCTGGGCCCCTTGCTCTTCTTAATCTACACCTCATCCCTTGGCAAACAAACTCCTTTGGATTTCACCATCATCTCTATGCTGATGACACTCTAATCCATCTTTCCTCCTCAGACCTATTCCTTTCCCTCCTGTCCCAGGTATCTAAGTGTCTGCTGTGTCTTCCTGGATGTCCTCCCGTCAACTCAAACTTAACCTTAGCAAAACTGAACTCATAACTTTCCCTCCCTCTCCAACCAGCCTTACCCTAGATATTGCCCTCACAGTTAACAGCACCACTATCACACCAACCCCTACATAACACTGCCTCAGGGCTACCTTTGACTCTTCCCTATCCTTTATTCCCCACATCCAGTCAATTTCCAACTCATGCAGCCTCCATCTCTGTAACTTCTCTAGAATGCAACCTATTATCACTCAAGCTACTACAAAAATTCCAATTCAAACACTCATCATGTCCCATCTCGACTACTGTAACTCACTCCTAATTGGCCTTCCTCTCACCCAACTAACCCCCAGTACAGTCCATAATGATCTCTGCTGTAAGACTAATCTACCTCACATATCGCTTTTCCAACACAACGCCCGTCTGCCAATCCCTATACTGGTTCCCATTTGCATATAGAACACTAAAACTAACTGTGCAACCCCACTATATTTCATCTTTCTTTTCTAAATAAAATCCTACTCTCCATCATCACTCTGTACATGACCTTTTCCTCTCTACAGCTCTCATTACATCGTCCCACTCCCGCCTATAGGACTTCTCCCGTGCTGCACCTGAGCTCTGGAATTCCCTCCCCCATCCCATCAGACTCTCCCCAACCTTCAGATCTTCAGACGCACCCTGAAAACTCAATTCTGCAGGGAAGCCTATCAAATATCAACTACCTCAATAATCTTTATGAGCAAGGCCAGACCAACAGCCTGTCCAACTTCTGCTCACTCTCATTCCCTTTTAAAATCATTCTTCCACCTACAACCCCATCACAACCTCATTGTTCTCATAGTCTTTTCTCACAAACAGAACCACCTCTTCCCTGGACCGGCAGTTCATGTGGCTGAAGGCACTTACACCCCATAGCACTTACTCCTTCTGTGTCCCACCCACCTTCCTATAGACTGTAAGCTCTCACAAGCAGGGGCCTCTGATCCTTTTTGTTTTCCATGTTCCATTTGTACTATTTAATATCTCTGTATATCTATTCCCTATTGTACAGCACTGTGGAATAAGTTGGCTCTATATAAAGAAATAAAGAATAAGAATAATAAATCTCTAAACACATGTGCTAGTACACCTGACTCTTGCTTTCTGCTTGGGCAATATGAAAGGATCCAGTCTAGCAGTGTAGGGTTGGATGTTTTAAGATTTATGCGAGTAAGGGAGGAGATTAGCTGTGATAAGTTCTATGTCTTAAACAATGAACAGAATCTTTCTTTCATGGAGTCCTGCCAATTAATGTTAAAGTCTACAAGAACCAGCTGTTGAGTTGGTGGGTTATGTCCAAAAGGAACTGTGCTGGCATATCTGGAGGTCAGTAGATGCCAACAATTATGATTTGTTTTGAGAAGGGAAGAAAAATGTTGCCAGGAATGTATTCATATGAATCAGTTATTAGAGTCATTTAAAAGTGTAAAGTTTATAGACATTTGTGTGTATATGTTTACGCCTCCTCCTCGCTTTTCTCGGTCCTTCAAAAAGCATGAATGTCCTTCAATAGCAACGGCAGTATCAGATATTTTAGGGCTTAACTAGGATTCGGCTCTTACACATCATGCTTTTAGTTCATCTAGTTTGGGCAGTATACTGCATAAGTTACAGTGCAGAAAAGAAAAACCTTTTTTAACCCCTTAACGACCGGCCTCGCAGGCACGCGGCAGTCACTAAAGGACCACGGAGCTTTTTTTTTTCCCGATTCTGGACTCTTCGAATGGCGTGCAGCCGCGGGGGGAGCCCGGAGTTCCATGACGGTCATAGTACGTCATCGGTCGTTAACTCAGAACGACCCATGGCGTACTATGACCGTCAAGGGTCGTTAAGGGGTTAAAGGTGAAGTTGCCATTGCTGTTGTAGGGCCAGGTTAGTTTCTATGTAATTTGCACAAATTTAGTAAGTTGTTTGTTGTGACCATATAATGAAAGGGTGGGCGCCTATTATAGTTACAGTTATTTCCTCTATTCTCCCCAGATAGGGGATTTCAAAATGAAATACACAATAACTGTAACAGTACATAGAACTATTGTTAAGTAACTCTTCAGTCACAATCCCCTTCAGCTTCCTATGCATGGACCAAAGGTGGATAATCTGCTGTCCTTCAGCTGCTGTTGGAAATTCCCATATGTGTTATGGGAAATGTAGTCCAGAAACAGCTGGATTCACACATTTTGTCTCCCTGAGGCATAAACGTTGAAACAGCTGCAAACCTGTCTCATTATCAGGGTTCTAAAATTGCCTTTGTCTTTTTCTGATCTGATAGAACCAATCCAAATCAAGGGGAGATTCTAGGCAAGTGGCCTTGCTCGGGCTTTGCATCACAAGTACAAAGGGCTCTCCCCCCATTCTGGCTTATTCAATTAAAATTCTAGTAAGACTTGTAAGATCTTTAAAGCAAAACAAGAAAAATAAATAAATAAAATATATGAATTCAGGTTTTGGTTTCTTCATCTTCCATATATTCTGCTCAAGTATTTAAATAATTCAGATAAGTACTTATGAAAAACAAATCAACTGAGGTGCAATATATAATCTACCCCTATATCAGAAACCAAGATTAACCTCTTGGGTACCAAAGAGGTCCCTTTGCACTATGGTTAATCCTCTGAGTGCAAGAGGTTTGAGAAATGCAGTTCTTTGCAATATGTTGCACAAACCATTTGGCACTCAAAGAGTTAAAGGCCAGTTATTATTAGAAATGGCTAAATGTGTCTCCTCATAATGGGGTCTCCCTCCAGATGTAAAACATTGAAAGGCTTACTAGGGTTTTCCCAAAACAGCTGCTCTGATTTGTATTCCCACACACAGACCACTGAACTCAGCCCACTCCTGACCTGTTCTTCCTGTGTGTGTGAATAAAGAACAGCTGCAGCAGATCACCTGATTCTTATACTTGACTTCTTTGCTTTTCCAGCATGGCTGTTAGCTGTCAGACTTCTCAGTGGTTCTCTGACAGGAACACATTCTCATCATATTAACCCCTTGAGGACCAGAGGGTTATGCAACGCATTGAGAGAAAATGCTTTGCACACCCCTCTGGTCTTCAGTGTGTTAAATGGTGTGCAAGCACACACACTCATGTGTGACTTGAATGCCTGCTTTGTTATGGATTAAAGACCCTACATTAGTCTGGGTTCCATCTGGTGCCCTAGGCCTAGACCTCTTCGGTTATCCTCCCAGTGCCCTTTGTGTCTCATCACTTACACTCATAAGCAGAGCTCTTGGATTGCTGACAGTCATGGTTCAGTCCACAGGGGCAAGTTATGATATGATTCAAACACCCAACAGATAGCAATGCGTCATCTTCAGAGTTCCAGCTATGCAAACAGTCCAAAAGTGATACAGAGTTTCAGTAATCTGTGTTAGCAGTACATAATGTCTTTTATATAAAGAACTTTAACCCTTTCAGAACCAGATGCTTGGAGAACTTTTTTTTTACTTTTCTTTCTATCCTTATCCTGGTGTACACAAATGTATTCAGAATATAGTGCTGAATGAAAAATAGAGCTTTATTTGCATTACAACAATTTTAGACAATTATGGAATTTCCTTTTATATTAATTAGCTACTGTTATTTAAAAAATATGGTACCCCATTGGAAAGAGCTGAAGCACTAAACTACACCAACTGCAGTCTCTCATTTTTCAATCAATTTTTAGACAGGGAGAAGTACTATGATCTGTTGTATTCTTCAGGGAGCTCGTCACCACCAGTTGTTCCAGGTTGGGGGTCTGTTTATAGGAGGGGAGCAGAGGTCTTGGGAATAATCTTTTTAATCTGCCATCAGTATGTAGTATTGTATGGCACTGTTTTGAGATTGTGTGCAGTTTTTCAAGCCTTGGGCTGTAGGTGACTACTAATAGCACTCTGTATTCTTCCTATGTTTTTTTATATTCCAGGAGATTTCTTCTGGGTTCATTGGTGTCACTCTGAATTTGGATGTCTATGATCTTGGCATTATATCCATGACTGATAAAATCTCTCCTGAGATTTTTAAGATGTTGTTGTCGGTCAGAAGTTTCAGAGCATTTGTGGTTATACCATAGGGCCTGGCTGTAAACAATAGAGTATTTTTGTGTGTGTCTCTGGGATAGAGGTAATTAGGCATTTTTGTTGGTTTGTTGTACAGAGATATCCGGGTTGGAGTTGTTACGGATGCTGATTGAAGTATCCAGAAAGTTCATTAATGTGGGTGAATGGCTGAGTTTGAGGTTAATAGTGGGATAGAAGGCACTGTAATTTTTGTGAAATGCCAAAAGTTAATCTTTATTCATAGTCCAAATTATTAGTATATCATCTATGTAGCGGTGGTAAACCAGAGGCTTTATTTGGCAAGTGGACAAGATATCCTTCTCCAATTTTGCCATGAATAGGTTGGCTTATTGTGGTGCCATTCACATCACCGTGGCAATCCCAGTCTTTTATATGTATAGTTCTTGCAGAGATGTGAAATAATTGTGTGTAAATATAAAGTGTATTAGCTGGGTTAAAGGTTCTGTTGGTAAGACCTCTTGTTCTAAGAATGTAACCCATACATTCTATAGATTGGAGCATGAAAAGGGTGGTTAATATTGTTTGCATTTTCTAGTCCACTTCAAAGAGACTTTGCTAGAGACTAGAGAATGATTCATGGTCCATACTGTTAAGAATATTACTGCCGTGGAATTTAAATGTTAAAATAATGTACATGAGTTTTAAAGTTGTGTATTGTGCATTCAGCCTTTATTCTTATTATAATAGAAAAAGAGACATTATTGTCTTGAAAGCAGGCATCCTAGAGCCACTCAGCCACAAATTGTATAATTTTTACTCTACTAGTCTCCTACTATTTAAACATAACTTCAGTCACTTCAAAGATACTAAAATAATTTCATAAACTTTTCAAGACCATGGAATATCATACTATATTAATAGGAAAATGATACCCTATTGGTAAGGGGTGAAAAATCTGACTTATCTATACTAAAATGGTTGTAACAACTACAAAAATGCAGAAAAGGTAAACAAAGCATGCCATTTTATAAAGAAAACCACCAGCTGCATCAAATGAGAAGCCACTTGCCTATCTACCCGTAGGATATTGTGCACAACTATTTTCAGAATTTGGTGCTGTAGGCACAATCACATACTTTTACACACTTCAATCACTTCAAAGATCTTTAGAAAAATATTAAGGTATCATGGAATTTCTTACTGCATTCAATACCTAGAGCCAGCTAGAACAAATAGAACCACAGTGTTGGCAAACTATTCCAACTTTTACTACCTAACTACAGAAATGAAGAAAAGGTAAACAAAGCATGCCATTTCAGAAAGTAAACAACCAGCCATGTTAAACGAGGCGTCATTTGCATTTCCACCTCTATGGTAGTGTACACAACTATTCCAGAAAGTTGTGCTTTAGGAAAAGCCACATACATGTTTAGACTTCAATCACTTCAGGTACCAAAATCTTTCAAACACCATGGAATTTCCAACAGTATTTATTATTGTGTTGCAGTACAAAAGAAATGGAACCCCATTGGTACTAGTTGACATACCACTGTGGATGGCAGGAACAAGGCTACCAGTGGAACAAGGCTAAATAAGCAGACAATGTATTGTGGTTCTGTTGATATCAGTGGCATGAAGCTGAAGAAGCAGTCAGTGTAGAGTGGTTGTATGTGGCTACATGTGGAACAAGTTGGTGTACCAGTGAGTGTATATGTAGTTCTGTGGCTATCAGTATGATAAGGCTGGTGATGCAGACACTATATGTATCGTTCTATGGCTACTGGTGAAACAGCGAAAAAAGACTGGGTTGTTAGTGTGTGTATGTGGTTGTGACTACTAGCTGACAATTGAACAATTCTGGGATTTCCGAAAGTATATGTGCTTCTGTGTATACCACCGTAACAAGCTCTGGAAAAAAAGGAGTATGTGCTTACCTTTATTTTTATTTTGCATTTTGTCACCATTCGCTGTCATAAACCTCACTGCCTAATATCGTTGTACTCTGTGTGCAGAAAAGTCTGTATCAAGCTCTGACACACTTTGGAGATGTATAAAAGGTATGCAAAGCAACAGCAGTAATGGGTTCAGTGTGCTTTTTGTATTAGATGTTATGTATAAATCTGTTTGCATGCATTTTAAACATTCTTACTAAGCTCAATAAACAGTCTCAGTTAAGATTTTCTTCAGCATTTCTGATACTTTTCCTCTAGCATTGTGACATTATTTATATGACTTTTATATAGGTTGACATTACTGTGATCATGACACTGACCATGTCAAAATTCTTATTTTAGACACGCCCACAAATTATGAAGTAAAAATGTTTTACCGCATGTGTTCAGTAGGGTTTTTGCACAAACACCTTTATACATAAGTGAAGTAAATTTTTATATGCAAATAGAGACAGATATATATTTTCATGACTTTTATACATCTACACCATAGATATGCATTAATGAGTAATCTATAGTGAATGGTCTGTAGCCAGGTTTGCCAGGTCATCTTGTTAACCCTTTGAGTGCCAGAGGGATACACAATGCATTGCAAAGCAATGTGTTGTGTACCCCTCTGGCACTCAAAGGGTTAATACTAGCTGCTTATGAAACATGCACAAAGTTACAGAGCAACTCTCTAGTTGTTATTAGATACAGTTTTTATTGTCCTTAGAAGGATGATGGTCTTTGTAGTCCAATAACGGATGTAGAGGTATATATAACCCGTTTCTTCTCAAAGGGCTTCAATTGTTCATGTGCATATAACGCATCTTACATACACTGTTGGTATTATATGAATAAGATGAAAACCCTCTCTAGGGTCACATGTTCAAAACAGAATGTAATGTAGAGTCATTCTGGAGCAAACCAGCTCAGCCATAGGGCTTGATCAAAAATTTTCATTTACGTAAATAGTGTTGTTAACCCATTGAATGCTAGAAAGGTCACCAATGCATTGTAAAGCAATGAATTGGGGACCCCGCTAACATTCAAGGTGTTTAAACCCCTATTTACATCAATGGGTATTATGAAAACTAGTTATCCCGTACAGCGCAGATGGTTTAGTCCAAAATTACTCTACTTTTCTTTCGAACATGTGGCCCTTGCTGTAACCACAGGAAAAAAGAAATGTTGTTTTAGTAGAACTATTGGGCAGTAAAAAATGAGGAGTTAACAGCCCATCATCAGATGTCTAAGAAAGCAACTGACTTTAGAGAATAGCTGTCATAAAATATTATATTTCTAAACCATGACTCGTTGTAGCACATTTGAAATTGACATGTCTTAACTGATATCTTGCAAGGATCTTAGCTTGACATCTGTATGGAGACAAATCTCAATACAGTGCCTAATCCAGTAGACTTTAAGAAGGTTACACCCTGTGCACACTGTACATGTACATAATAGTTTTAGCGTACCTATACAATACAGTTATATTACAGGGCCAGCCCTGTTTATAAACATGTGGCCATTTTAAATATATGTAATGTGATGCAGGACAGTGTCTGACACACAGATGGTGTTTAAGGCCATGACCTGCAGTAAAAGGCGAATAGGATATTGCAGCTTGGAGATTTCCTTTTCTGAAAGGATGAATGTCCTTTGTTCAATACTTTATGATTCTTCAGATATTATCTCCAGACATCAAATATAAGGGAAAAGAGAAGAGAAGGTCAATGTTTTTCTCCCCCTGGATAGTGCAGGTGCTTACTTGAGAGTTTAAAGGAGCTAATTACTCACATCAAAAGCTTGGTAGCTACTGACATTATAAGAACCAGGGGCGGACTGACAGGACCCAGGGCCCCGGTCCAAAAAGAGATCTGGGCCCCCTTGCCCAATTACATCATTGTCCCCACCTCATGACATAATTGGCCCCACCCCATGCCATCTTAAGCCCCACCTCCCACTCCTAGAGGGTAGTTGTGGGCCTAAGGGGGTAGTTGCTGGCCTGAGGGGTACTGGGAGGTACTGGATGGCCTAGGGTGGGTTCTAGATGGCCTGGGGGAGTACTGGATGGCTGGGAGGGGGAAAGGAGGGGGAAACGTGCTGGCTGGGGGGGTTGGCAGGCCTGGGAGTAGTTGTTGCCTTGCCTGTGGAGGCACTGGCTGGCCTGGTGGGTAGTTGGCTGGCCTGGGTGGAGATGTTTGGCTGGCCTGGGGGGGGTTAGTTCCTGACTTGGGGGGGTTAGTTCCTGACTTGGAGGGGTACTTTGCTGAACTATCTGGGTTGGGTAGTTGGCTGGCCCATGGGATACTGGATGGCCTGGTGAGTACTGGATGGCCTGAGGAGGTTGTTGGCTGCCCTGAGGGAGGTAGTTGCAGACCTGGGGTGGTGGCCGCTGGCCTGAGGGGTATTGGATGGCCTGGGGGGTACTGGATGGCCTGGGGGGTACTGGATGACCTGATGGGGTGGGTACCAGATGGCCTGGTGGGGGGTTACTGGATGGCCTGGTGGGTACTTAAGGACTTTATGGGTATTGGGTTACGACTCCATTTTATATTGAGAGCTGGATGGAGAAGGAAGCACTGCACAAAAGTGCACATACAAGTCACCAAGAAAGAGACCTCTTGGCACCGCAGGACGTTCTGTGTATACAGGGTTTTGTGGTGATCACTAGGTGTAATAGTCATGTCCGGTGAAGTTTATAGAGAGACCACCGAGTCAGTCCAACAACCAAAGCCGAGCTGCTGTAATATCAACCATTTAGGGGATTTATTATTAAACTCATACAAGTGGTAAGTGTTTTCATGAAACTGAAAGGAACTTGGCACCCTAGTTTAAGCCATTGGATGGGCATTTCCCATTAGTATGGGTTAATGAAGCCTTTGAGTGCCAGAGAAGTATCCAACCCTGGCACTCAAAGGGTTAAAAGCTTTTTAAGATCTACCCTAGAATGTGCCAGGCTTTGGGTTTCAACAGCATGGTAGAGGTGTGAGCATATCCTGTTTCATTTCACTAAATTTTGTATAGGGACTGCAAGCTACATCTCGCCAGCGGTTGATGGATTACAATTTCCAAGGGGTCAAAAGAGTATTAGGATATACTAATGATTGATGCAGTCGCAGGACAGCTGAACAGCTGGCTGTCTTACTAGAAATAATGTGACAACATGAGTCACTCCTCTCTGAACAATGGTGCTGAATGCAATTACCAGACCAGGCAGTCTCTGATACCATGAGCCAAGCATTTTTCTACATGTAGCACACAACACCCCCGCCCACTTTCACAACTCACTGCAAGTTAAATTAAATCACAAGACTTGGGAATACCTGGTCAGGGATGACTCCCATTACACTGTAAAGTAGTCAGATGTCAATAACCTGTTGACTGGCTCAGCGCTGGTGTCCATCTCATGCTCCGTGATGTGTGCACCTAGTACCTAGGAGGACTAACTTAAAAGGCGGCCAATGTTGGAATACAGTGTACGCTTCGTGCGCGTATTATGCAATAGGACGCACATGCGCAGTTCGATTTTCAGCTTCAGCAAGAGGAACTGTGCATGAAGTGAACAGAAGAGTGCTGAAGCAGCTGGGCATTAACCTGGGAAGCAGAGCAGAGGCCTGGGAATCAGGACATACAATTAATGTGGCGGACAGTGGGATTGGACTCGTAAATTGGGACAGTTGCTAGCTATGGAATGGGCGGCTGGCCCCTACATGGCAGGCAACCCCACAGGCACTCAATGGATTAATATTTTATTTTCCATTTTTATCCTATAAATTACATATATTATTATTTCATTAATTTTCAGTCTGTTCACCTGTGGTTTCATTTTGATAACTCCATGAATGTACATAAATATATGGTGTATACCACTTTGTCACTCAAGGGGTTAAAGACTAATTTTGGAGACTCAATCTATGCAGAATTATTTCTTAGTGGCCATTAGGTTTTTTCTCAGATTAACATAAATGGGAATTTAGAACATGTTAAAGGGATAGTAATGTTTCACAATAAAAGCATCTCAAATTAATCTTCATAGTGTTTGGGCCATGGAGAGTGTTATTTCAATACTGTCAGAGTTGTATTCCCCTCCCACCCCATTTACTGATGTAACACTGCTCACCTCAGAGCAGCAAGACTGTCCAGATGGAGCACAGAGAGGGACAAACTTCAGTGAGCAAAAAGAAAAACCTGTCAAAGGGGCAGTGTTTTCCGTATGATCACAGTAAGAAGATTGTCCCTTGCTGTGACCTGTCCGGTCAAGAGACCATATTCCACATCTGAGGAGAGGTGGCTTACATTAAGTAAAAGGGGCAGGAGGGGGATATTTTATCAATCAATTACTCTTGAACTACAAGTCTGACAGTATTGAATTAACACTCTCTATGGCCCAAAATACTATGAATATTAATTGGAGCTGCTGTGTTTGTGAGACATTACTATCACTTTAATGTGCAGTTAATCTGGCCACACTTTGAAACTATTTGCCACTAGATATTATTATTTTTTTATTTATATACCCATAGAGCTTTAAAATAGAAATGTTCCCTTTCACACTCTGCTAAGGGTGGAATCATTGGTGAAAGGGGTCCACAAATATGGGGGCCCTTAACATGCTGCAAAATAGAACACTGAAAGACCTTTTAGTGATATGCAGGGTACTGGGAGGCCAAAACACTGTGGAATTGGAATCGTCCAGCTCTACTACTGCTTTTGGCTTTCTTATTTTATTGCCCCTTTCATTTTTAGATTTATTTTCACACAAAATATTTTTTACCTTAAACCTTTTTTCTCTGTCGTACAATACAGGTTACTGGTACCTTTGGATAGGCGATCCGGCCTTTAAGTAGGCAGGAACAATTCTAGAAGTGAATGCAGGGGGTGGAGCCTACCTTCTCTCCTTGGCTGCAGCTAGCCAATCAGCTCCAGTAAGATGTGTTTCTTGGATGAAGATACAGGCAAGAGAACAGTTCTGCTATAGTTTTAGCAATTTTTTTATATTTCTGTTAGAAATGGAATACCACCATTAGGCGGATTACCACAACTGACAATGCCCTTAGTTGGGGCTAGCTCAGTATCCAATTGTTTTTTGTGAACCTTAAGCCCGGGGGGGGGGGAAATCTTGGGTTCAAGTTCTTTCCCCAGGAGTTGCCCATTGAGGCTTCTTCTTAATACATGGTAGTCTGAAGACAGAAGATCTGCAGGAAAAGGGGAGCAACCCTTTGAGTGCTGCAGGTCCACCTGCCCCACAGTGCCCCTCTGCACAAGGGCTTTTTCCTTTGGAGTTCCTATTGCACACTCCTGCACTCACTGAGTTTATCTGTATGTCTGCTTGGTGTTTTGGAGCAAGTTTCTGTGGTATCTTAACCCTTTAGCTGCTGGTTTGCGTCTTTTGGGGTTGTTGGCACTTTGCCTACTGGGTTCAGTGTTTATTGGGTCTAGTGACATGTTTTAGTAATGTCTAGTGCACATTTACTGCTCAGTTACAACGTTTCAAAATTTGTGTTCCGCGCATTTAAGGAGCACTTTTACCTCATAGACGCCATTGCTCCATTTATTTCTATGGGACTGTACAGCTTGGGACATATCTCTGCAACCGCTCATGGTAGCGACTTCAGAGATGGCTCATTTTGTTTGTCTGCCCTTGCTTTATTATCTGGTTAACGTTTGTTGTGTGTTGGGGGGCTCAGGGGGCTTTGGGCACTGTTGAGGTACTTTTTCTGGGAAAACTACATTTCCCATGAGCGCTTGCTTTGCGCGCTCATTTCTGATTGACTCCCGTCACACCAGCCATTTTATGCTTTTCCTGAACGAGTATCCTACACAGGGCTTGGACTCTCTTTCTCTCTTCTGCAGATTAACCCTTCACCTGCCAGATAAGTGCATTTCAGCGATTTCTGGGGTGAACCTTTAATCTTACACACTGTATTTGGGTGATTCCTTACACTTTAAACGTTTTGACACTATGAGAATGTCTAATCTGTTAGAGCTTGGGGCCAGGCCTAAGACTAAGGACACTGGGGTCTCTGTGTCCCCATTTGCGCATTGATACTCATGTCATTCAGAGTTACCTAGAGCGTTCTCAGGTCATTTATGCCCAGCATGTTCTGCTGTCCCCGAGTCTCCCTCTGGGACCTCCAGCCAAGCATTAAAGCCAGTTTGGGTGCAAGAGTTCAAGGCTGCTACCAGAGACCTCTGGTCTACATTGCAACTCTTTCCCAGTTACAGGGGGTCTTCCACTCCTGGCAGACCCCCTACTTCAGATCTTCGTTGCCGAAACTGCAGGGAGTACCTGACTTATCAGATTCCTCTGAGGAGGAACAGTTGGTGGATTCGGACATTGAGGAATGTTCTGCTGTGGGCTGCTCTCAGTTTTTTGGTTACCCCTTTGAGGCTGATCCTGATCCCTTAGCTGAGGACCTGATTAGGGTTGTCTTAACCACCCTAAACATTCCTTTAGTTCAAGAGTTTTCTTCAGATCCCTCTGATGTATTTCAGGAGCCCCATACTTTTTTTCCACCTAACCACACTCTTGACTGCCTTGTGTCTGAGTGGATGTCTCTGGACAGGAAACCTTCTGTTTCCAAGAAATTTGCCAAGCATACCCCTTTTCTGAGGCAGCGCTTGCTCAGTGGGTTCATCCCCCTAAGGTGAATGTACCTGTGTGCAGGCTATCTAAGTCCACTGCCTTGCCAGTTGCTGATTGAAAGACTGGATGGACAAGAAACTTGAGGTCTCCCTCAAGTACATTTTTGCCACTGCTGGTACTGCCATGTGTCCAGCGTTTACTGCGGCATGGGTGAACTGGGCCATTGCGGTCTGGACTGAACAGCTCAACCTGGCTGTCCGTCAAGGTGCTCCTACTTCGGATATGTTGCGGCTTCTTGCCAACATTTCTATGGCCCAGCACTATGTTTCTGCTGCTTTGTTTAATGCCATCCATTTGGTGGCAAGGGTTTCCACCATGTCTGTGGTTGCCAGACGAGCTCTTTGGCACAAGATCTCGTCTGTTGATACTGCTTCCAAGAAATCTTCGCTCTCGTTGCCTTTTCAAGACACCTCTTTGTTTGGGCCAGATTTTAAGGATCTGATTAGTGAGGCAACAGAGGGCAAGAGTACCCTTCTGCCTATCAAGCTTAATTGTCTTTTTCGTCCCTACCAGACTGAGACATGTCCGGCGAACCAGTCGGTTCCCTCAGCTCCGCGTTCCTCACCCTCACCCTCATTGTTCAGAAGTGGGGTCTTCCTTGCATCGACCTGATGGCGACAAGACACAACCAGAAGGTTACGATGTTCTGCTGTCACTGGAGGGATCCTCTAGCTCTAGCGGTGGATGCCATGTCCATTCCTTGGTTATTTTCTGTGGCTTACTTCTTTCCTCCCATCCTCAAGTTGCACAGGGTGTTAAGGAAACTGAGACTGGAGAGCTGTCCAGTCATTCTGATTGCTCCATACTGGCCTTGGCAGGCTTGGTTTTTGGAGCTTCAGGATCTGTCAGTGGCGGAGCCATTCCAGCTCCCTTGCCGTTCAGATCTTCTTCTACAGGGTTACCTGTGGAAGGAGGATGTTCATCGTCTGGCTTTGATGGCTTGGAAATTGAATCCTCAATACTGAGGAAGAAAGGTTTTTCTTCTGGTGTGGTGGCTACTATGCTTAGTGCCCGCTAACCTGTTTCTTGTAAGGCCTACCATTGTGTCTGGTCAACCTTTCTCTCTTGGTGTTCTGACACGGACCTATCTCAGGATTTTGATCTTCCTACAATCCTGGCCTTTCTACAAGATGGCGTGGATAAGGGTCTCAGTTTGAGTTTCTTTAAGGTTCAGACTTCTGCTTTCTCTGTTTTCTTTCAGAGGCGCATTGCTATTCTTCCTGATGTCAAGGTTTTCTTCAGGGAGTGCTCATACTTGTCCTGTTTTCAAGTCTCCTGCTCCTCAGTGGGACTTTAACTTGGTTTTGGGCATCCTTCAGCACCCTCCATTTGAGTCTTGGGCTTCTATTCCTCTACACCTGCTGAAGTGGAAAATGGCCTTTCTCCTGGGGATTGTGTCAGTTTGCTGTGTCGAGTTGCATGCCCTGCCTTGTAGACCACCCTTTTTGGTGTTTCACAAGGACAAGGCTGTGCTTTGCACTCTGCAGGAGTTTCTCCTGAAGGTGGTTTCTGAGTTCCACATTAATCAGGAGATTGGGGTGCCTTCTTTCTGCCCTGACCCTACCTCTGACAAGGAGATGGATCTCCACTTGCTAGACGTGGTGCATTGTCTCAAGTTTTATGTACATTGCACTGAGTCCATTGGACAGTCTGACGCACTGTTCGTCATCCCTGAGGGTCCCAGGGAAGGGGGACCTGCATCCAAAGTGACTATTGCTTCTTGGATTAAGTCCACTGTTCGTAAGGCTTATGAACTAAGGAAGAAGCCTGTTCCCTTTCGAGTCACGGCTCATTCTACTAGATCTATTGGGGCTTCTTTGGCTTACAAGAATCAGGCCTTAGTTGATCAGTTGTGCAACGCTACACACCTTTACAAAGCACTACTATGTTGATGTGCAGACATCGGCTGATGCCAGCTTTGGGAGGAAGATCCCGAAGGCAGTCTTGCCTGTCTATGATATTCTTAGGTTCTTCAGTGCTTCCTCACTTTTGAGCCCTGTTGGCTCTAGTTCAGTGTTCTGTGTAACAGTTTCTGGGGTGTTGTTACCCCTGTTCATTGTCCGTTGACACTTCATTTGTTATTATTGGGCTATCTCTGATCTGATGGTTCATATATGCTCTGGTGACTTTGGGGGCCTGGCACCTGGTCCTTGCCTTACTTCCCGCCTCTGGGAAACTCAATGGTTGGACATCCCAAAGTTACCAGTTACCTGTATTGGACGACAGAGAAAAGAGGATTTTAGTCTTACCTGTTAAATCCTTTTCTCTTAGTTCATACAGGTTACTGGTCTCCCACCCTGTCACGGGACCATGCTTGGCTCTCCTGTGGCAGTCCGTGGGGGGTCCTTCGGGGTCATGCTCACAGGAGTCTCCTTTCCCTTCTACTATCTAGTCAATAGTTAGTGTCTCATATCTAACTGGAGCTGATTGGCTAGCAGCAGCCAAGGAGAGAAGGTAGGCTCCACCCCCTGCATTCACTTCTATAATTGTTCCTGCCTACTTAAAGGGGCAAATCGCCTACCCAAAGTTACCAGTAACCTGTATGGACTAAGACAAAAAGATTTAACAGGTAAGACTAAAGTCCTCTTTTAAATCTTATGGTTTCATGCTTGGAAAACATGGGAACAATTCAGTTACCGGAAAATGTACCTCTTAAGACTCATTTCAAAATTTCTCTATCAACTTTAATAGGAATCTGTGAAATAAAACCAGTTTTAGCTCCAAACCTCATCCTAGACTTCAGTAGGGATCAGAAACATTAAACCACTGACTAATTTTATCACCAAATCCAACCTAATTTCTGAAACACAGCATTTGCTTTAGGTCTTATCACTTGAGTGACACTTGTTACAAAAATTCCCATAAATGAGAACATACTGGCCTGAGGCCCAGTACCGAAACACGACTATCTAGAAATAGATTGAAAGAGTATCCCTGACAGCAAGTTATTGGGAATCTGCATTTAACCCTTTGACTGAATTGCAGAGCAATGCGTTCCATTCCCCTCTGGCACTCAAAGGGTTAAGAAAGAATGTGCACAGACACTGGACAGATGTATAGATATTAACTTGTGTTATTGACACAAGGAGCCTTCTTCATCACACTAAATAGTTGCAATTCTGGAGCAAAGCAGCTACACAGTAGGTGAAGAAATTAACATTTCCATTTATATAAATGGGGTTTTTATACCAATGATTGCTAGAATGGTCTCCAAAGCAATGCTCCAGAATTGTACCCTATTAACTTGATGATAATGAATAAGGACCAATATATAAACATACACAATTCTGTACAGAATCGCGAGGGCAGCCCCACTGGAGTTAGTCTCTCTCTAATGCCTGTGACTGCTGTAAAGGGTATGCATGACAGAGTATGACCACTGTAGTGTATACTTGTGGACACAGTTGTCATCCACAGGATGTATAGCTACACAGAGTGTAGAGGATGCAGTTGTGCCAATGCCCAGCATCCAAGGAGGCCCCATGTGCACCAGGGTTCTAGTTATGCCTCTGTGAAAATATTTGTGTTGGGGACCCAAAAAAAAAGGTTTGCACCTTGGGCCCTCCAATGATTAGATATGCCACTGATAGAATGCACAGTGAAATATTGTATACTTACGTAGTCTGCTGTATGTCTTGATTAGTACGTTGCTTTAAGCAAAGTACAGATGAAAGGAATACCCTAAAACATCCACTGACTATCTTCTTGGACCAAACAAAAGAACTGTACATACTGCACATAATTGGCATAACACATTTGCACTCATGAGTCATAGATTACAGCTCTCCATAAGTGATAGGAACAGCACAAAGTTATGATCACAAAAGAAACTATAATGTATAAAAAGTGAAATAAACCAACAAGTTTGAGCAGTGAGAGTGCCTATGTTTACCTACCTTTCTTCATAAAATGTTGGACACGTGACAGTGAGGTGAGATACACAGCACTGTAGTTAGGAATGGGTGAAAAGTCAGAGAAATTCCCTGCAGGACTTTTCCTGAAAAAACTTTTTTGCTTTTTTCGCAAAAGTTTCTGCACATACACATAAAATTTTGCCAGCGCCAATAAATTTCCCATGAGAACCTTCAATATTTCACCTATTTTTTCTGTAACTGCAACATTTCCCACCACAATATTACTTCTTCTGAGGGCTGAAGTGGAGAAATAAATAGCTGATAGTAAAATTTTTGAGTCCTACAGCAACATATTCCTTGAAAAAATTGTTAGAATGCAGAGTGCCTTTGTCCTTTGAATTTGAGGGGACCAATGAGAAAGCCTCACAAACTCCTGAGATAGGTCAGTTACTATAAAAACCGGCCGAACACGCCGGCTCACTGCCCTTAAAGAAAGCCATCAGTGGTGAAATGCGCGTTGGTCTCACGGGCTCAGACGCTGGTGTCCATATTTTCCTGCAAATGCTCTCTATCTCATGTTCTACTGGGTCTTTAAAGTTATCCAGCAGCCATTAGGAACACATGCAGTGTGCTGTCCATTAAAAAATTATTTTTGCGGGCTATACCTCTGCTGCTTTAACCATTTTTGTGTATTCACCTTTTGAGGATGCTGGAGGCTAGGCAGAGATCGATAATGTAACTTAGGTTGCTTGCTGATCAATAGGTTTGCTGTTATATCACAGTGAACTGAAACACACGGTCTGGACAACTATATTATATGTTATCAGTTGTATCCGTTACATGAAGCAGTTCATGCATGCCATATTAGATTTTGCATAAAACTTATGAACAGAGAGTAGATTATTGTGTCTGTTTAGATACAGTTGCAAACAGACTTACAACACCACATGCTGTATAGTTAGATCAGCTTTATTAACAAACATATACATTTTTATTATACAATTTACAAAATCTTTATTGGCAATATACACAAGACATCTAGTACCTAACTATGAAATAGAAGGACATGAGGGTTTGTGGTCTGGATGGATCATAACCAGCATAATTATATACAAATCTGTGTGGATTTATTATAGGAGCATTTGCAGATTTTATTTTAAATTTGCCTCATTTTATTTTTATTTACTATAATAAAAATTATATTTGTCCTTTGCCCGCAACACTAACCTCCTGCTTAATTAACATTGGTACAATCATCTTTGAAAAATAACTGCGGCTTAGGATATTACAGCAGGATGCAGCACATGACATCAGTTCTTTAAAGCTTCTGTTTTCAGCAAAAGAAAAGGACAGCTTGGCAAGTTTACTATTCTAGAAGCATACTTTTGAATAACTTTTGTGCAGATTTTGACTGATTTCTAAGAACTTAGTAAGTGTGGGATAGTAGTACATAGTAGAACTGTGTAACTCTATTGATTTAATGACATGACTTGTGGAGGTGGTGGGGGTGTTGACAGTATATGTAGGGACTCTATGACTCTTATCATCAACAAAAACAAACTCAGAGTCATACTCCCCTGCAGCAGGATCAGGAAAATGTTGGCACACTCTCTAACACATCAGCAGCACTTCTATTATGTACCCCAGCACCCTGGAAACATTTAGGAGTAATTCTGATGTTACTAGTTGTTTCACCTCTGACCTGCTGATGGTGTGTCTCACAGTCAAACCTGTGGTTGTGCTTCAGTTGGGAACCCATTGAGAAGGTGCCTAGGTGAGAGTCCGCTTTCTCCTTGCTCACATACTTCTTACACTGACAATAGATAACAACATGCTTAGCTTTTGGATCATGATTGAAGTATCTATGTACTGTGGACTTCATAGTCTGTGAGGTTCCTAAGAGGTTGCTACTACTACCACTGGTGCTACATGTTGCTGAATTTGTACTACTACTTGTTGTCACAGGTGCTGCACTTCCAAGAGCACTCAAAGAGAAGGCTGTTGATGCTGATAATCTGTTTTGTTGCTGGTTACTCAACACTAACTGTGTGGCTGAGTGGGACTTGGAAGAGGTAATGATGCTGATGATAACTGACAGGATGACTATATAAGTTTTGTCATCTTTGCTTGTCCAGGGTCAGACTTTCAAATTGTTTTTTTCAAACAGTTTATAGACAGGCACAGTGCTCCTTTTCAGTGGTGTAAGTTTGAGCCTTTGTCTTTCAGCTAACTATAAGCCATGTTATCATCTCTCTCACTCTCAACTTCATCTGTATCTTCCCACTACTTTTATATACATCTAGGCTTTTAGAGGTTTCAAACAATTTCTTTTTACTTTTCCTCTTTGAGGGATTATCACAACGTTCGCTACTGCTTCCGGGATAGGTGTTTTTGTGTTTGATTGTCTGACTGTCAGATGCAGCAGTTGGTTGAGTTGCTACACATTCTTGTACTATTCCATCAACACTGGGACATGGCTCATTGTTGTCTTCAGTGTTTTAGATGGTTTATTAATACTAATTGTTGTTGATGGTGGAACTTTTGGTGCAACTTGGACAAACCATATCCTCCTCAGGAGGAAAGTGATCACCATCATTTATTGCACACACTACAAGAACAATAACTGCAGTCAGTTTTCGGACTACCACTTTAATCACGTCTCTGCACGGCTCCTAATCCTTTCACCTTACCCCTTGTGCATTTACTGTACATTACTTAACCTACTGTACGTGTTTTTAATGTAAAGTAAACAATATAACTGATTGTGTGTGATGTCTTGCCTTGGATCTCTACAAAATACTCAATTTCATCTAGTAACAGTCTGCCTTAGTCACAGATCATATCAGGGTCCTGTCTCTGTCACCTATCATTTTTGTTTAAAATGATTTATTTTTTAGTTGTAAATTTAGTTATTTTAATTAATTGTCCCCCCTATCCCTATCACTGTCAACAAAAAACAAAGACATGTACTCCCTGTTCATCTGCTTCTTTCCCCAGATTCACCTAGACCAGCAATAAACTTGGATCACAGTTGCCTCTGTCTTCCCAGTCAGTCACTCAGACCTATGGGGTATTTGGGGTAATTCTCCTTTGCTTCCTTCTCACACCCACAGAGTCAAATAGGACAAAGATAACAGCCACATCAGGAAGAAACTTCGAACACTGCTGCCTGTGTCTTCCCAAACAGTCACATGGAATTTTGAGATATTTGGGATCAAAAGTTAAATTTTTCTGTGTTTCTCTTTTGGGGCGAAAACTTTCTCCCATTCCTTACTGTAGTGATTCTTGTGTTTTATGATAATTTCACCTCTGTGGGGCGATCTTGCTTCCTTTGTGCAATACTCATTACCGTTGATTTCTTAAACCACTCTAAATCAAACAGAATGACTGAGTTAGCAAAATATCTATTTGGCATGCTTCCTGGATTCCTGAATTCACTGTATCAAAGCCGCATGTATTCACTCTGCATGACTCACTACATTATCAGTCAACTTAATTCATAGAACAATCTAAAAGTCATTAGCACAGTCCATTGACCACTTGAATACTAAAGAGGACAACAGTGCTTTAGGAAGTAATGTGTAGGATGCCTTCCAAGCATCCAATGGATTAATGACAAAAAGCATCACTGAAAGCAATGTGTTTCCTTGTAATATTGAATTAGGGTATAATTACAAGGTACACTATATTACAGAGCTGCCATCTGGTGTTGGATAGAGGGTACTGCATTATTGGGAGCTGGCCCTGGGGGACCCTGGAAATCAAGCTACAGCAATTGTCAGCGAGTTATTGTTGGGTCTTGCTTTTCCAATTTGTAGTAGGCCTCTGGCTGTTTGACAGTGATCCTGTTTTTTTTTTGTTTTTTTAGTCTCAGTCTTGCAGGCAATGCATTTACATTTTTCATAGAAAATTGTAACTGGTTGACTGCTGTGTTTGCTATAGCATAGAATTATCCTAAATTTATTGATCTCTCTAACGAGAAGCATTTAGAATGTAATGTTGACCTAACAGCGGTTGCGTTAACTTTGTTCAGTCTTCTACCCCGAGACAAACAGCCCCCAGTCTGAACTCCCATAGCTTATGTTTTGGTAATAGTGGGACCCAGTGCCAGATGTAATAGAGAAGAGGGAAGACTGTAAATAAATGGAGAGCACTGCAGGATTCTGAGCCCTGAGGCAGTATATATAAATCTTCTGGCTCCAGGGCCAATGCAGAATAACAGCTAGGCACTGAGACATTGTTTCCATTTACAGACACACCATTACACACACTGAGTGCTAGTATGTGTAAGGAACAGGCACTATCTTGGGATCTATCGCTGCAATTCACTGCAAAAGTATTGTCTACTTATTTTCTAACTTTCTGTTTGGTAAAGGGGTGTACAATATATTGCAAAGCAGTGCAATGGATATCCCTCTGTCATGGAAAGGATTCACTGATCCTGTGACAGGGAATATATTTTGTTATCATAATGTAAAAAAATTACAAAATGTTTTCTGATCCTTTTATTTGGATCTATGGTTTATTTGCAGAAGAAAGGCAATGTACAACTGAACCACAAGCTAAAACTGTGGAAATTAGATTTTTTTTATTTGAAATTATTTTACAAGTTTACGATGAAACCACCAACATCAGTGTTTTTCAGTATTGTGTTACATAATTATTATTATTATGTCCACTGAGTGGACAGTTTATTAGGTAAATCCTCCTTTGGTCCTCCTTCAGTCCTTGGGGCATAGACTCACTGAGGTACTAGAATAGTTCAACAGGGATGTTGGCTGATGCAAACTCGATTGTTCCACTGCATCCTTCAGATGCTGTATTGGGTTGAAATCCAGTGAATACACAAGTCTCTCTCATGTACCTATAATCTCTCCCAACAATATAAACCTTGTACCATGGTGCACTGTGCTGCTGGAAGTCAGTTACAAGATGGATAAACTGTGCACTTGCGCAGCAACAATGTTCAGGCATGTCAATCAGCTGTTGTTCCACCAATATCAGAGTCCCTAAGATGTGCATCAAAAAGGCTCCCTGCCATGACACAGCCAACACCATCCTGCAATGTTAACACCTTGGTCCAATGACTAATGATCATGTTCTTACACTCTGGACCAGCCATCAGTGTTAGGCAACTAGTATTATTTTTCAATATACCAAGCAACCTTTTTCTACTCGTAAAGTGTCAGTGTTCCTGTTCCCATTTTAGATATAGTGACTTGGTTTTAGCTGACAAGAGAAGGACCCAGTGAGGTTTTATGCTGCTATACCTCATCTGTTATAGGGTCCAATGTATTGCATGTTCCAATACTCCCACTTGAACACCACTGTTATATTGTATTTTCATTTGACTGACTGTGTCTCATCTGTTTGGTTGCACAATTATTGACATTCTCCAGTGTTCTAAGGGCCGTATTTCCCAATAGTACGAGCAGTCATTCCTAGAGCTCGGAAATTTGAGGGGTGACTCAGCTGTGCTGCTCACGCACATACACATTCTTATTTTTAGATGTGACCAGAACGATTGCAATGTCTCTTCACCAGTATTGTTTTTTTTCATTCTTGCCTGTTACAGGCCAAAGGTATTTTCTATGCCAGGAAACAGTGGATAGGACTGTGGGTGAGAGTTTTTTGACAAGGGGGTGTGTGTCCATGGGTGGAGCTAAGGTAGCCTGCAATGCTTTGCCTAGGGGCACCTGGTATGTAAATCCAGCCCTGAGTGACTTTATCACGGTGCAGTGTTTCCCCTCATGTCACTCTCTCTTGTGCTGCACTCTGATTGGTTGAGCCTGTTTGGCCCGCCCCTGGTGACCTTTTTATACTGGGCCAGTGGCACCTGTCAGGTGTCCTTTTGTGGTGTTCCTGAGCCAGTTTTGCTGTGCTGTGTTCCTGCGTTCCTGATTTCCGGTGTACTGACTTGGCTTGCTCTGACTACGTTCCTGTGTTCCTGCTCCGTGATTTGACCCGGCCTGGCTGACATTCCTGCTCGTATCCTGATCTGGCTTGTCTGAGAACCTGCTCCGTGATTTGACCCGGCCTGGATGCTACTATGCAAGTCTCTGTTGTTACGCCCGTGGGGGCTATTGGCTCAAGCTCTTGCAATTCAATTGCTTCCATTACGCCCGTGGGGGCTATTGGCTCAAGCTCTTGCTATCCAGTTGCTTCCGTTATGCCTGTGGGGGTTATTGGCTCAAGCTCTTGCAATCCAGGTGCTTCCGTTACGCCCGTGGGGGCTATTGGCTCAAGCTCTTGCAATCCGGTTGCTTCCGTTACACCCGTGGGGGCTATTGGCTCAAGCTCTTGCATTCCAGTTGCCTTCGTTGTCACGCCCGTGGGGGCTATTGGCTCAAGCTCTGGCAGTCTACTTGCTCCGTTAGTACCTCCGTGGAGGCTACCATTCAAGTGCAGCAGGTTCTGGGTTGCAGGTTCCTCTTTGCTGGACAGTTATCTCAGTATTATGAACATTTGGTGTTGAGTCCTCTCCACCATTTACTGCCTTTATCACCTTGGGCGTGCCAAACATCACAACTGAGACGGACTGATTACTGTGTTAACCCTTGTATCTCTGTACTCAGTATCTGCCATTTGCCTGTGCTATTTTATGCTATACCTGTATATTGGTCACACTATTGCCTTCCTGCTGCTACGCAGTGATGCCTATAGGGGCGATCTTTGTCCTTTATTTTGTTCTTAATAAAACTGTATTTTATTTCACCTACTGGTCTGAGTGTCTTGAAAACCGTGACAGACTTCTCCCATCATGAAATGTCTGCTGTCACAAAAGCACTGTTGACTGGAAACTATACAGCTACAGTTTCATATTCCAAAACAGATATCATGCCTCGCTCAGCTCAGTTGAGCTTCACTATTAACCCTTCCGATCCAGCACTCAGAGTTCAACAACTATGTGCAATAGCAAATTACAATCTATACTGGTGTATAAATAAAAATGGTAATGAATGGAAGCCTGTATTTTTTCCCCATAAAAATATAGACATTTTTTTGAGTGCCAGAGGGGTACGAAACGCATTGCTTTGCAATGTGTTGCGTACAGGTTGCGTACCCCTCTGGCACTCAAAGGGTTAAGCGGCTGCTACCTCACTGCTCCACGCGATGCAGTCTTGCATCTCCTCACTCACGAGATGCAATCATGTGCAGTAGAGACTGCCCGAACGTGCGCACTCTCTACTGAGCATGACGGCTTCTGACAAACATCCTAGTGAATTATTATATAGGGTGAATCTGCTGTAGCTGACATTGTGATTGGCATGATCATGCACCCTTAATGCATTATCGAATGCTGGCACAGTAATAATGCTGATTTTTTTGGCCCTTCTTAGCATGAAATTCTACAAATCCATTGACAGTTTTGAGTTTGATATGCCTGCTCTAGACACTGTTGTATGTGATCAGTCTAGCAGGGATGTGCTGCCCATGATACTTGCATTGGCATATCTTTCCCTGATAAGAATACCACACTCATTTAGGTCCTGCTGCTGGCCCCTTCTCTATCTGAAATGCACGCACAATCTGCGTTTTATAGCCTGGGTTTTAGCACCAACTATAGCAGATAAACTTTAATGGAGCAACAGTATTTGGAGGGTGAGAGATGTGGATTCACGGTCTATGTGCACAACACCTTATGAATATCTGATCAGTGGGAGCACTGCTCTGATTAACCAAAATGGTTTTTGCCAAGTGATGAGAATGAGCGTGTAACCAGGCAGTTTAACTTTTTAACCACTTCATGCCCAGAGGTATCTACAGTAAATTTCTCCCCCATATTCTACAGAGACAAGGTATACATATATTAATCTACCTGAAACTGATAGTATAATTACTAGCCTGGCCGGGATCTATTGCACCTGCATCTTTGGCAATGGTTCATCTATTTTTTTTCTTCTGTCATGAACATTATAAAATAGAAGGTGTGCCAAAATCTCTGTTCTTTTTTGATCTGTATCCATCAGACTCAGGGTGTCTGTAGCCAAGGGGTAGTGGTGTGTGTGTGTATGTGTGTGTACTTCATTAATAAGAAATTACATAGTAAGATAGTTGTGACGATATGGTCAGGCACGTGCACACACAGACAGCAAGGGGGACTTGAGCATAACCCCATCCTTGGGCAAGGAATTCCCAATTAAACAGACCTTACTGTAAAAAAATATTCCACTGCTGAAGTTTAAACCTCCTTTCCTCTAATCTCAAGGTGTGACCCCTGGTTATTTGATCAGGCCTTGGAATGAAAAGCTCAGGAGAGAGATCCTTGTATTGACCTCTCATATACTTGTACTTTGTGATAAGATCTCCTCTTAGTCGTCTTTTCTCTACAGTAAATAAGCCAAGCTTGTCTAGTTGTTCCTTATACGTCAAGTCCTCCGCTACCTTTATTCATTTTGTTGGTCTTCACTTTACTCTCTAAATTAGACATAAAGTAAGAGAACATTACTCAAACCTCCATTCACAGCACTGGTGCTTACTTTTCAGTTCTGTAGTCTTTCCTTTTAGTAATTGTCTTCCTCAGAGCTGAAAGAGTTAAGTCAGCAATAAATGAGATACAGATGATAATAAAAAAAAACATGACAGAGAAAGCTCATGTGAAGGAGTTTGTCATTGTTGTACAGCCAATTGTTGTGAATTACAGCTCCCAATATCTAGAACCAGTCATTGGCTGGTTGAGATTATGGGAATTGTAGTCCCTAAAAGCTGGTGATCCAACAACTGGCTAGCTCTGCTCTAGTGTCTGTTATTTTATCATGCAAGAGAGTTTAGGGCAGTTTAATGCACGAGTAGACAACTATATTGGCCAGAAGGCCACATCACTGATCATATTTTTATGTGACTTAATTTTATGGTATTTGCAAACAAATACAGAACAAAGTGTATTGTTATATAATGAATGTGTTGCCAACTTCTGACCAATGCAGTACTAATAATGTTTGTGTTACTGTTTTTTCTGCACTGGAAGAGTGATACTTTGTATAAACATTGTGCACAGTGCAGTTCATAAGTATTTGGACAGTGAGACATGTTTTGCTCTTTTGGCTCTGTACTCCAGCACATTGGATTTGAAATGAAACCATGACTAAGAGGATAAAGTGAGAACTGTCAACTTTAATTTGAGGGTATTTACATCCATAAACAGAGCACCATGTAGGAATTACATCCCTTTTTATACGCAGGCATTTCAAGGGACCATAAGTAAGTATTGTACTGCTGAGAACAACAGCAGGATGAAATCTGAAGTGTACAGAAATCGTATCAGCTCAAATCCAGTGCCTCAAAACTCATTGAAAGGCACTTCATTGCAGCAGGACAATGACCTAAAACATAGTGCTAAAAAAACCTAAGTACTTTTTCAGGGACAAATAGTGGAATGTTCTTGTTTAACTCAATCACCCAACCTGAATCAAACTGAGTATGCATTTCACATGCTGAAGACACTCGCTGAAGACATCACTGCAGGGAAAAATGTCCAGAAACAAATGGAAAGGGAAGATGGCTGCAGAACAGGCCTGACAGAGCATCACCAGGGTAGATACCCAGTGCCTGGTGATGTCTATGGGTCACAAACTTCAGGCAGTTATCAAATGCAAAGGATCTGCAACAAAGAACTTAATATGATGACTTTGTTTAAGATTATATTATTTGTCCAATTCTTTTTGGTCCACAAATATGAAGGGACTCTGTATAAAAAGGGTTGTAAATCCATCATGGCTCATGATTTATGGATGCAATTTCCCTGAAATTAAAGCTGTCTGCTCTTAGTCATTGTTTTATTTCAATCCAATTTACTGGCATAGAGAGCTAAAACAACAAAAGTTGTGTCACTGTACAAATACATATGGACGGCACTATACATGAAACTGATTCATTTTCTCTGCAGAGAAAACTAAAAGTGATTTTTCTCTATGTAGTAGCACCATTGTAAGTAGCATTTACTCAGAAAAAACTCAATTGTATGCTATAGCCTTTTGTGTTTCCTCTCTTTGCATATATGTATGGTGAAGTTTTAGCAACACATAAGATTGTATTTATTTGCTAAGTAGTGAAATCAGCTAGGCAGGAATGGTTTTCAGATGTTATGCATTAAAGCCAGTATCACAGGGAGAATATCATTATTAATGAAGCAACAGACATGAAAATATATTTTTAATTGCTCATATTGCCACCATTCAAGCTGAAATTACTGTAAATTTTTGTCTGTGCATAACAATGGATCATTAGCCTAAATGAGATGCAAGCAAACTTAAGCAAAGCAGAGTACTCCCATGGTTTCAATCATGTTAGCAACTACAGCAAAATAGGGAATGAGTGAAGACTATATCACACTGTCTATTTGTCCATAAATAGCTATTCATTCCTTAGTGCAAAGTTCTTTAAAGGGATAGTAATACTTCGTTTTATCTTTATTTTATTTTGCATGCATTAAAAAAACAAGAAGAGCAATATACGTCTTATCTCTCAAACCTTTATGGTTTGAGAGATATTCACAAGCAAAGTTTCCCCTCACTGACCAAAATGGTCAAGTCTGCCATCTGGCTGTCAGATTTGGAATCCGGTCCGCAGATCAACCGGTTGGTCTTCAGCAGAGCCGAGATTGCAAGATATAAAAATAACTATTTCATTGGAAGGGTCTAAAAAGTGTGCTTGCAAATAATACACACTTTGTAGAATATTCAAATTAAGTAGTTCTTCTTATATCTCACAATCTCTGCTGTGCTGTAGAGCCACGGACGGTCCCCGGACCGGATTCCAAATCTGACAGCTACATGGAAGACTTGACCGTTTTGGTCCGTGAGGGGAAACTTTGCTTGTGAATATCTCTCAAACCATAAAGGTATGAGAGATAAGACTTATATCGTTCTTCATGTTTTTTTAATGCCTACAAAAAAAATCAAGGTAAAATGAAGTATTACTATCCCTTTAAGAGGAGTATTTATTAAAGGAATAGTAATGTTTCATGAAAAAAACTGCTTTGATTAATCTTTATAGTATTTGGGCCATGGAGAATGTTATTTCAATACGGTCAGAGTGTAAGCTACCTCCCCTCAGATGTGGAATCTGGTCGCTTGATTGTACAGCTCGCAGCAAGGGACAATCTACTTACTATGAACATAAGGAAAACCCTGGCCCCCTTGACAAAGAATTGCAGATTTTTCCTTATGCTGACTGAAAATTGCTGTTCTGAGGTGTGCAGTGTTACATAGGTAAAAGAGGCGAGAGGGGGGATACTTTATCATTCAATTACTTTTGAACTACAATTCAGACTGTACTGAAATAAATCTCTCCACTGCCCAAATACTATGAAGATTAATCAGAGCTACTTTTTTTGTGAAACATTACTATCTCTTTAAGTGGAGAGATTTCTGTATTCTTTTGTGCTGGTTTAGGATGATGGAAGCTTTAGACTGACAAAAGCTGGAGCTGCAGATTGACCACACTTGCTGAAAATGAGTCTCTAAAATTAATAGAAATTGGAGACATGCGTTTCACTGGAGCACCTTATTTCATGTCGGTGATTAGCTTCTTAAAGGAACAGTCACTCCTTCTAATAATCACCCCAATACAACTGCTTACTTTAATCTGAGCAGTGAAGACTTCCTTCCTTCCTAAAATATCTTCAGTGTCAAGAGTTTAAGACCTGAAATCATGCATGGAAGAACCACGTCCACCTACATGGACATATTTAGCACAGATTAAATGTGATCTCTCACCCCTATAAAAGTTAGGCTTATTAGGTACAGTATATAGCGATAGCGATGAAAACCTTATTTATTTAAAAAAAAAACTTTATTTGGGCTAAAATTATTGCTTACAGAGTGCCCTGCGCCCTACTTTTGCATACACTGGTCTTGCTGCTCTGCATCTGCTCCCTTCCCACTACCCAGCCTCCTCTGATGATGGAGGCATTCTGCTTGTAAGCTAGAGTGATCTCATTGGCTAGATAGCAATCTCTGCCAATGAGATCGCTCCAGCTTACAGACAGAAAGCATCAGCCATTGCAGGAGACTGGGTAGTGGGAAGGAAGAGAGGCAGAGTGGCAGACTGCGGCAAGACCAGTATATGCAGAAGTAGGGCGCAGGGCATTATATAAGCAATAATTCTAGACCAGATACGTTTTTTTTTTTTTTAATAAATAACATTTTCATCTCTATCGCTATATACTGTACCTAATAAGCCTAACTTTTATAGGGGTGAGAGATCCCCTTTAAAGATGGATCTTGTATAATCTTGAAATATATTGCAAAATAAATAAAATGAAAATTAATAATAACATACATATGCATGCAAAGAGATGTATTTGTCATGGACTCAATAAAGAGGACTTGGACCAGTACTAAGGTGACACAATCTTTATTAAGGAGCACAACGTACAGGACAATGTAACACAGCGATAATACAGGCAAAGTAGAGGACGTCAGGAAAGATCCCGCTGTTGTTTTGGTACGGACTACTTCCAGAAGGCAGATAAGGGAAACGGTTTCAGGTCTGCACCAGAGGATAACTCCAGGTCCGCACCTGAAGGTCAACGTACCAAGGAAGGCAACACGCTGCAGGTCCGCACCTGTATAGACAACACTCCCAGAGAAACCCACTGCGCCACAGATCTGCACCTGAATGCCACAGAGGTATAAGGTGAGAGGAAGTCCTCCAGAGCCACGAAGGGCACCCACAAAGTTATCCACTGGAGCGTTGGTATGCTGGGTGCGCAGTGGATAACCCCGGGCAACACCAAGGTGGTTGGTCAGACAAGTCGGAATGGGATGGAGCTAAAACTGAACCAGACCCACAGGTTTGCACCAGATTGGATGTCAGACATGCCAAGGGTCATACACGGAGCAGGTAGTCAGACAGAGCCACAGGTCAACACCAGATCGGGTACTCAGACAAGCCTAGGTCATACACAGAATGGTTAGTCAGCCAGAGCCGCAGGGTTGCACCAGATTGGATGTCCGACACGCCAAGGGTCATACATAGAGCAGGTAGTCAGACAGGGCCAAAGGTCAACACCAGAACAGATAGTCAGCCAAACCAGTTTATGCACAGAGCCCAAACACAACTGCACTGGAACACCATGAAAGGGCAACTGAAGTGGTGTCCAGGCAGTTTATGAACAAATTGCTCCACCCCAAGAGATGGAGCAAAAAACTACACTGTCACTTTAAGCACCGGGTCGCAACGTCATCAAGGAATCCCTGAGACGCGAACCCAAGTCCAGATGCTGCTGGAGGCCGCTAGAGGGAGCAACGAGGAGACTGGTCGCCTGGAGGGAACCCAGCGTGTACCGATACTCCCAGGGAGCACGGCACACCGCGAGGAAGGAAGCCGGCCATCTACTAGGTCTGGCGGTCGGCAAGGTTAGCGCCGCTTACAGTATTTCTATAAAATGGGGGGAGGGCTTTGAGAGTTCATGAAAATCAAAAGGGGTGCATTGCGTGAAAAGGTTTGTGAACAACTGCTTTAAATGGACATCTCTTGTTAAGATTAGTTCATTTTAAAGAGAATTAAAAACTGCCTATGTATTGTGTTAGTCAGTTGTTTGTAATATAAATAGTTTATATATTATAACATAATTTAAAAAGTAAAGTGCCTAAAATGAAAATAGGCAGGTCACTTAGCAAGAAGACCTGATGGAGGATGGACCAAACAAATTCTGCAGTGGATTCCAATTGATACCAAAGAGAATATGGGTTGATGAAATTGCCAGATTTCAAAACAGAAAGAGAACACATATATATCTGTTGTATTAATACTTATTCAAGATAAATCCCCAAATGATCTCTTATTGCAAAAACAGGTCAGGAAGGGAAAAATGAAAATTCTTTTAAAATATAAAGTTTATTAAAATAATTAAAAAAGAAAAAAGTTGATGAATTTAAACCATAATCTGCAAAGTCTGTGTCCTGTCCAAATGATGTCGGAGCATATTCCAGCTTTCCATCTCCTAATTACAAATTAATATGTTATTCCTCTGTGACATATACTTCTTGCTATAGCATAAATTGTATTTATTTTTTTTGGTTCTGCTATGATTGGAAACATTTTCTTGGGATTCCACAGTGTATATCTCTTATGCATACCTATATTTTCATGTTTGCATTTGTGTGTTTTACTTCATCTGTTTACATCTGTTTAATAAATATATCCACCCACAGGGATTACATCATTTTCTGCAGTTGGACCTCTGACTGCACTATTATGATGTCAGTAATGTTCTTTGGCATTTTTGTGTGAGGATGGCAAGCATTAAAAAGTATGCTGTTTGACTTCATATTTTCATGATAAAGGTCCAACAAGGACTGAGATGCTGACCACCAATAAAATAACTAATTTGCCAACTTAAAGACCCATGGTTTCTGACCCTTTCTTTTGTTTGTGTGTGTGTGTGCAATTCTGCTTCGCTATCAGGAGTGGTGTCTGGAAAACACTGTTTGGTTGAGGACGAGGAAGCAGGGGGGCGTAGCCACTGCTGCCACTCCATTAAAAAAAAAAAAAAAAAAAGTTAATTGGTTTAGGAGAACCCTGTGGAGGGGCATCAGGACCTCTGATGCTCCACATCTACCGATCTCCCTGCTACTGGGAGATCAATAGAAGTGATGCAGGGCAGAGTTTCCCTGTTTCCATTCTACCCAGGGCTACCAAGTAGGAGTGAGTAGGATCAGCATATCCTCTCACATTAATAAGGGAAAGCCTCCCTCATTAGCTGGGGGTGATCAGATTGGGTTCTGATGCCCCATAACAAGATTTGATTTTTAATAAAATGTTAACCCATTCAGTGTCACAGAGGGATCCCATGTTCACATAATAAAGGGAGAGGCCTTTGTTGTTTCCACATATGTCAACTGACACATACAGGGTGTTTAAGGTTCCTTGGGGGTGGAGTATTCAGAGAGAAGGGTGGGCTAATACTCCATCCCACTCAAAAGTGAGGAAAATGCCTGATAATCCACCCATGTTTTCAGTATCCAGTCCAGAGGTCACAGAGAGAGAGACTGCTTAGGGGAAGTGGTAAATGTCCTGTTTTCCCAGGGCAAGGAGAGGCCCTGTTCATTACCTTGTGCCTTGGAAGGCATTACCTGCATGAAAGCTGTGTGCATGATGTCTGGGAGAGTTTTTCGAAAAGTCTGGCTTAGCTGGGTCTAGCCGGGTGGATTAGTTAGTGGGTGCTTTATGCTAGTGAGCAGGACAAGCAAGGAATCTAATGGGATCTAGACTAATTTTAGGACTTCATTCTTTTGTTTTGTTAATAAAGAGGCAAATTATATTTCATTATGCAAAGAAACCTGTGTTATACACACACACACACACACACACACACACACACACACATTCTTTTCTGAATACAGAAAACCATTATAGAGTCCTCTTGCCAATTAAGTATAATAAGGAAAAAAGGTGTCAGACTGTGCTGTTCACAGTCACTCTTTGAACAGGCCTGTCTCACACTTCGTCCCGCAGTTACTTACAAACAGTATGGAGACTTTTATGTTGCAAAGCAGATATTTAGTGCTGAAACAAATCCTCCTCCCCCCCAAAGGAGCTTAAAAGAATAGTAATGTTTCACAAAAACAGCAGCTCCAATTAAACTTATTAGTATTTGAGCCATAGAGAGTGTTATATTAATACTGTCAGAGTTGTAGTTCAAGAGTAATTGAATGATAAAGTATCCCCTTCCCACCCCTCTTACCTAGTGTAAGCCACCTCCCCTCATATGTGGAATCTGGTCCACAGACTAGACAGCTCACAGCAAGGGACAATCTTCTTACTTTGAAAACAATGAAAGCCCTGCCCCTATTGACATATTTTCCAGGTTTTTCCCTTATGTTAATTGTAGATTTTCCCTCTCTGCAATCCACTTGGACACCACCTGCTGCTCTGAGCTGAGCAGTGTTACATCAGTAAAAGGGGTGGGGGGGTATTTTATCATTCAATTACTCTTGAACTACAACTCTGACAGTATTGAAATAACACTCTCCATGGCCCAAATACTATGAAGATTAATTGGAGCTGCTTTTATTATGAAACATTACTATCTCTTTAACTCACCTGGGGGGTATGCCCCTAGTTTGGGAATTGACAGTTCTTTAATAGACAAACTAAATTATTACTCAATAATAAGGTAATATTATTAAGTACAAATATTTGCATGACATTACTTTAACCCTTTAAGGGCCAGTGGAGCATGCAAAGCATTTCTTGACATTGCACTGTGCTCATAATGTCATGTGTTGTATATCCTACTGGGCAGTAAAAGTTTAAAGGTGAGGAGTAAAATGATAGCTTACTCTCATTTTCTGCACTAGTTTCTATATTGAGTCTGATTCAAATGGAAAACATACTCAGTCATATAGATAAGATGATCCGTATAAATGTTTTGGCTGTGATCATTTTTCTTCAACCATTTCATGCCAGATTATCTAGAAACCACATGAAACAGACTGTTTTAAGGGATTTAGTGCAATATCGCACATTTTCATTTGTATTCTGCAGTCTTTCTTTTGGCAGTTGGTACCATTAGAAACCTAACTGTGCTGCAGACACAGTAAAGAGGAGGCTTAATATTGAGTGCATAATCACAGGCTTTGACGCTTTGTATTGAAAGTATAATGGAGATAATATGATCCCTTGTGACTTTGGTTGGGGTCTATAATGTATTAATTCCAGACATTGTTTATCTGCATCAAGGCTGGCCAAGTGCCAGGGATCCATTACCTCTTGGGCTAGAGGGATTTAACCATATAAGTACCAAACTTCTGAACAGCTCATTGCTTTGCAGTGTATTGCTTACCCCTCTTGGACTCAAACAGTTAATGAAGATGAAGACTATGGTGAAGGGCTGGTGGAATTCCCATTAGGCAACACAAACATGCTTTAGTGCCTGCAAGTTTTAAACTGCTATTGATTGTTGAGTGTTTTATGGTAAAAGTAAAATGTACCTGAAAGACCCATCATCATACCAAAGTATGTTTTAAAAAGGACATTGATCTGTATACAAAATGTGTTCAAAGCCCGTGTGATGACCAAAGGGCAGTCTCCTAGAGAAAGGACTTGAGGAGATTTGTTGCTAGAGAAGGAACATGGAGAGATTTGTTGCAGTGTTCAGACTTGTTGCTCTTTGTGCTTTGATGTATGTAGGTACTCAGTAGCATAGTTTGTATGTTTAGATATTTCATGTTCAGCGACATGCAAAATTGTGAAAAAATGTCAGTATGAGCGAATATGAAATTCCAGTTCTATTGATTTATGTAAAACTACAGTCCTCAGTTTTGAATGACATTGAATCACTAGACTGAAATCCAATCCAGTGCAATCTGATATTGCTTCCAGATGTATCCAAAGATTGGTTGCTCCTGGACAACAGAGCTTTCTATTTTTTAAAATCACACCTAACTCTATATATGAATATGGTCCAAAAAGTCCTGTTCTGCTATTATCCGCTGCTGTACCTGGACATACCTGCTCCACTTACCACAGCTCTGCAGTCTGCTTTTACTGGACATATCCCTGAGGCCTATATCAAGCAGCCTCTCAGAAACTTCAGTGCACATGTATAAAGTCACATTGTCTGACATTCAGAGCTTTGATTCTGTCTTTCTGTGTTTGGCCTTGACATATGAAAACTGACCAGCTGCCATGATCTTAGCTACATTCCTGACCTGATTTTGCATGCTCATTTGGATTTGTAAGCTTCTACTTCTTTTTATACCTATACCTGCTGCTTTCATCGAAGAACAAGTCCATCAATTCTGGTCCAGGTTCTGGTGATTTGACTTTGTAGTTCACAACTTTTCCCATGGCTTGAAGACGCGGCAAGGTCGTACTTGCAGCCCACTACATTTATTAGCTTTAACAGCAGCCTTGTGAGTTTGTATTGTTTGTCAACCCTTGGATTCCCCTCCTGTTCTTTTCTGGCAAGTAAGACATTTTCATACTCCAACTCTTTCCTGTAACAACTCCAGACTACTGTTACAGTGTATCTTCTGTCTAGTAGCCTTCCTCTACAATGATAGTTTGCCTTCAGTTGTCAGATCACAGATTTTTATGTTCTAGATCTGATCTGATTTTAAACTAGTCCTCTGTCATTTACTGGGTTGTGCCATTTACTTTGTCATTTAGGGCTGTCATTTACTGTGTTGTGCGACATACACAATGTTATACAAAGACACCACACAGTGTTGTTCTCATTGATCATCACTGTAGGCTTTTTACTCTCACACTTATTCACTCTCTATCACTGTGGTAAATAGCCCATGTCATTATGCCCTCAAGAACCAAAAGATAGCCTACAAATGGAGAAGGTTCAAGATCAGTCATTCTACCCCAGAAAGATCATTCTACCTCAATATCTATAAGAGGAATCAGGTGCATCATTCATGAACTCACAATGAACCCCAGGGTAACAGCCAAGTATCTTGGTTAATGTGATGACTTAGAAATCAGAAAATGACTGAACAAGAACAGTGTTCTTGAGAGGATAGCGGGTAAGAAATCACAGCTGTCTAACAAGAACATTGCTGACTGAAGTTCACTAAAGATCACAATACACAAGCCTTCGTACTATGTTCTATGGACAGATTATTCAAAGGTAGAACATTTTGAACAAAATGAGAAATTTGATTAATTGATACAAACCCAGAATTTTGCAGTTTATTAGAAGAGTCAAGAGGAGAATGTTATGCCATCGTCCATGAGCTGAAGTTCAATCAAAAGTGGGTTGTGCAAGAAGACAGTGATCCTAAACATAAAAGCCATGAAAGAGTGACTGCAAAGGAGAAATTCCTTGTCTTGGAATAGCCTGGTAAAATTCTGGTCCTAAATGTCATCAAAATGTTGTGGCTGGACCTGAAGAGAACTGTCCATGCAAGGCAACCCTCAAATGTCACAGAATTGAAGCAGTTCCTTTGGTACAAATAGCTTAGAAATGTCTCAAAACTGATGTGCGAGACTGACCAACAGTTACATAAAATGCTTATTTGAAGTGCTCAGGGGGATGCCACCAGTTACTGAATCTAAAGGTTCACATACTTTTTCACACATGGACATTGAATGTTGAATCAGTATAGATAAATAAATATTGACAAAGCATCATGTTTTTGTGTCATATGTTTCATGAGACTTTTTTTTCAATTATATTACAGGATTATAATCTAACAAAATCATGTGTTTAATGTGTTAGTCCAAAGGGGTTCACAAGCTTTTCTCACCACTGTCTCTCTTGCATTTTCTTAGTTCTCCCTGCTGACTTGCATGCTTCTTTTCTTGCCCTCTCTTGAGTACTCCCTCTATCTCTTGTATTATCACATGCTTTCTCTCTTGGACTGTCTCTCTCTCTGCTTCTCTCTCTCTTCTGTTAAGTCTCTTGCTCTGTCTTTCAGAAGAGACACTCAGACATACACACACCCACACACTCACACATCTCTTTTGTACAGAACAAGTTACGTATCTTCCACAGACATTGTGTTATAACTGCAGCTCTACTGTTCTATACTGCTTCTAGCTTGGTTTTTCTCATGTTGCACCCCCTCCCGTTTGTTTTTTTCCAAACCTGATGCCAACCTCTCTTTTTTTTGTCAAAATAAAAGTAACCTTTTACATGTATATTTATATAATTATTATTTTGAATGTTATTGGTTTGTAATATATTTTGAAGAACCCAATATGTTAAACATCCTTTCTCTACAGACATTTCTCCATACCAAAATATACATCTGCTCCCTGCCAAACCAATACCTATTAGTAATAGGAGTACAAATAAGGCATATCATGCTGTTCTTAACTGTTCTTTGTACCAGGCTTTCCCAAACTGTAATCGCTTTTTCCCAATATGTATACTGTTATGTTGCATAGTAGGTAAATCTAAAATAAATTATATTATGGTCATTTGTGCTATACGCTCAGCAATAATACTGGCTCTCAAAGTTAAGTTAATAATAGCTCTTCCATCCACAGCATTAGCCAATCACAGCCCACCAAGTTAGCTCATGGCTAGCATCTGTTCTAATCAATCAAATGTAAGTGTAAGCATAACACGTGGGTAATTACATATTCATGAAGTTCACAGTATATCCATGTTTGAACATATGTAGAAACTGATGACTAATGGTGTGTTATACTTATGAGGCACTACTAACCATGTGTGACAACTCTTGGAAGTGTAAATGTCCAGTCCTTAGGCCTAATACTAAGAGAAGGGTAGATACAGCTTTAATGTCATGCTGTCTGCATACTAAGAGAGGATCATTAATCCTTCCTTTGCTGTTCCTGTAAGATCATGTAAGATTGTATCATCTGATCCTGTCTAACTTTGCTGAATAAAAGGAAAATCTACTCATTTTCTCTGACTCTCTCCAACTCTGTCAATGAAATAATTTAACCCTTCAAAAATGCAGTCTAACAATAGCAATGCTAAAGTTTGGTGCTGAAACAAAGTCCACCTGGAAGCAAGAAATGTCTCATGCCATCCAGGGAAGGGGGACCACTGTTCTATCTAGGTCATCATTAGTGTTGAGCGAGCACCCCGATGCTCGGGTGCTCGGGTGCTCTGACCGAGCACCCCCTGAGGCTCGAGTGCTCGGCCGAGCACCCGAGCCCCATTCAAGTCAATGGGGCGACACCAGGCACCCCCTGCTCTGATGAGGGGAGGGTGCCTGGTCAATGCCCCCTTCATCTCCGCTATGCCCCCTTCATCTCCGAATGCCCCCTTCATCTCCGCAATGTCCCCCTTCATCTCCGCTATGCCCCTCTTCCACAATGTGCCCCTTCATCTCCGCTATGCCCCTCTTCCACAATGTCCCCCTTCATCTCCTCTATGGCATAGAGGAGATGAAGGGGGACATTGTGGAAGAGGGGCATAGCGGAGATGAAGGGGCACATTGTGGAAGAGGGGCATAGCGGAGATGAAGGGGGACATTGTGGAAGACGGGCATAGCGGAGATGAAGGGGGACATTGTGGAAGAGGGGCATAGAGTCTATGCCCCTCTTCCACAATGTCCCCCTTCATCTCCGCAATGCCCCCTTCATCTCCGCAATGCCCCCGTACCTCCAGTCCCTGGTGGTCCAGCGGAGCGTCTTCGGATCTGTGCCTCTTCCGGCACAGATCCCCGCCACCCGAACATGGCGGGAGAGCACATGGCGGTACTCGATGAGTACCGCCATGTGCCGAGCAGAGCGATGCTCGAGCCGATCCGAGCATCGGCCGAGCACGCTCGCTCATCACTAGTCATCATGTCTGCATACTTTGTGTAGAATGTCACATCTGAATCAACAGGTTCTTCCAGATGCCTCATGGCTCCTTGCACAATGTATGGAGATATTAAGAGTGTCATGCAAAAAGGCTACAGGATCTATAAAATAATAATATTATTTTCCTCTGTATCTTCTCATTTATAGGGCCCTTGATTTGTTTGTAATTTTATTTTATCTAGTATTGGGATGAGCGCTAAATATTAAAAAGTAATAATAATCCAGCCCTCTATCTTGTAGTAAATATGTGGACTATTTGTAATTTTATTTTATTTAGAAAGTATTTTATCATGAAGAACACATTGAGGTTTCCTGATTTTTAGTATGTCCAGGAGATCATTTACAATGCAAAGTTACACTTTCATACACAAACAGAAACATTATTATAAAATAAATTAAAAATAATGAACATTAAATCCAAGGCTCTTAAAACTGACTTACTTATGTTTCCCCATCCCAACTAGAGCCCAAGCACTGTGTTGCGCGCTTAACCTGTATGTACTCTTTATAACTTTACAGTGTGAGCTTTTCAACAGGGACCTAATTCCAGGGTTTCATTTTGCTAATCACTTGTTACCCTGTACTGTCTCGACCCTTACCTTGTAAAGCTCTGCAATCTGCATACACTTGTGGCACTACATAAACATTTTAATTTATTCATTTGTTAGTATTTATATATAGGTCATGTGTTAATCTTTTTATTTTGTACATAATGCTGCTATTATCCCAATGCAAAACATGTCCTTTATAAATCATGTTTCATAATAATATTAATCTTTGGATTGCTAAAAAGACATTAAGGGATTGAGTAAAGTGCACAATGAAACTATAGATCAAAGTTAGACAGTTGCTAGAACAGGAGGCTGTGCACTGAAATCATAGAATGGCAGGTAATGATGGACTGCTTAACACTTTGAGTGACAGAGAGGTATGCAACACATTGTAACACAATGAGTTGGAAACATATCTGGCACTAAAGGGGTTAAAGGGCAGCTATTACAAATACTACTTCTGTGAAAGGAAACCCAGTAAATAGCCTGGGGTTCCCATTTGTAAACCCAAAATGTTTTCTGTCAGATCTTTTGGGAGTCAGAAATCTGGGAACTCCCATTGGCAGGGGGATCTGATCTAAACAAGTAATGCCTGCACCTTAAAGGAACACTAGCACCATTTAAAATGTTTCCCTAGATACCTTGAAAAGCAAAATACATTAAATTTGCTCCAACAAAATTTGTGCCGCACAATACAGTAACATTTCTGTCCATGTTTCTGTGCTGTGCCAATATTACCACACAATGTACCATGAATTCATCTCAAGAAAGCACATAAACATAGGGACTATTTATATTAGAACAGTAAGCAATAAGTTTGGCCTTAAACATAAATAATTAGCATACTATACTCTCCCTCTCCATGCCTGCAAAGGGGCAAGAAAGTGGAGGGAGAGGGAAGGAGCCCGTGCGGGAACTAGTGGTGATACGACAGAACTTACAGTTGAAATGGTACTACACTAGTGATGCCACAGAGGTTAGGATTGAAATGGAGCTACATTAGTAGTGTAGCTCCTTTTCAATTGTAAGCTCTGCGGTATCACTACTAGTGTAGCCACATTTCAATCCTAAGCTCTGTGGTATCATTACTGTAGCTCCATTTCAACTGTAAACTCTGTGATATCACTAGTAACTAAGCTTCATTTCTGTTATGAACTCTGTGACAACGCCTGTGGTATCACCAGTGTAGCTCAGTTTCTATTGTAAGCTCTGTGGTATCATTAGTCCTACACCATCTGAACTGAAAGGCCTGTGGTATCACCAGTGTAGCTCAGTTTCTATTGTAAGCTCTGTGGTATCATTAGTCCTACACTATCTGAATTGAAAGGCCTGTGGTATCACTAGTATAGGCCAGTTTCAATTGTAAGGTCTGGGTATCATTAGTTTAGCTTAATTTCAATTGTAAGCTCTGTGGGATTCCTACAGTAGCTCCATTTCAATTGCAAGCTGTGGTATCACTCATGTAACTCCATTTCAACTGTAAACTGTGTGACATTACTTGAGTAGCTCTATTTCAATTGTAAGCTCTGTGGTATTGCTAGTGTAGCTCCATTTCAACTTTAAGATGTGTTCATCACTAGTGTAGTTCCTTTTCTACTGTACACTGTGTTATCACTAGTGCAGCTCCATTTCAACTGTAAGCTGTATGATATCATTGGTGCAGCTTCATTTAAACTGTAATTGTGTTAAACACTAGCGTAGTTCCATTTCGATTGTAAGTTCTGTGGTATCACTAGTTCCCAGGTAGGCTCCTTCCCTCTCCCTCCACTTTCTTTCCCCCTTGCCAGCATGGAGGAAAGAGGCACAGAGTGGGGGATATGGAGCATGGAAGGGGAGAAAGTAGGCATGGTATCACCCACTAGTGTTGCTTCATTTCAGTTATAAACTCTGTGTGGTGTAACTAGCTGTATAGCTCCATTTCAGATGTAAAATGTGTGGTATCACTCATCTTTTTGAAGGTGAGTGAGCATTAATTATGCAAACAGAGTGGCACATACCTATTTTTTTCCAAGAGCACAATATGAACTTTCCTCTCTCCCTTATTGGTGAGGTACTGCAGAGTATGATAATCTCCTTTGCATTCAAGCATTCAAGGGTCATGTGAACTTCTTGGTGATGTCATGATGACATCACTACTGTGAGAAAGGAAAGTCTTGCTCAGTGTAGGTACATCGAAAGTGACTGATTCTGGCTCTCTCCATTAAAAAAAACAAGACAAAAAACAAAACTATTGCCAGTCCCAAATCTGAAGCTTCTGTCATTGTTTCACCTTAGGCCTCCCAAGCCTCAATACATAACTGTTCAAGGGGGTTAAAAGCCTCATTTATATCAGAAGAAGATTTGAGAATGTTTTATTTGCCCCCTATGGTCCAGAATTACGCTAGTTAATTATAGTACTTCAGCATTAACAAGTCACACAGAAAAATAACAATAATTCTATTAACCATTTGAGTGCCAGAGTGGTACAGTACCACTCTGGCACTCAAAGGGTTAAAATATATAACATTTGGAACATATCTCTCCCATTCCCCACTGGACTGACATATCTTTAAAATGTGAAGTTCATATATTTTTGTATTTTCACCCTCTGAATTTCTCTGGGTCTGAAAAATTCAGCTGGTCTTTTTCCTTCTGTTCTATATTGCTTTATGCCCTCCAGTGATGGAATATAAAGTAAGGTCACTGAAATAAATATACCTACCAACTGTCCCTGATTTCCAGGGACAGGCCCTAGTGTTAGCTCCCGATCTTTAGAGCTTGCTCACCCTTGTTTCAAAATTGACTCCCCACACATTGATATTGCTTATCTATGTGATTTTGTATAGTGTTTTGTTGTTAATGTTTGTTTTGCTAGAAGTGCAGTTATAAATCTTATATAGAAGGTTCTTTTTTGTTTTCGTTTTTGTTTTTTGCCGGCATCATACTACACAGTCCTATGGGCCACTAGTGATGCTGTATAACGTGACTGCCCTGGGAGACGTAATCCTGATTTTTTTTTTAATCTTGGCGAGTATACTCATGCACTTGACAGTGTTGGGTGGGATTTTAGAAGCTGACTTCACTAGAGACGCTGGCATTGAAAGCAGTAAACTCAACCAATTTAGTTAAATATTTATTTGTATTTATATGTGGATAGGATGCCATTTGACAAAGTAAAAAAAAAGATATTTTATTCTTTTGCTTTAACATGCTGTTCCATTTATCTCAATTTTGTCCCAGCAGGCACCATCCCTTGAACTCCTTGGATGCTAAAGCGGTTATAAAGGGATAGTAATGTTTCTCAAAAACAGCAGCTCCAATTAATCTTCATAGTATTTGAGCCATAAAGAGTGTTATTTCAATACTGTCAGAGTTGTAGTTCAAGAGTAATTGAATTATAAAGTATCCCCCTCCCGCCCCTTTTACCTAGTGTAAGTCATCTCCCCTCAGATATGGAATCCAGTCCATAGACCAGACAGCTCACAACAAGGGATAATCTTCTTACTGTGAGAACAATGAAAACCCTGCCCCTTTGACAGGTTTTTCAGCTTTTTCCCTTATCTTAATTGAAGATTGTCCCTTTCTGCAATCTACCTTGGCACCTCCCTGCTGCTCTGAGCTAAGCAGTGTTATACCACTAAAAGGGGCGGGAGGGGGATACTTTATCATTCAAATTCTCTTGAACTACAACTCTGACAGAATTGAAATAACAATCTCCAAGGCCCAAATACTATGAAGATTAATGAGAGCTGCTTTTATTATTAAACACTACTATCCCTTTAAATGCATTGTTTCACAATACATTGGAGACTTTTCTGCATCCAAGGGGTTAACCCTTTGAATGCCAGAGGGGTATGCAACACATTGTGAAGAGTAGCCCTCTGGCACTCATGAAATGATTAAACAGAGCTGGAATGTGTCTAGCTAATCGACTGCCTCTACAGGTAGAAAGACTGTATGTTACATACCTTATGCAATTATAATGGAAATGGAACAGATATGTGCTTTTGAAAGACCTTTCCAAACACGTATTCATGTTATCCATTTTTATTTCAAACAATGGTTTATGAGATATTTAGCTTTATTTATTTGTCAGTTTATGGAAATGAGCTAGTGCTGATGCATAGAGAGTGGCAGTTGGGATAGAAAGCTGTATGGAATGTTAGTATCTGACAGGCATATCAGCCACTACTGTCTAATTTGCATAAACTAGGAAATATATTAAGCTAAATATATCATAAACATTGTTTGAAATTAAAAATTACTAACATAAATATAGGAGATTTTCATTACTCTTTGAAACTCCCATATTTGTTACAAAGCGACAGTTCCACTTTAATGTGTTAAACAGTTCCAAGTAACTGTGCAGTAAGTGCTGTGGAATATATGTTTATCCCCATGTCCATCTGTTTTTGAGATCATAATCTGTTAATATGCTGTGCCTAGTTGTAATAGCAGGACTGCATAAATCAATGAACTACCGTGTCGGTGCACATTATTCAACACTGCCAGTGGATGAGTGGTATCATTTACACCTTAGTGTGTTACTTGAAAGCCTTTGGATTTTCTAAAGAGTTTTCAAGAGACCAGTTTCGCAATAATCCTCTTTCTTTCTTTCCGTCTTTTTTAACCACACACATCCCAGTGGGTTCTGCTTCCCCTAGCAAAGTTTTTTTTAATGCTAATCCAAATAGATCTAACCGGAATTTCAGATAGATGAAGAATAGCCCAAGACTGACTTTGATGTACATAGGAAAAGCAGTGACTTGCTGGAGCAAACCAACTGCACCACAGGGAACAAATTAAAAAAAAAACGCCAAATGTACTTATTTTTAAAATGGGTATTTTAGCCCTTTGAGTGCCAGAGGGGTATACAACGCATTGCTGTCATCACACAACACATATCTGCAAAAAAAAAAAAAAACTGCTGTGGTCCTCCGGAGCACCTCACCCCCAGACCGCACAGCCCTTAAGGGGTTAATTTCATGCAACATTTTCCGAAATATTTAGCTTTATTTATTTGTCAGTTTATGTTGCTGAGCTAGTACTTCCCGGTAGGTAGTAGCAGTTGTTAATGCAGAGCTGTGTGGAATGTTTAGTCCTACAAGCATGACTGGGAAACTTCCACTAACTGACAAATATTCCTTATAATAATTCACTAGGATGTTTGTCACAATGCAGTCATGCGCAGTACAGACTGTCCAAGTTTGGGCATTGTGTGAGTGAGGTGACTCAAGACTGCATTGTGTGAGTGAGGTGACTCAAGACTGCATTGCGTGGAGCAGTGAGGTCATGGCCTCTTAATATTACCTGGACCTTGGCCCGTGTACACAGGCTTTTACACTAGTATTGTATAAACTATTGTTTTTTTTTTTAAAAAAAAAACAAAAAACATTTAATATAGTTTTCTTTTGAAACCTCTTTCAAAATCACCTTTTTCTTACAAAGTAACAGTTCCCCTTTCAGCTTGTCTTTGGGAAACTATAGCTTGTCTGTTACTCAGTGAGCCTAGAGGGGATGTACTGTGGTTTATTGCTGTGGTGAAGGGTCTGGCAATGTGTGTAGACAATTTAGCCATGGCGAACACTACATACTGTGCCACATGCAATAAATACTAAGTATGTAAAATGAGGGGGAGAAACTTTATTCGCATATGATGATGGCATAAAGCTGCCAATGTGTTGAGAATCTCAAGGGTGGAGCAGAAAATATGCCTTTACCCACAGTCCACAGAACAGCACCTCACCACTAGCCACTGATGAGCTATTCAATGTAAACAATACAGCTGGTGGTTATATTTCGCTGCTATCAGCCATTCAATGTAAAGAGCGCAGGACCAACTGTTAGCTGATTTGTGTAAACACTACAGAGCTATGCTGTCATCTTAGTGCTCTGATCAACTTATAATGTGGTTCTGTAATATGTGTAATAGGCTGCATGCCTCATATATTACGCAACAGCACTGAACAGTCACATTAACACATAAACAGACCCACAGTAATAAAAAAATGGCTCACTTTGCCAAATTTCAATATGTAAATGAACCACTGGAGAAGGAGATACTGCAACATTGTAAACCTGGTGAAGGCATTGAGAAAGCATGGTGATATAGGTATTTGTAATTGCAGGGATGAGATAGTAAAGACGCTTTCATGCATACCATAAGATGGCTTTAGGTCCAGTTCACCAAAATATCACCATTATGGACCTTTATCAAAGTTTATTACACCTTGGATGCTGTTAATGCAGCTGATACAGGACTCATTGCAAATATAACAAAAACCAGCTCCACCCAGTATCTGCCTAATAACACCTATGCTTTCCAAAGGGCAATGTATAAAATCCTTTTAACTCATAAAGGACCAGAGGGTGTGCAAAGCGTTAAAGGATTAATCCAGTGGACAACTGTATAGAGTTGTCAGAGCATAATGCTCTGACACCTATCTAAATGGATCAAACTCCATGAATTGTGTTAAAAGTCCTATAATGCTGTCTCTGGGTCTCAGTTAGTGTAACAGTTATCTCATATGCTATCTCCTCAGTCGATGCAGCTCTACGTTAAGTTCACAGAAGTCTGCAGGGCTACCTTTGAAGATGGATATATTTCTGTGGCCACCACTGTGTGAGGATTCTGTTTTGAGAGGGGCTTTGTGCCTGTGCTTTGTCACTGGTAGGAGTGGCTTGTCGATTCTGCTAAGGCATTCCAAGGGGATAACAGAGATTGAAGTCCCAATCAACAATGTTTTCTCTTCCACAGTCCAAGTAACCAATCAGTGTGCAGCACATTTTATAAGCAGGCAGTCATTAGTGGGCATACTATGCAATATCCCCAGCACCATCTCTTTTGAGGGTCTGCCTGGAGATAGTGAAATCCCTGTTAAGGGTTTCCTGCATATGCATGTTTATGACATGTCCTGATTGGCTGCTTCAGCTGAGGAAGAGAAAATTAAAAAAGGCTTATAGATGAGTTTCTGTCATCCCTTTGTTGGATATATTTGGAAACACGGATGGAACCCACTGTTATCAGCTGCAGAACCACCCTGCTAAAGTGTATCCTCAAGCTTAGAGTAGCATCACAAAATTTGGAGCTTAGATTCAGCTTCATATAAAAATGAAAGCTTACACCTACCATGAGTTGACACTATTATTACATACTGCTGTTTCCACTCCTGGTTTCTCATAGCAACAGACTGTACCTAGAGCATCAGGAAACTAGAGATCCCAAGGGTTCCAGACTGTATAATATGACAGACAGTTCCCTATGACTGTGGTATCCCCCTTCCACCAGTGGCTGTTGATCAGTTTACCAATTTGCCCTATTGTTAAAACAACTTTGTGCACACTCCACACAAAACGTTAAATTAGGTAGGAAAATTCCATCTAGGAGAGCTTCTTATATGATGTAATATTCAACGTTTTTATCCAGGATGTACTATATTTATGAAATGAATCCAATATATAATCTAAGAGACAGCTTTCACAGGTCTAGAGCAATTCCCATTGATATTTAACACATTAATACACACGTATTTTATTTGATCCACAATCATATTTTTTTGGTTAACTCCTTGAGGTCCAGAGGAGTATGTAGTTCATTGCTTTGCAATATGTTGCACACCCCTCTGGACTTGAAGGCGTTAAAATGATATACATTTTAGTTTCAGGATTATTGACCTTTTGAATTAATTTATCTAAATGCATCAAGTCCACAGGAGGTCAAGTTTTATAAAAATGACAGATGACATCCAATGATCTTGGAAAACCAATCTGTTATTTTAATGTGCTAAATGAATTATGATGTTCTAAAGGTAACCTGAGAAACGCACTAGAATCTATCTCTAAGCACTTTTTACAATAGAGACCAATCAATTCAGTGTTTATTTTCCAGACTTTATACAATGTTAAAGCAGCAGTGCTGTCTGAAATATTTTGTTAAATAAATCACAGTAAAGGTCATTCTGCTTTCAGAGTATTATAATACCTTTCTTATTATTTTACCCTTTGGAGTCTGAATGATTATGATTATTTATACCTATTCCATTCCTGGGTACAGTAACAAGTATATGCTTTGATATCACAAGAATTCAAATGCGGGATTTGCTTCATCATAGCAGTCCTCAGTAGAGATGGGCAAAAGTCCCATTTTTATGCAGGGATGTTCAAGGATGAAATATAATTTGCTGCTTTTATTTATAAGAAATATATAAAATGTACCCCATTTTACTTCCGCCAATGAATTACCCATGAGAACTTTTCAGTTTTCCACCTAGGCTTTCTATGGTAATGAGAATTCCTGGTGTAATAATTTTACTCCTGAGTGCTGAAATGGAGAAATCCACAGCTGGAAGTGAAGGTTGCTAGCATTGACTCCTGCGTCAACATAAGCATTAAAAAAATTGTTAGCAAGCTGAGTCTACTTACAGGTGATAGAATAGTGTTAAGGTTTTTATTATTTCATTTTATTTATATTGTTTGGTGTAGTGTAGGGTTAGTGTTTGGGAGGGTGACTGTGTTTTTAGCTCACTCTCGATGTTTGACACTGTGTCAAACATCGAGAGTTAGCTGGTTTCCTTTGATGTTCCCACAACTTACTCTATTTAGAGTGAATTGTGTGAACAAAAAGCAGCGACAAGCTTTTGACTGCAATGTGTGTTTTGGCGACCATCACTTATTGCAGTGGATTCTGGCCAAGCAATAGGATTCTGATTGTATAACTGTGTGTGTACCATCCAGAAAGTCTTTTGGCCCCTAACAAGCTATTACCACCGTTAATAGTATCAAACCCCAAATGTAGATCTCTATAGAATGTGATAGTGTCATCACTTTGTGACAGTTTGTTAAAACCTTTGAATAAAACAATTGGAAGAGGTGGAAATAAACTTGTTTTACTCATCTAGGTAGGAGTATAACTACAGGGGTACAGAGGGTTCATTTATGATGGAGCCTGGTATCCAGCTCACTAGGTTCTAGCTATTCCCCAGGGAGAATAGTTTTTTTAAAAAGTAAAACTTTATTATTAAAAAAAATACACTGTAGTGCTTTTCCTGCTGAGTAAAACAAAAGCACTGCCACTGCTGGAAGATGCTTTATTTAAATGTTACAAGCTTTCAAACTGTCAGGGAGTGCTTTCAAACACTCAAGAAGTGGAAAATATGTTATTATGACATTCTATGGAGAACTCACCTCTACTATAGAATAGGGATGGTTGAATATTTTCTCCTCAATCCAAAATTCTGTGAATAATGACACTTCCCGCTTTGTGAATAATTTCCAGAGAACAGTGCAGTTTTTCCACTTTTTTCACCTAGCTCATTGTATTGAAATCAATGGGAACGTTGAATTTACACACAACACATAGAAAATGTTATTTTATATCCCAGAGGCATAGTATAAAAGGGGTCTGAGGGTGCCTGTGTTGGTGGATTGTGAAGAAAGAATCAGCTTAACAGGGAATTTTTTTGGGGGAGAGGATTTGTTGATTAGGATTGGGGGTAAAAAAATAAATAAAAATAAATAAATTGGGACGTAACGTGACAGGGATCTCCTGACATAAGCTGTGGCTGTGGCAGACTGATACTTGACAGGATACAGTATTTTGTACAGGTTGATTTCTAGGACTTAGACTTGTTGTTAGAAGCCACAAGCTTCAAGGAAACATTGGTTTGTAGTAGGATTTAGACATGTGTTAGGCCCAAGCCATGAAGAAATATTGATTTGTAGGACTTAGACTTGTTACGCCTAAGCCCAGAGGAAACATTGATTTGTAGGACTTTGGCTTTGCCCCCCCCCCCCCCCGATTGTTTTGTACATCTCTGGTTTGTTTGGAAAAAAAAGCCCTGAGAAAAAAAATGCACCAGCTGCCACCAGCTTAGCACATCCTGACATCTACACAATTGCTATCAGTTGGTGGTGGAATTAATGATGGAGAAGGTGGATTTCCAGAAGATGTAGTTACATCTTCCAGTGGCCGGACCCTATAGCAAGAAGGTGATGGTTAGCCAGGTGTTTTGCTCTCCATCAAACTTTTAAGTTCTGGCTGGGTTCCTTTATTCTTCCTCCTCTTTGATTTCTGCCTCACCACTTGTTGCTTTTTGGGAGAGTCAGGGGGTACAGCAACAACAGTACCCAATTTGGCTTCACATAAATGTCATGGTGTCTGTGTTTCATATATGTGATGAGGTTGGTTGTGCCAAAGTGCTTTCCCTCCTTCCCCCTTTTCAAGGACTTGTCACAAACTATTTACAGGCCCATCGCTGATGACTACACTGTGCCCGCCCCAAGAGAAAAATAGTCCCACAAACAGGACCACAGGGTGGGAGGGGAAGAATGGCTGCTTTCTTTTTCTCCTCCACATTCTCCTTCATTGTCTGGGGCAGAGGATGATGTTGCTGCTGTTGCTGCTACTGTCTCAGAATCAGCACTATAACTAGGACCAGGAATATGGCTACTAATATTGCTACCTGTACTAGTCCCACATCACTACTGCTGGACCCCATTCCCAGTCTGTGGCACACTAGCCTGCTCATCATTATCCTACTGCCCTTGTAACTCAGCAGCAGCAGGAATTACAGCAGTAGCAAACTCTGCAAATTTGCTAGTCTCACTGATGGTTTTTGTGGTGATGCCCATCCCCATCTCCATATCTGCCTTGCATTCCTTCTCGGTTTGGGCTAAAAAAGCCATTGATGTCTCCTCCACCCCAGCTGCTTCACCATTACCCTCATTATCATCATTAACCACCAACAGGCCCTCCTTGTTGCTGGTCTATTACAGTCTCACTGTTTGATGTGATGACAAATGTGACAGAGGGTCCCATACTGTCACACTTGCCATCTCTTGAGCTAAAGGAGGCAGACTGGCAGCACTAGCATCAGGCACAGGCAGCTAATCTGTGGTAATGGTAGTGGTATTATTGTTGCTAGACATCAGCTCTGCCTTCTTCAGTATCAGGTTCAATAGGGACAATGCCATGGGGGAAAGAGGGCTCACAGGGTCAGGGGTATGTTGTGGGCTCCCTTGACCACTCGTCTGACCAACTTTCGCAGACCCGTCTTGCGATCAATTGTCCTTGCAACATGAAGTTGATATTTACCAAATCATACCAAAGTGTACTAATGACAGTGGTATTTTTGTGTCTCAGTCCTTCCAAGGACCAAAGTGTACTAATGAAATGAAGCATCATAAGTGATCCAGAGCTTACAATTTAAGTGGAGCTATACAAGTGGTAGCACTAGTACTGTAGCTCCACTCCTCCCCCAGCCAGCCATCCCCTGTTCATAACTTTGAAACAAAACAGATCCCAGAAGCGAGGGTACCCTTGTTTTACTCAGCACGAAAGTTTCATAATAATAGTTTACTATTCATTTAAGTTAGGGGATCCAAAAGATTTTGAACTAGCCCTCCAATGACTACTTATGTCACTGCATATACTGCAGGTTTTTTTATGAGAAAATGTTTACTGCACTTTAAATGTATGAGTGGTAGAGGTTATTACAGTGACAGAATTTATGGAATGGGTTTAAGGCTATCCTGAAAATAAGACAAGACCAAGGACCAAATTAGGTTTGAGGATTTTACAGTGGATAAAAGGGCAGACTAACTGGGCCGAACAGTCAAAGTCTATTTCCTGACACATAAAATACACCTGGCCAGTAACAAGCAAGGACATAAAAAGCTTTAGCCCCTTGGATGCTAGCATACAAGTGGGTTAAATTATAGCCTGTAAATGGGTATAAAACTGGTACAGGGATATTGACGTTTCTATGGCCACACCCAGAACTCAGATTGTGGGTGCGGCCAGCACAGATGAGGAACATCTCAAAATTTGAAGCTCTATGCAGTTGCCTAGTTTGTCTATTGGAAAATCTGGCCCTGCAACCACAAATTGCCCACCTTGCTCTAATAAAACTGAATCTTTCTTCTGCAAACACTTTTAAAGTTTAACAATGTAGTAAGCAAATTCCACTGCTGCTGGGATGTACTTGGCAGGCTGTATGGTGGGTGCATAGGTTTCCTTATTCTTTGCATCATACTATTTTACACCAAAGTGTGGAAAATTCCTCTATTACTCCTTTTTCCCAGATAAAGTTTCTGGATATACAGAACATTGTGGTTACTTTCACGTTGATGTACTAAGAGTAACTGGAGAAAATTCTGGAGAAAATGAACTGCATTATTGGAGAGAAATAAAAGACCCATTGATTTTAATTTGGCTTTTAACCCACTGAATGCTAGAGAGATCTCCAGCACATTTCTTTGCAATACATTCATTGATTAAAGGCATAACTGGGAACTCTCCCGATCTGCCCTGGAGACTGAATTACAGGTCTCCTGGGACAGAGACTGACTCTCCAGCAGTGGTAAGTTTATTCTCCTTCCCACCCTGTTCCTCCCACTTCCCATGCGGTTTTTCTCCTTCCTACTCTGTTGTTCCTACTTCCCTTCCACTTTATGACACAAACAAACTTAGGCCCCACCCTCCTTTATGATGCAAACCGCTTCATTGACTTCCTCCTGTCAGCATCACATGTGCTCTTTCAGGGGGCTCAAAATGTATTTATCCCCATGGTCATACCTGGGGACTTTCTGGTATTAAGAGTTACTGACTGGGTCTTTGGGAATTGAGCTTGATTCTCCAGATTGGTTTCTGCCCTGGTAAATCTGCTAATGGCCCTGCCCTGTTCACCCCCTTTTTCAAGACAAACCCAACTTTCTTCCTTCCCAATCACAATCCTTCCTGATTAAGATCTGCCCACAATATTGCCCAGATTGCATCATTTGGAAACTTCCACCCCAGCCCCTCTTGGTACTCCGGGACTGTGGAAAATAAAACAGGAGATTTATAAAAAACATTTTCAGTACTTTTTAAGAACGGTCATTAAGTCATGGCAACTGTCGACAATGTCAGGTTTGATTTATAAATGAGTAAGTGCATCATGATAAATATGGCATTAGTAATCTGATGTTATCGCCTGGAAAGTTTAAGAGCAAATTATTCCGGGTGTAAGCAGGGCAATTGTGTCTGAAGATGGACGCTTGCTCTGGAGGGCACTGTCGAGTTGTTTTGAGATATCTAATGGTACAAGACAGGGATGTCCCTTGTCTCCCTTGATCCACGTCCTGTCTCTGTTGGCCTCTATCCGTCAACACACCTTAATTACCAGCGTAGCAGTCAACTCTTGTGAGGTTGTTAGTGGCCTTTGCAGACCATGTGTTAGTTTCCCTATAGAATCTCTTCTGGTGGTCGTGGATGTGTTATCTAGATTCTCATTGCTCTTGAACTATAAACTCAACGTGACCAAATCCGAAATTCTGCATATCCATATCCCCCTGAGTATCTGAGGGATTTAAAGCAAATTTGCCCATTTCAGTGGACTACTGGCCAGAGTAAGTATCTTGGTATTGTTTATTCATTTGACTTGACAGCTTTATTTGACCTTAATTTTTCTTCCCTTTACACCTCTCTGAAGGCTGATTTTCAGAGATGGCACACCGTATATATCTCTTGGGTTGGCAGAATGCAAGTCACGAAGATGGTGGCCCTCTATAAAATCCTGTTTCTGTTGCAGACTTTCCCTCTGACTACCCCTTAGCATATATTATTTCAGCTTCAGTTGCTGATTATGTCTTTTATTTGGTTTAACATATGGTCTAGGCTCCCCAGGAGCTAATCCCTCTGATGGGGGGTTGGAAGTCCCTGATGTCTGGTCCTACTACAGAGCTAAGTGTGCTCCTCACGTGTGCACATCCCCGGTATGGGGAAACAGGGTGGGTTTAGGTATTGAAAGCCTCCTTTCCAGGGGTGAGGGTTGGATGCCTGATTTGGTGCAGGCCCTCAGCGATAACACCGCAATGCAGGATGCACCCCATATTAGTTCACTTACTGTCCATTAGGCACTCCGTAAACTCCAATCATCGATTGGTCCCTTTCCCTCTTATGACTCTGGTTGGGAACCCTAGTTTCCCTACTGTTCTCACCATTGCTGCTTTTAAGACCTGGTCTAACTGTGGGATCACTACTTTTGGGGATGTGCTGAGTCCTGGGGGAGTACTGACGTTCCAGAACTTTCAGAGAACAACATTGTTTCCTAGTTCAGAATGGTGGTGATACACAGCTTCACAGCTTCATTGGCTCACCACTTCTCCATGGTAGCTGCCCCCGGACACCTTACCCATTTTTAGACATTGATAAGCAAGAGCAGTTTCTTATCCAAGACCATATCCAGATGTTATTGATTGGTTCTTATCTCTCCTTCGTGCACAGACTGGGACTTTCCGAATTCTTGGTGGTCCGGTTCACTGCGGATGATTGGAAGGGGATTTTTCCTATGGCTACCCGGCATGTGTCCAGCACCCATCTGCGGGAAACTAATTATTTCTAGGTGGTATCTTACCCGATAATGGTTGTCCAGAATTTTGCCTTCTGTCTCTGGGACTTGTTGGAGGTGCTGCTCACATGAGGGCTCGTATCTTCACATTTGGTGGACTTGTCCGCTAATCAGGGACTTCTGGGATATGGCCTTCAATGAAATAGAACACCTGTTCCAGGCCCTGCCTGATGCCACTTCTGCCTTGATACTATTGAGCCATGCACCGTCCTCCCTGCTTCCTTCTAGAGTTACTAGGGTACAGTGGATGTTGGCCACCACACAGGCTAGAGCCTGTATTCTGCTGCAAGTTAGGTGCCCCTATTTGACCTGGAGATACACCATGCCATGTGATGGGCCATCTGTCAGACTTTGCTATCTTCTGGGGGCAGTGGTATACTGGTTTTTGGGTGAAGGTGGAATTTTGAGATGAGTTCCCTCTTTCTGACAGTTCTGTTTATGTTTGAGGGGGGCTCACCCTCCCAGGAGGGGCCTAGAGTACTTTGACCCCTTTACATGACCCTTTCCTGACTCTAGAAGATACTACCCCATTATACTCTTCAGAACACTCTGGAACTCACTCCTTCCTCTTAGACCTGAGAGTCACCCCTATTCCCTTACAGCTTTAGTACTTACCCTTAATCCCCTCATTCCCCCCTTCTCCCTCTCCACTCCTTTTTGTCTTGCAAACCTTCTTCTCTCAAGATGCTTGCAGTTACTCTCTCACCAATCCTTATCTCTTAATACATGTATACATCAGATGTTTTCCTGGAAATTGTGTTATTCGTTAGCCATCGACTGAGCAGTTGTTGCTCACGGTTGCCTCATTCTTTTATTGTTATAATTATAAATAAAGTTTATTTTAACACCCCCCCAAAAACAAACAAACAAACAAACAGATTATCCTGGGCATTAAGATTCTCGTGAAAATTCTGTCAGGGAGCCCTGAACACGATTGTGAAAAAAAAAAAAGCTCTGTGGTCCTTAAGTGCTGGCTACGTGCACCGGTCCTTAAGGGGTTAAATGGTGACCTTCATTTTTATGCCACTTTTACTCCACATTTTTCATAACATTAGTTTTATAAATCTCCCTCAGCTTTCCTTGGTTTGCATATGGTGCCATTGGTTTGCTCCAGAATTACTCCAGTTCGTCTTAGTACACCAGCCTCACTAAGAACTGACATCATAGGGCCACATTTACAAAAGAAAAGTGGAGCAATTCTGAGGCATATAATTGCATCATAGAAGGGAAATAAACATTCCCATTTATATTAATGAGGTTTTAACCCCTTGAATGATAGATCTCCAATGCATTATTTCACAAAGCATTGGAGACCTCTCTAGCATTCAAAGGGTTAAAAGCTTTGCATGTGTGGTGTACCCTCTGGCACACTAATGGTTAAATAGTTTGGGGAATTTTTAATATCTTCTTTGTTGTGCAGTTGGATTGCTTTAGATTTTCTCTTCTTTGTATTTGTGTATACAGTCTGTGTGTATGAAACCAGGGATAATGAGCATCACATGCAATGTAATACAGCCTCAGAATCATAGTGATTCAGATAGTATTTATATCCCCTTGGATGAAATATAGGTCTCTCCTGCTTTGAGCTGTGTTGGAGACAACTCTAGCTTCCAAGGGATCAGATATCATGCAGTTGTTTTGCATTAGAATGTCCTTGCTTATGTCTTTATAACATATGCCCTCCTGTGCCTTAGGGTTTAGAAATGTTTAATTTGACATATGTATCAAGTAAAGAGTTTAGTAATCTTTTATGATAGCATTTTATAAGTATTAAAGGAAAAAAAATGTTCATTAATGACAAGTATGGTGCTTTTTGTGACAGATATGGTGCACTTGTCTTACTTGGGTTATTAACTCTCTGAGTGCCAAGCAGGTATCTAACACGTTGGGGGAGATTCATTAAGGCATGGAATGGAGGTAATAAAGTTGAGATTCTCCAGTGATATCACTTCTCCAATCCCTAAGTTATCTCCACTTTATAACCTCTTTATTACGCCTTAGTGATTTTAGTGCATAGACTCTATAGAATATCATAAGAACTGGAAGAGTGATATCACTGTAGAAGTCATCTCCACTTTATCACACCTTAGTGCATAACCCCCCTTGTGTTGTAATGCACTGGATAGCTCTCTGGCACTCAAAAAGTTTAGGGAGTTAATGAACCACGGATTGAAACAAGGATACTTACTCTGCTAAGGGATTTTTCATTCAAAAGTTATTACAGTTCATATGTGTTCTTTTGAATTTTGTTTTATGTTCTTAAACTGAAAGTCATGAATGGAAAAATCTAACAGTGGGAGAACCCTTGTCTTGTTCAGAAGGAAAGGCCCAGTAACATATATTTTCATTAAAACATGACTGCTCCTTTAACCCTTTGAGTGCCAGAGGGGTACAGAATGCATTGCAAAGCAATGCATTCCATACCCCTCTGGCACTCAAAGGGTTAAGGATTTACCTTGATACATTAGCCCTCAGATTGTGTTGGAGACCTCTCTAGCAGTCTAGGGATTGATTAACCCATTAAGTGCCAGAGAGTTATCCAACACATTCCCTTATTTAAATCCAATGTGGATGTTTGTCTTCTATGGTGCAGTTGGCTGCTCCAGAATTGCACAGGGTGCATAGCAGTTTCTCATAGTGAAACATTCCATAGCTGCCTAATCATTGCCCTGTACTTACTGGCTACTCATTATTCCCAGTCCATGCTTTTCCTAAGGTTTGAGGAGAAATTACTGTGATCTGCAGCACATCAATCAAAATGACTGAACAATAGACTCAATTATGATTGACTGACATTTGTTGTTACAAGGTTATGTATTTTGAAAGGTGCTCAAGGGCAAGTTAATGGTGACTTATGTACAAGCTTCTGAGGATGCTCTTATAACCTTTTGAGTGCCAGAGGAATGTGCAACACATTGCTTTGCACACCTCTTCCTGCACACAAATGGTTAAGCTCTATGTTTACAAAAGAAAAATAATTTGGGGACAAACCAACTGCACTATTGGGGAAATATAACATTTCCAAAAATTCCCATTGCTTTAAATGGGAATTTTAACCCCTTGAATGATAGAGAGATCCCAAACTCATAGATACATTTATTTGTCCCCTATAGTTTCAATTGGTTTGCCCTGGAAATGCTCCACTTCTGCTTAGTATATCAGCATCACCGTGATCATACTGGTTCCATTGAAAAAGAAATACAAAATATTTCACAAATATACTTGTGAAGAGAAGTATACAAGTCTGAAATCCCTAAAATAACTGATTCTTAATAATAATACGTAACTACCTAATTGTTTGTATGTGTGTTTATAGTATTGTTTATCTATCGTGTGTAACTATGTAAATTCTTACTGTTAAACTTCTACAGGACATACCTGACAAGAGAGATCTCAATGTATTCTTCCTGGTAAAACATTTTCTAAATAAATAAATACAAACATACATTAAAGTAAATGCAAAATATGTTGCACTATTACCATCTTTGCATTCAACAGGTTAATATTTCCACTTAAAATATTTAGGAATGTTTAGTTTTCCCCTTCAATACAGCTGGTTTGCCCCAGAATTGTTCCAAATTTCATTTAAACATACTGCCCTATCTCAAGGGGTAATAAACTAAGGTGTGATAAAGAGGTGATGAAGCAGAGATGACTTCACCAGTTTATTTTTTTTTCTTTTTAAAAGCTTTATTCAGATACCACAAAGTACAATAAACAGTTTATCACTTCTCCAGTTCCTCACTTCTCCAGTTCCTATGTTATTCTATACAGCCTATGCACTAACATCTTAAAAGTTGAAGAAATCTTAGTGCATAGGCTCAATGGAATAACATAGGAATTGGAGAAGTGATAAACTTAGTGAATCTCCCCCAATGTCAGCTAATTTATCCATTTTTTTTAAAGTTTGTTATCATTGCAGGAATAAAGTCATTACATAAAATATTCTTTCATTTGTACAATGCAACATACTGGTATGGCATTTCATTACATACTCCACTGGCATTTAAAGGGTTAAACCTTAGTGTTACCATTGTGGTCAGTGCAGTGTTGCAACATTGTATAGCAAAAAAAAAAAAAGTACACTTACCATGGTTAAATGTGTACAAAAACACACACACACACAAATAAATGTGCCAAACTTCAATGCCAATCCAATAGCCTATATAATAATTCGCTAGGATGTTTTTCAGAAGCCGTCATGCTCAGTACAGACTGCGCATGAAGTGGCCACTTAACCCTTTGAGTGCCAGAGGCAAAGCAATGCGTTGTGTACCACTCTGGCACTCAAAGGGTTAACATTACCTGGACCATGGCCCATTTACATGGGCTTTTACACTAGTGTCTTTATATTTTCTTTGTACACCAAGGCAGATGTACTAAGAGGAATTGCCGCAATGCTAGAGCAAACCAGGTAACAAACACAAATTCCCACAAATGCAATTGACTGAAATGATAATTTTTAAGTCTCTGCACCATTCAGGGGTTAAACATTTCAATCACTGGGAATTTTTATTTCACCCCTATAGTAAAGCCGGTTTGCTCCATAATTAAGCTATTCTCATTAGTACAGCCTTAGTGCAGGGTATTTCCAGAAGGCACTATATGGATCAAGATACAAGACTCCAAGCCCATAGAGCAGTATGTTGTGTGATTGCTCCTTGTGCTGGTGTGTGGTGAAGTGTAATTCCCATGAAACGTTATCAGAGAGGTCTCCATTTTGCTTCAAAATCCTTTGGAGAACTCCCAGTATCTAAGAGGTTACCATAGTTTTATTATTAAATGTAGTTGAATACTAATTGGTATTGATAATTTCAGATTCAATTATTAGGCTACAGTGTGTACGTTAACAACCCTGGAGCAAACCAGTCGCACCACAGGGGTCAAATAAAAATGACCTAAATTTCCATTGATTTAATTTGGGCTTTTAACCCTTTGCAAGCTAGAAAGGACTCCAATGTATTATGCAGACCTCACTAACATTCAAGGGTTTAAAATCCACAATTAAATCAATAGGGGTTTTGAAAATGTTTGTTTGTTCCTAATGGTGCAGTTGTTTTGCCCCAGAATTATTCTACATACATTAGCCTCATTAAGTTGTGTATATAATTGACGCTTAAATGTTACTGCCTATAACAAAACCCATTAATATCATGGGGTCGTTCATCGTTGTTTACGGAAACATCTGATATCAAATTTGCTTCCCTCTTTTTCCTGTCAATTTTCTCTTGAGTTCTGTTCCAATAACTGGGACTCTGGAGCTCTAATAACACATCCAGCATCAGTCATTTCCTTTGGGTCTTCTTTCAGCCCTGTCATTAGCACAGATTATTCTAGCCAGCATACTTCAGGGGATCCCACAGAGTAAACAGGGGGCAGAGGGCTGATATCTGAGGTACTTGTACATAACCCAGAATCTGATGTCATAACCATAAGTGCAGACAATGCCAGAATTCCCAATAAAAACACTGTGCTCTTCAACTAAAACCACAATCCTTATGTACACAATATATAAACCATTTGCTGCTAGGATGAGAAAGAATAAGTATTGCTTTTGTTCTACATTTTTTTAGCATTATTGATAACCACTTGATATCAGTTAGGTTATGTGTGTGTTTGTATTTTTATTTTAACCACTTGGATTCTAGAGACGTTTCCAACACACTGCAAAATAACTAAGTGGTTAAACCCTTTTAAATGGTTTGGAGACCTTTCCAACAGCCAAGTGGTTAAAGGGATACTATTGTGTAATTATGGAAAATATATATATTACAGCTTTTATCCAGCAGATTAAACAAAGGTATATTCACTGCTAAGAGATGTTCTATTCAAAAGTTATTGCAGCTGCAAACTGCACATTTGGTTGCAGTATTTCTATAGCCTTTGACTGCAGTAGTCTATGGACAGCTATGGCCACTTGACAATAATCCTCCATAGCATGAGTACCACTGTAGGTACTGTACTGAAAAATGCAAGAACGAGCTGCAATAAGTTGACATCTCACAACAGTGGGAGCACTCAGTAAGATAAACCAACTAATATGTATCTTTTCCATATTACACATCTGTAATACTCTCCATTTAAAGGGATAGTAATGTTTCATAATAAAGGCAGCTCTAATTAATCATCATAGTATTTGGACTTTGGAGTGTTATTTCTGTTCTGTCAGAGTTGTAGTTTAGGAGTAATTCAGTGATAAAGTATCCCCATCCCGCCCCTTTTACTGATATAACACTGCTCAGCCAGATCAGAAGGGAGGTGCCCAGGTAGACTGCAGAGGGACAATCTTCAATTAAGATAAGGGAAAAAACCTGAAGAGCTTGTCAAGGGGGGTGGGGATTTCATTGTTCTAATAGAATGAAGTCTGTCCCCTGCTGTTATCTGTCTGGCCTATGGACTGCATTCCACATCTGAGAAGAGATGGCTTACACTAGGTAAAAGGGGCGGGAGGGGAAACTTTGCTTGTGTATATCTCATAAACCATAAAGGTTTGAGACATAAGACTTATATCGTTCTTCATGTTTTTTTAATGCCTACAAAATAAAATAAAGATAAAACGAAGTATTACTATCCCTTTAAACCATTTAGTTGCAAGAAAGTTATTGAATGTATTGCAGAGCGCTATGTTGCAGAATGCGCAGAAGTTGTTAAGTAGCATTACAAATTGTAAGAGAACACAAATTAGTCCTTTTTTACTAGGTACTGTTTTCCAGTGATGGCGGAGGCTAGACGTGAAGAGACTACTCACAGGATTTTCTGAAACATCACCACTTAGTAAATTTGTGACAGTGTAGTAATTGGAAATATAGCAATTTAGAAAAGAAAGAGTGGTGAACTTTGTAACAATAGTATAATCTATTAACACTTTTCTCTGTAAATTTAAAGCAGATCTCACAAATATTCCAAAGGTCAGTACTGCATAAAAGGTTCAATTACTTTATAGAGCTTTCTTGAACAAAAACAGAAATGTCTGGAAAGCTTCCCTCAGCTTCAGAGAATTCCTAATTTTCTACTCAGAGGGTTTGCTTTGCAAACTACCAGGGTGATTTTAGACAACGTTTACTCTTGTGCTTCCCTCAACATTCCCTCTTTCCACTTCTCTGGTGACATTACCAAGCTCTGTAAACGTGACATAACCCTTCCACATATTTAAAGGCAGTGACAGATTAACTTCACTTTTTGAGTGCCAGAGAGGTATCCCATGCATTGTTTTGCGATGCTTTGGATAACACTCTGGTGCTCGAAAGGTTAAAGGATCAATTCTGGCACTCCCACTGCTGGAAGGTGCTTTATTGAAAAACCATAACAGTCCAAACTGTCATGACATGGTGAAACTCTTACTATATTCTTTGAAGTACTATAGTCAGTGTCTCACCTCTCCCATAGAAGGCGGTAGAACAACTGTCTGAACCTCAGGTGAACTGTCTGGACTCTAACAACTTAAGCTGTAATAACTTTGTACTGAAGTATCTCCTAGCAGTGTAGTGTCTTCATTTTACTCATCAGAAAATACATTTTTTTCCCATAATAAATGTTTACTACTCTTTAATGTGCCAATTAAACAAGGACAAGACAACATAAGACCCAGACTTAAAGGAAACAGATAATCAAGGCACACCAAGGCATGCAAATCACTTTAAAAAAGGTGACATTTATTATAATGGAAAACATACATAACTGAAGTGATTACATAACAAGACTTAAATGAATACTAACATCTCCTAATAATAATTTCCCACTTACCTTAATATGGCCTGAAAATCATAATGACCTCTATCATAATGGATGCCATGTCTACTAAGGTGGACATGAAAACTGGTATCAGGAGGACTACTGGACCTTCAAACTCCACCCACTAGAATTATTTTTTAAAACTGAAGCAGACATGAGCCACAGAAGATTACCATGTGCAGCTGAGGGAGTTTAAAGGGATAGTAACACTTCGTTTTAACTTTATTTTATTTTGTAGGCATTAAAAAAACATGAAGAATGATATAAGTCTTATCTCTCAAACCTTTATGGTTTATGAGATATTCACAAGCAAAGTTCCCCTCCCCGCCCCTTTTACCTAGTGTAAGCCATCTCTTCTCAGATGTGAGTCTGGTTGTATGACAGTACAGATAACAGAAGGGGACAATTTTCTTTGTATGAAAACAATGAAAGCCCTTCCCCCCTTGACAAGTTTTTCAGCTTTTTCCATTATCTTAATTGAAGATTGTCCCTCTCTGCAGTCTACCTGGGCATCTCCCTTCTGATCTGGTTGAACAGGGGGGGGGGATACTTTGTTTGTGAATATCTCTTAAACCATAAAGGTTTGAGAGATAAGACTTATATCATTATTCATGTTTTTTTAATGCCTACAAAATAAAATAAAGTTACAATGAAGTATTACTATCCCTTTAAGGTCCAGCAGTTCTGCAAGCAGCTGTTATGTCCACCTCCATGGGCATGAGCTTAAGGACTGATTGAAGACTGTGACATTTTTAAGCCTAGGCCAAGTAGGCTTAGGCTAGGAGGCAGATTGGCAATGGCAGCATACTAGGGAGATTTGCCCCTTTTACCATAATCCATTTTCTAAGTAAAATGCACTTTTAAAAATCTACAACTCTGCACCTTTATGTGCATAGCCTCCAAATAGGCACCTCTTTCCCAAAATGAACATACCCAAATTGTCTTAATAAATTACATTCTCCAACATCTTTCATTCTGTTGGATGATAATTATTTACACTGACTTTGTGTATATATTTATGGCTTGTGGAAAGGACCAGATTAAGTGAGTGTGTGACAAAATGTGTATGGAGGGGTGTATGTGCTTGGTTGGGACAAGGGCAGCAGAAAGAAGTTATGCCTGGAATAAATAAAACAATGATAAAATGCTGGGATGCAATATATTGGAGAGCTCTCTAGCATTCAAGTGATTAAAAACAGGAAATTCTATGTGTGCCCTCTTTGCAGTTGGTTTACTACAGAATAACTCCAGTTTGTTTTTATAAATATGGACCAATGTTTGGTATTCCTATACAACATTCCACCCGAGGGAACTGTCATGGGCTGTGACACTGCCCTATGACAGTACTGTAAGGAGCCAAAAAGGCTTCCACTGAATCAGTAACCGGTTACTACAGAAACTCTCAAATTAAACAGCACAAAAGTATAAACATTCACTTATAAAGGTCAAAACATTGTAGATAGATAGATAGGTAGATAGATACAAATAGACAAAGACTCCAATGGGGTTCTGCATTAAAGCATGATAAAGATGTGATGAAAGCAGAGATGGCATCTCCAATGTATCACTTCTCCAGTTCCTATGTTATTCTATAGAACCTGTGCACTAAGATCTCCAAAGTTGTAGAAATGTTAGTACATAGGCTCCTTAGAATAACATAGGAATTTGAGAAGTGATATTACCAGAGACGTAATTTCCACTTTATTACCTCTCACCTTAGTAAATCTCCACCCAGTTCTTCTCCAACATCAGCCTCAAAATGTGCTAAAGAATAGTGGAAGACTTCATAGTGCAGGGGTGGGCAATCTGAGGCCCTCCAGATTTTGTGGACTGCAACTCTTCTCATACTCCGCTAACCTTTACAATGGAAATGTAGTCCACAAAAACTTGAGAGCCTCAGGTTTCCCACCCCTGTGTAGTGATTCTCTTTTACTTCTTCTAGTAGATAAGTGGAATTGCCTACCAGTAGAAGTGGTAGAAGTTAATACAGTAACATAATTTAAGCATGCATGGGATAGGCTTGAAGCTGTCCTTAATATAAGAAAAGACCAAGGGCCAAAAAACGTTTGAGGTTTTTACAGTAGGAAAATTGGCAGACTAGATGGGCCAAATGGTCCTTATCTGCCATCAGATTGCATGTTACTGTGTTTCTCTATACTTCTTTTTCTTCCATTGAGCTTCCCCCCCACCTTCTTTTACTTTCTCTACTTTGCCCCCACCCTCACTCCTAGCCCACTTTATTTCTAATTGTATCTGCTTGAGAAGCCAGCTCTGCAAATTCATGCTGAAGAACCACAAATGCAATTGATCACAAATTCTCTGAGTTCTGCTGACTTATTTATGGACCGGGGGAACCCCCCATCTGACTGCCAGCCAACCGCAGACTCTGTGCCAGTGGGACTCCAGCCAACATATGAAGAGGGAAAGCCTCTGTAACAGCGGAAGTGAAATCAGTGTGCATATAGGATGTATTAACCCTTTCCCCTCTGGACAGCTGCTCTTAAAGGCATATGAACACTTAATATTGAAAAAATATATATTATAGGGTTTATCCTGTTGACTAAAACAAGAGTATTCCTACTGCTGAGGGATGTTATATTCAAAAGTTATTGCATGTTTAGGGGCAGTATCTCCATGGCCTGAAATTTTATAGTGGCACTGTTTCTAAAGCATCCTATGCAGGTTTATGGAGAACTGACCAGAGCTGTCCATAGGTTGCTGTAACAACAGCACTACAACAGGCCAAGAAGACACTACACCTAAAATTGCAAGTATGAGCAGCAATAACTTTAAAAAAAATATATCTGTCAGGAGCTTGAGTACCATTGTTTTGCTCAGCAGGATAAAATTGCCCTTTTGCGCCACGTGTGCCAAGGGCTTTAATATTTGGGAGTGTGTGGACATGTCATTCCTTTAACCCCTTAACGACAGGGGAATCTGGAAGCGGAAGTGAGTTAACGACCACGGAGCAATTTATTTTTATTGCTCCGTTGCGTTCCGGACTCCCCGAACGGCGTGCAGCCGCGGGGGGAGCCCGGAACTCGATGACAGTCACAGTACGTTATTGGTCGTTAAGTCAAATCGACCCTTGACGTACTATGACCGTCAAGGGTCGTTAAGGGGTTAATCTTCCACCAGGCATGGGCTATGTACAAACAGGGTGTAGCGGAACAAAGAACAAAGCCAGTCTTTTTCTTTATGCCTCTCCTAGGATGGCCTAAATGAAGGTCCTTCTAGCTGGTCAGCAACGGGAAGCTTTATGTTCCTCTATGTACTAATTTGCACTGATGTAGATGGTGTTATTGGGCCTTAACCAGGACAATTATGGGGCAAACATCTGCACCAAAGAAAGACAAAAAAATATCCTTTGAGGTAAATGTTGATGACTTCTCCACTGATATCACTGCTTCAATTCCTATGTGATATCAATGGAGAAGCCATCTCTCTGCTTTATCACCTCTTTATCACACCTTAATGCATAACACTCAATGTGTTAGATACCTCTCTGGCACTCGAAGAGTTGAAATGACACAATTTCCCATGGCCTTTTTTAAACGTATTGGGATAAATGAGAAGAAGAAGAAGAAGAAAGGAACTCCCAGAAACACCCATAGACTGCACCATTGACCCCCCCCCACCCGCAGCTTGGCTCAAATGGCATTAACCCTCGGAGTACCAGGGAGGTATCCAACACATTGCATCACAATATGTTGGATACCTCCCTGCACTAAAAGGGTTAAAGGAAGCATTTATGGAATAAGTAGCTTAGTAAATTGGGATTAGACTGACACAAGGCTAATAAATCGATTCTAGCACCTGTTTTTTGTGGGGAATCATGTTAAAGCGGAACTTACATCTACAACAATTAACCTCCATAGCGTTGTATAGCGCTAATCCAAGTCAAACCTCATAGACAAAACATAACTAAATATTACTGCTGTCCAGTTTAGCCAGACCATCTTTTCACTGAAGTAGAGGGAGAGCTCTGCCATGTTCATGACGTGGTATTTGATTGGCAGCACTCCCCCTTCAATTAAGATTGATCATTGGCTCTTAGCTCATTAGGGAGGAGGTAGTTAGAAGCCGTGCGGATTTTATCAAAATTATGGGGAAAAAAACAAATAAATAAATAAATAAAACATTACAGCTAGTCGCTAGAAGTGCTGTCAATGTACACAAACTATACATGAAGTGAAAGTTCATTCACCTCATTGTGTTCCATATTATAGGTGCTTAGTGTGCACTGTGCTCACATTTTCAGTAGCAGTACCTCTGAATACCACCGTATGAAAGAAAATAATGACAAAAAACATTTCAGTATGTAATATATGATATCAGAGAGATTTTGAGGAGAATGGTTCTATGAAATACCAGAAGAGACAAAAAGTATGTATGTGTTTTGTAGTATTTATGCATATGTTCTGCCCAAAGGGGTACCCAACATATTGCCAAGCAATGAACCTTATAATCCTCTGTCAATCCAAGTGTTAACCCTCTTAGTGCAAGAGGGAAATGCAACTCATTGCTTCGCAATGCGTCACATACCCCTCTGGCACTCAGAGAGTTTATGCTTCAGTAAAAAGTAGCCCCATTTGAAAAAATGCTGAATGTGACTTTGGGGATAGAGGATAGCTTCAGCAGCCAGAAGAGAAAGCAAAGTGTTCCGACCTTGTTATTTAAGCCTGAATTAAGGTTTATTTGATCATAGCCTTTCAAAAAAGGGAAAAAAAGAGAGATCGTGTTCAGAGCTGCGTTCCAGAAGGAAGCGGAGGGGAATAGGGATCTGAATGTTATGTTTCCATCACAGAAACGCTGAAATGATTTCTGACAGGGAATGAAAAGGAACGATTTATTCCAATGCACTTTTTTGTTTCTTTAAGGAAGGGTTAATGTAGCAGAAAATGGTTCATGTTACAGTGCCACTGTGCATGTGTAAATCTTTATAAACAACAAGGCAGACAGAGGTGCTATACAGGGGTTACTGAAAGATTCCTGGGATGCAGAAGTCAGAGCTGGCTATTCCCAACACTAAGCAAAATATTCATGAAGAGGAGGGCAGGATAATATAAAGCAGATATGTGAATGCCTTAATATGTAGGGGATTTGTGTCTCAGAGAATGGAAGTAAAACCTCAGTGAGCAGTAATAGATTTCTGAGCTTACAATTCCAGATGTGGCCCTGGGGCCGTGAGTATTCCTCAGAGGCTTCCATTGCGTTCCCCAGTCAATTCTCTGGTAAAGCAGATCATTTCTCTCTATCACATCACACACCCTGTTTTCTCTCCAGAAAGTGCACATCCTCTTTATTTAAAACATACCGCTCATTAGACTTACATTGTTCCACCTTAATCTTCTGGGTGCTAGAAAGGTATTCAATGTACTGCAGAAGCTTCCTGTCACTCTTTTACCTCATCATATTTATGGTGAATCTTAAGGGTACATTTTCCTTATAAGTGACAAGTAATACATGGCTAGGCAAGCTTGGAATTCAGCCAATCATTAATTTAGGTTATAGTTTAACAATAGGAGGAGAGTGTTGGGCTGGCCAACCATTATTACCACCTAATGTTAAATCAGAAATACCACTAATGTAATGTCAGATGTTAGTGTTGCTACCACATCCTTTTAATACAGGCTTATTGAGAAAGAGACAAAGTGCAGGACTGCATAGTAACCGTTGCAACTATAGAAAAGGGATGAGTAATGTGTTTTTCCTCAGTCTACAGCTGGGCTACGTCTCCTAGAATCCTCAGCCAGAGGTCTGTAGCCTAACAACCGCTGCTTATTCAAGGTATGCTCACTTCACCTCTAGGCCTGAAACACTTCCTATTCTGCCCTGAAGCATACAACTTTCATAATTTGGCAGAGGTTACCAACAGGTGTGCCACAGCTCATCTATTTGTCACATCACAAAGCCTGAGGTGTCATACCTTTCCATATATTTTCACTAACATATTGTTTTTGATGTACATATGTGTCACATATATATTTATGTACATGTCACATATGTTTCTTGACTTAAAAGATGGCTGCATCATAACTTACGATGGTAACCACTGATGATCATGATGTGATAACCGTATCTAATGCTGAATTTATTATGGACCTTTATGACTGAGATTCCCCTGCCTGGGATATAGTATTGTGCTTGTAATTATTCCCCATGTCACCCAGGGCCCTTTTTACCAGTTATAATTTAACCTTCTGAGTGCCACAGAAGTATCGAGTGCATTGCAACACTCTGGCAATCCAAGGGCTAAACCCCCCCAAAAAGTGTAGATCACTGTGTCCTTGACCTTCGATGTAATAAAACTGAAGGCTAAGAGCACAAATGGTAAAATACTCTTTGTGGTCTATCAGTCCCATCAAAAATGATGGAGTATTTTAAAAGAGAAATAAAAACCAAATGAAAGGACGATTTAAATTCCCAGAGGAAATGTATTTAACTTGATGTATGCAGAATGAACCTCTTTACAGTGTTTATATTCTACAAGAAGCTGATTTATTTTTCCAGAATTAAGATTAATCAAGTAGGAAAGAGCAGTAGTCTTGCAAGCAGAGCACTCAGAGTCAAGTGTAACTGTAGCACAGGGTGTTTAGCTGATTGGCATATTTAAACTGTTGCCTTGAAAGCATTCCTCTTGTATATTTGCTCAGTAGTTCTTTAAATTAAATCAGTTATGCTATTAAAGTACCTAACTGTAATTCACTTCCAAATAGGGAAATATTTGCACAGTTGATTTTGTATTGATATTCAGTTATGTAAGTATATAATTTTTTAAGAGGTTTGGCTTTTGAGATGTTGTGATATTTATCTGGATTAATCAATAAATTATTTAGGGAATGACTGTATTTCACCAGATGACTGTTCAGGGTTTAACAGAGAGAAAGAGGGTTTATACCCAGTTCCATATAATGTACTCTTAACGCTGTATTTTCTACAGAAAAGTAGATAATTTGTAGCTGTTCTATCAGTTGAGTTTTAGTAATACAAAGATATGAGTAATTTGGTATTTGGTGATACCTTTTTTATTAGGACTAACTGTTCATATTTAAAAAAAAAAAAAAGCTTTAAAGAGATCAACTCTCTTCCTCAGGTCAAGGAATAGTGAATTATGCAGTCTGTTCAGTCACACAGTAAGTTCAGTCACAGTATGTTGAGAGCTCCCAAGCTAGATAACAACCTAGAACGCTTACAGGGAAAGAAAAGCACAGGAATTCTGGGGTAAACCAATTACACAGTAGGGGGGATATAACATTTAAAAAAATAATCCTATCTATATAAATGAGGATTTTTAGACCTAAATGCTAGAGAAGTCTTTGTCACATTGCGAAGCAAAGCATTGAAGATCTCTCTCTCATTTTAGGGATTTAAACCCATTTAGATAAACTGTAATTTTTAGTGCTATTGTATAATGCCAATGGCTTGCCCCAGAATGTCTCCACTTTTATTTAGAACATACGGCCACTTAGGCAGAAATCTTTAATTGGAGCATAAACTGTACAGCTGTACAATGTATTTAAAATGCTCTTGGGCAAATATACACGTCAATATATACCATTGAGGAATAAGCACAAGAGAAGTAAAGCGAAACCAATGTAGCTTAACAATGTGGTTAGCAGGAGGATGAGGAATAAAAAACAGGCTTTTAAAGTGTTTAAGTCAAACGGGTCAGATGCATCATTTAAAAAATGTAAAGAATGTGATAAAATCTTCAAACAAGCAATTAAGCTAGCTAAAATAGAAAATGAGAGAAACATTTCAAATGAGAGCAAGAAAAACCCTAAACAATTCTACAAGTATATTAATAACAAAAAAGTTAAGGTTGATATTGGTCCTCTGAGGACTGAGACAGGTGAATTGATTAGTGAGGATAAAGATATGGCTGACACCCTAAATACGTTCTTTGCTTCAGTATATACAAAGGAAGCAGCAATGACAAGCTATGGGCAAACAGACAAAACCACGGAATTTCCTTCAACATCTACATGACTTACTGAGGACAAGGTCCAAAAGAGACTGGAAAGGGTTATAGTGAATAAAGCGCCTGGACCGGATGGTATACACCCAAGGGTACTTAAGGAACTTAGTTCAGTAATAGCAAAACCATTATACTTAATATTTGTTGATTCACTTTCATCAGGCATAGTGCCCTGTGATTGGAGGAAAGCTGATGTAGTTCCATTGTTTAAAAAGGGAGCAAGATCCAAACCAGGAAATTATAGACCTGTGAGCTTGACTTCCATAGTGGGTAAGATTTTAGAAGGGTTATTAACTGACAGTATTCAGAACTATGCGAAGGCAAACAACATCATTAGTAGGAATCAGCATGGTTTCATGAAGAACAGATTTACTTGCATTTTATGAAAGAGTGATTAGTAATTTGGACAGGGGAATTACTGTTGATGTAGTATACTTGGATTTTGCAAAAGCCTTTGATTCAGTGCCTCACAACAGGTTACTGCATAAATTAAAAGGCTTCGGTTTGGGCGGTGTTATCTGTACATGGATTGAGAACTGGTTAAATGATAGATGGCAGAGAGTTCAAATTTCAAATTGGTCTAAGGTTATAAGTGGAGTGCCGCAGGGTTCAGTCCTGGGACCAATGCTTTTTAATTTGTTTATTAATGATCTAGATGTGGGAATTGAAAGTAGCATCTCAATCTTTGCTGATGACACTAAACTATGTAAGGAAATACATACAGAGCTGGATGTTTTTTCCCTACAGAAGGATTTAGATAAACTATGTGAATGGGCAGAAAAGTGGCAGATGTCATTTAATGTAGATAAATGTAAGGTTATGCATTTGGGCTGTAAAAACAAACTTGCTACATATACTCTAAATGGGAGACAGCTTGGGAAATCCTCATTAGAAAGAATTAGGAGTACTGATAGACAATAGACTTCACAGTAGTGTGCAGAGTCACTCAGCTGCTGCAAGAGCAAATAGAGTACTAGCCTGCATAAAAAGAGGAGTAGAAGCAAGGGATGCTAATATTATCCTACCTCTGTATAAATCCTTGGTTAGGCCTCATCTAGAATATGGAGTACAATTTTGGGCGCCTGTTCTTAAAAAAGACATTACTGAACTGGAAAAGGTGCAGAGACGTGCAACAAAACTGATAAAGGGATTGGAGGATCTGAGTTACAAAGAGAGACTAGCCAAACTGGGTTTGTCTACATTAGAGAAGAGATGTCTAAGGGGTGATATGATTACCATTTACAAATACATTCCAGGTCAATACAAAGAGCTATCCAATGAATTATTTATGCAAAGAGATGAGCAAAGAACAAGAGGTCATCCATTAAGACTAGAGGAAAGGTGCTTTCAACTAAAACAAAGGCAGGGATTCTTTACAGTAAGGGTGGTAAGGCTATGGAATTCTTTGCCTCTGGATGTTGTGCTTGCAGATAATGCAACTGCATTCAAAAAAGCAATGGATGCCTATCTAGCACAGAACAATATTGACAATTATGACAGATGGCTTCAAAGCAAATAGGATATTGATCTGGGGAACTATTTGACTACCAATTGGAGTCAGGAAGGAATAATTCCCCCCAACACACACACACACTTGTGACTAGATTGGAAATGGCTCCAGAGGGCTTTTTTTGCCTTCCTCTGGATCAGCAGGGGTGTATTTGGCATGGGCTTGACTTGATGGACGCATGTCTTTTTTCAGCCTTATCTACTATGTTACTATGTTACAGCTTGTATCCCATGGGGCTGATGCAAGTTACTGTCCATGGATGTTCGGGTTACACTTACTCACTCCATGTAAATATAGGGGCTGGGCGTGCTGGCCTGGGAGTCATATTATGGCTTAAGAAAAAAACAAAAGCAAAAACAGAAAAAAGTTCACAGTGCTAGCTCACCATAATACATACAAGTATTGAATAAAATAAGAAAGATATCAAATAACTGGCATCTAGATAGCAGCAAGGAATGAGAGGGTTCTCCAGTATCCCCAAACATTAGGCCAAAACCCAAAGTGTGCATACAAAACAAAAACAAACCTGCTCTCATCCATACCAAAGTGTAAATGTATGCCCTACCTTAGGCATATATAATAACTCTGTTGATAAATATGAGGATTTAGTCCATAATATGGCCAAAGAATATTAAGCTTGCTAACCCCGTCACGGTACCTCAAAAATATGGCAAGTACCTACTCTAATGCACTAAAGTGCAAGTTTGTTTTTTGTTTTGTATATTATGGCTTAGCCCCACCCCACCCCTAAAGCTTCTAATGCTTTTCTCACAATCCATTTCTTCTCTAAGATGGACATAGTAAAGTGATATTTAGACCATGTGCCATTCTAAAGGCACTCCAAAACATTGTAGGCTATGACTTTAGAGGCCATGCACTGAATATATTTGTGGGTATCTTTTTTCAAGTTATAACTACAAGTACATGATATCTGTATGGGTATGTAAGCATCTAATTTCTAGGCTGATACTATCAAAAGATGTGATGCTCTATATGTCATCATAATTTTTCCTGCAAAGTAAAAAACGAAGCTGCAATTTTCTGTTGTGCAACTTTTCCTATCATTTCCTATGGTATTAGTCAGTTATAAAAAATATCTTAGTACTTCTTAAGGATTTGTCGTTCAGTCATGGCAACTGGTGATAATCGAAGGTTGGGTTTATAAATGAGTAAGGGCATCCTTATAAATATGGCGTTAGTAGGTTGATTTTAATGCCTGGAATGGTTAAGGACAGTCTATAGCTTCCGTTAAGATTTTGGCGAAAATTCTGTAGCAAAATTCACAGTTTCTTTATAAATTTCTTTATAAATACTTTATCGCCAGCTGTACCATCAGTTATCCCAAAAAACAACCACATGGCGTTAAGCTTCCAAAACTGGCGTAATTGTCTTTTTAAATGCTGACCTTCTTTTTTAGGACACTTTTATTCCACATTTGTCGTAACACCAGGTTTGTAAATCTCCCCCAATGTCCTTCTGAAACCACTTGGCACTGTTAACAGTTTCATATTATAAAAATGTTTGACTTGTAATAGCTTTTGAATGAAAAAAAATCTCCTGGCAATAGAAGCAACCTTGTTTTATTCATCCGAAAAATTCTTGTAACATATCTTTTTTCATAAATCAAAATGCACAGCTCCTTTAAGTATTGGTTGGGACCGAAAGTTATTTGATTCAAATGCACAGTTTATGTCAAAGCGTTGAACAAGAGCTCAAATAAGGATAGGCAACCTAAGCCTCTCCAGCTCGGACCTAGACAAGTGGACTGGTGGGTGTACCAGCCCTTACTATGTATGAACTACAAGTGTGAGTTATACTGATGGACTGATATTTGATTTGCAATTTCAATAAGCTGTAGAGTTTCAGTTTGGGAACAAACCAACTGCACTATAGGGGACAAATAAAACTTCTACCACTTATTTAAAAGTAACCCTTGGATGCTAAAGAAGGTCGCCAATGCATTGCTTCACAATGCGTTGGAGACCTCTTTAGTATTCAAGGCATTAAAAGCCTTATTTTAGGTATTGCTATTGTTGCATTTCTCTCCTGTTGTGATTCATTACTGCTCCTCTTTAGCCTATTGAATTGCAGCTTTGGACAAGACAAATTCATATATCCCTTCATCCCTCATACTGCCAGTTCCTTGGACGATTTTACATTCAGCTTTACTGTAGACAATATTATTTTATTAAAAGAATATGTTTGTGAAAAGGTTGTGAACAAAATACACTACCAATATTTTCATCATTAATAACAATGCCTTATGTTTTCTATTTTACATGAAACAAGAGAGCATTTGATGTTAGTGCTGCCTCTTAGTCCCTTTAATAATGGTCTGTTATTAGACTACCAGGCTGCATAGGAACCATTGCAGTCCTAAAGCAGCTAAACTCTGAAGCTCCAGCTGTTGTTGGACTACAGTTCACATCAATCTCAGCTGTAGAGCTCCAATGGTTTATTATGTAGCAACGAGTAGGCACATTTTATAAGCTACTGGCAACCTTGGCTAATGCCCAGGAGTTCAAATGCCCCTTTAAAGGACTAGTAAACTTTTGTTGTGAAAAGTAAATATTGTAGGGCTTTTGCTGTGATGAAAAATAAGAGTACTCCACTGTTAAGATATGCATATTTACAGAGCTACTACAGTTTAAAACTTTTTCTTTATTAGTGCCCTCTAGTGGCAGATTCCAAATAGTTATTCTGTTATATTTTATTTGCAAGAAAAGTCATTGACAAACCAGTTCTCCATAGAATGTGATAAAAACTGCTGACTCATGCTGTCAGTTAGAACTTTCAGAAAGTAAACACACAAATTCACTTCCTGATTATTTTAACTGTTATCACATTTCAATAAAACAACTGACAGCAGTGGCATTACCCTTATTTTACACAGCAGCACAAGCTCTATAACATATAGATTTCCATAAAAAGATTACTTCTGCTTTATGGACCCCAGGGGTACATAACTCCTTTCTAAGCAATGCATTGCACACCTGTGAGGTCCTTAACACCTGATAATTGAGAAACACAGTCCAATGTATAAGTGGCTCTTTTTGTAACAAAACATATAATCTAGGTCAGGGCAGTCCAAGCTCAGGAGTCAAGGGCCATCCACAGGCCAAAATTAATGAGCCACTGATTAACTCACCTGTGCTTAATTAGGGAAATCCTTACATTCTGGCCTGTTGGTGGCTCTTGAGGACTGGACTTGGACAGCTCTGATCTAGGTAGATGTCCTTAAAATAGCATCCATATATGTCTAAAATCTGGTAACGAATGTCTTCTCGCACAATCCAGTTAGGTTTATTGAAGCCTATTGGCTGCTGTGTGTAGTGTATAAAGGATATTTATTTTGATAAGTAAATCTAAACTAAGGTTGTCAGATCATTCCTTTAAAAGAAGAATGAAAAATGCCTGCTGTGCTGATTTAAGGGAAACATGCAACCTAATAATTAACCCCTGGAGCCCTGAACAGGCATTTTTCACATGTGTCCTCTTTTAACAAGATGATCTGGGAGCTCTCTTTAAACAAATTAATAGACATTATTTATTAGTGTATAGCTCTTCTTTAATAGAGCTCGTGATTGTTTGGTTGTCTGACGCGCTCATCAAACACCTACTCAGCACTGGCTATCTGTTATCAGGAGTGAGTCTGCTGTTATGGCTACAGTGGTTCAGACCTAATAAACAGTGTCCAGTGGACATGTAGAAAGTTGGCATAATGGTTATAATCATGCCATCCAGCTTGTATAGCCATCCCCCATAAGAGAAAACCTCTGTGGACAGCTGTTATCCATGCACATGAGTTCAGATTTGAGGAGGGTGAATCAGTCCATTGAAGAAGTTATCAGACAAGTGCCCTTTGTTACCAGGTGGTCTTATTAATGATTCCTATGAAGTTGGCCTTTCGACAAACAGTAATTGCACAAGCAAGCTCATCCATACCTGCAAGGCAAACACTGTGCCTTGTTCATAATATCAAACAGCTCTGATATCCATTCCGTACAGCCATCCAAAAGCATTAATAACTGTTCACCAGGTGAGCAATACATATTCTGAACTGTCAATCACAGGTAATATTGGTAGGCAGCTCACCTGTGGATTAAAGGTTTACCTTATCGTTAGATACCTTCAGCAGTTTATTTTTACTCATCTATCCAACTACAGGACTGGCATTCAGAAGCACATAATACACCCAGGGGAATATTTCCCTTTCTACATCCCACACTTCCAGTCTCATTTACCCCATAACACATCTCACCATATGGTCAGTCTATTTGCCTTAACCATTTGGATGCATTACAAAGAAATAAACCCCCTAAAGTTTAGATCATTTCACTACCAGTGGGACCAACTAAAGGGTTAAACATATACTCCTCCTTTTTTTTGAAAACTCAGAGGATGATGTATTAAAAAGAACTTGAATAATTCTCAGGCAAACCAATTGCACCATAAAGGATAAACAAAAATGTCCACTGAATGAGAGGATGCTTTCAGCCCCTTAAATGCTAGAGAGGTGCCTGGTGCATTAAAACCAATGAGACGTTTAGAACATTATTGTAGGAGATTTTTACAGATGAACAATTAGAATATATTGCATCCTAGGGCTAACGGGCCTCCTTGGATGCACTCTCTGCAACTGCTGTAGTTACGCACCATACAGATTGACTCCATTTCTTTTTAACCTCTTCAATGCTGCATTATGAAATCTACCAATGCTGCATATGTTTTTACACTGTTGTTGCTGTTTAAAGAAAAACATCAGTTTCAATATTTCAGGAGAATTTGTGCATAAAACCCATGCATTTTAAGTATAATACCTGCACTTGCACAAGATTCCACTGGTTTCTTAATGCCTGATGTCAGAGAAAATCTACCCAAAATTCTTTTTTTATTGCAATTTTAATAAAATAAATGACAAACATCTGTGTGGAGGTTGATTTTTTCCATACTCTACTAGCAAATGCATACAGTTCTATATTTGTCACCTTCTCTCATGTCCAAAACACCAAAATCATGGTTCTTGATATAGATCTTCCTATAAAAATTAACAATGGAAGAAAAGAAGGCAACTTTTTTTTTTTAATACATTTTGCACTCTTCTGCATTTTTGGGCACAAAATAAGTGGGAAACAAACATGAAACCATGCAATGCTATATACGTTTCAAAAAAAGTACACAAAATCCTGATTTCAGAGAGGGATTGTTTGTTTTTCAATATAAAAACTAAGTCAAAATATGTGAAAGGCTCTCTGAGAACGAACAAAAGCAGATATTGATTTTTTTAGGGTAGAAATTTCCATGCATGTATCAGACTAATCCCACCTTAAAGGGCAGTCTTGTACTGAAAAGACACACAGGTCCCCACTGCCTGGGAATACCAACTAACCTCAGACATATAATAACACAACACAGCAACACAAAACTGACCTACAACACTATTTCTGATTTCTTTATTATTTGAAATCTGATATATCAGCAGTAAATTTACTGAAAAACAACATGAAGAAACCATATAATTTGGGGAAAAAAGCAACTGCACACATCTAATGAGCAATTGCTTGTCTCTCTCAAGAAACAATATAATTTTTGGAAAAAAGCAACTGTACACTTGTCTTTCTAACCTAGTTTAGGGCATACAAATTATTCCAGACGGTGGTGCTATAGGAATGTTTTTTTTAACATTTATCTCACTTCAAAGGTAGAAACTTTTTTGAAAACAAAGTAATAAACTGCTGTATTCAGTAGCTACTGTCCCTCTCAGAAAAATAGTACCCTATTAATGTGGTTTGAAATGCCATAAGGGATGCCAGAAACCTACTACACTCTATTTTCTTAGATTATTTGAAACTGGACATGGCTACATAATGAATATAAACACAAACATGAAGAAAATAGAGGCAAGTCATATAATTTTGGAAAAGAGAGAACCAGGCACATTTAATTTTGGTTACTTCTATTTCTAACCCTTTTTAACCCCATGATGTGTACCAGAAGGAGGTACTATAGGTATTTTTTCTTTCAGGGGTGACAGGATAATAAAACAGCACCTATAACACTCTTTTTATTGTCTTACATTATTTTAATTAGGACATGCCTAAACTATAATGGTTAGAAGCACAAACAGGTGAAAAGAGATACCAATTTGGAAAGAAGACATTCATATGCACCTAATCAGTGGCCACTTATCTTTCTAACCTTAGTTTAGGGCACAGAAATGTTACCAGAAGTTGACAATACAGTGGGTTTTTTTTTTACATGTTCTGTTTTCAATAGCTTTTGTCCTTCCCAGAAAAATGGTGCCCTACTGACATAAGTTGAACCATACACTTATCTTGATCAGAGTTGTTTCTTATAATCTGTAAAGTCTGTGAAAATGGAATGCTGTGAATTTTATGTGTAGGATGACAAGGCTATGCCTGTTTTTGTGGGAGGGACTGGTGGCCTATTTAAACCCCTAGGCCAGCCCCTCTCTGTTCATGTTCTCACGTGACTCCCACCCTCCTACACACTCTCTTTTACCTTTTCCTTTAAAGTAGGCCCTCTAAACAGGCCCACTGTGACTCACTCAAACCTGGGTTCTCTCACCCATGTATCTGTCATACCTCTTCACCCTTGTTCCACAAGCTCATTACCTTCGTCTTCCCGGCTGAAGGCCCATCCACAACTCGATCTGTTTAGGAAGTTATTCCTATCAGTCTCTTTTGTATAATTTGTCATCGTGAGATGATCACCTTGTCTAGTTACTGCCAGGTCAAGAAAATGCACAGTGGTCAACTCACAATTAGTAGTAAAATTGTTAAGTCATTAGTAGCTGGTGGTATGTGTGACAATTTTTGTAACCCTTTAAAGAAGAGTTTCATTTCAGGGGAGGCATAGATGGTGGGAGGGCATGAAAGCAATACAGACAGGTGGTATTGAATGCCTGTGAAGTACAATTTGATAGTCATGTGAGAAAGATAAAGTGGGTCTACGCAATAAGCCCCAAAAGCTAAAATAGATGAGATGGAGTATGGTTGAGGAGGTTTGCATGAGGTGATGAAATGGTTGAAGCAATTCCATGCTCTGTCGTAGTTTCTTTGAGTATTTGGAGCTAGAGCTTGTTGTATAATTCTGTTGGCAAGGTAAAAGTTTATTGCATCATGAGGTCTTTGATTGGAGGTGGAACTGATGACCGGTAACTGGCAGATGGGTTCGTTTTGAGGAAATCCTGTAATTTGAAACGTGACACGTTATCAGCTGCTTTATTTTCTTTACCTGGGATAAAGGAGCAATAAATGAAAAATTTATGAAACAGGGAAAGCCAAGTGAGTTTGCGCAAGAAGGGCATAATGAAAGGGGAAGGGGATCGTCCTGTATTTAAAAGGAAAGAAGTAGCTAAATTGTCAGTATGAAATGTAACCGGAACACCTGACCATTGATGGCCCCAAAGAAAAGCTGCTGCAATAATGGGGTATATTTCAAATAGTGGAGAGGTTTTTAGGAACCCAGGGATAGACATGACTTCGATTGGCCAAGGACTGGAGAACCACTGGTTTCCATAAATAGCAGAAAATCCATATGTAGGTAAGGTGTCTGAATATATGTGAGGAGATGAGATGGACAGAACTGGTGGAGATATTGATTGACCATTCCAGTTGTTTATAAAGTTCATCCACATTTTTAGGTCTGATTTAGTGGCTTCGTCCATCTCTGTGATACAGAATTGGTCTGATGTATGAGTTAATAGTTGAAGTAGATGAGAAATAAATGATCTTCCCTGTGGAATGATTCTCATTACGAAGGCAAGATATCCAAGGAGGGTCTGTAGTTCCAGTTTTGTGCAGGCATTCTTGGAATTCTTTACGTTGACTAAGGATAATTTTCACCTTTTATAGGGGTAGGCTGGCAATCATGTTCACTGTATCTAATTAGATTCCTAGAAATTCAATAGCTGTGGCTGGACCAACAGTTTTCTCAAGAGATATAAGAATATTCATAAGGGAAATACAGATTGAAGTTTCTGTAAGTTGGTAGCAGGGTTTTGATGTGGTTCAATAAGGAGAAAGTCATCAAAGTAATGAATTACAGAGGGACAGTGGGAGTAATTGAGTAATATCCAGCACAGAGCTTCTGCAAAATTATCAAAGATTTTTGGGCTGCTTTTATATCTGAATGTAAATCGGATGGCAAAGTAATAGAGATCCCTCCACTTAATACAGTGTAAATGCCATAGGGAGGGGTGAATGGGCAGATTTTTGAAGGCATTAGCTAGATCAGTCTTGGAGAGCCAGGACCCGGCCCCAAATGATTGAATGGTGACGATGGCATTGTCTATGTTTGAGTAGTGCATGGAGAATTCTTCTGAAGGGAGAAGTGAGTTTAGACTGGGAACATAAGTAGAGTGAGGGGCGGAGAAGTCAATAATGAGGCGCTGTTTATTGGAGAATTTACAGGTGGCAATCCCTAATGGACTAACTCTACAAGTTGGAAGGAGGGGGGGAGAAAAAGGCCCAGTCATGAAATTATTATCTACTTCATAGGCCAACAGCTGGTCTACTGCTGATGGATTATCACTGGCTGATCTGAGGTTAGCACATTCAAAGGTATCTTTCGGGACAGAGACAAGACCAGTATGTAACCCTTCCTGAAATCCAGAAACTGTGTGGGGGAACAGGTGGGAATGAAGAAAAAACAAGAGACTATTGATGTAAACTGAAGAAAGAGGTTTATTGGATTACTTAGGACAAATATGCCTAGCATGAGATAGTTTGCACACAGAGCAGAGGTGAAGTAACCTGCAAGCTCCATAAAAACACCTTTTGACATTGAAATTGCTGCAGATAGCGGAATTTCCAAGGTAGTGGATGGTTCTGCCTAACTTATCTACACTTTTAGGAGGATAGTGAATAGAGGGAGGGAGTAGTGGAGGAATATAATTAGGCATAGACTGGCTAGTGGAAGCCATAGAGGAGTAGGGGCATAGGCTGGCTGAGTGGGATGTGGAATTACAGGTCTGGCATGATGGGGTTTTAATACCGGCAAAGTGCCTACAGAACAGTTCCGTATCTAGTACGCCCCAGTCCATCATAAAGTTGAATTGTCGCAGTGAAGCTGTTGCTTTGGCAGCGAATGAGCTATGATAGTTGTAAAAGGCTGTTCCTCCGTATCTATTACCCAACTCCACTAAATTGTAAAATTAGAGGTCTAGCTCTTGTCTCCTTTGGGGTTGAGCTGAGCAAATTATGTCCCTGAATATGCTAAATGCTAGAATGAACTCTGGAATAGAGTTTTTGAGAGACGGGGGTCCTTGGACTTCATTGTGATTGATATATCTCCACAGGCTATGGTCTTTTGTTTGGTTAAATCTTGAGATGCTATTATTAATGACATCAGGTTGACCTCTCTTCCTTCCAGAATATTTTTTTGCAGATGGGCAGGAATGAGGTGGGTGGGTGTAATTCTAGGAGGCGGAATGAGTTGTATACCTTGAATAGAAGCTGCAGAATTCATTTGAGTTGAAGTTGATGCTTGGGTGTTGGATGTTGAGGATTTTACAGCATGCAGAGCAGGGTCTGTATGTTGGTTACTGCTGATGTTAGGTTGGTAAGTAGGTCTCACATATGAGACAGTTGTGTCTGGCTTTGTGAAGTAGTAGGTGAAATAGGTGAAGCGGATGATGTGGGAGGAAAAAGCAATTTGAACAATTCTGCGGACACTAGCTGAATACTGTATTCCTTGTCTGCTGAGTTCTTGCATCAATCTAGCGACTGTCCAGTCTCTTATGGATGGAGAGCTGGGGGTAGATCTTGATCGTTGTTATGGATTGGATGGTGGTGCTTGGATTGTTGCTTCTGGCTCCATGCCTTCTTGGTTTATCTCAGCCATTGTTGAGCCTGTGGATATCATATAACAGAGTAGTAGTGCTATGAAAGGATGGAATAAGGACATAAATCTTGTATTGGAGGTGATGATAGAAATCCTGAGTGGATATTTAATATAAAAGCATACTTGGAGAAGTTTGCTGATTAGGAGTGATGTAAGGGTTGAAAGCTAGATCGGGGAGGTGAGTAGAGGCAAGGAGCGTAAGCTAGACCTTCAGCCTCAAAAGAGGTAAGGGGCGTACGCGGGGCCTTCTACCTCTATTGCAAGAGGTAAGGAGTGTAAGCTAGATCTTTGGCCTCAAGAGAGTTGAGGTGTGGCTAGACCTTCAGCCTCTGAGTGAAAGAGGTAAGGAGTGTAAGCTAGACCTTCGGCTTCTGAGCGAAAGAGGTAAGGAGCGTAAGGTAAACCCTTGGTTCTGCTGGTGAGTCAAGGTAATTTATGTTATACCTTGTCTCAGCCAGAGAGGAAAGGGGCATAGGCTAGACCTTCGGCCTCCGAAAGTGGGGAAGGGGGTTCCCACGGTCTCTGCTATTAGGATAATGCTGTTCCTACTGCTGTCTTAAGCGAATAAGAAGAGGACAGAAGAAGAATTTGTGGTGAATGGACTGGACCGAGGGAAAACTAGCCTTCGGCCTCATGAAGAGGTAAGGCATGGGGATTAGACCTTCGGCCTCGTGAAGAGGTAAGGACTATTCTAGAGGGAAACATCACCTGGGAGGTTAGACGAGAAAATAGTCGAAATGGGGTAGCATGACTTACATTTTTTTTTTTTTTTTTTGGGTGATGTGCTTACCCGAATAGTATAGTGATTACATAATATTACAAGAGAAGGGGAAATGATACATACTTAAGAACTGATAGAGACTCTGTTCAATATAAATGAATCCTAACCATTGGTCTGGAAAATAGGAAACACCAGGTAAGGAAACACCAGTTTAAGGAGAGAAATTCTTTAACCCCTTAAGGACCGGGAAAATCTGATGTCGTTTTCCCTTAAGGACCGGAGCAATTTTGACTTTTTTGACTATGTCTTTGTTCAACCATGTTTTCTCTTTAATTCCTTTTGTGCACCCACATAAATTATATACTGTTTTTTTAAGCAGAAGTAGGGCTTTCTTTTGATACCACAATTATATGAATACCTCATTGTTTAATTTGATTAAAATAGAAAAAAAGAGGAAAAAAATTGAAAAAAAACAACATTTTGCTTACATTTTTCTGTCAGGATTTGCATACTATTAGTTAATGAAAAAAAAATACCCCTAAATATATTCATTTGCTTCTCCTGAATATAAGAATACCCCATATGCCTAGTATTTTAGTCCTTTACTCACATTTACAAGGTAAATATTACAAGATGGCTGCCGTTATTTCCAACTTGTGATTTCTCAACAATTGGCATGTGAGCATCATAGCTTAGCTGACGGTGCCAGAACCAAAAATGTCCCACAAAGGTATATGTTTCTGAAAACTAGACAACATAAGGTAAATAATCAGGAGAATTTTTGAGTTTTTCATGCAGCTATTTTTCCAGAAAAAAATTTCAAAATTGTGGTAATATTTAGTTTTTTTGCAGTTTTCACACTTACATTTCAATACTACTGTTGATATCAAGCACATGATAGGTGAAGATTTTTAAAAATGCATTGTTTAGTGTTCAGCTCCTTCTTCTGAGTACAGCAATACCCCATATGCATAGGTTTCTCAAGGTTTGGGAGAGCTACGGGGCCCAAATTGGAACATGCGCGTTTCCAGTTTCACACTTTGAATTTTCACAGCTTGCATGACTGGTGCCATGTCTCATTTGGGGCTGTGTAACAGTGCTCCACTCTAAGATTTCCCCCCAAAAGTATATATTTTTGGAAAGTAGACACCCCAGGCTTTCATTTTATGTATGTTTTCAATTTTTTTACGCAGCCATTTTACCACCAATCGCTCGTAAATCTTGACGTAAGTTAAAAAAACAGCGTTTTTCACACTTGCACTTCAATGTTGATGTGAATTTCAAGCACATGATAGGTGAAGATTTTTAAAAATGCATTGTTTAGTGTTCAGCTCCTTCTTCTGAGTACAGCAATACCCCATATGCATAGGTTTCTCAAGGTTTGGGAGAGCTACGGGGCCCAAATTGGAACATGCGCGTTTCCAGTTTCACACTTTGAATTTTCACAGCTTGCATCACTGGTGCCATGTCTCATTTGGGGCTGTGTAACAGTGCTCCACTCTAAGATTTCCCCCAAAAAGTATATATTTTTGGAAAGTAGACACCCCAGGCTTTCATTTTATGTATGTTTTCAATTTTTTTACGCAGCCATTTTACCACCAATCGCTCGTAAATCTTGACGTAAGTTAAAAAAACAGCGTTTTTCACACTTGCACTTCAATGTTGATGTGAATTTCAAGCACATGATAGGTGAAGATTTTTAAAAATGCATTGTTTAGTGTTCAGCTCCTTCTTCTGAGTACAGCAATACCCCATATGCATAGGTTTCTCAAGGTTTGGGAGAGCTACGGGGCCCAAATTGGAACATGCGCGTTTCCAGTTTCACACTTTGAATTTTCACAGCTTGCATCACTGGTGCCATGTCTCATTTGGGGCTGTGTAACAGTGCTCCACTCTAAGATTTCCCCCCAAAAGTATATATTTTTGGAAAGTAGACACCCCAGGCTTTCATTTTATGTATGTTTTAAATTTTTTTACGCAGCCATTTTACCACCAATCACTCGTAAATCTTGACGTAAGTTAAAAAAACAGCGTTTTTCACACTTGCACTTCAATGTTGATGTGAATTTCAAGCACATGATAGGTGAAGATTTTTAAAAATGCATTGTTTAGTGTTCAGCTCCTTCTTCTGAGTACGGCAATACCCCATATGCATAGGTTTCTCAAGGTTTGGGAGAGCTACGGGGCCCAAATTGGAACATGCGCGTTTCCAGTTTCACACTTTGAATTTTCACAGCTTGCATCACTGGTGCCATGTCTCATTTGGGGCTGTGTAACAGTGCTCCACTCTAAGATTTCACCCCCAAAAGTATATATTTTTGGAAAGTAGACACCCCAGGCTTTCATTTTATGTATGTTTTCAATTTTTTTACGCAGCCATTTTACCACCAATCGCTCGTAAATCTTGACGTAAGTTAAAAAAACAGCGTTTTTCACACTTGCACTTCAATGTTGATGTGAATTTCAAGCACATGATAGGTGAAGATTTTTAAAAATGCATTGTTTAGTGTTCAGCTCCTTCTTCTGAGTACGGCAATACCCCATATGCATAGGTTTCTCAAGGTTTGGGAGAGCTACAGGGCCCAAATTGGAACATGCGCGTTTCCAGTTTCACACTTTGAATTTTCACAGCTTGCATCACTGGTGCCATGTCTCATTTGGGGCTGTGTAACAGTGCTCCACTCTAAGATTTCCCCCCAAAAGTATATATTTTTGGAAAGTAGACACCCCAGGCTTTCATTTTATGTATGTTTTCAATTTTTTTACGCAGCCATTTTACCACCAATCGCTCGTAAATCTTGACGTAAGTTAAAAAAACAGCGTTTTTCACACTTGCACTTCAATGTTGATGTGAATTTCAAGCACATGATAGGTGAAGATTTTTAAAAATGCATTGTTTAGTGTTCAGCTCCTTCTTCTGAGTACGGCAATACCCCATATGCATAGGTTTCTCAAGGTTTGGGAGAGCTACGGGGCCAAAATTGGAACATGCGTGTTTCCAGTCTCACACTTTGAATTTTCACAGCTTGCATCACTGGTGCCATGTCTCATTTGGGGCTGTGTAACAGTGCTCTACTCTAAGATTTCCCCCCAAAAGTATATATTTTTGGAAAGTAGACACCCCAGGCTTTCATTTTATGTATGTTTTAAATTTTTTTACGCAGCCATTTTACCACCAATCGCTCGTAAATCTTGACGTAAGTTAAAAAAACAGCGTTTTTCACACTTGCACTTCAATGTTGATGTGAATTTCAAGCACATGATAGGTGAAGATTTTTAAAAATGCATTGTTTAGTGTTCAGCTCCTTCTTCTGAGTACGGCAATACCCCATATGCATAGGTTTCTCAAGGTTTGGGGGAGCTACGGGGCCCAATTTTGAACAAATATTGAATTTTCACATCTTGGTTAACTGATGCCATTACTCATTTTGGGCTATGTTCCAGTGCTGAACTTCAGAATTTCCCCCCAAAAGTGTATATTTTTGGAATGTAGACACCCCCAGCTTTCATTTTAGGTGTGTTTTAAAATTTTTTACACAGCCATTTTACCACCACTTTCTGATAAACTTGACGTAAGTTAAAAAACAGCGTTTTTCACACTTTGCCTTCAATGTTGATGTGAATTTCAAGCACAGAATAGGTGAAGATTTTATAAACTGAATTGATTAGTGTTCAGCTCCTTCTTCTGAGTACAGCAATACCCCATATGCATAGCTTTCTCATGGTTTGGGGGAGCTACGGGGGCCAAATTGGAACATGCGCGTTTCCAGGTTCACACTTTGAATTTTCACAGCTTGCGTTACTGGTGCCATGTCTCATTTGGGGCTGTGTAACAGTGCTCTTTTTTAAGATTTCCCCCCAAAAGTGTATATTTTTGGAAAGTAGACACCCCAGGCTCTCGTTTTAGGTGTGTTTTCCAATTTTATACACAGCCATTTTACCACCAATCCTGTGAAAATTTGACGTAAGTAAAAAAAATTCAGCATTTTTCACACTTTGCCTTCAATGTTGATGTGAATTTCAAGCACAGAATAGGTGAAGATTTTATAAACTGAATTGATTAGTGTTCAGCTCCTTCTTCTGAGTACGGCAATACCCCATATGCATAGCTTTCTCATGGTTTGGGGGAGCTACGGGGGCCAAATTGGAACATGCGCGTTTCCAGGTTCACACTTTGAATCTTCACAGCTTGCGTTACTGGTGCCATGTCTCATTTGGGACTGTGTAACAGTGCTCTTTTTTTAAGATTTCCCCCTAAAAGTGTATATTTTTGGAAAGTAGACACCCCAGGTTCTCGTTTTAGGTGTGTTTTCCAATTTTATACACAGCCATTTTACCACCAATCCCTCGTAAACCATGACGTAAGTAAAAAAAAAAACAGCGTTTTTCACACTTAGGGTTGGCGGCAGTATATTGGGCTGCATACAAATTGGTTTGGGAAACAATTTCACCTAAAATGTCTTCCCCAAAAAACAAATCAAAAAAATGATCATGGGTAAATCCTTCCACATCAATTTGAATCCCTGGGTTGCCTGTGAATTCTGAGATTTGTGGGCATAAATTGATACCCATTCATTAGGATCCGGAGTGGCAGGTGTTGGGGCATTTCTTTGGGCAGGTCTTTGGGCAGATCTTTTGGCAGGTGCTGGGGCAGTTGCCAGGGCAGCTCTTGGGGCAGCACTTGGGGCATTTCTTTGGTAGGTCTTTGGGCAGATCTTTTGGCAGGTGCTGGGGCAGTTGCCAGGGCAGCTCTTGGGGCAGCACTTGGGGCATTTCTTTGGGTAGGTATTTTGGTAGGTCTTTGGGCAGTTCTTTTGGCAGGTGCTGGGGCAGTTGCCAGAGCAGCTCTTGGGGCAGTGCGTCTTTTCTTGACAGAAGGCCCAGCGTCATCACTAGAGCTGCTCTCACTTTCTGAAAACTGCGCTGTGTCAAAATCTGACGCAGTGTCTGTTGCCTCAGAGTCAGACGCCAAAAAGGCATATGCCTCTTCAACGCTGTACCTGCGCTGCATTTTGCCCACTAAAAAAACCTTTTTTTTTCTTACGCTATCCCTAAACCTAAATCTAACCCTAAAACTTACCCTAGCCTACGTATATCTTGAACCTACCTAACCCAAATGAACTACCTATCTAAACTGCACTTATATATATATATATATATTTTTTTTTTTTTTTTGGGGGGGGGTTTGGGTTTTTTTTTTTTCTTACGCTATCCCTAAACCTAAATCTAAACCTAAAACTTACCCTAACCTACGTATATCCTGAACCTACCTAACCGAAGTGAACTACCTATCTAAACTGCACATATTATATATACATATATTTTTTATTTTTTTTTGGGGGGGGGTTTTGGGGTTTTTTGGGTTTTTTTTCCTTACGCTATCCCTAAACCTAAATCTAACCCTAAAACTTACCCTAACCTACGTATATCCTGAACCTACCTAACCCAATTGAACTACCTATCTAAACGGCGCTTATTATATATTTTTTTTTTTTTGGGGGGGGGGTTTGGTTTTTTTTGTGTTTTTTTCCCCTAAACCTAAATCTATCCCTAAAACTTTCCCTAACACACGTCTACACTAAACCTACCCAACTACCTACCAAAATACCTAAAGAATATTTACTATTAAAAAAAAAAAAAAAAAAATTTAAAAAAAATTAAAAGAAAATTTAAAAAAAATTTAAAAAATTTTAAAAAAATCTAAAAAAAATCTAGGGGGATGGGGGGTGTCCCACAGATCAGAAAACACTGATCTGCAGCAAATTGATCACTCCAAGAGTGATCAGATGGGGGGGCACTTATTGATCACTGCAGAACAGTGATCAAAGGGTTAAATTTCTTTATTTAAACTTTTTTTTTTACTTTTTTTTTTTACAGTAAGGCAGTAACAGCATGTCTCTCTGTCTCTCTCCACCTCAGCAGTATGCAAGGTGGAGGGAGGCAGAGAGATCTGACAGGGACAGTATTTACAAATACTGTCCCTGTCATTCAGGTTTTGCAACATGTGATTCGCTTTTGAAGCGAATCGCATGTTGCAACAATGTTTCAGCCGCTTGTTACTAAGTGTCCCGATACCGGGACACTTAGTAACAAGCGGCTTGAACTCTTCCATCGCTCCGTGCGGCCGCGATGGAAGAGTTTAACCCATGACGGTGCAGGACCGTCATGGGTCCTTAACGGGTTTGCAACCCATGACGGTCCTGCACCGTCATGGGTCCTTAAGGTGTTAACAAACATTGTTAATGATAGATTCTGGCTAAAGGAAATTGTAGTAGAAATAACTGAACATAAAACAATATACATACATTAATACAGAATGGAGCTCATTCAGATGAGTAGTCTCTAAATAATAGCCTGCTCAGACCTGGTTGGGCTAACATAACTCCAGATATTTATGGAAAACAGGTACTGTTGAAATAGCTCAGATTTAGACTGAGGGAAACTTGTGTGGTATGATAAGTTTGCACAGCTACTGTAAAATAACAAGGACTAATATGAAATAAATAATACATAGCTAATGTGAATGTGAATTACCATGTAAGAGGACAGGGCACCTGTAAGACAGGTGTATGTTTTTAGAGCAGCCCTACTTGGACACCAGTATAGCTGAGTAGAATATTATTGTCATGAAAAGAACGTTGTTACTGCTAGGACATTAGATTTTATTTATAATACCTAGTATACATAAGGCAATGAAGGAAAGTAAATTCAGTTGCTAACTACAGAACTTAAGATTAAGGAGAGCGATATAAACAGCGTCTACTAGAAAAACATATGGGAAAAAGGAGACATTTTTAAAAGTGCTGTACAAGCTGCTAGGCAGAATAAGTACCATCTGCATATGAAGAGCGACTATACTTTAGACATGCATAAATACATTTAAGAAAAGTAATTAGTATTGGCTGCGGAGCCAGCTTACTGCACCGATTTGAAGATGACAATTGGGTGTGGATGTGAGCTAGCCGGGCGAGGGAGACGAGCCACTTACACGGAAGTAACCGCTGGACTACCAGTTTGCTTGAGGTTGCTTACGTGGTGAGTGCACATAAGCAAGAACACAACTGCGAGAGAGGGAGATGGAGGGCTGGATTGGCTGTTTTAAAGCCTCCAGACCTTCCCACAAATCCAGACACGACCTTTAATTTATCCAGTTTTCTATCCATGGTACTCTTAACAACTTAAGAACTAAAGAAGTCTCATACTTTATAAACCAATGCATTAGAGATCTCTCTGGCATTTAAGGGGGTTAAAAGTTCCATTTAACTATTGGGAATATTAGGAATTTGTATTTTTCACCTATGGAGCAGTTAGTATGCTACAGAATTACACATCTTTTGGTATCTGCATAATTCTCTATGCAACACAGTTGTCTATGCAGGAAATAATCATAAGATTTAACATTTCCCATCAAATCATCATGTAAACACGTGATAAAGCATAGGGCAGGTTTGTACGGGAAGAAAGGTTAATGGATAGGCTCACAATGGGACACCATTTATCCATCTTGGAGGCATTATTTTAAAGACTTCTGCTACTGCAGAACCTCTTTTAGAGATGAGAGACCTACCAGTCACCAGTATTTAGCATTACAAGCTCAAGAAACATAAAAGTAATTCACATCAGAGCTTCCCAAAGGATTCTGCTGCACCTATGGTATTTAGAAAGTTCCACCAGCAGTCTTGGTCATTGACTAAAGGGTTGTCTATCTCTAACCAGGGAAATGAAGTAAAGACTGAATATAGAGGCACGAAAAATACATTAGCCCCAAGGGCAAACTGAGAAAGGTTTCTAGTTGCCCAGGAACCTCCTCTCCCTTTTACTCTCTACTTCCCCAATCAGATCAAAGAGAGACAAAGCTGTAGTACCCAAATAATTAGTAATGTTTTCAACTGATATACATATCTCTTTCATGAGCAATGTGTTGCCTTTCTCCATCTCTTGCAGTACTACATCTCCCATTATACCCAGCTCACAATTGTAGACCAGCAGCAAATGGAGGGCATGGTACCCACTCCTGTTTGATACCCAGGAAGTTGCAATGGTTTTGGAATGCAGCAGAATACAAAACTGATTCTTTGGTTATTTGTGGAAAACCCTTTCTGGATCGCACGCGTTTGCCCCTGAAATCTCCCCTGCCAAAAAGCTGGTAGCAATCCTTAACAGCACCACTTGATAAACCTAGGAGCTTGAAGTTATATTTATGACTTGTATGTAAAGTCAGGGGGCCATGTGCACAAGGAAAGTGGAACAATTATGGTGAACACAAACTACACCAGTGTTGAGCAACTTGAGGCCCTCCGGTTGCTGTCAGAATACCAAAAACACCCATCACAGTTGACAGAATAGCAGAAGCTTGAGGGCCTCACAGTGCCATATCTGGACTACACTATAGAGTATAAATAGAAATTCCCATCGAATGCTGGAGAGGTTTTTAACATGTTCATACCTCCCAACATTTCAACTTACCAAAGAGGGACATTAGTGTTTTAGGGCCGTGGCTGGTGGGCGGGGCATTACCTAGAATTTTTCGGTTATTTCACAACCTATTGACATCTCCTTGTGTAACCTAATAAATTACTTATAACAATATATTTTATTTACATAGACTAATTTATAAACACATACAATGAAGTTTAAACAAACATTAATGTGAGTTGTATTGCTGTGGACCAATGTGATACACTTATATGCAAACCACACAGTATGATCTCCTACAAAGAGGGACATCAGGGTGGGAAAGAGGGACAGAGGGATTTGGGACTAATAGAGGGACGGTCCCTCCTAAAGAGGGACACTTGGGAGGTATGCATATTGTTGCTGTCTTTTGTTTACCCCCAAATTGCTCCTTTTTTCGTTTGTGCTCAAGGCCCCCAATGAGTCAGAAGAAGTACGGTATAAATGAATGTCAAATATCACCAGAAGCTGGGAAATGTAATGCTGATTGGTTGCACAAGCTGAGTAATGGAATCCATTTAATATTAGATCTAAATTGTTAACTGTGGATTAAACAAGAAGCAGACTACAATGTTTTCTTCTGGAGTAGATATTGGTGTGCTTACATTTCTATTTTTGATCATTTAATTGTTTTATGCTGTGTATAATCATCAACTGTTACCATATGACCTTTGTACTTTATATATATATATATGTAACGTATTGATGACAGCAGTCAGTGCAGTCTGCTGAAACTGTCCTTTTTAATTTTGGGCCATGTTCCTTTGGGCCACTATTTTTCCCCAAAACAAGTGCAATAGTAACTCAACATAGTTTGACTTGTCTCATATGAAGCAAGTAGTAAGGGACACTGTCACCAGTGTCAGTCATTCATGGGTGCAGCATTCTGTCATTTTTCTGCAAAAAGTAACTGGGGTCGAAATTCAGAGATTGAATTAGTGACATATAAATTGCAACACTCAATCTCTGGGGGCACATGGAACAAAAGAAAATCATATTTAGTCAATAACAAAGTGTGCTCGCTATGTCTGTGGGCATGCAAACCTCTCAGTTGTCATTGTGACTGTTCTTGGGCAAATTGAAGGAAAATATGGACTTGCGTTTTATGTCAAAGAAACACAGTTCATGGACATAATTCTCTGTTGCTGGACTTCAAGACTACAAACTCTTCCCTGAAGAAATAAGGCACTGAGTGGGAGGAGTTTGAGGTCATGGAGTCCTGCAACAAAGAATCATGTCTGTCTCAGTGTATATAATATCAAGTACTAACGAAAGATTAAATTACAGGAACCAATCCATCCAGAATGGATTCATAGTTGCCTTCAGGCTTTTTACTCAGGTTAAAGTAAGTGTGTGTGTGTGTGTGGGGGGGGGTTAATATTAGGAGGTGTTACTGTTGTTTTAATTTGGGATGCCAGAGGAATATTGTTGGTTATATCTTTAACATCTGAGGGGTTAAAATGTATCAAGCTGAGCTGCCCAAATGATCACAAGCACCATAGCTTCAGCATTCTTCACTCTGAATGTATGTTTTCCTTTGATATTCTGTTTCAGCTCCTGTGGCATTGTCGCCACTTTTGTCAGTGAGAGGCTTCTGGGAATTACCCAGAAGTGACAATCCACATAACCAGGTAACATATATATACTATTTAAGCTCCTTTCATTCAGTTTTGGTGTGCGTATTCATGTGTGTATTCAGTCATTTTGGCCCTTTCCCAAAATACACAATTCATTCTAAATTAAAATATAACCTGCAGCACTAGGCATAACTTAACCCTAATGTTACTTAATTTTCTTCCTACGTCTGCACCCCACTCACCTTTCTCTACCAGATCTCTTGCAAAAAGAAGGTTCTGTGGAATTAGCTGCAACAAAGACTTTTTGTTTAGTTCTGACACATTATGCAAGAGGTAGTGAAAACTCTTCCCCAAGGATGTTAGTTGACACTGGAAAGACAAATAGCATCAATCATTTTGACAGCCAATATGTATATGTATGTTTGCTTGTGATTCTATGAATGTGTTTGTATATTTGTTTACATACAAATGTCTAAAACTCTGTATACATTTATGCATTTAACCCTTTGATTGCATTGCAAACCTGTCTGTCACTCAAAGAGTTAAGGCCATATGCACTAAAAAGTGGAAAAAAAACTGCACCATAAGGAACAAATAAAAACTCTCATTTAACCCTTTGAGTGCCAGCGTGGAAAGCAACTCATTGCAAATGTAAATGTTACTTTTAAAAACTTTAAGGACCAAAGAGGGTGTGTAATGCATTGCAAACATTGCTATTGACACCGCTGTCATCCTCAACCCTTTGAGTGCCAGAGGGGTACTCAACACATTGCAAAGCAATATGTTGCGTACCCCTCTGGCACTCAAAGGGTTAAACTGTTAGCTAGCTTGGTCACCAATATATTGCTTTGCAAGCCATTGGATACCTCTCTAGCATTTAAGTAGGTTAAATGTGCAATTTAAATCAGAGAAGTTTACCCCCCCTCCAATAAGGCAGTTGGTTTGATCCAGAATTGCTTATCTTTTGCTTACTGCATAAGGCCTATCTCTCTTTTAATTACTGTACAGTAATCTGAGTTCAGTATTTGGTGGGAGAAAAACAGTTCCTGTATTCAGGCCAAGGTGCTAACATATATTGTTCTTGTGACACTGGTGCTTACAGTTGCTCACTGATATACCGGTGATTCTCAGCTCTAGTCCCATGGGCACATCAGCAAGTCAGGTTTTCAGGATATCCCTAATTTAAGCATAGGTGGGTCAATCACACTGCCTAATCTACCTGCGATCAAGTAGGGGTATAGTTAAAATCTATCCTGTTGGCGTGACCCAAGGACTAATTCTGAGAAAGAATGCTTTATACCATTCAAGGTTTAAATCCCTTTTTGTATGGGAATTGTGTGAATTTTGCTTGTTTCCAATGGCTTTTTGCAGTCCCAACAGCTGGAAGTCCCACAACTGACTACCCTGCACTGAGGTATGATAAAAAGGAAACACATCCTCCAATGAAATACATTTACTAATTCCTGTGTTAACTTTTGGTGCCCCATGCAATAAGATCTTTCCATCTAGAGAGATGTTAGTGCATCGGCTCCAAAGAATTGGGAAGTTTATCACACTGGAGAAACTATCTCCTCTGTATCACACCTTAGTTCATCTCTCCTCAAGTTACATTTGAACATAAGGACCATATTCACAAGTGAGCCCTGATATTGGCCAATGTTCATGTCATCATTTATCTCTTCCATCTTGCACCCCAGAAAAAAAATGCACAGCTTTTGGTTACAGAAGAAGAAAGACAGCCTGGAATGTGTTGCTGCTGGCTTCATCTTATTCAATCAATTTCTGGCCAACAGTACTGTCCCAGATGTAGCTTTGGCCCTATGTTGCAGGGTGGAGATTTTCTTAGAACTTATTTTATTTTATATTTCTTTACAGCTCGAATTAACAAAATATCTTTGAAGTGGAAACAAATCCACAGATTAGTTCTGTTGCATCAGTTCCAAACAGCCCTGTGATAAATACAGTGGCTGTGACAGTTTTATGAACGGGGTCATGATGGTTTCCCCATGTCACAGGGCAACCAATTTATGTGTCTTCATAGTGAACTGTTTCCAATTCTGATTTAGCTCCTAGTAATGTATAATTTTGTTGATCCCAGTCACCTCATTCATAAAACAAAACCTTTTATAACATTTCTTTCGCTTCTCTTTGTTTGAAATATATAGCTTGTTTACTTCGCATTTTCATATTCCAAGTAAGAAGTTTTTTTCAGACTCCAGAGAGGTCAGATCAATTCCGTCACAATCAGATCCTCGGCAACTGCTGTTTTTGTTGGACATTTCCCCATAAGGCCTTATATTAATTAAGTAAGGTTTCTTATCCAGTTATCTTATATTAACCCTTTCTGTGTTGCAGTGGTGTGCAATGCATTGTATAACCATCTAACACTCAGTTGGTTAATACCCATTTCCCTCAATAATTAATATGAGATAATTTCCTAGTTAGTTTCACCCCTCAAAAGAAATATAACCATTTTGTGTACTATAAGATGTGAAAAGTTATCTGATTTTAATGTATTCAACCCTGATTTCCAGGTCCTCAGCCTGCCTGAGAGATGTTGGGCTATAGTTCCATATGCTGGGGGATGGGGTTGTACTGACGTTCAAACCCATTACAGTACCCATTGCAGTGGTCATCACAGTGGTTAACACCAATGTCCAGCACAATGACCTGTTTCACTGTCCATCATGGTGGCCTGTGTCAGTATCCATCACAGTGGTTAGTGCCAGGATTCATCACAATGGCCAGTGCCAGTTTCCATCACAGTGACCAGTGTCTATGTGCATCACTGTGGCCATTGCCATAGTGGCCAGTGCCGCTGCACATGAGAGTGGTCAGTGCCAGTGTTCTTCACAGTATCCAATGACCTTTACCATCACAATGTCAAACAGCTTTGTACATCACAGTGAAAAGCACCAGTGTCCATCACAGTGGCCAGCATCAGTGTCCATCATAGTGGCCAGCTCCAGTGTCCATCACAGTGGCCAGCATCAGTGTCCATCATAGTGGCCAGCTCCAGTGTCCATCACAGTGGCCAGCATTAGTGTTCAGCACATGTGACCAGCACATGGGGCCAACGCTTGCTTATACTCAAGTGGGATTGAATCTGTGACCATTTGGGCACCTCACAGATTTCTAGTGCATGTGTCACAAAGCCACATTTCAGTATGCCTGTGTAACCAGCTGCGAACACTGTAGGACATATGCACAAAGTAAATTGGGGAGCAGTTCTGGGGTGAACCTTCTACACCACAGGGAACACATTGAATTTCTTAAATTCTCATTGAATTAACTTGGGCTTCTAATACCCTTTTAACCCCTTAATTTCAAGTGGGAAATCAACAAATTGCATTGCAATACTTTGGAGACCTCTCTAGCATCCAAGGGTTTAATTTTGAGTGCCAGAGAGGTGTCCAGTGGATTGGAGCACAATGCATTTGATACCTTCTGAAGCTCAAATGGTTAAAAGCTCAGTTTGAATTGAATTGATTTGACCTCTATGGTACAGGTGGTTTGTGCCATGATTGCCCTATTGAATGTTTGTGTTTATTGCCCTCAAAGTATTGTCCCTTAGTATAGCTAGGCACTGGGTTAGATGGGCTGAATGCTTTACACCAATAACCAATCACATTGCAGGATAATTACTGATGCTCACCCACCACTTCCTTCTAGGTCCTGGTATGGGGGTTAGTGACAAATGTAATCACCAGCTCTGTAGGTCACAGTACACACGTCTCAGTTTGGCCCTTCTGATTATTTGAGAAATCAGACTCCTCTCTCAATAATATATACATAAATATTCAGTAGTACATTTGGATATAATTAAGAGGGTTCCTGAGCTGCTTGCCATCTGTGAAGTGCATTACTATTCCTCTTTCATATCCCACATAAGGCTGTGTCTGTTTTTTGACTGGTAAGCTAATGAACTGTACTCATCCAGGTATCAAGTGACAGTATCCTCAAACACACAGACAGACAAATAGATAGTTTGTTTTTCATGCTCTGTTGCATCTGTGGCTAAAGTATACAGACATCCAATGGATCAGAGCACTTATGGGTTGTATCTTAACCAAATGATGATGTATCGGAAGTGCAAGAAATTATCAACATTTCAGTCCTTTTAATGAATTAGAACTTAGTTACACACTGCTGAACCTTTGGCTGACAGACAGACAGATAGTAATCGAGCAATCACTGGGGCTTGTTGACAAATGTGTGATTTTTTTTTTTAATACACAAACAGTGGTCAATATTTTAGTCCCCTAGCGTTTGCTGTTATTAAAATTGATAAATGACCATTTTAGAGGCTGAAATTTTGACCACTACATGTGTTTCTACACCTTATACCTCTGTGTTCCTACTGAGTCGTTACAATAGACCTAGACGTCACAATCAGAAAACCATTTGGAGGTGGATTGGCAGGCAGCAGTTTCAGATGGAGACTTATGGCTGTGGAAGCATTTAGAGAGGTGCCAGGCTACAACATCATAGGCAATTACTTCATCTGCTCTTGGTGCACAGACACAGACTAGGCAATGTTCTCACTGAGCTGTGATATGGGCCTGGTTGCGTAGCAGTTTTGATCCCTCCACACAGGTTTTCTCCCTTGCTGGAGTCCCAGCTATTCCTATTGTACTCATTTAGGTAGTGAAGAGTTTTCAGAGTGGTTAATGGGGTTTTGCACTGTTTGGAGAAGTGTTTGTGTTCCTCAGGAGTGGGCTGACATAGTGTAAGAAGTGATATATTTGAGGAAGACTGGCAGGGACGAGTTGCTCTCAGAGTTGTACACACACATTAAGGAATTGCTGAGAAGCCTTAGCAACTCTCTCCTGCCAGTCTTCCTCAGCCTTTTATTGTCACTTCTTGCTGTCCATGCAAGCACATCCCTGGAAAACTCAGACGCTTCCCCAAACAGCACAAAACACTGTCCTGTTCCCTAGGTTTGTGCTGCAACTAACAAGAACTGAGGAAGACAAGTAGTAAAACAGCTGGATTTGACTAAAAGATAAGAGCAGTGGTTGGCAATGTGACTAACCCCAGCTATTGTTGCAGTAGGACTCCCATCATCCTCAGCATGATGATGGTAGGCTAAAGGGGATGGAAGTTATCATTCAGTAACAGCAGGAAAGCCATACATTACCTTGTCTTGTGATTCTAAGTATAACTGGAGCAATTGGTGTGTATATGTTGTATTATTGTATATGTGCTATATTATTGTGTAGGTACTGTATTATTGTATATGTGCTGTATTGTTGTGTATGTGCAGTATTATTGTGTATGTGCGGTATTGTTGTATATGTGCTGTATTGTTGTGTATGTGCTGTATTATTATGTATGTGCTGTATTATTGTATATGTGCTGTATTGTTGTGTATGTGCTGTATTGTTGTGTATGTGCTGTATTATTGTATATGTGCTGTATTATTATGTATGTGCTGTATTATTGTATATGTGCTGTATTATTGTGTATGTGCTGTATTATTATGTATGTGCTGTATTATTGTATATGTGCTGTATTGTTGTGTATGTGCGGTATTGTTGTGTATATGCTGTATTTTTGTATATGTGCTGTATTGTTGTGTATGTGCTTTATTATTGTATATGTGCTGTATTATTATGTATGTGCTGTATTATTGTATATGTGCTGTATTGTTGTGTATGGGCTGTATTGTTGTGTATGTGCTGTATTATTGTATATGTGCTGTATTATTGTATATGTGCTGTATTATTGTGTATGTGCTGTATTATTATGTATGTGCTGTATTATTGTATATGTGCTGTAAATGTGCTGTATTATTGTATATGTGCTGTATTGTTGTGTATGTGCTGTATTATTGTATATGTGCTGTATTATTATATATGTGCTGTATTATTGTATATGTGCTGTATTGTTGTGTATGTGCTGTATTATTGTATATGTGCTGTATTATTGTGTATGTGCTGTATTATTATGCATGTGCTGTATCATTGTATATGTGCTGTATTATTGTGTATGTTCTGAATTATTGTATATGCGCTGGATGTAATTATGGAAATGCAGACATTACTTGTAAGTTGGAAGCTCTTTTGAATAGCTGATTGTGAGCTCTGTGAATCAATTTCCTTGTAGATTTAAATCCATGTGTCAGTTTTCTTATGCATGGGAAAGGCAGTAATAAATTAACTCTTGGGGTAGATGTATGGCTAATCTAATGATTAAGTAAGGTTGACAAGTGAAATGGAGAAACTAGATGGGCAAATTGCCATCACATTGTGTGTCTAACGTCTCCTGTTGATTGCAAGCTTTGCAAGCTAGTTTCATTTTGCAAGCTCTGTGATGTGAGCCACTACAAATGTGTATGCATGTGCACGTATGTTAGTGCATTTGTATTTAGCCCCTGTGACTTCCTCTATCCAATTCCTGTGGCTGGGATGTTACAGTTAACCAGATGCAGCTTGGAATATGAGAGGTTATGTATAAATGTGTGTGAATGTGTCTACTTATGTGATTTATTGAGTGTTTATTCTAATAAGGAAAACAAGAACTTTTGAATAGTAATGATCAGTGATTCTCAACTCATGCCATCAGGGCTCACTAACAGGCCAAAATCTGAGCATTTCCTAGTTAGTTTGTGAGTTAATCAAATTGCTAGAACCTCTGATCAACACACTTATGTTTTAGCAAGGACATTCACAGGTCCTGGCCTGTTAGTCAGCGCTGAGGATGTGGGTTGAGAACCACTGGTAATGACCATAACTGTTTCCACCTTCCTTAGAATAAAATGTTAAACATGTGCCACTCAACTGCAGTTAAGTTTGACATACCTGTTCTATTCAATTCCCTAACACCCCTCCTTAATAAAAGATCTGTGTGTGTCTGTCTTTCTGTCTATGTTTGAGAATGTCTTTTGTGTACTTTGGTGTCTATATACATCACACTTTGTGTAAGACAGCAAATAGAGATAAGGAAGAGTAAGAAAAAGTTGGGTGGGAGAGGAAGACCATCATTAGGAGACAGAGTGAAGGAGGCAAACATCAGAATCATAGTGCATGAATAGGAATACAGAGTGAAAACAGGTAATGAATACAAATAAATAACATATACATTCTCTTGTTTGTAGTTTGTGTTCGAGTTCCAAAGCATATTTTACTTATACTTGCCCAATCTCAAACTCACAAGAAAAGAATGGTTGGTCACCATTTGAAAAAATTAGATTTTTGGTTTCCTAGGCCACAGAAGTTACAGTAAAATGGTGGGTTGGCAGAAAATTCATAGTTATTTTTTTTCCAGGTGTCAGATCCAAAGGGTATGAAAGTGGCACCAACTAGCATTTCAGTGGCACAACAAAATCCATGGAAGGAAGCACTCTTTTAGTGCAGCATTAATGTGCAGCATTTGAGACCTTCCTTGCATCCACGTGGCTAATATACCTTGAGAAAGGGACAGCCACTTTGAAGTACAGCTGTGGCCAGGGGCCCATCAGGAAATGACTTGGAGCTCAGGATGGACTAGATACAAACAAACTAAAGAGGATCAGATGTCCCCAGAAATATCAGAGGATAATGCATTTCACATGATCCTGGTATATATTAAACCAACTGTTAACCTGTTTGATGCTGCTAAATTCTCTTTGGGTCTGCTTGTGATTTCATAAGTTTTCTTTTTCATTGTAGTAATAGAGAAGCATTGGGAGAGATTTATAAAAACTGTTCTTGGTATTTTTTAAAGAATTGTACTTCAGTTATGGCAACTGTCGATAACATCAGGTCTGATTTATAAATGAGTAAGGGCATTTTTAATAACCATGATGTTATTATTCTAACGTTAACGACCAGAATGCTTAAGAAAAGATTAAAATTCTGGCGAAAATTCTGTTGCTAAATTGTCGCTGTTAGTAACATTTCTATATAAATTTGCAACATAAACATTTTCGCCAACTGTACCATCACTTTTCTGAAAACAAAGCTACATGGCGTTACAACTTCCAAAACTGGTGTGAGCTTCTTTATAAATGCTGAACTGCAGTATAGATTACAGCCATTTCTCTCTCTACACTTTTTTAAATCTCCCCAATTATTTTTTCAGGTCAAACTGGGCCCGCTGGTTAACAAGCTTGTACAGTTTTGTTGTAATGGCCATCATGTCATTATCAGTTGCTAAATTGTGAAACTTTGCTATGAGGCTGATGTACTAAGAAGAACTAGGACAATTCTAGGCTAAATCAGATCTAACAAGGACAAATTGCCATTTATTTAACCCTTTGAGTTTCAGAAAGGTATCCAATGCATTTTGTGCCTTCTTCTGCACAGTCTTCTTTCACCAGCTCCCTCTTGGTTCACACAGCATCCACTAGTACTGAGCACTGATATATGACATAATACCTCAGAGGTCTGCATTATCAGAGTGCCATGCACAGTGAGGATGTTGGGGACAGTGGTCTGTGCTAGAGGAGGCACAGACTTCAGCAGACCAGTTGGGAAGATGTGCCTGATCTTCCCAGCAGCAACACTTTGCAAAGCAGTGCCGGTAAAGGTGTGGGGCTGGGTGCACTGTACACTTGGCACCTGCCTAAAACTGGCCTTGTAGTAACTCCTTCTCATCAGCCATGCACACCACATATCACAGTGTATTGGACCAGGGAGAAGTATGGCTTGTAGGCAAGAAAAGGTTAAGTGTTCTTGGTTTTTTCCCTTTCTTTTTTCCTATCTACTTATGCTTGCCAGACTCTCCTTGCATCATATGTTGGAAGAGATCACTGAGAAAATTGTCATTTCTACACTTCCAGGGCCTGGAATTGCAGCCCAATGTCTGGCACCTTTGCACAAAATAAATCAAAACAATTCTATAAAGTGAAATTAGATGCAGAAGTTGCTTGTATGGAGAATGGTGCAGAATTAACCTCATAAGGTCACACTGGAGTCAATGATTTTATTGCCAGTAAAAACAACTATACTGATAATGAAATAGCCTTGGAAATCACATATATGTTGCATTAGACATTTTTTATTTGGAAAACTACTTTTTGAGTTCTTTAGAATTTTATATATATATATATATATATATATATATATATATAAAATGTGGATTAACCCTTTGAGTGCCACGAATGTGCTGCGTACCCCCCTGGCACTCAAAGGGTTAAGGCATGCTGTACACCTCCTGTCTTAGCTCTGTAGTACCTCCCCCAGTCACTGACACTGCTCAGCAATGCATTGTCCACTTCCCCTAGCATGGAAAGGGTTAAATGTCTGGGAGTGGGGGAGACAACTAAGACATAAAATGCTTGCATGGCAAGTCTTAATTTGCAAAATCTATAAATATAATAACTAATAAATGAGTTTTCTAAATAAAAACACATCTAATATAACATATGGTTGTCTCTAAAATCACCATAGTATTTTTTATGTGGTAGTGTCCCTTTACAAACAAGAATGTTGATGCACATTGCAAAGCAATGACTTGTACATCCCTCTGGACTTCAAAGGGTTAAAGCAGCAAGAAATCAAAAATATATAATAAATAATAGCATTACTGACACTTTTTCTGCAGTATATGCATTTAAGAAATCAGATCATTGAATTATACTCAATTTCTACAGCTTGCAGCTTGGGCTGCATTTTTTTTTTAATTTATAAAAAGCTTTATTGAAATATCAAAAGTACAGCTAACAACAGTATGGCAGAGATATGTCATACAATACACAGACAAGGTATATCAAACAATTAGGGCTGCAATTTCTATTATACTTATGTGACCAGTGGCCAGCTGGAGGTGATGAGAATTGTTGTCCAACAACTGCTGGAGGGCTGCAGGTTGCCCACCTCGACTGAATCCCTTTTATTTCACCAGATGTTGCATATCACGTTGTGATATCTTTCTTTACTACAGTTGTGAGCACTGTGCACATCTGTCTGGGTGATTTAGTCTAGGTGCAATCCACATCTTACAATATAATTGCAATAACAGGGAGCCTTTCAGTTCTCTTTAGAAATATTTGTCAACACTGTAAAATCTCAAAAAGTGATGCATATTTACTGGAAAAAATGTCAACACGGTTAAAAGTGATACATATTTACTGGAAAAAATATGTACTCACTGTTGCAGCCATAATATACCTTTATACCACCATGTTATATTTGCCCTCAAGTATACAGTCAACACTTAAAAAATACATTATTGAGTGACAGCAATCTTAAAATGCAGTCACCTAAATGTCTCATTTAGAAATGGCTGCTCTCAGAAAGGGTAACAAGTTGGAAGATGATCTTATAAAGAAATATTGTCATTTAGCTGAGAAATATTGGTGAGAGAGTAAAACACACTTTTTACCATGTAAATGTAAGCATATTTATTTAATTGTGGATTAATGCACTCCTCTGAAGTTGTAACCACCCTCCACTGTGTTAGGTACTACCTGGAGGTACCCTTTTAAAATGTTGCAAACAAAATATCATGCGACCTAAAGGCGCATTAAACATATCGCCAAGATGACAAGGGCTATGTGAGAATCTCGCCATGCATGAAAAGCGTGAGATTCTCATGTCGCCGGCTAAAATGTTGCAGTATACATCTGCTGCTTGTCTAGATTACTTGTGTCTTCAAATAAATAGATTTTGGATTACTAAAGATGTAGTCTTTAGTCAGCATGTTGTAAAGAGAGATATAGACAACTATTACAGTAGAAAGACACATTTTTATATTATATATAATGAACAGTATTATGAACAGTATCATCAGCAGTAAGGATGAGCTATGCAAAAATCCTCCTCCATACTGCCTCTCCTATAGGTCAATGCATGGGGCCATGATTTTCACAGGAGTGGCCAGGAGGACAAATCCCCCTGGCCACTCCAGTTAAAATCTCTGCAAGGAGGTGCACAAGGTCCAACATCCCACCCTCCCTGTTCATTACTGTTCCCTGTCCTTCCCATGTTCTCTGTTCATTACTGTTCCCTGTCCCTCTCATACTCCCTGTTCATCTCTGTCCACTGTCCCTCCCATACTCCCCGATCATATCTGTCCCCTGTCTCTGCAACTGTCTCTGTTCATTGGTCTCCCCTGTCCCACCCAGCTTTGCCGTTCATCAGTCTCCCCTGTCCCTCCCACCTCCAGTTAATTTGTCTGTCCCTTGTACATCCCACCCTCTCCATTCATCAATCACAAAATTGTTTACTATATCTCTGCCACTCAAACGGTTATACTGCACAGGCAACGCCATGAAAATTTTGCTAGTATACATTTTACACAATAATATAAATATGAATGTAAAGAGAATCATTTCTATTAAATGGGAGAAATGTGGTTATCACATTGAAGCAGTGACAATTTGTTAGTAAAATCCTAGACTATTACAAAGTTCTGTGAGTGCTGGCCTTCCTTTTCATATGTATGTCATGAGGAAAATGTGTAACTCACATTGAAACGTTGACACTAAGGAAAATTACACTTTGAGATAAGTCCTGAGTGTGCCAGCTCCTTTCTTTTCATATTGCTATTGTATGGACTCCCATGAGGCATTGGCACCCGGGCATTTACCGTGTTAGTGAGAGTGCTTCCCAACTGTACATATATACACTAGCAATACTGGCATAGTGTTGCCCGTGCGGTTAATTGGCTTGTTGAATTTTCAGTGCATAGCCATTTCAGCTTCAAAAAGGTGTGCAACACATGGCAAAGCACTGTAATGCGTGAGCATGTGAGGGTGTGAGCATGAGTGTGCATGAACATGTGAGTGTGTGTGAGCATGTGAGAACGTGTTTGAGCAACAGCGTGTGAGAGCAAGCACATATCTGAGCGTGTGCTTGAGAGCTTGTGTGTTTTTGGGGGTATTGAGAATAGCTTTTTACATATAATGTTTTGCCTATTGTGTTTTACATATAGTTTTTTTGCCTATTGTGTTTTCTCTACTGCATATAGTGATTTTCCTATTGCACTTTTCCTTTTGTATGTAGTGGTTTTCCTGTTGTGTATAGCTTTTGGCTATAATGTGTTGTGTATAGCGTTTGGTGTAAAGAGTTTGGCATTTTGGGTATAGTGTATAGCGTTTGGCGTATAGCTTTTTTGTGTCTAGTGTTTGGCATATTGCATATAGTGTTTGGCGTATAGCATTATGCTTATAGTGTATGGCGCTTTGCTTAAGCTTTTTGCGCTTATAGCTTATGGCGCTTTGCATAGAGCGTGTTGCATACAGAATATTGCATATGGAGTTTGGCTTATAGATTTTGGCGTATATCGGTTTGCATGTAGCATTTTCCATATAGCGTTTGTCGTATTCCATAAAGTGTATTTCATATGATGTTTTGTGTATAGCTTATAGTGTTTGGAATATTGCGTTTGGCATTTCGTGTATAGAGTTTTGTGTATGGCATTATGCATATAACATATGGTGTATGGTATTTTTCTTATAACTTTTTTCTTATTGCAGATAGTGTTTGTTGTATAGCTTTTGGCACATAGAGTATAGCTTATGGAGCTTTGCGTATAGTGTATGGTGCTTTGCTTAAAGTGTGTTGCGTATAGCATTTGGCATATATAGTTTGGCTTATGGCATTTTGCGTTTGGCTTATACCATTCGGTGTCTAGCGGTTTGCTTGTAGCATTTTGTGTATAGAGATTGGCGTATTGCGTATGGTATATTGCGCGTAGTGTTTGAGGTGTATGCTGTTTTGCTTTTGGTGTATAGCTTTGGGGTATGCGTTTGGTGTTTCGTATATAGTCTTATGCATATAGCATATGGTGTTTTGTGTATAGTGTTTTGCTTACAGCATTTAGCATTTAGTGTATAGCATTTGTGCGTATGTTTGCATATAGTGCTTGTCGTATAGCTTTTGGAGTCGAAAGTTTTGCATACAGTGTTTAGGGTTTGTGTATAGCTTTTGTGTATGGCGTTCAGCATTTTGCATATAGCATATTGTGTTTGGTGTAGTGTGTATAGCATTTGGTGTTTCATGCACAGCTTTTGTGTACAGCATTTTGCATATAGCCTTTGGTATTTCATGTATAGCTTTTTGTGTGTTTGGTATATTCCTTATAGATTCTGGTGTATTGTGTTTGGGGTATAGCTTTGGCATATTGTATTTGAAGTATAATGTTTCATGTATGGAGTTTTGTGTGGAGTGTTTGGAGTGTAATGCATAGTGTTGTGTGTGAGTGTTGATTGTAGCCCCTGCATCTCCTTGCAGGTATTTTGACACCCTGAGTAGGATACCAGTCCTACCTAGTCAAGCAACTGCACATTACTTTTGGTCTCTATGGGGGTAATACGTGCCTACACAGATCAGCCTCACCTCACTGACAAAGTCCAAGAAAGTCAAAACTTACATTTGCTTATCTTGTTCATAGACTGGACTGTCATGTGTGTACATACTTCCCAAGTGTCACTCCTTAGGAGGGACAGTCCCTCTTTAAGACATAAATACTTCTGTCCCTCTTTCCCACCCTGTTGTCCCTCTTTTTTAGGAGATCACACTATGTGGTGTAAATGTATTACATTGCTCCACAGCATTATTCTTCGGTATTTGTGTGTATAAATTAGTCTGTGTAAATAAAATACTTTGGCCTTGCTTTAAATGCAGTTAAACAAAGAGGTGTCAGTAGGTCATGAAATAACCTAAAAATTCCCAGAAATGCCCACCAATGACGCCCCCCAGAAACCCCACCTAAATCACAATTTGAAATGCTGGGAGGTAAAAGAGATTGCACCCTGGGTAGGATACCAGTTCTATATATATATATATATATATATATATATATATATATAAAACAAGAAATGGTACCATGTCCATATATGGGACATGGTACCATTTCTTGTTTTATTAATTATTTATTTGGATACATAGCACCGAGGCATTTGCACACGTATTGAATTTAGGAGTGCCCATTTCTTCTTATATATATATATATATATATATATATATATATATATATATATATATATATATATAAAATGTTTAAATAAGTGTTTTTCTGTAACTGTCCCTGTGGAGTGCCAATCCTTTGCGATATATATATATATATATATATATATATATATATATATATATATATTGTAACGGATCATAGTCCGTCACTGGAAGCCTGCCTCAGGCGTTCGAATTCTCAGTCCATCATTTCCAACCACAAGGACATTTAGGCACATTATCAGCAGGCAGCGTCATAAAAGAGACTGAAACACATAGACTGCCTTACTTGCGAGCGTTGGCAACTCGAAGAGCAGATGCTGGTTCAGAGGAACTGTGTAATACACTACTGGGCTACACTTTCAACGACAACCAGTCGAAGGTCCCCCACCTCGGTGTTCGAATAGTCGACACCTCGTTGAACACTCGGTGGCGGGCAGAGTGGGTCGAGGCCTGATGGGTGGAGTCCCTGTGCAGGACATTTCAAGGTCTCCCATAGACCTAACATGGAGAAAAGTAGGCAGCTCGGGGATTGGTCAACCAGCGGACCCACTGTACGATCTGGTTGGCCAGGATTGAAGCCGAAGATGCAAATTAGTCAGTGAATTGCTTCAACCCCTGACCATTTTACCAAGATGTGTATTGCAGCCCCTCAAGCCCTTTTGTTCAACTGTTCACTCTGCGCCAAGCTCTTTGTGTATTAATCCACTCACGTCTGCCCCATTGTTTAAACTTGAGACTTCTATTGTTAATCTTTTGTAATAGGTGTTGTGATTGTATTATCTTAGTGAATGCTCCCATTGTTTGATGCCTGTTACCATTTGCTGTGACCTATTGTATCCACTGTGTCTGTATTATGCGTATTGTACTTTGATTGTATTATGTCTCCTGCAATGCCCCACGTCAACTGTATATAAGTCTGAGTTATGTTCAATAAATGGAGTTAGTTGTTTGGAACTAAGAAGGAGTCCTGGTGTCTTTATTCTTGGGTGGTTGAAAGCGTCCTCTCTGGCGCCCATCCAGGCGGAGTAGCCTGTATCGTCAACCGTCCGCTGCCAGCTACCTGCGGATCTGAAGCAGAGTCGGAACTTGGGGATTCGTATGCTGTCGGAATCATTGATGTGGACTTTGCTCGAAGCCTGCGACTGAGAGTAGAGCTATTCACTCTCTATGTCCTGTGGTTCCCGTTTTGCCATTCGACGCTGTGTTGGGAGACTCGTTGAAATTCTTCGGTTCTCCTAGTTCAACGGGGAGTCGACCCCAAGTGTTCTTCTACAACTCTCAGAGTCGATGACTGGTCCGGCCATTCTCCGACCGGTGCATCCGATGGCGACATCCGGTGTCGAGAGGGAGAGAACTGGAACGACGGCTGAGGGAGACCTGGTGTCCTTGGAGCTCCTGTTGCAGGGAGAGGATAATTTGGGGTGCTTCTCCTTTGGCTCCCGTTACACTGGTGGCGGTGGTGGGATTTATCTCCCTCACCAGCAGGACCTGGCAAGAACAGCATACCCGGAGGCCATGAGTCCCTACGCCTTTGACCGGCAGCTTTATGAGGACTTATGGGTATTGTGGGAGCCACTGCTGGGGGAGCAACCTCTGGAAGAATGGAAAATGGAGCTGGACAGCTACATCAAAGAAGAGATGATAGTACATGACAGATACTGGTTTCTCTTTGGGAAAATGGACCAGGAGTATTTCCCTGGGTCACCCAGCACCCTTCCCCCGCCTCACTGGGGATGCGGTGCACAAGGACTGATTTGGGATACTTTTCTCTGGGATGCTGACTTTTTCTATCAGGACTCCAGCCGCTACTGGGAGATTATAGCCAGGAGACAAGACATGCTTGAGCGGCACATTCCCCCTAGACTACAGGAGGACCTAAGCCACCTAGCCAGCTGGGAGTGTGATGTCGAGAAAATGTACATCAGTCTGCTACAAATAATCCTGGAATACCGAATAGATGAGGAGGGGAGATTACAAGAGATGCTGCATGGCCTCAGCGGACTAACGCAATAAAGTGCTGCTGACTATGTTGCCCCTGAATATGAGGATCTCAGCGAACTAAAGAAATACAGTGCTGCTGACTTGGTTGCCCCTGAATATGATGACCTCAACGGACTGACACAATATAGTGCTGCTGACTATATTGCCCCTGAATATGAGGATCTCAGCGGACTGAAGCCATACAGTGCTGCTGACTATGTTGCCCCTGAATATGAGGATCTCGGCGGACTGAAGCCATACTGTGCTGCTGACTATGTTGCCCCTGAATATGAGGATCTCAATGGACTGAAGCCATACAGTGCTCCTGACCTTGTTGCCCTTGGACTGGTGAGTGGGAGTGCGCTCCTCATCAGCCCCTGTGAGACCCCTGCCCTGGTGAGTGGGGCCGAGGTCCTCACTAGTGATGACATTTGCCCTAAACTGATGAGTGGGAATCCACTCCTCATCAGCCCCAAAGATGCCCCTGCATTAGAGAGTGGGACAAACGTCCTCCCTGATGTTCATGTGGCCCCTTCCCCTGCTAACCCCGCTATGGTGAGTGGGACCAAGGTCCTCACCAACAGCCTCTGAGATGTTGCCCCTTTCCGTGCTAATCCTACCGTGGTAAGTGGGACTCAGGTCCTCAAAAACAGTCCCTTTGTTATCCTTGAATACGTTGACCCCAGCCTGGTGAGTGGGAATCCACTCCTCACCACGGCGAGTGATGACACTGCAATGGGGAGTGGGACCAGCATCCTCCCTGTGAATTCTGATGTTTAACCCTTGGGAAGTGGGATCGGTGTCCTCCCCTGTTTCCCCTGGGCTGGTGAGTGGGAGTACGCTCCTCACCAGTCATCTTAATGCCCCTACTCTAGGGAAGTAGGACCACCATCCTTCCCAGTAGCCCCCTGAACCTTGTCCCAGCCTTAGAGAGCGTGACCCCTGTCCACTCTAGTGGTCCTCCTGACCATGCCTCAGGGAGTAGGACCACTGTCTTCCCTAGGGGCTCTGTCGCCCCAGCACAGGAGAGTGGGATCAACGTCCTTTCCTTCAACTGTGTGGTACCTGCCATAGAAAAAGCGTGAGATACCTCCATCTACCCACAGAACCCGTCTGTTCCCAGCCCAGTTATGTTGGTGGAAACCCCTTTACCACATGGAACTCCACCTCATAGACTGGCCCGGGGCCCAGAACCAATGGCCCCAGACCCAGGGGAATCTGACCCAAGCTCTGACAGGATCATGGACTGGCCGAGTTCCCCCAGCATGCTGCTAGCCCAGGACCAGAATCTACCCATGTCTCCTGGCCCAGGACAAGGGGCTAACCATTTGTTTCATAGCTCAGGACAAGGGGCTAATGTTTTAGTCCTGGCCCAGGACAAGGGGCTATCCGCATGGGCCTCCTGGAGTCCCAAGCCAGAGTTCGACCAATCTGCCGCTGGCTTGGTACTAAAAAGGGGGAGAAATGTAACGGATCATAGTCCATTACTGGAAGCCTGCCCTGGCGTTCGAATTCTCAGCCCATTATTTCCAACCACAACGACATTTAGAGCAGGCAGCACCACAAAAGAGACTGGAACACATAGACTGCCTTGCTTGCAAGCGTTGGCAACTTGAATAGTAACCGCTGGTTCAGAGGGACTGTGTAATACACTACTGGGCTACACTTTTTATGACAACCAGTCGAAGGTCCCCCGCCTCGGTGTTCAAATAGTCGACACTGCGTCGAACACTCAGTGGCGGGCACAGTAGGTCGACGCCTGATGGGCTGAGTACCTGAGCAGGACATTTCAAGGTCTCCCATAGACCTAACGTGGTGAAAATTAGGTGGCTCAGGGATTGGTCGACCAGCGGACCCACTGTACGATCTGGTTGGCCAGGGTTGAAGCCAAAGATGCAAACTAGACAACCTTTGGCTCTCCAGCTGTTGGGACTACAACTTACATCATCTCCAGTCTTTACCTCTTCATATCTATTGAACGACACAAAAGTAAGGTGTTACAGATAGCACAACCTGTTAATTTTAATAAATAGAAGACTAGGCAAACTACTTGCAAATAGACATTACTAACACTAAATCTACTCAGTTAAAGAATAATTCGGTCTCCTCAATTATCTGTTTGACATCTGTGCCACCAGGGGTAACCAACTACAGTGCACAGTGACTCGGTCACTTTAATTGATGTGACTGTACTCAAGCAAGGATATCCTGGAAATGTATTGGTAGTGGCATTTGAGGAATAACACTGCATACTTCAGCACTGCACAGTCAGTACTTATCCCAATAAAAATGGTGTCACAAATAAAAATGCAGGGACATTCTCAATCAATGAATTCTCAAGTCCTCAGCATTTGATAAATATGCCTGTATTCAGGAAGTTAGAGAGGGGAAATTTTCACAAAAATAACCATAGGGGTAAAATGAAAATTCCCATTGAGTTAAATAGGGCATTGAATCTGTGGAATACTAGTAAGGTCTCCAACACATTGTATATCTAACATTCTGGGGGTTAAAAGTTCATTTAAATCAGTGGAAATTTGGTGAATTTAAATTTGTCTCCTATAGACAATAGATAGTCAGTAGAAGTGAATTTTGCTCTGTATCTTGCCAAATACTCAAAATATATTACACAGCACTTATATACCAAAGTATATTAGCAATCCGGTTCTGAGTGAACCAATTTCTGGCTGCAACAACAGGAAGCAGCCATTATAGAGCATGGATGATGAGAAGCATGGACTAATTTTGCTAGTATATACCTATAATATAAATTACCTATTGTACGTCCCAGGCAAGCATAATCGTTCCAGGAAAATATGCTTGAAATCAGTCCATGCTGGACTTTTTTGCTCTAAGAATACAAAATATGCATGCAGTGTATTCATTTACATTTCTTTGCAATAAAAGGTGAGCTAAAGTGAATGTCCAAGGTCTAAACTATGATAAGGAAGCTGAAAATAAATATACTACTCTAACTCTCTACCTTGAGAGGTCTAACAAAAATATATATAATAAATATAATTTTCACACGTTAATAAAAATATATAAAGCAAAATATATTAAGTTTATTATTTTATTAATTTGTATACATATGCATTATGAATCACTGGTTTATAATCTTATACATGCTTTTTATAATTTGTAATTTATTGCTTTTTGAGTATAATTTCAGTTGAACAGATTTCGACCTTGAGAGGCTTACTATTCCCTGGCCTCAACGACACAAAACATAAAGGGTCTTGGAGTGTCATAAGCAGGGTGGCCAAGGAAAATTGTAATTATTTGGCCTTCCCTTCAAGGTCACTTCCACAGAGGCCACTGCAGTAAATCATCCAAAAACTGTAGAACCTATTGGGAAGCATAGCTGTCAGTCACCATGATGGTTCATGGGGCATGCATTTAAGAAGCACATCAATGACTGACAACTATACTGCCCAGCAGGCTTTACAGCAGTTGAAGTCTGGGTTAGTGTATTATTAGGATTTTTTTTTTTTACTATTTCTTATGTAAGAGATCACCAAATAGCTGATATATACCCATCCATCCTTTGTTTTGGTTCGCCCCAGATCAAAGAATTCCTATCTCTTTTCCTGTTTCAAGGATTTGCTGTAACAGTGATTCTGCTTTAGTTGATCTTGCCATTGCCTAGTCTGAGCTGCTTTAACCCTCTGAATGCCAGAGACGTACCCAAGGCATTTCAAGGCAATGTGTAGGATACCTGTCTGGCATTCAAAGAGTAAATATTTGCAATAATCTCAATCCATACACAATCCCATCTAACCAAGCTACCAATGTCATCACAACAGTTGTCAGTCACAGAGCCTTAGGTCAAGTTTAAAGCCATCCAACCAGGGATTAAGTTGAACGTCTAGGAACTGAATTAGGCAGACAGAGGTCTAGAGTTCATAGTGAACCTAACTTGGACAATATTCTAATATTTATTTTTGCATTCAGCTCACAGCATAAGGTTTCAAGTATTGCTACCATCTGGATAGCAAATGTGCCCTTTACATGAAATGTTAATTTTGACCCTTATTTGCTGTGTTTAGGTATGTGAGAAAGGCAATTAAACATGTATAAATCAAGATTAGCTCTCTGGACTTGAGACATTTTGCACTTCAGCTAAACAATGATATTCTGTCATTTTCCAAACTCCTTGTAAGGTTTTTCAATTCAAAAGAATGGTAAGCTCTGTAACTGGAAGCCTTTACACTTATTTGCTGTACTTATTACCATTTTACTCTTAGACTAAAGGGTCTATTTAATAGATTTGCATTATGACAGCACTGTATAAATTGTTACATTAGTGCTGGAGGTTATCTCTACTCTATAGGTACTTTTTTGCTGAAATTTAATATGAAGATGTAGGGAACCATTGTCCATGCTTCTCATCATCCATGCTCTATAATGGCTGCTTCCTGTTGTTGCAGCCAGAAATTGGTTCACTCAGAACCGGATTGCTAATATACTTTGGTATATAAGTGCTGTGTAATATATTTTGAGTATTTGGCAAGATTCAGAGCAAAATTCACTTCTACTGACTATCTATTGTCTATAGGAGACAAATTTAAATTCACCAAATTTCCACTGATTTAAATGAACTTTTAACCCCCTGAATGTTAGATATACAATGTGCTGGAGACCTTACTAGTATTCCAGATTAAATGCCCTATTTAAATCAATGGGAATTTTCATTTCATCCTTAGGGTACTTTTTGTGAAAATTTCCCCTCTCTAACTTCCTGAATAGAGACATATTTATCAAATGCTGAGGACTTGAGAATTCATTGATTGAGAATGTCCCTTCATTTTTGTTTGTGACACCATTTTTATTGGGATAAGTACTGACTGTGCAGTGCTGAAGTACGCAGTGTTATTCCTCAAATGCCACTACCAATACGTTTCCAGGATATCCTTGCTTGAGTACAGTCACATCAATTAAAGTGACTGAGTCACTGTGCTCTGTAGTTGGTTACCCCTGGTGGCACAGATGTCAAACAGATAGTTGAGTAGACCGAATTATTCTTTAACTGAGTAGATTTAAAGTGTTAGTAATGTCTATTTGCAAGTAGTTTGCCTAGTCTTCTATTTATTAAACTTAACAGGTTGTGCTATCTGTAACACCTTACTTTTATGTAGTTGAAAAGATATGAAGAGGTAAAGACTGGAGATTATATGAGTTGTAGTCCCAACAGCTGGAGAGCCAAAGGTTGTCTAATCCCGAATTAAGAGAATAAACAATCGTGATCACTAAGGTCTCTTCTTTGGGCATGTTATACAACTATTGGCTGGATTATGTGACATGTGATGCATTTATCACTAGATTCTATCCCACAAATTACTACATACCTTATAGGTATGTTAGTAGCTAAAACTACTAACTATCTCACATTACAAATACACCTAATACCTTTTTTTGTTCAATTGATTTTCCATTTTGTTTATGGCTAACTTAGTACCACTACAATCCTAGACTCTCAGTAATGGCTATTAATGTACACTGGCTGTATGACAAAAAATAAACAAACATGTATTTGTGGTTAGGGAATACCAGTACATGATGGGACCTTTTAATTATTGTTCATTTCGGATATCTCAGAGTAACAGTGATTTGGACACAGAGATCTCACAGATATGATTATGTAACCCAGCAAGAAATTTGGGCAAGACTACTGGTCTAAACCAGCAGTTTGATAGGCATGTTTTTATAAAGCTTACAACAAAAACAAGATTGTGGAGGGATGAAGTATGGAAAATGACTCACAGTAACAGTGAGGCAGTATCTGCTATGATATATTCTTGTGTCGGGTTACCAAGTGAAGTCCAAGAATGCTGTGGTTTCATGGGAAGAATTAGACCCAGCTAACATCATGTCTTAGAGCGGTGCCTGGCCAGAGAACTGGATCATGTGCGGTTCCTGCAGAGCACTGCTTCCACTGTGGAAAATCAGGGACAAGCAGTTTTGCTTGGAGTACATAGAAGCGGGTGCCACCTCCATTGCACTCCAGCCAAGAAACAAACAGTATGCAAACTAGCAAGAACAGTCTCCTTTATTTTTAGGCTTCATTTTCATAAGTTTGCTTATGCAAAAAAAAAAATTGTTCAACTGAAACAAACAGAATTTCATAGATATGTATTGCCATCCCTGCATTTGGCTGCGTGCATAACAGGCTCTGACATCTCAGTTAACTGAAATTACAGTGTAGACTACCTACTCACTTTTTAACAGATACAAATATAAGATTTAATGACAGATTAGAACTGATCAGTTCATCTACTTTGCATAATTTCCTCTTCAGCCATAACAAGATTTGAAATGGACAGACTAGGGCAATGGAGGGCAGCAGATGGTTCTGAGGCCTCATGTGTCCTCCAGAATTGTATCCTGTTGTCCCCAGTCTGTTATCTGGTACAGTGAAAAAAAGGAGATAATGTTCCTCTACGACATCACACGCCTTATTTTCATTCCAAAAGCACACATCCTTTCTTTTCCCTCAAAGTGTACCAATCTTGACATTTTTACTTTTCCACCATAATCCTTCACAAGAGCAGTACTCACTACCATTCTTGAATAAACACTCCCCTAGCCTTCAGTCATGCAAGTACTCCCTCAAACCCCATCTATTCAAAGAAGCGTATACCTCAAATTCCTCTAATGGTCCTAAAACTTCCACTGTGGCAACTTTACATTACTCTGGCCTTTTTCAACCAGTTAAAGAGACCAGCTCTACAGTTGGCCCAAATCTTTCCCTTCCCTATTACTAAAAGGAATCCTGTCTGAATAAACCTTGTGTTTTACTTGCTCACCTTCTCATTCTAGATCAGGTATATCAAACTCATAAACAATCTAGGGCCTCCACTGTCAATTATTTACTTTACCCAGGGCTTCAGAAATATTATTATTACTATTCAATGTTTGTTTTTATTAATAAAAATGGGAACACATTTTAAGTTGTAAAATCTTCATATTCTGTTAATAAAAAACAACTTTAATATTAAACTATATTAGTAGAAAGAGAAAGGAGGAAGAAGTTGGAGGACAGAAGGAAGACAACGCAGCATATGAGACAATCTCATGGAGAAAGAAGCTGGAGGGAGGGATGGAGAAATAAGCAGGAGGGTGGTATGGAGAAAGACGTTGTAGGGTGGAAGGATGAAGCTGGACTTATTATTACATTATTTAAGAAAGTGGGATTCTCCACACTCTATGTTGCTACTCTACTTGTCCAACTGTTGTCCATCTCCCCAATCATCTGATTTTCCTGCCTTTCCCCAGTGCTTTGTGGCTCTGAAGTTAACACATTGTGACAATGCCATCAAAGAGCACTAACTCTCAGGTCACAGAACACTGGGTCTAGGCAGGCAGAGCAGGTGATGTCTGAATCGGACAACAATTAGACAGAGAAACTGCATTGATGTGGATGACCTTCCCGGCTTAAATAATAGGTTATATTTTTATGTAGAAAAAAAGAAAAAATATGGGAAGAAGCGCTTGGCTCTAACATTAATATGTAGGAATGGCACAAAGATAATAAAAATAAAAATATATATTTATTCAACAATTTAAAATGGCAATAAAGCAGCACTATATCATACATATGATTCATTCATATCTAACAGAAATCTGACAAAATAAAATGTCCTTGTTCACCAAAATATATATTGAAAAATATGCTGTTGATCTCCAGTCTTCAGTTAGGGAACGGTAAATAGCATGGAAGTATATATATTCCGTATTAGTTGGTATCTGTTGTTATATACTTAATAAGCCGGTTCCTTTGTAGCATATGGTATCTAAGCAATATGGATACAAACAATTTGTTACACCGACTAGTTATAGTACACGCGTGCGGGCAGAATGTTTATCCTTTCCGCTACTTGACTCACTGTGTTGACGCCAGCAGACTGCTTGAAATCCCGGTTTTAACCTTATATACTTTTCCGGTAAAGCTTTCCTCTCGACTTTCTTTTTCCCCCGTCTCTTGAGCAGATATTGTAGAGTCTTTCTCTCCGTTTTCAAATTAGATTATTAGTAGTCAGGTGATCTGTAATGTTCAGGTAGCAACCAGTGCTCCATGCTTAGCAATGGATCGGGGTAATGTTCCCTTTTAGAAAGTGATTTCAAAGTTTTTTCTTTCACCAGCACAGTTCTACGTATTCTCAATATACTTATAGTAACTGCTAAAATACAATGTCTCTTTTTAATAAAAGAAATAATAATTCTGATGCGTTTCATGCTAACTAAGAGCACTTCCTCTGACATAGTGCCCCTCGGTCACAGTAGAATATAGCGATCGGATCTATTTTATAGTATTGTTTAGAGAGAGCGCCATCCATTATCATATATACAATTTATATATTTTTATGTGCCATTTTTAAAATAAATTGCCTTTTTTCACACTGTTTGTGTCCCTTTTGACAAAATCAACCCCCCCCATTGCAGGGGCTGGAGCTATGATCCTTTAACACCTTTAAAACCAGAGAAAAATATAATGAAACACTTCTCTGGCACAAAAAGTGTTGATCCCTGCAAGATTGTCTGAATCACGAGTGGCAATGTGTGCTCCAGTTGTCTATGAGCCAGCTGACATTCACTAGAGTTAAGGTTTGTGCATATAAAGGGCTTAAAATTACCACAGTGCTAACACCATATTTCAGTGAATTTCAAATCACTGAAATATGGTGAAAATTTAAGAATTTTTTTTATGCTCAAACCTTTATTCTAGTGGATGTGATTTGGCCCAAGGAAAACCAGAGTACACGTTGCCACTCATGTTTCAGGCAAAAAGAGAGATCTGGTAGGACTAAGCACTTTTGGTGGTTGTAGAATACTACAGACAGGAATTAAATTTACGTCTGCCTCTCACTGGCTGGACGCACCTTCATGTCCAGCCCATAGCTTTCATTATCTGCTGCCAAAGTCCCATTTTTGGGACTTTGGCAGGAAGGTGCTAGGGAGAACTGCTTTGTAATAAAAAACAAAAATGGAGGTCACAGTATTGAAGGCTGCATAAGGCCCAGAGGTTGAGTTTTCCACATGCCTGCTATAGATTGGAAACCAATGCCAACAGGGCCCTTTCCACCATTTGTATGCCTTTAATTGTGTCATATGCTTGCAATGCGTTCCCTACTGCACAGTGCTGCGTAAAATGCTGATGCTAATAATAATAATTAAAAACCCTGGAGTTCTAGGGAGGTCTCAAACTCATTGTGGAGCATTGCTTTGGAGACCTTTCCAGTATCCAGGGGATTAATTTGTTTTTTCAACCACTATTTAGAATTATTAACATAATATGTGGCTATTTGGTGGACCATATTTGCAACTATGGGCTGTATCTGATAACCTTTTAATGGTCTATGGGTTGTAGGTGACCCACGTCTTCATGAAAATTCCATTGCTTTTACTTTATTACATCATGTAAAATGCTCACTCAGTGAAAAGGTTTGGCAATATGACATTCCATCACCCTATCTTCTTTAATATGAAGGATATTCAGGTTTCTATCCTTTTTTATAATATTAGCCTTGCAGGATAATATTGTAAATCTTTTGCTTGAATCAGGCCATTGTTAGCTTTTTAGCAGGTGCAGCCCCTGTTTGGTCTGCAAGTTGATATTTGGATTAAAGAGCATACCCACATAACGGTCTTCATATCCATGATGGTTAGTGAGCCTGAGATTTTCAATCATAAGCTTTATGTTTGGCAACTCTGTTCAATAGACTCAGCTGACTGTTGTTGACAGCCTTCTTTCAGGTCAACAGACTCATAGCCACTTCAGCAGAAACCTGAAGAGACTGCCGCTACAGACAGATTATTAGCCTCAAAAAGGTTATTAGTGGTTAGTCCCCGTTGAATCAAGGCAATGCATTTTAGGTCATGCACTAGTATGTTAACCTTTGAGTGCCAGAGGGGTAATTCAATGCAATGCTATGCAATTGCATTGCGTACCCCTATGCCAATCAAAGGGTTAAGAGAGAAAATACAACCAATCTGTTTTTTTCTTCTTGTAACCTATATTCACACACATATATGTGTTTAACCAGCTTTTGTTGTCACAAAAACATTAGTTCTTGCTCTCAACCTCCCCTATGCTGGTTTTGTTAGCTGCTAACATTTCACCAGCCCTTCCAGTGCATTCTGCTCATTCATATTTCCTTTATAGATGTGATCATCATTGGGTGTAAAAAGAAAGGAAGAGGCAGGAGGAGGAGACCAATTGAATTTTTTCTGGACCAGTATTATTTCAGAGAAGGGAAAGATATAAAAAATGTATATTTTGTTTTAAGGTTTGTGTGGCCATTTGGAAGTGTTAGGTATAAGCACCCAAATGGATACCAGAACCACTACCCTTAGATCACATTCATTAATTGCTCTTCAAAATGTGTTTCTCAGCAAAATGAATGAAGCAGAAACATTTGACTGAGGGACTAAAGAGCCTTTCATCTAAATTTTGCAGTCACCATAGTTTTCTTTCTTGTCCATAGCATTAAAAGTGACATATGTTCTTGCGCACTGGATCTGTGAGCTGCTGCCTAGATTCTCCTTCACTGTTTCCACCACAGAATCCCAGATATGTCTGCGAATAGGTCATGACCAGGTAAGACTTTAATTTGCTTTATTCCTTTGACTTCTCTTGGAGGAGGGATTCCAAATCTTACCTAAGGCACACTAACAGGTCATGTCTTTAGGATTTCCCTGTTGAGAATGTTGAGCCATTCAGTCATTTTAATATACTCAACTACAGTCAAGCAGGGACATTGTAAAAAACATGACTTCTTACTGGTACTTGAGGATAAGTGTGAGAACCCCTGCATTAGAGAATCAATTATTAACTAGTACAGCAAAGCTTGTTCTTCTTTTAACTGTTGAGAAAGTGTAGTTTTGCAGTAAATTGAAATGCCCCCTGACTCTGCGGAAGGTGCTTTTTGTGTGATGTAACAGAAAAAAATATTCTGAAGCAGAGATAGCCAACCCTGGTCCTTGTAAACTACAAACTATGTTATCAGGCTATCTCTGCTCAACTACATATATATCAAACTGGGGTTCAGTCACTTTAAAAAAAAAATCCACCTGCACTCATGCAGAAATATCCTGAAAGTATACTATGTTAGTATGTTGGTAGTTCACAAGAAACAGGGTTGGCTCTTCTGAAGTATTTGTGCCAAATTTATGGTCTACCTTAATTTCAACTATGCTAAAATCAGACCTTTGTTGGAAATTTCCATAGTGTCCAAGATTAGTTTGCAAAAACAAAACAAAAAACATAAAAATGCAGCTCCATTATGTGCAAAGCATTCTAAAAGTGTGTTCAGATAATTTCATAATGAAGGTGTTGAAGGAATGGTCCATCACAAACTTCCAATGCCTAAAGTATTGATGCCCTGTGGATCATAAAACACTCATGCATGCATGATTACACCCTGTTCATCAGCATTTTCAGACAATTGGATGCTGCAAACAAAGAAAATGCAGAATCTGCAATTTCGTGGATGATTAACATTTAGTATGGCACTACCAACATTTCTGATACCTCAATAGTTTGAGAAATATATAAGTATATATTGTGCGCATTGACAGATCAGTGATATGCCACTCCAGTGTTCAACCAGTATCTTAGTAATCTTGACTGATATAACTGTGGTCACAGTGTTGTAGTATTAGTAGCATTTGAAGCTGATTTCACTGTGGTCACAGTGTAGTAGTAGTTGTAGTAGTCATAGTAGTAATAGCACTTGAAGATGGATTGTTCTGCCATAACTGTCATTGTATATTATTTCCAGCTCTACTTATTTTTTGTCAGAGTTGGACTTTTTGCTTTCCCAAAATACTGGAGAATTTGGTATATATTCTTAATGTAAGGGAACCTCGGGTACACATAGCTATACCCTTCTTCTGTTCACCAAGATCCTCTCTGGTAACCTTATCTCCCATCCAATATGTTTTATGCTCTGTCTGTCCCCTTGTGATACTGGGCTGTTTTCTGGCAATTCTGGCTTCAGGTGTCAGGCAATGTTTTCTGATTACATGCCCATATCTTAGGAGGAGCATTAGTTGATATGTTTTTTATGTAGAAACAAGTAAAATTGCAAAGTTTTTTTTGTTTTGTGTTTTGTTTTGTTTTGTTTTTTTTAAATCAAGGGTTAAACCAACCAGAAAAGCTCAGTTGGATTTGATGGACTTCACGAATCAAGATTAAGGCTGTTTAACATTCATTCACTCGAAACTGACTAAAATATACTGAAAGTGTTACGTGACAGTAGATCCTGTTATTAACAAATTTTATTTATTTCTATTCTCTAATGTGATAACTTTGTAAATAATTACAGTCTGCCCATTGCTAATGAATGTTTTAGTAACAGACTAAGCAAGAGTTTCGTATGGAGACCATGATGGAGGAAGGAAGACCGGCTGCTGATTTTCTGTAGTTTTCTGAGTACTCTTTGAGGGAGTTTGTGGCCTTGCTGATTAGATTGGTCTGTGTTTTGATTCTCCGCTAGAGCAGTGGTTCTCAAAATGTTTCCATTGGAATCCAATGGTTTTCTGAAGAAGTACAGAGGAGTCCATGGGACAACTGAAAGTGGTGTTGAACTTGAGAACAAGCTAGAGTAGCGGTCAATGTATTGAATCTGTGAATAGGAGGTAGGCAAACTTCTGGTCTCCAGCTGTTGAGGACTACAACTCCCATCATCTGCAATCAGCCAACATCTGGTTTGGACTAATGGAAGTTGTAGTCTCCAACAGCTGTAAAATCAAAGTTTGCCTAAACCTGTCTGTGATTACCACAGGATATATGGACAAATGAAACTTTTCAAACAGTGGTACTTTATACTATAACCTGATTTCAGCTAAGAAATACGTCTTAGGTTATGGGCATCAGTTAACCCCTTGACAACCAATGTTTTGTGCACCCCCTCTGGTCCTCAAAAGTTAAATACAAATATATTTGATATCGATGCTAAATTAACATATTTAATGCCAGAGAGCTAGAGGCCACTCTAATATCTAAGGGATTTAAACAGTTTCATTGTAAGGCTTCCCTGGAACAGGCAACCACAGAAATGTTTCCGGGGTTGGGCAGCAAAGCCATAACATGGCTCTCAGCTAGCCCACTCAGCCCCTATGTTTAAATGGTGAGGGCAAGTGAAGGGGTGGTCCTTTGCTATCCCCCACCCCCCAGCCAGACGCCTGTGTTCCCTTGGCATTTTATTTGAAGCTTAAGGGTTTCACTGAAGTAAAATATTTGAGAACTGTGGAGCTTGAGTATTTAAATACATCTGTAGAAGACACTGGGCCATCTGCTTAATAGAAACCTGGAGCAATTCTGGGAAAAACAAGCTGCATAACAGAGGAGAAATCAAAAGTGTCAAACTCTAATTGATTTAACCCTCTGAGTGCCAGAGAGGTATTCAACGCATTGTGTTGCAATGCGTTGGATACCTCTCTGACACTCAAAGGGCTAAAGGGACTTTTAACGTCATGAATGCTAGAGTGGTCATCAATGCACCGGAGACATCTCTAGATTTCAAGGGCCTAAAGACACCACTTAAATCAATGGGGTTCTTTATTTGTCACCTGCAGTGCAGCTGGTTTGCCCCAGAATTACTCAAGTTTCTCTTTTTGCTGCATAAGGCCCACTTGCCTTACATGTCTATAAAAATGCAATTACATAAAGCATCTACTATAGTGAGACCAGAAGAATACATTTCAGCCAAACTCGTGGCAGGCCTCTCTGACAGCATAGGGAATAGTTATTCCTCAGTACTGGGAGAGTGTGCAGTGTAAGCTATCAAAAGTAACTAATACATTACAGCTGGTTAATGGATGCATCTATCAAGCCTTTTGATGTTGCTTTACTCACAGGAAGCAATTGCATCAGTTTTCCAAAAGAAAAAAAAAAAGTTCTTTAAATCAATCAGGATGGTACTTTCAGTGAAGTGCATTGCACGTTCCTTCATGTTTCTCTTGTATTGCCTGTGGTAACAGCCCCCTCCAACAATAATGGTATAAAATCTTCATTTTTTTTAACTATTAGTTGACTTTTTAGACTTGATTCCAGAGCAAATGGGGTTGCAGCTAAAACAGGGTCCAATGTCAGGCAATGGGGTGGGGTTCAGCTAATGCAATTATTTTCTGGTTTCCCTCCAGGTAGGGATAGGCAGAAAGTCCTATTTTGTTCCCCTGGGAATTTTCACCAAAGAAAGCATGATTTTTTTATATTTTCCAAGGGAATTCCCACCCATAGAGAAACCCATAGATGCAGGGGCGGACTGACAGGGCCCCTGGTCCAAAAAGAGGTCTGGGCCCCCTGCCCTATGATGTAGCTGGCACCTCCCCCATGACAACATAAGCCCCAACCCATGATATCACAAGTCCCACCCATGACATCATATGCCCCACCCTATGTCATCATAAGCCCCACCTCCCACTGCATCCTCAGCCCCGCACACTTCACACCCCCCCCCCACACACACACACACTTACCCCCAGGCCATCCATTACTTCCCCAGGCCATTCGGGTATTCTTCAAACCAGTCATAATACAAGCTAGAATGTCTACATATCATGTGCTGGTTATTGAATAACAGCAGGGAGACAGTGGGGAATTGGAAGGCAAGAGGCAGTGAAACAGGGAAGGTTAGGTAGGTAGTAGTGAGAACAACAGAAACTGACTGTGAGAATAAAGGGGAAAGGACATGTCAGGGAAAGAGTGTGGCAGAAAGCATGAGGACACTGCCATCATAAATGTAAAAAATAATTTATTGGAAATAGCCATCAGAATGTGTATTCTAGTACATACATGTGTGTGTGCCAGGGTGTGAATGTGTGTGAATGTATGCACTAGAGTGTAAATATGTGTACTATGTGTGTCAGTGTGTGAATGTGTGTTAGTGTATGCATGTATGTGCCAGTATGTGAATGTGCATGCTAGTGTACCAGTGTGTGAATTTGTGCACTAGTGTGTGTATGTGTCAGTGTGTGCATGTGTGTTAGTGTGTAACAAGAAGAGGAGGGCAAATAGGAGCATAATTTGTGCACAATATATCAGCTATACAAAAATCCTGTGTAACTCACTGCCAGATGTGACCTTCCGACTGGTGCAGGTTGTCAAAACTGTTTATTCTCATGATAATGTGATGTACAATAGACTGCACTCAAACCGGAAGAGAGCCACTGTAAAAGTAATAAACACTATCTTGGAATAGTCATCAGAATATTTGCATGTGGACTTTGGGATAAAATCCAAGCAATCTAATGAGTTCAGCACTAAAGGCTCTTACTCATAGATCTATGAGTAAGCACCTTTAGTGTGAAATGACTATTTCCAAGATTTTTTTTTTACTTTCACGGTGGCTGTCTTCCGGTTTGAGTGCAGTCTATTGTACATCACATTACACATGATTTTTGTATACTAATACCTGATATACTGTGCATAAATGATGCCCCTACTTGCCCTCCTCTTCTTGATACATACTAACATACATGAACACACTGACACACACACACTAGTGGTATGGGTATGTAATGCATTGCTTACCCCTCTGCACTCATAGGGTTAACAACACTTCCTACAAAGGTATAGATTAACAGATTTCATATGTCCATATTATTACCTCTGTGCTCTCCTGGCACCACTCACTGCCCCACCGCTGTGTATAGAAGCCGCGCAAACCTTCTGTGTGATTTCCCTTTCCCTGTACCCATGGGTTGTAACTTGCTAGGCAACCGACCGCTGCTCGCCGCACCAAACTCTCTCTCCAGTCACATTTACCTTCTTCTGTTCTGTCCCACATTTATGGCAACCCGGGCCCAAAAAATGAAAAAAAAAAAAAAAAAATTATATAGCCACCAGTTGAGGGCCGGCAGCCAGTGAGAATTGGAAGGAGGCTGTGGCCCACCATTCTCCTTGGCTCCAGCGGTCTCTCATGATCTCCTGTCATGTGGCGGACTCTGCTGCTGGCTGAGTCCACAGTCCCCCGCATCATCACGCGCCCCTGGGGGCAGTGATGACATCAATGCACATGCTGCTCGGACCAAATGGTCGCTTCGAATGAGCAATGAAGAGGAAGAGGCACACAGAGAAGCCGATGTGCTTGCTGCCAGACTAACAACTCCAGCTGTGAGTCTGGACTCCGGCAGTGAGCAGTCAGCGCAGCGCCGTTGGATAAGTTCTTCTAATCTTGTGTTGGGGCACTGTGGATTGCGGCACTGGATGGACTGCATAACTTATACTTATTACGCTGCCGCATGATGGTAGGCAGCATGACAGGACGGCAGTATATTACAGTGGCCTCAGTGCCTCACAGAGCACAGTACGGCCAGCGGCTGCTTTAAATAGGGCCCTTACAGGCAAGCGGACGGGAGTCTGATATGTGATGTTGCATACTTGCATTAAGTTAAATTTATATAATTGGTGGTGGCGGGCCCCCCTCGGTCGCCGGCCCTCAGTCCGTGACCGAATGCCCGAATGGTCGGTCCACCCCAGCATAGATGGTCTGCTGTTTCGCTGGCACCACATATTTTCTCTCGAGAGTGGTTCATTTTCCCACCTATGTTTTCGATACTGGCAAAACTTTCCTCCCAAATACTATAATAATCCTGAAATTCCCTCCATGCAGCATGTTATATGGTAGGAAGAAGAGAGAAAGCAGACAGAGAGAGAGAGAGAAATAAAAAAAATGAAGTTGTTTGAGTGCTGGCTAGCACAATGGGCAGTAAGAGGAGCTGGAGGGACACAGTGGATTCTGCTGAAACAGGGATGGAGGAAGTGGCAAGTGATTCAGCAGAGGACCCTTTGTCACATTTTTCATCATCAAGCAGTCCCATCAAGCACCAAGAGTCTGGTGTTGAGGCAACAGCAACACCTGCAATACCTCGCCCTTTACTAAAATCATGGCTGTGGGAATATTTTTCCATTGAGACTGGAGCAGTGGAATCAGCTGTGACTGCAGTGTGCACTATGTGTGATAAACAAGTGAAAGGGGGAAAGGAGGGGACAAATCTTGGCGCCTCTGCCCTTATAAAGCACATGCAACATAAACACCACAATGTTCATGTTAAGCATGTCCCTCCCCAAGGGCACAACAAATGGGATGAAAATGACAGAGTAAGACAAGAGAAAGTCCATCCTGGAAGTTAGATGATGAGCGTAACACCTGCATCATCATCATCATCTACTTATGTTAAAGTCCAGATGTGGGAAAATGTACTCAATGAACCCACCCTGGCAACCTTTCACAAAGCCGTCTGCTCCTCCTCCCTCAAGGCAGTCTCACTCCTGATTACAGAACTCATACACCTGTCCATAGCCTACTTATGCCCGGGACATTCCTACTCTCCCCGCCCATGGATGGTCTGTGCTCAGCATCCTAGTACCTGTGTATCAAGCTTACCTGTATTCCTGATTCCTGTTGTGACCCTTGCCTGAACTCCGTGTATCCAAATATCTGGCTTCCTGACCTTGGCTTTGTCTGAGACCTCCCTTCTTGTTCCTGCGATCCGACTGTTTGCTTCAGTATTCTGTTCGACCCTTTGTGTATCGACTCCTGCTAGCCTGACCACTCTCTTCATATCTCCAGTTTGTTTTGACTCCTTGTGTGCCGATTCTGGCTTGACTATGACTTTCCGTTTCTCGATTCTCCCTAGGTACCGACTATCTGTTCGTTCGACTACCTGTGTACCGGACCCGGCTATCCTTCAACTCCCCGCCTGTCTACGACCCTGTGTAGTCTACATCAATTCTGTTCGACTCCTAGTGAACTCCAGCTTATCTTCAACTCTCCAGTATCTGCCTCTGCAGCTTTTAGTCGACTAGCAGCATAACATTGCTGTCGCTTAACTTAAACACTCCTGCTCTCTGCTCACCGACTCCCGGACTTCGGCTGTTGGGTTCCGACTCTACCCCGTAGCTTGTGGGTTATCATCCTCATTCACCCGTTCCTTGCCTGGCTGAGAGAACTGTGATACAACCTCTGGGTCCTCTCCCTCCTCTGCAAAATTACCATTGCCTCCTTTACCTTCCCACTAGCTGATAGTGAGTCTGTAGATGTGAGGAAGTGGCAAATCGTCTGTACATTCTTTAGTGCACTGACCACATTTGGCAATGTGGTGGAGTGTAATCAAATGCAGGGTATCAGGGAGCATCTACAGACATTCCATACCATTGAATATGTGAAACTGGTGGCTGGGAGGAGTCATTATTTTTATGAAGTCTTCTTTTTATCAGATGTCCTTATCGTAGTGGACAAGGTCAATAGTGAGAGCAGTACTTGATTTCTTGGGGGATGGTTTAACATTGCTGACCTAAACATTATGGTGGTTAGTTGCATTTGTGTCTGTTGCTTAATATGAGAGTTTTAAATCAATTGCAAATCTTTCCAGTCCTCCTCCTATTTTACAAAGGTTCCTTGCACACTCTGTGCACATTGCAGTTGCTGATAACAAGGCACAGTTACTTCCTGTTCGCTATAGAAATTAATAATATTCCAGCACACCCATTACTTTAAACTTTTTCTCTCTAGATGCACTTGAATTAGTGCAGGCTTGCTGTGGTATTGCTGATGCCTCAGCAGTAACACTAGGGCTAGTGGCAAGTGTAACATCATCGTACCACCGCCTGTCTCATATAACCGCTGATGATCAAAGTTCCATGTAGCAGCCTAATCCACCAGCTGCTTAGACTAGTCAACAGCAGAAATATGTTTTAAAGGGCTTGTTGTTTGTAAGCCTGAGGCCTGCAAACCATTTTTTCAGAGCTAGCCTTGTGTTAAGCTCACAATCAATTTTTTCAAGCTTAGCCTTGCTGTAATATTTTGAACATTTCACTTTTAGTTAGCTTGCAAAAAATATTTTCAGGTGTTTTTTTTGTAAGCCTGCTTCTATACTATCCAATATTTTTAAAGAGTAAAAAAAAAAAAAAAAAAAAAAAAATTACATTGATATATATCAAAGAAGAAGCATCCATGACTCAGGAGACAAACACACCAAGGGGTGGTAGTATGGAAGAGTTGCGCAAAACTCCTCTATACTGCTTGTCCCATTTGTACAGCATGGGGCGTGAATTTAAAAGGAGTGGGCAGGGGGGCGTAGCATATCTTTATATTGTTTCACAAAATATGATTCCTGCTGCTGATCAGGAACAAATTGATCACGCCTTGGCACAAATTCAGAAATGTTATGTTTAAAGCAGGGACCCAGCAAAGTTAATAGAAAGCATTGCTCATTTAATGGACCATCACGGTGCCCGTGATCCCTTTGCTGTCATTCTCGCTTGTGGTGCTCTCTGATTGGCTGAGCAGGTTTGGCCCGCCCCTGGTGACCTTTTTATACTCAGCCTTTGACATCTGACACTCGCCCTTTTGTGGTGTTCCTGAGCCAGTGTTGCTGTCTTCCGTTGATCCTGATTCCTGTGTACCGAATTGGCCTGTCCTGACTACGCTCCTATGCTCCTGTTCCGTGATCCGACCCGGCCTGGCTGGCGATCCTGTTTGAGACTGATCTGGCTTGTCTGAGAACCACCTCTGTGTACTGACCCGGCCTGGCTGATGTTCCTGCTTGTGATTGTTCCGGCTTGTCTGAGAACCATCTCTGTGTACCGATCTGACCTGGCTGACTTCCTTCTACGTGTTCTGTACCGGCTTGTTCCAGTGACCTCCGTGGACTGTTTCCTGCGCTGTTGTCACCAAGGCCCAGCACCGGAACGATTGTCGACTGCCATAGTGCTTCCGCTGTGTAGTGCTTACTGTGCTGAGTCTCAGCTATTGATTGCTGAGCTGTGTTATCATTCAGAGCCTTCCTGCTACTTGCTGAGCATTGCACTATTCACTAAGCCTTGCCGTACGAGCTGCTTAACCCGTTCTATGCTTGTATCTTCCGTGTGAGCCTTCACGTTATTGCTGAGCTTACTCCTGTCTACTGCTACTTCTGCCGAGCTGGCCGCTTGTATAGTTGCTTTGGTCAGCAGCTCAAACACCCATCTAGCAGAGTAGTCGGTATTATCTTCCGTGCCCGGTGTGGCGCCATTGGCTCTAGCATTGTCTCCGGTATACGCCCGTGGGGGCTATTGTCTCACTTCTCCTACAGCTCTGAGTGGTCTCCAGTGTACGCCCGTGGGGCTATTGACCATCTCTACGGTTACAGCAGTCTCTGAATCATGCCCGTGGGGGCTATTGGCTAAGCTCTTGCAGGTTTCTCCGGTATAGGCCCGTGGGGGCTACAGGCTCAAGGCACCAGATCGCCGATTATCATTCCTAACGCCCGTGGGGGCCAAAGGAGAGCTCTTGCACACCAGCAGTCTCAGTGTGACGCCCGTGGGGGCTACCAACTCAAGCACTAACAGATATTGTTGCCGTCATTCCTACGCCCGTGGGGGCTACCGCTTCAAGCACTTGCAGATATTGTGGTCCTCATTGCTATGCCCGTGGGGGCTATGCACCGAGATAATTCAAGGTAGTACTGACTGTGTATTCAGCCTCCTGTGCTCTAACATCTACAGCTTTATTCACCTCCTTGGACGTGCCAAACTCCACAATTGAGACTGTCTTTTGCAAGTTAACCCTTGAGTAGCCTGGCTATAGTGGCCTTCGCTGTGACATGCTATAGTGTTCATTGTACTCAATTGCCTACCTGTATAGCTACTCTGAATTGTATTCATTATCGCTATTATCGCCTATAGAGGGTGCTTCTTTTATTTTTTTTCAATAAAACTGTGTTTTACTTCACTAACTGGTCTGAGTGTCTTGAAAACCGTAACATGGACACAATGTGAGGATCCTGCTCAAAGCATATATTGCTGACATCATTCACTTACCGATTCATGTCTGTGTTGTCATTATTGTAAGATTCATCAGCCTTGCTTCTTACGTTTACAGTAAATATATCAGTGGAAAAATCTCCCTAATTCTTACTCCTACACCACTAACCAACAAGGTCTCCTCCTCAAAATGTTTAAGAAGTTTATACATTAGCTGCCATTGCCCAGGTGACAAAAATGCTCACTCCAAAGCCTTCCAGTTTTGCATCACATACTCTCTAATGGCCTTATTCTGCTCATACAAGCTCTCTAACATGTATAAAGTGGAATTCCACCTGGTAGTGACCACTACAGTCAGCTGGTGATGGGGAAGGTTGTTACTCTATTAAATGGAATATAATGCATTTTGAGCACTGTAGGAGAGGCTAAAACTGGCACAAATGTTTTAGGGGATATTTAGCATCTATCTGAGGGTTTTGAATTCTGCAAGAAATCTGACCACAACTAAAGTTTATTTATGTGCTATCTGATGCACATGCACCATATCACCTGTTCTGTTGGAGCCATTATCAGCAGGCACAAAAAAACAGCTGTCAAGGAACAGTGTACAAGCAATTCTTCTATCACCTGCTCTAGTTTATTTAACACATCTATGGCTTTATGGGATTGTCTTTCAAAACTCTGCATACACAAAGTGGCATGCCATTTATATAGCTACCCTGCTGCTGTCTTTTAAAAATACTGCCAGAACCAAAGGCAAGGTTATTGACTTTGACTTGATGTTGCATGCTGTTGCTTCCACTGGTGGAAAGGGAAACCCAATGAGCAATGATAGTCATATAGTGTGTACTCTGGCTGCTTAGCCACATATCTGTTGGCAGATTAATTTTCTTGCCACATAAGTGTTCCAGCCCTTTGCCCACCACACTAAAAGCCTGCCTGCACAATTCTGGCACTGCCGTCCATGAAAACCAGCTGCAGCTTAGGCTATGCTAGTGTGGTCCAACACATGATATCCGTTATTTAAAACCTCTGTTTTGTACAAAAAAATAAGGCAGAATATTAAGTGTCAACATTTTGGAAACTTTGCTATTCCACAGTATTTTGTGGGGGTTTTGTGAAGTTTTTTACTCCTTCCCAAGAACTCCGTAAGAGTGTGTTGACAGTACATTGCAGAACTGTGCAACTTTATTGCTTTAACAGCATGACTTATGGAAATGGACATAGTGGTGGTGGTCATGGCATGTATGGGCACTGTATGACCTTTCTCTGCTCCTGCAACAAACTCAGAGTCATATTGTCCTTTGGTTTGCATTTGAAGGACAGCAAATGAAGGAAATGTTTGCATACTCTTTGACACATAAATGGCCATACTATTATGTTCCCCAGAACCCTGGGAACTTTTAGGACTGTTTCTACTGACATGCTGCACATCTGACATGCTGTTGACATTTTCCTCCCAATCATACCTATGGCTGTGCTTCCGGTGGGATCTCAATGAGGATGTGCCTAGGTGTGATACGCATGCGTATTGAATCTATGGTAGGTCCTGACAGGTTCCAGGAGGGGAAGAAGCGGGCGGCGAATGCAAGAATGCCACCCGCTGCCCCTATTTCATGGCTGCCTGGACTCTAGAAGTGGGATCCTGGTTATCATGGTGGGACTTAAAGTTTTTCAAGTATTGCAGCACAGAGGAAGTGGGGGTGGTGAGAGCAGGAATGCCGCCTGCTGCCTCCAGATGGGGGGTGCTGAAATTCTGGGGGGCAGGCAAGTAGGGAGATTGAGGTGGGTTTTGTTTTGTTTGTTTTTTTTTTGGTGTTTGGGTTTTTTTTAACTTCTGTATAATGTGCACCCCCTTTTCCCCTAAGGTGAAATGGGGTAAAAATGTGCCTATTACACCCAAGATATTACAGTACTTGCTAAACTCAAGTGCCTGCCAGGCCCTTGGAGTATTACTGTCTCCTCCCTCAGTTCTACTGGTTCTCCTTGACCTCTGCAACACCCCCAAATGCGGATGGATCAGGCTGGGTTAGGTTCATTTGCAAAATACTTCTTTTGGGGCTCATCAAGTTCTAGTTATATTTCTTTGACAATGGAATCTCTTCAGTTTGATTCTGGAATCCAGAGAATTGCTGTAATGTTAGTTATTACCTCAAATGTAAGAAGAGAACTAGCCCTAGGAGTAAATTATTTTTCTTGACATATATCATAGTGCTCTTCTGGGTTTTTAGGCATTTTACACATATTTATACTAGATATCAATCTGAAAAATTTTAAGTCCTTACCAATTGGATGTTTTTTACTAGATTCATATTATCCCAACCTTATATTACTCAGAAAACCTACAAAAACTCTTTAAAATATTTATAATGTCCTGTTTGTACTCAATTTAAATTTTCTTGTAGGTGGTAAAAGGAAGGTTAACTCGTCATTTTGATACTGACCACTTATGAAAGATGCATAATTCAGGGCTACAAATGAACCATTGCAGCATTAAGGTCAGTGTTTGGCTAGCTGAGAGTAATAGTAGATGTATTTCAACAACAAATGAATTGATGCAGGCTGCACGCTGCATGTCTTCTGTGACTGGCCAGTATTAAATGGATAAAGTGAAAATCCTAAGCACATGTTTCTCAAGCAGTCATTTTACAGATTCTTACAAACCTCACTGTACTGCTCAATAAATAACAGCACTTCCAGATTTGATTTTGGGGAGATATATTCCTGCCCCCAAGCCTTCACTAACCTAAAATGATACTAATATAATCCAAAGGGTAATTTGCCCCAAAACATAATTGCTGTTTAAAAAACAAAATCTGCATGGGATGATATCCCCTTTCCCCTGGAGGTTTAAGCACAAAGGTTTGATAAAGGTGAGCTAAACTCTCTAGTGAGATAAACTCTTCAAGTCCTATATTATATAGACTATCTGCAGAATACTTCTGGCATAGTTACCTTATTATGATATACTTACCTTACTCTAGTGGTTGTATAGATATGTATTTAAAACCTTAAGGAACCTAGGGTAGCTATTTCATGTTGTCTCTTTGGTGGAAGATTATGTACTGAATGGTTCAGAGGGTGACCTTTCACTTTCAGCAGCACATTTTTGGAAACTAGATCTTTGTGCCTATATTTTTCTGCCCTGAGTGAAACAAATTCATTACAGGTAGCCATTCAATCCCGTGTGTAAAAAAACAGTCACGTGCAGCGGAGAAAATTGTGAGAAAAAAATTAAGTGGACATGTTACCAATACAACTTTTAGAGTCATATGTTTTAAGAAGTAGCGAAATAGCTCTTGTTGTTTGTAACGACATTTCAAAGTACTGTATCATTGGGATCATTAATATTTTCAGAGAGTGTTGGTTGTGATCGGAAATATGTCTTTTTGTCATTGAAGTACAAAAATTTCTTAACTATAGGCTGACCATATCTCACCTTTAAAAAGGGACACATAGGAAATAGCGATATTTCAGGAGTGCACTAAAATCAATGCAACCCTGTAGTATGCATTTTTCATCTGTGTCCCTTTTTAAAGGTGAGGTATGGTCAGCCTGCTTAACTAACGACAAAAATGTCGGTATATAGGTATGATAATGTGCTTGTTTTGTGTTTCCTTCAATTATTATAGTTTTCTCACATTCAGAACTGTACATTCCCTCCACTTTTTTCTTAACATGTAAATTTTGTCTTTTGCAAGACTTTTTTGTTGTTGGATACAACAAATATTCTTTTCCTCTATACGATGCTGGATAATAGTTTAGCCATACTCTTGCCCCACCCCTTTGCCCGACAATTCTAGAGTTGTGTCATACACAATGGACATTACTAGTTTTTGTCGTATGCTCTATAGAAAATGTCGTTCATGCATAGAATTAGTTTTTGTCTTTTATACAACACTGTAATTTGTAGTTATTCCTTTGAACATATGGCCCTTAGTCATTAAGGCCTCGATTCAGTTGAGGCAGATGCCAAAAAAAAAAAGACAGCATTTTTTCCAGCATGGTAAGCAATTCAGTTACCTGTGATATGAAGAAATACCGGCTAAGAAAAAGCACGTTGGATGCTAAAGTTAGCACCCATTGGAACCCATTAAAACCAGGCTCCTTTTACAATTCATTTCCGTGCGTTAGGCATTAAGATGTGTTTAGGGACCCACTCTAATGGATGAAAATCTGCATCCAGGGTTTTTTTTGGGTGCAGAGTTCCTTACTGTATCTGAAAACTGTCGACGCTGGTATTGAAAGTGGAAAAAAAGGCTAAAAAAGTGTCCAATGGCTTTATTGATATGGGGCCTAAACCCCATATCAGTATATCCAAAGCACTCCAAAATGTGTGAAATGTTAGTCAAATTAACCTTACGAGTGCCAGTGAGGTATGCATACTCCACTGGCACTCACAGGGTTAATACAACTAAGTTAAAAAAAGAGACACTGATAATAAACACGGTTCTTCAGCACCCTGGTCAGCTACTGTCCATCTTCTTCTGTCATCTTCTATCTTACTTCTATCTTTCCTCGTCCTTCTATTCATCTTCTGACTTCTTCTCGTATGTCCTCTTCTGTCTTCTCTTTTCTCCTCTACAGTCCTGTATCACATATATATATATATATATATATGAAAAGTAAGCAAAAAAAACAGTGAAATATGCTCCAAAAACTAAATTTTCCAATATGTTCAGTTAATCCCTTTGATTGCCAGAGGGGTACGCAATGCACTGCAGGGTAATGCATTGTGTAACTCTCTGGCACGCAAAGGGATAAAGTAATGCATCCATTCCAAGTCACAACACAACAATATTCCCCCAGATTGACAAATATAAGTGTCCCAATCCATTCTGCTAAAAAATATTTATTTCAAAATATAAAAATAAAGGCATATGCAAAAAATATCACATATGGTGCATTGGAATAAATAGTTTTGGGCTCCGCTGCAGTCGCCAGTTGTGGGCCAGGAAGTGGGGCTGACAAACCCTCCCCAGTGGATTTCATCATTCCCCCACTAGGAGCTGATTGTCTGTGCGGTGCGTAAACACACATTCCAGCAAATGCACCATATGCAATATTTTTCACATCAACCTTTATTTTTCTATTTTGAATGACCCATCTTGGTTAGCAAAATGGATTGGGGCATTTAGTTTTCGATTTGGGGGAATTTTGTTGTGTTGAGACTTGGAATTTATGCATTACTTTAATCCTTTGAGTGCCAGAGAAGTATGCAATGCATTGCTCTGCGATGTGTTTTGTGTACTCGTTTGGCAGGCAAGGGGTTAACCAGTGCACATATTGAAAAATTTTGTTCATGGGTTTTTGTTTACTTTTAAGATACATATGTGACACAGGAATGATGAACAGAAGACAGAAGAGTAGAAAACAGAAGACGAAGAGAATGAGGAAGATGGAAGATGACAGAAGACGACGGACAGTGGATGACAGGTAAATGTTACAGCTGTTGGTGTTAGGCTAGTGACAGGGTTATTACTGTTGCACTTCAGTGTTAGGGGTAGTGTAGGGTTAGTGTTTGGGAGGGTGACTGTGTGTTGAGCTCACACCCGGTTCTTGTCAGTGTGTAAAGCACCGATGTTTAGCTCTTATCCTTTGATGTTCATATTACCCTTGCTATTTACCGTGTGTTTTGGAAACTAAAATCACACAACAGACTTTTGGACACAAGTCAGGTTCTGTGGCACAACCTTCATTAGGGTTTCAGTTGGCAACTGAATAGCTCCATAACCACATTTTGCCCTACCAACTGAATATAAATTAACCTGCATATAAGGTTGGCTTTTTGTTTTAAAACAGATTAACATTTTTAGAGATATTTGATTTAGTAGTATGGGAAACTAATCTCAGCAGAACTTTGTTCATGTCCAGAAAATCACTTATCTCCATCTTCTTCTGCTGCTAAATACTATCAGTTTCCATGGGGAAAATAATCATACAAATCCTTTCATAAGGGAAGCTCCCAAGGGGAAGGGGGGTTGGAAAGATGGCAGGTCCTCTTTAAGAGATGAAATGAATGATTGGTTGATATACCTTTTAAATGTAATTCAATTACATATACGAACTGTGAGAATTATTTACATTATGCTGGAAACTGAAACTATAATCCTAAACTTGTTTTTTTTTTAAATGCATGTGTAGGATGTCATTATTTGTGTGGCTCTTTTTATGAGAGATAAAATTGAATGTAGTTAATTACTGAGATTAGTACTTGTATCCAGAATGGTTGTTACCTTACTTCAGATTGTTTACAGACAATACTACATGATCAATTCTAAGATACCTATCAAGATTGCTATGGTAGTCGGAGTCCTGCAAAAGAGACAAATGGGTGCCCCACCAGAGTATGTGCAAGACAAGATTTCAAGCCTTTGGAAACAGACTGTTTTTACAGCTGTCAGCATGAAAGACAAGGAATTTAAGTGTAAATAACATCAAATAATTTTTGCAAATTAGTGTTCCTTTAAGCCAGGGCTCAACAAATCCCAGGCAACAGTTCATCATGGCACCTAAGAATTGAGTCCTGGGGCTTAGAAGGGACAATAAGAGGCAGCTGCTTGCAAGACCACCATCTAGGGAGGACAGGGGGTACTGATGTCTCAGGATCACAAGGGAGCCTGCACCTGAGAGCATGTGCAGTGTTACAGTACAACAGTCAGTTGGTTCGGTCTGCTGCCTGATAACAGTAGAGCATGGAGCTGATTGGGCAACTACACTAATGTAGAGGAGATGGAGTGGGCCAAACTGCAAACTAGCTCTGAACTGACAGATGGGAGGCAGCCCCATCCAGCAGCCAGACTAGGAAACGGGTGGCATATTGACCTGCGCCACGTGCTTCAACCTCCTTGTGCAAAGCAACAGCTAGAAGCATAACAGGGTGCAGTGGGGCTGAGAAGGATAGATCCTCACCAACACCTGGGCCCTAATCTGACATATGGGCCCTGCAACACCATCATTCTTACAAAATGACAATATAGGAAGAGAAGCTTAGTGAGCTGATTTCACTTCCAGTTCACAGATTAAGGGCCAGTCATGATCTGTTCCCCTCCTGTCTCAGCTTCCTAACACCTGCTTGTTTAACAATGTTATTTAATGTGTTGAGGAAGCTTTAACATTGTTAAAGAAACAGCAGTTGAGATAGGAGCAGAGCATATTGTGATGGGCTCTTAACCCTTTCAGTACCCGACGGGTATGCAATGCATTGCAGGGCAATGTGTTGCGTACCACTCTGGCACTCAAAGGATTTATCTGTGAAGCGGAAGAAGCAGTTGACCAAGCTTCTCTTCCTATCATTTAGGTTTTGTACAAATGTTGCTGAGCCACATGTGCTCAACTTAAAGGGATAGTAATGTTTCACAAAAACAGCAGCTTCAATTAATAGTCATAGTATTTGGCCATGGAGAGTGTCATTTCAATTCTGTCAGAGTTGTAGTTCAAGAGTAATTGAAGGATAAAATATCCCCCTCCTGCCCCTTTTACCTAGTGTAAGCCATCTCACCTCAAATGTGGAATCTGGTCTTGAGACCAGACAGCTCACGGCAAATGGACAATCTTCTTAATGTGAAAATAAGGAAAACTCTGCCCCCCTTGACAGGTTTTTCAGGTTTTTCCTTATGCTAATTGAAGATTGTCCCTCTCTGCTATCCATCTGGACATTACCCTGTTGCTCTGAGTTGAGCAGTGTTACATCAGTAAAAGGGGCGGGAGGGGGATACTTTATCATTCAGTTAAAGATTAATTGGAGATACTTTTATTGTGAAACATTACTATCCCTTTAAGATTGTATTTTTCCAATAAAATGTAATGAATTACTTCTTTTTACTGTTTTTTCCTCCTTTCTCCCATATCATCCTCTCTCCTCTTTTATCCTCTTAACCTCTTCACCATATTTTCCCTCCTTCCATTTGCTTCCCCCTCACTCCATCCTCTTCCTCCCTTTCTGTCCTTTTCCCCTTCATTCCTCCTCTGCTTTCTACTCTACTGTCATCCTCTAAAACTTTTATCCTTTCTTCCCATTATCCTCTACCACTTTCATTCTCTCAAACTCTTTAATTTGCTGTACCAAGTTTCATCCTCTCTTCTTCCTCTTTATCAACACCTCTTTACCTGCTTTTATGCTCTTTTCCCTTCCTATCATCCTCTCTCCCCCCATTTCCTTCCATCCCCTTCATCTTCTTTTTATACTCTTTTATCTTCGTTTCACTTCATCCATACTTTCTACCTCCTTACACTCTGTTTCCTTCCATTCTCTACTTTATTCATCCTCTCACCTCCCCTTTCTCTTTATCTTCTTCCTGTTTTATTTCTCTCTTGCAAACTCGTTGAGTATGTTGAGAAATTGGCAGGCAGAGAACTCTATGCCCCTCAACTGACCCATGGTGATGGTAGGTAGGACTTCTGCTGCACAAGTGAAGGAGTGGGTCTTCTGTTGGAATTAGTGCTCCATAATAAATGCTATAGAGTGACAGTTGCTTTCCTTCCAGTCCCCTTTTTTTGGTTTGTTTGTTTACTGTGTGTGAGTGTACGGGTATCCCTCCTTCTCAATGCTTTCTCCTCCAACAGTCTTAGGTTTTTTTCTTTCCTATTTTTTCTCTGTCATTTCCTCTTCACTGCAAGTAAAAATATTTAACTGTAAGAGCCGAAAGTTACTGATGTGTGTGTGTGTGTTGATGATGTAAAGGATGACTAGGGAATAAAGTGTTTATGGGGGCAATCTGTGGATAGGAGTATGGAAAGTAACCATTTCAGGGACAGATGGGCATACCTGGGAACTCTCCGGATTTGTCCTGGAGACTCCGGTTTTGACAGAGCTTTACCGGGTCTCCGAGGCAGAGGCTGATTCCTCAGGATGTGGGGAGTTTCTTTTGAAACTCTGCCCACATCTGCTGTTTCTCCCATTGTTCCTCCTTCCCAGCCTTCTGTGTGACACCTTTAAGCCCTGTCCTCCCAACTCGTATCAAGCCCCGCCCCTTTTTGACACAATTTGCAACATTATTGTCACCCCCTGCTGCACCAGAGGACTCCCCTCTGGGTAGACCTCAATTGGAAGCTCCCAGGTATGTAGATGAGTTTGCAACACATTGCTTTGCAATGCTTTGGATACCCCTCTGGAACGCAAAGGGTTAAGGAATTTTGGTTGTATAACACTCATGCAATGGTACATTGTCCTATTGGTCTCCATGTTTCTCTTTGCTGGTCTCATATAATGGTACAATGCTCTGTTAGTCTCATGTTTTAATATGCTAGTTTTATTGTCCTGTTGTTCTCATATTATATTAATAGGTGCTGGATGGATAAGTGGTTACTGTGTGGATGACAGGTGCTGTATGAGTTATATATGAGTGCTGAGTGGATGATGAGTTTTGCTCTGTGGGTGACTGACTTTGTGTATGTGATTATATTTTTTTTACTGTCTAGTTATGTCAGTGCAGGGGTGGGGGTGTGGTCATATGACGCTACCCATAGATACATTATAGGACATGGTTAGTCAATTGTCTGACCTCTAGCTGTTAGGGACTAAAACTCCCTTCATCTCCAACCAGCCAATGGCTGCTTGGGGATGATGGGAGTTCTAGTGCCCACTAACTGGGAGTTTGACAGTTGACCTCCTCTAGGAGGTTCTCTGCTGTGATGCTGAGTCAGGCTCCTACATTTTTGGCCTGGCTCCTGAAGTCAAAACAAATTTGTCAAGCCCTGTTTCAAGGACATACTCTGATTATAGGAATGAGATTTAAAACATCAGAAATAAATATCTAAATAACAGCTAGAGCCAGGGAACTTGCATTGTGTTCTTAATTGGTATTCCTCATAATAAATAGAATATGTTATGACTATTTCAATCAAATTAATCATTTCCCCACCATGAGAAAGTGATCTCATATTGTTCCAGGGACTAGAAGAAGACCTACATAGTGCCTGGAGCAATATTAAAGAGTTTGTTCAGTCCAAGGCATGAAAGTTTAATCATTAGCATGTGAAATATTTGCATATCTGTCCAACACCCTAACCGCACAGCGAACTTCCAATCTGCCCAGCAAGTACCCTATTTTCTCTGAAGCAGATGATCAGACAAATGTGCATGATCTGACTGCCTGCATAAAGCTAGGAGAAGCGAAGAAGAGAAGTATGCTTTGAAGACACAAGCCAAGTGCAGTGCTGATTGAAATCCTGCAGATTGATGCATTAATGGAGTGAGATGGATGCTACCTTTTTAGCTCGGCCTAGAAATAATAAAGTGCTAAAATAATCTTGTCTCTGACATCACATCACCTCTTTGGCCTAACTCCCTGCAGATTTCTAATATGAGGTGTAAACACTGTGCTTGAACACAAGTTGAATGGATCAGATGTTTCTTATTAATGACAATGCCCCAAAGGAGTCATACAGTTATAGTCTTATCTCTGATAATAATGTTGCTTGTTAAGAGATCTTCATTTATCATTAACTTATCACAACATCTGTCTCTTATATCTCTTCCTTTGCACACAACACAACAATTCTGAATTACTATTGATTCTGCTGGTGATACAGAGAGCATCAAAGTCAATGTGTACTCTAGTGATTAAATCAGGGGAGGTAAACCTGTGGCTCTATTTCTGTTGTTGCATTTCATCATTCATTATCATCATCATTATGGCTTCTATTTCAACTACAGCTGGTGGTCTGAAGGGTGCCTGTCAGGGGAGTAATTACAAGAGATAAAGAGGGTTCTAGTTCTAGTTATGCCCTGTTTTTTTGATAGGGGACCCAAAAAAAATATTTGCACCAAGGCCCTCCAATAACTAGTTATACCAGTGATGCCTGTCACTGCAATGACGTCTGAGTTCCATAGCCAGAGAATTGTCCAGTGCATTGTTTTGCAACATGCTGGCCATTCCTTTACCTCTCAGTGCAAGTTCATCTGATTCTATATACTAGCAACCTTTTGTATCCCTGAAACACTGCTGTGTATTACTTTATTCAAAAGTAATAAACGTAATAAATATATGACACATCACGCACCAATGGGAGTTGCCTTATTTAAAAAAGACCAATATTTTATATTTTTCATAATAATGCATTACTGTCTCTTTAAGGAAAGTGGCTTTTATTTGTTTATCGGAAGGATTTACCTAGCTAGGTGTCATTCAAACAGCAGATAATTCCATTCACTGGTTTTTGCATCAGATTTTCAACGTGATAACAATTCTGGTCCTTTACAAGTCTTTCAGGTCTATTGAAGCCTATTGTTGTGAGTAGGTGTGACCTAGAAGCACTTCAATATAGATCACTTTATACAAGTGATGTGTTCCTCACATTATCAAAATCCAACATAGAGTGCCCCCCTTTGACATTTTAACCCCCTGTTTTAAAATTAGATTTACAGTGCTTTCTTTCACCACTTTAATTCAACAAATATTGTTCACATTAGACATTTTAACCCTTTCCCTTGAAAATTCGACTTACAGTGCTCCCATGACTTTTTTCTCCTATTTTTTAAGACATGCCTTCTTTGTATTTGCATTGTATAATTAAGCCTATGAGTACCAAAGAGGTAACAACGCATTGCAATGTGTTTGCTACCCCTCTGGCACTCATAGGGTTTATAGGCAAGGTATGTGGCTGCATACCTTGCCCATATATGTGTAAAAAAATGTTGTTTTTTTTAATTATATTTTTCATTTTATTTAAAAAAACTTCAGATCTGAAGGGGGGTATCATGACCCCTCATGACACCCCCATAGCATGGATAACCTATCCATTAGGATAGGTTATGCATGCAGGCCACAATTACCAGTTTTTTAAATAAGCATATAACCTATGTTTGCCATAGGTTATATGTGCTTTTAATAAGTAACTATTAATTTCAAACCTCTAGGGGGGGCGCCAGGACACCTCCAAAAGGTTAGATGATCCATGGGGTGACACCAAAGGCATTTTCTGCCTTCTTGACACTGGAGCGGCTGTATAAGCCACTGCAGTAACAAGTGCTTGTGGAATGAATTAACCCTGTCACTGGGTCATTCTTAGAAAGCGCAGCGCTGCACTCTCATCAATGAATCAGTCACCCGGTCTGACCCCCCCTTCAGGTCTGAAGTTTTTTTTTATAAAATTAAAAATATAATTATAAAAAATATTTTTACACATATACAGGCAAGGTATGCAGCCGCATAACTTGCCTATTAACCCTATGAGTACCAGAGGGGTAGCAAACACATTGTAATGCGTTGCTACCTGTCTGGTAATCATAGGGTTAATTATACAATACAAATACAAAGAAGGCATGTTGTAAAAAACAGGAGAAGAACAATGTCGAATTTCAATGGAGAAAAAAGTAATGAGAGCACTGTAAGTCGAATTTTCAAGGGGAAGGGTTAAAATGTTGAATGTGAACAATATTTGTCAAATTAAAGTAGTGAAATAAAGCACTGTAAGTCGAATTTTAAAAGGGGGGTTAAAATGTTGAATGTGAACAATATTTGTTGAATTAAAGTGGTGAAAGAAAGCACTGTAAATCGAATTTTAAAGGGGGGTTAATATGTAGAAGGGGGGTACTCTATGTTGGATTTCTTTACTGTATACTGTATTCTGCACTGCTTCTGTACGAACAACAATGGTTTTGAAACTATCATTGTGGCTTCTACGCCTCAACCCCTGAGGCACAGAAATGTAAACACAAAACAGGCGGTAATACTGAGCGTGGGTAATAGAATGCTACTTGCACGTTGTTTTTAATTGTTTCCTATGGGCTTTTTTTTGACTGGCGGTATGTATAATTACTGCTGATTTTGGGTTAGATTCTTTTACAGGTGCTAATTTTAGCATTGCTTTTATCTCCAGTTTTCCCCTTAGATTTCAATAGGAAAATGTTTGATAAAATGGGTGTTAACATTTAGCACCTGCAATAGAATCTAGCCATTCATTTTCACAAGACGGATAATAGGATACTAAAACCTGACTTAAAAAACACAATGCCTATTTTTTTTTAGCGCTGGTAACAGAATCAAGCCCGTGGTGTCCTGGTTTGGAAGGATCCACAGAATTGCGATGATGAATGTTTCAGGTAGTACTTTTGCTTATGATAACATGATAATAGCATACTAATAATAATAAATAAACCTGGTCCTTTTACTATTACTGTGTTTTTTATCTATGTAAAATGTACCTCTGAACTAGAAAGGCAAATTACTTTGTTCTGGAGTTGAAAGGGTTACAGCATCATAAATTTAGCCCTTTCACCCCTTAATGACCGGTGACGTGTCAGGACCGTCACCATTTTGTTTCCCTGAATGGCTGGTGCCAGTCCTGGCACGTCATGTATTTTGTGTTTCCAGCGTTCATGCAGGTAAGTACTAGTAGGGTCTGAAACTGAGTGCTCCAAAACCAGAGATGTCTCTCTCAGACCCCTTTTCAGCACACCGGTAAGAGTAACTGATGTTGTTTACCGGTGAGCCGACAAAGATCAACATGGTCCTTACGGGAAGGTTACTTCCCCAGACCACTTATCGTTAAGGGGTTAACCCCTTATAGACCCATGACAGTCCTGGACCATCATGGGTTGTTATACCCTTAAGGACCAATTACGGTCCTGGACTGTCATGGAATTCCAGGCTCCCCTCATGGCTACATGCCGTTCGGGGAGTCCGTAATCGGATTCAGTAAAAAAAAAAAAAAAAGGTCCCTGGTCCTTAAGTGATGGCCGTGTGTGTGAGCGGCCGGTCCTTAAGGGGTTAAGGACCAGAGGTGTGTGCAAAGCAATGCTCTGCCACTGTCTGGTTCTTAATGGGTTAGTATATTTATGCCACATACTTTCTCTGGTAAATATAATCATCTTGCAAATTGTTTGCTTTTTTTTCACTGTGTTTTTCCAGCATGAAAACAATCTAATTAGTTTAGTTACCCATGATGCTGTTTATTGGATGTATACATGTATCTGGTGAATGTACTGGAGAGGTCTCTAGTAACCAGTGGGTTTAGGCACTGGAGAAGTGATATCACCAGAGAAGTTATCTCTGCTTATCACCTATTTATCACACCTTAACCTTAGTGAATCTCCCCCAAATTTTGTTATCACTGTAATAATATTTGAAAGAGCAACCCTTGTTTTACAACATATATTTGTTTAATAATTAATTTTTAGTGCTCATTTAAGAGGAAAACGGATCGATAATTAAATTAGCCTTACTTATAATGGTATGCGCAGTACACCAAAAAGTACCCTACTGCAGATATTTTGTACCATATTTTCTACCTTCAAAAACCAGCACTATGTAACTGGCAGATCTGGGACCCACAATGTATTTTAATGGAATATTGAATGACTTTTCCAATCCTGAGTATGTGGTAGCCAATTGTCTTTTAGTGGAAGTCAGTGGGTGTGCCAACTCGCACCACTAAAGCAGGTGTTAAATGTAATATTAATATTTCTGCAGACATACGGGCATGAAAGATATAACATAACTTTTTATAGGCACTTTATACACCATTACAAATAACCGATTTATCTTTGATGGTACATTTCCTTTAATTTTTTTACATTAAATAATGTATCATTTTGACAAGATGACTTTTATAGCACAAATGAAAGTATTTGATCTCTTCTAACATTAGTAAAGAAATTAAGCTCAGGCTTCCATCTGTTTTCTGTTAAACTGCATGCAATGCAGAGAGGCCATTTCAGATACAGACTGTGGACCTTATTCATTAAGCAATTCTGGAGCAAAAAAAACTGCACCATAGGGGTGAAATCAAAAATTCCATTGATTGCAATAGGACTTTTAACTCCTTGAATGCTAGAGAAACTTTCTAGGATTCAGTGAGCTAAGTGCCCCATTTAAATCAATGGGTGTTTGTGAAATTCAAATTTTAGCCAAGTGCTGCATTTGCTTGCTCCAGAATTTGGGCATGCCATCATGGGGAGATAGGAGGAGGGCATACAAACATAACCTGCCCCATACAGTTTAATACAGCATTTCAGGCCTTTCATTGACTTTGCAGCCCAGACCCCTGCCTTGAAATTCTATGATAAAAGCACGAAGGTGACTGGACAGAGCTGCTCCAAAAGAGATGGGAGTACTTGACCAGCAATTGCCCCTGGATTGTTTGGAGGGCCTCTGGATGTGCATTCCTCACCTCCTGTCAACCAATCCAAACACAGCATGTGGTTATGCCACCCCCAGGCTCTTAAAGTAGAACTGTCACATTGGAACAAATATGCTATTTTGAAAAGATGTCCGAAATAACTGACATTTGTGTTTGTCATTTTATTTTCAAAGAAAAGTTTCTGAAATATTTAGCTGTATTTTTTATCAGTTTATGCAGTTGAGCTAGCACTTTCTGGTAGGAAGTGGCAGTTGGTAATGCAGAGCTATGTCTAATGTCTTAGTTCTCCAGGCACTATTGAAGGACTTGCCCTAACTGACAAATAAAGCTAAATATCGTATAGTAACATAGTAAATTAGGTGGAAAAAAGACACAAGTCCATCAAGTTCAACCTTTGCCTCATAACCCAGAGACATGAGAATTATATAGCTTTCCTCTTGCCAGATAAGTTATTCTTTATCAGATCTTCCTGTTTTGCCTACTAATGCATAGTATGTTCCCTTTTGAAAGAAATGTATCTAATCGTCTCTTAGACTTATCCATTATATATTCTATATCCACATCCTTGGGCAAGGAAGTCCATAATTTAACAGACCTTACTGTAAAAAAACCCTTCCCCTGCTGAAGCCAAATCATCCTTTCCTCTACTCTCAAGGTGGTGTCCCTGGTTATTTGTTCAGGCCAGAAAGATCCTTGTATTCACCTCTCATATACTTGTACATTGTGATAAGATCTCCTCTTAGTCGTCTTTTCTCTAAAGTAAATAAACCAAGTTTGTCTAGTCGTTCCTCATAAGTGAAGTCCTCCATTCTCCTAATTAATTTTGTTGCTCTTCTCTGTACTCTCTCCAGTTCTAGAATATCCTTTTTCAGAACTGGTGCCCAAAACTGCACTGCATATTTGAGGTCTTACCAACGATTTGTACAGTGGCAAAATTATGTTATTTTTCTTCAATACCCCTTTTTATGTAAGACAGGACTTTGTTTGCTTTTGCTACTGCTATTTGACACTGGTCACTGATTCCGGGTTTGTAATTTACAAGGATTTCCAGGTCTTTCTCTAGCAATGAGTCCCCTAAAATGATTCCATTAAGTTCATAAGTAGCACTTATGTAGCACCTTTTTCCTTCCCAAATGCATGACTTTACAATTTCCCACATAAAACTTCATATTCCATTTGGTTGCCCAATCTGCCATTTTATTTAAATCCCTCTTTAGAGAACAAATATCCTGTTCTGAATTAATTACCCTGGATCATTTAGTTTCATCTGCAAATATTGCTTTCTATATTTATTTCTAATTCATTTATAATCGTGTTAGAAAGCAGTGGACCAAGTACTGAACCCTGAGGTACTCCACTCTCAGCTTTAACCATATGTTGGAATTGTGCATTTATAACCAGACACTGTTCCCTATCCTTGAACCAGTTTTGTATCCAATTTCAAAGGTTATCCCCTAGTCCCAATGTCCTTATTTTATACGCCAGCATCCTGTGTGGCACTGTATCAAATGCCTTTGCAAAATCTAGATATACTACATCACCTGCCTTGCCATTATCTAGTTTGCTACTTACTTCTTCATAGAAGCTGAAAATATAGTAATGTTTCAAAACAAAAGCAGCTCCAATTAATCTTCATAGTGTTTGGACAATGGAGAGTGTTATTTCAATACTGTCAGAGTTGTAGTTCAAGTGTAATTGAATTATAAAGTATCCCCCTCCCGCCCCTTTTACTGATGTAACACTGCTCACCTTAGAACAGAAAGGTGGTGTCCAGGGGAGGGCTGGCCTGGGGGGCAGGGGGGCAATTGCCCCCTGGGCTGGCCATGTGTCTGGGCTGGTGGGCCAGTGCCTCACTCAATCTCTCACTCGCTGCTGTAAATGGAGCTATACTAGTGATACCACAGAACTTAAGAAATTAATCTATATGCAAGTGATACCGCAGAGCTACAATCCAAACATAGCTGTACTAATAGCATAATCCATTTCCCTTGCAAGCTCTATGGCATCACTATCTTTACTTAACCCTTTGAGTGCCAGAGGGGTACATAACGTGTTGAAAAAGCAATGTGTTGTATACCCCCTCTGGCACTCACAGGGTTACATTGTATGCACTGTAGTATCACTATGTAGCCCCATTTCAACAGTAAGCTCTGTGGTATCACTTGCTTTAATTCACAGCATTAAGGACAATTTTAAAATTAAGGAAACAGGGGTGGGCTGGGACAATGCGCTTGGACGATAGTAGATATGGGCCACTTAATTGTATTTGCCCCCTGGGCCATATGTTGCCAGCCCTCCGCTGGTGGTGTCCAGATGGCTTGCAGAGAGGGACAGTCTTCTATAAGTGTAAGGAAAAACCTAAGAAACCTGTCAAGGGGAGCAGGGTTTTCCTTATGCTCACAAGAATATTGTTGCTTACCGTGATCTGTCTGGTCCCAGGACCAGATTCCACATCTGAGGGGAGGTGGTTTACACTAGGTAAAAGAGGCAGGAGGGGGATACAGCATGATTTGTGTGGGAGCTGGAACATGTAGCATTGCAATGATCTGCTTGTGCATTTCTCACCCCTTTATAGCGGAACTACCACCTTTTAGAAATAATTCCTCATCTGGTGACTAGCTGCTCAGTAGCGCTAGTTGCCAGAATTATTACCTCCTTAATGCAAATTATACCCTGCTCTGGGACTGACAGGCAGGACAGAGCGTAGACATCTTTCCATTGTGACGTCTGCACACCTGCGCTGTCAGTCCCTTTTGGAGCCGAAGGGCTCCTAGCAACGCCTCCTAGAGCTGTCTGGGACTGACAGCACAGACGTGCAGATGTCACTATGGAAAGATGTCTGTGCTTCATTCTGCCTGTCAGTCCCAGAGCAGGGTATAATTCGCTTTAAAAGGAAACTGCCACTTCATCATTCTTACCATAGTTTTGTAGCATATTCACTGCAGGATGAAGGCCTCCTCAGCAAGATAGCAACAAACAACAAATTTGGTGATTTCATCTACCCATCTCCTTTTGGGTGTGTAGTATTGAGTGGAATCCATTCCAAAATTAATTTCGTCCATCTGTCATCAGATCTTTTTACTATGTGGAAATTTTGAGCCATGTATATATAATATGTGTGTGTTAATTACACATTTTTTGTAAGGGCATCTCATTTTATTAATAATTGGTCCCATAAACTGCAAACAAACTTTACTTTATAGACTGAGTATGGTCATTGATGTTATCTGTGGTCACTCTACAGAACATTCCCCCTCTTTGTCTGAATTGTGTGTGTCAGGCCATGAGACATCAATTTACATTACAGGAGCATTCTATCATAATTTCAGACTGTCGGAATGCTACAATAGCAAAGTTGGGCTGCAATTCACAACAGGAATCCGAGAATGCAAGCCTGAAATTATAGCGTTGTGTGGGCATAAAGGTTAATTTTATAATATTATACTACATTTAATGATATTAAGGGATGATTTTCAGCCAGGTTAATCATATAGAACCTTTTATAGCTAGTAGTTACATACATTGCAGTCTATAAATATTTGCACAGTGACACACATTTTGTTGTTTTGGCTCTTTTCTCCAACACATTGGATTTAAAATGAAACAATGACTGAGAAGGTAAAGTGTGGACTGTCAGCATTAATTTAACAGTATTTATAATTAAACCATGAACTATGTAGTAATTAAAGCCCTTTTTGTATATAGGGGACAAACAATATAATCTTACAAAAAAGTCATCATATTTAGCACTTTGTTGCAAATCATTTGCATTCGATCACTGCTTGAAGTCTGAACTCCAAAGACATCATAGGACAAAGGGTACCTTCCTTTTTTTTCTCTGTTTGTTTTTGGGAATTTCTCCCCTCAGTCTCGTCTTCAGCAAGTGAAATGCATGTTCATTTAGAATCAAGTCAGGTGACTGACTTGGCCAGTCAAGAACATTCCACTTTTGTCCCTGAAAAACTCCTTGGTTTCTTTAGCAGTATGTTTGGGGTTATTGTCCTGCTGCAAGGTGGAATACGTTCCAATGACTTGTGAGGAACTTGGTTGGATTTGATAACAGATAAGATATTTCTGTACACATCATAATTTATGCTGTTGCTTTGTTCGTTATGTTGAGACAACAGCAACAGACTCTAAATGCAAATGCCACACCTAGAGTTTGCAATGACGCACTTCAAGCCAAGAAACAGCTGAGCAGCCAATTGTCCATTTACTTTTACATAAATTCCTACATGATTTAAAGTTTATGGATATAAATACCCTTAAATTAAAGCTGACAATCTGCAATTTATTCTCTTAGTCATTGTTCCATTTCAAACCCAATAAGCTGGAGTACAGATCCAAAAATACAAAACTCATGTCACTGTCCAAATGTTTATGACTGTACTGTAAAAGAAAAAAAAAATACAGCAGTAAATACAAACAGCAAAGGCGTATGCTGTTACAGATGGAGGTGACCTGGTACCTTTTATAACAGACTAGTACACGGGCCAAGGTCTGGGTAATGTTAACCCTTTGAGTACCAGAGGGGTACGCAACACATTGCTTAGCAACGCGTTGCGTACCCCTCTGGCACTCAAAGTGTTAAGAGGCCGCTACATCACTGTTCCACGTGATGCAGACTTGCATTGCCTCACTCACACGATGCAATCCTGCGCAGTAGAGACTGCTGGAACGTGGGCAGTCTCTACTGTGCATGACTGCATCGTGACAAACATCCTAGCGAATTATTATATAGCATAATTGCTCTTGGTGATACCGAGTACAAAATATTATACATTATATTTTGTTGATTAACAGAAAACATAATAGATGTTTTTATTGAGTTTGGAATATCTCCAGGCTGATATAATAGCAGCTCAGAGTCTCTCCTTTTCCAAAGCCAGAAAAGTGGAGTAATTCTGGGGAAAAGCAACTGTACCATAGCTGAGAAATAAACAATTCCCCCTGATGTAAATGGAGCTTTAGCCTCTTGAATGGTAAGAGGTCTCCAACATAATGCCTCATTATGTGTTGAAGACCTCTCTACAATTCAAGGGGTTAAATAAATTAAAAGACCTATTTACATCAATAGGAATTATGAGAATTTGTATTTGTCCCATATGGTGTAGCTGGATTGCTCCAGAATTAATCCAGTTTCCTTCTAAATACTAGTGCATGTTGATGCACACAGACACCACCATAGAGGCAGATGAAATTCAGCTATGTTGCCCCCAGGCAGTTTTGCCTGTTTTGTTGCTTATATAACAATAAACACCAACCACATCAGGAAAAGACATTATGTGTACCATGTAAAGTTATATTGCATCCATGATAAATAGAGAAAATAATCTGTTTTCCATGAAAGTAGAGCATATGGTTGATTGAGCACCAGTGGTGGTGCCTATGGAGACAAGGAATGTTGGCACACTCCTCAATCTAAGGAACTAGTTTCTATATCACCAGTTAGTACACCCCACTGAAAAAGGTCCCAGGGAGATAATAGAATAGTGTAAAATGTGAAATACCTTCTGAATCTTTCTAAGCTTAGCTGAGGAATCATCCTGCCCTATTCTGACAGGACTATTATTATTATTATTATAATTATTATTATTATTTATATAGCGACAATTCTGCAGCGCTGTGAAATTGGGACTTATCTGCCTGATTTGTGCACATGTTCCCAGGTGCTATTCAACTCCGAACTTTCCAGCCACTTTTCATAGTATGGATAGCTCTCTAGGGATTATCAGTGGGAAATTGCAGATAACAACATAATGATTTTTTCCTAGTAACAGAGGTAGTTGTTTTATAAATGTGGCTCTTCCTGGAATCCCCTTCCTGTAATATGCATGCAAGGCAATATGATTCTGTTTAGGGATGGTCAGTCCCTGTCTCCTTTCATTTATAAGCAGCTCAGTGAAGCGTGGATCAGTCATGATTAGAAAGAAGTGTCTAGACTGGAGAGGGAATGATTATGAATTCCTGATTCCCTCACATGCTGCAAATCCCTAATTTAGCTGGTTGTTACCATAGCACAGACGTTTGAGTTAGTCAAAATGATTATTGTTGTATTGGTCTAGGAGGAAAGCAATTTGTGTATAGTTTGTAATTCCTTTTTAGTTATTAAAATGGACCTACCACCCTATATCAAATTTAGTTTCTCTTACAGAGAATTATGACCTGCATGTTGTAGTAGTAATTTTTCCTGTAAAATAGCTTTTGAGTAATTAGCCTTTTTGTAGCCACACTGTGTAATTTTTACTAACTCACTTCACAATATGCTAATTAGTTATGTCCAAGGTTAAACTCATTCACTGTGCTGATAGAAATAACTCCAGTGTGTGAGCTCTGGCTAGATTATTTCATAGAACAATGGATGGTACAAAATATTGGCAGTCTCAGGGCCGGATTTTCCATAAGGCAGAGTAGGCATCTGCCTACAGGCACACTCCACAGAGGGGCGCCTGCCATTGCAATGGATATATATTTTTTATTTATTTATTTTTTAAGTGGCGTGGCATGCCGCACCGCCCACCACATTGTAAGCTATGCCTCACATACCTTTAGCTGCTGAGCTCTCCCGGCTCTTTAGTAATGCAGAGCGATGGGAGATGAAATCTCCCAGTGCTCTGCATTACTAAAGACCACGCGGGAGCTCCAGCAGCTGCAGGTCTCTGCAGAAACACAGATCTCTTCTGCCGCTGGACCACCAGGGAGGTAGGAAATGGATGTGGGGGAGAAAATGTGAGGCTTAATTTGTAGATAACGGGGGCAATGTGAGGTCAATATGAGGATGATGGGGGGCAAGCAATGTGGAGCTGATGGGGGCAATATGGAGTTGAATGGAGCAATGTTGAGATGATGGGGCAATATGAGGGCAATGTGGAGCTGATGGGGTCAATGTGGAGCTGATGGGGGGCAATGTGAGGCAATATGTAGTTGGTGGGAGCAATGTTGAAATAATGGGGCAATATGGATCTGATGGGGTCAATGTGGATCTGATGGGGGGCAATGTGAGTGCAATATGGAGATTTGGAGCATAGTGGAGATGGCCAATGGGGGGGGCGCTTCAGATATCTGTGCCTACAGGCTCCTGAGATGTAAATCTGGCCCTGGGCAGACTACAAAAACTATACAGAAACTTATATTGCAAATTACTGACTAACACTATATATATATATATATATATATATATAGAGAGAGAGAGAGAGAGAGAGAGAGATAAAGTATTAATTTTAATAATTAAACTTATATAAGAATGGCTGGCCCATTTCAACATAACAGTTCTATATAGCTTACTGCAGAGCTTTGTAAAACCTACATACTTCTCCTTCATAAGTTTACTTTACCATTGACATGGCTGGTGACTGGTAGAAACAAATCTAGTAGACTTCTAAAAACTGATGCTGTTATCTATGTACATTGTGTGGACTTGTGAATTTGACTGATATTTTCCCAGCCTGTCCACCAAGTAAGTGTCCACTATATTGCTTTACAATGCTGAAGGCACACCCACCAGCAGGTGTAGGATTATGCAGAGAAAAGATTTGGCAGAAAAACTAGCCATAATTAGCTTGGTATAGACTACACTTTTATGTTTACTTGTGTTATGTCAGGGTCAGATTTAAACATTTGGGTCCTGCTGAGAACATGGATTACCTTTCTGGGAAATGACCCAAAAATGGCTAATAGTTAATTTGACATATTATTAGTAGTATTGTTAGCTGAAGCAGTAGTATACTTTATTTATTTAGATTCAATGTGTCTTTTCAATTTCTGTGGAAACTCCAATCACAGGAAAATATGTTTATGCTCCTCTGAGCTATTCAGAGAGGCTGATGTACCATGAAGTACTGGAGCAATTCTGGAGCAAAACAACTGCACCACAGAACTATGCAACATGTTTCACCCCCCCCCATGGCTCTTTAAGGACTAAATGAGATTTGTAAGCACCTTGAATTCTACAAAAATATACAACATATTGTGGCTCAATGCCACCCCATTTACAAGGGGTAAAATGGCCAAATTTTTATTTGTCCCCTGTGTTGCAGTTGGTTCATCCCAGAATTGCTCTACAGTGTTTGGAAAATGTTGGAATTATTCCAGTTGTGAAGGTCAAAATGACATTTTGTTGAAACACTTTTTACTGAGTCTTGATTACAATACAATATGTAAGAGAAGAACATAGCAAGAGCTGAAAGAATAACATATAAGAGGTTGTAGAGTATTTCAAAAATTTCGATGACCACAATCACACAGAGGCCTCAGGTCTTTAACAAAGAAACTAAAACCAATACTAAAACATCTTTCAAAAAGGAAAGCCACTACATTTTGTAGGAGCAACCATATTATCAATATTATGGTGTAAAGTCCACATGGTCCTATAACAATTATAACAGCCCTAAGTCATAGTCTGAGTAGCTCCTTGAAAGTAATTGCAGTATAGCGGGTCTGCTTCTTAACATCTGAAGGAAGTCATTTGGCAAGAGTCATGCAAAGCTGTGTGTCTGTCTATAGTCAGTATGTAGTTTTCCCCATTAAGAGACTAACTTTTGGGTTGACCTGTCTATGTGTAATAAGAAGTCTTTCCAACCCATTTTGAAAATGTAAAACAGTTTATTTTTTAAAAAAATGATGGAGGAGTGGTAAGTATCCAATATTGAAGTATAGTTTTTTTGGTATGGCTTTTAGAATGTGAGTCATTTTAGAAAAGGTGTCTAGGATAGTGAAGCCAAAAATGACTATTTCATGTGTTAAGGTAAAAAAGAAAATGTTGTGTTAGTGTGCAAATATATGTTTCTAGGCCCAAAAGGTTTGTATGACAGGGCGTGATCACAAGCAGTGAAGAGTACTGGCATTTTCTGCTCCACATTTAGGGCAGTTATCATCAGATCTCAAGCCCAGTTTATATTGGTGGTGAGGAGATAGATATGCCCCATGTAAAAGATTGATAAGCATTACTTGATGCATGAGAGCGTTCTCTAGGAGAACAGGAAATGCTTTAAGCATGGTTTCAGATGTACAGTTAGGCAAAGTAAGAATCCATTGTGTAATTCCTAATCAGAAGGAAGAGTGATTTACGTTTATGAAGGAGTATCATTTGGATGTCCGAAAAGGTCTGGAAAACAGTGGTGCAATAGCTCCTGAGTTGGAATAGGAACATAGTGGCATTATAATGTTTGGGGATTTGGACTGAACTTAATCCACATCTCTGGATTACTCCACTGTGCAAATGGAAAGTTGCTTGGATATTATTAGATGCTGTCTTTTTAGTGAAAGGTAAGATGATAGAGTACAGTGAGGATAATCACAGTTTAGTCTGTCACTTATTGTGTTAAAAATGATTGGATTGTCATAAAAAAGCTAAATCTGATTATTTTTGGAGTAGGCGAATAAGGTTGTGTTCAGGGACAGTTCTGTGAATACGTTTCTATTTATTCAACAGTTCACAGTGTGTCAGCTATGTTATAGTCATGAATATGTAGGACATTGAGACTTCCATTACATTTGGGTTGTTGAAGTTTACTGATTTTGGGGGGTTGCCATATGAAAGAGCAAATATGGTTATTCAGAAAGAGTTAATCTGTGTGGATGATAAGAGTAAAGTGCAAGGAACATTTTAATTCAGAAACCTGTTAAAAGCTTCCTACCTATGGAACTCATACCTCTCTCCCTACATCTAGAACAATCCCTCTCTTTAAGTACACCCTGAAATCTTATCTTCTGGAGCAAAAGCACCATGCACTTACTTGGGCCAAACACAGCACTTGGCAGCCTCATACAATGTTGTCTGTCTCCTATTACCCGTTTAGACTGTAATCTCCTTGGGGCATGGAACTCTCCCCTATTGTTTATATGACTGTGACACTTATTTTATCCCCTTTTATTTATTGTAACATACGTCTCTTGTTAGGCACTGCGTACACTGTGTGTGGCGCCATATAAATAAAGACATACATACATACAATAAATCCATCTTTTTAAGTGACAAGCATCAACAAACAAACTTTGATTGTGGAAAAGGCTTCTTTATTTAGATATTGTTTTTCAGGTAATGGACATTGGTATAAATTTCTGGCACCTATTTATGATAAATGCTTGGGCTAAATGTAGAAGAAAAAAACTTGCACTCTGTAACGAACCCCAGTCTGCTCTACTGGCATTGCAGAATCCAAATCACTTAATCACTTAGAAAGAATTTACTGAGTGGCTCTTACCTCTGAGACAGATAATTGTCAGTGGTTATCAGGCTCAAGGTGATGACAGCTTACAACAGTTTTTTTTGTATCATTTATAAACAAAGAAGTTTAGAGACTGCTGAAATGTCTACCCACCCCCTTCCTCTAATTTCTTAGTGCCTGTCCTACTTGGCTCATACTGCTGCTTTGTCTTGTGTACATTCCCTACCAGGCAATGTGGAATTTACATTTTTGATTAGGTGCACAATCCCCTCAAAAGTGCTGTATTTTCTCTTTAGTAAAATAAGCATGCAGCTGGCAGAAATATGATGTTTAATTCTCTTTGACACAGTCACAGTCCCATACCTCCCAACATTTCAAATTGCCAAAGAGGGACACTTGTGTTTCAGGGGGTATTGCTGGTGGTGTGGCTGGTGGACGGGGCATTATCAAGAATTTTTAGGCTATTTCATGACCTCCTTGTGTAACCTAATAATTGACTTATAACAAGACCAAAGTATTTTATTTACACAGACTAATTTATAAACACATTTACTGACATTTAAAAAACATTAATGTGAGTTTTATTACTGTAGAGCAATGTAATACACTTACATACACATGACAGAGTCTGATCCTCTAAAAAGAGGGACATCAGGGTGGTAATAAGGGACAGAGGGATTTGGGTCTAAAAGAGGGACTGTCCCTCTTAAAGAGGGACACTTGGGAGGTATGTGTGTGTGTTTGTGTGTGTGTGTGTGCGCGCTTCTGTGCGTGCTTCTGTGTGTTTGTGTGCGTGTTTGCATGAGTGCGTGTGTGTGTGCGCGCGCGCGCATGTGTTTTTGTGTGTGTGTGTTTGTGTGCATACCTCCCAACATTTCAAATTGCCAAAGAGGGACACTTGTGTTTTAGGGGGTGTGGCTGGTGGGCGGGGCATTATCAAGAAATTTTAGGCTGTTTCATGACCTGTTGAGACCTCCTTGTGTAACCTAATAATTGACTTATAACAAGACCAAAGTATTTTATTTACACAGACTTATTTATAAACACGTATGCTGACATATAAACAAACAGTAATGTGAATTTTATTGCTGTGGAGCAATGTGATACACTTATATACACACCACACAATCTCATCTCCTAAAAAGAGGGACATCAGGGTGAGAAAGGGGGACAGAGGGATTTGGGTCTAAAAGAGGGACTGTCCCTCCTAAAGAGGGACACTTGGGAGGTATGCAGTCCACCCCTGGGTTACCTTTTTTATCAAATACAGCCTTCACTTGTGCATTCTTGAGAATGTTACCTATACACTCCCTGTTTTGCATATCATCCACATAAACCCTTGAACTGCTGCACTGAAAGCACTGTTTTGTAACTTGGGGCACAGACTTGGCTGCATATGTCTAAATTAGCATAGGTGGAAATGTCAGGATGTAAAACCCAGTGACTGAGACATCTATGCAGATGCCTTATTGGTTTTGGGGAATAAAACCAAACAACTCTCTGCTGACTCCTCATGCAACAGCTTTGAACTAGGGAGGGCAACCAACAGGATTCCCGGGGCAAGACACACTAAGGTTCAGTAAGAAGCCAGCTTGGTGATATGATGTTGTAGTTGCTTCATTTACCTCTTGATATATACACTGAGATGTTGTCACTATCATATCCCTGTGAATACACTGCAATTCATATGCTAACATAATCATGCTTTCTCCATGTTTACAATTCTACAGTGATTCCTTAGAAAATGGCTCATTTTAATACTGAAATGAAGTGTAATTAGCCATTGTCATATTCCTGTGGGTGTATGTATCCTATATAATAATTCGCTAAAACGTGTAACAATGCAGTCATGTGCAGTAGAGACTGCCTGTGATGAGGCTGATACAGAGCGGGATGCATGCATGATTGCCCCGTGACTGGCTGGCAGTGGCACTGTGGCCCGTGTAACGGGCTCTTCAACTAGTATATTAATATGACACTTGGCCACATGCATTAAAGGGATAGTAATACTTCATTTTTTCAGGCAATAATATTGTATATATTAAAGAAATGAACAAATCCATCTATGTATTTTCCGATAACTTTCATAGTTTACGAGTAATTGCGATCTAAAATTTACCCCTCCCACTCCTTTTATGCACATCACTGCTCAAACTATCAGACTTGGATTCTGATCTGTGGACCGAACGGAGTGTTTGGAGAGCTGAAATAGGAGGAGTGGGAGGGGTAAATTTAGAACGCAATTATTCCTAAACTTTGAAAATTATGTGAGAATACATAGATGGACTCATTTATTTCTTTAAAGCGGAACTACCACCCCACAAAAAGTTTCCCCCTGAAGAATTACCCATCTGGCAACTAGTTGCTCAATAGTACTATTCGCCAGAATTATTACCTCCTTATAGAGAAATTCTGCTGCACCCGGGACTGACAGCCAGGAAACAGCACAGACACCTTTGCATAGTGATGTCTACGTGCCTGTGCTGTCAGTCCCTGCCGGAATCTTCTGGTACCTAGCAACGCCTCCTAGAGCAGACTGGGACTGACAGAGCAGGTGTGCAGACATCTGTGCTGTTTCCTGCACTGATGTCTGCTCTGTTTCCTGGCTGCCAGTCCCGTGAATAGCAGAATTTCTCTATAAGGAGGTTATAATTCTGGCAACTAGTACTATTGAACAGCTAGTCATCAGATGGGTAATTCTTTGGGGGAAACTTTTTGTGGTGTGGTAGTTCCACTTTAATACACAGTCACAAATTTGCCAACTATGTCCCCAAAGGGCAGCTTTCTGTCTCTGCTACAGAGCAGAGACAATAGCTGCCCTCCCTTATCCTTTGAAATAGGGATGTATTGCACAATCCTGTGGCACTTAAAGGGTTATAACATTAAAGGGGAACTACCACCCCTTAAAAACTTAACCTGTGCTGATTCTTCATCTGGCGACTAGCTGCTTAGTAGCGCTAGTCGCCAGAAATATTACCCGGTTCTGAAGATTTCTGCCTTTTTCGGACAGTCACTGGAACAGGAAGCACGGACGTGTCTTCACAGTGACGTCCATGCGCCTGCGCTGTCAGTCCCTTTTGAACCGCGCGGTGCAAAAGGGACTGACAGAGCAGGCGCACGGACGTCACTGTGAAGACACGTCCGTGCTTCCTGTTCCAGTGACCGTCTGAAAAAGGCAGAAATCTTCAGAACCGGGTAATATTTCTGGCGACTAGCGCTACTAAGCAGCTAGTCGCCAGATGAAGAATCAGCACAGGTTAAGTTTTTAAGGTGTGGTAGTTCCCCTTTAAGAATCTGTTGCCTAGATTCACATTTCATTCAGAAATGTGCCTTGTATTTTGTTTACATGAATCAGCTGATCGGTGGATAGTCTGCTGTGAGCTAGAAACAGCTGATCTGCTGTTTCATAGAAAGACAGAACTGGCAGAGAGGCTAATACATGTAACAGCTGCGTGAATCTGGGTAATGGATTCTTAATTGTATAACCTTTTCAGTGCCTTGGGGGGGTGCAACACACATGCCCGTGACACTCGAAGGTTTAAAGTAGTGATGTTTGTGTTCGTGGTGCTGATTTCTGACTGCATCCTCTTTGCTCTCCCACTTACCCTTACACATTGCCTGCAATACACAAACCCTTGCATAGCTAATCCTTAGTGTATCTGATGAAGTATTTTGTACTCTTCATGGTGAAGAATGCCACACATCACCAGACACACTTCACCACTGCATAAACCTTAGTGAATCTTCCCCCAGGTGTTGTTTTACTAAAGCTTTCCTAATCCTTGCGGATTGTAGTGCAACAAATGGACACTGCAGGTTGCAGATCACTGGATAAAAAGGAACATTAGGAAATATATTTTATCCCACACCTCGCTGCTCTTCTCTCACTGGAAGGCAAGGGTTCTTCACTTCACCAGATTACACTGGTCGCTGGTGGTGTCTAACAGAGAGTACCTGGACAAGAGATTCATACACCTTTGGGAAACCCTTCCAACAAGATTCCATCCTTCCCTGTTTCAGATACACGATGGTTGAGAGAGATGGATGGATGAGAGAGAGCTCTGCAATCCTATATCTCCCTAGATAATCTACCTTTTATGGCCCACTACTAGACCTATTACCCTAGCCTTCCTCCTTCTTCCCCTACCTATCCCCTCCCCCCTGGCAGTGGACCCCACACAGAGTAATGCTGTTTTCCTGGCTGCTTCATATGAGACACTATTTGTTGTTATTTTAATCTTTGTTCTACATGTTTCCCTCCCATCTTCTCCCTGACCTTTCCCCCACCTTTTCCTCGTCAATTATCCCCCCCCCCCCCGAAATCACCACCTTATCTCATGTATGCATGTCTGCTAATTTCCTACTCCCCTCGCTCCAGTTAGGTGCGAAGGGAGTAGTTTTATTGAGCCTTTGCTCTGATATTGCTATGTGCTGACATTGTAATAATTGTTTGTGGGGATTGTTCCCTCCCTTCTCCTGTACCATTCCTCCCCTATATGTGTTTTCATATTAAATCAGTTTTGTTTTTTTGTTTTTTTTTGTTTTTGTTTTTTTTAAAGAAAGAAGGAACTGTAGCTCTAGGTGGATGCAAAGTTAATGGGATCAAGGTCCTGCTGGCTTACCCTCACAGCTGCCTTTGAATTGTACTACCTTTATCACTTTATTGTTCTTTAACACTCTGGACTTGCACTTTGTAGACTGGGGGTCTTCACATTTTATATTTTGTACATTTCTCTGTATTAAGTAACCCCCACAACTGACATAAAAATAGAGCAGGTGTGATAATGTACTGAGTCTCCTAGGTGTGTGTAAAATATGAGCTGTTCTTTGTCTTCCCTTAATCTTGATGCATTGCTTTTGACATGCTGACATCTGTGCTCATGACAAGCTCTTAATATTTTCCAAGCTTAAGGGAGTCTGTACAAGAGTAAAGCAGTGTTTTGTTTCCTTTGTCATTCTATACAATAACAGGACTTTACTGTATCATACAGAGGTTGCCTATAGCATGCACCATTTTCCTCTTCTGACAGAAAGCCCTGCAGTGTATTTCTTTGCTATATGTTGTAGGGACATCTTGCTCTAAAAGGATTAAGTCGATAGTTTGTAGTAAGGCAATGAAACTGATAGCTTCAATGAGTTATATGTTTATGAAGTTAGGATAGGGTAAGAATTTGGGGTTAAGGGATATCAAAAGAAATAAGGTCAAATGGATTATTCCTTTAGGTGCTAGAGAGGTCTCCAATGTATTGTAAATAAATGCTTTGGAGATAGCTCTAGTATTGAAAGGGTTAAAGGTATGACAACTATATACTCGAATCCTTTGTGTAATTATTACAGCAGTTGCAGCATGCCCAGACGCACCTCTGGAGATGTATTACATAATACTTATCAGCCAGCTTACTGGAACTGACTATGCTTTTCAAAGACCATTGACATGTAGAGTTCAAAGAGCAGCAATTATACTTTTAATTAAATTAAGCCTTTTTAAATTTGATTTCCAAGAGCTGATGTGATATCAGCTAACCCAGGGGTGAAAAATCTGTTGCAGACTGCAGTTCCCATCATCTCCAGTCAACCAATCGCTTGCTGGGGATGATGGGATTTGCAGTCCATACAGATGGAGGACCACTGTATGGCCACTCTTGGCCTTACCTGTAAGACATCCTAAGTGATGTTTGTTAGTCATCATATTCTGGGCCTCACAATCACACATTAAATTAGGCTTGATCATTTTTATAAATGCTGTATTGTAGGCTCCTCCAAGACTCTTTGTGGGCTTAATCCTAAAGAGTGTGAAAACCATGCTTGCCCCAAGAATATATCTAGTCATAGAATGTGAAATGTTGGTCCACATTCCAGGCATGATATTACAGGCATATACTACTCCTGTGGCTGTGTAAAATACAAAAATACAATAAGAAAAATGCTTGTTTTTTTTCCTGTGGCAATGGACATAGACTATGCTTAAGGGAATGGACTTCTTGTCTGGTTAATCAACTTCCTGAGAGTGGTAGATGGAGTCTTCTCTCTGACTAGCCCTACTCATCTGTCTGTAACTGATATTTCCTTTGTGAGTAACAACAAAGAAAAATGCAGACAGGCAAGAACCAGATTTTTTTTTTAATTAGGATGATCCGATGTAGGAAAATTGTTCCTCCAGCTACTGCTCCCATTCCAGTGGTCAGCTGAGGATTATGCATTAAGGTGTGATAAAGAGGTGATAAAGTGGAGATGACTTACCCAGTGGTATAATTTCTCCAGTTCCTGTGTATTCTATAGAGCCAATGCACTAAGATTTCAAAAGTTAGAGACATCGTAATGATTCTCTACAATTAATTTCCTGAATTGTTACTGTTTGACATTTAACGCTTTATCCAGTTTATCTCAGTGAGGGCAGTTCTAGCTGCTGAAGCTCAGACTGTCAGAGTATAGGAGGTTGGCATTCTAAGAAGATCTAGAGCAATTCTGGAGCAAACTAACTGCACCAAAGAGGACAAATAAAAATTCCCCAAAGTCCCATTGATTTAATTGGAAATTTGAACCCCATAAAAGCTAGAGAGGACTCTGTGAACTGGAGACCTCTCTAACATGCAAGGGCATAAAATTTCCATTTAATGAAATACTAATTGTTATTTGTAGCATATGGTGCAGTTGGTTTGCCCCAGTATTGTTCTGCTTCCTAGTATAGCCGCCTAATATTAGTTGCAGTATATCCCTTTCAGTGCCAGAGGGGTACGGAACGCATTGCTTTGCAATGCATTCCATACCCCTCTGGAACTGAAAGGGATATACCCTGTCACCAGGTTAATAGTATTTTCAACAAACATGCTTTATGTGATATGAAGAAAATACAGACTTTGCAGTGAAGAATTCTGGGTTATACTTACAACACATACCAAGACACTTGCTGTGCATTTACCTTATGCCATTTGTTGGTTGGCAATCATTTTCTAAGATGATTCATTAAGAGGGTACATCTTTGTAGATTTGCATACATGTAATGCATTCAGATTTTGTAGATCAGAATGTAATTAGCTATCATGCCATCTTGTGGTTTAGGATACCAGACAATGTGGGAACTGTCTGTTTTTTAACTTTTTACTCTGGATGTAATTTTTCGGGAATTAGAATCAATTGCATAACATAAAGAAGGTCTCCAAGGGCTGGACTTAATGACTTCACCAGTTTGCTACAGGAGCTCTCAGACAATCACACTTTGTACTGTGATGTTCGCTACCTCCTCATTTCCTCATGGATCTCATGTCCTGGACCCCCACTGTCTTATACCAGAGCAAAGGTAATACTATCTCTCTGGGGTGAGAGCTGTGTGAATTCTTATTTTCGTTTGTGTACTTTTATTGTAAAAAGTATTTTGCCAAACCAGAATCCCCCTAGGATATAACTGAACGCAGGAAAAAAACATTCCAGCTTAATGACTTAAAACTTGATGATGTTGAAAGGATTGATGAATTGTGTTCAGTTTTGATTACAATTCTTTCTGCTTCATAGTCATTTTACAGACCAGCTTTATATTTAAATTAGAATTGCTACCTGTTGTTTTCAAAATGGTCACAATTGAAAGCTTCTGTATTTAGGGGAGCATTATTTTTTCACCTTGGCATTGTATGGGTAAGTGTAGCCAGGCAGCATATGAAGCTGCCTTTATGATGTAATCAGAACACATTATTTATGTATAGTCTGCATTTCACTCTTCGCTTTGGGATAGCGTGGTGAAGGGTAGGAGCGGAGACAGAGTGGTGTATAAACCTCACTTCCTACAAACCCTGACAAGGAGTATAGCAATTCTGAGCAAAACCAACTGCATCATATGGAGCAAGTAAGATTTCACATTAATGTACATGGGACTTTTAACTCCTTAAATAATAGAGAGACTTCCAACACATTGATTTCTGAAAGAAGGTATTGCTCAGTCTTTCCATCTACCCTTCAACTAATCCCAAGTAAGGAAGAATTTCTAACAAATAAATACTATAGACTCCAAAGTAGGGATCTTTTAATTCTAATGTCTATTCCACCTGGCGGGAGGAATTAATTATATAGAAATTATTTATAAATGATAAAGAAATAAAGGAGGATTTCCTATCTAAGCCCATCACCGCTATGACTTGGGGTGGTGGGCATTTAGAGGGTTTAAAAAAGAAATATACTTTTCCAAGAAATCTTGTCACAATCAACAGCTGTCTGGACTCCTTATAAAAATCAAAAGGAATAATTTAAAATTTCCTTAAGTTTGGAACCAACATATTTAAACGTAAAAAAAACTGTAGTAAAAAAAAAAAAAAAAAGAAAATTAGACTGGAGTTGGTGCAATGACCAAAACACAGTGAAGTCTTTTTTGGGTCTGCAGGGAAATTTACTCTACAACTAAGTTGTGAATAACCAAGTTCCCAGCCAATTGCAGACTGAGAATGTACTCTGCTGCATGACAGAATTCCCATTGTAATAAATCTCAGCCTATATTAGGATAAACATATTCTCTGTGAAGGAGTCTATATTATACCTCCTACAACAGCATGCATTTGATGCTTCTGTTAATGTTTTTTGTAATGGGGATTCTATTGTGGTGTCTGGAGACTATCAACGTGTGTAACTGTCATGGAGTGACTAAGAAATAACAACACTGACAAGTACAGGTGAACTTAAAATAAAACTTTATTTAAATACAATAGCGTCAGCAAGGATGACACAGTAGTGGCACCAATAAATGACACACAGCGGCAGCAATGAGTGACTCAATAGTTGGCAGCAATGAGAGACACGATAGTTGGCAGCAATGAGTAACACTTTCACAAGGCCAGGGAGGAACAGTGAACTCACTTTCCTCACCCTTCACTAGGCTAGTCCGATAGTCCCATGTCTGTACCCAGGCGATAGAGTAACTCAGGAAACGGCAGCGAGTAGCTCCAGACGCTGGAACACACAGTAGTGACTCTAACTCCACCACCTCCACGAGGCCAGGTGAGGATAGTGCAAGACACTTCCTCAACCCTTCACTAGGCAGGTGTGGCTAGTCTCTGTATGGCCCTAGGAACCTTCACAGACAGATGGGAGGACAGTGCATAGCACTACCACAATCTGAGTCGGCTGGAAAATGAAGCGCAACTATACCCTAACGCTAGGGTATACCGAATGCAAAGTAAACGGCACTGAGGGCTCGGTAAGGCAACACAGAAACCGGAACGACCACGGGAGGTCAGTACACGGACTGACCGACAAACGCTACTAGACGTAGTGAGCGTATAAATGGGTAGGCACAGGCAGCAAGGATCCCAATAGCCGAGGCTGGTAATTGCAACCGGAGTGCAAGGGAGAGTAACCGAAGGCAGCCAGGGATCAGAACCGGAACGGGTAGTCAGCCAAAGCCAGAGGTCAGAGCCAGATCGGGTAGTCAGACGTCGCCAGTGGTCGGAGCCGGATCGGGTAGTCAGATGTAGCCAGAAGTCAGAGCAGGAATGGGTAGTCAGACGTAGCCAGGAGTCAGAGCCGGAACAGGTAGTCAGACGGAGCAGGAGTAATACACAGGAACAGCAAGGGACCAACACAGCACTAGGCTCAGGTACACCACGAAAGGGCAAAGGTAATAGGACATGCTGAGGTTTAAAAGGCCTGGCAGGTGGGCGGAGAGATGACATCACAAGCACAGTGACCTATAAGAACAGCGACTCACATAGAGCGACAGCCAGGAAGTAACAATGCCGCTGTTACAACAATTACCCACTGGAGGCAATCACGGACACCGTGATAGTATCCTACCTAATCATGTTCAATGATCAAGTTCTTATGAAAGTTTATATTTCTTTTGCAGGCCTGAAAACAAGTATATATTTCTTGTAGATGGGTCTATGAGATGGCCCAACATTTCTATAACTCTCTTGCAAATGGAAGAAGGGTCTGCAGCCTGAAATCTAAGTTTTTAGTCAGTGGAAAGATAATGGATGCATTTTATGGGTAGGGAGAAATGTATAAACTTCAAAGCCTTGATCCAGTTGAAGATTGTAGACCTTATAAGCAGAGGTTGGTATTTTAGACTACAGTGTATCTAGAATATACATTGTTAATATATGGATAATAATTGTGATACCCAGGCCATGACTTATAGAACCAGGCTCACTATGTTATAAAGTTTAATAGAAATGTTTTTACTAGCTTGGTTTATTCATTCATTAATGATGACCATCAAATACAATACACCAAGGGGTTTACTTAACTGTTTGAGTGCCAGAGAGAGTAGTAACGTTTGTGAAACAATGATTTATGTGCCCCTCTGGCATTCAAAGGGTTGATCCCTTGGATACTAGAGTGGAAGACCTCAATGAAGAGCTCCCAAGCATCAAGGGGATAAGCACTATGGTTTTGTTATATCACGTTTACTGCTATTTGGGTCATAGCCAAGGTTGGACATTTCCCCCTAGTCCACTAGTCTGTGACACATAATAAACAATCTAGAAGACAAGTGAAAGATGCTATTATCTGTATTTAACCCTTTGAGTCCCAGAGGGGTACGCAACGTACTTCAAAGCAATGTGTTGCATACTCGTCTGGCACTCAAAGGGTTAACATTAGCTTTACAAAAAACTTTTCACCTCCACATTACTAAATTTCTTCTCAGACTGGGAATTCTAATTGAAAGTTTGATGACTCCGCAGCACTAAACATTGATGTGGCAGCATATAATTCTCTTATTCCCAAAACACTGGAAAGGCAAAATGTAAATTGTTATTGCTGCATGGAGTTATCAGTTGGATTCTCAGTTTTACACTTTTCAGTGCCATAGGGGTGTGCAGATAATTACATTGCTCACCCTTCTGGCACTTAAAGGGTTGATTATTAACTTTTCATTATGTACTCCAAACAGAGACTTGTAAAATAAAAAAGGCCAAGATGACTCTAAAATTATGATTTATAAAAGGAGAGTTGGGGAAGGAAAAACCTTTAGTATCTCATGCAAAAGGACATTTCACTCTCTTGTTAATAGTGACCTATGTGCTAGGCTGACCAGATCTCACCTTTAATCGGGGACACATAGGAAATAGCCATTTTGCAGTACTTCACTGAAATCAATGCAGTCCTGCAGTATGCACTTCTCCTATGCGTCCCCGGTTAAAGGTGAGGTCTGGTCAGCCTACTGTGTGCCCCGCTGCGCCTCTGCAGATTTTCATAAGATTTTCTGAAAATAAGTTATATTATATCTATTGGTAATAGAGTAGATTCTTAAAAACATGTAACTCTGCAGCATGTAGTGTTCATGTTTTGGCAAACATTTTAATAAGGTCTGGATGAACTTGCACAAAAAAACATCAATATCAGTCTGTGTAAACATTTGCTCTGAAGTGGACATGTTACCTAACAACTTAATTGATTTGACAGTGCTTTCAAAATCTCTTGTGTTTTGTTAGCCATTTTTTATTCCAAAGTGTTTTACAGTGTTACTGGGGGGTTGAATTATCACTTAATCCTTCCAAAACTTAACACGTATGAAAAATGCATGTTTCAGATCTGCAGTTGCTACTGGATTACAATGGTTCCCATGTAGTCTTGCAGCATGCATTTTCCTTATATGTCAGGGTTTACCCATTTGAGTGCCAGAGATGCATTCAATACATTGTGTTGCAATGCGTTAGTTACCTCCCTGGCAGTCAAAGGATAAAAGAAATGAGGTGGCAACCCTAGACCTTACAGGAGTTGTTTCACAGAGTCAGCAAATGGAACTATGTTATACTAAACAGTTTTTACTTAGGCCTTGGAGTGTGGTGCAAACTGCATTACAGGTATAAGCATCCTAGAGCATTCACACATCATTGTAATTTACAGCTGTGAAATAAACAGTATCTCTGCAATAGCAATATTCTTTATGCAAGATTAGCCAAAATCAAGAGATCTATGGTTAAGTAATCTGCAGTCTCTAGTATATAGGAATACAGGAATCGTGAACTGCAGTCCCCATGCATAGATAGCTTTTAGCTGGGACATATTTTTTTTACTTATTATGTATTAGGTATGCTAACAGTGTACCTGTGAATGGGGCTTGAACTGGAGATGGAGACAAACACCTGTGCAAAACCTCACTGGTGGAGGACACAAGTATGGAGTCATAGCCCCCATCCATAAGCGTGCCAGCAATACATTACACAAGCAATACATTTACAAAGTTCTTCTGCCACAGGCTTAATGAAAGTGAAGCCTTTAACCCACACCGTGTCCTTGGTAAGGAGTCAAAAACTCCACAAAGTAATCCCAAAGTACATCTGTGGAATAGCAGTTACGAAAATGATGGCAGTTGGCAGGTTGTATGTGCCAGAATTGTACAATTAGGTGGTTATTGTGGTGGGCAAAGGGCTGGAAACCTCATATGGAAAGAACATTTACCTGACAACAGAGACAAATAGCCTGAGTACAGACTATATAACTGTCAATGTTCACTGGATTTTCCACCCAACAGTGTGCAGCAACAGCATGCAACATCAGGTAACAGACAGTACTTATATCTGGTTCTGGTAGTATTATTAAAGGACAGCAGCAGGGTCATCCATACCACTGGCAATCCACTTAGTGCATGCAGAGTTTTGAAAGACAATTCCAGAAAGCCATAGATGTGTTAAAGACACTAGAACAGGTGATAGAGAATGGCTTTTAGCCGTCTCCTTGGATGCTGGTTTTGTGGTTTATGATGGCTCAAACATAATAGCTTCTGGGACAATAGGTGATATGTTCCGTATACCCTGCTTTTCCCATGTCCAAAATTTAGTTGCTAAATATTGCCAACAAAATCTGTGTCCTTTTTAACCGACCTTCAGATACTATTGACTGCTTTCAAACAAAACAGTATGTGGACAGTACTTATGCCTACCGCCATGGAAACTCTTTGTTGCCCACCAGCAAGCATTTAGTATAAGCGGGTTTTCAGTGCAGCTGGTTATATTGTTAATGACCATAGGCTATAAAGCAGTATGATGGTAGACTTATATTTCTAAAAATAACCATCATCTAATACCATCTAAATATCAGATAGCAGAAGTGGACAAAAACCACATAACACATGGAAGCCCATGGCACATGTACTATTAAAAGTGCCACTGGGGATGAGGCGGAGGCAGAGGGCTTTTAAGAGTTGCTACCATCCACCACAGTTGGGACCACTGCTATAACCACTGATTAATGTTTGACGACAATCTAAGCACACACAGGCCTATCTAGTAAGTGAAGGGCCCAGGTGCAAGAATATATTCTGGCCACTTGCAATATTCAGACAGCGTTATTACAAAGAAATGTGGAGCAGCTCTGGAGCAAACCATCTGCACTCTGGTGAAAAAGTAACAATGTAATGCATTTGGATGGAGCTTATTGTCCATGGAATGCTAGAGAAGTATCCATCTTCTTGTCTTGATTTGTTTTACTTAGTTTTTGATGGAACAAATGCATGAAGTATGCTTGTTTGATTATTTTTTTGCTTTGCTTTGGCTAATCATTTTTCATATGAACAACCAAAAAAACGCTACTTGTCCTCCAACTGCTTTACAATTTTTAGTTACATTTTATGAACAAGTACGTGCACTTGATTGATTTATGTAAAGTTGGCTCTGTTCATGCCCATGAATCAGCTGTTATCGTCTTTGTAAAAATGTGCAAAACCCTAACGTTAACCCCTTGTGGAACAGAGGCGTGTGCTGCACATGTAAATCATTGTGTTGCATACCTCTCAGGGGTTAAACAAAAATCAGTAGATCATTTAAATAAGTCTATTATGTGACATTTAATGTTTGAATTATCTCAGTCATGTTCCTAAAAAATTGTCTTTACAGTAAAATTCAAATTTTTAGCATCCTCCATCCACTTTCCTTGATGTTAGCACCTACTTCTTAAAGAGTCTGACCTGGGGCTAGATTCTATTGCAGGTGCTAAATGTTAACACCCGTTTTATTAAACATTTTCCAGTTGAAGTCTGTGGAGAAAACTGGAGATAAAATTAGCACCTTCTTTTGTTCTTTCTTCTGCAAAATCTGTGTAATAAAAAAATAATCCAATGAGAGTTGAATTTAAAATAAGAAAAATGCCCCCAAGAGATGCCACGTTTAACCCTTTGAGTGCTGGAGAATTACCCCTCCTGAGCTCAAAGAAATATATGAAATGCTGCATTCTTTTGTGGGCCATATAAAACAGGCATCCAAAGTGTAAAGAATAGTTTGCTGTCGGCTGGCATGCATATGGTCACAGACCATATGTACCGGGACTTTACCCGAGTCCCAATGAGTGAATTTTGAACTAAGACTGGATTTTTATATGCCAGTTTCTGTTCAAAATGGATGCCAGCCTCCAATTGGCTGGGATGCATGCTTACGCACCTCTCACCCAATCAGCTTCTATCTGGGAGAATGACAAAATCCGCTAGAAGCTGGTTGGCTGGGAGGTGCGTAACTAAGTACACATGCCAGCCAACTGGACGCCGGCATCCATTTTGAACAGAAACTCAAATATAAAAAGCCAGTCTCTGTTCAAAATTCCCTCATTGGGACATATGAAGGACGGGGGGTCTGTGACCATATTCTTGCCTGCTGCTGCCAGCGGACATTTCTTTACATTTTGGAAGCCTTTTTATTTGGACCACAAAATGATCAGATATGCCACGCTTCATTTAACCCTTTGACCCCTGGAGGGTTTCATTCTAGCTGTGGTTTCATTCATTTTAACAGGGCTACTTTATCCTCAAACCCTCTCACAACATGCAGTATTCTGATGTAGACTGATTTTCTGAGTACCTCACTTTTGCCATGGGCAGATACTGGCACAGTTTTTTAATCATGCATGTGGTCAGCATGTCAATGTCCTTTTTTCCCCTAAACTTGACTGCCAGCAGCTCTGTTGGCACAAAGCTGAGGATGTCCCCCTTTTTAGCTTGGAATTTAAGAGTCCTTTGGTCACTGTATCATAGCAAAAAAGTTATTTAAATAAAAGGGGGCTAGTGTAATAATTGTCAACATATAAATTATAGCCTTTATTCAATAAGGGGCAAATGAGATCCCAAATATTTTCCCATTGGTTCCCAGATATTCTGGGCAACCAGAAGGATCAAGTTGGCTGTTCTTGCCTTCATAAATCCTATAGGCCTGGCCTGGGTATAACCTGTGTCACTTTTGCACAATTTAAACTTTTTTTTCAAAACTTGGAGCGCTTAGAGGGGATATACTGTTTGAATAACAAACTTCTTCTATATTTCATTAGGGATTCATCTATGTATATGTGTTTCTGGGGTGTATATATTTCTGAAAATTCTGAAAAAAGGAGTGAATTTTATGCAGTCTGACAATACTGGGGTGTTCTTTTGGGAGGCACAGTGTATTGTCATTGAAATGCATGAAGTACAAAAGAATTTAATATATTCTCCTGGTCAATGTTTTTTTTGCGAAAATAGGGATATTACATGTAGGATTTTTACTCCAGTATGACCTGATGCTTGTCTTTTAAAGGGATAGTAATACTTTGTTTTATCTTTATTTTATTTTGAAGGCATTAAAAAAACATGAAGAACGATATAAGTCTTATCTCTCAAACCTTTATGGATTGAGAGATATTCACAAGCAAAGTTTCCACTCCGGCCCCTTTTACTTAGTGTAAGCCATCTCTTCTCAGATGTGGAATGCAGTCCATACACCAGACAGATAACAGCAGGGGACAATTTTCTTCCTATGTGAACAATGAAAGCCCTGCCCCCCTTGACAAGTTTTTCAGGTTTTTCCCTTATCTTGAAGACTGTCACCCTCTGCAGTCTACCTGGGCACCTCCCTTCTGCTCTGGCTGAGCAGTGTTACCTCAGTAAAAGGGGCGGGAGGGGGATATTTTGTCATTGAATTACTCTTGAACTACAACTCTGACAGAATTGAAATAACACTCTCCAAAGTCCAAATACTATGATGAGTAAATAGAGCTGCTTTTATTATAAACATTACTATCCCTTTAAGTATCCTCATAGTCATTGTTCGTGCCCAGCATTGTTTGAATTCAGTGACATCTGTGTTTGCCATGATTGTTGCTTTGCAATGAAGTATGAGGGATTGGCTGCAATGTATTGTTCTGCATACAGATTTGTTTGTGAAACAATCTCTCCCAAAATGTCTTCCCCCAAAAAATAAATAAAAAAAACTGCTCATGGTTAAATCCTGCCACATCCACTTGAATTCCTGGGTTGCCTATGAGTTCAGTTATTTCTGGACATAATTCAACTAGTGGTGCCCATTCCCTAGTGTCAGGATGAGGGGTAGTAGTGGGAGCAGCTCTTGGGGTGGTATGTCTCTTCCTAGTAGAAGGCCTAGCGTGCTCACTAGAGCTATATATCACTATCTGAAAACTGAGCAATATCAGTGTCTGAGGTGGTATCCGTGGCTTCTGAATCCAAAGCCAAAAAGGCATACGCCTCAGAATACATTTGCTGCATTTTATAACTTCCTTAGCTACCTACCCTAACTTCTACTAACCAACTACCCACCCACACTTATGAACCTACTTAGCTTATCCATCTATATAAATTATTTTTTAAATTGTTATTAACTTTTTATAAAACAATCTAAAGCCTAATCCTGTCTAATTCACTACTATGTAAATACCCACCCAAGCTATATAACTATAACTCATTTATATATGTATGTATATATATATATATATATATATATATATATATATATATATATATATATATATATATATATATATATATATATACATACATACACACACTTAACCCTTTCAGTGCCAGAGGGGTATGCAACCCATTATTTAACATTCCGTATCCCTCTGGCATTGGAAGGGTTAACCCCAACCGGTCACTATTCCTATGTAAATACTAAATATATGTTTATGGGGGGTTGTCTGTGCCTAATTCTAACCCTAAACCTTACCCTAACCCACATAAACCCTAATCCTACTTACATTAATGCAAACTATCCACCCAACTATCTAAGTAATTAATTGATTATTAAAGAAATTAATGTTTTAAAAAAGATAGGAACCAAAAAGGACCAAAAGTAAATTACAAAAAAAAACCTAACCTAAAAGAACAGTCACTAGTCCTACAATAAAACTAATATATATTTTTTGTTTGTTTTTTTATGATTTTGTACAAAACCCTATGTCTAAACCTAAATCCAACATTAACCTTACCCTAAACCATGTATACCCTAAACATACCTAACCCAGCTGAAACCACCTATCTAAACTACCTAAAAACTCTAGAACAAATCATTAAAATTTCAATATTTACAAAAAAAGAATAAAAGAAATTAAATGGGGGGACAAATACAACAGATCAGTAAATGCTGATCTGCAACAATTGATCACTAAATTTAGTGATCACGGGGGAGTAAATCAATTAATCATTGTCCTAACAGTGATCAAGGGGGAAAAATATATTTTTTTCTATTTGTTTAATAAAGTAGCAAGATTTGTAGGTGACTGGAACACTGGAGAGAATATATCACAATGTCTCTCTGTCACTCTTCTCCTCAGATGAGTTGAGGAGTATGGAGACAGAGAGAAGTGATAAAGGCAGTGTTTATAAACACTACCTCTGTCATATGGCTTATAACACATTTTTTCGCAAATCACTTGATAACATTGCCCACATTAACTGAAACAGCCAACCTGCTGCTCTCCCATCTAGCTTTTAAGTCAAGGACAGCGATGACGGTCCTGGCACATCACTTAAAAAGTTGATTACAAACTACCTATATGTTGTGCTAGCAATGTGTTTGTAATATAATTTTGGAGAAATTAACCTTTACTTCTTGGTGACACAGAGTGGCACCTTATGCTAATTAGCAGCTAATATGCTAATGATATGATAATTACCTGCTGCGCCAGTTAGTATTACTACACATTATTTTATTTTTATTTTATTTTTATTTTTAATTTTTAGATAGGGCATTACAGGTGTAATAGAGTAGGACTTGCCGTACAGTGAGAAACCTTGGCGGGGTGGCAAGCTTACCCACAGTTTGTCCAACTTGTGAAAGATGGGAAATCTGGATCTGTCTCTGCTCAGTTCCAGCTCATATCATATGACAGCAGTGTTTTATATAGTGCTGAATGCCATAGTAGTGTAACTGCAGCCCAATGCAATGTGAGGGACATGGCAGGATGTTCAAATGTAGTGAGAAAAGTGGAGGGTGAGATAGTTTGTAAACTGCATGCAGTAAGGAATTGGCCACTTAGCACAGACACACACCACACCATATATTTATATTTAGCTATATTAGCATATAACTTGTATTCTTTTAATTAAAATGGCTAAAAATATATAATTGATTTTATTGTGTTTCATAAACATATAATAATTGTAAGGTGATAGTTCCACTATAACCTATTGTATGCTAGTGGGGTCTCTAACCTATTGCTTCTATGAGATCTAGGGCTAGATTCTATTTCAGGTGCTAATTTTATCTCTGCTTTTATCTCCAGTTTTCTCCATAGACTTTAACAGGAAAATGTGTGATAAAATGGGTGTTAACATTTAGCACCTGCAATAGAATCCAGCCTTTAGTCTATTACGTCAGCTGAAGGAATGGCAATGATATATTGGACACAGCAGTTCAGTATTCTATTACCTGTTTTGTGACCAACCAGCAACAGATAATATGCATAACGGCAGCTAAATTTGTGCTCATAGAAATCAGTGGAACAACCCAAGCTATTTGCTATTCTCTTGTATGTGGTGAATGTTAAACACTTTGAGGGGATGCATGTGCTATGAGGTATATTTACACCAGAAACCACAAGATGAATTAATATGGAGCCAAAGCTCCATCCCAGTTCATTGCCAGTACAAAGAATACCACCCCACCACACACAAACACACACACCACACACACACACCCACCACACACACACACACACACACACACCACACACACACACCCATATACCCCCCCCCACACACACACACACACACACCACGCACACACACACACGCACACCCACACCCCCACACACACACACACACACACACTCTTCCATGAAAGCATCAGCATCCAATGTATTGAAGGCCCCTTTCCCCTCACCCTTCCATGAAAGCATCAGCATCCAACGTAATGTAGGCCCCTTTCCCCTCACCCTTCCATGAAAGCATCAGCATCCAACGTAATGTAGGACCCTTTCCCCTTCCCTCCCATGAAAGCATCAGCATCCAACGTAATGTAGGCCACTTTCCCCCAACTTCCCAAAAAAGAACCAACAGTCCAAGTATTGTAGGCCCCTTTTCCCCACCCTCCCCAAATAGTAGTGCTTCTCCCCCACACACTTTTACCATGTGAAGCACTTACCTTGGTTTCAGAGGTCCAGTGATGCCCATGACACCCTGGCCCTCTACTGCAGTCTCCTCCACAGCTGTAGTGAGAACAAAAAATAAAAATCTAACAAATTGCCACCATTGTCACTTCATAAGCTGAAAAGGAAAACAAAAATAGGAACTGCCTCTGTTCAGGCCATTGGTTAAGTCAATGTGAGAAAAAAATAAACAGGGATTGGCTTTTATATGGTCAAATCCTGTTCAGATCTTTTCCCACACTCCCACTGGCTAAGACGTGGGTTTTCCCAGGGGTAAAGAATGTGTGGGGGGGGGTTTCTGTTAACAGCAGCAATTGTTGAAGCACTTTGCTAGGGACTTTCTTTTCACTACAACTGTGAAGGAAACTTCTACAGAGGACCAGGGTGTCTCACCACTGGACCTCTAACATCAAGGAAACTGCATTACATTGGAAACCCATGGGGAGGGGGGGGCTGCATTACTTTTCTGGGATTTCTCGAGAATTGACAATACACCAAATCTCGGGATCTTCGCAGCTCACTTAGGGTCAGAGATCCAAAAATCCTTTCTCGTAAATCCTTTTTTAATGTATCTATATTTTATCCATTTCTTCAAACATTTTGACACTTTCTGAGGTTTTTGCTCATTTCCTCTATTTCTCGCTCTAATTTAATTAAGCATTCGTTTGTATAATATCTTTAATAAGATTTTTTGAACATTGTTCAAGTTCTCCATTCCAAACCTCAGAAAATTTTTGATCTGGAAATGGTGAATTCTTAAACAATCTCAAACCTCTTAGGACTATATATTTATCCAAATATTGTTGTAATAAAAGAGAGTCCCGCCAAAGTTTCAGTTCTGAGCTCAACAGATTTTTCCAGCTTGTTAAAACATTTCTTAATCTAATTATCCTTCAAATTTCCAACTTTTGAAATCACATTTATCACAGCCTCATTTTAATCAAGCTTTGAAGAGTTTTCTTTCTTTGATGTGTAGATATTATTGTCGTACATACCATGATGCTCAAGTCAATATGAGAAAAAAACAAACAGGGAGTGGGTTTTATATGGTCAATCCCAAATTTCTTCCCATATTCCCACTGGTTAAGAAGTGGATTTACACAGGGCACAGAGCATGCTCTAGAGTAACCTCACCTCTCAGCCAATCCCAATCCAGATGACAGGGTCACAGATGCAGGTAACATGACCCCTCACTCTATCCAATGATCACCAAGAATGGGGAGTTCTTTCTTTTTGTTAGCAGCAGCAGCAGTATTAGCGAGTTGTTAAGTGCTTTTTTAAATTTTTATACAACTATGGTGGAGACTCCACAGAGAACCAGAGTGCCATGGACACCAATGGACCTCTAACATCAAGGTAAGTGCATCACATAGAAAAAACATGGGTAGAGTGACCTCATTACTATTTTAGGAGGGAATTGGGCCTATATTACTTGAACTGTTGGTACTTTTTTGGGAGGGAGGGGAAGTGACCTACATTAACTGGCCTGTTGGTTCTTTTTTGGGAAGGTGGGGTAAAGGGCTGTACATTACTTTGAATGTTGGGGAGGGTGGTTTAAGATGGGCTTACAGATGTTGATGCTTTCATGAGAGTGTATGTGTATGGGCGGGGGGCTACATTAATTTTACTAGTTTTACTGTTATGGGAGGGATGGGCAGGATAAATATGTAACAAGAACACGGTCAACGTTTGGCAAAACAGCACTGTGTCACATTGAGCATTATCTATTTTCCTTTGCTCTTCCTACTTCTCTTTGTATTTTGCATGGTTTACAGGGAACACAAAGCTCCAATGAGCATTAGACTGCAAGCTGGATTTGTGCAGCCTATGCTCATATGCTCATAACTGAGACTGCTGGGTAGGTAATAGACTACCTCCAAGTAATGGATATGTTTTCTGGTCAGTACTTGTTTTTTCTATAACAGTTGTTTACGAGCCTCAGTAGTATCAAGCCCCAGATGTTTTAGAGACATTTCTAACATCTAAGGAATTCATTAGTATAGATCAAAAAATAATTTCTCTTTCGTCCAATATGGAATACAGGTACCATGTGAGGTGATCTTCCTTTGGAAGGCGGAACATATCAGAAGACAAAGTCTTCAGGGTGGAGCCTTCTCTCCCCTTCTACAGGCTAACCCAGCCCCTGCCTCCAGTCTTGATATGTTCCTGACTGAACTGGACATGGCTTGAAACATTGCTACTTAGTTTTAGCTTATTTTTTTTTATTTTATTACAGATATGGGGCGGTCACAATTCCCTCATTAGGGGGATTACTTTTATTGGCTTCCCATGGAGGATTGCCCAGTGTACCGGTACTGTTGTGGACCCTTTACAGCCCTGTGGAGAAAATCTTGAAACCTAAGTTTTTACTCGCAGCAGGGCCTCTCTGAGAATCTGCTTCTTCACAATGGTAACCTGAAGACAGAAGATGTGAAGATTGGTGAGTAACCCTATGAGTGCCTTGGTACACTTTTTCCCACTTGTTCTTTCCCTGGGTTGTGGAGTATGGATGGCTGCCTAGTACTTGCTAACCCCTTCCCTGCTGCTTTCTCTGGGTTAGGGGTTTTTCTTGGGCTTTTCCCTTTACGACTGTGTCTTTTTTTTTTTTTACCCCTCATGTCCCCTGGGGTCTTTGGGTGTTTTGTGTCACTTTTAAAAATTTCCATTCTTGGTGCAGGGTGCCTTTAAGATGTGCTTCCAGCACCGCAGCCATCATTGCACCATTAACTTCTATGGGAGAACTTCTCTGGGACATATCTCTGAACCATTTGTCATACAGTGTTCAGAGGGGGCACATTCTTCTTGTCTCCTCATGTCCTTTTATCTAGTTCATGTCCTGAGTTCCTTGGGGGCCCCTGGCGGGCCACAATCCGAGTTGTAGGCGCTGCTAGCCAACAGCAACAGAGAAGACTACATTACCCAGAATGCCCGTTTTGCTGCCTTTCTCCCAATTGGCTGCCTGGTTTGCAGTCACCATTTTACTTCTCTCTTGCTTATCCTACTCAGAGGCTGCCTCTTTTTCCTCTCCTTCTCCAGATTAACCCTTAGCCTGCCAGATAAGTACTTCTCTGAGCCTTTCTACAGTGAATTATTACTCTGGGGAACTGTTACTGGTATTTTATACTAGTTAGAGACTACTCCTGTCAGGATGTTGGATCCAAACGGACATGGGGATAGACCTAAGGCAAAGGACTCAGAGGCATCTTTGACCCCCCTTGCTTACTTTTCCTCATGCCAAACAGGGCTCCCAATCTGGGAAGCCACCTACACCTTCAGGTTTGTGGCACCTAAGGCCCCAAGTTTGCCTGCACTCATAGGCTCCTCTGAAGAGGACTCTTCTGAAGATGACAAAGAGGAAGGTGACTATGAAGATGTGGATTCTTTCTTATCTTGTGGGGACTACTATGAGGCTGACCCTCTTCCCTCTGCTGGCGTGTGGCTCATCAGGGCTGTTGTACAGACCCTTCAGGTTTCTGACACCCCTGATTAGGGTCCTTCCTCTATGGATGTCTTTCAGAGGAGTAGGAAATCCTCTACCATCTTTCCCCTAATTCCACACTTGACCAGATTCTTCTGGATGAGTGGAAGCCCCCTGATAAGAGGTTGAATATCTCTAAGAGATTATCTAAGATGTACAACTTTTCAGAGGCAGCTTTGGCGCAGTGGGCTTCTTCTTCTGTGGATCCCCCTATTTCCAGGCAGATGCAACGGGTCTTAAGAATGTGGCGGATAAGAAGCTTGACTCTATCCTCTGGTCCAACTCTGCTTACAATGGAGCTGTCTTACGGTCTATTTTTGCCTTTTCCTGGGACAATAGAGCTGCTGTGGTCTGGGGTGAACAACTAATGTATGCAGTTCATGCAGATGCCCCCAAGGAGGATCTTTTTGGCTATTTTAGCCAACATGTCTGAGGCTAACACAGATGTTTTCTGAAGCCATGTTTGAGGAGGTCAAATTGTCAACCAAGGCCTCAGCCTTCTCTGTTACTCTGGAACGCACTTTGTGTCTTAAGATTTCGTATACGGACCAAACTTCAAAGAAGTAATTATTTACCTTGCCCTTTCAGGGCAAATCTCTTTTTGGTCCTTAATTAAAGCAGATCATCAGCGATGCTACTATGGCAAGAGCACCCTGTTACCTCAGATGTCCTCCAAATCCCTTATATATGGCGAGGATACACCAAGCCCAAACAGGAGTGGCAGTCCAAGCCTTCCTCCTTTCAGATTCTTCTTATAGAGGGTCCCCATGGGCCGGGAAAAGCTGGAGATGTTCAGGGAAGCTGTACACTAACTCCTGGACAAGAGAGTTCTAGTTCCTGTGACTCCTCCAGAGAGAGAGAATACGGTTTCTATTTCAACCTGTTTGTGATTTCAAAGGACGGTGGCTACCAAGCCATTCTGTACCTCAAGCAACTCAGCTTGTATGTGAAGACCTCTCATTTCAAGATGGAGTCTTTACTCTCTGTCATCTCATGTGCACAGGGGTGTACCTCACATCTCTATACCTTCAGGATGCGTACTTACACATCCCGATTCATCTGGACAGTCAACTCCATCTACGTTTTGCCTTCAACTCAGAGTACTACCAGTTCACCGCTCTGCCCTTTAGGCTGGCCTCTGCTCTTCGGGTGTTTACCAGAGTCTTGGGAGCCTTGACCGTCTTCATTCACACCTGGGGTATTCAGGTGACTCTTTATCTGGACAACCTTCTACTCAAGGCTCCATCAGAGGAGCTCCTGGCTCAGCAGGTCCAGAAATATGCTCAGATTCTGGTCCACCATGGGTGGATCCTGAATATGTTGAAGTCCTGCCCAGTCCATTCCAGGAGCTGATATTTCTGGGGATGCAGTTCAATACTCGGCTGGGGAAGATTTTCTTGACAGAGGACAAGACCCTGCAGACAGAGGACAAGAGGACAGAGGACAGAGGACAAGACCCTGCAGGTAATGCAAGATGTGTCTCAATTTCAGGAATGGCCCTCAGTACATGAGGGTTTCTTGGCTTCCTATTGTCTATCTATAAGTGATTCACTACTCTCAGATGCACACCAGAAACTCCAGAAAATAGTTTTCCAGACAGGGAGTGGGAATCCAAATGTACCATGGTCAATACAGATGTCATCCTGAGTGGCTGGGGTGCAGTTTTGGGTCACCTTTGGCTCCAGGGCAGATGGACTGTGTAGAAATCTCTTCACTACATCATTGTTCTGGAGCTCAGGGCAATACAGCTCGCTCTAGTGCACTGGACCCCTCAGTTGAAGGGTCATCTGGTAAGAGTCCAGTCGGACAACACCATGGCCATGACTTACATCAACCGTCAAGGATGCACTCCGAGTGCTACTGCTTGGTTTGAGGTAAAGTACATCCTGGGTTGGGCAGAAGCCCACATTCCGGCCATCGCCGCCATTCACATTCCAGGGGTAGAAAATTTCCTGGTGGACTTTCTAAGTCACCAAAATGTAGATCTGGGAGAGTAGGAACTCCATCCGGAAGTGTTCGCCCTGATTTTGCAAAAGTGGGGCCTACCTCAGATAGACCTGATGGCCACTAGGAACAACAGGAAGGTTCCAGTGTTTTGCTTCTGTTGGGGGGATCCTCTGGCCTTTTCCATGGATGTGATGGCAATTCTGTGGCACTTTCACCTCGTTTACATCTTTCCTCCGATTTCCCTCATTCCCAGGGTGCTTAGGAAGACAAGGATGGACAGTACAAAAGTAAATCTTTTCGAACCTTATTGGACCAAGAGGGCATAGTTTGCAGAGCTGGTGTGTCTTTCCATTCAGGATCAATTTCCACTGCCACCCAGACCGGACATCCTCCTTCAGGGCTACCTTCAGAATGAGGACATGGAGAAGCTGACTTTGACAGCATGGCTGTTGAAGGCACCATCCTGAGTAGGAAGGGTTTCTCTCCTGAAGTCATCTCCTCTATGATCCAGGTTAAGAAGCCTGTCTCTTCTAAGACCTACCACAGGGTTTGGTACATTTTTCATTCTTGATGTGTGAACAGTGATCTGCCTTCCAAAGAATTTGACCTCCCTATGTTTCTGTCCTTTCTTCAGGATGGTCTGAACAAAGGACTTCCATCCCTGGGTTCCTTGAAAATTCAGATACAGGCACTCTGTATTTTTCCAGAGACGTATTGCTATTCTACCAGATGCCAAAGTGTTCTTTCAAGGGTTCTCCCATGCTTTCCCTTCCTATAAGACCCCCACACCTCTGTGGGACCTTAATTTGGTTCTGGGTGTTTTGCAGAGGCCTCCCTTTGAGTCCCTTGCTATCATTTCTATGCGTCTCTTGATGTGGAAGATGACTTTTTGTCTGGCTGTGGTCTCTGTCCACAAGGTTTCTGCATTGCAGGCTTTATCCTGCAAGCCGTCATCCCTGCTTTTAAACAAGCACAAGGCTGTTCTTCAAACCACCCAGCAATTCCTTCTTGAGGTGGTTTCTGAGTTCCACATCAATCAGGAGATTGTTGTGCCTTCATTTTGTCCTGACCCCAAGTATGACAACGAAAGGGATCTCTATACAGAAAAAAGGTCCTTGAGTCCTCCATATTCAGGAATCCAGCTTTGTTTAACACAGTGTTCAAATACACCTCAAAAGAAGGGCAAGCTGGTCGTGCAGCTCTCAGCCGTCTGGCTCCAAACTCTCCCGCTACTCCTCCTCCTCCACACCGACAAGACAAACCAAATATATGGTTGAAGAGCTGACCTTGCCTTAATGTCTGCGGACCTAAATCAATAAAAATACAGATCAGCCAGAGGTCTGTTCTATCCTAAGGCTACTCAAATTGAAAAAAAGAAACCAGAATATCCCAAAAAGTCAGTTCATGAGGATTTTACGGAACTGTACAAAAATTGAGGATTTCTGCCAAAAGGGATTATTTTTGATGAAGAGATTCTTAGAACGAGGATATGAATTTCAGAGAGTTTATGATGACTTTATGGCTGTATTGAATTTTGATACAGCCAGTATTATTCACCCAGGTACAGATGTGGACATACACAAAAAGAACACAGAGTGATCTAATTACCAATGTTGAACAAAAAATTAGTTTAGTTTAAAAACAAATTTCTGGAAGGGATCAAACACTAGCACTACAAAAAGTAATGACTAGTGATGATCGAGCACCCCAATGCTCGGGTGTTCGGGTGCTCTGGCCGAGCGCCCCCGGAGGCTCGAGTGCTCGGCCGAGCACCCGAGCCCCATTGAAGTCAATGGGAGGACTCGAGCATTACACCAGGCACCCCCTGCTCTGATGAGGGGAGGGTGCCTGGTCCATAGGAAAAGGGCAGAAAATGATGGAAACACCACAGAAATGGTTCAGGGACAGCATAGGGAGGATGTCTGGATGCATCTTGGACTCCAACGTCGCTGCTGGGAACGATTTTTCGCCCGTAGTACGCCATTTTTACAGACTGACCGTAAAACACACAAAAAGGAAGATAAAAACGACTTTAGGCGAAAAATTGTTACCAAACAGTATTTGCTGTATATTTACTTGTATATCATCTGCAAATTCTGCAAAAAATTTCATCGATTTTTCGGAACTGGGGCCATGATTAAGAGGGAAACGTGCGGAGAGGCAAATTCTCCCAAAAATTTCCTCGATTTTTCTGAACTGAGGCCATGATTAAGAGGGAAACGTGCGCAGAGGCAAATTCTCCCAAAAATTTCCTCGATTTTTCTGAACTGAGGCCATGATTAAGAGGGAAACGTGCGCAGAGGCAAATTCTCCCAAAAATTTCCTCGATTTTTCTGAACTGAGGCCATGATTAAGAGGGAAACGTGCGCAGAGGCAAATTCTCCCAAAAATTTCCTCAATTTTTCTGAACTGGGGCCATGATTAAGAGGGAAACGTGCGCTGAGCCGACCATCTAAAACATTATGGGTGAGGGTCTGCTGCGGAGCTGACCATCCTAAACATTATATTCGAAGGCCCGCTAGTGAGCTCACGCTATAAAACATTATATGAGAGGGCCCGCTAGAGAGCTGACCCAATAAAACATTATATGAGAAGGCCCGCTGGTGAGCTGACCTATACAAAAATTGTCAAACTGCGCCCGCTGGTGAGCTGGCCCTATATAAAAATTATATCACAGGGCCCGCTGGTGAGCTGGCCCTATATAAAAATTATATCACTGGGCCCGCTGGTGAGCTGGCCCTATATAAAAATTATATCACTGGGCATATGGAAGAGAGTCAACCATATACCCGTTTTTTGGGTGGAAGGGGTGAATGGGAATACAGAGTATTCCCATCATTGTAAATAACATATATAAAGTGACTTTATGTTCCCCCGGGGCTTTCCTCCAGTGGAGTGGAGAAGTCAGGGGAAATCCAGGCCTTGTTCATTTTTATAAGTGTCAACCTATCAGCATTTTCGGTGGAAAGGCGGATACGCTTATCTGTTATGATGCCACCAGCAGCACTAAATACCCGCTCAGACAGAACGCTGGCGGCAGGGCAGGCCAGCACCTCCAAGGCGTAGAGTGCCAGTTCATACCACGTGTCCAGCTTGGACACCCAGTAGTTGTAAGGCACAGAGGGATCATTGAGGACGCTGACACGGTCTGCTACGTACTCCTTCACCATCTTCCAAAACTTTTCCCTCCTTGTGACACTAGGCTGCGCATCAGGGTGAGGGTGCTGGCGGGGTGTCATGAAGGTGTCCCACGCCTTGGAGAGTGTTGCCCTGCCTTTGTCGGAACTGCTGTGTGCTCCCCTTTTCTCCCCTTCTCGGTTGGCCAAGGTAGCACGTACTCTGCCGCCAGCGTTGTCAGATGGAAAATTTGGGAGCAATTTTTCAACAAGAACCTTCTGGTATTGCACCATTTTGCTTGTCCTCTCCACCGGAGGAATGAGAGATGAGAAATTCTCTTTGTAGCGGGGGTCCAGAAGGGTGAACACCCAGTAATCCGTGTTGTCTAAAATGCGTGTAACGCGTGGGTCACGGGAAAGGCAGCCTAACATAAAGTCAGCCATGTGTGCCAGAGTACCAACAGGCAAGATTTCGCTGTCCTCACCAGGAGGATGACTCTCAATCTCCTCATCCTCTTCCTCCTCTTCTGCCCACCCACGCTGAAGAGATGGAACTAAATTTCCATGGCTACCCTCTGTAGCGGAGGCAACCGTGTCTTCCTCCTCCTCCGCCTCCTCCTCCGCCTCCTCCAATTGTCGCTGAGAAGACGAAGTGAGGGTGCTCTGGCTATCACCTTGTGTAAGCTCTTCCTCCCCCATTTCCACCTCTTCCACATGCAAAGCGTCGGTTTTAATTGTGAGCAGCGAGCGTTTCAGTAGACACAGAAGTGGGATGGTTACACTGATAATAGCGTTATCGCCGCTCACCATCTGTGTCGATTCCTCAAAATTGCGTAAAACCTCACAGAGGTCTGACATCCATTCCCACTCCTCACTTCTGATTACAGGAAGTTGAACGGAGAGGCGACGACCGTGTAACAGCTGGTACTCCACTACTGCCCTCTGCTGCTCACAAAGCCGGGCCAACATGTGGAAGGTGGAGTTCCAGCGCGTGCTCACGTCACACAGCAGCCGGTGATCTGGCAATTGTAAGCGCTGCTGCAGCTTCAACAGGCCGGCTGAAGCTGTAGATGACTTACGGAAATGTGCACACACTCGGTGCACCTTGGTCAAGAGATCATGCAAATTGGGGTAGGTTTTTAGAAATCGCTGAACCACTAAATTAAATACATGCGCTAGGCATGGTACGTGTGTGAGCTTGCCGAGCTCCAAAGCCGCCACCAAGTTACGCCCATTATCACACACAACCATGCCTGGTTGCAGGTTGAGTGGCGAGAGCCATTGCTCGGTCTGGTGACTAATCCCCTGCAACAGCTCTGAGGCCGTGTGCTGTTTGTCCCCAAGGCAGATCAGCTTCAGCACGGCCTGTTGACGCTTCCCCACTGCAGTGCTACACTGCTTCCAGCTACCGGCTGATGGGTGAGTGGCGCTGCGCGCAGAGAATTCGGAGGTGGAAACGGAGGAGGAGGAGCTAATAACGTAGGTGCTGGCGGAAACCCTGATGGAGGTAGGGCCCGCAATCCTCGGCGTGGGTAGCACCTGTGCCATCCCAGGGTCCGAGTCGCTCCCAGCCTCCACGACATTCACCCAGTGTGCCGTCAGGGAAATGTAGCGTCCCTGGCCACAAGCACTTGTCCATGTGTCAGTCGTTAAGTGGACCTTCCCAGTAACTGCGTTGGTCAGGGCACGGGTGATGTTACGGGACACATGGTGGTGTAAGGCAGGGACGGCACACCGGGAAAAGTAGTGGCGGCTGGGGACTGCGTACCGAGGGACAGCTGCTGCCATCAGGCTGCGGAAGGACTCAGTCTCCACAAGCCTAAATGGCAGCATTTCGATGGCCAGTAATTTGGAAAGGTGTGAGGTTAGTGCTATGGCCTGTGGGTGGGTGGCTGGGTATTTTCGCTTGCGCTCAAATGCCTGGGGTAACGACATTTGGACGCTGCGCTGGGACAGGGAAGTGGATGTGGTCGCTGATGGTGCTTCAGATGGTACAGGTGCAGGGCGGGAGGTATGCGGGCCTGCGCCTTCGACAGGCGATTGGCCGGCACCGAAAACAGGGGAAGAGGAGGCAGTGGTGTGGCCTGCAGACACAGATTGGCGATCCGGGCGTTCCTCCCACTTATTACGGTGCTTGGATGCCATGTGTCGGATCATGCTGATGGTGGTGAGGTTTCTAGTGTTCATGCCTCGGCTCATTCTGGTGTGGCACAGGTTGCAAACTACAATTCTTTTGTCGTCCGCACTTTCCTTAAAAAAACGCCATACCGCGGAACACCTACCCCTTGGCAAGGGAGATTTACGCAAGGGGGTGCTCCGTGGAACATTTGCGGGCCGGTTTGGTGCGGTCCGCCTTCTTTCTGTAGCCACACCACTGCCTCTTCCAGCCTGTTGCGGTGCTGCAGATGGCTCACCCTCAGGACTGCTGTCATCGCTCGGCTCTCCACCTTCCCAGGTGGGGTCAGTCACCTCATCGTCCACCAAGTCCTCCTCCACTTCCTCACTCTGATCATCCTCCTCATGTCTTGATCCCACCACATACTCAGTCATTGACAACTGTATATCATCCTCCTCATCAAGGTCTTGAGACAGTAATAGTGGTTGATTTAATGGCAACTGTGTCTCATCATCATCATCATCCACTTCCTTTGACCTTAAATGCCGTTCCCCTCTGTCATCTTCTTGTGATTGGGTACCCTCTAGAGGTTGTGAATCAGGGCACAAGATGTCATGTTCCTCTGCAAGCATGCTTGGAGAGAGGTTCAAATTAAGGATTGGTGATGAGACGAGCTCCTCACTATATCCCAGTGTGGGATCACTTCTTTGACCAGACCCTCTATGGTGGGAGGAAGGATGATCAGGGTGAGGATTATGTTGACCAGACTCTTGGCTACTGAGAGTGGACTTGGTGGAAGACAGGGTGGTGCTTAAACGACTGGAAGCAGTATCAGCTGACATCCAACCGACCACCTGTTCGCAGTGGTCGGACCTCGAGAGTGATGTCCTGCGACGCCCTGTAAACTGAGACATGAAGCTAGGTATGGTGGATGTCTTTCTTTCTTGTGCTCTGGCACCAGGCACAGTTTCTACCCGTCCTGACCCGCGCCCTGAACTATCAGGATCACGTCCACTTCCCCGTCCCTTTTTACCCGCCTTCTTCATATTACACGGAATATGTGCTGCAAATCTGCAACTTTGCACACTAAACAGAATGTGCTGCTTATCTGCGGCTAGACACAGTGAATGGAATATGTGACTTTGATATTTTACACTTTGCACAGTAAACAGAATGTTCTCCTAATATGCAACTTTGCACACTAAAGAGAATGTTCTGCTAATCTGAAACTTTGCACACTAAACAGAATGTGCTGCTTATCTGCGGCTCGGCACAGTGAATGGAATATGTGACTTTGATATTTTACACTTTGCACAGTAAACAGAATGTTCTCCTAATCTGCAACTTTGCACACTAAACAGAATGTTCTGCTAATCTGAAACTTTGCACACTAAACAGAATGTGCTGCTAATCTGAAACTTTGCACACTAAACAGAATGTGCTGCTAATCTGCAACTTTGCACACTACACAGAATGTGCTGCTAATCTGCAACTTTGCACACTAAACAGAATGTGCTGCTAACCTGCAACTTTGCACACTAAACAGAATGTGCTGCTAATCTGCGGCTAGGCACAGTGAACGGAATATGTGACGTTTTTTTTTTTAAATCTCTGCCCCCCCCAAACAAAATAAACTGCTGCCCCCACACACAGTAGTCCTAAAAAGGACTTTTGGGTCTTTTCTTTTTTCACAATCGCTTTTCTTCTCCCTACACTGACTTTCCCTTCCTATCCTCATCTCTCCCTGGCTAAGACTGAGCCGAACTCGCTGGTCAGGTGCTATACAGCACCCGATCACGGGTTCTGGCCAGCCAATCAGTGTAATGCCAGCAGCCAACATGGCTGCTGGCATTACACTGATGTCAGAGCCTCCCCGCACGTTTATTGGCTGCGCTGCAGCCGCGAAACGTGCGGGGAGGAGACCCGAACATGGCGGGCGAGCACATGCGGTACTCGTACGAGTACCGCCATGTGCCGAGCAGAGCGATGCTCGAGCCGAACCGAGCTTCGGCCGAGCATGCTCGCTCATCACTAGTAATGACACCAGTGCTATCAACATGGAGTCACAAGGAAGTGAGGAAAACAATGGGAGAAATCATAAGAAAGAGAACAATGTACAGGTCATTAAACATCTCTTTTATTAAAGGGTGATGGTTAAAATTAACAAAATAAATAATGAGGATAAAAGGTTTATTAAGATAAGAAAGATAAAAATATCCTCATATACAGAAAAACAATTTAATTTGACTATTTATCTGTCTCAGAAAAGGAAATGTAATGAATATAGAATAAATACTATAGATTAACTAATATGCAATAAACAAGAAAATGGAGATAAAAATGAATACAATTTGTGTTTTAGTACCAGTTTTTCAAGTTATATACCACAGATTAGGGATGTACTAGAGAAATATTGGCACATTGTAATGGAGGATAAGATTTTGAGAGACATTATTCTATCTCATATTAAAATCATTTGCAGAAAAAAAAATCCAACTTGCCCAATATTCTGGCTCCAACTGTTTTAACCCCTTAATGACTGGGGAATCCGGACCCGGACGCGACTGAATGACAACGGAGCATTTTTTTTTATTGCTCCATTGCATTCCGGACTCCCCAAACAGCGCGCAGCCGTGGGGGGAGCCCGGAATTCGATGACGGTCATAGTACGTCATCAGTCGTTCAGTCAAATCGACCCTTGACGTACTATGACCGTCAAGGGTCGTTAAGGGGTTAAGAATACATAAGAAAAAGTGTGGCAAAAATGGTCCAGAGCACTTTTGGGATCAAAACAGCTGTTAAAGGCAGACATTGTGCCCTATGTGCCAACTGTCCCAAAAAGATGCTGGACTCAGGTAAAGCGCTATCCTATTAAACAATTTTTAACATGTAATAGCAATGGTGTTATATATATGTTAATATGACCATGTGGGTCAAAGTATATAGGACGCACTAAGAGAGAGTTTAAGGGAGTCTATACAAGCATAAAAGAAATATCTCTGTTGGTTTTCAAGATCTCTGTGTCCCATTTTTCCGAGGTCCATCAAAAAAATGCCAAACTTTTAACTGGCTTTACTATAGAGAAAATATCTCTTGATACTAGAAAAGGTGATTTGATTAAAAAGTTAAATATGAAGGAAGCCTATTGGATATATACTTTGGGGACATTGCACCCGGTAGGGTTAAATGAGAATATCGAATTGGCTTCCTTTTTATGACTTTTTGAACAATCTATACCGACTATGGGGTTTGGAATTAGCAGTAGCTACTTATACTATGGATAAACATAATTCCAATAACCCTTTGTGGAGATACCCACTAGTTTTTAAAATCTGTTGGTGTGTATATGTAGCTATTAACCCTATGAGTATAGATGAGGTTTGTGTATACAGTAGGCAGTTATACAATTTTAGAGTTGAGGTAAAATTAGATTCAATGTCTGAGATTATAATTCATGAGAATTCTTCTTGTTAGATCATGCCATAGAACAATAAGTTGGTATATATGAATTCACAGAAGGTTAACCCTCTATCTGCTAGTTGGAATTCTATGTGGAAGGATAAAATAGGATATATATGTCTTTCTACCAGATTAACATCGTTTGAGTTACAGAGTCTATTTAATAAACTTATTTGTTCAGTATATTTATAATTTTGTATTTTTTAGTTACTTATATGAGTTTTGAAAATGTTTTTATATTTCTGGTGACAATTTAAGCTATATGGATAGTCCTTTAGGGGTTGCCATTCATATATAGTCTCTCTATCTCCCTGGATGTCTATTTAAAGGTGTTTTTTTATCATTATTTTTTTATACTTACACGTTATTGAGATGTCGGAGAGTGGAGACAGGTTTGAGTGGCTATACTTTTTGGTCCAGTGAATATTCCGTAGGAAAGCATAATGCCTGGATACAATTAGGTCCAGCTGCAGGACTATTTTCAGAGACCCCATAAAGCTTTTTCCCGTAAATATATTTGTACCTTTATATTTTGAGTAGTTGTGTATTTCCTGTTTATTTTAGTTTTGTGGTTTAATTTTTTCAATTTGAGTAACCTTAGGATAGAACAGACTTCTGCCTGATCTGTATTAAATTTTTATTGATTTAGGTCGGCAGACATTAAGGCAAGGTCAGCGCTTCAACCATATATAAGGAGAGGGCGCTGTCTCAAGTTCTATGTGCACCGTACAGAATATTTTCATAAAACTGATGCCTTGTTTGTCATTGTTGAGGGTCCTAGGGCAGGTCAGGCCACTTCCAAGGTCACCATTGCCTCTCGGATCAATTCTACCATTCAAAGGGTATACGAACTCAGGAAGAAACCTTTCCTTCTGTGTTACAGCACATTCCACCAGATCTGTTGGGGCATCTTGGGCTTACAAGAATCAGGCCTTGGCTGAGCAGTTGTGCAAGGCTACACACCTTTGCTAAGCACTGTCATGTGGATGTTCTGGCTTCACCTGAGGACAGCTTTGGCAGGAAGGTCCTTCAGGCAGTTCTGCCTGTCTAAGGAACTATTTTTTCCTGTGCCTTACTGTTGTTCAACTGTTTGAACTCTTGTTCTTGTGTTCTGTGCTTATTTTTTAGTGTCTGTTGATACTTTGTTAGGTTTGGGCTGTTCCTAGTTCTGGATAGTTCTAAGGAACTCCGGTATCATGGGGACCAGAGCTAGGTCCTTTCTCCTACTATTGGTATATACATGGTACATGTATTCCATACCGGATGAGAGAGAAAACAGGATTTTAGTCTTACCTTGTTAAATCCTTTTCTCTTAGTCCATATGGAATACAAAAAGGGAGCACTCTTGCTGTCTAGACGTGGGAGTCCTTCTTTGGGTCTTTTCTCACAGGACCTTACATCTTCTTCTCTCGCTGTCCTATACTAGTGAGCTTGTCTCATATCAAAACTGGAGGTTGACCATGAGTGTAGGAGCCCCAAAAATTCTGGTGGGTATAAATTTTAAAGAGGCAGTATGCAGATACCACTAAGTAAGAGTTGTTAGCATGATATCTAATATACGCGAAGTCCTTTCTTTCAAATATAATATAAGCTAAAACACAGATAAGTCACCTTTACTAGCCATTCAGGGCTACTGAAGTTGATTGTTGTGAGGAGATGTGTGAACTAAAGACTTCAAGAGATTATTATACAGGCAAGAGCACATGCAATGCAAAATATATACAGATATACTTGTCTGCTGTATAAAGGACACCTACTTATGTGTTTCCTTTGCTCACATTAATTATATAGATATGTCTGACTAGTGATGAACTTCTATGTAGGCAATTCGTTCTGTTACACACGGTATTTATATAGATATGTAGGATGGACTCTTAACTAGGTAATCATTCTATTACAGCAGTCAAAATATCAATATAATCTATGTGCATTACAGGTATTATCTAGGTTGGACTCCTTCATATAACAGTCAGGTATATCTATATAAATGCTGTGTGTAACAAAAGGGCTTACCTAGGAAGGGGACCAATATCCAACCAGGGGCGGATTGACAGGACCCAGGGCCCCTAGTCCAAAAAGAGGTCTGGGCCCCCTGCCCGATGACATAACTGGTCCCTCCCCCATGACATCATAAGCCCCACCCTATGGCATCAGAAGTTCGACCCATGACATAATATGCCCCACCTCCCACTACATCCTCAGCCCCGCACACTTCACACACATACACCCCCCCACACACACACACACACACACACACTTACCCCCAGGCCATCCATTACTCCCCCAGGCCATTCTGGTATTCTTCAAACCAGTTATAATATAAGCTAGTATGTCTACATATCATATGCTGGTTATTGAATAACAGCAGGGAGACAGTGGGGAATTGGAAGGCAAGAGGCAGTGAAATAGGGAAGGTTAGGTAGGAAGGAGTGAGAACAACAGAAACTGACTAGCTTATATTATGACTTGTTTGAAGAATACCAGAATGGCCTGGGGGAGTAATGGATGGCCTGGGGGTAAGTGTGTGTGTGTTGGGGGGAAGTGTGCTGGGCTGAGGATGTAGTGGAAGGTGGGGGTTTATGATGTCATGGGGTGGGGCATATGATATAATGGGTGGGACTTGTGATGTTATGGGTGGGGCTTATGATGTCACAGGGGAGGGGTCAGTGATGTCATAGGGCAGGGGGCCCAGACCTCTTTTTTGGACCAGGGGCCCTGGGTCCTGTCAGTCCGCCCCTGCACATTTACACATTGGCACACACATGCATCCACTAGCACTCCCATTCACACACTGGCACACCCTTTTTATTAATCAAATATAGGCTATGGCCGGGGGTTGGTGGCCTTTCTATCATGACTATGAAGACATAGGAAGGAAAAACGGAATAATGGCAAATCCAGACTTTTTTTTAGTTCAAAGTCCTTGATTGAATTTTATATAACCTGGTGATTTCACAGTTATTAAAAATACAAAACAAAATGATGGCAGCATTGTGTTGGTAGTTGATTCAGGCTTTTTAATAGTCTTGGCTCATTTATTAATATTTAGCATTACTTGCTATAGATGTTTAACGCTCTGAGTGCCAGAGGGGGTGTGCAATACCCACCTGACACACAAAGGCTTAAAGGAGGCCATGTATCTTTTAGTGAACAGAAAGCACGATCACCCCCATATATAACCCTTTGAGTGCCAGAGGGGTATGCAATGCATTGCTTACACCTCTGCACTCATAGGGTTAACAACACTTCCTTCATAGGTATAGATTAACAGATTTCATATGTCCATATTATTACCTCTTTGCTCTCCTGGCACCACTCACTGCCCCTCCTCTGTGTACAGAAACTGCGCAGCCAGCTACCTTCTGTGTGATTTCCCTTTCCCTGTACCCATGGGTTGTAACTTGCTAGGCAACAGACCACTGATCGATGCACCGAAGGCTCTCTACAGTCACATTTACCTTCTTCTGTTCTGTCCCACATTTATGGCAACCCGGGCCCAAAAAATGAAAAAAAAAGATATAGCCACCAGTTGAGGGCCGGCAGCCAGTGAGAGTTGGAGGTAGGCTGTGGCCCACCATCCTCCTAGGCTCCAGCAGGCTCTAATGATCTCCTGTCATGTGGCAGACTCTGCTGCTGACTGAGTTCACAGTCTTCCGCATCAGCACGTGCCCCTGCGGGCCGTGATGACATCAATGTACATGCTGCTCAGACCAAATGGTCGCATAGCATGCACAATGAAGAGTAAGAGGCACACAGAGAAGCTGATGCACTTGCTGCCAGACTTACAACTCCAGCTGTGAGTCTGGACTCCTGCAGCGAGCAGTCAGTGCATCGCCTGTGGATAAGATCTTCTAATCTTGTGTTGGGGGTAATGTGGATTGCGGCACTGGATGGACTGCATAACTTATACTTATTACGCTACCGCATGATGGCAGGCAGCATGACAGGACAGCAGTATATTACTGAGGTCTCAGTGCCTCGCAGAGCACAGTGCGACCAGCGGCTGCTTTAAATAGGGCCCTTATGGGCAAGAGGACGGGAGTCCGATATGTGATGTTGCATACTCGCATTAAGTTAACATTGCATAATTGGTGGTGCCGGGCCCCCCTCGGTCACAGGCCCTCGGTCTGTGACCGAATGCCCGAATGGTCAGTCCACCCCTGTGTATAATGGACCCCATCCTATGTAAGTCCTTCTCTTACAGCAAATATAAATATACCTAACTGCTGTATGAAGGGCACATTTCATAGGTAGGTCCCTCTGTTACAGTATTTATATAGCTATACCTGATTGCTGGATGAAGAACAACTTCAAAAGTAAGGCCTGTTAATCAAATTAAAAGCAACATTTAATGATGAATTATAACAGAAGGGGATAATTATTCCCAGCTGTGTTTGAGAACAGAAAGAGACAGGAGAAGAGTGCCCATAAGTGGAGATGCAAAGATAGGAAAGAGAGAGTTAAGGAGTGGAGGAGAGGCAAGAGGGGTGAAACCGAATGACATGGAGGTGAAGGAGGCATGGGTAGAGAAGCTAGTAGGTGCAAATAGTGCAAATAAATGTGCATGATGGAGAAAGGCAATGGGAATACTTTTTTCCTTCCTTGCCTTATATAATCCAATTACTCTTTCTTCTCCCCAGCTTCTGTAACCCTTTCAGTGCCAGAGAGGTATACAATGCATTGTGTCGCAATGCATTGGAAACCTCTGTGGCACTGAAAGGGTTAATCCCCAAGAATTTAACCATTTGAATGCCAGAGGGGTATCCAACACTTCCCTGGCACTCAATGGGTTAAGAGACAAGGGGATTTAAAAAGCTGGGGAGAAGAAAGAGGCACTGGATTGTATAAGGCTAGGAAGGAGAAAGGAGGCAACAAAGGAATAACCAGGTGAGGGGAAATAGTATCCCCCCCCCAAAGAGATGGGCTCGAGATAGCTGCCCCCCACCCCCAACCCTGATGTCTGCATATTCCTGATCCGGGCCTTCCACTCTCCAATGTACAATATGTTGTCTCTGTTCCCAGATCACATTAAACCATTGCCAGTAACAGGGGACCTACATGTGAATCTCCACAGAGTCCTTGTGGAGGTTTTTCATCTGTTGGGAAGCCAGTTTCAAACCATTTCTGAGGACTCTCAGGGCATATGTAAAACTGGATCCCAGATGGAGGATGAGAACAGCAGCATTAGATGTTCAGAAATAGGTCCCCTGCTCCTGGCACTGTCTCAAAGGGATAGTAATACTTCGTTTTAACTTTATTTTATTTTGTAGGCATGAAAAAAACATGAAGAATGATATGTCTTATCTCTCAAACCTTTATGGTTTAAGAGATATTCACAAGCAAAGTGTCCCCTCCTGCCCCTTTTACTGATGTAACACTTTTCAGCCAGGGCAGAAGGGAGGTGCCCAGGTAGACTGCAGAGAAGGACAATCTTCAATTAAGATAAGGGAAAAAGCTGAAAAGCTTGTCAAGGGGGGCAGAGCTTTCATTGTTTTCATAGGAATAAGAGTGTCCCCTTCTGTTATCTGTCCAGTCTATGGACTGCATTCCACATGTGAGAAGAGATGGCTTACACTAGGTAAAAGGGGCGGGAGGGGGAAACTTTGCTTGTGAATATCTCATAAACCATAAAGGTTTGAGAGATAAGACTTATGTCATTCTTCATGTTTTTTTTAATGCCTACAAAATAAAATAAACTTAAAATTAAGTATTATTATCCCTTTAATGTGAATAGGACACAGTGACAATACATTACATATCAGAAAAATCAGGCCACAAGACAATGTAAAATTCAGTCACACTTGCTGCACTTAATCTAGGGGAGCTTGTCCTCTCATGCCTCTTGGTTTCTACAGCTGTGATTATGACAGTTTTGGGCAATTTTCCTCATCCCCATTGCCAGTATGACCTACAATACATATTAATGTAGCAACGCTTTATGTAGAACACCTTCTCCTGAAAATGCAAGGAAATACTTGCGCATCATGTGTAGAAGTAAGAGCGAAGACATAAAATATGCGAACCCCCTTCTTCCTTTTTCACACAATGTATACCTTTTGGCATGAATCTGGTCTGAGAATTACCACACACTTTGAGCTTAACTCATGACATGGGATTTGGATAACCATCTTCTAAATAAAGATCGATGGCATAATAATATACACACAAGAAGCTCAGTTTTGTTTCAGGCAGTCAATAAATGGGATGTCCGAACAGCTGTTCCTTGTAAGCTATTACTAAGTAAGTAACATTTCCATACACAAAGCAGAAAAATTATACATCATTTGCAAAGAAGCCTATGTCAAGGACAGTGCATTTTTTATATCTTCCTTGATCTTTGAAGAACAGTGAAAGCTTGTTTTTTTTTTATTCAAGAAATGCTATGTGCAGATCTATACGCTGGCAATAGATAGCATCTGTGTTTCACAAGACAAAAACGTCACTTCTTCTAGCTATTTGGAAACGTCCTGGAAAGAATAGGCAGCTGGGTCCAGCTGGGAATACCATATGGATAAATGGTACTGATACCTCTGGGATGGAATATAGGCATCTAAAATAAAAATGGGAGGCTTATATTCCCATTATCCCTTATGATTTGAGTTATCTGAACCTTTTTGAAAAGAGTTCTTAGCCTTCTTGTTTCAATCCCTTTTCTCCATTCACTTGGTATATTGGGAAGAGTGATATAGGGGCAGGTATTTTGTTTTATATATCTTAAATGGTTAATAATCAAAATCAATGAGGGAATCCCATTTTCCCTATTATATATCACCTAAAGTATTTTATTATGGTTTTAAACAAAGCATACCTTTTAGGTCCTAATGTGATAAATACTGGAGGTAGACATGGTGGCATCTGATAAATGCATTGGATACATCAGAACTAGTTCCTGATATAGATGAGAAAAAAACATTAAAGGTAGGGAAGATATTGGTGAAACCAAGGACCATCTAGTGTCTGAAATCCCAAGAGAAGGTTCTTTCTGTCAATATCTTCCATCTGTTGAACTGAGATGAGTGTGTGCATGTGATAGACTTGTTGTATGGGTGCATGGTGATGGAGACATGGAGCAGGAAATCAGATCTCTAACGCAAAGACTTCTCTGATATTCAGGAGGTTAAGTGTCCCATTTAAATCAAGGGCAATTAATTTTTTTTGTCCGTTATGGTGAAATTGGCTAGTCCACAAGTGCTCATTTTATTTTCCTGACTTAGTCTGCATTCTCTTGCTTTTACTGGAATTAGTAGTGCTTTGGACCTTATTTTGAAAAGAAAACTGGTAATCATGGGGCAAACCAACAGCAATAGAGCAGAGTAAACATTTACAAAATAGCTAATGATTTAAATGGGATTTTAATCCTCTGAGGGGGTCCACAAAGTACTGGGACTCTGGCACTCAAATAGTTAATGCGTTGGAGATCTCTATAGCATTTAAGTGGTTAAAGGCCCTATTTAAATTAATGGGAATTTTTAATTTTCCCGTTATAGAGCAGCTGGTTTGCCACAAAATGACTTCACTTTTTGAAGGTAAAGCACTAGTTTTGAAGGTTTTAACCCTTTAAGATCCACATGGGTATGCATTGCACCTCCACTCCTTGGTTTATAAAGGGTTAACGACCAACATTTGACCAGATCCTGAAACTAACCTTGACCAGAGGTTCTAACTTTAATGCCTTCTATCACTGTCATCCCCAAAGTGTTGAAAATCTATGCGCTGTGGCATTCAAGGGGTTAAAGAACAAAGCACACTGTTAAACACCTGCAGAGACAGCTTTATGAACGTTTATGTCTGTTTGACACTTAAGTCTGTTGAACATATCAGCCTGTATTTAAAAAAGTTGTTTTAAAGATTGTATATGTAAGCGATCATGTACCGTAGCTCCTGGAATTTGTTGTGAATACTTCTCTGAAATTGTGTATGCTCTTTCCGCTCTTTCCCTCTTAAATAACAAATTATAATCCTTTTAAAATGCTCATCAAACACAACTGCCATCCCAAAGGGTTCATGGGTATGTCATGTTCCCAGCTCTTATTAGAGTAAAATATTCCCCTGACCTAACAATTATAAATGATGCATCTAACCAGAGGGGACTGGAACTGCCTTTTGGCCATCCGTTGCATTTCACGAAATCACAGTGTTACCTTGGCTTACACTTCGTACTGAGCTGTGACTTGTCTAACAAGCGTGCTGAGGCAAGTCTTCCAGCAGCCCAAGGCTTGGAGAAACCTGAACAGGTGTGCTTATAAACATTGACCTTAGTGCTAGATATTCCTGAAATGGAAGACTTTAGCTAGGGGTGATAAGAAATTCAGTGCATGTTACTATCTCAATGAGAACAGAAGAAACACATTTGCATTTGTCCACTGGATACATTACCACATTTCCACAAACCTATTCTTCACCTTATGTGTTGGATGTTGACAAACAGATCGGCGAACAGTGACAGGGTAAGTGGTTCAACAGCTATACTTTGTGCAGCTAAACTATCTATGAATTCCCTCACCTGTCTCATAACAAATAGCAGAGCGGCAGGGTGCAAAGCACATTGGACCTTGTATATAGTACAGCCATTCTGGGGAAAACCAACTGCATCACAGTGGAGAAATATGGGGAATTTGCATCTTTCTCAAGTGATGTAATTTGGTTTGTCCCGGAATTCCTTCAGATTTGCTTTTATCCATAAGTCCCATTGGACCTTTTAAATAATAGCAAAGTGGAGGAATTCTGGGGCAAACAAACTGCAACTCAGAGGAAAAATGAAAATTCCCATATTTTAATCACTCTTATGCAAAGGACATGGCACAGAACACCCCCTATAGTGGGGAAATGTAATGGTTAATTGTGAGGCCTTAAAGGGATAGTAATGTTTCATAATAAAAGCATGTCTAATTAATCATCATAGTATTTGGGCCTTGGAGAGTGTTATTTTAGTTCTGTCAGAGTTGTAGTTCAAGAGTAATTGAATGATAAAGTATCCCTCTCCCACCCCTTTTACTGATATAACACTGCTTCGCGCAGAGCAGTAGGGTGGTGTCCATCTTCAATTAAGATAATGGAAAAATCTGAAAAACCTGTCAAGGGGGGCAGGGTTTTCATTGTTCTCACAGTAAGAAGATTGTGCCTTGCTGTTATTTGTCTGGTCAAGCAACCAGATTCCACATCTGAGGTGAGCAGTGTTACACTAGGTAAAAGGGGCGGGAGGGAGATACTTTATAATTCAATTACGCTTGAACTACAACTCTGACAGTAATGAAATAATACTCTATGGCTCAAATACTATGAAGATTAATTGGAGCTGCTGTTTTTGTGAAACATTACTATCCTTTTAACTCCATATAGGTTTCTGGTCCCATGATGATACCACTGACGTCCTCCATCAGTGCCTGGTGGTTATGTCCTCTCCACTGTGTGCATGATGATGGCACACATGCAACAGACCTCTTCTTGACCTCCAGAGAAAACATGAGCAGCTTAAGAGGACCAGACAAGGCAATGGAAATAAGCATTTCTAATCCCCCCAGTCTGATTTGCACCCAAATTGCCTCATTTAAAAGAAGGGACTCTTCTTTAAAACCTGGGTACTTATGATATTTGTTATAATTATGAACATTATCTTCCACATCAATTAGTTACATTCTTTTACACACAACTCTGAAGGGGGTGGACTCTAAAAGGGACCCTATCCCAGCCCTCCTTTTGCCTACAATATTACAGCACCTCATCTGATCTACATAGATTGAAATATCAAGGCTTGTCTGATTTATCATAAATGGCCCGAATCTGTATTTTAAATAATTGCACTATTTACAGCAATTGATCTAAATACCGGAGCTTACATGAGTCAGTATAGGTACCGGGGCTTATCCGGCTTGCCATTAACTGCCCAGATCGATATGACTGGCTCTTATATCGAATAGCTGAATCTGAATGTCGGAACTTGTCCAGATAGGCCCCGGTAATTATTGCTCAAAATAGCGCAATTATTTAAAATACAGATTCGGGCCATTTATGATCAATCAGACAAGCCTTGATATTTCAGTCTGTGTAGATCAGATGAGCCAGATACCTAAAGGAATTATGATAACATTGCCTATATAAAAAGCTTATCTGCTCTGCGACATACTAAATGAATTTGTGGCTAGACGGCCGGTATTTAAATTAGTTACCTTATAAGGAACTCAGGTTGTTTAATTTCTAATCTTAAATATAAGGTCAGGCAGAGGATCCTTAATGAGATAGTCTCATTGTGACTTATTATTTAAAGGATTAAATTCAAACTGTCATACTAAAAGTGATACAGTATCCTTTATTTTTCAAAGGCAAGCCAGAAATGCCACGTCAGTACACCACATGTCTCTTTGGGAATTTCATGTAATTTTAAAATTTGCATTTATTTTTCATTTATATATATATATATATATATATATATATATATATATATATATACACATATCATTTCAATAAAAGTTAAGTTTTATGGTAAACATGTGATGCTACATTCCATGAGATATATACCCTAGAGTATATTTAAATCAGGTATTGAGTGCTAGTACAACAGGGGTCTTTCTTTTGTTCTCATTTTCCCTGTAGCACCATCCTTTAGTTTACTCTAAAAATTATATTTTTCCTGAATCCTATCTCAGAAAGAGTGCATTATGATGCTAGTCGCCATATGTTTAATTATTGAAGGGCGACTTATTACTACCTGAAAGTTCCACTTTAAGACTGCCTTTGTTTGAAAGAGCAGCTACCCTCTGTCCAACAAGAGTACTCCTTAGGCTGCTCATGTCAGATAATTGGTGTGAAGCCTATTTTCTAACAGTGTAGTATGAATGAACTATGTGATCATACGGAGTGCTCTGAAACATGTCATGCTGCCCTTAAAGGGGAACTACCACCCCGCAATAACTTAAGCTTGATTGATTCTTCATCTGGCGACTAGCTGCTTAGTAGCGCTAGTCGCCAGTAATATTACCTGGTTCTGAAGATTTCTGCATTTTAGGGATGCTCACAGGAGCAGGAAGCACGGACATCTCATCACAGTGATGTCCGTGCACCTGCGCTGTCAGTCCCTTTGGAGCCGGCCGGCTCCGGCCGACTTGCTGCTGACTGGAGGATGCTGGTCTTCTCCTTCCCTTCTTGGGGTATTGCTTCTGAGTGGGTTGGTGGCCAACAGATCTCAGTTTCTTTGGGGTACTTATTGACATGTTCTTCCTGAGGACGGAAGATCCTCGCTTGGGTTAGCCATAGAGTTTTGAGTCTGTGTCTCTAGCGGCTATTTCTTAGGCCAGTACTGGTCCTATAGACAGTCTGAACCTGTCTGCTGCAGGTAGTGGGGATTTTGGATAGTAGTCTCCAGTTCTGCCTACTTTCTGACCTTTGAGGTTCTTGTCCACGAGTCCACCGATTAAGCTGTCTTGCCCCACTATATTGGTGCTCCAGGGCCCCTGGAAAAAGCTGTCTTACTCCACTGGTTGTGGTCATTTTATCTACCAATCGTGGGTTCCAGAATCTGGGGCTTTTAGTTGCTACTCTGCCACCTTGGAAGGTTCTTACCTTTTTAGGGCAGTGGTTTTCCACTGGAGACCTGGGTCCCTGAACCAGGGGGTATCCTTTTAAAAAGTCACATTTGAAATATTGTGCGGCTACACGCCACAATCAATATGTCGCCTGGATGATAAGGGCGACATGAGAATCTCGCCCTGCATATAAGCGCAAGATTCTCATGTCACCCTCTCAAATGCCACATAATTGTCAGCATACCTGAATCTGAAGCCTTCTATTAAAATGATAGCAAGATGCAAACAAACAGCTGTCTACTAAAATGATGGCAAGATGCAAACAAACAGTGCAATGTTCTCACAATGGAAAAATAAACAGTGATTGGTCAGACTGAAGAATTTTTGGCAATATGAAGTCCAGCATACCCTCTGGAAAATAACTAAACTATTTAGCTATTTAACTATTTAGCCTCCCAGCCGTCCCTCGGTGTACTGCTGTATAATCATTACAAGGGACTTTTATATGGTTCATGGACTTCCTGCCATCTCCTGGTGCAATATCATTTTTGTGTGGCACTCAAAGGGTTAGAAACATATGTAGGGTTTTTAGTCCTTTGTTCTTTAAAACAGTCGGTAGGGCAAAAATGGATACCAACCAGTACACACTCTGGTCTCGATTCAATAAAGTATGTTAAAACCACCATTAAGGCAAAAACAGCAACCAGCCGTTAGCTAGCATAGCTTTTCAATAAGCTGTCTACCAGAATGGCCAACAAGCATAGGCCAAAAAAATCCACGTAACTTCAAAACGTGCATTGCACCTTTTTTGACCTTACTGTGTGCTCATTTCAGTTGCTAAACAAAGGACGGAACGTCAACTTGAAAGAAAAAAATATAACGGTCGATGTTACCTAGCGACGCTAAATGTTGTCAAGACAAATTCAAACTCACAGCCAATAACAGCACACCAAAGTAACAAGTACATTACAATACACCTATAAATACCCCAAAATAACTGACATATCTGTGTTTCGACTTTTTGCAAGCTAGAGCACAGGACCCAGGAGCAGAGGTTTGTGACACAGAGAGATATGGTGAGATATCCCGTTAAGACAGTGGTGGGGTGTTCTCCAGGAAAGGTCATCAAGTAGGGAGTGTCCAGGTATGTGTTTTGAGGTGTGGCTGTTCTTGTTTGACTGATTTGTTGTACTTGCTGTGTACCTGTCAGGTGTATGTGTGACTTTGTCAGGTGCACTTTGGGTCTCCATTGTCTAGTGATGTTGCACAGGTGAGCTTGGGTTGCTTTATGATTGACAGGTGTGTGTCTTGTGTTGTATGTAGATATCTGTTGTTATGTGTTAACACCTGTTGTTCTGGGGTATGGTGTGACGGATTGTGTTAGGTTTCTTTATCAACCCCTTGTCCCTGAGGGGATTGATGGCTTACTGTTGGTTGTCCGGGACTTGGTTGTAGGGCATGCCCATTTTCCGTGTGGTTCCTCAGCTTTGCAGGAGTTAATTTTGCCATCGCTGTGCTATGTGCTAAGTGTTGTATAAGCTGTTGGTTCCCTGCTTTTTTTGGTTCGACAGTGAGTTTTTTTTTTTCTCAGTTGTGTGCTGTATACCAAAAAAAACTGGGTGCAGAATTGAATTCGGTAAATGTATCAGTTTATAATGTGTTTGCACTGATGTCACATAATTAAATGGCTCCTGGGTAGAGCTTTTCCATTGTTTTCAATGGGTGAATTATTAATGTGCGCTGTCATTTTAAAACTGCAGTTAGCTGTTCATACCATGGGTAATTGAATAGCTTCCATCAGCTTTTTTTTTTTTTTTTTTTTTTTTTTTTGGCTTTGGAGACAATTGAATTAAGCCCATTTTGTCACTATTGGTGTTCAGTTGCCCTACCAACAGAAACCACAACGAAAGTTGGGCGAAAGAACCTGACTTTTGGCCAAACTTTCATTGTTTGTTTTTAGTCTCTGAAACTCAAGCTAAATAGCATGAGAAATGGGAGCAGCAAATGAAAATGGCTAAAGCTCAGTGCTTGACACACTGTCAAGCACTGAGAGTAAGCTCAAACACAGTCACCCTCCCAAATACTAACCCTACACCCCCCTAACGAGAAAGTGAAACAATGCTATCCTTAACACTATCCTAAGACCCACAACCCAGAGCTATAACACTTACCTGTCATCCACTCAGTTATCTTCTATCTTCAACTGCAAATCTGACAGTACTGAAATAACTCTCTCCATTTCCCAAATACTCTGAAGATTAATTGCTTTGGGTGAGACATTACTACTACTTTTAAACATTTACTTTTTGTCATGATCCTCGTCCCTACCCCGTTTCTGTCCATCCTTGCCTTGCTTCTGGCTGTACTGTTGTTCGGCAGCTCCATTTCGTTGCTCTTGTATTCTTTGCAGGTGCCCGGGTACTTCCGTTCTCGGCCGCCTCTAGCCACTCACGTCATCATCTGACGTCTACATCTAGCGCATCTGCCGTCTACTCGCTGCACTCTCATAGTGTACCTAGTCCCAGTCCTTCTGTGCGTTGTTGCCTAACCTTGTTTAACCCTTTGTGTACCGAACCGGCCTGCTTGACTACTCTACTGCCTGATCCTGGTGCCTAACCCTGTTTAACCCTCTGTGTACCGAACCGGCCTGCTTGACTACTCTAATGCCTGATCTTGGTGCCTAACCTTGTTTAACCCTCTGTGTACCGAACCGGCCTGCCTAACTACTCTACTGCCTGATCCTGGTGCTTGGTCTATGGTTAACTCTCTGTGTACCATACTGGCTTGTCTGGCTACTCCTTAGCCTGAACCCAGCTTCCCTGCTGTCTTCCTGCTTTTCTGGAATCTCCTTCAGATCTGTCTCTTCCCTTCCAGCGTCCTGTTCTAGGTGCCCACTTCTTCTTGGGGAGTTATAGCTACCGAGTGGCCTACGCTCTCTAGCAACGCTCCCTACTCTATGCACGCTAGCCTTAGCTCCCCCCTGCAGGTGAGCTCGTACTGCTAGTAGTACTGCCATCCTGGTCCAGGTTCCGGCTCAACCAGGATCAGACATCTGGCATCGCGGCCAGCAACTTTGGTTGGTTAATTGACTGAAGCCGAGACATTGGTTGTGAAACTGTGAAAACCATGTTCAATTCCCAGTGCTAGCTCCAATTTTCTCCCCCCCCCCGCGTGCCCATGGGGAAGTTACTTTATTTCACTGTGCATTAGACACTAAAAATTGTAAGTTCTAAGACTCGCTGTGCCTACAAAAACTGTGTACAGCTTTGAGGACAAATTGGTAACACTGTATAAGAATAAATATAATATGATTCAAGAGCCTAAAAAGATGCACATTAACTCTATCCCAATGGACATATCAACATTTCCATGATGTTTACTGAATTAAATAATGCTTTTAACCCCTTCAATGTGAGAGGGATATCTCTAGCATTCAAGGGGTTAAAAGCTCCATTTGAATCAATGAGAATTTTAATTTGTCCCCTTCATTGTGACGGTTTTTCCCCAGAATTGTTTCCTTTAAGTCTAATGTTACTAACACCAAAATCACTATAATTTGGGACTTATCTCTTACATGTTTTGTATATCCTTGATCCACAGAAATATTTCCTCATGACTCCTTAAAAGCTTGTTCTTCCAATGTGTACTGTCAGTATTAGCGATATGTGCTGTTTTGCTGAGCACTAGTGATTAGGCTTGCTTGATTATGGAAAAATCCTCACTTGGCTTTTTCACTGGACTAAATATAGTAGCCTTTGGGATAAAGACTATGATGGTTTAGGATTTCCTGGTTTTCTGACAACTATGTGAGTTGTTAATGAAAGCTGCGCATATCACTAAATTGGGTGAAGACTGATATTCAATTGCCCCATCAACATTCGCCATTACAGTTGATTAATAGTGTTTTCCTTTTGCTTATGCAAAATGGAAAAAATGCGCTGCAATTATTCTTACTTGCTGCTTAATATTATTATTGCTTTAGGGGTTTACCATACAGAGCAGACACCTTACATTGAGAAGTCACCAGGCTGGGCGTGTATTGCTTTCTGGGCTTGTTGTCTCATGTTTGTCATAATCAGCCAGATAGCAGGCCTTCAGTGAACACTGTACATATCTAAGTCACATAATGAAAGGCACTCTCCTTGTTTTAATGCAACAGAGGGAACACTACATTTAAATTCACCTTAATAACAAGAGTCAATACAGTTTTTCCTTGAAGATCAGTTATGAATTTACTCATTGAACAGACAGTCTAAGACCTGCCACATTTTCATACATAATGAATGAAGAACCGAAAATGAAAGTTAGGTTCTTTATGACCAAGACTGTAACACAAAAAAGATAGTGATTGTTTGTTAATGAATCATATCTAGACAAACAAATTAAAGCTTTTTTTAAAGTATCAGTAAAGGTTTGTCATGAAAACACATGTTTTGTAGGGCTTTTCCTATTGGCTAAAACAAGGATACTCCTACAGCTGGCAGCTGCTTTATTTAAAAATTATTACAGCCCAAACTGTAAAAAAGTGGTGGAGCCATTGCTATTACATTCTATGGAGAACTGTAGCCAGTGGCCTTCTTTTCCAGTAGAATGCAACAGAGTAACTTTCTGGACAACAAGATGCTAAGATACTAAGAGGGATGGGTAATTCTGAGTCAAATCAACTGCTCCACATGGACAACTAATAATTCCCATTGGGCTATTGGGCCATTGGGTTTCTAATGTTTCCTCTTACAATACATTGTATCTCTGGTGGCTGTGGTTACACACCGCAAAACATGTTAGAGTTTGCTTTAATATTTAGATATTGATCTCTTTAATTTCATTACACATTATAGTTTTATGCACATTTTTTTGAATAAATACATTTTTGAGTATATCCTGAGCCTTTTTGTCATTGTTATCCTATTGGAGGATTCTGAAGTATCCCGAGCAGAGACAGGTTTATATTCTTTGCCTGCACTGTCATCAGGTTGATTGTCACCTGACCACCATCCTTGTGAGTAGGAATTTTGGATTTACAAGTTTGTTCATTTGAAGTACTATATTATACTATATGGGAATGCTCTCTTCCTTTTGCCTGTTTTACATATTTCTGTCTGCTTATTGATATTTGCACCTAAACTAGGTGGCTAATCCTACTGTTTTAAGAATATATGACATTAATAATAGTTCTCTTACCTCTACGAACTCCACGATTCTAAAGAAAGCCTTTATCTTCCGAGACCAGAAGCCAGGCATCAGTGCAGACATCTTGTCTGTGCGCCTGCACTGTCAGTCCTGGTCTGCACTAAGAAGCATTGCGCTGGCCCGAAAGGCAACAGAAGTGACTGACGGCGCAGTCGAGCAGGCTGCATTAACCTGGCCGTCAGTCTCCGAAGATTAAGGATTTCTTTAGAATCGTGTAGTTCTTAGAGGTAAGAGAACTATTATTAAGATAGTCGCCATCTGCCTAATTATTGCAGGGCGACTTTAATTATGGTGGTAGATCCGCTCTAAACTGAACCTCATTGTAATTTTTTCAAAAATTTATTTTCTCACAATTGAGCCATTTATGTCAAGTCTCTTTTTATTCTAGGCCCCAATATAGACATACAATTACTTTTTCAGATGTTAGTAATTCAAATTATTCTTTATGGTACTTTATAGAGATGTGAGATCACCCCAGGTGGTGTCATAGATAAGTAGTGATCAGAGTCTACTGTTATTATCCATATTTTAGTTGTTGGTTTGATTGTTCATTTGTAAACGAATGTGCATTATAAATCAAACCCTCAAGTGTAAAATTGAACTAGAAAAACATTGAGAGCACACATATGGCTTCTAGGAAAATTAAACAAACTGATCTCTCCTAGAATATACCATCGGGAACTTTATTTTACTACAAAAACATAGAGACCTTGCACTTGAGTGGAACATTTCTTCCCCAAATCTCAAAGCACTTGACAGATACAAGGAATTTATCTTTTCAATTCATTCAGTGAAAAAAAACGGGACATATTTGTTTTTCCATATACATATGAAAGTCTAGAGGGATGTGACCAAGACTAGACCTTGTATCCTTGAGACAAGGATCATATAAATTCCAAGTTTCATTTTGCTCAAATGACGAGTGAAAAACAGCTGAACATTTTCCACACATTTTTTCCCCACCTTTTAATTATATCCCCCACTGTTTGTTTGTGTTGAGAGAAAAGACTCCAATTGATAGTTATTCAAGAACACAAACACTGATCTTAACTGAAAGGTTTAGCGAATAACCGCCAGCAGGACACAGTGTAAGTCCTTAAAGGGATAGTAATGTTTCATAATAAAATCAGCTCTAATTAATCATCATAGTATTTGGACTTTGGAGAGTGTTATTTCAATTCTGTCAGAGTTGTAGTTCTAGAGTAATTCAATGACAAAGTATCCCCCTCCCGCCCCTTTTACTGATGTAACACTGCTCAGCCAGAGCAGAAGGAAGGTGCCCAGGTAGATTGCACAGAGGGACAATCTTCAATTAAGATAAGGGAAAAACCTGAAAAACTTGTCAAGGGGGGCAGGGCTTTCATTGTTCTCACAGGAAGAAGATTGTCCCCTTCTGTTATCTCTCTGGTCTATGGACTGGATTCCACATCTGAGAAGAGATGGCTTACACTAGGTAAAAGGGGCGGGGGGGATACTTTGCTTGTGAATATCTCTCAAACTATAAAGGTTTGAGAGATAAGACTTATATCGTTCTTCGTGTTTTTTTAATGCCTACAAAATAAAGTAAAGATAAAATGAAGTATTAATATCCCTTTAAGTAAAATGAGATATACATGTTATCATTATTCTTTATTTATATAGCATCAACTTACCTCACAGCGCTGTACAATAGAGAATAGTACAAATGGAACATGGAAAACAAAAGGATCACTGGGTCCTTCTCTTGAATCTAATTGCACAAATCTATAATGGCTTTCAAAGTATATACGACTACCAATGTATTCAGCGAGGCTGATGTGCTAAAAAAAATATGTACCGTTGGGAACAACTAACATTTTCCCAAATATACATTAATTTAAATGGGGATTTAAAGAGGTCTTTATCAGTGCTAAGTGGATTTGCAGGAATACTCACAGATCCACCTGGGAATGGGTAAGTGTACATCATGGCAGAGCTAGTTAGAGAAAAAACAAGTGCAGATCTGTATCCTTTAGGGGGAACCTTAACCCTTTGAGTGCCAGAGGGGTAAGGAATGCATTGCAAAGCAATGCATTCCATACCCCTCTGGCACTCAAAGGGTTAAACGATGGATAGCACCCAGAGGTATAAAGAAAAAAGCAATACAAAAGGTTAGTAGTACTAATCATAATACTAATTTAACAGACATTTATAAATGTGGTAAAGAAGGTTGCAAACATGCAAATTACTCCCAGAACATAATAATAATAATAATAATAATAATAAAAATAATAGGAAGAACTTTAAATCTAATAGATTGGCAAGAGAATATCAATTAAAATGTCTTCAGTTCTGTCTCCAGTGTGAGGTTTATCTATTGATTTGACTACATGGGACAAAACATATAGAGCATACATCAAGGAAATTAAAATCCACAATAGGAGAGCATCTATAAAATATTTGGCTAAGGCGTGATAAAGAGGTGATAAATTGGAGATGACATCTCCAGTGATATCACTTCTCCAGTTCCTATGTCATTCAATGGGGCCTATTCACTAAGATTTCTCCAACTTTTGAAATCTTAGTGCATAGGATCTATAGAATAACATAGAAACTGGAGATGTCATCTCCACTTTATCACCTCTTTATCACACTTTACTGCATAACCCCATAGTGTCTCCAGACATTTTAAAGATGCACATAATTTGTGTCTGCTGGGACCCAGTTCAGGTCCCACTAGAGAGAAGAGGAGGTGGGATAGATTAGTAGACTAGGGGGAGAGGCTTTGCCTAGACTGGGGACAATTGGATCAACAAACTGGGTTCCCTGAGTCCTAAAGGCCTTAACATAGATATTGACTTAGCAACTTTCATTTAAGTTCTAATTGCTCTTGTATTGACAGCACATTATCAGGTAATTAGGATAGGGGCATTAGTTTTTCTATTATTTTAATAATATACTTTAGTTCAGATAAAGGTTTTGCTTCATGGATTAAACCATTTATTTTTGTAAATGAATGCAGAAAAAGGACTGTATGTACCCACTTTTTTAGTATAAGGTTTCTGTGCAATGGCTACATCATTTTATAGTGTTAATGGTCCATTTATAGTTCTTTTAATTAGTATATATATATATATATATATATATATATATATATATATATATCCTTAAATTGAAATTAGTAAAGCCCATGAGTTTGCCTGCTCCCTGGTCCCAATGTGTATACTATGGCGGCATCTATGAATACTTTCCACACCAGTAGCTAGGCTGGTCTCTCTGCCCAATCTAAAGTATCTCCTCATCAGAGTACTTATAACAACAGGGCCAATAAGAAGAACATCACATTTGGACACACTGGTATAGGATAAAGAAAAAGAGGGGGATGATAAAGACCCCACACACAGTAGCAGAGGATGTACATTGCAAACGCAGCTCATGCTGTAAGAATTGAATGTCAAATGGTGATTCTATTCCTGGGAATCCTGTAGGTGAGGCTGACCAAGTTCAGTCCTCAAGGGCCACCAACAGGCTAGGATGTAAGTATTTCCCTGATTAAGCACAGGTGAGCCAGTCAAAATCAATGAGCCCACTGATTTAACTCACCTGTGCTTAATAAGGGAAATACTTACATCCTAGCCTGTTTGTGGCCATTGAGGACTGAACTTGGACAGCCCTGCTGTAGGTGAAATGATTATAAGTGACATATATATTCTTAATACAGATAGTAATTTTAGATGTTAACTCCTGTTCTTCTTCTGTGCAGATGATCAGAATTCTTGACACGTATAGTACATGCATGAGAGAAATTATATCCATTATGCCTGGGGACATTCATTTCTTTCCGGACACTGACATCAACTTAGGAATTTTAAGTGCTTCCTAGCAGTGAGATTATCACAGTATACCCAACGCCTTTTCCCAACCAACCCTATTATTTTTTTTTTTTTGGAGAGAGAAATGCAATTCATAGGTTCACTTTTAAAAGGTCTGTTTTGCAATATCATGCAGCTGCACATTGCAATCATAATGTTACCTGGATGAAAAGGGCGACATGAGAATCTCGCCCTGCATATAAGCATGAGATTCTCATGTCGCCTCCTTAAATGCCACCCCATAGCTGAATCTGGATCCAGTCTGGTGCGGTAATATGCTCCTTTGGATGCTGGTTCTCCATCTGTGCCAGACGTATTTTATGACAAATCATAGAAGCATTCCAAGGGACTTTTAGATAGCTAATGGATTGCATGTGATCTCCAGGTGGGAAATTTCATTTTTTGTGTTCACTCAAAGGGTTAAGCTACATATGGAACAAAGGACTAAAAAACCAAAATATATCTTAACCCTTTGAGTGTCACACAAAAAATGAAATCGTGCACCAGGAGATCACAGGCAGTCCATTAGCCATCTAAAATTCTATGGTTTGTCATAAAACACATCTGGCACAGATCCAGCATCAAAAGGAGCATATTACTTCACCAGACTGGATCCAGATTCAGGTATGTGGTGGAATTTAAGGAGATGACATGAGAATCTTGCACTTATATGCAGGACGAAATTCTCATGTTGCCCTTTTCATCTAGGCGACATGTTGATTGCGGCATGCAGCCACACGATATTGCAAACGCGACCTTTTAAAAGGATACCAAATTGGCTGATACATACTGTTTCATTCAATAAATGAGTTAACATTGTCTAACATCTAGGATTAGAAATTAAACATGTCAGGGGTACTCAACTGTCAGACCACCAGTTTTGAAGACTACAACACCAGTCATCACAACTAGCCACTGACTGGATGGGCATAATTGGAACTGCATTAGGAACAGCAGTAGGTCTGATTGACTAGCTCTGCATTAGATGTTTTGATTGCATGATTTGCCTTACCAAATTATATGCTGACCATATGTCTTAGCTGCAAATATCTGAAAAACAAGGTACATAAAATCTGAAATACCTTTGAGGCCTAATAAAAACATTTGCTTTTATCATTTTCATAAATGTCTCTAAAATATTGCACTAGTGTTCCACTCTGAATCTCTGTTGATGCATGTTGACCACCCTGTTCTTAAACTTACCCATTTTTTTTTTTTTTTTTTTTTTTTTTTTTTTTTTTTTTTTATCTGTGAAAGAGCTTGAACTGTAATGAAATCCAATCCAAAAAATAAATGAGTGCTCAGTAATGCTACAATATTCACCCTACTGGGTATATGGGTCTCTGGTTACAGCTGTCATATCAAAAAGAAATTCAGTTAATCCACTGACCCCAACTAATCAATCGATATACACACAGGAAAATCACTATTAAATCAGAAGACACAGACAAAACGTAGATTTTAAAAATATATTTTATTTATTTAAATATTTTATTCAGTGGAAAAACAACATACTCAGATACTAATTGCGCGGTCCTTCCGGTGAGCCGTGGGGAGAAGCCGCTTGTTACAGAGAGCTCTTGTATGAGCAGTATGACCCAAGGCAGAAAGAGCTTTATCAGACTGGGGGATCATGTTCCTGGCCAGGACGTTATATGTAACCGCATATTAAAATTAAAGGAAATTTAATTTGGTTTTATACTTCTATTTACTGTTTCTATGGAGTGTGGACATATTTGGGGGACCTAGATCCCTCTAGTTTGTAGAGACTGAAGGGATATATGAGTGTATCTTTCTCTTCTCTTCTATAGAAAGGTGGAAACAAAGCTACCACACCATTATATATACATCCATAGCAGTTCATAATAAACTTAAGGGACTCACCACTGTATGACAGTCTGGGTGCATGGCTGCTGAAATCATCATAGTATTTGGACCTTGGAGAGTGTTATTTAAATTCTGTCAGAGTTGTAGTTCAAGAGTAATTCAATGACAAAGTATCCCCCCTCCCACCCCTTTTACTGATGTAACACTGCTCAACCAGAGCAGAAGGGAGGTGCCCAGGTAGATTGAAGAGAGGGACAATCTTCAATTAAGATAAGGGAAAAACCTGAAAATTCCACATCTGAGAAGAGATGGCTTACACTAGGTAAAAGGGGCGGGGGGGGGGGGACTTTATCCTTCAATTACCCTTGAACCACAATTCTGACAGTATTGATATAATACTCTCCATGACTCAAATACAATGAAGATTAATCGGAGCTGCTGTTTTTGTGAAACATTACTATCCCTTTAAGGGAACGGATAGTCCAACCCATATATTGAACCAAAGATATTTCACTAGTGAACAGGTAGTTCACATATCATGTGTTACAGTTGATAAAAGTCAAAACAGAATTTTGCTCCATCCACTGAATACTCTTTAGACACTTTTGCTACATTGCAACATTTACAATAATTTGCTCCACATTTGCGGAATCCTGTGGTATCCAACCATGTGGGGTTTAACTTCCTGGAGGAATACAGACTGGGAGAAATACTGCCAATGGCCCTCCCTCGCTTGGCTACAAAGTCACATCCCTTACTCAATATATCCGCTAATGCCTCATCTGTAGTTAACACTGGTAATAATGAGTTAACCAGAGTCCTGCTTAAACTGCGGGCTAAAAGTGGTGATAAAGTGAACTCCACCATCCCCACCTCTGTCCGTAGCTGACCTACTAGCCAATGGAGTATCTAGTAAGATTTCTCTGGGGGTACCCTCCAATACGAGGTCATCATACCTGCTCACTTTAAACCTCTCGTAAAGACCTTTTGATGCTATTTTAAAGTCCCTATCCTTTGACATCGAAGAAACTGTCCCTTAGGAATATTAGCTATCTGGGACTGGGGTTGTGGGGAACGCGCATGCAACAAAGTGTTGCCTGAAGTTGGCTTCCTATAGATGTCACTATTGACCCTCTTGGCATATATATCACCAGTCAATGTGACATCTAAAAAGGCAATGGAGGCGATATCATAGTTATATGTAAAAACAAAATTGTAATAGTTATTGTTTAAATAAGAAATAAAAGAAGCTGCCTCTTTCTTAACCTAACCAAATAAATAACAGATCGTTGATGTATCTCCCGTACCATAAGATCAAATCCCAAAGACGTGGCTGGCCTCTCACCACCCCATAAAGAGGTTGGCCATAGAAGGGGCAAAAGTTGCCCCCATTGCAACGCCATGCCTCTGGAGGTAAAAAAAAACGTAAAACGAGAAGAAATTATGGCACAGGAGATAGTCGACAACCAGAGTAATTCAAAAAATTCTTACAGTGGTAGTCCAAGGCTTTTAAAGCTAGTGGATGGGGAATTAAGGAATACAGGGCAGAAACATCTGCCGACAGCCAAGACATGCCCTGTCTCCACTCTATATCCATCATCTGTTTCAACACCTGTTTGGTATCCCAGAGAAATCCCGGTAACCTATCCACCAAAGATCTCAAGTACTGGTCGACCCACACAGACAGAGGTTCTCTTCTATGCCTAACATATTTTCTGAGTATAGGTTTTTATAGACTATGTGCTTGATTTAAAGAGGTCCAACGCCAAAAAAAATGTCTACAACGTGTGCTGCAAGCACATGTTGTAGACCATTCAAAAGAAGTATTTATTTCTATATTGCGCTATTTCAGGCCAGTCTACGGACCGGGATCTCCTGCTGTAAGCTAGACAATGTCGTCAGTGCTAGGGAAGGGAAGAGGGGGACTTTGTAATCTTACATCTCTCAAACCATAAAGGTTTGAGAGATCGGACTGGGTGCAATTAATTAATTTTTTTTACCATGTACAGTATTAAATTTCAATAATTCGATCTATTACAATCCCTTTAATGATCGGTGCTTGACATTGTGTCATTGTGTTCCCATTATTGCTGTGATTTATTGGCATTTTGGGAACTTAACGCACAAAATGGATGTTTGGCCGCAAGACCATTTCTGTGGCCTAATGTCCTTTCTGCTTTCAGCTGGTAGGGCCTTTGAATACCGACTTAGACATTTTTTGCTCAATTTAAAGCAGTGAGCAAAAATATGCGGTAGGGCCAAAGTGAATACCGACCGACATAATCAAATGTCTAAGTCGGAATTTAAAAGCTCTACCACCTAAAAGCACAACAGACGCTGGCCCACAGAAATGGTCTTATGGCCAAATACCCGTTTTGTGCATTAAGTTCCCAAAACACTACTAAATAGCAGCAATATTTGGAACTACACAGTAAAAAGCAAACTATCGACATATATATAAATATATATATATATATATATATATATATATGACATAGTGCCAAGCACCGATCATTAACTTATGTGTTAAACTTACCTGTCACCCACTGTCTTCTGTATTCAATCTATATTCTCTTCTTTCTTCTGTATTGTATCTTCTTTCTTCTCTTCATCCTTCTTTCTTGTAGCTGTAAAAAAAATAATATTACTATAAGTTTGCAGACATATTGCGAACAATAATACATTGTTTAACCCCTTGAGTGCCAGAGGGGTCCTATCTGGGGCTCAAAGGGTTAAACAATGTATTACTGTCCGGTTACATAGAAATATGCCGCCATTATTTTAGGTGCAAATAAGCCATTATAGTAGGTCAAAGTTAAGCTATTATATAAGGTCAAAGTTGTACCATTATAATATATCCCAAAATGTAATAATAACACACTTAGCTTAATAATCTGTCTCTGCCACTGCATGCGGCTGCAGAGGTGGCAGCAGCAGAAACAGTACTGTGTGCCACAACCCCCCTCCCCTTCCTGTCCCAGCACACAGTACTATCTATGCTGCCACCGCATCTGCAGCCACACAGAGCGGCAGAGACAGATTAATAAGTTCAGTGTTTTATTATTACATTTTGGGACATATTATAATGGCGCAACTTAGACCTTATATAATGGCTTAACTTTGACCTACTATAATGGCTTATTTGCACCTAAAATAATGGCAGTATATTTCTATGGAACCGGACAGTACTACATCATTTAACCCTTTCAGCCCCAGAGAGGTACGCAATGCATTGCTTTGCAATGCGTTGCGTACCCCTCTGGCACTTAAGGGGTTAAACAATGTATTATTGTCTTCGATATTTCTGCAAACTTATATTAATATTATTATTTTTAACAACTAGAAGAAAGAAGGATGAAGAGAAGATACAAGAAAGAAGAGAAGAAAGAAAGACAGAAGATAACCAGGATGCTGAGGACTCTCGTGGACATCAGGATTAATGCTAAGTGTTACTTGTAATGGTATGTTGCTTTGTTACTTAGTTGAGTTAACCCTATGAGTGCTGGTGGGGTAATTATACCCCACTGGCACTCACAGGGTTAATTCTACTAACATTGAACACTTTTTAGGCACTTTGGATGTACTGATGTGGGGCTTAGGGCTCCATATCAATATATCCACTGGGGACTTGGCCTTTTTTAGCCTTTTAATAGCTGAACTGGCTGACTAATGGTCCGATAACGGACTTTGGTAAAAAAAACAAAAAACTGGGTCTTAAATTGTATGCTCTAAAATGAGTGCCTTATTGGATCTTTAGCGCTAACGCAGTCCATTAAATGGCAGCTTGTAGCGTTTTATTTATTTTCATTAGGCCAGAACTCATATATAGCACCCGGGGGGGGGGTGTTTGTTGGAATTTTTTCATACCACAGGTCTTTAAAGGGATAGTAATGTTTCATAATAAAAGCAGCTCTAATTAATCATCATAGTATTTGGGCCATGGAGAGTGTTATTTCAGTTCTGTCAGAGTTGTAGTTCAAGAATATTTGAATGATAAAGTGTCCCCCTCCCACACCTTTTACTGATGTAACACTGCTCAGGTCAGAGCAGAAGGGAGGTTCCCAGGTAGACTGCAGAGAGGAACAATCTTCTATTAAGATAAGGGAAAACCTGAAATACCTGTTATGGGAGCAGGGTTTTCTTTGTTCTCAGAGTAAGAAGATTGTCCTCTGCTATTATCTGTCTGGTCTTACAACCAGATTCCACATCTGAGGAGTGGGGGCTTACACTAGGTAAAAGGGACGGAAGGGGGAAACTTTATCATTCAATTACTCTTGAACCACAACTCTCACAGTATTGAAATAATACTCTCTGTGGCTCAAATACTATGAACATTAATTGGAGCTGTTGTTTTTGTGAAACATTATTATCAATTTAAATCGATTACAGTGCTTGAAAAAAATGCCAGCACCTGTTTTTGGAATCGTCTGCCTTTAAATCCAACCCTTTATTCTATCGGTTGGTACTCAAATTGGCCCTACCAGCTGTTTTACCGCACTCCTTTTAATCAAGTCCTATATGTGATACTATTGCTTTTATTACAATAGTAACACCTCTTAGTTGTGCTCAGATTGTTGTACTTATTTTGATTTTTATTGTACATGAGGATACTAGTCAGTGGCTGTAGATTTAATTTTGGGGCATTTGAGGTTAGGTGTTTCATTATGTCTGCTAAAGGAGAGTGATTCATTTTTTATAAGATTATATTATACTTATGACTGGTTAACCTCTGTGAAGGGTCACTTCTATATCATACTAACACTGCGTATTTAGAGTCAAAAATATTTATAATATTTTTAAAATGTAGGTTTTGTGTGTGTCTTCTGAGTTGACAGCATTACTGCAGTATGGAATGCAATACAAGCCTTAATTAAAGCAGAACTTTCATGCTAATAAAATTGTGGTCGAATATATTACTAACCTAGCGATATGCAAAGTTATACTATCCTTAAGCTCAATAAGTCAGTGGTATTGAAGAAAAAACATATCTTCAGCAGGAACCAAAGGACAGATAGTGCAGACATCTTAGATCAAATGTATCTCTGAGTCTGCGCTATCTGTCCTGTTCTCTGCCAGCACTGGTGAGTGGCGTCCTTTGTGCCTTAAGGCACTGGAAGGGACTGACCGCTCAGGCACACCGAACTTCTCTTGTAAGCTCTGTGCAGCCCCATGCCTACAGAAAATGTGATTTTTCTTCAGTACCCCTGACTTAGTGAGCTGAAGGATAGTATAACTTTGCGTATCACTAGGTTAGTAATTTATTCGGCCACAATTTTATTAACATGAAAGTTCCGCTTTAAAGTCAGTGTCATTGGTAAAGCATTCACGTCTGTCTATCTGTCTATCTATCTATCTATCTATCTATCTATCTATCTATCTATCTATCTGTCTATCTATCTATCTTTCCACTGTAGCTCATTTGAAAGAGCTGAGTAACTAGGCTCATAAACCAAATTGCTGGTTGCCTTGCTGCATTTTACCTGCGTAAGGTGATGTACATTAGAGGCAGACTTCAACAAAGATCATTAAATACACGGGCAACTTCAGATAAAATGCTGATAAAAAAATATAATATTTCTAAGTAGATGTAGCAGACTCCTGCATAGGTAAGTCAGTTAAACATATTCCTGTGGTTATAGTTGCCCTGTTTTTTATCAGTTGGCTCAATTACAGATAATAAATGTAATTTACATAATTGTAAAGGGATTCTGAAATCCAGTCACATAATATTTTTGACCTAACCTTGGGGTGTGCTTTTGTCTCCTTTACCAGTGGAAATATTATTATAAACTACAAAATGATTCACCACCTCCACCAGATTGCCCAACAAGTTGTGTATTAGCAAGAAGTAAAACCATATGATCTGCAGATAATAACATTTTCTCTTTGGTCCCTCCTGTCTGGAGAATCTTTATTTGACTTTGAATCTTTAATGTAGTGATCCTGGCCTCCATGTCTAGGTTTTGACAGACTTGCTTAGAGAGCTGTGTGTGTATGTGCAGGTCTGGATTGTATCCAGTTAGGAATGCAACATTACTATTTTCTATAATAATAATTTTATGAATATATGATTGAGTCCCATATATATGCATTTTTGAAAATTGTAGGAAGTTGAAATATATTATCTCATTTTTATATAAATAGCTATATTAACCCTTTTAATTCCAGACAAGTGCCCAGTGCATCAGGAATCAGTATCTGATTCCCTTTTAGCATTCAAAAGGGTTTTTCGGACAGTGCATTCATGTGGGGGGCTGAAAAGAATGGATGGAAAAAAAAATGTGAAAGCATTGTGTTGGAGGCCTCTCTAGCATAGAAGAAATTAACCCTCTGAGTGCCAGAGGGGTAGGGTTGCCACTCAGCCGGTATTTTGCCGGTAAAAAATTGTCTTATGTCCAATGTTAAGTCTATGGACAGAATACCATAGCCGGTATTTTTTTTAAGAAAAGGTGGCAACCCTACAGAGGGGTATGCAACGCATTGCAAAGCAAGCAATGTGTTGCATACCCCTCTGGCACTCAAAGGGTTAAATGACTTATTTAAAGCTCTGGGAATTCTGAGAATCATTATTTGTTCCATATCCTGTAGCTGTTAACTCTTTGAGAGCCAGAGAGGTAAAAAATGCAATGCATTGTGTACTCCCCAGCACTCAAAGGGTTAAGCTTCAGAACTGCATCACTTTTACATGTGCCTCAGCATGCTAAGAATTTTCAGTGGTAAAAGCAGGTATTTTTGTCTCTAAAATATGACAATTTATAACTCTCACTTTATCAGTTTTGAGAGATGATAAGTTTACCAGCATAGGGGTCTTTCTAAAGGACCTATGGGCTATATGCAGAAAACTAAAGAGAGAAAAATGTGGGGAATCCATCTTCCTCATTGGAGACAAATGCAAATTTCCATTAATTTAAATGGGATATTTAACCCCTTGAAAGCTAAATGTTTTCAGTGCCTTGCTTTGTAAGAAGGGTGAATGGTAATACTGGAGGGTGCAGGAGATAGAGAAGCTGGAGAGCAGTAAAAAGGGGGATGTAGGAGGGATGGGGCAAAACTGGGAAAATGGCAGAGAAAGAAGGGAAGAGATACTGAGGGGGAAAGAGAGTATGGGGGAGTATGGTGGAAGGGGGAGATATAGAGCAGGAAACAAAAGGAAGGGCAAAGCAGGAGAGAGTAAGAGAGGAATAAAGCTGTCCAGCAGCCCTGCCTGTCTACTAACTGACAGAAGAAGCTCTCCTACCTTGTACAGACATGTGACATGTACAGGAATATAAGCCAAAAGATGTGAGAGGCTCTGAGCACGAACAAAAGCACAATGGCCTGTTCTCCGGCTAGTCACCGCTCAAGAGCATCACATTTTAGCTCTCTAGTGCCATTACAGAGGAGAAATTTCCACATTCATACTAGACTAATCCCACCCATAAGGGCGGTCCAGTACCAAAATGATGGGCAAGTCCCCTCTGCACGGAAAAATCAGCTAACCCCAGACCTACATTTCGGCCTTATTTGGACCTCGTCAGTGAGGTGCAGCTAAAATGTGATGCTCTTGAGCAGTGATTAGCCGGAGAACAGGCCAATGTGCTTTTGTTCGTGCTCAGAGCCTCTCACATCTTTTGGCTTGTTCCTGTACAGGAACATGTTTGATTGACATCTGAAGGTAAGCAAAGCTGCAGTTCCATTATTTCCTGGACATCACATAATTGCTTTTCCTGCAGTCTGACTGGATAAAACAGTTAACAAAACAAGAAACAAAACATCTGTTGTATGAGATGTTTCATGTCTTGTAAAATGGCATGTTTCTTATGAATTCTGAACTCCCTGAATCGTTTCATTAATCCATCATTGGATGCTAGAGAGGTCTCCAATGCATAGTTTTACAATTTGTGATAAAGCAGTATATGACATGTTCCCGAACGGCACGCAGCTGCACGAGGACCCCTGAATGCCATGACATGCCAGGATCATCATGGGTCCTTAACGCAAGTTTTCCCATAATGGCCCTGGCACGTCATGGGTCCTTAACGGGTTAAAAAGATCCCTTCCTCAAAATATAAAAACACACCTGCTCAGTTTGTTAATATTCACAGCATAGTAAATCTCGTAAGCTTTAGTACATAGTATGAGGTCTCAGTCCTGATGTTCCATTACTGAGGCTAATGTATGAGGATGAAAGGGAGAAATTCTGCCATACACTGGATGCCCTATAGGGGACAAATACAATTTTACAAAATTCCTGTTGAGATTTTACACCTTTAACTCCTTAACGACCCTTGAGGTCATAGTACATCATGGGTAGATCTGACTTAACGACCCATGATGTACTATGACCGTCATGGAATTCTGGGCTCCCCCCACGGGGTGGTCCTTTAATGACTGCAACGTGCGGCCGGTCGTTAAGGGGTTAATGCCAGCAAGCCCTCCAACACATCAGGGAACTCATTTAACCAACTGAGCCCCAGAGAGATCCAGTGTATTGCAGTGTAATGCACCAGATACCTTTCTGGCACTCAAAGGGTTAAATAGACTGTTATTTGTCCCCTGTGTTGCAGCTGGTTTGCTCCAGAAACACTTTAGTTCTAATTCATACATCAGCCTCTCTTTGTCCTGTTGCCCTAGTCCAGAGTAGCCTTTGGCTTCTCTGCTTTTTGAGACAACTCCTATTATCCCCAATCAGCTAGAGACTTTACTGGAGATGATGGGAGTTGTAGTCACAAACAGCTAATGAGCCAAAGGCTACTTACCCCTTCATTAGTCACAGGCATACGAAACAAGATAGGGATCCTCTCTTGTACCTTTGAGTATATTCTTTGGAGGGAACGCGGACACTAGATCAGACTTTGTTATGCACTTAATTTTCTGCTGAGTATAATTTCCTCTGCCGATAAAAGCCAAGCGTGAGCTGACACAGACCCTTGATTTATGAAGGCGATTAAACAGAAAGGTACGTCTCTTAAAAAAAATAATCAGGGGTTGAGGTTTTACATTGTTTCCTAATGGCTTCATGAGTCTAGCCAGTTGCCTGGAACACAGAATATAGGCGTAACCACTAGCAGAGACGTGAAGGACATTTCCACGACAACTTTATAGGATCTAACATCATTTCCGTGCCATGGCATGATTCTTAGCTAAGAACAACTTCTTTTTTACTAAACCCAGATTTAAAAACAAACAATGTTTGCTTTTTTTTCCATACACAATAAAGGGGAGCTATACCTTAAGAGTAAGTGGTTCTTAATTTGTTTATCAAATTAAATTAGCATGTAGGTAGGTGTTCTTCAGACAAAGTCAGTTATTTCTATTTACTTTTTATTCACATTTCTTCTCTGTTTAGTAGGATGCTAAAAGCTTCATTTTACAATCAGATAAAACTGGTGACCCTTAATAGTCATTCAGATAGATAGATAGATAGCTATACCAGACTTCATTATGAAAACCTACTTAGGTAAGCCATTGTGTTAAACAAATTAAAGTCTATTTATTTCTAGGGTATAATGTAACTGCTTAACGACCCTTGGCGGTCATAGCACGTCATGGGTTGTTATACCCTTAACGACCCATAACGTACTATGACAATCATGGAATTCCAGGCTCCCCCCGCGGCTGCACGCCGTTCGGGGAGTCTAGAATCTGAATCACCAAAAAAACCAAAATATGCTCCGTGGTCCTTTAGTGATCGCAACGCGGCTGTGCGGCTGGTCGTTAAGGGGTTAAAGGGGTAGTGCTTTCTAGTCAGAAAAATAATAATATTTTCTTAATAAATACAGTACCACAAAGCTGGTATGTGTATATAGCCCCATGGATCTTAAAAATGTACAGCACATATTTGATATTTTTATCCTTTTCAGAATTTCTTTGAGTTTAGTAGATTCCGCTGGTCTCATCTTCTTACTATACCTTTTCTTTTTTTAAAGGGATAGTAATACTTAAAAATTACTATCCTGCATCTTGTAGCCCTTAAAAAATGAGTAAAATGACACCAGCGGCATCTCTCAAACCTTTATGGTTTTTAAAGGTTTGAGAGATATCTGCTTTCAAAATTCCCTCTCCCCTGACGTCAGCATTCTAGCTGACAGCAAGGGAATCCAGTCCCGGGACTGGCGGAGGCTCTGCAGCAGTGCGGAGATCACGTTAATAAAAAAAAATCCTTAACTTAAAAGGTCTTCTACGTGTGCTTGCAAACAAAGCACATGTAGAAGACCATTTTAGTAAAGGATTTCCTTTTTTTTAACATGATCTCTGCACTGTTGCAGAGCCGCCGGCTGATCCCAGAAGAGGATTCCCCTGCTCTCAGCTAGAATGCTGATGTCAGGGGAAAGCCAAAAAGAGGGAACTTTGAAAGCGGATATCTCTCAAACCATAAAGGTTTGAGAGATGCCGCTGGTGTCATTTTACTCAGTCTTGTAAGGGCTACAAGATGCAGAACAGTAATTTTTAAGTATTACTATCCCTTTAAACCTCTTACTGGTGTTCCAAAATTAGCCCACTGAAGGAAATATTTAGGAACAGCTTAAACTGAGACAGCTGAGAGGGATTTAAGAATCTCACGAGAGGTAGGACTTCACAACAAAAGTTGCAAGCTGACACCACAGGGATGTCCAGATGGAATGCCTCTTCCCTCCCTGAAGCTTCCTGGCTCCCTGCGAGGGTGGCAATGACCACAGTCCACTGGGCCAGACATCTCTTCAAGTACCCCACAAAGTATGAGGTCAGTCCAAATCATCTCCCATGCGAATTCCAGATGCAAATCTTGATGGCCAGCAGTGCCAGGATGCCTTTGGTGGCTGTACAGAGCAAGCATACTGTTAACTTAGCCTTTAACTTTAGCACTGGCGGGTGATGGGGGTGCTGCAGACCAATATTAGATTGGTCAAGTCTAAGTTTACGTGAAAATGAGACAGTGCATCGTGAGAGGATTCTGGCGTAGGCAGGTAGGGTTTAGGCATGTGGAGCGGCCCTGCTGAGCTTGCATATCTCAGAAAAACAGAGTTAAAAATTTTGGTGTGGGGAGCATGTTGATGTGTTGACTTTGGTGCAGCCTACTAAGGAAAACGGTTGACAGACTGAGTTGACAGTAGTGAGAAGAAAAAGGGTAAGATTCCACGAACATTTGGTAACTGGTTGAAGGATTTTTGTATATATTTCAGTATCATGTGTGAAAAGTTTCTTGAGAAGAATTATTCTCTGTTTGGCTACTTGGACATGATCTGATATGCGTATAAGGTTTACGGTGGCCTTTGTTGGTTTCGTTAGATGAGCAACATCGCCGTCCTCAATTGACATTTGAATATCAGGATATATATCTTTGGCTTCTGCTGATGACTCCGCATAGGATCCCCCCCTTCCAGGGAATGTTGGTCTTGAAACCCCTTTGAGCAGATCAACATCCTCAAAGGATGAAAGCCTGCTGTTTTAAGGATGTTTTACCAGGGGAGCCCACCCTGTGACGCAATGTTTTAAAAAGGTTAAGTCTACTACCAGCAACCCTGGTGTCAAGAATAAGAGCATCAATGCCAGTGAGTATGGAAAGGATGAAGCTTTGGCTGAGTCAGTATCCCAACAATAGAGAGACATGCATTACAAGGTATGGTTTTTGCAGCTGCTTTTGGATTCCTTTCGTTCCATTTGAAGGGGTCACCATGTCTGGTAACTTGCATTGGGTTAGGGATCAGGAACATCTAGTTTTGGAAAAGTTGATGGGTGAGTTTAGGCTGGGCAGAATAGAGTGCCCTTTTGTGGCCCCTCTGTTCAAGGATTTATGGATTTACCCTTTTGGTCTTGTCCCAAAGCAGGAGTCCAAAAAAATTTGACTCATTCATCACCTGTCCTATCCAAAAGGTTCCTTTGTCAATGATGGCATTGACAAAGAGGAGAGTAAGGTTAAGTATACGTCTTTTGATAGGGCCCTGTCTTTGATTCGTTCAGCAGGTCAGAGTTGTTTGCTTTCAAAGTAAGACATAGAGTCCACCTTCAGTTTATTTCTGGTTCATCCCATGTTTTCACTTGTTAGGTTGTTATTTGAATGGTTCCTTTTTCTTCACAAATGTGTCCTGATGGATTGTGCTAGTTCTTGTTACTATTTTGAGGTGTTTAGTTTGGGTAGTACATCAGGAGGCTGTTTACATCCCATGTTGCATTATTTTTTATTTGTGGGGCTGGATGAGAGTGACATAGTGTAGCTCTCTTGGATGGTTTTCAACTGGTAGCTGAGTGGTTTGGCGTTCCTGTTGTAGAGAGTAAGATGGAGGGCCATCAGTCTGTCATCTCTTTTCTGGACATAGAAATTGACTTGGTAGGCATGGTCTTCCAACACCATCAGGATAAATTACATGCACTAAGCTCCTTGGTGGCCATTGTGAAAGCATCAAAGAAGATTTTGTTAAAGCAGATGCAGGCTCTCCTAGGTCATTTTGTTTTTGCGTGGACAAGGAATTTTGTCATTGTTTATAGCACTCAATGAAAGGGATAAGGTTGCCACACAATTTCATAAGCTTCATTGCTTCTTTGCAGGCAGATCTTGGCATCTGGCAAGAATTTTTAGTGAGCTGCAATAGACAGACTTGTTGGCTGGCAAGAAAGGTTAGTAGTCAGGACTTGGAGCTATTCATCTGGTTCATTAGGTTTTGGGTCACACTTTCAGGAAGGCTGGTGCACAGCTCACTAGTCCGAATTTACATTCCGGTCTGAGCCGATCCGAAATATCACCTTTTTGGAGTTGTTCCCCATTCTAATGGCAGTTGAAATTTGGGGAGATCGTTTATGTGAGTGGAAGGTTTTGTTTTGGACCAACAACATGAGTGTGGTCAATGGCATTAGCAAATATACATATAGCTCTCTCCCTGTACTAACCTTGATGATTTGCTTGGTGCTGAAATGGCTGCAGCTTAATATTACATTTAGGGCTAAATACTTTCCTGGTCTTAATAAATCAATAGATTCTCTTTCCTGTTTACAGCTCAAAAACTTTCAGGAATTAGCACCAGATGCCATGTGCGAGGGTCGCTCTTGCTCAGAGCACTTATGGAGTTTCACTTCCAGTCTCTGTTGAAGCTGGTGCAGGATTCCTTGTCGACTGTGACTTACTCATCCTACAGAGCCATATAGTGGTTGCTTCTGACATCACAGAAAGGACAGATTGGGAGTGAGGAGGCCAGGAATTGGGCTATGCTTTCTTATCTATCAGCCCTTTGGTCTAGGAGCATCTAGCAGGCATATTATTCATGTTAATCTTAAAGGGATAGTAACCCCCCCAGAAAACTTGAAGACAAATGCTAGTAAGAAGCACAACATACCTAACTCCTTTATCCCCATCTCTCAAACTGTTATGGTTTGAGAGCTGTAAGAAGAGAAAGACCTCCGCTCCCTCCCCCTTCTCATGCGTCCGCTGTATAGCGGACGTCATGAGATACTGCTTCCGTGACCAGACGGCGGCTCTGCAGGAGCGCTGTCATCTCAATATCTCGGTATAACTACTTCATCAGTATGGTCTAAAACATGTGCCTGGCTTGCAAGCACATGTTGTAGACCATACCGATGAAGTAATTATACGGAGGTATCTAGATGTCAGAGCTCCTGCAGATCCGCCGTAAGTTGATCGACCAGATTCTGCCTCTGACAGCTTTACAGCTTGTCAGGCAGAAAGGGGAGGGAGCGGAGGTCTTTCTTCTCTTACATCTCTCAAACCATAATGGTTTGAGAGATGGGGATAAAGGAGTTAGGTATGTTGTGCTTCTTACTAGCATTTGTCTTCAAGTTTTGCTGTGGCCTATTTCCTACCCAAGCAGGTTGTCATTGTCGATCTTGGGTGGGAAAGGGGGTACTGTTATATATTATAGAGTATGTGCCCCATTAACAGTCAAATCTTTCCCCATTACCACACCAGCACAAGTAGCTTGTTAAACTGGTTTTAATATACATTTTTTGTTAATAAGATATGTGAAAAAAGTAAGTATACAAATCTGTTTTATTTTCTTCCCATAACATTATTGCACTTATCTAAAATATTTTTTTTCTCAAGTGACCCTTTAATTATGAGAACATATAGCAGAAAATATGCAGTTGGATAGTCTAACTAATACAATGTTATTCTTGATTTTTTTCCAAGCAAAATATTTTACAGATATTTAAAGGCTTTGAAGATTGTGGATTTTTTATGCTTTTAAAGGGTTTTCAGGATTTACAAAATATATGGCATTTTACTTTCCATTGGATCTGCCATGGAAATTTTTAAAACATATTACATTTGTCATTTACATTGAAAGACAATATCAGTTTTGCAGTGTGATAGTTATATTTTCAGCAAAGCTGATGTTATAAAGTGATATGCAATATCATGATTGTAACATTTTTCCTGTGACCTTGTAATGCTATGGCAACTGGCTTTGGCTCAACAGGAAAGTTTATTGTCCATTTCCTAGCACATATTGTTTGATTAATCAGGTGATTACTAGACTTGCAAATTTGGAGTTGTGGCCTACTGATTGCCTGCATAAGTAGCAACGCTGGTTCACCTGTCTTTCATGCCTTACAGCGCTGCTCAAGCATGAAACAGCTGTTGGTTTAGTCCTACCTGTGGATATCCTGAGGAAACGTCTGTCTGTACGCTTCTGTGCTTGAGTATGTGCATTTTTAGTTTAATTATCATTTGAAATGACCCAAATAAAAACAAACCATTTAACTAGTACTGTCCCTTGTAGCTTCTTTATGAGGAGTGTTCTTTAGGAATGAGACATTAAAGTGGAATTAACACTTTGCAGTGATGAGTGATCAGAAAGGATTTTCAAAATCAGCTATATTTATTTTAGCCGTTCCTTATTTAACCCCTTAAAGGGATAGTAATGTTCCATAATAAAAGCAGCTCCAATTAATCTTCATAGTATTTGACCCATAGAGAGCGTTATTTCAATTCTGTCAGAGTTGTAGTTCAAGAGTAATTCAATGACAAATTATCCCCCTCCCGCCCCTTTTACTGATGTAACATTGCTCAGCCAGAGCAGAAGGGAGGTGCCCAGGTAGACTGCGGAGAGGGACAATCTTCAATTAAGATAAGGGAAAAACCTGAAAAACTTGTCAAGGGGGGCAGGGCGTTCATTGTTCTCATAGGAAGAAGATTGTCCCCTGCTGTTATTTGTCTGGTCTTACAACCATATTCCACATCTGAGAAGAGATGGCTTACACTAGGTAAAAGGGGCGGGGGGGGGGGGGACTTTATCCTTCAATTACCCTTGAACCACAATTCTGACAGTATTGATATAATACTCTCCATGACTCAAATACAATGAAGATTAATTGGAGCTGCTGTTTTTGTGAAACATTACTATCCCTTTAAAAGTATAACTTTCATCTCTCATAAAGTTATCACTATCTACATATTTGTCTGAAAAAAAAGCTTTTATCTGTTTTTTTGTTTTTTTCTAATCTGTAATTTCCTAGAGATATTGGCATTGAAAGATTTATCCGATGATGTCACTGGTGGGATCGAAGCGGTACCGCTCAGTACCAAAAGGCTGTCAATCACCTCCCCTTCTTCTCCCACGTTGTGCTTCATTCCCTTCTCTTTCAGAGACTCACAAATCTTCATGTGACCTGGCGTGCATTGGGAAGAGAGCACTCAAGGTCACATGAAGATTTGTGATTTGTCAGTCAGGTTAATACTAGACTTGTATTAAACTACTCAACAGCAGTGAAATCAACACATCTCCATAGCATTCTATTAACCCTTTGAGTGCCAGTGAGGTGCGCAACGCATTGCAAAGCAATGCGTTGCGTACCTCTCTGGCACTCAAAGGGTTAAAGTGGATCTTTCAAACCAAAGAAACTTTCAAACCCAACAATGCCTTAACAGATAGAGTTTTGAACAAATACCTGCTAATATCATAAATGTTATAAGCTGTGGTACACGCTGTACCACACTGCTCTGCAGGCCGTCACCCTTCCCAGCTCTACCCAGAACTACACATGCTACCTAGGCGATTGGCTTTGTAAATCAGCAAGCAAAAGGTACAAGGGGTCACTTCTACTTTTCCATTCTACTTTCTCTATTACTTTCTGTGACTTATGGATATAGCTTAAATATTAGAGCATGATCCGCTTGCAGAGCCTCAGACCAAAGGGACAGGTTTACAGAAGAGGATTGGCAGCTCCTCCGAGGTAGAGTGCTTTCAATCATTTTATATGTCATCAAGATGGTCGCACTCTCCCTCTTGAAAACTGCCATCTAATAAGGTAATTTTTAAGCTGGGGGGGAGGCAAATGATTATAATTACAGAGGGTATTACACATACTTGGAATTGGGGAATATAAACATATGGGAGGGAGTAGGAATGTGACAGATCTACTTTAAACATCACCTTTTAAAGGGATGGTAATGGTTAAATATTAAGTCCAGGTTAATTCTTCACCATACTTTTTTATAACAAAGTGTATCTTTGTAACAGTTCATAACGTTGTCTTTTTCATTTTCTTTATATTAAAGTCTCCTCCTCTCACCTCTTTTCCATACTTCACGATGCCTTCCCTCAAATCTGTAATCCTGACCGGACAGATTCCAACGAGGGACAATCTTCTATCTAGCAGTATAAAGAAAATCCGGTGACCCTTGACAAAAGAGGGCAGGTTTTTCTTTATGCTGACAGATTATGCCTCATCATGATCCATCCGGACCGGCTTGCTGCTCTTTAGGTGGAGACATTGTGATGTTTGTAAAAGGGGCGGGAGGGAGACATTTTAATATAAAATAAAATGAAAACGACATCATTATGGACTGCTACAAAGGTACATTTCGTTATAAGAAAGTATGTTGAAGAATCGACATTGACTTAACATCTAACTATTACTATACATTTAAGACTTATGTGAGATTTTATATTAGACAGTTATTAATTCTGTATGGAGACGTTTGAAATATACCTCAGTGGAGAGTATTAAAATAGCATGAACTGCGAATATGGAGACTTGTAAAACATGGGGAAATTTACTCCAATGTACTAAAGTTACATGTGCAGTAGTGTACATTTTGCCAGTCTCCATGAGGCAAATAATTTTTTCTATGAGCTCTAATAGGAATTGTCAAAAATCACCATTTAGTATATATGGTGAATAGTCTCATTAACATACAAACATGTCCTCGGGGATATACAAATGGCTTAACTCTACTTTCAAAATGCAAATAAGGCATTGGCACACTGTAAATGCAGCAAAGGCTTGGCGGTAGAGGTGTATTTGGTTTATCAAGGAGTTAAGATAGAGAAGACCTATTGACACCTCTTTGTGTAATCTATGCTTATTTAGGGCTGTATGTTCAAAAGAAAAGTGGAAGATTTCTGGGGCAAACCATTTGAACTATAGGGGCCAATAAAAAATTCACATTGATTAAAATGGGAATTTTAACCCCTTAAATAATTTGCAATGCTTTGGAGACCTCTCTAGCATTCACAATTAAAATTACCACTTAAATCAATCTGATTTTTTAGAGTTTCTACTTCTCCCCCATACAGAAAATGGTCTGTCCCAGAACACTTCTACTTTTCTTTTGAAAGTATGGCCCAAAATATAGACTAAACTGTCTTCACTATATAATCCTTGAAAAGAGCTGGCTTCTTGTCAGATTTGCTAAAATATGGCCAAACAGGACCCTTATCGAACCATAGTTCATCTTCCTCCTTGAGTAACTCTGGAACAACCAAGTGAACCCAAAACTGACAAATGAGAAGTCCCCCAATTTCCATTGATTAAAATGGGACTCTTAACCTCTGGGGTGTTAGAAGGGTTTCCAATGCGTTGTGAAGTAATGCGTTGGAGGCCTCTAGCATTCAGAGGCTTAACCCTTTGAATGCCAGAGGGGTATCCAATGCATTGCGTTGCAATGCGTTTGATATCTCTCTGGCACTCAAAGGGTTAAAAATCTAATTTAAATCAATTTACATTTTCATTTCTCCCTACAATGAAGTTTGCTGTGCAGTTATTCCAGTCCTTCCTAGAACATCAGCCTCAATGTTTGATTTAATTGGAAAACTCATCAAAGTCAATGACAGGCCCTGAGAGGAAGCTGGAAGGAGCATGCTAATGAGGTGATGTCACCAGCAGACGCTGCTCAGACTCTGCATGGTCTCCTTACTCTCTCTGAATATTGTTGGCTGTGCATAGCAACAGCACAGGTGTGCTTCCAGCCACGGCCCTCAGGGAAGCTAGTAGCTGCAGACTCTGTCACTTCTCCACTGATCCCTCGTTCCCAGCTGCCTTTTTCCATGCTTTCATTTCCAATGGGATATTTTTTTTTCACTTTGCAAATAATGTCACAGATTCTGGCCAGGGTGTGAAAACAGGGAGGTTCCTCTGACATGAGACGGCAGCAAATGGATGAGGTGAGCGTGTGCTTTCTTGATCTTTGAGTGCATGGATCGCTTTGTGCTTAACCTCTGCAGTGCCAGTGGTGTCTGTAGAAGCATGACAGCTGTATCTGGGGATCAACAATAGACTAGAACAGCAGAAGGCACTTTTTGATCTCCAGCCTTTAGGGACTACAACTCCATTGAAAGCTGGAGAGCCAACGATTGCTTAATTCTGGATGGACAATTTCTTCATGTACTTTAATATACCCTATCTGTATTCAACAACTCAGAGACAACCCGCAAAAATAAGTAAGTTAAAACAAAAATAAACTAGTATATAACATGTTGAAACATAGAGCTGTATTCAACCCACTGCTTTACATCTGTTGCATACATTTGATAATTATAAGGACACTGGTCCCTATCTATAAAATCAATTTGGAGCAGTAACCACTTGAATGCTAAAGCAATGCATTGGAGACCTCTCTAGCATCCAAGCAGTTAAAAGTCGTATGTAATTCAATAGGAATTTGAAACATTTGTATTTTTCTCCTACATTTTCTCTAGTTTGCTTTTATACATAGGACCCCTTATATTCAATAGTGAATACATTCTGGGGCAAATTGACTACACCCACTGAGCAAAAAATAAAAATCCCCATTGATCTGAATTCGGCTAGCATTCAAGCAGCTGAACATCCCGTTTAAATCAGTGAAACGCTTGGGAATATGTGTATGTTCACTATGGTGCAATTGGATTTCTGCACAATTACCCATAGATTAATCTAGATTAGAATTAAACATGGAAAGCCAGTAAGGATTGCTGTGCTTATGTGTGGAGAAGGAAAGGGAACACACACACCAGTCTGAACTAAACTGATGGAGGGTAGGTGGAAAGATGAAAAGAGCTGATGACAGTATGTAAACTCTTTACAAAGCTTTGCAGGTTCCCCTGGAGTATATCTGGTCATGCTTACTTAAAATGAAGCTATCTGGAGATAATTTGTTGACAGAAAAGGTCATTGATATCTGTATGTGACATTCCCAGCCATGGTTACATACACTGTCCTGCAAGGGTGGTTAATGGTTGGACAAAGTTGTTGGGACTACAATTCCCATCATGCCCAACCAGCCAATGGGTGGATGGAAATGCAGGAAGTTGTAGTCCACTGTAATAGGTACTCGTCCATAACTCTCAGTCCCTGCTGTACTGTATTTCTGATGTTCTACTTATCACATACCTCCCAAGTGATAGTCCCTCTTTGACACCCAAATCCCTCTGTCCCTCTTTCACACCATGGTGTCCCTCTTTTTAGGAGATCGTACTGTGTGGTTTGTATATAAGTGTATCTCATTGTACCACAGTAATAAAACTCACATTAAAACGGAACTACCACCCATGTTAAACTTTGTGCCAAATAATTACCCATCTGGCGACTAGCTGCTCAATAGTGCTAGTCACCAGAATTCTTACCTGGTTAATGAGAATTATACACTGCTCCCAGATTGACATGTAGGAAACAGCACAGACATCTTTCCATAGTGACGTCTGTGCGCCTCCTAGAGCAGGCTGGGACGGACAGCGCAGACGCGCAGACGTCACTATGGAAATATGTATGCTCGGTTTCCTGCTTGGCAGTCCGGAAGCAATGTATAATTCTCAATAACCAGGTAATAATTCTGGTGACTAGCGCTATTGAGCAACTAGTCGCCAGATGGGTAATTATTTGGCACAAAGTTTAACATGGGTGGTAGTTTAAATTTCAGTATATGTGTTTATAAATTAGTTTGTTTAAATAAAATACTTTGGTCTTGCTCTGGATCATTTGGTCTTGCTTTGATCATCATATCAAAGAGGTGTCAATAGGTCAAGAAATAACCTAATAAATATTGGTAATGCCCCGCCCATGCAGCCACACCCCCCGCATCAGCACCTAAAACAAAAGTATCCCTCTTTGGACATTTAACCCCTTAACGACCCTTGACGGTCATAGTACGTCAAGGGTCGATTTGACTTAACGACCGATGACGTACTATGACCGTCATCGAGTTCCGGGATCCCCCCGCGGCTGCACGCCGTTCGGGGTGTCCGGAACGCAACGGAGCAAAAAAAAAATTTTGCTCCGTGGTCGTTGAGTCGCGTCTTCGGCCGGATTTCCCGGTCCTTAAGGGGTTAAAATGTTGGGAGGTATGTTATGAAAGTATCAGGCATAGAAAGCAGTGTTCCTTTTCATTCTGGTTCTATGCCAGGATATTTACTTTCATCTTATGAAGGTTTTCCCTGTAAAAAAATATTAGGTCCAGAATTCAATAAATCCTCTGATATCTCTTATGCATGTCACTGCTGTCTTTAACATTATCTAACAAAGATCTCCAAATCCCAATCTGGAGACGTACAATCTGGAATCTGATAAGAGTGGCTTAACTCATATCTGACTATATGCACCAATACTTAATTAGAGCAATTCTGGGGCAAACCAGTGGCAAACTAGGGAAGAAATGAAAATTTCCTTGAACTCCTTGAATGCTTGGGAGTGCCAATGAATTGCTCTATTAAAGAAAAAAACATTTTAAATATATAAAATTGGGTTGTGCGACCACAATTCTGTGGTCACACCTCACAACATTCAGGGGCATCAATAAGAAGGAGTCCTCTATACTGGAGGCCCAACCAATGGGGGTGCGTTCATGGGGGAGTATTTTCCCTTGAGTGACCAGGGGGCGAAACTACACTCATGTGAAAATCTCCGAAAGGACATGTATTTTCTTCAAAACACGCTAAGGTGTGATTTTGACAGGAGTGGGCAGGGGGTGAAACCCCCGCCCACAAGCATCACCACGCTTTAAAGGGATAGTAATGTTTCATAATAAAAGCAGCTCTAATTAATCATCATAGTATTTGGACTTTGGAGAGTGTTATTTCAGTTCTGTCAGAGTTGTAGTTCTAGAGTAATTCAATGACAAAGTATCCCCTCCCACCCCTTTTACTGATGTAACACTGCTCAGCCAGAGCAGAAGGGAGGTGCCCAGGCAGATTGCAGAGAGGGACAATCTTCAATTAAGATAAAGGAAAAACCTGAAAAACTTGTCAAGGGGGAAGGGCTTTCATTGTTTTCATAGAAAGAAGAGTGTCCCCTTCTGTTATCTGTCTGGTCTATGGACTGTATTCCATATCTGAGAAGAGATAGCTTACACTAGGTAAAAGGGGTGGGATGGAAAACTTTGCTTGTGAATATTTCTTAAACCATAAAGGTCTAAGAGATAAGACTTATATCGTTCTTCATGTTTTTTTAATGCCTACAAAATAAAATAAAGATAAAATGAAGTATTACTATCCCTTTAAGAACCAGCTCCCTCCACAAAATATCAAACAAAAATAGGACAAATATGGACTTGACAACCAGTTAATTACACTTTACCTGAACATCACCAGCCTTTAATAACCAGCTCCCTGAACTACAAAATAAACAAGGAACACTTAACACAAACATAGACTTGCATCAAACTTCTCCATATTATTACATTCACCCAATTCTTTATCTTCATGCCTCCTTCCCTCACCCTACTCGTTCATCTCTCTCCCTTGTCCCATACTTGTGCTCCGGTTCCAAAAGTCTACTCACTTTAGCTGTGCTTACATAAGACATGCACAGTGACTCTTGCACTGTTCCTGCAGTGGATGGTGCACATATTAACCCCTTAACGACATGTGACGTACTATGACCGTCACGGTCCTTGAAATACTCAAGGACCGATGACGGTCATAGTACGTCACGTACTTTTTACTTACAGCGCTCTACCGGGAGCGCTGTAAGTACAAATAGGGCCTGAAATTGACCGCTCCAAGATCGGAGCGATCTCTATCAGGCCCTATAGTGACGCGCCGATACACGCGACAGGTCACGTGTACCGGCGCGTCCACGTGGTTCTATGCGGTCCTTATGGGACGGAAACGTCCCAGGACCGCAGGTCGTTAAGGGGTTAAAGATGTACTTGTGCTCTCATGCGGCTTATTGACATGATTTATACAAAACTTTCTGCAGACAGCTCCAACACTGGTCACAACCCTTCTCCCTCCTCTGTACTCTCCGTTCCTGCTCAGTCCATCACTGACTAATTCTGGTCCATCCACTTATACTGCACCTACACTCTGACATAAAAGCTGTGTATACAACTAGTGTGAAACGTGCCCACTCCTCTCAGGCACCTCCCACTACTTTGCAGAGCATGCCCTTTTTCTAAGACCTTACTTCACAAAATAGCAGGCATGTGCAACTTCCCAGACTTAACTAAAGCAATTAGCACATGTGAAACACTGAACTGGAGGTATATAGTATTTAACTTAGTTCAGTGGCATAGATGCAAAATGAATAAGTATCACAGTATGTGATAAACCCTTTTTTTTATTAGACCAACATTCAGTTTTGTATTGCTTTTCACATGATAATGGGAGGCTGTTATTCTTGAAAGCCCATCCTGAAAATATAATGTTAGTCAAATAAAAAAGGAATTCTCACATATGTTGATAATCATTGATTTTGTGTATTGCCCTGGTGTTTGACCTTGTGGGATGTGGCGCATGAGGGGAACTGACACAGGAGTATTGATCACTGAATATATTTATTGTGTAGTGCTGCTTATAGGGAAAAATATTTCATGTTTAGCCATTTCTCCCCATACGGTACGTCTTGGGACTTTTAAAGGTGATCTCTCACACCTATAAAAGTTAGGCTTATTAGGTACAGAATATAGTGATAGCGATGAAAATGTTATTTATTTAATAAAAAAAAAAAAAACTCTATTTGGGCTAAAATTATTGATTACATATTGCCCTGCACCCTGCTCCAACATACACTGGTCTTGCCGCAGTTTGCTGCTCTGCCCCTGCTTCTTCCCACTACTCAGCCTCCTCCGATGATGGAGGCTTTTTGTTTGTAAGCTGAAGTGATCTTATTGACAGAGATCGATATCTAGCCATTGAAATCGCTCCAGCTTACAGGCAGAAAGCCTCTGTCATTGGAGGAGGCTGGGTAGTGGGAAGGAGCAGAGGCAGTGCAGCAAACTGCAACAAGAGCAGTGTATGCAGAAGTAGGGTGCAGGGCACTATGCAATTATTAATTTTAGTCCAAATAGCATTTAAAAAAAATAAATAATGTTTTCATCTCTATCGCTAAATACTATACCTAATAAGCCTAACTTTTATAGAGGTGAGAGATCCCCTTTAATGCTGGAGCAGAGGTTACGAGTTGTCACCTTCCATTCACTGTAGGTCTGGTGTTGGAGTATGGATACATTTTAGCTCACATATTTAATTTCATTTAGTTTTATTAAAGTGGAACTACAATCCAATATAAAGTCGTTGTCCCCAATAATTAGGCATATGCCGACTAGCTTCTTAATAGTTCTTTTATCTGCCACAAGTACCACAATCTGAAGTAATCCTGTTTCTTCAGAGACAGACGGTCAGGCTTCTTGCTGTAGAGCCGTCTGCACGCCTGTGCCATCATTCCCTTCCGGCGCCTTTTGGCTCCATGCAATGCCTCCTAGAGGAGACCGGGACAGACAGCGCAAGTGCACAGACGTCTCTAAGCCAAGATGTCTACGTGTAAGCCTGGCCGTCAGTCTCTGAAGAAACAGGATTAATTCAGATTGTGGTACTTGTAGCAGATAACCCTATTAAGAAGCTTGTCGCTATATACCTAATGATTGGGGGGCAACTTTATATTGGGTGGTAGTTCTGCTTTAAAATAAAAAAAAATCAAAACAAGGCACAATTAGTGAATATAACCACTTAATAATAACATAGATATAAATTAGTCAATCAACTAATACTATATACAAAGACAGAAATTATATAGAAACACATATGGATTATTAATTACAGATTTTTTGTGTCACGTAGTATTTACATTTTATATTTTGTGAGGGGTAATCTAATGAGCACAGTATACTAGGCAGGTTAGCTGATATTAGGTGCAGTTTATGTTCTTTTTATTAGTATAGTATACACATACTATGTTTATAAGGAGTAGGATGTTTATTTAGATTGTTGTGTTCAATGTAGGTATCACATTGTCGGTTGAGAGATTTTGTTGTGTTCAATGTAGGTATCACATTGTCGATTGAGAGATTTTCTACATGATGGGGTTGGAAGAGTCCAGTGTGTTTTCAATTACACTGTGACGTAGAAAAATAGTGAGTGTTTGGTGTGGTAGAAAGTATAGATGATTGGTTACAGAAGAAATAAAAGGCTAGCCAGAAAGAACAATCTTCCTGATGAAACGATTCCATTGATACCGAGAAACACGTAGGGGTGTTCACAATAGGTTTTAATTGCTTTCATTTAATTTATCTATTAAATTCATACTTTTTAGTTCATAACTTACGGGCTATACTGAATTTCAAGAGTTTGTCTGTTAGGTGTACCTGAATAGGAACTGATAATAATTGTTCCTGCATGTCACTGCTGGTTTAAGTCTGAAGGAAAACCAGTGGAGAATAAAAAGGATGAATGTTTGTTTTAGCCCCAAGTACTAATACTGAGGCGTATAAGCAGTTTAGCGCTCTTAATGTTTGTTTCTTTGTTTGTTTCACTCTTTACCACAAGGGAGCTCGAGGAGACAGAGGTTAGAAACTGCTGCTTAAAGTGATAGTAATACTTAATATGTAAAAAAAGTATATATATTGTAGAGTTTATTCTCCTGAAGTAAAACAAGTGTCCCCCTTCTGCTGAGATGCTTTATTCAAAAGTTATTACTTTAATTTTTTTAGGTGTAGTATCTCAGTGGCCTGAAATTGTATAGTGGTGCTGTTGCTACACCATCCTATGGACAGCTCTGATCAGTTGACCATAAATCTCCATAGGATGCTGTAGCAGCAGCACCACTTGACAATTTTAGGCCACTGTGATACTGCACCTGAAAAAATTTAAGTTTGAGTTGTAATAAATTTTGAATAAAATACTTTTCCGCAGTGAGAGCACCCTTGTTTTGCTCAGGGGGATAAACCCTACAATATATTGTTTTTTACATTTTAAAGGGATAGTAATGTTTCATAATAAAAGCAGCTCTAATTAATCTTCATAATATTTGGGCCTTGGAGAGTGTTATTTCAATTCTGTCAGAGTTGCAGTTCAAGAGTAATTAAATGATAACGTATCCCCTCCTGCCCCTTCTACTGATGTAACAATGCTCAGCTCAGAGCAGCAGGGAGTGTCCAGGTAGATTGCAGAGAGGGACAATCTTCAATTAAGATAAGGGAAAAAGCTGAAAAACCTGTCAAAGGGGGAAGGGTTTTCATTGTTCTCACAGTAAGAATATTGACCCTTGATGTAAGCTGTCTGGTCTATGGACTGGATTCCACATCTGAGAAGTGGGGCTTACACTAGGTAAAAGGGACGGGAGGGGAAAACTTTATTATTCAATTACTCTTGAACTCAAACAGTAATGAAATAACATTCTCTATGACTCAAATACTATGAAGATTGATTGGAGCTGCTGTTTTTGTGAAACATTACTATCACTTTAAGTATTACTGTCCCTTTAACCCCTTAAGGTCCCATGACAGTCAAAGACCGTCATGGCTTGTTTTCCATTAAGGACCCATGATGGTCCTGGATTGTCATGGAATTCTGGGCTCCCCGCGTGGCTGCATGCCGTTCGAGGAGTCCGGAATCGGATTCAAGAAAAAAAAAAAGGTCTGTGGTCCTTAAGTGACGGCCGCGTGCGTGCACGGCCGGTCCTTAAGGGGTTAAAAGCAATATGTTATATGTACTAAAGGGCGGTGTGAAGGCAGAAAGATCCTTCACGTGCATTATCTGTTACTTGCATATGATTTGCTATTTGTGCCATTCGTACTGGTTCAATTAAAGGGCACCACTTCTGTTCTTTTTTACCTCCAAATAAAGCCCCCATTTACCTTACTATGGCTGGAAAATTCTAAAGGCTCCTATGAATTTTGCAGCTGGGCCTTAGTTTAAGTGATAACATCTTCGACCAGTCCTGGATGTCATGATCCTATGGCAGACATGACAGTTGCCATAGGACAGCATATTTAGGGACCAGAGGGATGCACAATGCATTTTTTTGCAATAAGTTGAGCACCCCTCTGGTCTTTAAATGAGCAGTAAACATTTTTTATGAAAACCTATATGTTATAGAGCTTTTCCTGCTGAGTAAAACAAGGTCACTTCCACCGCTGTCAGGTGTTTCATTCCAATGTTATAACAGTTAAAATAATCAGGAAGTTAATTTACTGTGTTTACTTCCTGATAGTTCTGACAGTAAGTGACTCAGCATCTTTTATCGCATTCTGTGGAGAACTGTAAGTCACTGACTTTCCTCTCCATTAGAATGTAACAGAATAATTCATTAGACTTTAACCACTAGAGGGCACTGCTAATGTAAAAAAAAAACAGGGTTAAACAGTAATAATTCTGGACATATGCATCTCTCAGCAGTAAGGGTACCATAATTTCACTCAACATGAAACACCGTACAATATGTCTTTTTTACATAAAAAAAGTTTACTGCTCCTATAAATAGGTTAAGTGCTCTGCATGCTTCAATTTGAAAAAAACTACCAGAAAATGTCATGTCCACCTCCATATACATGACATTCAGGCCTGAGTGACAATGTTATATCTTGAAAAATCAAAGGGGCCATTAGGATTTTATGGCCATAGCATGGTAAGTTAAATGTTATCATTAGGAGATGTTATTTCTCCTTTACAGAAGGGTTTGAACTACTGTTGACCTTGCACTGTCTGATTTCCCTGTCACTAAAAAATGTTTTGTTTTATGCCTATGGAAACGTCTAAGCAAAATGATGTAAGGGTATACTTTGGCTTTAGGAGTGAAATGTGCCTACTTGTCACATACATACATTCATACTTACTGTTATTGTTAAACAATCTTATTAGAATATTCTGTTAACTGTATAATTAACTTGTCAGGATGACACGTCCTTGAAATTTCATAACCCCAAAAGACTTTCATCAAGCTGGTGACTGTGAAACCCCAAAATGAAAGAGTTAAGGAATGGATGCAGTCTCCTTGTGGAAGTCTAGGTGTGAAGAAATAGCAGCTGCGATTCATGAGGTGTTTGATTAATTCAAAGGTAATTACTATAAAAAGGTCACTTCACTTTAGAGAGTGCAATAAACCCAAAACCTTACATTTATGGGAAAGGGGTCAGTGTCTTGTTTCAACATAACATCTTAATTGATGGTGAAATTTCTCAGGAACTTTGTATTTCTGAGAAATAAAATCACAGGAAATTGTTATTTATGGTCTCTATAAATATGACTGCCTCCATTAGATTTAACATAGCTGTTTTAAATTCCACAATAATCCTTACAATAGGCTGTATCTGTGGTGTGACCTGAGTAATAGCAGAGCATATTAATATAATAGGCCTAACTTTTGCCATTGAGAAGAGGCAGTTATGTTTTTCATCTTTTGTAAAAAATGAATAGACAAGAAAATATACACTCGCATTAGTGAATAACTTTGGATGAACTAGTGACTTTTTCCTGATTAACATTACCCAAGTGATATTTCTTCATTTTAGCTAATACTATATAATGTAGGGGTTTGCAGCCTTTGGCACTAAATCTGTTGGAGAATGGTGATGGAAATTGTAGTCTCTGAAAATTGGAGTGCCAAATGTTGCATATACTGGGTATTATGGAACATATGGTTTACAAGAACAATATCCTGCAAAAGGCACTGGGGGCACTATAGAGAGTAGGGTTGCCACCTTTTCTTCAAAAAAATACCGGCCATGGCATTCCCTCCATAGACTTAAAATACCGGTTGCGTGGCAACCCTAATAGAGAGCAACAGTAACAATCCTATACAGACAGTATGATAATACACCAATAGAGCACTTATTTATTTGTACAGCCAGACTGTGTAAACGTTAAATTACAAGCAAGGATATACACCCACTCTGCTCTGGAGTCCTTCCTTCCGGTCATTTAGAATTACCGTACTCCAGCTGGATGGTATATGAAATGTACTAAATCGAAAGGGTATGGATGGCAAAAAAGAAAAAACAAACAAAAAAAACAACAACAAACAAAAGTCTAAAACATACACTATATTGGGTATAAAAAAAAAGTATAGCTCTCTTAACACATTTCAAGGAAAACAATTTAATGAGGAGAAAATGTACTGAATTTTATACCGATTAAAGGGATAGTAATGTTTAAAAAAAAGCAGCTCTGATTAATCTTCATAGTATTTGGGCCATGGGGAGTGTTATTTCAATACTGTCTAAGTTGTAGTAATCATTCAATTACTTTTGAACTACAATTCTGACAATATTGAAATAACACTCTCCATGGCCCAAATACTATGAAGATTAATTGGAGCTGCTTATTTTGTGAAACATTACTATTACTTTAAATTATTTTCCATGAAATGTGTTGAGAGGGCTATACTATTTATGCATATGTAATAAATTGTTAATGGTTTCTCAGTAGTTTTGTTCTGGTCATGTATATCCTTCCTCTTTAGTAAATTTACTGTGCCATCCAGCCTGGGGTGATGAAAGCTGATTGGCCAGAGCGCTTCAGCTTACATGCAGAAAGTCTCCATCTTTGGAGGAGGCTGGATCGAGGGAGGGAGCAGAGGAAGAGTGACAGACTGCAGTACAGAGCTGTACCCGCAGTCTGTCCAGAAGGAAGACACAAAATCATCTTTACAAGCTTAATTTCAGCAAAATAACTATTTAAAAATAAATAAATAAAAACATTATTCTATCTAGTTGCTATATAAGCAAACTTTTTAGACAAACATGTATAGGGGTGATAGATCCCCTTTAATACATTTGCCTAAGCAAGACATAGAGGAAAAGGCCACCCAAAACACAGACAGACTGCCTTTTGGATTATCTTAACTACATTGAATATTGTAGATATGAAAAAAATAAATCCATTAATGCCAGTCTGATCTCTCAGACTTGTATAGTTTGAGAGATATAAGGTTCCAAATTCCTCCCCTCCCTCCCCTTTCACAGACGTCAGCATCTAGCTGACAGAAGCAGATCCTGGTCCCTGAACCTGCTGGCGACTCTTCAGCAGAGACGAAATAGCGCAGTCTAAAAATAAATACTTAAAGGGTCAGTAATGTCCCGTAAAAAATATTTAGAGTTAGGTAGAGGTTGAAAAAAGAAACTAATTGCCACAAACCGCTATGGTTTGTAAGATATAAGGATTCAAAGTTCCCCCCTCCTTCCCCTTCTCCTGATGTCAGCGTCTAGCTGACAGCAGGAGGTCTGGGTCCAGGGACCAACAAGCGGTTCTGCAGCAGAGCTGGAATTGCGTTACTAAAAAAGCATTCATTGGAAAGGTCTACAAAGTGTGCTTGCAAACCAGGCACACTTTGTAGACCTTCCCAATGAATGAATTATTTTGCAATAACGCTATTTCGGCTCTGCTGCAGAGCCTCCTCGAGTCATACAACTTGAATCTCCTGCTGTCAGCTTTACAGCTGACATCAGGAGAAGGGGAGGGAGGGGGGAACTTTGAATCCCTATATCTCTCAAACCATACTGTCTCTTTAATTATAACTGTCTACAAAGTGTGCCTGGTTTGAAAGCACACTTTGTAGACCGTTCCAATTAAGTATTTCTTTTTTAGATTGTTCTATTTTGGCTCTGCTGAAGAGCCACCGGCTGGTCCTGGGACCAGGATCTGCTTCTGTCAGCTAGATGCTGATGTCTGTGAAAGGGGAGGAAGGGGGGGGGGCTTTGGAACCTTATATCTCTCAAACTATACAAGTTTGAGAGATCAGACTTGCATTAATGGATTTATTTTTTTTATATCTACAATATTCAATGTAGTTAAAATAATCCATTACTATCCCTTTAAGTCTGAGATCAGAAGAAAGAGCCTCTCCTATACTTCTGGCCCAATTTTTTCTCAAAAAGACTTACACAGAGAGAGGGAACAGATATTTTTATGCAGGGCTTATAATTTTAAGTCCTTTGCTACTAGCCTGACCTGAAAAGTTACTCGCCACTGCAAGCCATAACATACCCACCAGGGCTGAATTTCTACTCGCCAGGGCTAAATTTTCACTCGCCATTGGCTAGTGGCGAGTGGAAATTTTGACCCCTGTTTTTATGTCTACCCCTTCAGTACCAGAGGCACAAATCATTGCCTTCAAGGGCCTAATTTAGACATGTCAAACATGCAGCCCATGGGGTGCATACTCACGATCCTCCATAGAGAGAAACTTTTAAATTCCCTGTAGCCCAGCACCTCCCCCACTCTCCTCCTCTCTGCCTGTGGGGCAATTCTGGTGCAAACCAAGTGCACCATAAGAAATTAATAAACATTCCACAAATTCCCATTTATTTAATTGGGATTTTTAATCCCTTGAATGCTAAAGAGGTTTCCAGTGTATTTGATACCTGTCTAGCTTTCAAGTGGTTAAAAGACCCACTGAAATCAATGGGTATTTTTATTTGTTACCGATGGTGCACTAGTTTGTCCCAGAATTACACCACATTTGGTTAGTATATCAGCTTTCATCCTCCCCAAAACAAACTGGGTTTTAGTCATAGTGCTCAAGAACCCTGCATTCTAGTGCAGTCTCCAAGGCATTACAAAGCATTGGCCTTAAACCCTTTTTAAATCAATTTGACTTTTTATTTACTCTCTATGATGCAGTTAGTTTGTCCCAGAATTGCACCACTTTGTTCTTTTATTCTTTTATCTCTGTCTCCTGTATGTGATTGGTGAGACCTGTTTGGGGGTGTCACCTGTGTTTGTGGGAGGGGAAACCTGCAGAGTTCTGTAAAGCTTGTTGTTTGTTGGTTTGTAAAGGAAAGTGCCCCTTCCTTGGACCCTATCGGGAAAGGGAGGGCATGACTGCCCCTCTTTATCAGTATTATGGTTTTAGGGTTATAGGAAGGCTTCCACTACCGAGTTTGGTTGGGAGCGGGCAGAATGTTTATAAATAGCGCCCTGTGGCTGCCCGAGCGCCATTACAGAACTTGAGGACAGCCTCATGGGAGAATAGGAATTTAGTGCTAGGAATTTTGCCCTCTCTTTTCTTGTTTTTTTTGTAGTCACAGGACCTGTTCTCTTGGGCCAGGGGGTGGGTCCTCGCCAGGTACTGTTGAAGTGTTTAGTACCCCACATGGGCCATGGACAGACATTTTGTTAGTGTTATGTTAATAAATGCTGTTGCCTTTTTCCTTCCCAATGAGTTGTTTACATTTTCTTGGACAGGAGAGGTCAGATGATTAGGGCTCTGTCTGAGTTGGTTGGTGTCTCCTTTAAAGGGATAGTAATACTTCATTTTATCTTTATTTTATTTTGTAGGCATTAAAAAAACATGAAGAATGATATAAGTCTTATCTCTCAAACCTTTATGATTTGAGAGATATTCACAAGCAAAGTTTGCCCTCTCGCCCCTTTTACCTAGTGTAAGCCATCTCTTCTCAGATGTGGAATCTGGTTGTAAGACCAGACAGATAACAGAAGGGGACAATCTTCTTCCTATGAGAACAATGAAAGCCCTGCCCCCCTTGACAAGCTTTTCAGGTTTTTCCCTTATGTTAATTGAAGATTGTTCCTCTCTGCAGTCTACCTGGGTACCTCCCTTCTGATTTGTCTGAACAGTGTTACATCAGTAAAAGGGGCGGGACGGGGATACTTTGTCATTGAATTACTCTTAAACTACAACTCTGACAGAATTGAAATAACACTCTCCAAAGTCCAAATACTATGATGATTAATTGGAACTGCTTTTATTATGAAACACTACTATCCCTTTAAGTAGTCTGGGAAAAGGAGAGTCTTGCTAAGAGGAGACATACGGGGAGACCTGACTGAGAGAGGCAGAGACCTTGAGAGGTGGAGAAAGAGAGATGTTGTGTATGTGTGAGTGTTTGTGTAGGGAAGAGAGTTGTGGATGCATGAAGAAGTGACAGATATGGGACGAGGGACAGGAAGAGAACTGAGATTAGGAAAAAGTCATAGGGAGACCTGGTTAATGTAGAGATGAGGGAGTGGGAAACTTCTGGATATGGCAGATAGAGACCTGTAGGTGGAGGAGGGCAGGTTAGACTGAACTCTAACACCTGCTTGTGAGTGGGATGAGAGTCTGAATTTGGGGCATGGAAAACAAGTGAAATAAAACTGGGCTGTCAGACATTGCTGTTCTGTGGCTATGAATGGGACAAGGCTAAGGTGACTGGCAGTGTAGTGTGGTATTGTGTTTGAATTTGACATACCTTGCCTAATTATTCAGCTACTAATCATTCACATTTATACCATTACCCTGAGGAAGTATCCAGATTGGATACGAAACGCGTCAGAATAAAACATTAATATTTAATCAAATATTTATGCTGAAATTTGATGTGAAGTACTCTATCCAAGAACATATTGGCATTTGAATTTGAGAACCTCTTAATAACTATACAAGACTTTCTATTATCTAATATCTGGTGAGTACTATTAAAGCAGGGGCACATTCACACGCATATATATTACAGATCTACTCTTAGATGGGTCTGCGCCCTTTTGTCCTTTTTTGTCCTTCTGTGTCCCACCTCCCCTCCCCTAGACTGTAAGCTCTCATGAGCAGCGCTCTCTGATTCTTTTGTTTTCCATGTTCCTTTTGTACTATTTAATATCTCTGTATGTCTGTTACCTATTGTACAGCTCTGCTGAATAAGTTGGCGCTATATAAAGAATAACAATCCTCCACCTCTCTCCCTTATCTACCTCTGCCTCCCTATCTTACCAACTACTGCTTCAGCCCTCGTCCATCCTCCTTTATCCTTCACAAACCTGTGTCATAGTAGCTCTCCATCTTCTATGCTGCTTACCTCTCCCTGCTCTCTGTCCTCTCCTCTTGTTAATGTGATTGTGTTGATTGCATCACTGAATAGCAGTAGACAGGACAGGGTGCAGCCAGGTTACAGAAGTATTAAGAGATGATGGGGACAGGAACCGCCAGGGTGAGTAGAGAAGTAGCAGTCTGTATGTGTGATTCTGTGACTACAAGTGGGACAGTGAAACAAGGTTGGGATGACAGACAGTGTATATGTGGGTCTGTAATTACTAATGGGACATTGGAACCAGTCTGTGGTGACCAGTGTATGTGTGGGTCTGTCACTGCAGCTGGGACAGTGGAACAAAGATGTAAAAGCAGACAGTGAATGTGTGGCTCTGTGACTACCAGTGGACAGTGGAACAAGGCTGATGTGTCAGAAAATGCATCTGTGGGTTTGTTACGTACAATGAAAAAAGGTTAGGGTATCAGTGTGTGTGAGTGTGTGTGTGTGTGTGTGTGTTTTGGCTGACCTGTGGCTACCAGTAGGAACGTGGAACAAAGCTTAGGTGGAACAAGTCTTGGGTGTTACACAGAATATGTGTGGGTCTGTGACTACCAGTGGGACACAGCTGGGGTATCATACAGTCTGTGTGGGTGGGCAGTAGAATATCTCTCTCTCTCTCTCTCTCTCTCTCTCTCTCTTCCCCCTTGCCTCTTCTCACACAGGCAACATTATGCATGTTGTTGCTACTAATCTGTATAGATACATTTTGGTTTATTTGTAAATCACCTTATTAACCCATCCACTTCTAGTGTCCTGCAACACATTGCTGTGCATTACAGTGCAGAAGCATGTTAGCAAAAAGGTTAAGTATCTGTGAATATCTTCCTTATGAAGGCAGAAGTTCATGGGCCATCCCCAGCTGAGGGACAGCATCATTCATGTATTTTGTCATGTTAAACTCATTACCTGCAGCAAGTCATAACGCCTCTCAATGCACACCAGCTGAATGTTAAGTAAGATTGATTAGTGAATAAAGCAGGATGAACCAATTTAGCCTCCTTGTCAAGAATGTGCAAGCAGTTTAGCTTACTAGGACTATGGGCCATATTCAGGTAGCTAAATATGCACAATTCTGCAGCATGTCAGCTGTACTCTAGGGAACCAATGAAAATATCCATTTGTGTAAATGGTGCTTTTAATCCATTGAATGCTGGAGAGGTCTCAATAAACTGGAAACATGTCTAGTATGCAAGGGATTGAAAGCCCCATTTAAATCAGTTGAGATTTTGGGAAATTTGGTTTGCCCCAAAATTGGACCTCTTAGTTTACTGAATAAGTCACTCTCTTTGCTAAGCTGCACATATGATGCCCAGGTGAAAAACAAGATATCTCTGCACATCTCTGGTTCTTGTCATGTGCAAGTGGCAACAGCAGATATGCTTTGATAACGATTAGCCATTTAAGTCTTCAAATGCTATTTGATGGAGTGGGGTTAAAACTGGAGTGTCAGCTCATTAAAGTGGTGTGTTCCCACTGTGAAGCATATGAATGTGAGCCCAGAAAAAAGCTATTAATTGGACCCAATGCAGTGTGCTGTAGGAGAACGATGTCGCCATCTGCATGACACATGCAATTCTGCAGCTGTGAAGAGTTTCCAGCCCAGCTGGGTCTTACGGGAAGGGGGATGGTACATATGGTAACAGCAGAAAGAAACATATACATTTATATGCAGAATGTAAATATAAGCAGACAACCGATTTCCCTTAATAGGTTTTTATTTAGCTACTGGTATGGTAGAGCCAAACACTGGCGTCTCATGTAAGGACGCTTGGGGCATGTGCAATTATGTGGCAAAAGATCTGCCCCATATGTTACAACTAAAAAGACCATTTATTCAAAATTGACTTTAAACATATATATATATACTAGTTATAGTGCCCGTTACACGGGCCACAGTGCCTCTGCCAGCCAGTCGCGGGGCAGTCATGCGCAGTAGAAACTGCCCGTGCCACGGCTGATACAGAGTCGCTGTGCGGGCAGTCTCTACTGCGCATGACTGCAGCACGCGCAGCAATCTCTACTGCGCATGACTGTGTCGTTACACACTTTTTAGCTAATTATTATATAGGATATACACACACTAGTACTGGAGGCCCGTGTACACGGGCCAGATTGTCAGACAGCAGCCTCTGCTGCTGACCTAGAGCCAGGGGTGCTGGGCTGTTCGGTACGCTCTGATCCGGATCAGCAATGCCTCTGACTGCAAGCCGGCGTGTTCCTGCAGTCTTTACTGCTCATGATTTCATCATTCCCCACTGCGCACATGCGGTTACGCACATAGGGAGCTATGCAATCTACCACTTTATATTATTTAGATATAAAACTGCCCCATGTTTTTACTTAGAACAGAGTGGAAGATGATAGCTGTTTGTAATGAACATGAGATGACTGAATTCTGGTGCAGATGGTAACTGTATCATTTGGTTTATAGGTACAAATTCCTCTATAGACTTCAACAGGAATCAGAGATTTATTACCTACAGTGGATTCCAGACCAGCCACAGGGGCAGAGGCAATCTTGCCTGGGTGGCAGAAAGGCAAGCTTCCCCTGGTAATGGTGAAATACTACCTGTCCATTACAGAGGTCATTGCAGCAAAGCATGCTGATTCTGCAGAACTTATTTAAAGGGATAGTAATACTTAATATGTAAAAATAATATATTGCAGTGTTTGTCCCCCGGAGTAAAAAAAGGGTACTCTCACCGCTGAAAGGTGTTTTATTCAAAAGTTATTACAGCTCAAAGTTTAATTTTTTTAGGTGCAATATCACAGTGGCCTGAAATTGTACAGTGGCACTGTTGTTACACCATCCTATGGACAGCTCTGGTCCCTAGACCATAAATCTCCATAGAGTGATGTAGCAACAGCGCCACTGTACAATTTCAGGCCACTGTGATATTGCACCTAAAATTTCAATTTTGGGCTGTAATAACTTTTGAATAAAACACCTTTCAGCAGTGGGAGTACTCTTCTTTTATTCAGGGGGATAAACCATACAACATATTTTTTTTACATTTTACGTATTACTATCCCCTTAAACGAAAATGGTTCAATTACTGTTATTGTTGCTGAAGTCTCAGTACATGGCTATAATAATCAGAAAAGTAACTGACAATTCAAAGTCTTTAGGCAGCAATATCTACCCTGGCAGAGTGGGCTAGTGTTTCCTAGTCCGTACAGTGGGAGTGTGTTGACTGCTGATGGCTGAATGTCCATGCTAGTAAGGTTTCCTTCTAATGTTCTGAAAAGTGGGGCACCCAAGTTGCACCACTGAGGACAAATACAACATCATAGACTTAAATGGGACTTCTAATCCCTTGAATGATAAAGCATTCTCCAAACGATTTCTATGCAATGCTTTGGAGACCTTACATAGTAACACAGTTGATGAGGCTGAAAAAAGACATGTGTCCATCAAGTTCAGTTTATGCCTAATCACCCTCATTGATCCAGAGGAAGGCAAAAAAAAAAAACCCTGAAGCCATTCCCAGTTAATCCCCAAGTGGATAAAAATTCCTTCCTGACTCCAAATAGAAGTCAGATAGTTCCCTGGATCAACATCCTATCTGCATTGAACCTTCTTAATATTAAAGGGTTAATAGCCACGTTTACATATGTGGCACTTTGGGTATTTTATTTTTTTTCCCTGTGGTGAAGTTGGTGTGCTCCACTTGCCTTATAACATCAGCCCTCATTGTGCAGTGTTTATGGCATGAGGATCCTGCTACCACATGTCTAGTATTAGTCGCAGGAAACAGGCAGAAAAGTCTCTAGACCATGAATCCATCAAATGACCACACCTTGTTGTGTTTGGTGTGGGAAGGAAACTGAGTGTCCAGAAATCCTTTTGTTTTGCTAGTGCATTGTAATAAATTACATTTCTCAGAGCCAAACATAGGTGCTTATTTTGTGTCTTCCTATTAAATTGCTTATACAACTTGGATACAATGTCCATATTTTACTGAGCAGGGAAATAGCAGTGGGGAAATTTACACATCTCTTCACACCTAAATGGTAAAAGAAAAGGCACTTAGTCAATAAAATGTGAGGCGGAATATGAATAGGGCTCCTTTTTTCATGGAGTGTTGCTCGTGGAGAGGAGGTCTCCATATGTAGCATCCTGAGTCATATTCATTAATCCAAAGTGGAGCAATTCTGGGGCAAACAAACTACACAGTAAGGGACATATAAAAAGTCCCCAAATTCATATCGATTTTTAAAGGGATTCATTAAAAGACTAGTCTAGTATTTAACTCTAATACAATGCAGTAAGTATCAGTAATAAACCTAGACAGATGATTTTGTCATTTTTGTTACTAATTTATTTTTATTCAGGTTTTATTTGTACCTTTTTCTCCCTCTGTCCTACTGCAAAGCATATGAGCAGCCTCACAGAGCTGTTTAGACAATGGCTAGGTGTGGAGAGGAGGCAAAAGGTAATTTGGATAAGAGTCTAATGGCGCGATGCAAAAAACGTTTGCATTGGATAGACATTTTTGTACTTTGATAGATTTTGTGCATGTTCTAATCCAGGAAGCTAAATACCGAATGCTTCTTGAATTGCGCATAAAAAAATTCAATTTTACGACAACAGTACACAGACGTTTAAAGGGATAGTAATGTTTCATAATAAAAGCAGCTCTAATTAATCATCATAGTATTTGGACTTTGGAGAGTGTTATTTCAATTCTGTCAGAGTTATAATTCAGGAGTAATTCAATGACAAAGTGTCCCCCTCCCGCCCCTTTTACTGATGTAACACTCCTCAGCCAAAGCAGAAGGGCGGTACCCAGGTAGATTGCACAGAGGGACAATCTTCAGTTAAGATAAGGGAAAAACCTGAAAAGCTTGTCAAGGGGGGCAGGGCTTACATTGTTCTAATAGGAAGAAGATTGCCCCCTGCTGTTATCTGTCCAGTCTATGGACTGCATTCCACATCTGAGAAGAGATGGCTTACACTAGGCAAAAGGGGTGGGGAGGGGAAACTTTGCTTGTGAATATCTCATAAACCATAAAGGTTTGAGAGATAAGACTTATATCATTCTTCATGTTTTTTTAATGCCTACAAAATAAAATAAAGTTAAAACAAAGTATTACTATCCCTTTAAATTAATTCGCATTAGCAGTTCTTGCATTAGGCGCATTCGTTATTCCACTCACACAGATTTGTTAATCTTAGTCATGGCCACAAAAAAATAAATATACGCAGCCGTTCGTTAATCTTGAATTTTCATGCGCAATTCAACAAAATCATGCTCAAACCTATTCCCTATTGGTTTTTTCACACGGGGAATAGCGATTGTGCACGTTTCCTGCATCGCGCCATAAGTCCCAGAAATCATAGGATCTTATGCAAAAACTAGAAAACACAGAACAAAAATACCAACATTAGTACAGTTATTTCAGCATGTTTATTAAAAGGGCCATATTTCCCAATAGGCAGAGTAGGCAACTTCCTAGAGATTCAAATTGTAAGGCGAGTCTCAGCTGTGTTGGCTACACCCACATTCTGAATCATGGGTGTGTCTAGAGCAATCTCCGTGTTCAGCACCAGTTATATACCTCTTTACAAGCTATTACTTAACCCCTAGGGTGCTCTAGAGATCTTCGGTGCATTGTGAAGCAATGTGTTGGAGAGCTTTCTAGCAACCAAGCGGTTAAAGTTTTTTTTCTTTCTTGCTTGCTATAGAACAAAGGTATTTTCTGTGCCAGAAAACAATGGCTGGCACTGGGGTTGGGGTCATGTGAGAAGTGGGGGTGTGGCCATGGGAGGAGCTAAGGATGCATTGAGTGCTTTGCCTAAGTGCACCCGTGATGTAAGTCTGGCCCTGTTTATCAACATGAATAAAACTTTTTTCTTGACTAAAGTTCCTTTTAATTAATTCATGCTTTTGGCCTTAAATGTCTATAATTCTTAGTCAGATGCTGGCTGACTGAAAATGAGAATTTTTGGCCAGCAACATATGGAGAGCCTCAAGATGCCCACACCTGCCATTAGTGTTTTGTTACTGGGGAAACAAGTTCTAGAACTCTCTTCTACATTAGGAAAGTAGGTTCAGTAATTTTTATATATTTTTTGACCATGTCCAGCACTGACTCAGCTCACCTCTTGGGTTCTACAAAGATCTCCAACTAGAAGCGTTGTACAGATGGCAAAAGATGAGCAATACTGGAGTGTAACTGTACCATAGGGAGGAAATACAGTTTCCTGTTAATTTAAATTGGGCCTTTAACCCCTTGAATGCCCTATACCATTCAGAGGGTTACCATTGAGTGCCAGAGGGATATCCAACTCATATCCCTGCTCACAAGGTTAAAAGTCTCATTAAATCGCTTGGTTAATTTTTATTGTTCCCGCATGTTTGTATACTCCAGCATTGCTCATCGTTTGCTTTCAGCAATAAGACCCTAATTAGGGCCTTATGTTTAAATAGAAGTGGAGTTCTAGGGCAAACCAGTTGCACTATAGGGGAGAACTAAAGATTCACATCACATTTAAATCAATGGGAAGTTTTGCATTTGTTATGTCTCCTCTGTACTGAAAATGGTTTGCCCCAGAACTCCTCACTTTTTGTTTGAATATATGGCCTTAAACTGAAAAAAGACTCCGTAGAAGCTGAAACTTTAGTGCAGGGCTGTCCAAGTTTAGTCCTCAAGGGCCACCTACAGGCCCAGATGTAAGGATTTCCCTGATTAAAGCACAGGTGAGTCAGTCACAGTGAATGAGCCACTGATTAACTCACCTGGGCTTACATCCTGGCCTGTTGATGGCCCTTGAGGACTGAACTTGGACAGCCCTTCTTTAGGACGCACTGTGGAAGCTAAAAATGTGCACCATAAGGGGCAAATACATTTTCTCAAACTGTCTGTGACTTAAATGGCGCATTTAACTCCTTGACTGCTAGCAAAGCCTCCAATGCACCTCTTTTAGATTTATGAATATAGTCTTTGGTTTTAATCGACTCTGAATAAATTTGAAACTTTGTTCCAGAATTCCCCTCCCCATATCACAACTCAAAAATGAGCTCTATGTGAAGAATGGGCTATTGTATTATGAGAATAATCTTTTTACCTCCACGTGACAGAGCTGTGCATCCAACATGGCCCATCCTACACATCACTGAATGCTAAAAGTTCCACAACTGCACTGGGTACAGACTGTTCCTGAAGATCTGAGACCAGATGGTCACCATACCTATGCATGCAATAAAGTGCTTCCATGAGATACACAATGTGCGTCTCCTGCACAAGTTATTTACAGTGTCAGTCTGACAAGCTGTATGCTTGCATGGATGGTGCTGATCAAACAAAAACCATTAAGCACAGTTTTAACTCACAAAAGTAAATAGACTTTAACAATCTGAAATTCTGACCCCGGGCTGTGGTTTTCACTAACTGTTTACTAATTGGGACTTTGCACAGAAGAAATGAAAAGGGGGAAAGGAGAGAGTAATCACGTTTGCATTAGTGCAGGGCTGGAAAATGGTAACTGGTCCACAACAGATTGGGTTATAGAATGAACATTGTTGATGTTTCTGCTTCCTTTAAATGTGTAGGGGAATCCTGGGGATAGAAACCCATTTCTTTATTTAAGGTGCCGCTCATTTCCTGTTTTTGCCAAAAAAATATTGTATCTCTTAAGCATAAAAGCAAAAGGAAGCAATTCCGTTATAAACCAACTGCCCCTTAGGGGTACAGACATGCATTCCCCAAGTTTCCATTTTTAAACAAAACCCTTTGAGTGCTCTTCAATGTGTTGCGTACCGCTCCAGAACTCAAAGTGTTAAACTTGCTGAGTGCAAGAGACGCATCCAACACATTGCTTCGCATTGTGTTTGAGATCTCTCTCACATTCCAGGGGTTAAAGTTCAAATAACACTTCATCATGATTTGGGTAATTTTGATAGGGCTTTCAAAATCACCTATATTTATGTTAGACATTCTTAATTTAAATCTATAGTTTATAAGATAAATAGCTGTAGGTATTTGTCAGTTTATGCACGTTAGAGTGTACATCCTTGTAGGAAATGGCTGTTGGGTGGGAGAATTGAATGTCAGTATCAGACACAACAGGCCACTACTGCCTAGTTTACATAAACATGTAAAGATGAGAAAAATTATTCTTTAAATTTGGTTTTCTTGTTTAAAAAAAAAATAATTCAGCAGAGTGGTGCATTCTCACTTCAAATGAAGTAAACATGTGAATGAATTGGTGGGATGGGGTAACGTGGATGTGCATCTGATTATTGACGGTAGAGAAGTGTACGCACACATTTCCATAGATATACATTTGAAACACAAAATTCATATTTTGTCAAAGTCTCATAGAAAATAAGGGGCACCCTACGTTGATGTCTATGGCACACCAAAGTGCTGTGTCACCCCTATCTGAAAATCACTGAAGTATATCATCAAATGATATATGGAAGGGATAATAGGCTGCCTATTTATAAACTCAAAGTGGAACAATTTTGGAGCAGACCAACAGTACTCTGTAGGGAAAACATAATCATTCCCTAAATTCCCACTGATTTAGACAGAGGTTATCAGTCCTTGTATGTTTGAGAGGTTTCAGACCTGTTGCTTTGCAATGTGTTAGAGACTTCTCTGTAGGATTCAAGGTGTCAAAAGTTGCATTTTAATCAATGTAATTTTTAATTGTTCCCTACGGTGCATTTTGTATGCCCTAGTATTGCTCCACTTTGTCTTTATATATAACTCCCAGTGTTTCAGAGGAAATCACTCCTGTTATAATATAATACATGTTTCTTATTTTGTATCACTCAGTACTGCATTAAACATAGGATTCGTTTTATAACTGTTCCTGATACTACAAGTGTCTTTTCCACATTCATACATTCATATAGAGGATGCTACTGATGTTACTGTGTATAAACAGAAGACTGTAGAGTGAGGAAAGCAAATCATACATATATATATATATATATATATATATATATACAGGCACGTGCACACATAGACACCAAGGGGGGCTTGAGCACCTGCCCTTTTTGTCCAAAGTGCCCTCGTGCCCTTTTAACAAAACCTAAATAAATAAAATTTTACTGGTGAAGTGCCCTTTTTTTCATTTGAGCCCCTGCCCCCCAAAATGTCTATGCATGTCCCTGTATATATATATATATGTATATATATATAATTTCTTCTTGGTATATTGAAGGCAGACAAATGATAACACACCACAGCTAGAACAAGTGCCCTCCAGAAGCGCCCAATAATGCGTTTTGCCACCTTTCAGATGGCAGGCTTTAGACACTGTTATTCTAACCGGCACAAATGTAGGGGCATAACTAGTAATTTTAGGGCCCCTGTGCCAACATTTTCTGGCCCCGTAACATAAGAATATTTTCATAGATGCGTTGCTAGAACCTATTGGTCCCTGGGGCAGATGGAGCCCTTTTAGATGCTGGGCCCCAACACAACTGCCCCTCTGCACCCCCTGTACTTACAGCCCTACACAAATGTGCATAGTGTCGTCCCCTAAATGATTTTCCCTGCAGACACTTACAACAGGCACATATTGGTAGTACCTCTGAAAAGCTGTTAGACGAAGGCCAGCTTAGTACATATGGATATATATATATATATATATATATATATATATATATATATATATATAAAGAAGGATCCTACTGCACCCCTGTGGGACACCATTTTACCTAGCCTGACCACTCAATTAAGGACCTAAAAATCAAAGTGCTCAAAAGGAATTTTAGAAATACCCAAGAAAGAAATGAAGCCAGAATGATTATATTTTTTTAACAGCAAGAATAGAGGACTAAACGTTGATTTGGGTTTCCTGTCCCACTATCAAAGTTTCACATGACCCCTCTATCATTATCACTCTTCATATGTATCCACATGTTAAAATGCATCCTAATGACAGGTTCAATATTATTATTAATATATTAGCATGGCGTACAGACAGATGCTTTCCCATACTCCAGTACATGTAGGCATATATATGTGGTTGTGCTATTCTATATGTGTTTATGTACATGTAGGTATGCATGTATGTATGTGTTTGTGTATGTATGTGTGTGTATATGTACTAGTGTATATATATATATATATATATATATATATATATATATATATATATAAATATAGGCTCTTGTGTATGTTTCAGTATGTATTCGTCCATATTTGAGTGTATGCATTTGTGTATATGTGTGTGCTCATATGTATGTGTTTATGTACATATGCATATTTACTATAGGCATATATATTTGTGGATGTGTATATAGACACATTGTATATGTATATATAGGTGTATGTGTGTGTTTGGGGGTAGGTATGTATGTATATATGTGTATATGTGTGTGTGTATATGTATATATTTATATATGTGTATATGTGTTTATGTATATGTGTGTGTGTGTGTGTATGTATGTATATGCACATGTGGGCGCAAGTTGTGTATAGGCCTGCATGCACATGCTGTATTGTTGGATGGGAATTCTAGCATTCTTAACATGTGCAATCTTTTTTTAACCCTCTCCACTCCATTACCATCTCCTGCATTTTTTTTCTCCCCCCCAACAATCCTTACACAAAGGTATTTACAACCCTCTGTAAGAAGAGTGTAGATTCTCTTGTCATATCTGCAGTTATGTTTTTTTAACCCCAGCACACAGCTAAACTTTTAATTGTATGTATCACTGTGAATTCTGTGTACTTTTACTCAAAAATGCTTTAGACTTGAGAAAGGGAGGTTCTCCCAAAAGCTTGTCTATCCAAAATTCTGTTAGTACAATAAAAAAGGTATTACAAGATACTAATTTTGTTTGTTATTTTACATATATATATATATATATATATATATATATATATATATATATATATATATATATATATATATATATATATATATTTCTCTGTTGTTTAATACAGGCTACTGGTAACTTTGGGTAGGCAATCCGCCCCTTTAAGTAGGCAGGAACAATTCTAGAATTGATTGCAAGGGGTGGAGCTTACCTTCCCTCCTTGGCTGCAGCTAGCCAACCAGCTCCAGAAAGATTTGTTCCTTGGTAAAGACACAGGCAAGAAAACAGTTCTGCTATAGTTTTAGAATTTTTTTTATTTTTCGGTTAGAAATGGAATACCACCATGAGGCGGATTACCGTAACTGACAATGCCCTTAGATGTGGCTAGCTCAGTATCCAGGTGCTTTTTGTGGACCTTAAGCTTGGGGGGGGGAAATCTTGGGTACAAGTTCTTTCCTCAGGAGTTGTCCACCAAGGCTTCTTCTTGAATCATGGTAATCTGAGGACAGAAGATCTGCAGGAAAGGTGAGCAACCCTTTGAGTGCTGCAGGTCCACATGTCCCACAGTGCCCCTCCGCACAGGGTTTTTTTCTTGGGAGTTCTTATTGCGCACTCCTGCACTCACTGGGTCTATCTGTATGTTTGTTGGGTGTTTTCAAGCAGGTTTATGTGGTAACTTAACCCTTTAGCTGCTGGTTTGCATCTTTTGTGTGGGGGGGGGGTTATTGTAACTTTCCCTACTGGGTTCAGTGTTTTTGGGTCTTCTGACTTGTTCTAGTGATGTTTCATGTAATTTTATTTCACAGTTTTAACTTTGACAAAGTTTGAGTTCCTGCTTTACTGCATAGACGCCATTGCTCCATTTACTACTATGGGACTATACAGTTTGGGACATATCTCTGCAACCACTCAACGTAGCGACTTCAGAGAGGTCTAATTTTACTTGTCTGACCTTGCTCTATCATCCGGTTACCATTGCAAATGTGTTGGAGGGCTCAGGGGGCTTTGGGCACTGTTGGGGTACTTATTCTGGGAAAACTACATTTCCCATGAGCGCTTGCTTCTCGCGCTCGTTTCTGATTGGCTCCCGCCGCGGCAGACACTTTGTGCTATTTCCAGAACGAGTATTTTACGCAGGGCTTGGACTCTCCTTCTCTCCTCTGCTGATTAACCCTTCACCTGCAGATAAGTCTAAATTAGTGATTTCTGGGGTGAAACTTTCATCCTACACACTGTAATTGGGTGATTTATTATACTGTAAGGTTATTGACACTGTGAGAATGTCTATACCGTTGGAGCTTGGGGCCAGGCCTAAGACTAAGGATGCTGGGGTCTCTGTGTCCCCTATTGCACACTGTTCCTCATGTCATTCAGGGTTACCTAGTGAATTCTCAGGTCATTTATGCCCAGCATGTTCTGATGTCCATGTTCTGGTGTCCCTGAGTCTCTCTCAGGGACCTCCAGCCATGCAATAGAGCCAGTTTGGTTGCAAGAGTTCAAGGCTGCTACCAGAGACCTTCGGTCTACATTACAACTCTTTCCATCTTTCCCTTCCAAAACCGCAGGGAGTACCTGACGTGTCAGATTCCTCTGAGGAGGAACTGTTGGTGGATTCAGATGTTGGGGAATGTTCTGCTGTGGGCTCCTCTCAGTTTTTTTGGGACCCCTTTGAGGCTGATCCTGAGCCTTCAGCTGAGGGCCTCATCAGGGCTGTCTTGACCACCCTAAACATTCCCCTAGTTCAGGAGGTTCCTTCAGATCCCTCTGATGTTTTCCAGGAGCCTAAAAAACCCCTTACTTGTTTTCCACCTAACCCCACTCTTGACTGCCTTGCGTCTGATGAGTGGAAATCTCCAGACAGAAAGCTGTCTGTTTCCAAGAAGTTTGCTAAGCTTTTCCCCTTTTCTGAGGCAGCGTTGCTGAGTGGGTTCATCCCAGCAAAGTGGATGCTCCTATATCCAGGCTATCTAAGTCCACTGCATTGCCAGTTTCTGATGTGTCCACTCTGAAAGACTGGACTGGCAAGAAACTTGAAGTTTCCCTCAAGTCCATTTTTGGCACTGCCATGCGCCCAGCGTTTACTGCGGCATGGGTTAACCGGGCCATTGCGGTCTGGACTCAGCAGCTCACCCTGCCTGTATGTCATAGTGCTCCTTCTTCGGATAAGTTGCGGCTTCTTGCCAACATCTCTGAGGCCCAGCACTATGTTTCTGCTGCCTTATTTGATGCCATCCATTTGGTGGCACGGGTTTCTACTATGTCCGTGGTTGCCAGATGAGCTCTTTGGCTCAAGATCTGGTTTGCTGACACTGCTTCCAAGAAAGCCTTGCTTTCCTTATCCCTTTCAGGGTACATCCTTATTTGGGCCAGATCTTAAGGATCTGATTAGTGAGGCCACAGGGGGTAAGAGTACTCATCTGCCCTTGGTCCCCAGGAAGAAAACTCCGTAACAGGTTTTTTCGTCCCTTCCAGACTGAGACACGTCCGGCGAACCAGGTGGTTCCATCAGCTCCACGTGCCTCTTCCTAGCTCAAACAGCAATGGAAGCCAAAGGTCTCCTCCAAGCCTAAGGTTTCCAAGACTTCTTTGGCATGACTCGCCGAGCCCGGGTCCCCACTCAGCTGTGGGTGCCGTCTGCGTCACTACCACAGCTTCTGGGAGCATGCAGTGGAGGACCCATCAGTTTTACAGGTGGTGACGGAAGGGTACAGGATCCCTTTTGTCTCTCTTCCTCCCTTTCGCTTTTTTCCCTCTCATACGCCCCCTGGGCATAGAGAAACTTCTTCTGTTCAATGGCGCTGTCCATGCCCTTCTGGACAAGGATGTTCTGGAGCCTGTTCTAGTTCAGGACAGAGGTCTGGGTTTTTACTCAAACCTCTTTCTGGTCTTCAAGAAGGACGGTGGTTGTTGTCCCATTTTGGATTTGAAAGATCTCAATTCCTTTGTGATCACGACTCATTATCACCAGGGGTCCCTAAGGACGGTGATTACTGCTATGTCCCTGGGGGAATTTCTTGCTTCTCTGGATCTTCAGGACACGTATCTACACATTACCATTCATCCAGAGAGCCAGCAGTATCTCAGATTTGCCTGCGACCGAGGGCACTTTCAGTTCTCAGCTCTTCCCTTTGGTCTGACTACAGCTTCTCAGGACTTCAGCCGTGTCCTGGGAGCTTTAGTATCCGTCCTCCACCGGGACAGCATCAGAGTTACTCCATACATTGACGACCTGCTTCTGAAAGCCCCCTCTGCGGAACTTCTTCATCAGCAGGTTCAGGACTGCATTCATGCTCTCAGCCATCACGGGTGGATCATCAACATGGACAAGTCGGATCTTGTCCCATCCCAGCACCTGGCCTTCCTGGGCCTTCTCTTCGACACTCAGCAGAGCATGGTGTTTCTCACTGAGGAAGTGGCTCACCAGATCGCCCAAAGAGTATCTGCTGTTGTGGCTCTTGATCCAGTTCCAGCCAAGAAGCTGTCCTCTCTAGTGGGGAAATTCATTTCCACCATAGAAGCGGTCCCATTTGCCATGGCTCACACCAGAGAACTCCAGAGGTTTGTGATCCAGGTGTGCAGGGGTCAGCTGGACCTTCTGAAGACATCAGTGTCACTTCGTCTTCATGTGGAGCTGAGTTTGCCCAGGTGGCTGGACCTCTCCAATCTGCTGAAGGGCAAGTCTTTCCTAGTATCCTTCTGGACCACTGTGATGACAGATGCCAGCTTCTCCGGATGGGGAGTGGTCCTGGGTCACCTGAGTGCACAAGGACGGTGGTCTCCAGAGCAGTCTCTCCTTCCCATTAACGTGTTGGAGCTTCGGGTGATATTCCATGCCCTACGTCTTTGGACTCCCCAGCTGAAAGAATGCCCAGTCTTGGTACAGTCCGATAACTCCACGGCCGTGGCCTACATCAACAAGCAGGGCGGAACATGAAGTCTCGCTGCTTGGTTAGAGGTCAAGGCTATTTTGTCTTGGGCAGAAGAACACATTCTTGCTATATCCACAGTACACATTCCTTGCATAGACAACGTCATGGCAGACTTCCTCAGTCGACACACAGCGGAGAGTGGGAACTGCACCCAGAGGTTTTCTCCCTCATTGTTCAGAAGTGGGGTCTTCCTTGCATTGACCTGATGGCGACAAGACACAACCGGAAAGTCCCGAGGTTCTGCTCTTGCTGGAGGGATCCTCTAGCTCCAGCGGTGGATGCCATGTCCATTCCTTGGTTATTTCCTCTGTCTTACATCTTTCCTCCCCTTCCCATGTTGCACAGGGTATTACGGAAATTGAGACTGGAGCACTGTCCAGTCATTCTGATTGCTCCGTACTGGCCTTGGCAGGCTTGGTTTCTGGAGCTTCTGGATCTGTCAGTGGCGGAGCCATTCCGGCTCCCTTGCCATCCGGATCTTCTTCTACAGGGTTACCTGTGGAAGGAGGATGTTCATTGTCTGACTTTGACGGCTTGGAAGTTGAATCCTCAATACTGAAGAAGAAGGGTTTTTCTTCTAGTGTGGTGGCCACTATGCTTAGTGCCCGCAAACCTGTTTCTTCTAAGGCCTACCATTGTGTTTGGCCGACCTTCCTATCTTGGTGTGCTAATAGGGACCTCTCTTAGGATTTTGATCTGCCTACGGTCCTGGCCTTCTTGCAGGATGGTGTGGATAAGGGCCTCAGCTTGAGTTCCCTTAAGGTTCAGACTTCTGCTCTCTCTGTTTTCTTTCAGAGGATCATTGCTATTCTTCCTGATGTGAAGGTTTTCTTCCAGGGCGTTGCTCATACTCGTCCTGACTTTAAGACTCCCGCTTCTCAATGGGACCTTAATTTGGTCTTGGGCATCCTTCAGCGCCCTACCTTTGAGTCCTTGGCTACTATGCCTTTACGCCTGCTGACATGGAAAATGTCCTTTCTCCTGGCGATCGTGTCTGTTCGTCGTGTTGCAGATTTATATGCTCTGTCTTGTAAACCACCCTTTTTGGTGTTTCACAAAGACAAGGCGGTGCTTCCCACTTCTCCCGAAGGTAGTCTCTGAGTTCCACATTAATCAGGAGATTGTGGTGCCTTCTTTCTGCCCTGACCCTACCTCTGACAAGGAGAGGGATCTCCGCCTGTTAGATGCGGTGCATTGCCTTAAGTTTTATGTACATCGCACCGAGTCCATTAGACAATCTGATGCGCTGTTCATTATTCCTGAGGGCTCCAGGGCAGGAAGACCTGCATCTAAAGTGACTATTGCGTCTTGGATCAAGTCCACTATTCGCATGGCTTACGAGCTGAGGAAGAAACCCATTCCCTTTTGGGTTACTGCTCATTCTACCAATTCTATTGGGGCTTCTTGGGCTTACAAGAATCAGGCCTCCGCTGATCAGTTGTGCAAGGCTGCCACTTGGTTGTCTGTGCACACCCTTTCAAAGCACTACCATGTTGATGTTCTGGCATCGGCTGACACCGGCTTTGGTAGGAAGATCCTGGAGGCAGTCTTGCCTGTCTAGGATCTTCTTCGGTTCTTGGTGCTTCCTTCACTTTTGAGCCCGTTGGCTCTAGTCAGTGTGCTGTGTAACAGTTTTGGGGTGTTGTTACCCCTGTTCATTGTTGACACTTAATTGTTTGTTGGGCTATCTCTGATCTGATGGTTCTTATCTGCTTTGGTGACTTAGGGGGCCTTACGCCTGGCCCTTGCCTTACTTCCCGCCTCTGGGAAACTCAGTGGTTGGTTACCAGTAACCTGAATTGTATGACAGAGAAAAGAGGATTTTAGTCTTACTTGTTAAATCCTTTTCTCTTAGTCCATACAGGTTACTGGTCTCCCATCCTGTCAAGGGACCATGCTTGGCTGGTCTGTGGCAGATTGTGGGGGTCCTTCGGCGTCCTGCTCACAGCAGTCTTCTTCCCCTTCCACTATCTAGTCAATAGTTAGTGTCTCAAATCTTTTTGGAGCTGGTTGGGTAGCTGCATCCAAGGAGGGAAGGTAGGCTCCACCCCCTGCAATCAATTCTAGAATTGTTCCTGCCTACTTTAAGGGGCGGATCACCTACCCAAATTTACCAGTAACCTGTATGGACTAAGAGAAAAGGATTTAACAGGTAAGACTAAAATCCTCCTATATGTACCTTTAAAATTGAGCTGAATATATATATATATATAAGTATCGAAGTTCTGAGTGTGCGTTCTTGCTCTGACTGTATTTTTATATATATATCCATATATATGTGTGTGTGTATATATGTGTGTGTATATATATATATATATATATATATATATATATAAAAATCAGGGCCGAGGCTGAGCTAGAGCAAAATATACACTGCACACTTTACATACTTCCACTTCTCTGGCTTCATCCAAACATTAACTGCTAAGGAGCTCCTTCCTGAATATTTCACTGGAATAAGGGAACACTTCAGGTTTTATATGGAGGATTATCACCCTTCTCAGATGGCTGGAGACATTTGGGCAAACTCCCCTGGGGCTCCAATTAAGCACTCCTACACACGCTCAGCTCCCTCCCTAACATTTAAACTTTTTAATTTGCTAGGATATACAACATACTGAAAGGGTTAAGTCATTCTGCTGCAGCAGCTCAAGATGCTCAGGCAAGAGCCAAAGGCACTGTGCAAATAAAAGGCTTCTGTGGGCTGATTGCTACAAGTCTCCAGCAGGCCCCGCTACTAAAGCACAAGGTCAAGGACCCATTGAGTGAAGTTTCAAGGTCTGGGTGCAGTTTAATGGGATATTTGTAAAACTAAATAGTGACAGGACTCATTGTAAGTGAGTAGTGTTGATGGAGATGAACAAAACTTACAATGAAGCAAAAATTGGTGCTCTACTGAAACAGCTACATTTCTTTTATGTACAGATGCTTATGGCCTAATGCACAAAAGAAATAAGATCAGTTAGGGAGCTTACCAGCTGCACCGAAAGAGGGAAATCAGTGTTGGATTTATATCTCAGGTGCCCTAAGCAAGCCATCCTAGGTCACCTTAGTAACATCCATGTCCAGAATCCTGATCCTCCTGTTCTCACACAGCCTTATTCATTGTTTACTGACATTAAAATACTCTAAGCCTATAAGATACAAGCCCACAGAATTTAACCCATTGGATGCTAGAGATGTCAGTAATAGTTGGAGACCTCTCTAGCATCCAAGCGATTAAAACTGGCTGTAAAAGTATGTGTAATGTGGCAAACGAGTGTGTAAACTGGTAGATAATCCAACCACAATAAAACAGGAATGAGTGTCTGCTGTTGGAGGATATGGCAGAATGTGTGTGGTCAGCAGTGTTCCAAATGTGCCGCTCTACATAGTTTCCTACTCTGCCTAGTGGGAAAGCTGGTCTTGGGGCAAATAAAACTCCTCATTAATTTAAATGGTGCTTTAAACCCCTTGAATGCTAGAGAGGTATGCAGCTCATTGTCTCACATTGCATTGAAGACACTACTTGCATAAAAGAGGTTAAAAGCCCCATTTAAATAAGTAGGTGTTTTGGGTAGTTGTATTTCTCCAGAATTGCTCCTCTTTTCTTTGGAGCATAATGCCCTAAATTGCTAATCCTTACAAGTGTGCATCAATATTAGAAATATAGATTAGTCCCAAGATGGAACATAACATCTATCTCTCTTCCATGTCTTACGGCTTGAAACACCGTTGAGCTGTAAAGTCACAGACACCATAAATGTTTGAGAGATGAACCTGGGGGCAATTCAATTCTTTCTGAAATAGCTACAATATGGGGAATAGTAAAATAAAGTATTGCTATCCCTTTAATTCTGCAGGACTCCATAAGAATCAGTGTAATCCTTCAGTGTGTGCTTTCTATAAGGTTCCCTGATTTATCCCTTTGAGTGCCAGAGGGGTACGCAACACATTGCAAAGCAATTGCGTACCCCTCTGGCACTCAAAGGGTTAATGGGATATATGGTCATCTTTTCTCTGGCGCTGTTGGTGTACTCCAGAACCTCACCTTTTTATCGTATTGAGTAAGGACCTATATTTCTTCTGTTGTGTCTGCTGATTAGTCTCTTCAAGTTTCATTATTTTTGGCTAAACAGAGGGTGAAAAGGTAGGCCTCTGACTTGCAGCCCCGGAATTCATATTCATGAGCCTACCAGAGAAGTGCTCTCTCCTCCTGCTTCTCAGATCAGATGGACGAGGTGCAGGAGGAAGCATGATTAGATGAGAGGAGGTGACGCAAGACAAGATGTGTACAAACCCTTGACTTCTCTCTCTCTATCTCTCTCTCTCATAGCCCAGCAAGAACATAGGTTGCTAAGCAACAGCACAGAAGCCAGAGTAGAATGATTAATTGCTTTGAAAAAGTGCACAAAACTCTTAACTAAGTGAAAGGCCAATGTTTAATATAGAAAATAGATACATGTTCTCAGAGCAAACATTTACTGTGATGCAGCCTTTTCAACATCTCAGACACTAAGCAGAGGTACATAACTTGACACATCAAGGACTGCCTACAGGGAGAGTTTAAAGCTATCCATCTTTGTGCATTGGTATGCAGTCAGTGGTTCAGTCATCATATCCAACACACCTGTGTGCAAACAGGCATATCCTTAAAGGTACACCAACCTACAAATACATTACACATACATAGAGGAACATAGGCACATATATATAAAAGCAAACTGTAGTTATTCTGGAGTAAACAAATTGCTCCATAGGGGCACAAATAAAAATTCTTATTAAAGTAAGCTGTACTTTTAACCCCTTGAATGTTAGAGACTTCTCATATGCATTGGAGACCCCTCCAGCATGCAAGGGGTTAAAAAGCTCTGTTCAAGTGCATGGAAATGTAGGAATTTCTGTTTGTCCCCTATGGTATAGTTGGTTTATTGCATGGGCCATGGGGCCTTATGTGTATAAGCAAAGTGGTGCAATTCTGGAGCACCAATGGGCACTGCAGGGGACAAATACAAATGTTCATTGAGGTAAATGGGGATTTTAACCTTCTGAATACTAGATAAGTCTCTCACACACTGCAAAGCAATTCACTGGAGTTCTTTCTAGCATCCAAGGGTTAAAGCGGAACTACCACCTAATATAAAGTCGCCCTCCACTAATTATGCATATGGCGACTAGCTTCTTATCCGTTTGTGTGCCAGAGGGGTACGCATTGCATTGCTTTGCAATGTGTTGCATACCCCTCTGGCACTCAAAGGGTTAGTAGTTCTATTATCTGCCACAAGTACCAGCATCTGAAGTAATCCTTTTTCTTGTGAGACTGATGGCCAGGCTTCTTTAGAGCCATTTGCGCACCTGCTCCGTCAGTCCCTTCCAATGCCTTTCGTCTCCATGCAATGCCTCCTGGAGGAGACCGGGATGGACGGCGCAGGCCTCTCTAAGCCAAGATGTCTGTGCTCAAGCCTGGCTGCAAGTCTCACAAGAAAAAGGATTACTTTGGATGCCGGTACTTGTGACACAGAATAGAACTATTAAGAAGCTAGTTGCCATATGCATAATTAGTGGGGGGCGACTTTATATTAGGTGGTAGTTCCGCTTTAAAAGCTATCTATAATCAGTGGGGAATTTAGAGAATTTTTGCTTGTCCCCCATGATGCAGCTGGTTTGTACCACTTTGCTTTTATACATAAGACCCATAGGCATGGGTGTTCACAAAGGGGGATGAAAGAGGGCACTTGCCTGCTCCTGCACGTACCCAGTACCCCAGGGCCGGATTAAAATGCAGGATTGCCCGGGAGGCATATTTTGGCTTTGCCACCCCTCTATAAAATATTTGTGGGCCCCCACGCCTATGAGACCTGCTACCCATCTGGCATTCAAAGGGATAAAGGTCCCATTTACATTAATGAGAATTTTAATTTTAACCTTACGGTGCAGTTGATGTGCTCCACGATTACGCCTCTTTAGTGTGATGAATAGGGCCTGTTGGATATTATGTATAAATGCACATGGAGCAAGTCTGTGGAAAAATTCCCTTAGATGTAAATGGGGCTTTTAATGCTTTCAGTGCTAGAGAAGTTTCGAAGACGTCTCTAGCACTGAAAGGGTTCAGAGCTCCATTTAACGGAACACTGTCTTGATATGAACTCCCTGCAGGCTCTCATTTCTGCTTTTGTTCCAGGACTCCTATTACCATAGCAACCTTGGTAGGTGTCTCAGAAGTGATATTGTTTTATTGTCTGTTAATGGGCCTGAAGTAAGGTATCGGCCTTTCCTAACAGAAGCGCAGTGGGTACTAAGCCCAGTACATTAAGACCATTAGCTGTGTATAACCACGTAACAATATTGTGTTTATATAAGGTTGACACATTCACTGAAATGCAAATTCAGGATGATATTTTAGGGATCTGTCATAAAATAACAACAATTTACAGATGCTTGCTTGGAAGTACACGATGTGTAAAATTATATAACCCAATTTCATGTCTTGGTGTTATTGTTAATTAACCGTTTGAGTGTCAGAGGGGTAATTTAAAGGGGAACTAACACCCTTCATAAAGTTAAACCCCAAGAATTACCCATCTGGCGACTAGCTGAACAATAGTACTAGTCACCAGAATAATTACCTCCTTATAGAGAAATCGTACTGCTCCCGAGACTGACGGTCAAGCAACATCGCTTTAAAAGAATCTGTGCGCCTGTGCCGTCAGTCCCTTCCGGTACCTTAAGGTACCAAGCAGGTAACGGCGCAGGCACGCAGACATCACTGTGTGAAAATGTCTGCGCTGCTTCCTGGCTGTCAGTGTCCGGAGCAGTAGAATTTCTCTGTAAGGAGGTAATTATTCTGGCGACTAGTACTATTGTTCAGCTATTTACCACATGGGTAATTCTTGGGGTTCACCTTTATGTGGGGTGGTAGTTCCACTTTAACCCTTTGAATGAGAGAGGAATGTGCAACTCTAATGTGAATTTTTATTTGTTCCCTGCATTGCAGTTGATTGTACCAACATTAGTCAGTTTTCTGTATATACAGTATATCGCTCCTCTAGAGGCAGATTTTCAATAATTTAAACATGAATGAATTATAATGTGAATTCTCACAGTCTGTTGCCTTAGCCTGCCGTGCCTTTCCTGATCTGTGTAGAGGTGAACACCTCTCCTGTAGTCTCTGAACACAGGGGCAGGCCCAGGATTTCCAGTGAGGGGGTTTTGTAAAATAAAATAAGTGTGTTATGATAATAGCTATAATTAGTTGTGTGTACTGCTACCAATAGCCATTGCAGCTGCCTCTGTATAGACCAGAGTCAGGCAGCCTGCCTTCTTCCGTCAGCTGTTTTTGGACTACAGTTCCCATCATCTTCAGGAGCCATCAGCCCCCCCTAAGCTTAATCATAGACACATCAGCAGCAAATATAACTCATATCTGGATGCTAAAAGATTAACTTTCTCTAATCTGAAGAGGCAAAATAGTACATGAAGATTTCTGGGTAACAAGAAACCCCCTCTTGGTTTGTCCTTGTGTCAGCTTAACAGATCACTTGGCTTTCCCAGTATTGTTGGTATAGTTTCACTGCAAACAACACTGCTGGTTTGGTGTAGCATTAAACTGGAGTTCTGGGCAAGATTTACAACTTCTTGGACGTTATAGATGCCAAGCAATGCATTTGAGGCATTTCTAGCATCTAAGGGATTAAATGACAGTTAGATAAACATTGCAGGGGACTCTAGAATTCAGTGTGTTAACACATATGTATATATATTAATGGAGCTGAGCTGTCTCGCTCATTTATTTCTGATCATAAATAAGGATTACACTGATTTCTAGCATGTTTCCTTCCCTACCAGATGGTAAGCAGGGAAACATGGCTATTTATGAATGACTGAATGTATGGAAACAAGGCTATTTATGAATGAGTGCAGGGAAACATGGCTATTTATGAATAACAGTGCAGGGAAACATGGCTATTTATGAATGACTGAGTGAAGTGAAACATGGCTATTTATGAATAAGTGCAGGGAAACATGGCTATTTATGAATGACTCAGTGCAGGGAAACATGGCTACTTATGAATGACTAAGTGCAACAAAACATGGCTATTTATGAATGACTGAGTGAAGTGAAACATGGCTATTTATGAATAAGTGCAGGGAAACATGGCTATTTATGAATGACTGAGTGCAGGGAAACATGGCTACTTATGAATGACTGAGTGCAGGGAAACATGGCTATTTATATATGACTCAGTGCAGGAAAACATGGCTATTTATGAATGAGTGCAAGGAAACATGACTATTTATGAATGAGCGAGTGGAGGGAAACATGGCTATTATGAGTGACTGAGTGCAGGGAAATATGGCTATTTATGAATGACTGAGTGCACAGAACCATGGCTATTTATGAATGACTCAGTGCAGGGAAACATGGCTACTTATGAATCACTGAGTGCAACGAAACATGGCTATTTATGTATGACTGAGTGAAGGGAAACATGGCTATTTATGCATGAGTGCAAGGAAACATGGCTATTTATGAATGAGCGAATGGAGGGAAACATGGCTATTATGAATGACTGAGTGCAAGGAAGCATGGCTATTTATGATGACTGAGTGCAGGGAAACATGGCTATTTTTGTTTCACTGAGTGCAGGGAAACATGGCTATTTATGAATGGCTGAGTTCAGGGAAATATGGCTATTTATGAATGACTTAGTGCAGGGAAACATGGCAATGGCCACTCGGTCATTCATAAATAGATAGTGATCCAAACGCAGTGCTTTGGATTATCTGGCACTCAAAGGCTTAAACACTGCAGGGCATTTTGGTAACCCAAGGAGGGAGATTCATTAAGCGGTGATAAAGTGGAGAAGACCCCTCCAGTTCCTATGTTATTCTGTAGAGCTTATGTACTAAGATCTCAAAAGTTGAAGAAATCTTAGGGCATATAGTCCATAGAATTACACAGGGATTGGAGAAGTGATAAACTGGATAAGTGCTAAACTAGAGAAGTTATCTCCACTTTATCACCTGTTTATCACAGCTTGCTAGCTGGAAGTCATGATGCACAATGAGGCTGATATACTGTCAGAAACGGGAGTAATTCTGGAGTAAACCAATTGAAATATAGGGGACAAATACAAATTCCCAAAATGTCCATTGATTTAAATGTGGCTGTCAAACAATTGAATGGTAGAGAGGACTGTTGTTAATCTGCAATGTACTGGAGACTTCTCTAACATTCAAGGGGTTAAAAGAACAATTACCATCAATGGACTTCTTTATTTGCCACCTGTGGTGCAGTTGGTTTACTCCAGTTCTTATTAGTAAATCAGCTTTAGTATCAGAGTACAATAAGTGGAATTGCAGTTTGATAGATTTACTGCTCTAGTGGTTCAGCAACATCTGTTGGTTTTACTGCTTTGACATCTGTAGTAGGTAAATAGTCTTTCATTGTGGTCCAGTTAATTCAGATATCCCCTGCCATCCGAGACCAGCTTGCCCCTGCTGTCTCCTGACACAGTAGTTTGGTTGTGTCTGGTACCCAGGAAGTGGATTGTTTATGAAAGTAGCTCTCTAGAAGAACCCAGGAGATTTCTCCAATTGCATCTAGGCTATAACTAGCTGTAAGCAGGTGTGTTGCATGGCTGCATGCAGTATTGGGCAGGGATAGGAGGCATTGGTCAGAGCACAAATGTGACTTAACATAAACGTGCACAGCCAATTGCATTAGGGTGTGCACCCAAAAGCACAAACACATACGTGCGCGAGCGTGTGTGTATATGTATATGTCTGTGTGTGTGCTAAATAAATGAATAAATGTATTCATCTGGACTGGGAACCCAATGGGCACACAACATACAAATATAATAGCAAATTAGTTATGCAATGTGACCAACAGATGTTGAAAAACTTACCCTTATGAGCTTAAAACTCTCCACTTTGGCATATATTGTAATTTAGAATGCTTTTATGGGAGGGAAAATGGTTAGCCACTGCACATTAATTTTAATGCCACTGTTTCAAACTGCATTTTACAGACAGAAAACAGTAAAAAGACTGTCCACCTCCACAAACTGTCCACTCTGTCCATCTCCATACTGCCCACCTCCACACACTGCCAACCTCAACACCCTGTCCTTCTCCACACACTGTCCACCCTGTCCTCCTCCACATTGCCCACCACCTCCACACACTGGCTTCACTAGTCACCTCCACATACTATCCACCTCCAACACCCTGCCCAACTCCACATTGTTCCCATTGTCCCCCCTCCACACCCCGTCCACCGTGTTGTCCTCCACACACTGTCCACCCGTCTCCATCCTGAACCCCTCCACACTCTATGCCCATTGTCCACCTCCACACTCTGTGGCTGTGCCCATTGTCCACCTCCACACTCTGTGCCCACTGCCCACCACCACACTCTGTGTCGGTCATCAGTAAGAACGTCACGTGTATTCATGTATAGAAGTATGTGTGCCTGCATGTCCGACAGAGTGAAAGTGTGTTAATATGCCTGCATTTGTAAATGTGAATCTTTGTGTCAAAATTAATGAGTGTCAGTGTGTTACTATACACCTGCATATCAGTATGAATGTGTGTCTACATGTTTCTGTCCGTCTGTGAATTAGTTCTTGTTTGTCAGTCACTGTGTCAGTCTGCGAGTATGAATGTAGGTTCCTGTTTCTGAGTGTGTGTGTGTGTTGATCATTGTGACCGAGTGTGTGCAGGTGCACATTAGGGCCAGTGCGACAGAGCAGTAAGTGCACCCCTCAAAACAGCCCTCCTCCATGGCTGCCAGGCTCAGCTCTTCAGCCATGAACAGTAAGGATGACACTTCACGCCTGCAGCTTCAATTCAGTCATAGCTCATACCATACAATGATCCCCAAAGACTTGTCACCAGCCCGTGGGCTCTAACTTGCAATCCGAGTGCGTCCTGCTGCTAGTCTAACCTTGGTGCCCCTGTGCCCATCCCGCGGGTCCCATGCTAAACCAGAGAGATGCTTCTCCAGGTATTTCTGTGACTCCTAGCTAGCACATCCGCTACCTCCTACACAAGGATAACAGAAGCACCTCCTCCACATCACGCCCACCGTCTGACATTCAGCTAATCGCTAATGAGAGGAGGAGCTTGTGATATACGCCGGACAACCCTCGTCCTTCCCGTCTCCTCCCATCCGAGGCGAGTGCCAGTAGCAGGGGCGCGGACAGAAAGATAATTTTAATCCGGCCCTGCAATTAGGGTGTGCCTAGGCACATCTGGCACACCCCGTGCGCACGCCTATGTGACTTAGTAACATCTACATTTACAGCTGAAAGGGCTGACACATTGGGGTGATGGTGGATGCTTTAGAAGAGAAAGATGGCTTTGTATCTGCTGTTCCCAAAACATGTAGCTGCTTAACTCATGCATGTTTGCATATGTTAAAAATATTTAGTCCGCTGCTAAAAAAAATATTAGGGGAGAGATCTAGGGCCAGATAAATATAATAGCATCTATGTGTGTGAGGAATGAAGAACACAGAGAAGGCACTATGTGCCTCCTGCACCCTTCACCATTCTGCCGACCTGCTGTGATGTGGGCTGCGGGGAGAGGGGCAGGAAAGAACAGGTTAGAGAAGAGGGGCACAATCAGCTGGAAGTCATTTCTCTGGTTGCTTCACTAGGGACATTGTGGCTTTAACCACCATTACTACAGATGTCGCCAATCTTTGCAATGCGTCAAAGTTGACTGTAGAATCCAAGGAGTTAACTTCTATCAGAAAGTGACAGTGAGTCTGATGTACTAAAGAAAAGCAGTTATTGAGGAATGGAGACATTCTAGAGCAAACCAAAAGGAAAAGATATCCAAAAAATCCTATTAGATTAACCTCTTGAGGACCAGAGTGGTGTACAGTGCTTTGCTTAGAAATGCACAGCTTGGCCTTGTAACCCTTTAAGTGCCAGAGAGGTGCGGAGTGCATTGCAAGCAATGCACTGTACACCACTCTCCAATACATCAATCTGAAATGCGTTGGAGTCCATTTGAGCAAACAAGAGGTTTAACCCTTTGAGTGCCAGAGGGATAGAAAACACATTGTTCTGCAATGCGTTGCATACTCCTCTGACAATCACAGGGTTAAAGGGGTAGTGCCTCCAAGAAGGAAAATTAATAACTATTTATTAATAAATACTACACTGTGGAGCTTTTGCCTGACACTCCCAAGTGTCCCCCAGAAACTTTACCCTTTGGTGTCAGAGAGGTATCCAACAAAATATATACTTTTAGTTTTTTTAATACTTTCACCATTTTCACCAGCTTCCTATAACCGTTTGAGTGCCAGAGAGGTGCCAGAGTGGTGTGCAGCATATTGATTTTCAATACAATGTGTATCCCTCAGGCATTCAAAGTTATAAACCTCCTGTTGCCAAAATCCAACCCCACTGACTGAAATATGAAGGAAAATCATGAACTGAGAGTTCTAGTGACATCACCAGAATGACTGAAACTGAGAACAAATATTTTGCCTGTTACAGTAGCAACACAAGAAGCCCGTTACATTTTCTTTTTCAATACTTCTATATGAATATGTTATATCAGGACAAAAACAAAAACCGGTCTAATTTATTTTCTCAGCTTAACCCTTTGAGTGGCAGAGTAGGGTTGCCATCCGGCCGGTGTTTTACCAGCACAGCCGGTAATTAGCACACTGGAGACGGTGGCGGTATAACTACTATACCGGCAATTGAAAAGCCGGTATTTGTGTGTGTCCGGGGGCAGCTTAGCACATGAATCAGTCAGCTGAAAGTATGAAAGATCATGCAGCTAGGTACTAGATCTCAGCAGGCTGAGGAATAAGAACTGTGCCACTAGCACAGTAGCTGGACAGAAGTACTCTACTCACCGCAAAAATGAGGGCACGAATAACTGAGATAAGCAGTGCTTCTCTCCACCAAAATAACAGAGGAAGCGATAGTGGAGTAATTGCAAACAGGCCAGTAGATTTCGCCAAACTGCAAAATCATAACACTTCCTCATGGGATGGAGGAGGAGACTGACACCGCTAGAGAGCAGGTCCACTGGGGGAAATGAACTCCAAGGACAACAGGTGAGCGGGGGAGTCAGACAGACTTGGGGAGGTCTGGATAACTTGGGTGATGTACAGCCCAAATAAGAGAGAAAAAGGCAAAGTCAGACTAGTGGAGGTCTCTGCAACAGGATGGAAGGATCGTAGGCCAAATCACTAGGCAGACGGGAAATCAGCATTCTGAGATGGATCGGTCATGGGAGGTCAAATGATAGCAGGGCCAGCAACAGGAATCCAAAGAACAATGCCAAATCAGCATCCAGGAGTGTAGTCAGGAACAGAAAGCCAGGTCAATAACAGAAGCTTAAGTCAGGAACACACTCTACAGATAGCTCGAATAATTGGGCTCTGAATGTAAATTGGTGCTGGAATTAACCCCCCCAGAAGTAAATGGGAATCCAGGGGCGTGACACAACTTTATATTATCTAGTGTAACCTCAAACGTTTCCTCACTGGAGTACACCTTGGTTAAGAATTCTGGCCCATATACAGGAATGATGCAAATGCTTTGTATATGTTAAATATATAACTTCCTATTGAAGCTGACAGGTCTTTAGCTCCCAGAGCAGCTTCCCCATCTTTTTTTACTTCTGGATTCTCCATCACCTGCTCTGCCTGCCTGTCCATGGTGCTCTGTGACCCAGTATTGACACAGTGTGATAATGTGCCGATTCTTTGAAAAGCACCTATACCAGACTACAAGTGATCAATAGGCATTTAAATGTAGAGGTCACATCAGGTGCCAAGGACCAGCCAGCATCAGTAGGAAGTTATGTTATGTTATGTATGTGATATGTATTTATCTATATGTATGTAGCATTACAGAATCTAACATTATGTGCAGCTCTACAACAACCACATGACCTAGGGAATAACGTTCCCAGAATGATATGCTGATCCACGCATAGGTAACAGTTCCACAATATTTGAGGATAAAAATCCCAAAATGATGTCTTCTGACCTGCAACTTCCATTCTTATTCTCTTCAGCCTGCAGTTCTGTTACTGTGCCATTGCCCTTCCTACACACTGTGTTCACGAGGCTGAGTAGTTATATCACCAAAGGTCCTTATAACCTCTAAAAATTAGCCACTACCTGTTCCAGGTTAAAGGATCAGTGAAACCCAGACAGAAACCCGAAAATCTGACAGATAGCTACGCAATACTGAGGTAATGATGGTTTTGGAAGATGCAAGGCATTTAAAAAGTGTCCCTCTATTTACAGTCTACTGTATGTTATTGTATCACTTTACATTGTATCATTGTACCCAGAAAGAAAGCTTCATGGAAATAGATCCAGGAGCTGAGTCAGGGATATAAAAGTATACTTGCAGAATATGTAAAGTCAAAAAAGGGGTTAACGGGAAGAATGTACCACGTTGAGTCTGCTTAATAAAAGGCACTAGAATTGGCGTTCTGCCCCTTTTACAGCTCCTCCTTTTTCTGGCTCCACCCTCACTCACCAACAGCTATGGCCGGTATTTTTATAAGGAAAAGGTGGCAAACCTATGCCAGAGGGGTATGCGATGATTTGCTTTGCAATGCGTTGCTTACCCCTCTGGCACCCACAGGGTTAACATGCTACTGTATGTATCTCAGTTTTGTTCTAAGGCGCACTGCACCTTTAAAGCAGATCTATCACCCAAATTAAAGTTACCCCCAAATAATTATGCACATAACGATAAGCATATCCATTCTAGTATTATCCAGAATAAGTCCACCGTTACAAAGAAATCCAACTTGTTCTGAGACGGTCAGGCAAGCAACTTGCTGTAGAGGCATCTGTGCACTTGCACCGCCAGTCCCTTCCTGTTCCTTAAGGTACAATGCAATGCCTCCTAGAGAAGACTGGGACAGACATGTCTGCAAGATGTCTGTGCTGATGCCTGCTTGACCGTCTCAGAACGAGTTGGATTTCTCTATAAAGCCGGACTTATGCTGGATAATACTAGTATGGATATGCTTATTGTTATGTGCATAATTATTTAGGGGGAACCTTAATTTGGGCGATAGTTCCACTTTAAAGCCTTGTTTAATTAAATCGGATTTTTTGATTTCTCCCCTAAGGTACAGTTGGTTTTCTGTGGAATTACTCCATTTTCTTATTGCATAAGTTATTAAAGTGTTAGTAATGTCTAAAAAAAGTTTTTTGCATTTAGAAGAGCTTAAAAAGCTGAGCTAAATGCAAAAAAACATATCTCTCAAACAGCTGTTTCCTACTGTCAGCTGTAAAGCTGTCATTAGGAGATCCGTGTCGATCGACACACTGGTGCTTGAGAAGTGCCGAGATCTCGTTACTTACACGGAATCCCTTCATTGGAATGGTCTAAAACGTGTGCCTAGTGTTTAAGCACACATTTTAGACCATTCCAATGAAGGGATTTCTTGTAAGTAACGAGATCTCAGCACTTCTCAAGCGCCTCTGTGTCGACCGACACGAATCTCCTGCTGACAGCTTTACAGCTGTCAGTAGGAAACAGCGAACTTTAAACGCCTGTATCTCTTAAACCATAGCGGTTTGAGAGATACGTTTTTTTGCATTTATCTCAGCTTTTTAAGCTCTTCTAAATGCAAAAAAACTTTTTTTAGACATTACTAACACTTTAAGAATCAACCCAGTGGGCTACACTGCACATTAGTCTGTAATATAATGTAGACATCTTTAAGTGTTATTGGACTACAACTTCCATCATCCTTATGAGATTTGTTAAAGGGTGAAAATATTAATTCAAAGTTTTCACCGGTATTCATTCCTTGTCATGGTGTGAAAATAAATCGTTTACTTACAAAAAATGTTTCTGTGCATTGACAAAAGTATTCCAGTAGAAAACCCTTTTTGAGGTTCTTTTAAGCCCCAAATGCTTTTACCAAGTGTAAGAAACAAATGAAAACCATAACACATACATTTTTCCCCCAAAAGCTAACATGTTGGTCTCATTTTGCAGAGAAACAATGACATTATTCTTGGATCACATTAAAAAAATACAACAATGTAGTGAACGCCACAGAGAGACACACAAAAGAACGTGCGCAGCCCTCAACATAAGGAGCAAAAATGCAATTGTGGCCTTTAATACATCTTTCTCACACTCTAACAGCTGGAGAGCCATGGGTTGTCTATCCCCATCACAATATGTTTACTGTAGGAAGTGGAGTAATTCAGGGGCAAACAAATTGCACTACATGAAACTAATAAAAGCCCCTATTGATTAAATGCAGCTTTTAGCCCCTTAAAGACTACATAGGTCTCCAACAGTGCTTTCAAGCAGGATTTCCCAGTAGGCAGAGTAGGCGACTGCCTCCGCTGTGCTTGTTACACCCACATTCTGAAATGTGGGTGTGACCAAATACCTCCCAACATTGCAAATGCCCAAAGAGGCACACTTTTTTTTTAGGTGGCATTGCTGGAGCGTCCATTGGGGCACTTGGCATTACCGAGAACTTTCAGGTTACTTCATGATGTATTAAGACCTATTTGCGCAAACTGAATAAATTATTCAGAACAAGACCAAGGTATTTTATTTACTCAGACTAATATATAAACACATATACTGATGTTTACACAATATTAATGTGAGTTTTACTGCTGTGCAGCAATGTGATACACTTTTATACACACCACACAGTCTGATATCCTAAAAAGAGGGACATCAGGGTGGGACAGTGGGATTCTGGGCTCAAAGAGGGACTGTCCCTCCTAAAAAGGGACACTTGGGTGGTATTTAACCAGATGACTTTCAGTGTACCTGAACCAGGTTCATACCCAAAGCAATGTGTTGCAGATCTCTCTAGAAAACAAGGGGTTCAATCTTTCTTTTTTGTCCTTGCATGTTGTAGGCCAAGTGCATTTTCATTGTCAGGAAATAGTGGATGGGAATGGTGGTGGGCAGAGATGTATTAAGGGTCCATAGGGCCCAAGGCAAGGTACCAGTTTGGGGCCCCACATGTCTTGATCTGGTGCATCTGACACAGAGTGCTGCTAGCAGGTATTGGCATTGTGGCACTAATTAAAGTGGGATCAACTGTATGATGCTGGTCTCTTTCAACAAAAAGGGGCAACTGACACAAGATGTTAGCAGCAGCAACAGCAGGGCCTTGGTCTGTGACCCATCACTTGCAGACAAGGCCCCTCATATTGCCATGGGCCCTAGGCAGTAGCCTAGGTTGCCATAATGGATGATCCGGCTCTGGTGGTGGGGCCATGTGAGGAGTGGAGATGTATCCATAGATGCAGTTAAGGGCACCTAGAGTGCCTTGCCTAGGGAGTCCTGGTATGTAAATTCATCCCTGCTTCCAAGTATTCAAGAGGATTAAAACCTCATTAAATAAACTGGAACTTGAATTAGTATATTTTTTCCCCTGTGGTGCCATTTTTTACCCCAGAATGACATTGTTTCTTTTGAACATTGGCTCCATAGGCTAAAATGTAAAGAAATTACCTCAGTAAAGCCCAGATCTATGGTTGGGATGTGTGTGACAATTTCTGTATAAAGGGGGCTATAATTCTTCTATCTGCAGAAATTCCAACAAGGAGGAAGCATCTGCAAAACTTACCTCCGCAAACTGTTCCAATGCCAACTTCTGTGTTCCCATGCTCAGCTCCATTGTTGCCATGTGGTGGTTTTCATATTAATGCAGTGATGTCACACTGCACACACATGTCATCTTGCATACATACATACTCATTCGCACCAGGCCACAACGTGGAAGAAGTCAGCAGGAGGGGCCTTCCCGTGGGAACACCTGATTTCCTGCTGATTTCTACCCACTGCAGAAATGTACACACATCTATAATTCAAAGCATGAATTCTGTGGTTACTCGGGACCAACAGGGCTAGGGAGGACTTTGAAAAGTAACACATTATGCCATGTATCTTCTATCAAGGTATGGAAACTTTTACATATATACCTGTGAATGTTACAATGCAATCATTCATATTAGATAAACTTTTATATTTTAGCACAAGGTGTTCTATATTATGTTTTTTCCCAAGCTTAATCTCTCCTGAGACAAAGAGTGTTGACGTTAGTGACATATTTAGATGTTTATGTCTTGGTGATTGACACCTTTAGTACACGGCTTGACATTTTAATTTATTTTTAAATGCATTTTTTTTAAAAGAATGAATAAATTGTATATAGAGAGTGGGGAAGGATCTCCTCACTGGTCCCTTGTGCCTGAAGTCAGCTTGTGTTCAGCAAGTGGTTACCCAATCAGATTGATTGCAATCTGTTCAGTTTTTTTTTATTTTGTTCTAGGAATTCCAAGAAATATATCCATAACTTTCATTTACATATCGTTAGAGGATTTGTTCAGAAGTCATTTAGAGCCTTATTCATGACCATCCTAAAGAGGTGTGTGTGTGTGGGGGGGGTATGCAGTAAATGATGATAAAGTGGAGATAAAGTGTACATAACTTCTCCAGTGATATCCCTTCTCCAATTCCTATGTTATTCTATAAAGCTTATGCACTAAGATTTCCAAAAGTTCTAGAAATCTTTGTGAATTGGCTCTATAGAATAACATAGGAACTGGCAAGTGATAAACTGGAGAATTCATCTCCACTATATCTCCTCCTTATCATGCCTTAGTGAATCTCCCCTGTGCAGTTCTTGAGAAAACGAGAATAATGAAAATTCCCACTGATTTAAATGGAGATTTTAATCCTATTAACCCATTTAGTGCCAGAGGGGTGTCTAACACATTGAAAAGCAGTGCGTTGTGTCCCGTCTTGCACGCAAAGGGTTTTAAAGTAGAGAGATCTCCAGTGCATTTCTTTGCTGTGTATTAGAGACCTATCTAGCATTCAAGAGGTTTAAGGCCCCATTTAAGTCAAGGGTAGTTAGACGTAATTAGTTTGTGTCTCTTTAGGTTGATGAATAATCATACTTGGGAACTTTTGAAACAGGGTTACCCGGAGGGTAACCCTGTCAGTTCCGACATAGGAAGAAAATGACGCGATTCGCGTCATAAAAGGGGCGGGGCTTAGTCGCGGAGGGGGGGCGGGACAGAAAAAAAAAAAAAAACCTGCAAAAAGTCTCTAAGAGGGCGGGGAGTGGGAGGAATCGGGCGGGACAGAGCACAAGTGGGCAGAGTTTCTATTTAAACTCTGCCCACCCGGTAATCCACACATTGCCCCGGAGACCCGGTAATTCAGGCTGAAATCCGGAGTCTCCGGGGCAAAACCGGAGAGTTCCCAGGTATGTGAATAATGCCCTTATTAAGACATATTCAGTATGCTAAAATGGAGCAGTTCTGGACCAAACCAACTATACCATAGGCAAAAAAAAAAAAAAAAAAAAAAATCTAAATTTCCAATGACTTTTAACCCCTTGAATGCTAGAGAGTTAACATTCAAGGTATTAAAAACCCCATTTAAATCACTGGAAATTCCTTACTCCCCTACAAAGTAGTTGGTTTGATCCAGAACTGCAACTCTCTAGCTTATTGAATACAGTCCTTAATATGTAAAATCCTGATGCTTCCTACTTATCAGTGTAAGTCAGCAACATAACACTAGTGCTAACTAGCATCCTCTGGAGCCCCTATCAAGTCACCATGTAAGCAGTGACCAGATATGTTTACATTGGCAACATCAACACCATAGCTGGGAACTATCCTGATCTGCCCCTGAGACTCAGTTTTTTAGAGTTAATTACCGGGTCTCTGGGGACAGAGATTGATTCTCCGACAGTGGTGAGTTCCTCTGAAACTCTGCCCACTTCTCCTTTTCACCCTGTCCCTCCCACTTCTCCTTCTTCTCACCCACTTCCTGTGTACTTTATGACACAAGGATGATAAGCACCACCCACCTGATTAAGTTCCTCCCCTTTGATGGTATAAATCGTGTCTTTTACATCCCCTGGTTGAAGCACATGAGCCCTTTCCGGTTGCTCAAGAGGCCAAATTTCCAGGTATGATCCACACTGATGCCTGTAGAAATTCAGCAGATCTGTTATATGACAGACAGAATTACTCTGAGACAGGGGGTATTCACACTAAGGCCCTGGAGTCATTTTTGTTCCTCTGGCAAGGCTAGTGTGGCCCTTCACGCAAATTCTGTTAATTAAGAAAATTGTGACCAGCTGCATATTATAATTATCCTTTCCTGATCTTTAGCTTCAAGGTATATATGTTTATTTAGCAACATGTAAGTCTGGTTATAAGCCTAGCTGTATATTGCACATAAAAATTGTTATTAAGTCTCGATTGGTGCATACTGAATTTTAATTTCTTTACATTATATAATATGTAGCTCTTGATTCACTGACTTTTTCCTATGTGGCTCTGTCATAGACTGTGGGGGTCTCCTTCCACCAGTGGGTCCTGGAATCTGCTCTCTTTGCCCTGTTGCTATAACAGCCCTGACTGTGATCACTGGGATTGGAATTTTCTAAGGGCTGTAAAGAAGCTCATTGCTAAGCCATGTGACTCAGCACATTATGGGACTTGTGGCAGCGAAAGTGATTACCTTTAAAGCGGAACTACCACGTTAGGCAAAGTCACCCTGCAATACTTAGGCAGGTGGCGACTAGTTTCATAATAGTTATTTTACCTCTCAAAAGTAGCCGCTTGTAAAGTAACCATTAATCTACTGAGACTGACGGCCAGGTTACTGTAGTCTTGGTGCCTGCGCAGTCAATTCCTTCCGGTGCCGTTCGGGCCAATGCAGTGCTTCTGAAGCGAGTTATGGACTGACGGCGCAGGCAGGCAGACAAGATGTCTGCGCTGATGCCTGGCTTACGGTCTCGGAAGCTTAAGGATTACTTTACAAGCGGCTGCTTTTTGACAGGTAAAATAATTATCATTAAGCTAGTCGCCACCTGCCTAAGTATTTCAGGGCATCTTTACCTAATGTGGTAGTTCCGTTTTAATCGGTTTCTATGTACAACAATAAATTTATCACGCAAAGAACCTCCATATATGCTGATGCACACACCGAGATATCCCGTAGGCTAAAAGTAGTTTGGCATCTAGCCAAGACATGAGCAGAAAACAGCAGATATGTCTTGGCAGGGGCATTGCTCCTTACTGGCAGGTCTCATGGTTAAAGCACTGTCTCTTTTTGTCTGCTTAGGACATGCAAAAGTGGCAATCTCCATGCTAGTATTGGTACAATTAGGAAGAATTGTATGTTATAAATACATTAGCTTGGCTCAATCATCATATGTTATGGAAACCTAGTCACTCCACTGTGTCTTTAGCTATTTTTTCAGAATTTTATTTTTTATGGTAATAGAGCAATAAAATGTGAATAATATATTTACCTCTTCTGTTATTTTTTTCTATAAGCAGCCAGTTCTTCCTCCAGACTCTAGCTTGTGTGTTTTGCATCAGTGATATATTGTAGCAAGTGAAATGGCTGTCTCCAGTAGGTCACTTTATCAGTAATAAAACGCTGAATACTACAGCTGTGCAAAATAAAAACTATGGCCAAATGAAACAGGACGTTATTTTAAGTTAATTAAACCTTTGCAACACATTGAGAAGCTATGTAGTGTACACCCCCACTTTTATAGTGATACTTCTCTTCTAGGTTTTTCTCATTGAACTCTGGAAAGGTTATTGGAAGTGACAGTAAAGATAATGGTTGAGTGCATTTAATATATCACTTTCCATTGCATGCTGCTAAGTGAGTTAACATATTTTTCTACAGTCTCTTGCTGGGATCCATCATGCCTTTATCCCCTGCATTTCATAACTCTTCTAAACAAACCAGCCAAAAATTCTATTGATATTGATCCGTTTAGACTGGTATAACGGATGCAGTCTAACAAATTGAATGAAATAGGACTAGGGCAAAATGTTTGTGAGTGGATTGGAAATTGGCTGAAAGATAGAATGCAAAGAGTGGTAGTAAATGGCAAGTTCTCCAGTTGGATAAACGTGATAAGTGGAGTGCCTCAGGGATCTGTCCTGGGTCCTCTTCTTTTTAATTTGTTTATTAATGACCTCCCAGAGGGCATAGGAAGCCATGTATCAGTGTTTGCCGATGACACAAAATTAAGTAAGGTAATAAAGTCTGAACTGGATGTGTCTTCATTACAAGAGGACTTGGACAAATTGAGTAACTGGGTAGGCAAATGGCAAATGAGATTCAATATAGACAAGTGTAAAGTTATGCATTTTGGGTATAATAATAAAAATGCAACATATAGTTTAAATGGCGTTTCTCTGGGGAAATCTACTAATGAAAAGGATTTAGGAGTAATGGTAGACAATAGACTTAGCAGTAGCATGCAGTGCCAGCTGGCAGCGGCAAAGGCCAATAAGATATTGGCATGTATTAAAAGGGGTATTGACTCAAGGGAGGAAGATATAATTATGCCTCTTTACAGGTCCATGGTAAGACCCCACCTAGAATATGCTGTTCAATTCTGGGCGCCCTTTCTGAAGAAGGACATTATGGAACTAGAGAGAGTGCAGAGGAGGGCTACAAAACTAGTAAGGGGAATGGAATGTTTTAGTTATGAAGAGAGGCTAGAAAAGTTAAACTTGTACACACTAGAGAAACGGCGTCTTAGAGGGGATATGATAACACTATATAAATATGTTCAAGGCCCATATAAAGGGCTTTCAAAAGACCTGTTCATTAACAGAACAGTACACAGGACAAGGGGCCACCCGCTTAGACTTGAGGAAAGGAGATTTAGTCTACAACAGCGGAAGGGTTTCTTTACAGTAAGGACAATAAAGGTATGGAATGCACTTCCGGAGGAGGTGGTGCTATCAAATACATTAGATGCCTTTAAAAGGGGCCTGGATAATTATTTAAAAGAGCATAATATAGAGGGCTATGCACGTTAGTATTGGGATTAATATTTAGTTAGGGCTTGTTGATCCAGGGAGAAGTCTGATTGCCATTTGGAGTCAGATGCCTTCTTTTGGGTCAGCGATGGTAAACAGGAATAGGAAAAGGGTTGAACTGGATGGACGCAAGTCTTTTTTCAACCTAAATTACTATGTAACATTTGTTAAGTCTACTTTGTGACATTTGGAACAATAGAGCATATGTATAAATGCAATAGTGCAGCAATCCTGGGGCAAACCAATCAAAATAATTTCCATTGATTTAAATGGGGCTGTTAACCAGTGGAATACAAGAGCACTCTCCAACATTTTGCAAAACTATATTGAAATGAATGGAAATGGTAGGATTTCTTATTTGTTCTCCTCAGTGCAGTTGGCCTGCCCCATAATTTTTTCACTTCCTGTGTGTGTCCTGTTCTCATTGTTGTAGATTTTCAGGTAATCTATTTGGTATATATTCGTCCTTTTTATCTCACCTGACAGCAGTGAACCCCTTTGAGTGCCAGAGAGGTATCCAATGCATTGCAACATAATGTGTTGGATATCTCTCCTGCACCCACTTTTGGGTTCTGGAGGGCTGTCCATTACAAGACAAAGTCCTCTGGCACTCAAAGATTTAAACCACTAACATCTAACATTTGTACCGTGGGCCAAATGCGGCCTGTCTATCCCCAGGGTTCGGCCTGCCTGAGATATAAGAAAAATATTTTCTCTGTTGTCCAATACAGGTTACTGGTAACTTTGAGTAGGCGATCCACCCCTTTAATTGTAGGCAGGAACAATTCTAGAATTGTATGCAGGGGGTGGAACCTACCTTCCCTCCTTGGCTGCGGCTAGCCAACCAGCTCCAGAAAGATTTGTTCCTTGGCGAAGATAACACAGGCAAGAGAACAGTTCTGCTATAGCTTTAGAAGTTTTTTATTTTTCTGTTAGAAATGGAATACCACCATAAGGCGGATTACCATAACTGACAATGACCTTAGATGTGGCTAGCTCAGTGACCAGGTGCTTTTTGTGGACCTTAAGCCCTGGGGGGAAAATCTTGACTACAAGTTCTTTCCTCAGGAGTTGCCCACCAAGCCTTCTTCTTAAAACATGGTAATCTGAAGACAGAAGATCTGCAGGAAAGGTGAGCAACCCTTTGAGTTCTGCAGGTCCACATGTCCTACAGTGCCCCTCTGCACAGGGGTTTTTCATTTGGAGTTCCTATTGCACACTCCTGCACTCATTGGTTCGGTCTGTTGGGTGTTTGGAGCAGGTTTATGTGGTATTTAACCCTTCAGCTGCTGGTTTGGCATTCATTTGGGGGGTTTTCTGACACTTTTCCTACTGGTTCAGTGTATTTTTGGGTATCCTAACATGTTCTAGTGATGTTTCATGTCTTTTAATACTACACCTTCAATTTTGTAAAATTTGACTTTGCGCTTTACCGCATAGGCGCTATTGCGCCATTCACTCCTATAGGACTGTACAGTTTGGGAAATATCTCTGCAACCGTTTAACCTACCAACTTCAGAGATGGCTCATTCTTCTTGTCTGCCCTTGCTCTATCATCCGGTTCATGTTTTCAGTGTGTTGGGGTGCTCAGGGGGCTTCGGGGACTGTTGGGGTACTTTTTCTGGGAAAACTACATTTCCCATGAGCGCTTGCTTCACGCGCTCATTTCTGATTGGCTCCTGCCGCAGCAGCCATTTTGTGCTATTTACAGAACGAGTATCCTACGCAGAGCTTGGACTCTCCTTCTCTCCTCTGCTGATTAACCCTTCACCTGCCAGATAAGTCTAAATTAGCAATTTCTGGGGTGAAGCTTTAATCCTACACACTGTAATTGGGTGATTTATTATACTGTAAGGTTATTGACACTGTGAGAATGTCTATAGCGTTGGAGCTTGGGGCTAGACCTAAGACTAAGGATGCTGGGGTCTCTGTATCCCCTGTTGCGCATTGCTCTTCCTGTCATTCAGGGTTACCTAGAGAATTCTCAGGTCATTTATGTCCAGCATGTTCTGATGTCTCTGAGAGTCTCCCAGGGACCTCCAGCCATGCATTAGAGTAAGTTTGGGTGCAAGAGTTCAAGGCTGCTACTAGGGACCTTAGGTCCACATTGCAACTCTTTCCATCCCAGTTACAGGGGGTCTTCCATTCTTGGCTGACCCCCTCCTCCATCAAGTCTTCCCTGACAAAACCTCAAGGTGTACCTGACGTGTCACATTCCTCTCAGGAGGAACTGCTGGTGGATTCAGATGTTGAGGAATGTTCTGCGGTGGGCTTCTCTCAGTTTTTTGGGGATCCTTATGAGGCTGATCCTGAGACCTCAGCTGAGGGCCTTATCAGGGCTGTTTTAAATACCCTAAACATTCCCTTAGTGTAGGAGGTTCCTTCTGAACTTCTGATGTATTTCAGGAGCCTAAAAAGCCCCTTACTTGCTTTCCATCTAACCCCGCTCTTGACCGCCTCGTGTCTGAAGAGTGGAAGTCTCCGGACAGAAAACCGTCTGTCTCCAAGAAATTTGCCAGGCTTTATCCCTTCTCTGAGGCTGCGTTTGCTCAGTGGGTTCATCCCCCAAAGTGGATGCTCCTATCTCCAGGCTATCTAAGTCTACTGCCTTGCCTTTGTCTAATGCGTCTGCTCTGAAGGACTGGACTGACAAGAAACTTGAGGTCTCCCTCAAGTCCATCTTTGCTGCTGCTGGTACTGCCATGCGTCCAGCATTCTCTGTAGCATGGGTGAACCGGGCTATTGTGGTCTGGACTGAACAGCTCACTCTTGCTGTTCGTCAGGGTGCTTCTACTTCGGATATGTTGTGCTTCCTTACCAACATTTCTGGGGTTCAGCAGTATGTTTCTGATGACTTATTTATGCTATCCGTTTGGTGGCTAGGGTTTCCACCATGTCTGTGGTTGCCAGGCGAGCTCTTTGGCTCAAGATCTGGTCTGCTGACACTGATTCCAAGAAAGCATTGCTCTCCTTACCTTTTCAAGGCACTTCTTTGTTTGGGCCAGATCTTAAGGATCTGATCAGTGAGGACACAGGGAGTAAGAGTACCCTTCTACCCTTGGACCCTAGGAAGAAAACACCGCTTAAGTGTAACCGGTATTTTTGTTCCTTTCAGAATGAAACTCGTCCGGCGAACCAGTCGGTTCCTTCAGCTCCATGTACCTCCTCCAAGTCCAAGGTCTCCTCCAAGCACAAGGCTTCCAAGTCTTCTTCGGCAAGACTTGCTGAACCCAGGTCCGTACTCTGCTGTTGGTGGTCGTCTACATCACTATCACAACATTTGGGAGGATTCAATGGTGGATCCATGGGTTTTACAGGTGGTGATGGAAGGGTACAGGATCCCTTTCGTCTCTCTTCCTCCCATTCGCTTCTTTCCTTCTCATACGCCTCAGGGCGCAGAGAAATGCCATCTGTTAGACGGCGCTATTCAGGCTCTTCTGGACAAGGATGTTCTAGAGCAGGTTCCAGTTCAGGACAGAGGTATAGGTTTTTACTCAAACCTTTTTGTGGTCTCCAAGAAGGACGGCAGTTGTCATCCCATTTTGTACTTGAAGGATCTTAGTTCCTTTGTGATGCGGACTTATTATCACCAGGAGTCTCTACGTACGGTGATTGCTGACATGTCCCCGGGGGAATTCCTTGCTTCTCTGGATCTTCAGGACGCGTATTTACACATCTCCATTCATCCAGAGAGCCGGCAGTATCTCCGATTTGCCTGCGACCAGGGGCATTTTCAGTTTTCAGCTCTTCCATTTGGTCTTACGACAGCTCCTCAAGTCTTCAACCATGTTCTGGGAGTCTTAGTGTCCATCCTCCACCGGGACAGTATCAGAGTTACTCCATACATGGATGAACTGCTTCTGAAGGCCCCCTCTACGGAACTTCTTCATCAGCAGGTTCATCAATGCATTCATGCTCTCACCCATCATGGGTGGATCATCAACTTGGACAAATCAGATCTTGTTCCATCCCAGCATCTGATCTTGCTGGGCCTCCTCTTCGACACCCAGAAGAGCATGGAGTTTCTCACGTGCGAGGTGGCTCACCAGATCGCCCACAGGGTTTTTGCGGTCCTGGCTCAGGATCCAATTCCAGCCAAGAAACTGTCCTTTCTAGTGGGGAAATTCATTTCCGCCATAGAAGTGGTACCGTTTGCCATGCCGCACACCAGGGAACTCCAGGGGTTTGTGATCCAGGTGCGCAGGGGTCAGCCGGACCTTCTGAAGATGTCTGTGTCCCTCCGTCTTCATGTGGAACTGAATTTGTCATGGTGGCTAGACCAATCCAATCTGCTGAAGGGAAGGTCCTTCCTGGTATCCTCCTGGACCACGGTGACGACGGATGCCAGCTTCTCCGGATGGGGAGTGGTCCTGGGTCGTCTGTGCTCTCATGTTTGATGGTCTCCGGAGGAATCTCTCCTTCCCATCAACATATTGGAGCTTCGGGCGATTTTCCATGGTCTTTGTCATTGGACATCTCAGCTGGAAGACTGTCCACTCCGGGTACAGTCCGACAACACCACGGCCGTGGCTTACATCAACAAGCAGAGCAGAACAAGAAGTCTCTCCGCTTGGCTAGAGGTCAAGGCTATTTTGTCCTGGGCAAGAGAACACGTTCCTGCCATACCCGCAGTGCACATTCCCGGCGTAGACAATGTCATGGCAGACTTTCTCAGTCGTCACACAGTGGACAGTGGAGAGTGGGAGCTGCACCCAAAGTTGTTCACCCTTATTGTTCAGAAACTGGGTCTTCCTTACATCGGCCTGATGGTGACAAGACACAACAGGAAGGTTCCGAGGTTCTGCTCTCGATGGAGGGACCCTCTAGCTCTGGCGGTGGATGCCATGTCCATTCCTTGGTTATTTTCTCTGGCCTACATCTTTCTTCCCCTCCCAATGTTGCACAGGGTGTTAGGGAAATTACGACTGGAGTGCTGTCCAGTCATTCTGATTGCTCCGTACTGGCCTCGCCAAGCTTGGTTTCCAGAGCTTCTGGATCTGTCAGTGGTGGAGCCATTCTGGCTCCATTGCCATCCGGATCTTCTTCTACAGGGTTACCTGTGGAAGGAGGATGTTCATCGGCTAAATTTGACGACTTGGAAATTGAATTCTCAGTATTGACGAAGAAAGGGTTTTCTTCCGGCGTGGTGGCCACTATGCTCGGTGCCCGCAAGCCTGTTTCTTCTAAGATCTACCATCGTGTCTGACTGACCTTCCTATCTTGGTGTGCTGATAAGGACCTGTCTCAGGAGTTTGATCTGCCTACGGTCCTGGCCTTTTTGCAGGACGGTGTGGATAAGGGCCTCAGTTTGAGTTCCCTTAAGGTTCAGACATCTGCTCTCTCTGTTTTCTTTCAAAGGCGCATTGCCATCCTTCCTGATGTCAAGGTTTTCTTCCAGGGCGTTGCTCATTCTCGTCCTGCCTTCAAGAATCCCTCTTCTCCGTGGGATCTTAATTTGGTTTTTAGTGTTCTTCAGCGCCCTCCATTTGAGTCTTTGGCTACTATTCCTCTACACCTGTTGATGTGAAAAATGTCCTTTATCCTGGCAATTGTGTCTGTCCGCCATGTCACAGAGTTACATGCTCTGTCCTGTAAACCACCCTATTTGGTGTTTCACAAGGACAAGGCTGTGCTTCGCACCTCTCAGGAGTTCCTCCCCAAGGTGGTTTCGGAGTTCCACATCAATCAGGAGATTGTGGTGCCCTCTTTCTGCCCTGACCCCACCTCTGACAAGGAGAGGGATCTCCACTTGTTAGACGTGATGCATTGTCTCAAGTTTTATTTACATCACACTGAGTCTGTCAAGCATTCTGATGCATTGTTTGTCATTCCTGAGGGTCCTAGGGCAGGAAGACCTGCATCCAAAGTTACTATTGCTTCTTGGATCAAATCAACTATTCTTTAGGCTTATGAGCTGAGGAAGAAGCCTGTCCCTTTCAGGGTCACAGCTCATTCTACACGATCCTTTGGGGCCACTTGGGCTTACAAGAATCAGGCCTCTGCAGATCATTTGTGAAAGGCTGCCACCTGGTCGTGCACACCTTTTCGAACCACTACCGTGTTGTGTTGGCATCTGCTGATGCCAGCTTTGGGAGGAAAATCCTGGAGGCAATTTTACCTGTCTAGGATTTTCTATGGTTCTTGGTGCTTCCTTCACTTTTGAGCCCCATTAGCTCTAGTTCAGTGTGCTGTGTAACAGTTCCTGGAGTGTTGTTACCCTTGTTCAGTGTCCGTTGACACTTCATTGTTTTGTTGGGCAATCTCTTATGTGATGGTTCATATCTGCGCTGGTGACTTTGGGGGCCTTGCGCCTGGTCATTGCCTTACTTCCTGCCTCTGGGAAACTCAGTGGTTGGACACCCCAGAGTTACCAGTAACCTGAATTGGACAACAGAGAAAAGAGGATTTTAGTCTTACCTGTTAAGTCCTTTTCTCTTAGTCCATACAGGTTACTGGTCTCTCACCCTGTCAAAGGACCGTGCTTGGCTCCCCTGTGGCAGACCGTGGGGGTCCTTTGGGGTCATGCTCATGGGAGTCTTTTTCCCTTCCACTATCTAGTCAATAGTGTCTGAAATCTTTCTGGAGCTGGTTGGCTAGCTGCAGCCAAGGAGGGAAGGTAGGGTCCACCCCCTGCATACAATTCTAGGATTGTACCTGTCGACAATTAAAGGGGTGGATCGCCTACCCAAAGTTACCAGAAACCTGTATGGACTAAGAGAAAAGGATTTAACAGGTAAGACTAAAATCCACTTTTTATACCTAATTAACTAGCACATAGAAACTAGTAGACTAGAAGGACTTAATCCCCTGCTTTCCAGTACAGTACAGTTCATAAACTGATATCTGCTAAATATCAGTATTGTCACTAACTCAGATCAATAAATAAATGATAAAACATATCTTTTGAATATCTGACTGTATAATTCACCATCATTATGGATAAAAAATAATGTGGCCCTCATACATATGGCTTTCTGATCATGTGGCCCACGACTGAAAAAATGTGAACTCCCCTGATTTAAACGATCAGTTTTTGGAATCTCTGACAACTTTCATTGCTATGTTATCACACATCCACTCGCTTCATTTCCTCTCTGAGACAGACACGAAAGAAAGATAACTTGGTGAGAAAGTGGTGAGTAATAATTGCATTTTGCCTGACAGAGCTATATAAAGTTATCTCATACACTACCTTTATTCATATTTCTCCCTGGATTAGCCATGTGATATATATAATCTCCCTGGATTACATTGCAGTTGATAACTTTATTAATGTTTTTAGAAATATTTGGATATTATGGCTAAACACTAGTGATGAGCGAGCGTGCTCGGCCGATGCTCGGATCGGCTCGAGCATCGCTCTGCTCGGCACATGGCGGTACTCGTCGAGTACCGCCATGTGCTCTCCCGCCATGTTCGGGTGGCGGGGATCTGTGCCGGAAGAGGCACAGATCCGAAGACGCTCCGCTGGACCACCAGGGACTGGAGGTACGGGGGCATTGCGGAGATGAAGGGGGCATTGCGGAGATGAAGGGGGACATTGTGGAAGAGGGGCATAGACTCTATGCCCCTCTTCCACAATGTCCCCCTTCATCTCCGCTATGCCCGTCTTCCACAATGTGCCCCTTCATCTCCGCTATGCCCCTCTTCCACAATGTGCCCCTTCATCTCCGCTATGCCCCTCTTCCACAATGTCCCCCTTCATCTCCTCTATGGCATAGAGGAGATGAAGGGGGACATTGTGGAAGAGGGGCATAGCGGAGATGAAGGGGCACATTGTGGAAGAGGGGCATAGCGGAGCTGAAGGGGGACATTGCGGAGCTGAAGGGGGCATTCGGAGATGAAGGGGGCATAGCGGAGATGAAGGGGGCATTGACCAGGCACCCTCCCCTCATCAGAGCAGGGGGTGCCTGGTGTTGCCCCATTCATTTCAATGGGGCTCGGGTGCTCGGCCGAGCACTCGAGCCTCAGGGGGTGCTCGGTCAGAGCACCCGAGCACCCGAGCATCGGGGTGCTCGCTCAACACTACTAAACACTAAACAAGGCATAGACGAAATTGTGTGAGTTCCCCGTATGCTCTTTCCTATAGCATGCTATAGGGCAGGTGTACAGGGCTGGCTGGTATTAAAGTCCATAGGGTGGCAGAGTATTGTAAGATGGTATACACTACATAGTCCAAGCACTGCAGCACATACCTTGAAGTTCAGCCACTACTGTTATAGGTTAACCCCACTAATAGATTGGTACATTATCTTCTTTTGGAGCATATGATTGCAACATAGGGTCAAGAGCTTAAGAAATAAACCAATCTGAAATGTAGTAACTGAGATTTTTTGTAAATGACTTACAATTACATAGAAAATTTCCTAATTTCTTAAACCAAATTCTTTTGTAAATGACTTACAATTACATAGAAAATTTCGTAATTTCTTAAACCAAATTCTTTTTTCAGCATTTTTTAAACCACAATCTCTGAATAGGAAGAAAGGTTCAATCCGGTGAAAATCATTTTACATACATAGTGACATAGTTGATGAGGCTGAAAAAAGCCATGCTTCCATCAAGTTCAGCCCATGTTAAATAGCCCATGTTGATCCAGAGGAAGGCAAAAAAACAAAAGCATTGAAGCCATTTCCAATGAATCCCCAAGTGGGTAAAAAAAAATCCTTCCTGGCTCCAAATGGTAGTCAGATATTTCCCTGGAGAAACATCTGCTTTGCAGCTAACAGTCATAATTTCAATATTGTTATGTGCTAGATAAATGTCCATGACTTTTTTTGAAAGCAGTTACAGTATCTGCAAGCACAGCATCCCGAGGCAAAGAATTCCGTAAATTTACCACCCTTACTGTAAAAAAAAATCCCTGCCTTTGTTTTAGATTAAAACACCTTTCCTCTAGTCTTAATGGATGACCTCTTGTTCTTTGCTCAGCTCTTTGAGTAAATAGTTCCTTGGAGAGTTCTTTGTATTGACCTTGGAAATATTTGTAAATGGTAATAATATTGCCCCTTAGAAGTCTCTTCTTTAATGTAAACAAACCCAGGTTAACCACTTAACGACCCAGGACGGTCCTGGACCGTCATGGGTGGAATGCAGTTAAGGACCCATGACGGTCCTGGACCATCATGGGTTAAATGATAGCAGCGTGCCTCCTTGCACGCTGCTATTAATCATTCCAGGCTGAGACTGAACGCTCCGGTACCGCAGCAGCGATCACATGTACCGGTATTCTGAATGAATGAGGCAGTATGTAAAGCATACTGCCTCTGTGTCTCCCCTATGCCTGTCTGTCCCTTATAATTTAAGTAAGGGACAGAGAAGCAGAGAGGAGACACCTACTGGAAAAAAAATGCAGCATCTGGGGGTATTAACCCCTTCACTTCTGTGCTAGAGGCTGGCTGGATGCAGGTCCATTTTTGACCTGCTAAAATCAACTTTTGTTTTTGTTTTTTGTTTTTTTTAAAAAAGACACAACAAGAGTAATTCAATGACAAAGTGTCCCCCTCACGCCCTTTTTACTGATGTAACACTGTTCAGCCACAGCAGAAGGGAGGTGCCCAGGTAGACTGCAGAGAGGGACAATCTTCAATTAAGATAAGGGAAAAATCTGAAAAACTTGTCAAGGGGGTCGGGGATTTAATTGTTCTGAGAGGAAGAATATTGTCCCTTCTGTTATCTGTCTGGTTTATGGACTGCATTCCACATCTGAGAAGAGATTGCTTATACTAGGTTAAAGGGGCGGGAGAGGAAACTTTGCTTGTGAATATCTGTCAAACCATAAAGGTTTGAGAGATAAGACATATTGTTCTTCATGTTTTTTTAATGCCTACAAAATAAAATAAAGATAAAGCGAAGTATTACTATCCCTTTAACGGGTTGATAATGTCTAAGCACTGGTGCCCAAAACCGTACTCCATATTCAAGATGAGGACTTAAAGGGATAGTAATACTTCGTTTTAACTTTATTTTATTTTGTAGGCATACAAATATATAAGTCTTATCTCTCAAACCTTTATGGTTTAAGAGATGTTCACAAGCAAAGTTTCCCCTCCCGCCCCTTTTACCTAGTGTAAGCCATCTCTTTTCAGATGTGAATCTGGTTGTAAGACCAGACAGATAACAGAAGGGGACAATCTTCTTTATATGAAAACAATGAAAGCCCTGCCCCCCTTGGCAAGCTTTTCAGGTTTTTCCCTGAGCAGTGTTACATCAGTAAAAGGGGTGGGAGGGGGATACTTTGTCATTGAATTACTCCTGGACTACAACTCTGACAGAACTGAAATAACACTCTCCAAAGTCCAAATACTATGCTGATTAATTAGAGTTGTTTTTATTATGAAACATTACTGTCCCTTTAAAGGGGAACATTCACATCAGATGAACTTGTTGCCATTCGCTTTAATAAGTAAAACTAGATTAGCGTAGGGGATTTTTTTATTTTACTTACTTAGTACTGCAGATATGTGGAGTTGAAATCTGGCACTTCCGCAACATGCAGCACACCGTTTCAGGACTTCCCACTTCCCTCCCATCTGCCCCAGGGAGCACGTTCATGCTTCCCTTCGAGGTGGCACTTATATGGGCTATCGTTACAGCAAGCTCCGTTCACTAAGCTACTGAGGTTGCAAGCTCAAGTAGCTTGGTGAACGGAGCTTGTTGTAATGCTATACCACAAAAATGCCACCTCAAAGGGAAGCGTGAACGTGCTCCCTGGGACAGCTGGGGGGGAGGTGGGAAGTCTTGAGGCGGTGTGCCGGACATACTGTGTGCCGCACGTTGCAGAAGTGCCTGATTTCAACTCCGCATAGCTGCAATACGTAAGTAAATAAAATTTTAAAAAATCCTTTACGCTAATCTAGTTTTACTTATTAAAGCAAATTGCAACAACTTCATCTGATGTGAATGTTCCTCTTTAACAAATATTTATATAGAGGTGGAATTATATTAGCATCCCATGCACCTATTTTAATGCAGGCTAGCACCCTATTTGCTCTTGCAGCAACTGAATGACAGGACACTGCTGTGAAGTCTATCATCGATCAGTAATCCTACATCTTTCTCTAATAAGGATTCCCTAACTAGTTTCCCATTAAGTATATATGTAACATTGTTATTTCTGCAGCCCAAATGCATAACCTTACACTTATCTACATTAAGTGTCATCTGCCACTTTTCTGCCCATTCACTGAGTTTATCTAAATCCTTCTGGAGAGAAAAGAATACCCAGTTCTGTATGTATTTCCTTATATACTTAAAGGCAGGGCTTAAAATTTGAAGTCCATTGCTACTAGCCAGACCTGAAAAGCCACTGCAAGCCATAACATACCCACCAGGGCTGAATTTCTACTCGCCAGGGCTAAATTTTCACTCGCCATTGGCTAGTGGAGAGTGGAAATTTTGAGCCCTGCTTAAAGGGATAGTAAACCCCCCAAAAAATTGTAAGCCAAATTATAGGAATAATAAAAACATAGTTAATGCCCTCACTCCCATCTCTCAAACCGTTATGGTTTGATATATGTAAGAAAATAAAGGTCTCTGATCCCTCCCCTTACTGCCTGATGAGCTGTAAAGCTGTCAGAGGCAGAATCCAGTCGCCCGACTATAGGCTGCTCTTCAGGAGCACTGCCATTGGGATATCTAACTATAATTACTTCATCTGTATGGTCTACAACGTGTGCCTGGCTTGCAAGCACACGTTGTAGACCATTCCGATGAAGTAATTATAGTTAGATATTCCGATGACAGTGCTCCTGAAGAGCCGCCGTCTGGTCCCGGAAGCAGGATCTCATGGGGAGGGAAGGAAAAGGGGAGGGAGTGGAGGTCTTTATTTTCATAACGGTTTGAGAGATGGGAATGAGGGTGTTAAGTGTGTTTTTATTATTCCTATCCCTTTAAGTGCAGGAGTAGACAATCTTTTGCTCTCCAGCTGTTGAGAACTACAACTCCAATCGTCCCCAAACAGCTGGTATGCCAAACATGCCTAACCCTGCTTTATTAATTTGATTAATAGTGCACTTAGGGCCTAATGTAGCAGAACAAGTGGAGCAATTGTGGGGCAAACTAACTTGTACCACTGGGGACAAATATAAATTCCCAATAGGTAAATGTGGCTTTTAACCCCTTGAATGCTAGTGAGGTCTTCAACACACTGCAAAACAATTTGAGACCTTTTTAGCCAACAGGGGTAAAAGCCACATTTAAATCAATAGAAATTTGGGATGCTCTCATTTGTTCGCTATGGTGCAGTTGGTTTGCTCCACTTCAGCTTGCTGAAATAGGCCCATATGTATAAAAGCAAACTGGAGTTATTCTGGAGTAAACCAACTGCACTATAGGGGACAGATATAAATTCCTAAATCCCCATGTACTTACCTGAACAGAGCTTTTTTAATCTATTGAGTACTAGAAGCCTGCAGTGCATTGCAAAGCAATTTAGTTAAGACCTTTCTAGCATTGAAGGGGTTAAAGGTCCAATTTAATTTGGTGCAGCTGATTTACTCTGGAATAACTCCATCTTCACTTTATAAATATGGGCCTGTGTATTTAAAGTGCACACTTTTTAATCCTCTGAGTGCCAGAAGGCCTCTGGCATTCAGAGGGTTAATGCCATCCGTATCATACAAGGGGTTAAGAGTTAAGTGGGTTTTTCTTCTCTTTTAGGGAATTTTTGTATTAGGGATATCCTTAAATCCAGGCCTGTTTAGTCCTCTTAAGTAGAAGAGTTACAGGCCCCCTGCTGTTTTCCAGGCCTTTCTTGCATTAACCCATTTGTGAGGAAAATGAAATTCGATGAAAGAACCATTGATTTATGCTCTGAGACGTTGTATCAATATTAGGATTATGAGACTATGTGTCTTCATATTTCTGCTAATGTTTTCTTCTGCCTGGCTCTCAGCAGTGGAATCCTTGAAATTCTTGGGCTTCTGTGGCAGTGGCCTGCGTAGCTGGACCAGAGTGAAAGGGTTTATTCATGGCTGCTGCCCTGCCTTCTTAAATTACCACACCTTGGGCCTCTCTGCTCCTTGGGCTGTTATGTTTTTCTTTCTTTAGACGGAATCTCCTATTGAATGTCTAGGTTAGGATGCAAAATGATGCTGCACCTTCTCAGCTACTTCTTCAAGGTAATAGTCGAAAGGCCAAGGTGTAAATATACTGGTGAAATAGTTTTGGGAGTTGTAGCTGAATGACTTCATACAATGGGGTTTATGCACTGAGAGCAGCAGACAGGAAGCTAAAGATGTACAGAGTGTTTAAATAAATCAGCAAACCAAATAAACAACTGCTGACCCAGAATGCATCAGATAAGAACAGGTCAGGGTAACTTAGAAGACTCCAGCCAGGGGTGCTGCTAGGTACTGACAGAGGGGGCTTTTTGCCAGCTTGGGACATATAATGGTGATACTTTCTCAGGTAGTAATGGTGCAATTAGTCTGCATAGGCAAACCAATAATGCTTTAGGTTGATCCAAGCCCTGGGGCACTTGTGAACCTAGCAACTCCCGTGAATACAGCATTGTTGGACTACAACTCTCAGCTGAATACCAAAGTAGCCCTTCCCTGGGTCATGGGTAACACTGGCTCAGACTGAGCGGTAAAGCTGGTAGGTACATGGTCCCGGTTGACAGTCCTTTTCTGATACTTATGGACTGATCAGTCAGAGTGACTATGCCAATAGATGACAGCTATGCAATAGAATAAATACCTAAAGTCTTCACTGTCTCGGCTCTTTAGGAATGCAGCCTGAGACTATTCACATATCTGGTAGTAAACCACTTGGTTACACATCCCATGCTGCACATCTCACATTTCTTCATAAATCAGCAGTCTTCACAGAGTACTGCTAGAGAAGGAACAATTTACTTGAGGAAAACCTAAACAGGGAAGTAGTGTGATTTGTACAGTCTAGTCTCAGAGGCAGGAAGGAAGGTACTGAGCCAGATCATTGCTCCTACTGCTGAAAGCACACCTGCTGCTGGGTGTGTCTTTCTGAATCCTGAATGTTTATACGTCTTCAATTATCAGCATGGAAACTATTATATTCTGCACAAACGCATCCATTTTCATCCCAGAGTCAATGTGCCTTGTACAGTTAATATTCATAAATGAGTCTGTGCTGGAATCTGAAAAGAGCAGTGGTTGAGTTAAACTATACAGTATAAAGCCATCAGTGAGTTAGTGTATGTTTTTCTTTATTTAACTAATAACTAGGTCGCTTGGCACACTGTGCATAACTAATATCAATGATTGAGACTGAGCTGGAGTCTTCATAGGTCTAATATACGTCTAGCCTATGTTAGAGTCTGTATAGAATTAATATTCATGAGTGAGATAGTGTTGGAAACTGTGAAGAGCTAATATCAGTGAGTAAAGCTGTGCTAGAGTTTATATAGATCTGATATCAGTGAGTGAGGCTGTGCTAGAGTTTATACAGAGCTAGTATCTGTTATGTGAGGCTGTCCTAGAGTCTATATAGTGCTAATATCTGTGATGTGAGGCTGTGCTAGAGTCTATATAGTGATAATATCTGTGATGTGAGGCTGTGCTAGAGTCTATATAGTGATAATATCAGTGATTTGAGGCTGTGCTAGAGTCTATATAGTGCTAATATTTGTGATGTGAGGCTGTGCTAGAGTTTATATAGTGCTAATATCTGTGATGTGAGGCTGTGCTAGAGTCTATATAGTGATAATATCAGTGATATGCGCCTGTGCTAGAGTTTATGTAGTGATAATATCAGTGAGTGAGGCTGTGCTACAGTTTATATAGTGATAATATCAGTGAGTGAGGCTGTGCTAGAGTTTATAGAGCTCTAATATCAATGAGTGAGGCTGTGCTAGATTTTATATAGAGCTAATATCAGTGATGTGAGGCTGTGCTAGAGTTTATATAGAGCTAATATCAGTGAGTGAGGGTGTGCTAGAGTTTATATAGTGATAATATCAGTGATGTGAGACTGTGCTAGAGTTTATAGAGAGCTAATATCAATGAGTGAGGCTGTGCTAGAATGTATAGAGAGCTAATATCTGTAATGTGAGGCTGTGCTAGAGTTTATATAGTGATAATATCAGTGAGTGAGGCTGTGCTAGAGTTTATAGAGAGCTAATATCTGTGATGTGAGGCTGTTCTAGGGTCCATATAGTGCTAATAGCAGTGAGTGAGGCTGTACTAGTGTCTATATAGTGCTAATATCAGCGAGTGAGGCTGTGCTAGAGTTTATATAGAGCTAATATCAGTGAAGTGAGGCTATGCTAGAGTCTATATAGTGAAAATATCAATGAGTGAGGCTGTGCTAGAGTTTATATAGTGATAATATCCGTGAGTGAGGCTGTGCTAGAGTTTATAGAGCGCTAATATCAATGAGTGAGGCTGTGCTAGAATTTATAGAGAGTTAATATCTGTGATGTGAGGCTGTGCTAGAGTTTATATAGTGATACAAGCAGTGAGTGAGGCTGTGCTAGAGTTTATAGAGAGCTAATAGCTGTGATGTGAGGCTGTTCTAGGATCTATATAGTGGTAATATCAGTGAGCGAGGCTGTACTAGTGTCTATATAGTACTAATAGCAGTGAGTGAGGATGTACTAGCGTCTATATAGTGCTAATATTAGGGTTGTACCGATACCGATACTGGTATCGGTATCGGTGCTGATACCAGCATTTGCGCGAGTACTTGTACTTGCGCAAATGCGGCTGATGCCAGCACCGATACCCTGTGTCAGGGTCGGTGCTGCAGTGAGGGAGCCCGGGGAGCTGCTCACAATGCTTCCAGGTTGCCTCTCTCCCTATAGCTTCGGAGCGTTACCGCGGGTTACCATGGCAACGCTCCGATGCTGACTTCTGCCGGGGCTCGCGAGAGAACAGCGAGCACCTGGTAGAGGAGGTTAAGGGAGGCAAGATGGGACATTGAGCGGGTGGTGAAAGAGGCAGAGAGGGGGGCCAAGAGGGAGAAAGAGGCAAAAGGTACTAGGAAAAAGAAAAAAAAGAGGCAAAAGGAGGAAAGATCAGGAGACAAAAGGAGGGGGAACAAGAAGAGGCAAAAAGGAGGGGGGGATCAGGAGAGAGAGAGAGAGGCAAAAGAGTGGGATCAAGAGTCAAGGAGGGGGACAAAGGGGGATCAAAAGGGAGAGAAAAAGCCAAGGCAAAAGGAGGGAGCTCAAGAGGGGGAGAATGAAGTAAAAGGTGTGAATCAAGAGGGGGAGAAAGAGGCAAAAGGGGACAGTCAAGAGGTGGTTTGTGTGTGTGTGTGTGTGTGTGTGTGTATATTTCAAGTACTCACCAATACTTTTTTTTGCGGTCATTTGCCAGTTTTCCAAGTATATATATATATATATATATATATATATATATATATATATGCGCTTTAAGTACTTGGAAAACTGGCAAATGACCACAAAAAAAAAGTATCGGTAATTGGTATCGGTGAGTACTTGAAAAAAGTAGCGGTACTCGTACTCGGTCTTAAAAAAAGTGGTGTCGGTGCATCTCTAGCTAATATCAGCGAGTGAGGCTGTGCTAGAGTTTATTTAGAGCTAATATCAGTGAGTGAGGCTGAGCTAGGGTCTATATAGTGCTAATATCAGTGATGTGAGGTTGTGCTAGAGTCTAAATAGTGATAATGTCAGTGAGTGAGGCTGTGCTAGAGTTTAAATAGTGATAATATCTGTTATGTGAGGCTGTGCTAGAGTTTACATAGAGCTGATATTAGTATGTAAAGCGGTGCTAGAGTTTATATAGAGCTAATATCAGTGAGTAAAGCTGTGCTAGAGTTTATATAGTGCTAATATCAGTGTGTAAAGCTGTGCTAGTGTCTGTATAGTGCTAATATTAGTGAGTGATGCTGTGCTAACGTTTATATAGAGCTGATATCAGTGAGTGAGGCTGTGCTAGAGTTTATATGGTTCTAATATCAGTGAGTGAGGCTGTGCTAGAGTTTATATAATGCTAATATCAGTGAGTGAGGCTGTGCTAGAGCTTCTATAATGCTAATATCAGCGAGTGAGGCTGTGCTAGAGTTTATATAATGCTAAGATCAGCGAGTGAGGCTGTGCTAGAGTTTATATAGAGCTAATATCAGTGAGTGAGGCTGTGCTAGAGTTTATATAGTGCTAATATCAGTGAGTGAGGCTGTGCTAGAGCTTATATAATGCTAATATCAGCGAGTGAGGCTGTGCTAGAGTTTATATAATGCTAATATCAGTGAATGAGGGTGTGCTAGAGTTTATATAGAGCTGATATCAGTAATGTGAGGCTGTGCTAGAGTTTATATAGAGCTAATATCAGTGAGTGAGGCTGTGCTAGAGTTTATATAGTGCTAATATCAGTGACTGATGCTGTGCTTTAGTTTATATAGAACTAATGTCAATGAGTGAGGCCGTTCTAGGGTCTATATAGTGCTAACAGGGCTTAATTTAAAATATGAAGTCCTTTGCTACTAGCCAGACCTGAAAAGTTATTCGCCACCAGGGCTGAATGTCTACTCGCCAGGGATGAATTTTCACTCGCCACTGGCTACTGGCGAGTGGAAATTTTGAGCCCTGGTGCTAATATCAGTGAGTGAGGCTGTACTAGTATCTATATAGTGCTAATAGCAGTGAGTGAGGCTGTGCTAGTGTCTATATAGTGCTAATTTCAGTGAGTGAGGCTGTGCTAGTGTAAATAGAGTAAATCTCAGTATGTGAGTCTGTATATAGCCAGTCTCAAAGCTAAAATACATTTATCATGCTGTATTAGGGTATGTATAGACACAGTACCAGGTTGTGAGAGACTGTGTGGGGTCTAGTAAAACTAATATCAGAGAGTAAAGCATTGGTGGAGCTTAAATCAGTTAGTGATGCTTATCTGGAGTCTCTGTATAGCTATTCTCAGTGAGTGAGTGAGGCTGTGATGGAGTTTGTATTGAGCTAATGTCAGAGAGTGTAGCTGTGCTGGCATCTTTATAGAGCTAACTAATCTCACTGATTGTAACTGTGATGGAGACCTATAGAAGCAATACCAGTAATTGTGGTTGTGCTTAAGTCAGTATAGATGCTCTATCAGTGTTTGAAGCTATGCTTTTGTTTGTATATTGATAATTCCAGTTAATGATACTGTGAGGAAGCCTAATAGAGCTAATAACCTTGAGTGAGGCTGGGCTGGAGTCTTTGTAGCTATATAAGAGAATATAAATATTTCATATAAATGAGGTAAGCTGTGTCTGTATCATGATAATATCAGTGAGTGAGTGAAGAGGTGATGGATTCTGTATCGAGTTAATGTCAGCGAGTGAACCTGTGATGGAGTCTATATAAAGCTCATATCAGTTAAAGTGACAGTAATGTCCCCCCCCCAAAAAAAATATCCAGTTTTGTAGACTTTAAAAAAAAATAAAATATGCTCCAAACCCGATCTCTCAAACCGTTTATTTTTGAGATAAATAGGGATTCAAAGTTTGCCCTTCTCTCCCTTTCTCCCGACGTCAGCGTCTAGCTGACAGCAGGAGATTCCGGTCAGGCGACCAGCAAGCTGCTCTGCAGCAGAGCCGAGATCGCGTTATCTATAAAAAATTAATTCACTGGAAATGTCTACAAAGTGTGCTTGCAAATCAGGCACACTTTATAGATCTTTCCAATTAATTAATTCTTTATATATAACGCAATCTCTGCTGCAGAGCCTCCTCGAATCGTATGACTCGATTCTCCTGCTGTCAGCTTTACAGCTGACATCAGTAGAAGGGGAGGGAGGGGGGAACTTTGAATCCCTATATCTCTCAAACTGCTATGGAGTTGGAATAGATCTAACCTCAGTGAGTTGTGCTAGAGTCTGTATAGACCTAATTGCAGTGTATGAGGTTGTGCTGAGGTCTCTGTAGAACTTATAATGAAAATAACTCAGTTTGAGTCTTTGCTAAGCTAATATTTTTGGTGGAGAATCTGCTGAAGCTAATGTTAATGAGAGAGAGGCTGACTACATCAGAACAAGGCGTGACAGTGGATCTATGTATTTGTATTAAGAGCTGCTGTCAGTGTTCTGTTACAGAGGCTTCTCTCTCTGACGTGAGGACTGGACGTGAAACATTCCTAATCGCTAACAGCACGTGTGAATGCGGAACAAACGTCAGACTGACATTATAACCACCACTCTGCAGGGTGGCCAATTCCAATGTCACATAGTTATAAATCTTGGTCTATTTGTGTTATGTGTGTTTCACACAAGAATTGCAAGGAACAATCCTAAAAGGCTTTGTTTTTATTTTACAGGAAGAGTCTTCCATAAGGTCTCTAGGAAGCTAAAGGGGATCATTTCTGGAGGAAACCTACTGCACCACAGGTGTAAAATGAAATTCCCATTCATATAAATGGGGATTTCACTGTCGTCCAATACAGGTCACTGGTACCATGGGATGTGTAGTCCCCTTTAATAGGCAGGAACAATTATGCAAATAATTTGCAAGGGGCGGAGCCTCCCCTCTTACTTAAGCCACCTTCTGGCCAGAGCCACCCATATTGATTTGTTCCTGGTGTGCCTGCACACCAGGCAGAGAACAGCTATGCTTCTTAGAGTTTTATTATTTTTATTCAAATATGGAATACCACCATTAGGAGGGTGACCATGGCTGTGAATTGCCCTCTTCAAAGTGGCTGGTGCAGCTTCCAGGGATTTCTGTGGACCTATACCTGAAGAGGGGACAGCTTGTGTTAAGCAGCTCCCCTGTTGGGGAAATTACCTCTGGTTCTTTCCCTCCCTATCATGGTCACCTGAAGACAGAAGTCTGCGAGAAAGGTGAGTCACCCATTGAGTGCTGAAGGTCCACTTGTCCCCACAGTGTCCCTTTGATGGGCTTGTATTTGGGAGTTTTAATACACTCCAGCACTCATAGGGTGTTTTTATTGCATTATCACTATTTATGCAATTTCTGTGTTATTCTCTGAGTTTTGGAGCATTGGGTATTCATTTATTTATGTTTCTCATGTATTTCATGCTTGTTTGGGCACTTTTTAATGTTTTACTAAACTTTATTAAAAATGGTGTTCCGCGCCTTTAAGCGCGGCTTTTTCCCGCTCAGCAGCAGAGCTCCTTTACTCTCTATGGGAATTCACAGTTTGGGACATATCTCTGAAACCGCTTGTCACAGCAACTTCAGAGTAGGCTCATTTTAATGCTAGGCTCCTGCTCTATCATCCGGTTGGTGTTTTATTACTGTAGGGGGCTCAGGGGGGCTTCGGGCACTGTTTGGGGTACTTGCATTGGGAAAACTACATTTCCCATGAGCGCTTAGCTCGCGCTTGTTTCTGATTGGCTGTCATGTCGGCCGCCATTTTGTGGTACTTTTCCAAGGCGAGTACACTACGCAGGGACCGAGCCTTCTCTCTCCTCACCAGATTAACCCTTCGCTGGCCAGATAAGTCCGTTTTTAGACCTTTTCTGGGGTGAAACTTTAATCTTTAACACTTTTCTGGGTGATAGTGTTTTTTGTGGGGTATATTGACGCTGTGAGCATGTCTACTTCACTGGAGCTAGGGGCTAGACCCAAGACTAAGGAGGCTGGGGGGTCTTCTACCCCCATGGCGTTTTGCTCCTCTTGCCACATTGGGCTGGATTGCGATAATGTGGGGGATCTATGCCCTAATTGTACTGATAAAGATAGCAACCCTGGGCTTCCCAGCCACGCTATTGAGCCATCTTGGGTGAGGCTAGGGATCTCAGATCCACGCTTCAACTCTTTCCCTCTCAGGTACAGGGGGCTCTCCAGGTCTGGCAGACCCCCTCTACTATCAGGACCTCCCTGCCTAAGCCACAGGGAGCTCCTGTTATCACTGATTCTTCTGAAGAAGAACTTTTACAGGATTCTGATGCTGAGGAACGTACTGTTATTGAATCTAACAGGTCCATTGGGGACCCCTATGAGTGTGACCCTGAAGTTTCGGCTGAGGGTCTGATCAGAGCGGTTCTGAATACGCTCAACCTTCCTCTGACTCAGGAATCCACTTATGATCCTACTGATGTTTTTCAGAAAAAGCCATCTAAACCTGTTGTTTGTTTTCCAACTAACCCTACTCTTGCCCGTCTGGTTTCTGAGGCATGGAAGAATCCTGATAGATCTTCCTCTGTCTCCAAAAAGTTTGCCAAACTTTACCCTTTTCCCGAAGCGGAGCTGGCAAAATGGGTTCATCCTCCCAAGGTGGATGCTCCTGTGTCTAGACTATCCAAATCTACTGCTTTGGCTGTCTCAGATGCCTCTGCCTTGCAGGACTGGACGGATAAGAAATTAGAGCTCTCTCTTAAATCTATTTTTGCCTCTATTGGCACTGCTATGCGCCCCACCTTTGCTGTGGCATGGGTTAATAGGGCTATTGCAGCCTGGACTGAACGACTGACTGAGGCGGTTCGCCAGGATGCGCCTGTATCTGAACAGTTGCAGCTTCTTGCTAATATCACTGAAGCTCAGAACTATGTTGCTGATGCTGCTTTTGATGCTGTGCGCATGATGGCGAGGGCCTCCACTTCTTCTGTGGTGGCTAGACGCGCTCTTTGGCTGAAAATTTGGTCTGCTGATACAGCCTCTAAGAAAGCCTTGCTTTCCTTGCCCTTTCAGGGGAATTTGCTCTTTGGCTCTGAGCTCAAAGAAATGATCAGTGAGGCTACTGGCGGTAAAAGTACTCTTCTACCCTCAGTCTTTAAGAAAAAGTTTCCAGCCAAACGCAATCGGTCCTTTCGTTCCTTTCAGACTGAGACACGCTCCTCGGCCCAAACGGGTCCTCCCACTACGCGCTCCTCCTCCAAGCCCAAACAGTCCTGGAGGCCCAAAGTTGCCTCCAAGGCCAAGACCTCCAAGACTGCTTCGGCATGACTCGCCGAACCCGGGTCCGCATCCGGCTGTAGGCGGTCGTCTCCGCATCTTTCGCCGGACTTGGGAGGAGTCAGTGGCGGACCCATGGGTTCTTCAGGTGGTGTCAGAGGGATACAGGATCCCTTTCTCTTCCCTTCCTCCTTTTCGGTTCCATTTTACTCGTCCTTCTCAGGAACCCTCAAAAAGGCGTCTGTTCGACGACGCTATTCAGGATCTCTTGGACATAGAGGTCCTGGAGGCGGTTCCGCAGGGGGACACAGGTTCAGGATTTTATTCCAACCTGTTTGTGGTAGCCAAAAAGGACGGAGGAGCCCGTCCCATCTTGGATCTCAAAGATCTCAATGCCTATGTGGTGACTTCCCACTTCCGCCAGGAGTCCCTGCGCTCTGTGATTGCAGCAATGTCTCCAGGGGAGTTTCTTGCCTCCCTGGATCTTCAGGATGCTTATCTTCACATCCCTATTCATCCAGGGAGCAGGAAGTATCTCAGGATTGCCTGCCACAGGGGACACTTTCAATTTACAGCGCTCCCCTTTGGACTGACTACAGCTCCTCAAGTCTTCCAGCGGGTGCTGGGCTCCTTGATAGCGGTGCTCCATCAGGATGGGATCAGAGTGACACCCTACATGGACGATCTCCTACTGAAGGCCTCCTCAGCGGAGCTTCTCCACCAGCAGTTGCAGAGGTGCATGCACACCCTGAACCGTCACGGATGGATCCTGAATCTGGACAAGTCGGACTTGATTCCTTCTCAGAGGCTTCTGTTCCTGGGTCTCCTGTTCGACACTCGCCAATGCATGGTGTTTCTTCCAGAGGACGTGGCTCACCAGATAGCCGTCAGAGTGGCTGGGATTCTGGACATGGACGAAATTCCAGTTCCGAAGTTGTCGTCCTTAGTGGGGAAGTTCATTTCCACGATCGAAGCAGTACCATTTGCCATGGCCCACTCCAGGGATCTTCAGAGATTTGTGATCCAGACGTGCAGGAATCATCCAGATCATCAACATCTGTCTGTTTCTCTTCCTCCTCATGTCGAGTCGAGTCTGCACTGGTGGTTAGATCTCTCTCATCTCTTGAAAGGGAAATCCTTTCTAGTTCCTCAGTGGACCACAGTCACAACGGATGCCAGCCTTCGGGGCTGGGGTGCAGTCTGGGGTCGCTTCAGTGCTCAGGGGAAATGGGGCCTGGAGGAATCCATGCTCTCCATCAATGTTCTGGAACTTCGAGCTGTCCGGCTGGCCCTGAGGCACTGGGAGTCTCATTTGACCGGTCTTCCAGTCAGAGTAGAGTCCGACAACGCCACGGCGGTGGCTTACATCAACAGACAAGGCGGCACAAGAAGCGGTTCCGCCTGGTGGGAAGTCAAGGATATTTTGTCTTGGGCAGAAGATCACGTGCCTGTCATCTCTGCAGTTCACATTCCAGGCGTGGACAACGTCATGGCAGACTTCCTCAGTCGTCACACTGTCGACAGCGGAGAATGGGCTCTTCACCCAGAGGTGTTTCACATGCTCACTCAACGGTGGGGGATGCCAGTGGTGGATCTGATGGCGACCAGACACAACAGGAAGGTTCCGGTGTTTTGCTCCCGTCTGAGGGACTCCCTTGCTCTAGCGGTGGATGCCTTGTCGATCCCTTGGGACTTCTCCCTGGCTTACATCTTCCCCCCTCTTCCTCTATTGATCAGAGTTATTCAGAAGTTGAAGAGAGAACGTTGTCCTGTCATCCTGATTGCTCCGAACTGGCCTCGCCAGTCCTGGTTTCCGGAATTGATGGCCATGTCAGTGAAGGATCCAATCCCACTTCCAGCCCGTCCGGACCTGCTTCTTCAGGGGTATCTGTGGAAAGAGGATGTTCACTCTCTCCGTTTGATGGCATGGCGGTTGAATCCTCGATTCTAGCTCAGAAAGGCTTTTCTCCTTCTGTGGTGTCGACGATGCTCAGTGCTCGTAAGCCTGTGTCTTCCAAGATCTATCATCGCATTTGGTCAACTTTTGTGACATGGTGCTCTGTCAAGCAGTTGTCTCTTGACTTCCATCTTCCCACTGTCCTGGCCTTCTTGCAGGACGGTGTGGACAAGGGACTCAGTCTGAGTTCCCTCAAAGTTCAGACCTCTGCCTTGTCTGTGTTTTTCCAGGAACGGATTGCCATCCTTCCTGATGTGAAAGTCTTCTTCCAAGGTGTGACTCATGTTCGACCTGCCTTCAAGAGTCCTGCTCCCCAGTGGGATCTCAATTTGGTGCTGGGTGTTCTTCAGCGACCACCGTTTGAATCCTTGGCTTCCATTCCATTGCGTCTTGTGACTTGGAAGATGGCCTTCCTTTTGGCTATTGTGTCAGTACGCCGGGTGGCAGAGTTACAGGCATTGTCTTGTAAACCTCCTTACCTGGTGTTCCACAAGGATAAGGCTGTGCTTCGCACTACCAAGGAATTCTTACCCAAGGTTGTGTCTGAGTTTCACATCAATCAGGAGATTGTGGTTCCCTCTTTCTGCCCTAATCCTTCATCTGACAAGGAAAGAGATCTCCATTTGTTGGATGTGGTGCGTTGCCTCAAGTTTTATGTTCACCGCACCGAATCTATCAGGAAGTCTGACGCTCTATTCGTCATTCCTGAGGGGCCTAGGGCAGGAAGACCGGCTTCCAAAGTTACCATTGCCTCTTGGATTAAGGCTACCATCCGTGAAGCCTATAAGTTGAGGAATAAGCATGTTCCCTTCAGGGTGACTGCCCATTCCACCAGATCTATTGGGGCCTCCTGGGCCTACAAGAATCAAGCTTCTGCTGATCAACTGTGCAGAGCGGCCACTTGGTCCTCTGTGCACACTTTTTCTAAGCACTACCGAGTTGATGTACTGGCATCGGCTGATGCCAGCTTTGGAAGGAAGGTCCTGGAGGCAGTCTTGCCTGTGTAGGTCTTCCGCTCTGTGATCCTTAGTGCTTCCTTACTGTTGAGCCCGGTTGGCTCGTGTTCCGTGTGCTGTGTTAAGTTCAGGGTTGTTCCCTTGGTTGGTGTCCGTTGACACTTACAGTTTGGGCTATGTTATCAACTGGTTAACAGTTCTAGTGACTTGGGCCTTGCGCCTGGTCCTTGCCTTACTTCCCGCCTCTGGATCAGCTCAATGTTTGTACATCCCATGGTACCAGTGACCTGTATTGGACGACAGTGAAAATAGGATTTTAGTCTTACCTGTTAAATCCTTTTCACTTAGTCCATACAGGTCACTGGTCTCCCACCCTGTCAAGGGACCAGTCTTGGCTCTCCTGTGGCATTCAGTGGGAGACCGTTCGGGCATGCTCACAGGAGTCTTTCTTTTTGCTTACCTGGGGTCAGTTTAGGGTCTCAAATCAATATGGGTGGCTCTGGCCAGAAGGTGGCTTAAGTAAGAGGGGAGGCTCCGCCCCTTGCAAATTATTTGCATAATTGTTCCTGCCTATTAAAGGGGACTACACATCCCATGGTACCAGTGACCTGTATGGACTAAGTGAAAAGGATTTAACAGGTAAGACTAAAATCCTATTTTTAACCTCTTGAATGCTACAGAGGTCTCTAAAGCATTGCTTGTGTAGTTTTCAAGGGATTAAAATCCCCATTAAAATCCCCATTTACCCTGTGGTTTTAAGGAATACCCAAAAAGCATATTCTTTGCCCCAGTGTCTTGGCCTTGGTGGAGCTTTATTAACCCTTTGAGTGCCAGAGAGGTATGCTTTGGATATCTTTGTCAGATAAAGGGTTAAATAAAGGAATTTCACTGTCGTCCAATACAGGTCACTGGTACTCTGGGAGGCGTAAGTCCCCTTAATAGGCAGGAACAACTTATGCAAATAATTTGCAAGGGGCGGAGCCTCCCCTCTTACTTAAGCCACCTTCTGGCCAGAGCCACTTTAGATTGATTTGTTCCTGGTGTGCTTCCACACCAGGTAGAGAACATCTATGCATCTTAGTATTTTATTATTTTTTATTCAAATATGGAATACCACCATTAGGAGGGTGACCATGGCTGTGAATTGCCCTCTTTAAAGTGGCTGGTGCAGCTTCCAGGGATTTTCTGTGGACCTATACCCTGAAGAGGGGACAGCTTGTGTTAAGCAGCTCCCCTGTTGGGGAATTTACCTCTGGTTCTTTCCCTCCCTATCATGGTCACCTGAAGACAGAAGTCAGCAAGGAAGGTGAGTCACCCATTGAGTGCTGAAGGTCCACTTGTCCCCACAGTGTCCCTTTGATGGGCTTGTATTTGGGAGTTTTAATACACTCCAGCACTCATAGGGTGTTTTTATTGCATTATTACTGTTTATGCAATTTCTGTGTTATTCTCTGAGTTTTGGAGCATTGGGTATTCATTTATTTATGTTTCTCATGTGTTTCATGCTTGTTTGGGCACTTTTTAATGTTTTACTAAACTTTATTAAAAATGGTGTTCCGCGCCTTTAAGCGCGGCTTTTTCCCGCTCAGACGCAAGGGCTCCTTTACTCTCTATGGGAATTCACAGTATGGGACATATCTCTGGAACCGCTTGTCACAGCAACTTCAGAGAGGGCTCATTTTAATTCTAGGCTCCTGCTCTATCATCCGGAATGTGTTTTATTTATGTGGGGTGTTCAGGGGGGCTTCGGGCACTGTTTGGGGTACTTGTAGGGAAAAACTACATTTCCCATGAGCGCTTGGTTCGCGCTCGTTTCTGATTGGCTGTCACGACGGCCGCCATTTTGTGGTACTTTTCCTAGGCGAGTACACTACGCAGGGACCGAGCCTTCTCTCTCCTCAACAGATTAACCCTTCGCTGGCCAGATAAGTCCGTTTTTAGAACATTTCTGGGGTGAAACTTTAATCTTAACACTTTTTCTGGGTGATAGTGTTATTAGTGGGGTATATTGACGCTGTGAGCATGTCTACTTCACTGGAGCTAGGGGCTAGACCCAAGTCTAAGGAGGATGGGGGGTCCGCTACCCCCATGGCGTTTTGCTCCTCTTGCCACATTGGGCTGGATGGCGATAATGTGGGGGATCTATGCCCTAATTGTACTGGTCAAGATAGCAACCCTGGGCTTCCCAGCCACGCTATTGAGCCATCTTGGGTGAGGGAGTTTAAAGCTGCCACTAGGGATCTCAGATCCACGCTTCAACTCTTTCCCTCTCAGGTACAGGGGGCTCTCCAGGTCTGGCAGACCCCCTCTACTATCAGGACCTCCCTGCCTAAGCCACAGGGAGCTCCTGATATCACTGATTCTTCTGAAGAAGAACTTTTACAGGATTCTGATGCTGAGGAACGTACTGTCATTGAATCTAACAGGTCCATTGGGGACCCCTATGAGTGTGACCCTGAAGTTTCGGCTGAGGGTCTGATCAGAGCGGTTCTGAATACGCTCAACCTTCCTCTGACTCAGGAATCCACTTATGATCCAACTGATGTTTTTCAGAAAAAGCCATCTAAACCAGTTGTTTGTTTTCCAACTAACCCTACTCTTGCCCGTCTGGTCTCTGAGGCATGGAAGAATCCTGATAGATCTTCCTCTGTCTCCAAAAAGTTTGCCAAACTTTACCCTTTTCCTGAGGCGGAGCTGGCAAAATGGGTTCATCCTCCCAAAGTGGATGCTCCTGTGTCTAGACTATCCAAATCTACTGCTTTGGCTGTCTCAGATGCCTCTGCCTTGCAGGACTGGACGGATAAGAAACTAGAGCTCTCTCTTAAGTCTATTTTTGCCTCCATTGGCACAGCCATGCGCCCCACTTTTGCTGTGGCATGGGTTAATAGAGCTATTGCGGCCTGGACTGAACGACTGACTGAAGCGGTTCGCCAGGATGCGCCTGTATCTGAACAGTTGCAGCTTCTTGCTAATATCACTGAAGCTCAGAACTATGTTGCTGATGCTGCTTTTGATGCTGTGCGCATGATGGCGAGGGCCTCCACTTCTTCTGTGGTGGCTAGATGCGCTCTTTGGCTGAAAATTTGGTCTGCTGATACAGCCTCTAAGAAGGCTTTGCTTTCCTTGCCCTTTCAGGGGAATTTGCTTTTTGGGTCTGAACTCAAAGAAATGATCAGTGAGGCTACTGGCGGTAAAAGTACTCTTCTACCCTCAGTCTTTAAGAAAAAGTTTCCAGCCAAACGCAATCGGTCCTTTCGTTCCTTTCAGACTGAGACACGCTCCTCGGCCCAAACGGGTCCTCCCACTACGCGCTCCTCCTCCAAGCCCAAACAGTCCTGGAGGCCCAAAGTTGCCTCCAAGGCCAAGACCTCCAAGACTGCTTCGGCATGACTCGCCGAACCCGGGTCCGCATCCGGCTGTAGGCGGTCGTCTCCGCATCTTTCGCCGGACTTGGGAGGAGTCAGTGGCGGACCCATGGGTTCTTCAGGTGGTGTCAGAGGGATACAGGATCCCTTTCTCTTCCCTTCCTCCTTTTCGGTTCCATTTTACTCGTCCTTCTCAGGAACCCACAAAAAGGCGTCTGTTCGACGACGCTATTCAGGATCTCTTGGACAAAGAGGTCCTGGAGGCGGTTCCTCAGGGGGACACAGGTTCAGGATTTTATTCCAACCTGTTTGTGGTAGCCAAAAAGGACGGAGGAGCCCGTCCCATCTTGGATCTCAAAGATCTCAATGCCTATGTGGTGACTTCCCACTTCCGCCAGGAGTCCCTGCGCTCTGTGATTGCAGCAATGTCTCCAGGGGAGTTTCTTGCCTCCCTGGACCTTCAGGATGCTTATCTTCACATCCCTATTCATCCAGAGAGCAGACGGTATCTCAGGATTGCCTGCCACAGGGGACACTTTCAGTTTGCAGCGCTCCCCTTTGGGCTGACTTCAGCCCCTCAGGTCTTCCAGAGGGTGTTGGGCTCATTGATAGCGGTGCTCCATCAGGATGGGATCAGAGTGACCCCCTACATGGACGATCTCCTTCTGAAGGCCTCCTCAGCGGAGCTTCTCCTTCAGCAACTACAGATGTGCATGCACACCCTGAACCGTCATGGCTGGATCCTGAATCTGGACAAGTCGGACTTGATTCCATCTCAGAGGCTTCTGTTCCTGGGTCTCCTGTTCGACACTCGCCAATGCATGGTGTTTCTTCCAGAGGACGTGGCTCACCAGATAGCTGTCAGAGTGGCTGGAATTCTGGACCTGGACGAGATTCCAGTTCCGAAGTTGTCGTCCTTAGTGGGGAAGTTCATTTCCACAATCGAAGCAGTACCATTTGCCATGGCCCACTCCAGGGATCTTCAGAGATTCGTGATCCAGACGTGCAAGAATCATCCAGATCATCAACATCTGTCTGTTTCTCTTCCTCCTCATGTCGAGTCGAGTCTGCACTGGTGGTTAGATCTCTCTCATCTCCTGAAAGGGAAATCCTTTCTAGTTCCTCCTTGGACCACAGTCACTACGGATGCCAGCCTTCGGGGCTGGGGTGCAGTCTGGGGTCGCTTCAGTGCTCAGGGGAAATGGGGTCTGGAGGAATCCATGCTCTCCATCAATGTTCTGGAACTTCGAGCTGTCCGGCTGGCCCTGAGGCACTGGGAGTCTCAATTGACCGGTCTTCCAGTCAGAGTGGAGTCCGACAACGCCACGGCGGTGGCTTACATCAACAGGCAAGGCGGCACAAGAAGCGGTTCCGCCTGGTGGGAGGTCAAGGATATTTTGTCTTGGGCAGAAGATCACGTGCCTGTCATCTCTGCGGTTCATATTCCAGGCGTGGACAACGTCATGGCAGACTTCCTCAGTCGTCATACCGTCGACAGCGGAGAATGGGCTCTGCACCCAGAGGTGTTTCACATGCTCACTCAACGGTGGGGGATGCCTGTGGTGGATCTGATGGCTACCAGACACAACAGGAAGGTTCCGGTGTTTTGCTCCCGGTTGAGGGACTCCCTTGCTCTAGCAGTGGATGCCTTGTCGATCCCTTGGGACTTCTCCCTGGCTTACATCTTCCCTCCTCTTCCTCTATTGGTCAGAGTTATCCAGAAGTTGAAGCGGGAACGTTGTCCTGTCATCCTGATTGCTCCAAACTGGCCTCGCCAGTCCTGGTTTCCGGAATTGATGGCCATGTCAGTGAAGGATCCAATCCCACTTCCAACCCGTCCGGACCTGCTTCTTCAGGGGTATCTGTGGAAAGAGGATGTTCACTCTCTCCATTTGATGGCATGGCGGTTGAATCCTCGATTCTAGCTAAGAAAGGCTTTCTCCTTCTGTGGTATCGACGATGCTCAGTGCTCGTAAGCCTGTGTCTTCCAAGATCTATCATCGCATATGGTCGACTTTCGTGACATGGTGCTCTGACAAGAAGTTGTCTCTTGACTTCCATCTTCCCACTGTCCTGGCCTTCTTGCAGGACGGTGTGGATAAGGGGCTCAGTCTGAGTTCCCTCAAAGTTCAGACTTCTGCCTTGTCTGTGTTTTTCCAGGAACGGATTGCTGTCCTTCCTGATGTGAAAGTCTTCTTCCAGGGTGTGACTCATGTTCGACCTGCCTTTAAGAGTCCTACTCCCCAGTGGGATCTCAATTTGGTGCTGGGAGTTCTTCAGCGACCACCGTTTGAATCCTTGGCTTCCATTCCATTACGTCTTGTGACTTGGAAGATGGCCTTCCTCTTGGCTGTTGTGTCAGTGCGCCGGGTAGCAGAGTTACAGGCCTTGTCTTGTAAACCTCCTTACCTGGTGTTCCACAAGGATAAGGCTGTGCTTCGCACTACCAAGGAATTCTTACCCAAGGTTGTGTCTGAGTTTCACATCAATCAGGAGATTGTGGTTCCCTCTTTCTGCCCTAATCCTTCATCTGACAAGGAAAGAGATCTCCATCTGTTGGATGTGGTGCGTTGCCTCAAGTTTTATGTTCATCGCACCGAGTCTATCAGGAAGTCTGACGCTCTATTCGTCATTCCTGAGGGGCCTAGGGCAGGAAGACCGGCTTCCAAAGTTACCATTGCCTCTTGGATTAAGGCTACCATCCGTGAAGCCTATAAGTTGAGGAATAAGCATGTTCCCTTCCGGGTAACTGCCCATTCCACCAGATCTATTGGGGCCTCTTGGGCCTACAAGAATCAAGCTTCTGCTGATCAACTGTGCAGAGCGGCCACTTGGTCCTCTGTGCACACATTTTCAAAGCACTATCGAGTTGATGTACTGGCGTCGGCTGATGCCAGTTTTGGAAGGAAGGTCCTGGAGGCAGTCTTGCCTGTGTAGGTCTTCCGCTCTGTGATCCTTAGTGCTTCTTTACTGTTGAGCCCGGTTGGCTCTAGTTCCGTGTGCTGTGCTAGTTCAGTGATTGTTCCCTTGGTTGGTGTCCGTTGACACTTACAGTTTGGGCTATGTTATCAACTGGTCATAACAGTTCTAGTGACTTGGGCCTTGCGCCTGGTCCTTGCCTTACTTCCCGCCTCTGGATCAGCTCAATGTTTGTACATCCCAGAGTACCAGTGACCTGTATTGGACGACAGTGAAAATAGGATTTTAGTCTTACCTGTTAAATCCTTTTCACTTAGTCCATACAGGTCACTGGTCTCCCACCCTGTCAAGGGACCAGTCTTGGCTCTCCTGTGGCATTCAGTGGGAGACCGTTCGGGCATGCTCACAGGAGTCTTTCTTTTTGCTTACCTGAGGTCAGTTTTTAGGGTCTCAAATCAATCTAAAGTGGCTCTGGCCAGAAGGTGGCTTAAGTAAGAGGGGAGGCTCCGCCCCTTGCAAATTATTTGCATAAGTTGTTCCTGCCTATTAAAGGGGACTTACGCCTCCCAGAGTACCAGTGACCTGTATGGACTAAGTGAAAAGGATTTAACAGGTAAGACTAAAATCCTATTTTCAATGTATATAGCTTAGTAAATTGGCTTTAAACAGGTGGGCTAAACTTTGTTGTTCATTAAACCCACTGCGTTAAGTGGTATTCAGTAGTAGTGCATACTGTGAAGTCAGTGGTATTGGAGGATAATGCCAGTGGAGATGCCACGGGCAGCAAATTACTAATCTACTTACACCACAAATGTCCCTCTGTATGCTGCTTGAGCCAAGGGGAGGGCAGCAGGGAGGTGTTTGGGCCTTTCAAGATGTTCCTTTCTTCTGAAGCTTTTTAGGTCTATGTACTAAATAGACGTAGAGGAAATCAAAGTTAAATGAGTCCTTTTGTATGCATGTGCTATGGGGATTCTTAAAGGGGTAGTAACACTTAATATGTAAAAAGATATACATTGTAGTGTTTATCCTCATGAGTAAAACTGCTGAGAGCTTATTGTGACTCATACTTGCATTTCTTAAGTGCAGTATCTTAATGGCCTGAGAATTTGCAGTGGCAATGTTGCTACACCATCCTATGGACATCTCTGGTCAGTTGACCATAAAACTCCATAGGATGGTGTAGAAACAGCGCCACAGTAAGTTTTCATGCCATTAAGATATTGCACCTAAAAAATTCAAGTTTGAGCTATGATAACTTTTGAATAAAACATCTCTCAACAGTGGGAGTACCCTTGTTTTACTCTGGATGATAAACCCTACAGTATATATTTTTGCATATTAAGTGTTACTATCCCTTTAACACTGGAGGATTGTGTTCACCAAGTGCAAAATCAAATGGAAGTGTACAGCGGCACTCCAAAACAAACAGATGGACAATGACGGCTTGATAAAGCCAAAACCTTTATTAAAGGGATAGTAATACTTCGTTTTATCTTTATTTTATTTTGTAGGCATTAAAAAAACATGAAGAACGATATAAGTCTTATCTCTCAAACCTTTATGGTTTAAGAGATATTCACAAGCAAAGTACCCCCCCCCCCTGTTCAGACAGATCAGAAGGGAGGTGCCCAGGTAGACTGCAGAGAGGGACAATCTTCAATTAAGATAAGGGAAAAAGCTGAAAAACTTGTCAAGGGGGGTAGGGCTTTCATTGTTTTCATACAAAGAAGATTGTCCCCTGCTGTTGTCTGTCTGGTCTTACAACCAGATTCACATCTGAGAAGAGATGGCTTACACTAGGAAAAAAGGGGCGGGAGGGGAAACTTTGCTTGTGAATATCTCATAAACCATAAAGGTTTGAGAGATAAGACTTATATCATTCTTCATATTTTTTAATGCCTACAAAATAAAATAAAGTTAAAACGAAGTATTACTATCCCTTTAAGTATTACTAATCCCTATAGTTAAGCCCTACTAAAAAAAACGTATATTGCCCCCAGTGTCATCTCTCAAACTTTTATGGTTTGAGAGATAAACGCTTCTAAAGTGGCCCTCTCCCTCCCCCTTCCCCGAAGTCAGCTTTGTAGCTGACTGAAGGGAAATCCAGTCATAGATCATCAGGTGGCTCTGCAGCAGAGCCGCGATCGTGTTAATTAAAAATAAACTTTCACTAAAACGGTCTTCTACATGTGCTTGCAAACCAAGCACACGAAGAAGACCATTTCAGTGAAAGTTTTCTTTTTTAGTAACACGATCAGGCTGTGCTGGAGAGCCACCTGAAAGTCGTACGCCTCTCTTCCCTGCAGTTAGCTAGAATGCTGACTTCGGGGAAGGGGGAGGGAGAGGGCAACTTTAGAAGAGTTCATACCATAAAGGTTTGAGAAATAACAGTGGGGGCAATACGTTTTTTTTAGTAGGGCTTTACTATAGGGATTAGTAATACTTAAGTATTGCTATCCCTTTAAAGACGTTAAAAGGTTGGTAAAATGATTAACCCTTTGAGTGCCTGAGGGGTATGCAATGCTTTGCAATGCGATGAGTACTCCTTTGACACTGAAAGGGTTAATACGGAGATGGGACAAAAATATACAGCAACAAGATCACTAAGACAGGTCTTACGCATTTTGTGCTACATGTAGCTTTTAGTCATAGACATAAAAGACACAATGACACAATCTTTTAACATCTTTAATAAAGGTTTTGGTTTCATGAAGCTGTCATTGTCCAGCTGTTTGTTTTGGAGAGCCGCTGCACACTTCCATTCGACTTTACTTTAGGAATAAACCATAAAAATATTGTCCTACAGGGTTAAATATTGCAGGTTGTTAGACCAACAAAATGACTGGAAGGCCCTCATTATACAGAGCTAGTTTATCATGAGAGTACTGAGAAGTTTATTTTACCCTTTAAATGCCAGAGAGGTGTCTAACACCTTGGGGGAGATTCACTAAGCGGTGATAAAGAGGAGATAAAGTGGCGATGACTTTCCTGTGTTATTCTATAAAGTCTATACACTAAGGTCTCCAAAGCTGAAGAAATCTTAGTGCATATACTCTATAGAATAACATAGGAACTGGAGGAGTGATAAACTGGAGAAGTCCTCCTCTCCACTCCATCACCTTCACCCATTGTATCACAATGCTTTCGTCACTCTGACACTGAAAGGGTTAACTAGTTGCAAGAAAGTCATATATTTAACCCCCTGAATGCAACAGGACTGTTTAGTCTCAAACACTAATGTGATTAAAGAAAAACTGTATCTTGAATGATACATCTGAATATATTTTTATAGCAAATCATATTAAAAATCCATTATTATAGCTTCAGGGTCAATGCTACTATACAAATATACACTTTTATAGCCAATCTGGCCCTTAGTTCTGTCCATTTACCTGTCTTTTAGTGCATGCTTTACCAGCCTGCATATTTTACTGTAGAGGCAGTAGTGGATTTAGGTCTGTTCAGTGCACTGGAGCCACTAGAACAGAGGAGAGCAACATGAGGCCCTCCAGTTATAGAGAACTACAGATCCCATCATCCCCAGCAAGCTGGGAACTGCAGTCCTAAACAGCTGAAGGGTCTCACGTTGCCCATTCTGTACTTTAAAAAGGAATCTTTCTAAGGCTTACATATTTGTAATGAAGCAATAATAGTGTAATACATAAACCAGGAAAAAAAAACAATGCTTCCTCTCATCCCCCATTTTAGCTGCAAAGTTAAAATAAGGGCTGTCAGAAGATGGAATGTACTATCGGCATAGTGATGGCAGATGCAGTAGATAGGTTAGACATGTTTTCATAAATATATAGGGAAATGTCAGACTAGATACAAACCAGACAAAATTTATTCTATAAAAAATTCAGAATTTCATTACCGGGGTTATGAAGGAATTTCTTTTTCAACTTGTAAGGAGTCATTGGCAAAAGTGTTACTTGAGATTCTGTTTGACTTTGACTTTGTGAATCAACGTAACTATAAATAAAGAATGTAAATTAAACATAGCAGGTTGAATGTGCATTTTGTTTCAACATTATCCTTTGTATAAAGTTTTTATCCGTCTCTGGAGATTTGGTCTGTTCTTTGTTGAGATAAAACTCGTTTCCAGCATTTCAGAAGGGTATTTGCTATGTATGAACAGTTTGAGTACCAATTGGATGTGCAAAACATTGCTTTGCAATGCGTTGTATACCCCGCTTGCATTCAATGGATTAATAGTCATACTTATTTATACTGAAGATCTGTAACTTTCATGAGTTTGCTGTAGCGTGAGACAGAGTAAGATGGTCCATGTAGTCTTAGACCTGAAGGAATTTATGTCTTGTTTAGGCTGAAACATCCTGTTCATTAATACAGGCACAACCATGCAAGTTTGATGCAATTTTAGTTTTTCCACAACTAAATGTTTTATGTGAGACCATTCACTGCCAGGGGGTAATACATTTAAGTGCAAAAGCGTATAATTATTGTGTGGTCAGATATACCTGAAAACTCAACAAAATGCATTAAGAAAGTGAAATTCTTTGCAGCTTAACCCTTTGAGAGCCAGAGTGTTACGGGATGCATTGCTTTGCAATGCATTCCATACCACTCTGGCACTCAAAGGGTTAAACTTCACTGCCAGGTTTATAGAGGTAGCAACTTCTGGCTTTTTTGGGGACTTTCTGGGGCAAAACCAGGATTCTCAGAGTTTTTTCCAAAAAAAAAATAAAATGCATGGAATTAAGAGTGAATTGAATTTGGGTAGCTCTTTACCAAGAACACCCCCCTTTGCAGTTGCCTTTGCATTGAGCAGGAGTGAGAGAACTGTACCCCTTCAGCTGTTGTTGGACTACAAATCCCATCATCATGGGAATTGTAGTCCTATTCCCAATAGAAGTACAGCTTTCTTACTATTTGGGTGATATATTTGGTGACTCTCTGAGCTGATGGAGGTCAAAAAGAACACAAGGGGGTATCTGAGCAGTGAAAATCTCCCTCTTAGTTTGACCTTGAGATATCATTATGTTGGTGATCCAAACTTCTGTACATGGAAACCCCACTGGTCTACTTGGCCAAGTTCACTCTTAGATCTGAAAGACAGATCTGCTGGGTTTCACCAAGCATTAATACTATGAATGGCAGAAGGTTGAGCAATGCTTTGTACACTCCTTAGAATCCCAAAGGGTTAAAATTAGATAAGCTAGGAAAGTCTGATTCACCATGTTTTGATTTCTGGTAGCTGTTATTAACCCTTTTAGTGGCAGGGAGTTGAGCAACACATTATGGTGCAATGCGTTGCACATCCTTCTGGCACACTATGGGTTATCAAGAAGACTCTTTTTTTACATTGACTTATCATGAAGAATGTAGGTTTGACGTGATTCTTTGTGGCAGGAATATTAATTATTTGGCTCCTATGATTTTCAACCCACTGCTTAGTACAGGGAAAAAATAAAAATGCATGTTGGTTTCAATGGGGCTTTTAACCCATTTAATGCCTTGGAATGCACTAGAGATTTCTATACCATTCAAGGGGTTAAAAGTCTCAGAAGTGCTCCACTTTTTGCCTGTTGTGCATATCTTACAGTGCACATGAAGTTCTTTACCTGGATGGGGAGCTGGCACCTCTTGGGAGTAAATCAATTTCTCTTTCATCCATTGTGAAACACAGGAACCATGTGGTAAAGTATCCTTCAGTCAAGAGGGCATGGTTTTGTCTAAAAAGGCTCTCTGGAGGTGGACTCTTGATCCCTACTCCATTTTACCCCTACCAGACATGCTTAGTTTTAAAAGAAATCTCAAATGAGGTGCATCAGTACAAAGATGCTCTGTTTCAGGGGTTCCCCCACTGTGGAGGCAAACGGAAGCAATAGCTGGAGAGCCACCATGCCTTTCAGCCATTGGGATAGAAATTAGTACATTTCCCATGAGACCCTTTTTTTCCTTGGCCTCAGGAAAGAAAAAGGGGAGGTACCTTGCATGTCACTTACATTTTTCTCCTGCAACAAGCGACTTAAAAGTCTGGAGTTTCCTTCTTTACATTCTGTTTAGGACCCTTTCAGGCAGATACGTAAATTGTGTTTATATTTTTACCTGGATTCCTTATTTGGGGGTTTCCTGGTTTTGTCTCAGCACAAGGAGCATATGGACAAGTCTGATGTCATCAGTACTTCTGCAGCTTCTCCTTTAACCACTTGTTCTCCAGGTCAAATTGGCATTTTACTTTTTTGAGTCTGTGTAGGTCCTTGTGTCCCTCTGGCTCTGGTTCCTGTACACAATCTGTTCTTGGTTCCCCTTCTCTCAACCAGGAGCCTTAAGGTTAAATCCTTATTTCTATATTTCTTCTTCCTCCCCTTGTTTACGGGCCCATCTGCACTAGAGCAAGGGCCATCCTGTTCTTCTTTATAGAATGCTTAATCTTTGTGGGGGGGAAGGATTCTTCCCTCGAAGAAGAGGCTCCTTCTGAGGAGGGGGACACTGCTATGGTTTCAGTCCTTACTCCTGCTGGATTCATCTAAGTAAGACCCTGGGTCCCCTTTTTCAGGTTATTCTCAGGGCTGTGTTGGAGACCCTAAAGGTCTCAGAGACTTCTACTTCTAGGTGCATCGGGGATACAGTGCCTTTTCCTCCCCGTTATTCTTTAAACCAGTTGGTTCTGGAGGAATGGAAAGTGCCTGATAAGAAACTGGTTATTTCCAAATTCCTTTCTTTTGCTGATGGGGTCTTCCAGGTGTGGATCTGATGGCATCTTAGTCAGACTGCAAGGTTTCCCTGTCTTATTCCAGATCCCAGGACCTTCTCACTTTTGCCCTAGACCTGATTGCCATTCTGTGGATATTTACCCTGGAATATGTGTTTCTTCCATTCCCCTCTGATTCCCAGGATACTGAGGACAGTTAAGATGGAGTGAGTTCAGTTAATTCATGTTGCATGTGGTTCTTGCACCTTCTCAATGTATCCATTGCTGAGCTGTTAAGCCCCCATTGCTTCTGGATCTTTGGAGGAGGAAACATTGGCCTTGATGGCCTGGTTCTTGAAGCAGCATCTTCAGGAAGACAGACTTCTCTGATTTTGTTACTACCACTATGATAGCATATCATAAATTTAGTCCTTGTTTTGCAAGTAGTGTGAAGACTAGGGCTGTGTCCACGTCCCTTTGGTCTTCCAGTTTATTTTGGCGTTTCATCAGGACGGGCTTCAGAAAGACCTTTGTCTTAGTTCTATTAAGATACGGATTTCTACTTTATCTGTACTTTTTCAGACACATATTGTCTTATTAGCATATGTGCAAACTTTTTTGCAGAGTGTGGTTCATGCCTACCCAGTCTTTCAGAATCCCATTCCTATTATTAGCAAACTAAATGATAGGTTATACCTATAAATATGACATCAAAAGAAAGTCCTACTTATCCTTAAAAACTGTTCATAATTTGTGATGATGTACTAAAGTAATTAGTGGGAAAAATATGGTTGAACAAATGCATGCTAAAAAGGTCAAAACTGTTCTTGTCCTCTAGTATACTAAAAGCCTTTGTGATCAAGGGGTTACTCCCAATTTGAAACAGCAAAAAGAACACACTTTTGGTTCACAGTGCTCTCCAGCATCCTCCCCAGCAGCACTCTCAAGTCACCTTGGCAGTGACTCCTATCTATTTTGCGCCATCTTCAACCTTGTACCTGGGGTCCATCCCTTTATCTAGTACTGTCATTGTTAAATTAGGGTTTTTTTGTCATGGCTTGCACAAGTCAGCCAACTTCAGATATGCCTGTCCTATCAATGAGAAGGTGACTAACAGGGTGGGTTAATCCTCCTGATGGGGCAAGTCTGTGTTCTGTGTGTTCTTTGAGAGCTCTGATACAGTGAGGGGGAACTGAGGGTTGTGGTGTGGATGAGGTCTAGGGGTTCTGTTAGATGACTTGAAGGAGAGACTGTAGTGGGGGGAGCTGAGTGCTTTGGATGTCTTTGGAGGTACTGGGGGAATTAAGTGCTCTGATGGGGTGAGAGGGAGCTGGGAGTTGTGACATAAGAAAATGTATCTCCCTAGATAATTTATCTTACCCTTACCTTTATCACACCTTAGGCTACCTTCCACATGGAGTCTTTCTTAATATAATACATTTTGCTGTTTAGAGCATGCATTATTTTAACAGCTTTTCTTTGAATGGTCTTTAATTGTTTTATATCCTCCTTGAGATATGGTGGAGATAAATTCTCTCGTTTTCGGGCTACAGAGATCTTAGTGTCTAGGCTCCATAGAAAAACTGAATTGGAAAGATTATCTCACCTTCATCTCCATGGTTTCAAGAACTGTACAACATACTCTAGGTGAGGACTAGCTAGCAATCTATCAAGAGACATTATTGTGTCTTTTTACACTCTGCTAATGTCGTTTCATATATATCCTAGTATCACATTGTTTATATAATAGGAAACTATATTGTAGTGTAATTGTTCCTTTACATTTCCAGTCTTGGCAGTTTTTACAGAACAGTGTGTTGCTGGTTCTGTCTAGCAAAATTTGTCAGCTATATTGTACTGTCAATACACAGCTATCATTGTGCACAGTCATTGCAGAATTGGTTACAAATAAAACGGCTCTGAATACTTCATACAAAATTAATCACATTTAAATCAGTAACATTGGTTTTGTAGATAAATCTGGTGCATGTTCTGTTTTTCATTGCTTGCATCACGGAGATATTTTTAAAACAGTAACAAATTCAGTGCTAACCCTTTCTATTCCTGAGCTCTTGCTTTATCATGTGTTTCATACCCCTTTGGCACTCAGTGGGTTAAAATATGTTCCTTCTAGCACCTCGTATGAAAAAACTGGTATCAAAGAGTTAAGTAATGTGATAAATGTTTTAAAAAGTGAATGTGCAACATTCAACCACTAATAGAGAGATAGTGGCTGATAAAGGGCAAAAAAAATGTATGTAATAATAGCAAGATCAAATGTTGTTGCTCTTGCTTAAAGGAACAGTAAACTTTTTTGTTATGAAAAATATTTATATTGTAATTCGTATCCAGTGGAAAAAAAAAGGTATTCTGATGCTGGGAAATTTTTTATTCAAAAGTTATTACAGCACAATTTTTTATTTAACTTCAATTTTCTCTTGTGGTCACCGGGTGATGCTGTTCCTATCACTTTATGTAGAGAGAGGCAGTCAGTGACTCAAGCTGTCCAACAGAGAACATTATAAACAAATGTGCCATTAGGACACCGTTCGGCACATATTGCTTGAAAATGAGTAGTAATCATTTTTGAATGGAAAATTGGTCAGCATTGGGAGTACCCTTATTTTACTCAACAGGAAGAGTTTTATAATGTGTTTGTTTGTAATTTTGCTTTAAGGCACACCTGCCATTCAGACTGTAATCCTCATGGCAACCCTAACTTTATGTAGATAATTATCAAGAATGTAAGAATGAAGGGCACAGATACATAAATGGAAGGCTGTGGCTATGTTTGGGGGAGGGGGCACGTTTATACCACACCTTCTTCTGCACTAGCTGTTCAGTTATTTAAAGGGACAGTAATGTCCCATAAAAATGTTTAGAGTTTTGTAGAGATTAAAAAAGAAGCAAGATGCCACAAATCCTATCTCTTCTCCTGACGTCAGCTGTAAGAGGACAGCAGGAGTTTCTGGTCCGGGGACCGACAAGCAGCTCTTCAGCAGAGCCACAATAGTGCGATTTAAAAATAAATACTTCTTTGGAACGTTCTACAAAGTGTGCCTGGTTTGAAAGCACAGTTTTTAGACCATTCCAAAGAAGTAATTATTTTTAAATCACACTATTGTGGCTCTGCTGAAGAGCTGCTTGTGTCAGCCTACATGGATCTCCTTCTGTCAGCTTTACAGAGATAGGATTTGTGGCATTTAGCTTATATTTTTAATATCTACAAAACTCTAAACATTTCTTATGGGACATTACTGTCCCTTTAAGTAGATCCTCCCACCTCTCCTTTTTATCTACTTCTCACATAAAGTCTTTAGTCAGGCCTACCTGGCCGAACATTCATTGGCCAAAATATTTTCATATTCTCATGCATTTCTATTAGCCAGTTGTAGGCCTCTGACAAAAATATACAGTTATTCTTAGGTTTCACAATCAGAATGCTAAAAAGAGCACAACAATGTTTATAAAATCAATTTGAAACATAACATTAACTTTTGAAAAGTCTTTATAGAAAAAATGGCACCCTAGATTAGAGTCCAAGGCACACCAGTTTCCTGTGGCAACCAATCTGAGAACCATTTTGTCTGTAAATCTGCTTATGTGGGGTTTATGTTCAAAAGAAGTAAATTTGGAGAAAACTAATTGCACCATAGGGGGACAAATACAATTTCCCCAAATTCCCACTAATTTAAATTCAAGATGTTAAAAGCCCCATTTTTTCAAATTCTGCCCCTATGGTGCAGTTGGTTTGCCCCAGAATCCCTCTACAGAGAGCGATGGAGGGCAGCTTCTTGCCAATCCAGCTGTTTTTGGACTACAGTTCCCATCATCCTCAGCTGGCCAGTGACCAGCTGGGGATGATGCAAGTTGTATTCCAATGACAGCCTGGTGGCTGTAAATTACCTGCCCCTGGCATATGCCTACATGTCATTTTTGGAGTGCTAAAGTATTGTCTCTGTGTGATCTGAAAGGGGCAAAGAGAGGGTAAGGGGGGGTTCAGAACTACTGGAAACCTCCTCTCAGTTTGCCCTTGCAAATGGCAGCAGAGATGCAGTAGTACTAACTGACACTTCACTAGAGAAGGGATAATGCTCCTACTAGCTGAACTGAGAGAAGTCTTTTTTAGCTCTGTGTGTGTGTGCGTGTGTGTCTCCTGCTCTTGTACACAGAACGCTGTGTGCTACTGGCTGCTGCAGCTAGAGAGGGCGTGAGCACCACTGCCAGCAACTGTGGTCAGTAATGAAGCTCTCAGTCTGTTCATACATTACTAGGGAACTAACACACTGCTGCTCTCTCTCATGTCAAATTATTGCTGAGGCCGGGGGAAAATATGCAGTCCCACTATGCAACAGGCTGCTGGTGAGGTAAGCCATCTCTCAGCCTATATTTTCTGTCCTGTTTTCACCAGCTTTTGTGTCTCTCTATTGTAAACCCCTTAAGGACCAGTGGCTGTGCAATGCATTGTGAATCAATGTGTTGCACATCCTTAAAGGGTTAAATATCTTGTGGGATCGCAAAAACTGAGAAGAACTGGAGCAATTCTGGAGTCAACCAACTGCAGCATAGGGGAAGATATAATACTTTTCATTGATTTAAATGGGGCTTTAATCTTGAGTGCTGGAGAGCTGGATTGCCCCAGTATTTCTCCAGTCCTCTTAGTGCAGCAGCCTGACTTTTCAGTGATGAAGTTGGTCTATATAGTACAGTAAATACGAATGACTATTCATTCAGATTGTAAGCTTTGCAGGGTAGGAGAGTCCACTTATCCCTTCCCACTGTATCCCTCTCTCGGTTACTGACAGTCTAGAAGTATAGTAATCCCTTTCCAGGAAGCTTTGCTATGGTAGTGTTATTTGAACTTGGACCAGTGACATGAATATTGTATTGGCACTCTGTGCACTGGGTAGCATGCTGTAATAGTTTCCCATGAATCTCACTGTCAGTCCTGCCAGCAATTTGCTTTTGATGTTTAAGGCATTCCAGAGTTGTAACACATGGCATTAATGTGTGTATGCTATCAGCAATATTGTATCATAATATTCACAGAGGTATAAAGAACATTGTGTCGGTTGCCTACCTTGCTGTCAGTTTATGTATATCCATTGGTCTCTCTTGTTTTTAACCCTTCAGACGCCTAAGGGGTTAAAAGTGAAATGCACTGTACTGTGATGGAATACGTTTGCAGCCAGACGTTTGTATAACCTTAGAAGTAAACTCAGTCCCTGTGGGTGTTAGTAGCGAGTTAACCCTTCCACTGCTAAGGGGCGGTACTTAGCTGGCCTCTCTTTTTTTTCTACTATAAATCTCAGCCCATTCAGTGTCAGGGGAACCCCAGTGCACATAAAGCCTGCCCTGGAACTGAGTGCCCTCCATACAGAGGATGATGTATTTTAAAGCCATTGCAAACCCACCCACTTAACCCTTTGAGTGCCAGATGGATACCCTCTGGCACGCAAAGGGTTTTGCATTGCTTAGCAAATCCCTTTGGTCCTCAAGTGGTTAATTCCAGAAGTTTGATTATTTTTTACTTTTCTAAGAAATATACCTGTTCCGTAAGAACAGCCTTAACCCCTTGTATGCTAGAGATGTCTCCATTGCATTAAGAAGCAACGTGTTGGAGAGGTCTCTAAAATCCAAGGGGTTAATAGCCTTTATACATTATAGGTGTTAACTTTGTCTTTGCTGAGGTGAAGTACCTCTTTTATAGGCCATGCATTGAGTGGCAGAGAAGGGTTAACTCTCTGAGGGTGTTGCAATGCTTTATATACCTCCCTGTCACTCAAATGGATAAATGCAAGCAGTTAAGTATGTAAGTGGTTAACTATCTTTGTATGCTTCAGTCCCCTAAATATGTGGCTATCCAGCTATCTCTGTACTACAAGTCCCATCATCCTCATCTGGCCAAGGATCATAGGAGTCTTAGTCCAATGACAGCTGGAGAGCCAGAGTTTATTGTTAAGCACTGTGATTAGTGAAAAGAGATATTTAAAGTCAATTGAGAAAATCCCTAAAATCCCTTTTTTTTCCCTTCCGTGCAGTTGAGTTTTTAGGGAGTGTTTTTTTAAATAGCTGTGTTATTAAAAGGGGCTGGATTCTGAAAGTTGTGCCTGTGGGTTGGAGAGGGGAGGGGGACATCAGCTGTAGAGAAAGCAGCTGTCTTTTCAGGGAAGTTCTTGAATATACTGAAGCATTTTCTTACAAGACACTATGGGGCATTCCTTTCAGCCTGTGCATTCCCTGCTACTGTTAGTCATTAAACTGGCTGCATCAAGTAACCCTTGCATCTCCAAAGTGGGCGTATGTAAGGGGATCGGACCTCCCCTTTACTGCATGACACCTATGATGAAACAAAATTCCTTAGGGCTGCCTTGAATCAAAGCAACCCTGCAGTAGCTATTCCTGCATTAACCCTTTGAGTGCCAGAGGGGTATCCAATGCATTGTGTCAAAATTCACTGGAGACCCCTCTGGCACTCAATGGGTTCATATCCACTGAATGTAATCAGATCGCCTCCCGAATCCTTTGCATGTCAGAGGGTCTGGCACTCAAACGGTCAAAATAATATGGTGTCTGACCCCCTGACTCAAACACACCCTCCACTGCAAACGCATTTGACATTAACCCTTTGAGTGACAGAGGGGTAAGTGGTGTATTGCTTTGCAATGCGTTGTGTACCCCTCTGACACTTAAAGGGTTAAAGTGTAAAACTTTTTTCATTGCCTGGAATTTATGCAGCATTATGTATTGGGAAGCCTGTGTAAATACAAATACTATCATCCTGTGTAAGCCAGCAGCAAGCGGAGAATAATAGGAATTGTAGTCCAACACCAACTGGTGAGCAAAATGCTACTCATCCCTATGATACACTGCAGTATCTATTTTCTTAGTATTTTTCCCTCAGAACGCAGGAGTTTGAAAGTTTTCATAACAGCTTTGTCCTACCAGCTTGAAAGGGTTAACCAGTCCTCCTTTGGTGAATTGTACATTTTTGTCTGGTAAAGAAAAATGAAATACTGTTGCTGGTTGGAACTGAAAACCTTTCTTTGTGATGGCAATTAATGGCAGCCGTTAGCCAGGGCGACTACAGCGGGGTTATTCTCTAAGCATGCAGGCAGCCACCTCTGTAGTGTTACTGCTGTCCAGTCTGCAGCAGTTGCCAAAATAAGTATCTTTCTCGCACAGAACGCCAGCTTTAGTGGTTGAGTTTCGGAAGCACTGGCTTCCAGCAGCGTAGGGGATGGAATACTCTGTCTTGTTAGGAATGTGCCTTTTTCATGAATGTGCTGGTCTTTAACCCTATCACTCCCTCTCCTCAGCTAGGAAATTATAGATCAGTAACAAGCAACCAGTCTCCTCCCCAAAGGCTTCATATGTGGCCTTCAAATACACCAAAGGACAGAACATAAAATGTAACAATACTAAACAGGGGTTTAAAAAATAAATGAACCCCCTTGAATGCAAGACAGATCACCACTTACCGCTTTGGAGTCAAGAGGTTCAGGTAGAACATAGTAAGTTTATAGGGATATATGATTTCATCTTCCCAATAGTACCAGAGAACAGACTACTGCTATGTTCCTCAGGATAACGAGCTTTATTCACGAAAATTCAATATAATTCATGACATGCTATGTAACATGTATTAAGGACTATAACATGTTATTTTACTGATCAATTCCCTATTAGTGTTTTAGTCCATAATAATGCATATTGGATAAATGTTTGATGAAAAACACAATAACAAACAAAAGAGAGTATTGATGAATAATTTGTCAAGTTCATAATGGTTTCATGCTGAATGCTAGAAAGGTCTCCAGCACACTGTAAAGCAAAGCATTGGTAAGCTACATTTAAATCAGCGGGAATATGTGTTTTCTCCCTATGGTAAGCTCCCCAGGTGTAACCTTTAATGGTGCCCTATAGGAAATATGCATGCAGAAATCAATCAGCCCCACTGTTTGTATTTTTCACATGTTCCATGTTTAACCCCGTGAGGACCAGCTTGTTCCCGCAAATGTTTCTTTCTGCACATAGGGAGTTATTCACTAAGGCGTGATAAAGAAGTGATGAAGCAGAGATAACTTCTTCAGTAATATCACTTCTCCAGTTCCTGTATTATTCTATAGAGCCTATGCACTAACATCTCCATAGTTGGAGAAATCTTAGTGCAATGGCGAGAAGTCATCTCCACTTTATCTCCACTTTACACATATCTTTATCATATCATGCGTTATTGCATCTCCCCATATTGATTCAAAAGGAGGTAAAGAATATAAACCTAGGTGCTATTTAGCTGTTTGAGGAGTATGTAAGAATTTAGTGTTTTGCTGATGACAGTTTAGGGCAAGGGTAGACAAACTTTGGCTCTTCTGCTTTTGGTGACTATAATGACGGGCGTTGTAGTCCCCAGCAGTGGGAGTGCCAAAGGTTGTCTATCCATGATCTAGGACATGGGGTGATCAATCTGTGACCCTCCAGGTGTTATTGGCTACAGCTACCATCATCCTCAGCCAGGGGCTACAGGAGTTAAAGTAGCAGAACTAATTGCCTGTGCTATTTTTCAAGTCAAGCATAGGTAGGTTTCCTGAACTTGAAGCTACAGGGAGAGAAGCATGCACTGACAGATGCAGAGTGACAGTGCTACTCCAGGTATGTACTGCTGTGCACTGCTGGATGTGTACACTGGATGATGCTGCTACTGTAAAATGAAGCTTATAAGTGAATTCCCATTCGCTGCTGGGCAGAGCAGAGCTTGCGGTTTCCCAGATCTCCTACAGACAAGCTACAGTTTGGAGTGAGCTTAACCTTTGTCCTGCTGGAGAAGCCTTATATCCATTGGATTATATGATGCAGACTGTTAGCTGTATGTTTGACTCTGCAGCCTGTAGACTAGGGCTAGTCAAACTCTGTACCCCCAGCTCTTGGAAACTGCATCTTCTACCATCTCCCATCAGCCAAAACATCTGGAGGTCTAAAAATTGATTATTATTACCTTTGTAGCCCCTCTATAAATGAAAATGGAATTGTAGACGTAATGATATAGGCTGTTTTTGTCCTAATCTGTCCTCATTTTTAAGAAGAGGTTAACAAGATTGTTTTTTTTTTCCTAAGGATAATAGTATATTAATACATGATATTTAACTGCTTAGATGCACACTGTTGTAAATCGTTGTTTCCTCTTTTTACTAGTCTCTTTTTAATCTTAAATAAAAGAAGAGGATAACATTTTCAATTAAATTCCCTTGTAGTCGATAGAGTTCAAATAAATGGCATTCACAAGGTAAATAGTTAAGTTGTGTCAATCTATTTAAAGTGGAAAGTTTAGGGGATCTAGCCAAAAATCCATATTTTCATACAATTATTCACAGATTGAAGCTTTTCCACATTGTTATTTAGATCATCTTAGATTTGTTGCTTCCAATATGATGTACTACTGCTAGGGCCCTACCTAATTCTCATGAACAATATTCCAGATATTAAAACTTCTACCATTTGTATCATGTGATTGCACTATGCACATAATTGATGTCATATGTATGCATTTGTATAATTAACTGCCATACCTAATAAGGAATAAAATCATATAGCACCATCAAGTGTCTCACACACAAGAGTGATGACATAATGTGTTTCATTAACTGCCGCACACAAGAAGTGATAATATCATGCGGATCATTAACTGTGCTTCACTAAGTGTCACAGAGAAGATACAGTGTTATTGTATGTATCATTAAGTGCCATATGTAAGCAGTGATGTAATGTGTATAATTGAGAACCACATGTAAGAAGTTAAGATATAATGTGCATCATTAAGTGCAAAGCCCAAATAATAATATACATATCTCAGTGTCACACAAGGACTGATGACACTATGTGCATCATTATTTGTTGAACACAAGGAAGCTGATATTATGTACATCATTAAGTGCCACACGTAAGGCCTAATGATATAATGTGCATCATTAAATGCCACAGACATTGAGTGATGATATCCATGCACTATGTGCCCATACCAGGAAGGGTGATATTCTGTCCATCATTAAGCTCCACACTCAAGGAGTAATGGTATCATGTCCATCATTAACTGCAACATACAAGGAGTGGTGATATCCATGCATGAATTTCCAAACAGAGATGTTGATATCTGAGCATCATTTGCAATACAGAGTGATGATATTTCATCCATCACTACACAAAGGGTAATACTATCATGTGCACATTCAAGGAGTGGTAATATCTGTGTATCAAGTGCCACATATAAAGAGTGATGTTATTCTATGACTCACTGAGTTCCAGACATGAAGACTATCGAAATCATGTTCATCAAGTGTGATACACGAGGAGTGATGATATCATTGGCATCATTAAGTGCTACACCTGATGCATTATGATACCACATGCATCATTAAATGCCACATGGAAGAAGCAATAATGCCATGTACATCACTAAGTGCTATCCACATGGAATGGAACCATCTGCATCATATTGTGCCATACACAGGGAGTCATGAAACCACATGCATCATTAAGTGCCACTGAAAGGAGTAACGGCATCACAGTATCATTGGACATAAGAAATGCACATCATTATGTGCCACACATAAGGAGTAATGCCATCATGTAAATTATTGCAGCATACAAGGAATGATGATATAATGTACATCATTAAATGCCATTACATGGAGTGTTGATACTATGGACATCATTATGTGGTGCACGCAAGGAATGATGACAGTTTCCATATCTAAAAAGTGGTATTATGATGACATAATAATGATAATTCAAATGTGCCACGTGACACCATTTACATCATTAGATGCTAGTCACAGGATGGATTGTTCTTTGAGGTGTCATAACCCAATCTGTATCATCAGAATTCATCTCCTGTGCATTGCAGGCAGAGACACACAAGCTTTTGCTGTTTTGAGCTACTGAACATTTTCTAAATTGGGATGTTATATTTGCTAGGTAATACACGGTTCCCTTTCTAGAATGCAAGGGTTTAAACATCCCACTTAAATCAATGGATATGCTTTATTCTTCCCCATGCTATAGTTGGTTTTCCTCAGAATCAGTCATTTTATTTCTAGTTTAAAGGAGAAGTAAACATTTTTATGAAGAAAAAAAATTATTGTAGAGCTTTTCCTGTTGATGTAAAATAAGGGTACTCCCACTGCTGAGAGATGCATATTTACAGAGTTATTACAGTTTAAACCCATGCTTTTTTTTTTTTTTTTTTTTTACATTAGCAGTGCCATCTAGTGGTCAAATTCCAATTAGTTTTTCTGTTACATTCTAAAGGAGAGGAAAATCAGTGACATGCAGTTCTCCATAGAATGTGATAGAAACTGCTGAGTCACTTCCTGTCAGTTAGAACTTTCAGGAAGTAAAGACACAGTAAATTAACTTCCAGATTATTTGTACTATTATACATCCTATATTATAATTTGCTAAGGATGTTTGTGAGAAGCAGTCATGCGCAGTAGAGACGGCTGCATGTGATGCAGTCATGCGCAGTACAGACTGCCTCGCTGCGGCTGATACAGAGTGGGGCACTCCAAATTTAGACCAGAGTCCTCTCTTCGCACCTTCTAGGGACTGCTGGGTCCCAGGAAGGTGTGTAGAGTGGACTACGGTCTGAATTCGGAGTACCCCGCTCCGTGTCAGCCGTGGCACGGGCAGTCTGTACTGCGCATGACTGCAGTACCGTCAGTGTTGGCCCTTGTACGCAGGCTTTAAAACTAGTTTGTAATAAAACAACATACAGAAGTGGGAGTTCTCTTGGTTTACACAGCAGAAAAAGCTCTATAATATATAGGTTTTCATAAAAAATAAGTGTACTGCCCCTTTAAGATTCTCAATGTTGAGCAGATCAAGTGTTTATGAAATTGTATAGTGTACTGTGGCTTGTACAGTGACAAGGAAGCTGGCTTAATACTTGGCACATTGCATTAACTTTCATCCTTTCAAGCGATAGGAGAAGTTTTTTTTATATGAAAATATTTTAACAAGAAAGATACATCAAGATTTTCTCTCACTTTCATGTCTGAGCTGGGTACTCATTTTATCTACATCAGAAGGGTGAAATGCTGAACTGACCTTGCCAAGATTGGTACCTACAACTCTGAGGTTTGAACAAATTCTACAGCTGGTGCATTAAACAACTGAGCTATCTCAAATGTGCTGTTGAAAAGCCTTTTGGACGATCTTACGGTGAACAGGGAAATTTGTGGGATGAGAATAATGTTTTTCCATTTAACATTTATTTTTCCTCTCGTTGTTCCCTCTCTAAGAAATGAGGTGTTCTGGGGTTAGCTCATAAACTGAAGGACAAGGAGCGAAGTCTGGAGCCAGTCATAATATTGAGTTACTGCACAAGTCCTCACACATTCTGTGTATCTTATTCCTGCTGTACAGATGCTATCCATAGGCCTAACTAATGTGTATATGCCTATTCAGCCACTCTCGCTGATCTTGCACATTTGGTGGAACCAATATTACCATCCTATAATATAAAAGGCCATATGTATGTTTGTCTGATGCAGTCATGCGCAGTAGAGACTGCCCGAACGCAGATGTTTATCCGATGCAGTCATGCGCAGTTGACACTGCCCGAATGCACAGAATGCTGGGAGGTGTAGTTCTGTGGTTTTACGCATTTTGGCCCGTGTACACAGGCTTTTACACTAGTTTGATTATAAAGCACCAAAAGGTGCTTCCTGCTCTCCTGCACACCTCTCTATTAATTATCATGATAATTAATATCAGTAACTAACACTTAGAGCTGTATTTTCAAAAGAAAAATGCAGTATTTGTCTTTGCTCTCACGATGTCTTTTTTTCCTCCCACCCTCCCGGTTGTTTTTGGTCTCTCGTTGTCTTTTTATCTCCCACCCTCCCCACTGTCTTTGCTCTTCCGTTGTCTTTTTTCCACATTGTCTTTTCTCTCTCCCACTTTACCTATTGTCTTTGCTTCTTCCCACCCTCCCCATTGTCCTTGCTCCTTCCCACCCTTCCTGTTCACCTCATCACCTCTGTCCTTGCTTCATTCCCCCTCCCCGTTCTCTTTACTCCACCTCTTGTGTTTCCCTGTTGTCCTTAGTCCCTCCCCAATGTGCTTGCTCTCTTCCACCCTCCCTGTTCAGCAGTCCTTCTTCCTTCCTTCTTCCCTGTGATGTGGCAAGGTAATAGAGGGAGGTATGTGTGTGCATGTGTGTGTGTGTGTGTGTGTGTGTGTGTGTGTGTGTGTGTGTGTGTGTATTTAACCCTTTCAGTGGCAGCGGCTCCCCAATGCATGGGTGATTTGGCATTTTTGCACCCTTTCAGTGCCAGAGAGATATCTCATACATTGTTATGCACTGGATACCTCTTTGGCAGTCATGGGGTTAACCATTTCAGTGCTACACAGCTATTGAATTGAATACCGCCTTGGCACTCAAAAAATTAACCCTTTCAGCAGCAAAAGACTCCCCAGTGCATGGAGGATTGCTTTTAACCCTCTTAGTGCCAGACAGGTATGTCAAGCATTGTAATACATTACATATGTCTTTGTCACTCAGATGGTTAAACCTTTGAGTGCCAGTGGGGTAGGTAATGATAATACATTACCACTCAAAGGGTTAAACCTTTGAGTGGCTGAGGGGTATCCAATGTATTGGATGCGTCTTTGTCAGTAAAACAATAAACTCTTTCACTGCCACTCAAAGGGTTAAACCGCACAGGCAATGACATGTCAGGACTGCTAGTGTTACATAAAGTTAGTCACACGGACATTAAAATGCCCCTGGAGAAAAACCTTTCTTGTTGCAATCTCTAAGAAAAAGAAGCTTCATAAAATAAGACAGAATGTATAGGTTTTTCTCATTGGAGTGGTGTTTCTCATATTATTAGCTCATATGCCCTCAGATCTACATCTATAGAGCCCTGCCATCATTCTTTAGACAGATTAGAGGTGAGACTTTGGTAATCTCTAGTATTCCAATTATCCTTCCAGCGGAAGTCTGGTCTGTTTTTCCTTCCTAGGAAGAAACGCAGCGCAGTGTGCCTCAATGCTGCCCTTCTGCATTGCCTGCTATTATATTACATCATTCCCAAAACATACACATAGTTTTCTTTCTGCATCTCAGTACTGCCCTTCAGCACCTCCTCCTATTCTGCGGCTGAACTTTCTCTTACCCTGTGTACTCAGATGGCTTCTACTGCTCCTCAGTCCATGAATAAAGGACCCTTGGGGCTGTGCTACAGCATTACTGAGACTGCAGCTGACTTTTAACCCTTTGCGTGCCAGAGGGCTACGCAACACATTGCTTTGCAATGAGTTGCATACCACTCTGGCAGTCAAAGGGTTAAATAGTTAACATCTCTAAATAATAAATAACCCCCCTGCAACACACAAACACGCACACACACAGAATTTTGCCTTTGCTCAAGGCAGACATGTTGGTTACTAGCAGGACCACAAGTCCTCAAACTTTGCCCACTGCATATGGTAATAGTCCCGCCCATAGGACCAGGGGGAGTTCTTCCCAATAAGGTGCAAACCCCTTTGGTACTTAAAGGATTAGGTAGGCCGCCTACTTCAGTCTGAACTGCTAGCAACTGTCATGTACACCTCCATGTCCATAACATCCAAGGTATCAACTTGAATATATTTGGATGCTAACGATGTCCCCAACGCATTGCTTTGCAATGCATTGGAGATTACTTCAGCATACAATAGGTTAATAAAAGTATAACTGTTACCCTGTTCCGGTACTTTGAAAACAAAATAAATATTCTGATTATCTGCTGGCTGTGAATAAGTATTGTGCCTGTGAACAAACAGGAGCTAGACATGGGCCCGTTGCTATAGAATTCGGTAAATATACAGCTTCCATTCCACATCTGTTTGTCTGGTCTGTGCCTCCCAGCATGCGTCTGCAGTGTCTAGCAGGGGAGACCCCACAAACATACAGTGTCCTACTGTGCTAGTCACATACTCACACACACACACACACACTCATTCACTCACATATTTCAAATAAATAGAAACACGGATGTTCTGTGCAACTGGGCCCACACATCCTGTCCCTTTACTGACTTCTGGCATGACTCGGAGACTGTTTGCACCTTGCAAGGGTATTGATAAATACCCACTGACAGGCTGAAGGTCTCATTCATAAAGGAGCATTGCCTCCTAGATAGAAAGATATTTTCTTTATATATATATATATATATATATATATATTATATTTATACTAGTTGAAAAGCCCGTGTACACAGGCCACAGTGCCACCCAGCAGCCTCTGCTAGTGGCCAGATCCTCTCTTGTCACTGGCCGTGCTTCAGTCATGCGCAGTACAGACTGCCCGAACGCGCCACGGCTGATACAGAATGGGTTGCTCCAAATTCAGTCCATACACCAAGCGGTCCCGTGAAGGTGTGGAGAGAGTACTCCTGTCTGAATTCGGAGTGCCCCGTTCCATATCAGCTGCGGCGTGGGCAGTCTGTATTGTGCATGACTGCTGCGCACTCAGCCGTCTTTACTGCACATGTCGGCTTCTGACAAACATCCTTAGCAAATTATTATATAGGATATATATATATATATATATATATATATATATATATATATATATATATATATGCAGTATTGGAGAACTTATCCATGACACATTATGTTGCCTCACGAACCTAAAAAATGTATTGGTGGTTTTTAATAAATTCACCATTTTCTAAATTTCTCTGGGACTTTCTAAATTTAGCTGGTTTCCTCTTCCTTTAACCCTGTCACTTATGATCAAGTGCCAAACCCAGTGAAGAAAATTTGAAGGAAAGGCATGAGCTGGCATTAACAGTAGAAGAAACTGAGAGTAAATACCTTCTCCATTGCCATGGTGCAGGTACATAATGGTGCTAACCTACCTGTTAGGAAATGCATTTGTTGGCTGCACCGTGTACTAATAATGCAATAGATTGGCCAATGCTCCAGTTCTTTCAGGAAACTAGCAATTCCCCTGGTAGCTTGTCTTTATACTAACATCTTGGATAACCTAAAATATGTCCCAAATGTTTCTGATTTCTGTGGATCAACTCACCTACCCTATCTGCATGAAGATTGTTGTTTCAGTGACATTTCTTTATAAATTCGCTGCACAACATTTTACAAACATCGTTCCTCCATTAAAAAAAAAAAAAAAAAAATTACTACATGGCGTACAGCCCTCCTAAACTGTTCTTAGTGTTCTTAGTTTTATAACTATCAAAGACTCTGTTACAGGCATCTTAACACTTCCTTTTGTTTAACTCCATGTTTCTATATCTCCTCCTTTATTTCTTACTAGTTTTAAAGCCCATGTACACGGGCCAACACTGGTGGCGCTGCAGTCATTTACAGTACTGTCTGCCCGCGCCACGGATGATACGGAGCGGGGCGCTCCGAATTCAGACCGTAGTCCTCTCTGTGCACGTTCCTGGGACCCGCGGAGCTGCAGTCATTTACAGTACTGATTGCCCACGCCATGGCTGACATGGAGCAGGGCGCTCTGAATTCAGACCTTAGTCCTCTCTGTGCACCTTCCTGGGACCGGCGGCGCTGCAGTCATTTACAGTACTGACTGCCTGCGCCGTGGCTGACATGGAGCAGGGCGCTCTGAATTCAGACCTTAGTCCTCTCTGCACACCTTCCTGAGACCAAGCAGTCCCAGGAAGGAGTGCAGAGAGGACTCCGGTCTGAATTCGGTGCTCCCAGCTCCGTGTCAGCTGCAACGTGGGCAGTCTGTACTGCGCATGACTGCAGCGCGCGCAGCCGTCTCTACTGTGCATAACGGCTTCTGACAAACATCCTCAATGAATTATAATATAGGATGTGCTAAGGGTATTTTCTGCTTGAGGCAATAGCAGATGGGGTTGGGGTTGTGATCAGTGGAGCTAAGAGTTCCTATAATGCCTTGTTTAGGGCTACTTGAGATGTAAATCCAGGGTTATTTACATACTTTAGAGAGTATGTTATCCTGGCATCCGTTATTTGATAATCAGATGCAGGAAAGAACCTTTGTTGTCAAACTATCGGCAGTCTATACATCATCAACTTGCTCCAAAATCAATTTTATGCTTGGCACTTCCTGTGTAACCCTTTATGGACAACAGGGGTTATTAGAAAGCTATGGGCTTTTCATCTCACTGTTCATTGAAGAGTTAAGATAACTTTACACTTATCATATGAATGTTTTTAAACCCCTTGAATGCTAAATACATCTCCAGTTTAGTGCCAAGCAATGAGCTGGAGGTCTCTGCCATCAAAAATAAGAAGTGATTACTGCTTTAAACATCCCTGTTAATGTATTTAACCTCCCCTGCCTCTGCCGGAAGGCCATTCCATAATTCCACCCACTTTTGTGTACATGCAGTACTTCTATCAATTCTCCTGAGCCTGCCACTCTCCCACACACTAATGCAGGATTGGGGAATACTCACTCCAGATGGTAAGACTTGACAAGTTCAACAAATTGAACTGAAAATGGCTCTTATTGGTCCTATAACTCCAAGTTTCATTCATCTTCTGACCATGACATTGAAGTCATTCACCTGTCCTATGCCAGTTATCTGCAATGCAGAAGCCTCAGAAGCTGTTTAGAGTGCATGTGTTATTGAACTGGTGCTTGATTCAATATATAATTCACAGATCTCAAATATGTCCTTATGAACCACTAACAGGTCGGAACTAAAGGATTTCCCTGCTTGAGCTCAATTGAAGCAGTTGGTCATTTTGATTCACTCACGTGTGCTCAAGAAGGGAAATACTTAATTTCTGGCCTGTTAGAAGGACCTCTGTACAGGTTTTAGAGTCACTGTAACTGAAAACATTGGGGAAATGTATGAATGTGATTGGGCGATAAAACTGAACTGTGTTTATGCACGCTGTACCTCCTTACACGGATGTGCAAAGCTACTTACTCTATGCTGAAAATGACCTTTTCACTCCATTTGTAGCTGGGGAATGTATGGGGCATTTAGAGTCAAGAATGCCATTGCATTTTGTTTATTGCCTTATACTAACAAGTCACAGAGGAAATTTGCTTTGCAAAAAAACAAAAAAAAACCTTCAATTCTCCAGTGCATAATATAGGGGTGGTACTTGGAGCATGTGCACATGAAAGTCTTAAGGACCTATTTTGAAAAGAAAATTGGAGTAAATGTGGAGCAAACCAAGTGCACCAGAGGGGACAAGTAAACATTCCCCAAATCCCTGTATAAAGGAGAAGTATTTTTTTTTATGTATAAAAACATTATATGACTTTAACCTGTTGAAGAAAACAATTGTATTTCCACTGCTGGTAGATTTTTAAATAATGTTACTACAGCTCGAATTTGTTTCTCAAACCAAACTTTTAGCAACAGTGCCAACTGGTGTCCAAAAGGCAAACTCTATTTTATAATGCCCTCTGTTGAATAGTTTGAGTCACTGACTACAGCTCTCCATACAAAGTGATAGGAACAGCACCACATGGTGACCACAACAGAAGATTTCAGTTTGATGAAAAAATGAGTTTGAACCGTAATTACATTTCAATGAAAAATGTAGCAGCAGTTAGAGTGTCCTTGTTTTAATCAGCAGGAAACATCCTGTAATATATTTTTTCATAAATAAATGTACTGTTCCTTTAATGACTATTACTGTAATGAGTTGTTTAACCAGATGCATTTACATAACGCAAGTCACACTGTTGTACAAATGTATGAATGCTTTGAACCCACTGATGCATAATCTCAGGTCAGGGTGTATAGTAAGTTCAGCATAGCAGCCATATGTCAGAGGGAGGCTACATTTTAAGGCCACTGCTGCTCCTGGGTTTCATTGACCTTCAGTATACTCTGGCAGGGTAACTCCTTGCTCTGTCATTTCTTTACTCCTATAGGTTGTATAGGTATAGGTTGTAGATTTGAACCTTAACCCCTTAGTGACCAGCCGCTAGCACACGCAGCTGGCACTTAACATCCGCCGAACATTTTTTGTCATTTTCTTAAATGACTTCCGGAACATTACATGTATGTCCTCGGTCCACCTGGGACATCCGCTTGGGAAGTACATGTACGTCCTCGGGCCGTAAGGGGTTAATATTATGGTAATAGTCTGTCAGACAGTAAGGCTAATATACTAAGAAAATGGTGCAATTCTCCAGCAAATCAAGTGCACCATAAAGAACAAACACAAATTCCCCAAATTCTCATTGGTTTAAATGGGGATTTTAATCCTTTGATGGCTAGTGATGTCTCCAATGCACTGTGAAACATTGCACTCTAAGCATCTATCAGCCAAGAGATTAACCCTTTGAGTGCCAGTGCAACGCATTCCCCTCTGGTATTCAGAGGATTAAACGCCCCATTCAAATTGGTGTAATTTGCATTTGTTTCCTGTGGTGCGGTTTGTCAGTCCCAGTGTTACATGGCTAAGAGTTCATCTACACAGAGAAAAGAGGAGGAATTCTGGGGCAAACCACTTACACTGTAGGGAGCAAAAAGATGCCTTGGATGGTAGAGAAACATCTGACTCTTTGTTAAGCAATGCATTGGAGATACGATTCATGGATTTAACCTTTTGAGTGCCAGGAGGGCAATGTGTTGGATACCCCTTTGACATTCAAAGTGTTATAAGCTTTATTTAGTTAAGTATGGTACAGTTTGTTTTTCTCCAGAAAAACACCGGGGGCGGAGATGCAATAACGAATGATAAAGTGGTGATAATGTGGAGATGACTTCTCCAGATCATCGGTTATTCTATGGAGCCAATACACTAAGAGTTCTCAAGTGGGAAATACTTGAGTTTATTGGCTCCATAGAATAACATAAGAATTGGAGAAGTGATATAACTGAAGAAGTTGTCTCCACTTTATCACCGCTTCAACACGCCTTAGTGCATAACCCCCCACTTCTTTGTACATATAGCCCAAGGAATAAGCAATGCTGTACTGCATTCCCGAGGCTTCTGCCAGTGAACACTATCCACCCCAGAAACTGATGAAATAGCACTTGGGTTTTATGTATAAAGGGGAGTGATCCCAGAGTAAACCAATTGTACCATACGGGACAAATAAAATTCCACAAATTCTCACTAATTTAAAAGGAGAGTTTAACCTCATGAATGCTAGATACGTCTCTTTTTAGGATTCAAAAGAATAAAAGCCACATTTAAATCAAGCCCTGTGGAGCTGTTGGTTTGCCCCAGAATTACTGCACTTTCCCTATATACATAAGACCCATGGGGGGGTATAAAAGTGGCACAGTAAAGAAAGTGTTTTCAAAATTGTTGCCAAGCAACGTAAAGATACAGATAAACGGTTACCGACATTTTCACTAAATACTTAAACCAGTCAGTTGTCTTTTACGAAAAGTAGGGTAGAAATGGACGTGGTCCAAATAAGATTGTGTTGTAGCATGCATCTAAAGAAATGTGATATTCTACAAGTAATAAAAGCAGTTTTTGTGGTTAAATCTTAACGTCAGGTAAAACCTATTCTTAATGGAAGAATATATGATTTTAAGTGATGGCGTGTATTAGCTCTGTATGTGAAAAAATTCTCAGTAACAACTTTTTCACAGATAGACATATTTATAAACATGACCTTACACTTTTATAAATACGACTCATGAATTTTAGCGACATTTCTTATATATACCAATATATACCACTAAGGATGTTTTTTTTCCACATTCCTCTAATGAATGTAGCATTTGTTTCAAAGGTATTCACAATCAGAGCCAGTCTAAAAAAAAAAAATCTTTAAAAATATTATTTCACATACATATCCCACTTTTCTGGTTAAAAATAGCAAGTGAATTTTGTAAAGGCCTGGGACAGAAAAAAGGAACATTAGATGCAATTTATAAAAGAAAAATATGATTATTCTTGTGGACAGAATAAAATTGCATCCATAATGACTAAATGTGCCCCAACAATTAACCCGCTGATTTCTGGATAAGCGCTTCATACACTTAAGTTCATTGCTGTACAGGTTTTGCTGTTAAGAAAACTAAAATTCACCCTCTATACTAACTAATTAAGTAAAATTATGTAACCCACTAATTTAATGGAAATAAAGATTGAATTATCTCCCCAGAGACAACCATCTCGTTTTACTTTCAATGTCAAGCAATGGTAACAGTAGCATCCTGTTCTTTTGGAAGAGAATGCATTGCTGTGTAACCCTTGACATGCCCAAGAGGATTCTAGAACTCTACCATGGAAAATGTTAATGTTGACTTTACCCTTCCTAAATATGTATTACAACAAATGGGGAAGGGGGAAGGGTGATGTGACACACCTTGTGACCTTGTGAAAATCCAGCAAGTTCAGACTCTCTTAGTATCCCCCTTTTAACCCCTTGAGGATCAGAGGGTTGAGCAGTGCAGATATTTGCAATACACTTTGCTCCCCTCTAGTCCTGAAGGGGTTAAACAGAGCAGACTACAGGTGGGAGTAAAAACTTTGCACTACCTCTGGAAGGTTCAGAATACTTCCTTCCCCGCCCAGAGGTGAATTTATAATGCACTGTGCAACACCAGTAACAACACATCTATGGCTGTGATCTGACAGCAAGGCTAATGTACTAAGCGAAATTGGAGCAATTCTGGAGCAAATCAACTGTCCCATAGTGGAAAAATAAAATTACCATTGATTTAAATGGGAAGTTTAACTCTGTGAATGCTAGAGAGGTTTCTAATGAATTGCTTCACAATGCTTTGGGTATCTCTAAAGCATTCAAGGGGTTTAAAGCCCTGTTAAATCAATTGAGTTTTTGGGCCCTTTAACCCTTTGAGTGCCATAGAGGTATCAATGCTTTGGATACCTCCCTGGCACTCAAAGGGTTTATTTGTCCCCTATGGTGCAGTTGATTTGCACCAGAATTGCTCTAGTTCTCCTTAGTACATTAGCCTCATTGTCTGTGAGCAGAAGTTTGGGCCCAGACAAATATCCTGCACATAGGCTTAACATTGCATATGGTTTTCATTAGGACACAGGCCTCTAGGAACCTATTGACCTCACCCAGTAAATACTGCCAGAAGAACTGATTTAGCCTATCAGCATGAAATCATGGGCATCAAGCTTTCAAGATGCCAGCAGTCCAAATACAGCTAAAATGCCACCGGTTGCTTTCCTCTGTTGTATGCTGTGATGCCAACAGAATGACAGTATCACAAAAAGAAATCCCTACTGCAATCATTACATTAATTTGTGATACTAAACAATGTTAAATAAAAAATCCCTTTTATTTATGTAATCTATTAAATATTTAACCATGTGATTGCCAGAGGGGTATGCAATTTCATTGCTTTGTGTAGCCCTCTGGCACTCAAAGGGTTAATGCCTCTGATTATCACACAGTTTTCAGTAACGTTTGCTCATCCAAACCATTAAGAAATGGAAGCATAAGTAATTATTATAAACATGAAACTGGTAGAGTAAATGAAGTGGGTGCTGGTTGGTAAGAAGGACTCACTAACCCAGTGATTCTCAACCAGGGTGCCGTGGCACTTTGGTGTGCCACGGACATCAGCTTAGGGTGCCCCATGTTTTCTATGAAGACTGACAGAAATGGACTTTTAAATAAAGATTTATAGAAATTGTTATGCACAATAGATTTAGTTTTGTTACTATGATTATAAAACCTAATAATAACAGTATATTTATGTATTGTACCCTTCTTATTCCCTTGATAAAGTACATTAAATATGTTAGGGGTGCCACGAATGCTGTAGATTATGTGTTAGGGGTGCCCCGAGCAAAAAAAGATTGAGAACCACTGCACTAACCAATATGCACTATTAGAAGTCAAGATCGCTGGTATTCAGGAAGTAAAAGTGCAGCACCTTTGGAGCAAGCCAACTGCACCATAGAGTTCAAATGGAAATCCCCATTTATTTAAATGCTTTTTTTTAATCCTCTTGAATGCTAGAGAGGTCTCCAAAGCATTGTTTTGTTAAAAGACCAATTTAAATCTATAGGAGTTTGGAACATTAGCAATTGTCCCCTACAGTGCAGTTTGTTTGATCCAGATTTGCACCTCTTTTTTCTTCCTGAATATGGCTGCATGGGCGCTACATCATAGTGAACAAATTAAAGCGGAACTGCCAACCCTTCTAAACTTGCCCCCAAATAATGACCCATCTGGCGACTAGCTGCTCAGTAGTGCTAGTCGCCAGAATTATTACCGCGTTATTGAGAATTCTATATAGCTTCCGGAACTGACAGCCAGGAAACAGCACAGACATCTTTGCATAGTGACGTCTGTGCGTCTGCGCTGTCAGTCCCTTCCAGTGCTGTGCAGCTCCTAGCAACTCCTCCTAGAGCAGACTGGGACTGACAGTGCAGGTGCGCAGATGTCAACATGCAAAGTTGTCTGCGCTGTTTCCTGGCTGTCAGTCCCGGGAGCAGTGTATAATTCTCAGTAACCAGGTAATAATTCTGGCGACTAGCACTGTTGAGCAGCTAGTCGCCAGATGGGTCATTATTTGGGGGCAAGTTTAGAAGGGGTGGTAATTCCGCTTTAACATTCCCATTGATTTAAATAGGATTTGTAATGTAATGCTAGCACATTGCTTCACAACACATTGGAGAATTATTTCACCTAACACAGCACTTGGTTTGCTAGAGAACTGCTCCACTTTTCTTTTTTGACTCTTTTCCATGTATTTAAATATTTGTATTCCTCTGTTCTGTCTGTGTTCTAATTAATCTCTCACTTTCCTTAAAATCTCTTTGTGTCTGTTACTCACTCAAACCCATTTTATGTCCAGCACCAAGAAAGACAAAAAATAAGTGCAAAAAAGCCCATAAGAGTAGCCTTTTGGTAACCAACCTCCAAGCCCCTCTCTCTGGGGACTCACCAGCCTCTTAGCACAACAGCACATAATACTCAGTACATCTGGTCAACTCCTCGTCCTCAATATTCCAATTGCATCCAAACAAGGATGAAAAATAACTCACAATACCGGGGCTCATTCTTATAAAAAAGCCTACATATATTATCAAATCCTTTTAGAAATGTATAAAAAACTCCATTTAAAGGAGCAGTAAACTTTTTTTTTATGAAATATATATATTATAGAGCTTTTCTTGCTGAGTAAAACAAGGGCACGCCCACTGCTGTCAGTCTTCTTACTCAAAATGTATAACAGGTCAAATAATTAGGATGTCAATTTACTGCGTGTTTACTTCCTGAAAGTTCTGATAGGAGGTGACTTGGCACTTCCTCCCATACCACATCCTGTATTTTTCTTCTCTTTCTCCCCCCCATGCTCTGCCTTGCACAGGGTATTTACTACCCTCCTCAAGAAGAGTGTGGATTTTCTCTTGGTCCCTGTCTTATCAGCAGTCCCGCTGTGTTAACCCCAGCAAACAACACAGCTTTGAATTCAATTTATTAACTGTATTATCTGTAAATTCTGTGTCCTTGTGCTCAGAAATTCTTTAGACTTGAGAAAGGGAGTTTATACCGAAAGCTTGACAATCCATAATTCTGTTAGTCCACTAAAAAGGTATTACAAGATATTAATTTTGTTTGTTATTTATCCATGTACTAATTTACAATTCCTGTACTTCATTCTTCTGTACTCCCACCATGGAATGGAAGTTCTTTAGGGTGGAAAAACACCTTGCTTGACTGACAGTTTAATACACAAAGGCATTAAAGGGCAAAGGGAACAGAGTATCAGACACACTGTCTTTGTCAGATTTTCACCAAAACCATTGATGGATGCCTTCAGTGTTGTGTTCCCCTGCTTTGTGTAGCTGAGGCAGGGAAATTAAAAGAAAATATGGGGGACACTACAGACCTTCTGACGATACAGAGTATGCATATGTATGCTTGTCCTATTGATTACAGTGGGTTTTACTAGCCTGAAGATAGAGGATGGCAGCTGCAAATCTGTATTGCCCTCACTCATAGATGAATGAGAGATGGCCGGATACAGCTTGGTCACTGAAGAATAGATGAATTTCTAATGAGTATGGAAATCTTTTTATTCCCTTGCTTATTATGCCATTCACTACTTGATGAGTTTATTCCTTAAAGGCATCACAGAAAAATTATAACAGATTTAATGCAAGTAAAATGTTGCTTCAGTGAGAAATCCAATTGTCATTAAAGGCAGGCAGGAATTTTCTCACCTTGAGGCAGCATTGGCAGTGCCTTCAGTTGGGTCTTGTTTTCTTTTCTCTAGATCAAAAAAGATCTTTCAGACCTTGAGCATGATGAACTAATAGGGCTTTATACACAAAGCAAAAGATGAGCCAATTGTGGGGCAGACTAACTTCACCTAATGGGACAAATGACAGTCCCCAAAATACATATTGATTTAAACTGGGATTTTAACTCCTTCAGTGCAGAGAGGTCTCGAACACACTGCAAAATGTTAGAAACATGTCTAGCATTAAAGGTGTAATATCCCAGTTTAAATCCATAGGAACTTTTATTTGTTCTCAAAGGTGTAATTGGTTTGCCCCAGAATGACTCCTCTTAGTCTCCTGAATATATCCTTTAGTTTTGTCTTTTTTCAACCACCTAAAGTAAGTGTGTAACCTTTATAGTACACTAATCCTATATAATGAACCACTAGAATGTTTGTCCGATGCAGTCATGCACAGTAGAGACTGCCCGAATGCACAGAATGCTGGGAGTTCTGTGCTGGGAGCATTCTGTGAGTTTGGGCGCTCTCTACTGTGCATGACTGCATCGTGTGCGCTGCCAGTGAGGCGGCGGCAGTACGCAGAGCAGGACCTGCCTCTTAACCCTTTGAGTGCCAGAGGGGTACGCTACACATTAACATCACACGGACCTTGGCCTGTGTACACAGGCATTTACACTAGTTTCTATATAATGAAGAATCACAAACACCATCCAGATGGGCTGAATAGGGCACACACACCGCAGGACTTAACTCTGTAAGTGCCATATAGGTATCCAACTCATTGCTCTGCAAACGTTGAATTTCATGGTCACACAGAGCCAATATCCATTGTTTCAGTTGTGCACTACAACTTTAATCAGCAGTTAAAAACTTTGCTGTATGACCTATATATGTTTTTAAAGGGATAATAATACTTAAGATGTAAAAAAATGTATGTTGTAGGGTTTATGTACCCGAATAAAACAAGGGTATTCCCACTGCTGAGAGATATTTTATTAAAAAATTATAATAGCTCAAACTTGATTTTTTTAGGTGCACAGTGGCTTGAAAATTTACAGTGCCGCTGTTGCTACACCATCCTATGGAGATTTATGGTCTACAGACTAGATCATTCCATAGGATGTTGTAGCAACAGCACCACTGTAAATTTTTAGGCGTCTGTGATATTGTACCTAAAAAATGCAAGCTTGAGCTGTTATAATTTTTTAATAAAATATCTCTCAGCAGTGGGAGAAGCTTGTTTTACTCGGGGGATAAACCCTACAACATATATTTTTACATTTTAAGTATTACTATCCCTTTAAGTCCTACTGTATGTGCCCTGTTCAGCCCTGTGGGGTTGTCCAGATGGTGTGTGTGATTGTTGCAACAGAATGGAACACCAAGGAACAGGTATGGTTTTATTTATATGAGAGTATCGGAGTGCCTTTCAACTTTGCACTGTGTAAATAATCTAGAACATATTGCTTAACTCTTTATTCAGTTCTAAAATGATGCTATGTAATGCAGTATTTTCAATTAGACTGCATGTAAAGCTTACACTGGTTCATTCTGGAGTGAACCAACTGCATCATAGGGAACAACTAAACAATCCCTAGATAAACACGGATTTAAATGGGACTTCTATCCACTTTAATGCTGGAGAGTTTTCCCAACACATTTCTTCAAGATGCGATGAAGACCACTCTAGCATTGAAGAGATTCACATCCCCATTTAAGTCCACTCTGAGTTTTATTTGGCCCCTGTGGTGAAGTTGGTCTGATCCAGAATAGAAGCACTTTGCCATAGATAAGGCTCTGCAAAGTAACACTTCAGAAATATATTAACATACAACAGATGACGATTGTATTTTTTTATTGTTGAAAATTCAGAACTGGAACGTGACAAAAAAATAATAAGGGCAGGATTTGAGTTTTGGAATACTTTATCCTGCTGTATAGAACCGGGATGTGATATTTTGTTCAGCACTGGTGACCAGGGGGTTCATTTTTCCAATCTACAGTAGAGCCTGAGGCAATGGAAGTGTACCAAGATAATCATTATCATTACTGAGTAAGGTCTAGGTTAGAATGGGATTTACTTTCCTACAAACCTCCCCTTTCTTCTTTAAACTGCTTATTTAATTTGAAAGTTCCTTTAAAGACCTTCCTGTCACCCTACTGTCAGCTACGTTCTTGTCAGCGCTGTGTGTTTAATTACCACCTCGGGCCTAAATTGCAGCCGAAGGATTTTTTGTTAACATATAGCCAAGAATTTGTCCAGTTCTGTGAGGTCTGGGTTGGAGAAGCAGTCACAAACAGGGATGGAATCAAAAGGTAACTTCATACAATAAAGGTGTTTGTTTTGTTTTTTCTCTTAAAGAGATAGTAATGTTTTATACTAAAAGCAGCTCTAATTAATCATCATAATATTTGGACTTTGGAGAGTGTTATATCAATTCTGTCAGAGCTGTAGTTCAAGAGTAATTCAATGACAAAGTATCCCCCTCCTACCCCTTTTACTGATGTAACACTGCTCAGCCAGAGCAGAAGGGAGTGTCCAGGTAGACTGCAGAGAAGGACAATCTTCAATTAAGATGAGGGAAAAACCTGAAAAACTTGTCAATAGGGGAAGGGCCTTCATTGTTCTCATAGGAAGAAGATTGACCCATTCTGTTATCTGTCTGGTCTATGGACTGGATTCCACATCTGAGAAGAGATGGCTTACACTAGGTAAAAGGGGCGGGAGGGGAAAGTTTGCTTGTGAATATCTCTCAAACCATAAAGTTTTGAGAGATAAGACTTATATCGTTCTTCGTGTTTTTTAATGCCTACAAAATAAAATAAAGATAAAATGAAGTATTACTATCCCTTTAAGAGTGGAGTTTAATTAAATGCATCTTCAGTGCCAAAAGAGTCTGTAGGTACATACAGGTCTTAAGAAACCATGAAGCCCCTGGGTAGAACTATGAACATAGGCCCATATATATATAGGTAAACACTCTGAATCCTCTTAAGATTAGTGGTAGCTTTTTATTTTCCCTCATTATCTGTGGGAAAAGAAGACACTCCTCCTGGACCATCTCATCATAGGATTAAATAGGATCCTTTCTGCAAAACTGGGACTGTTGGTAACCTAATGTGAGAATCCCTGAGACTAATTTGTAGACAAAGACCTAAACTGAAGAGAGCTGGCATTTTAAGTTCTGACCAGGCAGTAACCAAAGGCTGCAATCACTTGGCTTGGCCACTTCATCTCCCCCAATCCACAATGAATGGAGTAGTACTGCACACGCTCATTATGTCTTAACAGTTTGATTGCCAAAGAGGAGGACAAAACCATGTGCAGCAATGTTATGCTCCCACCTGACAATTAAATTGTTAAACATTGAATGTCAGTGTCAGGCTTTGTACAGAAATAGCTTTCCAAATATTAAAAATCCCAGTCATTTGGCTGTAAATAGCAGAAAGGATAAAAGACTCAGTGTGTGCCAAACATTAGTAAGACAGAGAAATCATCTTGATAAATCCCTGAAGTTTATCCTGGACCGGTCTTGCAAACTCAATAACTTAGATGCTCAGCATCATCATATAATGCATTTTAACCCTCTTTGTGGCCCAGTCCATTCCAGCATGACTTGGGTTAATCAGAGGCTCGCAGCTCAAGTTAGCTGGTGAGGAAAAGCTTCTGTTTATTATTGGAAGGAATATTCTTTTTCCAGGCAATGAACAGTAATCTCCAGCATGCAGCCGGCTATGTGAGATGATTGAACGTGAGGCCTTTTTTTCTTTTCACAAATACAGCAGGTCTTTTGTAGAGGCGTGCAAACACTGCTCCCAGTGTGGGGGGTGGCAGGATGATATCAGCAAGACAAGGGTAGGGTATATGGCCATGCACACCACCTTTTAATGAAAACACTTCCACAAATTTGCTTTTAAGAACTTTGTTAATATCCCAATTTCTGGCTTTTAAACTTTTGAGTAGAGGATGGGTTTGCAAGGCATTGCTTAGCAATTCATTGTGAACCCCTCTTGCACTCAAAGCATTAATCTCAGTGTGTTAAAAACAGAAAAATTACACAGTCCAGTACCCCCTCAAAGGGACAGTGTCTTAGCTGTCAAAAGTAATAGCAGCATATTGCAAATAGTGAGTTGTTTTGGCTCGTTTTATATATATATATATATATATATATATATATATATATATATGGCTGACCAGATCTCACCTTTAATCGGGGACACATAGGAAATAGACATTTTCAGTACTCCATTGAAATCAAAGCAGTCCTACAGTATGCATTTTTCCGATGGGTCCCCAGTTAAAGGTGAGGTCTGGTCAGCCTAATATATATATATATAGATATATATACACTAATATGAAAGCCTGTGTACACGGGCTAAAGTGCCACTCAGCGGCTCCTCAGCTGCTGCCCCTGAGCCGTAAACAGAGACAGCTGGTGAGCCGTTCGGAGCGCCCCTCTCCGGATCAGTACTTTCGGCCAGCCTACTGTGCATGACTGCATCGTTCCAGCAGTCTCTACTGCGCATGTGATGTTACGCACACAGGCAGCTTCGCAGCCTAACAATTATATATATATGTATATGTATTTTTACTTGTAAATGGCATGTTGTGATGCACTCCATTAGTTTAACCCTTTTGCGTGCCAGAGGGGCTTCCAGCGCATTGCTAAGCAATTTAATGGACACCCCTCTGGCACTGAAAGTGTTAATAAACATTTATTTTTGTGCTGCATTTTCCAAAGAGAAGACACCATTTTTCTTTCTTGTGAATAACCATTCTCCACTTGAATGAAAGAAACATCCCCAACTCAATGAGAAGCAATGCTTTGCAGGCTTCTCTAACACACAAGGGGTTAAACCATGTTTGCCTCATTTACAAGCAGACTGCGTGCAGACATTTACCTGTGAATATTGTTAGTGTAGGATAGCACTGTGCAGAGTTGTGCGATATTAACCTTTTGCAGGACACATAACGGGATACCTTGCAACTCTGATAATATTTCCTTTGTACACTTCTCGCTTTTCTCGTCTGTTCCAGCAGGGGTCAAACCACAAAATTGCATTTGGTTGCTACTGTTTTATTGCAAGTAAATGACAATATAACTAGTGTGTAAACACAGGGAGACTGAGGCTGTAAGAACTGGAGTTATTCTGGAGCAAACCAACTACACCATAGGGGCCAAATATACTTTCTCATTCAGTTAACCCTTTAAGTGCCAGACGGGTACAGAACATAATACGTTCCTTACCCCTCTGGCATTCAAAGGGTGAAATTGAGTTTTTAACCTCTTGAATGCTAGCGAGGCCTGCAACCTAATGTGAAACAACAACTTGGAGTCCCCTATAACACGTAAAGAGTTAAAAGCTCAAATTAAATCAGTGAAAGTTTTGGAAAATGTTATTTGTCCTCTATGGAGCAGTTGGTTTGCTCCAGAACTACTCAATTTCTGCTTATTGTACATTAGGCTCACAATGAACCTAATCCTGCATGGTCCCACATCCACTTGTGTATATTGTTTTACAGTCCTCCTTTTGAGCTGTTTAGCCATATGAGTGGTAGATGGCTGACACCATTCTTGCAACCAAAGGGTTACTATTTAGCAGCTGTGCTTGGGAGCACTTTCTTAGGTCTGTGTTTAGTGCTCCACAGCTGCTGTATATTTTCTGCCCTTTCTGGATCAAGAGACAGAAGATCTGACGTTACCCCACAATCTCTATAAGATCTCAGAGGTCTAGGAAGTGGCTGCTTTCCAAAACACCAGCCGCCCACTGGCGGTTACATCTATAGATGTTACAATATATAATGATATACTTTACTGTATATGAGCTGCTTAAATAACTAGTGACTGCAGCCTCAGTATAGTACCCACAGGCCACTAATGTGCAGAACAAAAGCGTTACTGATGATTTGCACATTTGAGGAAGAACCACTACCATATGCTTGAGCTAGTCCTGTACATCTATCATCTGGGTATGTATAGATGCTTGATGTATGCACACTGCAGTAGGATCCATACATACCAGGATACAGATCAAAACTGGATGCATACAGTCCAGGGCCAGGCAATGTTTGCCATTCCAACTGTTGGAGACTATAACACCCAACATCCTGAACCAGCCAATGCCAATGGCTGCCTAACCCTGATGGAGACCACAACTACAGAATCTGGTTAAAGGAACAGTATCACATAATATGCAAAAATATATTGCAGATTGATCTTGTTGAGTAAAATAAGAGTACTCCCACTGCTGAGAGAGATATTATACAGTGGCACTGTTGCTATATCAGCCTATAGACAGCTATCTTCACTGGCAATAAATGACTATAGACTGATGTAGCAACAGAGCACCCAAAATGCAAGTCTGGCCTTCAGTAACTTCTCAATTAAATATCTCCGCAGCAGGGATGCCACTTCTTTATACAGCATGATTAACCCTGCAATATCTATATTTTTCCATATTACGTGATCCTATCACTTTAAAGGGAAAACATATGCTACTTATTTAAGTACCATAATTACAACAGTCTGAAAATCCTTAGTGTCCTTAAACCTCTGAGTGCCAGAGAGGTATCTAGTGCATTGCAGCGCAATGCATTGGACGCCTTTCTGGCACTCAAAGGGTTAACAACCATGGGTAGGATTTATCTCTATGGCTAATCTCATTCTGATAAATTTTAACGTGAGGATAAGAATGTGTAACCTAAAACAGGATTAGCAAATATAGGCAACTGCAGATATATAAAGTAGGTAATGGTTTTATAAATAAATGCGGCAGAAGCTACGATTCTCTGCAGGGAAATATGGCAGACAGGGATTGCTTTCAGGTACAATAGTAATCCTATGGGCGACAGTGAATTACAATATAAAGCAGTGAATTACAATATAAAAGTGCACCATTTCAGCATTCGACATCAGAATCTCGTCATTTTGATGCGGACAATATTCTTATGTCGCTGTTTTCATGCCAGCGACATGTTTAATGCGCCATTTGGTTGGTGGCCCAATTGCGGGTGACAGTGTGAAAGTGAACCTTCACTCCACAATAACCCACCATCTCTCATTGTCATGCTTGTCCCAGCAACACTCTTCATGCTCCCACTCTCTAGCAATCCATCTTAGCCTCCACTCTCATGCTGACCCCCTTGCCCTGCATGTCTTTGGTTGAGCTTTGGCCTGTTCCATTGCTGGGAGACCGGATGCATCACAGCATAAGATGGCAGATGGAAAGCTGGCGTGCTGGAGTAGGGGGGGAGTGGAGGCCAGGTGGTGTGAGGACAGGATGAAGGCTGCAAGGATTGGTGGTGTGCTGTAGTGTTACTACCAGTGGGCAGTGGTACCACACTGGGACAGCAAACAGATTATGTGTTCTACTGTGACTACCAGTGGAGTGAGGCTCAGGTGTCAGTGTGAATACAAGCATGGCTGTGGCAAAAGGCTGCGTGGTACTCTGTCTTACAGTGAACATGTGACTGGTGTATGTGTGTGTATATAAATGTATGTCTATGTGAGGACACCTACTTAAAGGGATAGTAATACTTGTATTAAAGTTTATTTTTTTAACACGTAGCTCTATATGTAAATACAGTTCTATTGTTCAAGGTCTATTCAATCCAAAAGGATCCCCCTCCCTCCCCTTCTGGCCGTCTATCATCAGATCTGGAATCCTGTTGTGGGACCGGACGGATGCAGCGAGGGACAATCTTCATTCAGTAGGTATAAGAAAAACCCTGCCACATATTGCTTACTGAATATTGTCCCTCGCACGCTCCATCCGGACAAGACTGAGACAGAGTAACTCAGGGGATAAGGGCGGGAGGGGGATCCTTTTGGATTGAATAGCACTTGAACTACAGAACTGTAAATATTGAACTATAGAACTTCGTGTTAAAAAAATAAATAAAGAAGACTCGGACATCCACTTTAATTCAAGTATTACTATCCCTTTAAGTAAGCTCTTCTGTTCATAACATTAAAGTGGACCTGTTACCTACCCAACATTTAGTCTCATTAAGGGAATAGTAGTGGTTAGATATTAATGTAAATTCGATTATTCTTCATATTTTTGTATAAAGATGGGTATCTTTGTAACTGTCCATAACGTTGCAGTTTTCGTTTTATTCTATATTAAAGCGTCCCCCTCTTGCCCCTTTTCCATTAAAAAAATAAAACTGTGCATCTTCTAAAAAATAAAATATAATGTAAAGTAAATATTTAATTTTTAATTAATAGCCAAAATGTTTTAAAGTGATAGGTCCTGATTAAGAATAATTTAACCATGATTACATGCTGACACTGGTTTGTTACAGCCTATTTTCAGACGCTATGGGCGTAAGGCCCATTAAAGCAGAGTGGAGCAATTCTTAGGCTAACCAGCTGCACTATAGGTAACAAATAAAACCTTCTGAATACTCCCATTGATTTAAATGTGGATTTTAATCTCTTGATTGTTAGAGAAGTCACCATTTCCTTGCTTCACAATGGGTTTGACACCTCTGTAGCATTGAAGAGGTTAAAGTGGATGTTTCCCGTTAAGTTAACTTTCCCTCTTTAGATCTATCACTCACTAAGGTACCGAGTAGGGTATGTTAAATAGCTTTTAAAGTCTAACATTGTGTAAAACTTACTTTATAAGTCTGTTTTGTTATCTAGGCAGAGTGGTGCCATCTTGTCCCAAGATTCCTTGCACTCTGCTCTGCCTGCTTTGAAGTTTTGCCCGGCCCCTTCCACTGACTGACAGCATGCTGGCATAATAACTAGAGCGCACACGCAATGCACGCTGTAGTCCCAGCAGGAGGGAGATTGGGCGTGAACTTTGAAAAGAATGAGGACGGTTTCTGTTTCAATGCGGTACAGCAAGTACCGTACCGCAGTCCGAACTGACTTCAACAGGTACATTTTGAAATTGCGATTTCTATAAAAAAAACAGATAATTAAAAAAAAAATATAAAAAACACAGATGTATATTGTTTAACTTGCCCTTCTTTTTAAGCATTAAGCAATTTTTGATTAAACATCCCCTTTAAAAGTTCCTATTTAAATAAATGGAAATGTTTATTTCTTCCCTGTGGTGAAGCTGGTTTGTTTCTATTCATAAGGTCCTATAAAACCAGGAACTTCTTTCCAATCCATGCAGATGCTAGGTTACAAAGTCCAGATAAAGCGGACCATGGTTGCACACAGGTCCTGATCAGGGCCGGATTTACATCTCAGGCGCCCCTAGGCACAACAACGCCTGGCGCCCCTAGCCCCGCCTTTGCCTCACCCCTAACCATGCCTCTCACTTGGCCACACCCCTTCCATTGACCACACCCATTTTTAGATTGTGTGGGGTGGTAGTTCCCCTTTAACTGTGTGCCCAGCTACTTTGTAAGTGAAGTTATAAATACAAGCTTGGAGCACCAGAAATAACTTAGATAATTTGAAATAAATATAATTGTGAGCAGCACACATATCAGGCTACTGCATACCACTGCCACCTGTCCGCAACAACTGGCCAGCCTGCTGTCTGTAGCACCTCTGAGCCGAACCACAATTCCAGTCCACAACTGCCACTGTAACGCTGGTAACCCGCTGCTGCCTCTGAGCCGAACCACAAGTCCACAACTGTTACTGTAGCGCTAGTAACCCGCCTCTGAGCTGAACCACAACTGCCACTGTACCGCTGGCAACCCGCCTCTGAGCTGCAACAAAATGCTCCCTCTTCACTCAGCCAACAGTCTCCAAATGTGGGGTATAGGGCGCTTACAGGAGCATTTATTTAGATAGGCTCAGAGCTGTTCCCAATACCTCCTTGTGGGTGTGTGACTGTTCATCGGCAGCGTGGTGGCCAATGAGAACAGAGAGCGGTGACCAATGAGAACAGAGAGCCTCTACCTCTGTTCTCATTGGTCACCTCGGGACGTCTTGTGACATCAGGGCGGCCCCGGCGTCATAGACTACTAAACAAGAACCAGGTAACAGCACCTGCGCCCTCGAGTTGAGAGCATAACCTAGGCGCACGCTCACAGGAAAAATATAAATTCAAATGGCAGTGTGAGGCACCAGAATTTGTGGGCGTGACAATGGCATTGCAAGGCGCCCCTGAAAATCGGGCGCCCTAGGCAAGTGCCTTGTCTGCCTATTCAGAAATCCGGGCCTGGTCCTGATTTAACCCTTACTTGTATATGGATAGCATCAGTTTATGTTCTTATTATTTTAAGACTCCGATGAGAGATTGAGTGTCTCTTGCATTTATTGGTCTATAATTACCTCCCATTGGCTGGATAAGGATTATGGACGTTTTTGTACAGTAACAGCTAAAGGACCTCAGGTTGCCAACTCTGGCCTTAGGCCATAGCTACTGTTGTTACAGTGAAATGCAACTTTATCCCTAACATTCTGTTACTGTCAAATATAAATATTTATGAGCTGTACACTGAAATGTATAGTGCTGTACCTTATCACCAGCCTTTTTACAGATAGTGATTATGTGCTCTCTTGACATGAAGTCTTAACCCTTTGAGTGCCAGTGAAAAATCCAGTGCATTGTGTTGCAACACGTTAGTTACTTCTCTGGCACTCAAAGGGTTAAATGTTTTTGTGTTTTAAACCTTTGAGTGTCAGAGGGGAAAGCAACGCATTACTCAAGTGTATGCAAATTGGTACTGGGCTGGCTTTTGTATAAATGCTATAAGATGAACTAGCAGACAAAAACTAAAATTAAAACATCTTGAGGTGGATGCAGTCCTCTCTGTTCCAGTGCAGGTCTGTTATTGTCTTCTTTCATGTGGTTTTCTTGCAAGCTGTGTCTTTACATCAAACCCAAATTAGTATCTCGTGGGCCTGCAGGCTTGGAGTTTCAGCTTTGAAAGAAAAATGCTTGGCTCATATCTTCCTTTTTATTCTACTATGTGGGGTGCCTGTGAAGTAGCCGAATAAAGGAAAATTTCCCCTAAACACTGACTGGAATAAATCAACAAAGACGCCAGTCCATTCATTCATGATAAAATGTGGGCACAAGATGCTAGTTGGTCGAAAGTCTTTCAAAGTTGCCTGAATAGTACCGGTTGTTGATACGAAAGCTTTAATCTGAATTTCTAACACTTGGAATAAGGATATGATTTGCTGACTTAAGATACTTTTTGTGAATGAGATCTCTGTCACAGGTTATCCTCACATAGTGTAACCTCTGACACAGTAGCAGTTCTTGTGTCTCTTTTTAACATGATTTGGACATGGATAATTTCAAGTCCTGCTATTTAAAGTGCAATTTAGTAGACAGAACTACTATCACAAGCCTATAGAAATCAATGATCTGTGTTTCAGTTTCTCATTGGCTGTCTATTTAAAAGCCATGAAGTACAAAGAGACCTATTATATTAGGTATCTTGGGAATCAGGAAAACTTTAACTGGACACTAGCTGGATACTGTCATTTTCATATATGCAATTTAACAGTTCTCTAAAGAACTGTGAGTTGGGTTTTCGATGCCTGTTGTCTATTGTGAGCAGATGTGTATTAAAGGCTGACTAAAATGGAACTTGGTAAACACAGCCAACTACAGAGACAATGAAAAATATATAAAGAAACCTCTGTATGAATGACTCCTGCCTATGTCATTCTGTTAGTGTGTCTAATTCTAGTTGGTATAGTTAAAATTCTTATAAATCATTGGCGGTTTGGAGACCGTAAATGGCCCACTGAGTCATTTCCTGCAGCCTCCATACTGCACTCTGGTTCAGTGGGAACAGGAGAACGTGTCTCTGTCACCCCACACCTTTTTAAATTTTGCTTGCACACTTTTATCTAACAATAAGTATGGACACATTTCAAGTATATGGAGTCTCAAATGCATCCCTTTGAGAAAAAGTAATTGCACACCACATACAATGCGTTGTGCACCCCTCTAGCACTCAAAGGGATAAAAACTTTTGGCCTCTTCTCAACATATATGTGTGTTACTTCATTGTGTTTTGTCTTTTTTGTGCCAGCTTCTAATTACCTATGTCCTTTAATTTAGTTTGAATTTCTACTTTGGGCATAAAGGTAGTGAGAAGAGCTAAAATGTTCAAACATTTACCTCAGATAAGGTAGATAATCTCTTGTCCATCCATGGCATTGTTTCACAGTAAGACCGCAAACATTACAAGCCTGTTATATGTTTTACCTGATCACACTTTTCTTCCTGTGCTGCAGCACTGTATTTGCATGCGTTTTCTTCTTCCCTCGAGTTTTACAACTCCTGACATTTTATCTTTAGAAGGAAACGACCTTGAAAATTATATTAGCACATTTAAATTATAGCACATGACTGGTACATTGGTGTATGATTACAATTGTCCTTAATGCAAAAGCTGCAGTTATATGGCAATGATGCCCATACTCTACTCTATGCTATCCTCCAAATGAAAACTGCACCGTTGGTATACACAGAGGAAGTTGTCTTTGAAAGACCTCACAACAGAATTGCATCACATCATAAGTGACATTGCATGGTCATCATTTCAAGGTGCAGTGGTGTCATGTTCATAAGCATCATGCGAAAGTTGGCAGTCTGTTTCACACCAGATGTTGTTGGACTACAATTCCAAAGACCCTCAGCTGGCTGCTGGAATTGAAATCCAGCAGCAGCTGGAGCAGTTCAGGTTTGCCTCCCTTGTTATAGCAATTGCTGTCCCATAAACAAAGATTATTACGGCAGTTCTGAGAATAATCTCTAAATAACAATTTGCATCACATTGCTAGCATAGCACATCATTACTGTGGGCTTTTATTTGTTTTACGGATTATTTCCTTTAACCTTTTGAGTGCCAAAGGGGGTACGCAAGGCACTGCAAAGCAATATATTGCACACCTCTACTCCTCATATGACAGGTATTAGGCTACCATTGGCATAAAAGAATGCATTCTACTTAGAAATATTGGTTTTATCCAAAATAGCAATTTATAACAACAGTCTACAATTCATGACATATCAAAACATTATATCAGTGATACTGTAATGAGGTATACAAGTGTTGACATCTTGGAATGAATAACCACCTTGATGATGTTGTCAGTGAGGTAACTGGATGAAGCCAGCCTGTTTACTATAATCTTTTCCCTTTAAGTTACTGTATTTAGCGCTAGCCTCAGATCAGATTTTATAAGAACTTATCATGTCAGGTATGTGCACAATTACTGACAGGACCCAGCTTGCTAGGTGGGATAAGATGCCCTGCAGCCCCAGTGTTGGTAACCAGTCACCAATGGGAACTTGTTCTGTCCTGCTGGGCTTCAGTAGAAATGGAAAAGCAGAGGGGGCATTAACCTTGTTGCTGCCTGCTTTCCTCTAGAGTCAAAAAGGCTGTATTATTCACAGGTGGAAGTTACTGACCATTACTCCTCTACTGTGTGTATTTTGATGCACTAATAAGGACTGGGGGATTATGCACTAAGGTGTGATAAAGAGGTGATACAGTGGAGATAACTTCTCCATTGGTATAATTTCTCCAGTTTCTGTTATTCTATGGAACCATTCCACTAAGATTTCTCCAGCTTTGGAGCTCTTAGTGCATAGGCTCTATAGAATAACATAGGAACTGGAAAATGATATCACTGGAGGAGTTACATCCACTTTATCACCTCTTTATCACCCCCATACTGATATCTACCCCCCAGGGTAAACCAACTGTGCCATGGGAGATATTTACATATTCCCATTGATTTAGATGTGCTATTTAATCCCTGGGAAGTTAGTGAACTCTTTAGCTTTCTAGAGATTAAAAACCTGATTTAAATGAATGGGAATTTTTTTCATTCCTCCCATATAGTGCAGAATTACTCATTACTAAATACATTAACCTCAGTGAGTTGCTTATGTTAATCTTACTGGGACCTAAAGAGATGGTAAGCTCAGTAACTTCCATTTTATGGCACATTTTGTTGTTCAGTAAGTACTGAACCTGGGGGTCTTAAGAGTTTCATATATTGTTTCATCCAAAAGGATAGCTATTAAAGTGATCACATGATGTCAGCAACAACATATAGAGCAGCATTGTTTTGCATCTGTGTCAGCTGGAATCCATTTCTGTTTATGTATGTTCTGGTGGACTAGACTGGGAGAACCACAGGAGTCTAGGCTAGATAGCTGAGGGTAGATTTTGGAGTCTGAGAAAGGAGCCATGAAAATGGAACCAGGAAATGGGACTTTTAGATTAAATAACAGAAGCAATTTTGTTGTGTGTGCATTGGTGCTCTGGCTGCTGTCAACTGAAGTCTACCTTGATTAGCTTCCATACCAAAATTAACTGAGTCATGAGGTCTCTATCAAACCGGTCTACAAACTAAACCACAGTGGATTCAGTTATCACGACAGCAGAGAGCCACATTAGATTCAATCATATCTCTCTGAACTAGATTCAATTATCTCTGCTCTATGCATATCATCAGTATTAAATGGGGATTATACCCTGGGATTATGTGGCTCTTCATTTGTTTAATATCAGTACTGTAAGAGTTGCCATTGTATGTGTACTGATTATCTCTGTTTATTCTGCCTGTAGTTCTTACATCCAGACAACAAAAAATAGTCTAAATGACTGAGAATGTTGTTGTCTACTACTAGTTATTTGTGTACATTCTGATAAAGACAAGGGACCATTCTCAGATTATTTTTTGTTGTCTGGGTGTAAGAACTACATACAGAGTAAACAGAGATAATCAATACACACATATATATATATATATATATATATATATATATATATATATATATATATATATATATATATATAGTGTGGGGGGGGGGGGTATGCATTTTTCCATATGAAGAAGTGACTCATCTCTCATCTCTTCCATTAAGACTAATGCAAAGATAAGGCAAAAATATTATAACTTGAAACAAATCACATAAACACAAGATGTTTCAGGGGCCCTAGCCTTTAGTTTTGTCTATTCTACCAACAAAACAGAGCTCGTTGGGGCTTTATTTTCCACACCAAGGTCACAAATAGCTGGCCTCTGAATACAATTCCCATAGACTACAATGGTAATAATAAGATTTGTCCTATGAATATACCAGCAGATTATTCTGGTTTCAGAGGTCTCTTCTGATGTGGGTAACTATCACTTCCCTTATATGAACACTTATGCAACTGGGCTGCATAATGAGCAACTATTATTAGGATAGTGTCCCACTGACTAATATTCTCTGGGACCAGACCTGCCAGTGAATCAGGGACTGCAGTATGAGTCTTGGTGGACAAATACAGTATCAGAACAGAAGTCTGTGAAAGACCCCGATGCTCCCTCATTGATCCATCATGAAGATACTAAATTACAAGGCTGAAGCCTCTCAGTTCAGTCATTGTCCTGTGCAATTCAGTCTCCATAGACCCTCTGTATCAGGCTGGAAAGCCAGACACCGTGGATCTGTGGAGGCTGCACATGCAGTCCAGTACTTTGTGTCTGGGAGCCACATGCTTCTGGCTTTTGTTCTAGCCAAGAGGGTCAGTTTTATGGCCCCCAATATGGCTGACAGAAGGCATTTGGGGCTTCAGAGTTCCGCCCATTGGAAAAGACTTGATGAAACATAATAATTGTGTTTTAAGCCCCGTATCTTTTGGGGAATGCCCCAGTTCCCTTTTGGGAACCTAGCATGTCCCCTGGTGTCCAGTGAGTTAACAATTTTCATATCACATTGTTGGGGGTTTTGAATAATTAACCACAGAGCTATAAACAGCATGGCACGTTTTATGCCTTATGGACATCAATGTGTCTGAACATAACACATTTATGCCATATGTTTATAACAATGGAAGGGGTAAAAACAAATCCATTAATATTGGGAACATGTGTGTGTGTGTGTGTGTGTGTGTGTGTGTGTGTGTGTGTGTGTGTGTGTGTGTGTGTGTGTGTGTGTGTGTGTGAATGTTGTCACAACTGCGATCTAATTCTATGCTCCATGATTGGTCATTACGGTATAATGATACCACTAAATTAATCATGTAGTTGTGGGATTTATTTTGACAGATATTAGAGCAGATTCCATGTCTAACCCTATACCAAGGGAAAGACAAATGGATAACAAGTGGTTTCAATGTATAATCAGGTCCCTATTCTTATGGTGCCACCATCTGTACTATCACTGCCAATGCTGGATTTTCCAATAGACAGGCAATTGAGTAAGCAATTGACTAGCGTTCTACATTTTTAGGGGGTGCCTCAGCGGTGCTGGCCACACCCACATTCTGAATTGTGGATGTGGCCAGAGCAATTTCAATGTCCCTGCTACAGTTTTATTCCACTTTACTGGCTATTTAACACCGTGGGTGCTAGAGAGATTTGTGTTGGAGATCTCTCTAGCAACCATGGAGTTAAAGCTTTTTGTCCTTGCTTGTTATAGGCCAAGGATATTTTCTGTGCTAGGCACTAGTGTATGGGACTGGGGTAGGGCCATGTAAGAAATGGGGGTGTGGCTATGGGTGGAGCTAAGGACATATAGAATTCCTCCTTGCCTAGGGGTGCCTGGGATATAAATCCATTGTTGATCACAGCTCACAGAATAACTCTATAGTCTCATTTTATAGCATTGACTGTATGTAGTACAGTATGATGAGGTGTAGAATAGATTACCTCACTGCAAATACAAGTGAGTGGGTGTAACGTGTGCAGAACCATATCACTGTAACCTAATCCATGTAAACATCTGCCATCTGCACACCATAATCTCATATTAATAATAACATAAAACATTCTTTTTCCTTTTGTTTATTTTTGGAAAATTAAAATGTAAAATGAGGATTCATTGGTGCATTTTTTATTAGTCAGAAATAGACTTTGGGTTGTTAACTAATCAACCACAATAAACATTGTACTGAACAGTTTAATTCTCCCTTGGGCTGAAGAGTCTAGTTATTTATTGTATTCTCTGGATGGTGTGAACAGTGATTATATTGAGATAGCGGAATCTCTTTCCTCTTAAAGGTTGAGATTAGTGTAACTTAATAATATTATTAGGATAAGGAGCTGTGAAGTATTTAGACCTAGGCTGGGCAGGCCTAGTGAAACAAAATACGTCAGCTTTCACACTTTCTGCATTCCCAATTTATACCTAGATCTATTTTCTAAAGAAACTGCGCTATTTTAAAAATGTATGATTTTGAAGGTTAGGGATCACAGCCTTCTCATAAGAATACATAGGAACTTTCTAGTTCTGCCCCGAGACTGTACTTTTTATTTAAAGTGGAATTTTCACTCAAATTAAAGTGCCCCCCAAATCATTATGCATATAGCGATATGCATATCCATACTAGTATTATCCTGAATAAGTCTGGCGTTATTGAGAAATTCAACTTGTTCCGAGACAAACAGGTAGGCATCAGCGCAGACATTTTGCCAAAGAAACATCTGAGCGCCTGTGCTGTCCGTCCCAGTCTCCTCTGGGATTGGTGAGTAGGAGTTGTATTGTACCTTAAGGCAGGGCTTAAAACTTGAAGTCCTTTGCTACTAGCCATACATGAAAAGTTACTCGTCAATGCAAGCCATAGCATACCCACCAGGGCTGAATTTCTACTCACCAGGGCAAAATTTTCACTCGCCATTGGCCAGTGGCGAGTGGAAATTTTGAGCCCTGCCTTAAAGGAATAGTAATACTGCGTTTCAACTTTATTTTATTTTGTAGGCATTAAAAAACATGAAGAATGATATAAGTCTTATCTCTCAGACATTTATGGTTAAGAGATATTCACAAGCAAAGTTTCCCCCTCTTGCCCCTTTTACCTAGTGTAAGCAATCTCTTCTCAGATGTGGAATGCAGTCCATAGACCAGACAGATAACAGAAGGGGACACTCTTATTCCTATGAAAACAATGAAATCCCTGCCCCCCTTGACAAGCTTTTCAGGTTTTTCCCTTATCTTAATTGAAGATTGTCCCTCTCTGCAGTCTACCTGGGCACCTCCCTTCTGATCTGGCTGAACAGTGTGACATCAGTAAAAGGGGAGGGAGGGGGACACTTTGTCATTGAATTACTCTTAAACTATAACTCTGACAGAACTGAAATAACACTCTCCAATGTTCAAATACTATGATGATTAATAAGAGCTGCTTTTTTTATGAAATGTTACTATCCCTTTAAAGTACAGGAAGGGACTGATGGTGCAGGAGCATAGATGCCGGAAAAGCAAGATGGCTGCCTGTGTGTTTTGGAACGACTTGGATTTCTCAATAATGCTGGACTTATTCAGGATAATACTAGTATGGATATGTGTATTGGTATGTGCATAATAATTTGGTGGGGTACTTTAATTTGAGTGAAAGTTCCGCTTTAATTATTGGACTGATGCTGATTCTCCCCACATTCCCTACTCATTTTTTGCATATTCCACCCATTTTAAGATTAAATCCCTCCTTTCCTCATTCCAGTCCTGTGCACACTGATTATGTCTCGCCTACATTATGATGCAAATCATATCATTTGGGCACTCATGTCCCCAGTCCATTTTCCTACTTCAGGGTCTGAGGACATTAAGGTTCATAGGTATGTCATCGGTACCTCTTTCCCTAAGTGACCCAATTGGTCTTTCTTCATAAAACACATTTTCCAATTTCTTTTAGCCCTTTGAATGTTAGTTATTTGCATTTACATTGTAAACACACACACACACACACACACATGCATATTCACATAAGAAATATTCTCTCCAGTGTGATATTCATGCTTCTGTGTCCTTCAGGGAAGGGTTATAAACTGCAAAAGGGAATAAAGTGAGGGTGAGATTATGTGCATGGGAGGGGTGCACTTGTTTAGGTATAGGACAGCAGAAAGCCAAAATGCATGATTGTGAAAGAGACCGAGATGAGAATATATAATAATAATATTATTATATAATAATAATAATAAATTACTTTGGCTTTAAAAAAGCGGTGTGTTTCCGCGGAACACGTTAGTCATTATCATTATAGATAATTACAAGCTGTATATTCACTTTTATTGTTTAGTCATTTTTTAAATTTTATTAAACATTTATTATTGGAGCTGCTTTTGCTCTTTCCCTGACGTTTGGAGGATTTTGTACCGAGTGCAATTCCCCCACAGGCCTTTAGTATTAGCTCTGGCATTTGTCATTTGCTGATAACACCTAAATGTGAGTGTGAATGTATTTATCTTATTGATCATCTGAGCGATTACTGTATTACACTAGTGGGCGCCCCATTCTCTTTTGTGTTGTTTTGATTTGCATATTCATTGTTGTGAGAGAATGACAGAGGAAGTGCAGCCTGATCTACAGTTTCCTGTGTCTGGGTCAGGACTATAAGGCCAGAATCGTGTTGCAGGCTATCTATCACATAAGTGAATTGATAGCATACCCATTTGTGAGTACCCACAGAGTGAGGTGTTATTTGTTGGCGGAATTCCCCCCAACCCCACCCCTTTCTAAGAAGCTTTTATACTAGGGCTCCTGTTCTCTTGTATTTTTTCCTAGTGTAAAATATTAAACTTTTAAAGTGAATAGCTAAACAGAAATGGAAATAGGCAAACTTTTAAAAATAGTATAAAAAAAAAGTTTCTTTCCAGATATTAATGGTATATAGACTAATCAGATGACTGGGGCTGAATCACTAAGCTCCAACACGGGGGTATGATACATTTACTCAGCAATACATGCTGCTGACTAGAGTAGCACATACTGTCTAATCATTTTGGCTAAAATGTTTGCATTAAAATGTAAGTTATTTGCATCTCACCTTCGATCCATCCAACCGAGTAACTAAATATATAGTGCATATGGCCACAATACCAGGGATCACTGCATATCTGTGGTGTGCTAAGAATGAATCCATGAGCTGGGAGTTAGATAAATGCAGGATGGAAATGCTGTATAATACCACACATATTCTATGCTCTAAGCACAGCTTCTGATTATGGGAAACTGAGCCAATGCAAATAAACAGGAGCTCGTTTTATTGCTGCCATGAACGGCTATAGATAGAGCCGTTGATCTGAAACGTCAGGGTACATTACAGGAAAGCTTTACAGAACTTGGCAGTGGAAGAACACACTGAAATCATTACCTTCTGAAAGCCATATTCTGGCTAACGAGGAGGAAAACCCACCTGCCCAGATATCACGAAATCCCCATCACCTGGTTGGTAGGCCCACAAATAGAACAAAAGAAGCATAAGACTTTAAATTAATCTTACTAGAGAAGGTGATACACTCTAGGCGAACAGTGACTGTTTGCAAGGGGCCACAAAGGTGTGGCCAGTTAAAGTGGAATTACTACCTTGTAGAAAGTTCCCCCCCAATAATAAGGCATAGGGCGATTAGCTTCTTAGTAGTGCTATAATTGGACACAAGTACCAGCTTCTGAAGTAATCCTCCTCCTTCTGAGACTGGAAGCCAGGCTTGCAAGCAGCCATCTTGGCTTAGAGGCGTCTGCGCGTCTGCGGTCTTCTCTAGGAGGCTTTGCATGGTATCTTAATGTACCGGAAGTGACTGAAAGCGCAGGCAGATGGCTCTACAGCAAGAAGCCTGGCTGTCAGTCTCAGAAAAAGAAGGATTACTTCAGAACCTAGAACTTGTGTCAGATAATAGCGCTATTAAGAAGCTAATATCCCTATGCTTAATTATTAGGGGGACTTTCTATAGGGTGGTAGTTCTGCTATAAAGGAACACTATCACCTAAAAACTGCTTTGGTGATTTTGAAAGTACTTTCAAAATCACCAATATGTTTTATTGGGTATTTTGTATTAAAAAAAATAGTTATTTAGATGTATGTAAGTCCTTATTCTGAAACTATTAACAGGGATTTTTTTGTGGGAGTGGGAGATGTTTCAGTCAAACGTTATTACTGAACAAACATTTATAATACATTTTTTATAGCCAGGTGGTGCTGTTGCTACTACATTTTAATGGAAAACTGAATGTTGTCGACGCAAGCTTTCCATAGATGGCTGTAGCAACAGCTCCACCTGTTGGCAAAACATCTTGAACTCCTTCTATCTGAAACATTCACGTTAGCTCTGTTATAACTTTAGAAAACTGTATCTGCCAGCATTGTGAAGCATTGCCTCTTTAACCCTTTGAGTGCCAGACGTGTATGTAATTCATTGTGAAGCATTGTATACCGCTCTGGGACATAAACATTTTAATCTCTTGGTTGTTTTCAACTCATTACTTTGTATTGTATTGGAACATCACTTGCATGCAGAGGGTTGAAGAGTAATTCATATTTAGGACACAATTCAGTAGTCACAAGAGTAATCATTTTGGTTTGTGTCATATCTTCATGGTTGAAGTCACTCTCACAATGAACATTCGGAGAGGTTCCGCTCATAAAGGTTATCCCTAGTATTGTGTAATTTTTTCCAAACATCACTAAATACACAACTAAGGGGTCTAAGATCTTTCCTCATAGTATTGCTAAATTCAGTTTTTGTTTTCACAAGGATTCAGTAGCCAAGCGAGCAAGGACTGTAGGAAGATTTATGCTCACAGAGTGGAATATTTGGTTTTTGAACATTTGCCCAGTGAAGAACAGTATGTCCATCAGTGGGGACTGAGACCCCTTATTTCCTCTGCTTTTCTGTACAAACAGAACAAAGTGGAGTTCCAGCTCTTTCAGAGTGTAGGAAAAGAATACATTTGATACATTTTGGGCCTCCTGTCAAACTTCCCTCATTCCCTTGAAATATAGATGCACTGTAAGTTTATATCTGCTTACTGGGGGATTCCCAACAGTAGCTCCTATTAGATGAAGCTTATGCTATTCTCTGATCCTGCAGCAAATCCCCACCAGCCGTCTGGGCTGATTTGTTACTGTATAAATGGCATCTGTTTTTTATATGTGGTGTGTTTTAGTAAGTGTCTGCTCTCTCCAGAATGATTCACACGGGATTGAAAACAATAAAATGAAAGTGAGTAGGTATTAACCTATTTGCTGCCGGAGGGGGCAGCAACACCTTGTTCTACAGTGAGTAACTGTTAGCTGTGTCATCAAGGGCTTTATTCATCAAGTTAAAGAAGTGCATTTCTGGAGCAAAGCATCTATGCCATAGAGATGAAATTAAAATTCTGCAAATTCCTTTTTATTTAAAGAGTAATTATGAGGATTTATGAAGTCTGCTCGCATTGGAGCAGACTTAGTAAGATATCACAGACTGCTCTGTGCAACCCCAAAATGGCTCCTATCAGGTATTCTGGGGGGGGGGCAGTCTCGAAAAAACAGACCACCTTCAGTAGGAATGCAACTCAAAGTACTTAGCTTCCAGCTCTTTGAACACTTGTGTGTGCAGTCTACATAGTCCCACTTTGTCTGATGTGCAAGCCTGGTACAGAGGGTCTATGGGGGAACTCCATTGTGCAGTACTTAGACTGGTCTGCAAGACTTCATTCTCACAGATCAGTCTCTTCCCAGGGTCCTCTGTTCTGCTTTCCCATTGGTCAATGGAACTCACAATGCAGCTCTAACTTCATGACCAGGCCTGCTCCCAGGGGAAATGATCTGCCAATCAGACACTCTACTGGTTATAGCTGACCTTTAAATGGGGATTTAACCCCTTGAATTGTAGAGAGGCTTCCAATGCATTGTCATGCATTTCATTGTAGAGCTCTTTATCATTCGAGGTGCTAAGAATCTAATTTAAATCAATGGTAATGTTCAGTTATTTCCCATGGCGATGTTGGTTTGCTCCAGAATTACATGTTTTCATCTTGCAAGTCCCAGTTGTGTTAACGCCTTTGAGTGCCCGAGGGGTGTGCAACACATTGTAGAGCAATGCATTACACATCCTTATGACACTCAAAGAGTTAAGTGTTTGAGTGGGCACATGGCCACCTAAACTGTGTGCTAGCGTTCTGGTTTCCTTACACTTCTACACTTTATCTTCTTAAGGTGCTGAAAGATATGTAGGTTAAGATAAGCACTGCCTTGGTTTAGAGACTATGGAATACATAGCTTTTACACCGCCGTAGTATTAGCCAGCTATTCTAAAGCCATACACTCTCACGCATCAGGCTTAGATTCATATTGTGAGAGTTTGATTTACCTTTTGTTTTAGAACTGTGTTCCCGCAGCACAAAGCATCTTTGGTCAGGCATGCGAGTTATTAGTGACCATGATTACTTACCCTATCATACATACATGTGTTAAAGCAGAGCTATCAGTCATACAAAAGTGCTATATTGAAATGCATATAAATCCTTTGATAATCCTTATTAGGTCTGACATTATTTAGAAATGTAAGTTATTCAGAGACTCACTGGCAGTCATCTTGCTGAAGAGACATCTGCACTCTGTCTGTACCTTAAGGTACAGTGCAACTCCCCCTAGCCAATCATTGAGGAGACAGAGACAGACAGAGCAGGCGCACAGATGCCTCTACAGCAAGATGTCTACACTATTGTCTGCTGGTGAGTCTCCAAATAACTTAGCTTTCTAAATAATGCCAGACCTAATAAGGGTTATCAAAGGATTTATATGCATTTTGCAATAGTGAAAATTAATTGGGTGGCACTTTTGTAGTTTGGCTTTAAGGACATGACCAATGGTACTATGTTATTTTTACAGTTTCTTTTAATGTGTCAGTAGTACTGCAACACTGTACAGTGAGTTAGTAACAGGCACAAATGCTGGCGGACCCTAGTCCACTGAGGATGATGGAAGATGTAGTTCAACAACAGCTGGTGAACTAAATATTTTGTTCATTCCCTCTCCAGAAGGCAAAGGTTCCTATGCAGCCATATTATGTATCGTTCATATTCAAATTAATTTAAAGGGGGTGAGAGGGCAAGACTATTGAATAAATGAGTCTGAATTTTCATTTCATATAACAAAAGATTTCAGGAACAACAAATGTGACCAAGGCAATGTGTTGTGATCCCACATTATTGTGTGCCTGCCATTTGGGAGGAGAGTAGCAGCAATTGTATGAAGTCAGCCCATGCTTTGGCTGGCACTGCATATCCTCTGTCTGGTGCTGATGCCAGGACAGAGACTGTTAGCAGATGGAGAGAGATATAAGTGTTATTGCCTATAATGTAAGGCATGTGGAAGAAGCAGCACAAGAGCCAATGAGAACTGTGCTTTTACGTTCAGGATGTTTGGACAGATGTTCTATTTTTTATTATATTATTTCTTTTAAATCAAGTGGGAGAAATTAAGTCTTAAAAGGCAGTGGCTTGAAATCAGAGGACTGTGGGGTGATTTCTCTTAGTTTTTCACTTTTTATGCTTGCATTTTCTTATTAACCCTTTCATGACCAGTGAGTTGAACAGTGCATTGTGAAGCAATGTATTTCAAAATGATACAAATTGTATGACATGCTATATAAATTCTTTAAAGGGATAGTAATGTTTCAAAATAAAAGCCGCTCCAATTAATATTCATAGTATTTGGGCCATAGAGAGTGTTATTTCAATACTGTCTGAGTTGTAGTTCAAGAGTAACTGAATCATAAATTATCCCCCTTCTGCCCCTTTTACCCCAGAGCAGCAACATGGATTTCAGAGAGGGACAATCTTCAGTGAGCTTTAGGAAAAACCTGTCAAGGGGGCAGGGATTTCCTTATGTTCGCAGAAAGAAGATTGTCCCTTTCTGTCAGCTGTCTGGTCCCAGGACCAGATTCCTCATCTGAGAGGAGGTGGCTTACATTAGGTAAAAGGGGCGGGAGGGGGATACTTTATCATTCAATTACTCTTGAACTACAACTCTGACCGTATTGAAATAGCACTCTCCATGGCCCAAACACTATAAAGATTAATTGGAGCTGCTGTTTTTGTGAAACATTACTATGGTGAACTCTACCTATAGGAGTAAATGGCACTCAGTTTGTGTAACAGAAACACTTAGTAAGTGGGCCATCACACATCAGTCAGGTATATCTATTTATATATGTTTGCATTAGGGTGACCACATTTCCAATATGCCATTCCGGGACATGTGGTCACCCTACATTTAACCCAGTATTAACCCAGTAATTGCGATATAGTGCTAATTTATAATTTGTTATAAAACATAGTAACACATATCGTAGCGCACAATAACTTATGTTGTGGTCCGTAAAAAATGTTTTCTTGTTTTGGTCTTTTCCATATTAAACACATGCACAACATTCTGAAAGATAATGTTTTATGCATTGTAAGCAGATACACACACCACGATCAGGCGTTTGCAAAACACGATATTACGCAGTGAATAAAAAATCAAAACAAAACCTACATACGTACAGTATTCTAACAGGAGTATTCTGCCACTGCTGCTGTGTCAAGCTCCTGTTCCGTTCCGTATCTCACTGCTGCACGGGCCGACACTCACTCTCACAGTCACTCACAACAAATTGGTGGCATGCGCCACCGGCATATATATGCATCACGCACCAGCCTGCCAATGAGGAGAGAACTATTGAAATACTCTCCTTTTTCATTGGCTGGTGGTGGTGCATACAGCCTTGCTGGAAGCAACTTGGCTATGATGTGACCGAAACGGCTGGCAGTGGCACTGGCAGGCAGGCAGAACAGGGCTAAGCTGTGTAGGCTAAGTGGACAGACTGGTTTAGGACTCGGGTGGTTTTGCAATTGCTGCCTTAATTCCGGGACTCTTTATTGTCCCGGTGGGGGATGATTCGGGACGCGGGACACAAGAGAGAATTAAGGGACAGTCCCGGACATTCCGGGACATGTGGTCACCCTAGTTTGCATGGTGTCTGTACTTGATGGGGTACTTGAAGACTGTGTTTAAGAAACTCTGTTCTGTGTTTCTGGATATTTAACAAAAAAAAGTCAGTGGTTATTTCCAGTTATGATTGTTGTAGGTGACCAATAATGTTTCCCAGTTCCCTGCTATCTAAGAAGAATATGTCTGAACCTGCCAAAAGTATGTACCTTACAGCTATCCTCGGGCCCATGCTCGGGTCTGTCTCAGGAATCCTTTGCTTTCATTCTCTTACATCATATTTATAGAGTCAGGCCCACTAGCACAAGGAAATTATCACTGTTGGGTACGTGTGTGAAGACATAAGTGGAGCAATTCTGGGGCAGACCAAATGCAGTATATTTAAAAAAGGAATTTCTTAGATGCTAGCAATGTATGCAGTGCATTGCAGTGGAGACCTTTCTAATTTGCAAGGGATTAAACCCCAATTTAAATAAATGACTATTTTTAAAACAGAACTTTCACTCTCTAAAAAGTTGCCCTCCTATAATTAGGCATATGGCGACTAGCTTCATAATAGTTCTCTTAGATCTCATAAGTACCCGGTTCTGAAGTAATCCTTAGTCTTCGGAGACAGGAAGCCAGGCATCAGTGCAGACATCTTGTCTTAGAGACGTCTGCGTGCCTGCGCTGTCAGTCCTGGTCTCCTCTAGGAGGCATTGCACTGTGCCTTAAGGCACCGGAAGGGACTGACGGCGCAGGTGCACAGATAGCACTAAAGCAAGAAGCCTGGCCATCAGTCTCAGAAGAATAAGGATTACTTCAGAACCGGGTAATTATGAGAGCTAATAGCACTATTATGAAGCTAGTCGCCATATGCTTAATTATTGGAGGGCGACTTTATAGAGGGTGGAAGTTCAGCTTTAATTTGATCCATACAGCGCAATTGTTTTGCTCCACAGTGATAACAAAGATTAGAAGAGCCACACATGCCTGAGATCTGGAGGTTCTGCAAAGATTCATGGACAGATTTCCCTTCTGATCCTTAAGAGGTTAAAATTTTAATTCCCTTTCATTTGGTGCAGTTGGTTTGCTCCAGAATTTCACCACTCTTTCTCTCAGCACATGGCCTCTGCTTATTAAAAGTGAATCCCTATCACATACCTGCTTTTGCGTGTACATTTATTGCTTTCTTTATATATCCTGATACAAGTGGGTCAGAGGTTCAAGTCCTTAATGATCACCAGAGTGGCTTGTAGTATTTCTTATTTACTGAGTGGAAAAGGTTAAAAACACAGAGGACCTTAAGTGCTCATGTCAGCATGAAACAGCTGTCGGCAGAACCTTTTTTCTGTTCTTGCTGTAACTTGTTTTTGATTCAGTTCTTGTAACCTTTTCTATTAAAACAATAATGAAATGCATACTTCCCAAGTGTCCCTTTTTAGGAGGGACAGCCCGTCTTTGAAACACATATCTCCCTGTCCCTCTTTCCCACCCTGGTGTTCCTCTTTTTAGGATTAAAAATTATTATCCAGCCTAATTACTGCGTTAGTTGGAAATTCTACTTCTGCTGAGACTGACGGCAAGGCAACAGCGCAGACATCTTTGCTTACAGACATGTGCGCGCCTGCGCTGTCAGTTCTGGTCTCCTCTAGGAGGAGTTGCATGGTACCTAAAGGTACCAGAAGGGACTAAATCGCTGTTGCCTGGCCGTCACTCTTGGCAGGAGTAGGATTTCTGACAAACACGGTAATTTCTGTTTTTTCCTTATGGTGCAGATGGCTTGCCTCAGAACTGCTCCTGTTTTGTGCATAAAGCCAAGTGGGTCCTGCACAATGTGTTGTAGTACATCACTTCCTAGACTGACTGATCAGTCCTTGCTGGATGCAAAAGAAATAGCTGCTTATCATGGCTACGTTCTTTCTTGCGGATTCCAAAGAAATGTGTTTTTCTTCAATTTACACATTTGAGTTTGACTCTGATGCTATCAGTTGAAAGCAGCTTTTCCTACTTTGTGATGTCCATGTCCATTTTTTGTATGTGTTCTGAGAAAGAGGTCCCTCAATTCACTACAGGTATTCTCAGCACAATCCTTGGGAAACACCAACAGGTCACGGTTTTCAGGACAGTATAACTTTATCACAGGGTGGTAGTCAGTGGCTGAAGAATTTTGATTGATTTACTTGTTCATAATTAGGGATATCCTTAAAACCTGACTTGATGGGACATCTTGAGGTCTGGAGCTGAGAATCACTTCCATGGTCATTAAAGTGAAACTGTCATGTTAATAAAATTGCACCCAAATACATTACTAACCTAGCGATATGCAAATTATATTATCCTTAAAGTGAAAGTAATACTTGAATTTATCTTTATTTTATATTGTAGCCATGAAAATCATTTAAAACTATATAAGTCTTATCTCTCAAACCTTTATGGTTTGAGAGATATTCTCAAGGAAAGTTTCCCCTTCCCTGGCTGCATCGGTCAAATCTGCCATCTAGCTGACAGACTTGGAATCCAGTTAACTGGAACAGTCTACAAAGTGTACTTGCAAACCAGGCACACATTGTACACCATTCCACTGAAGTAGTTATTTTTATATTTTGCGATCTCAGCTCTGCTGAAGAGCCGCCGCCGGTCTGCGGATCAGATTCCAAATCTGTCAGCTAGAGCGCTGATGTCAGTCAGCTTTGCATATCACTAGGTTAGTAATATATTCGGGCGCAGTTTTATTAACATGAAATTTCCGCTTTAAGCTAAAGGGGAGCAATTCTGAAACAAACAAGCTGCACCACAGGGAAGCAATAACAACCCCAATTTATTTAAAATAGGCTTTTAACCCCTTCAGTACTTTAGGTCTCGACAGCATTTCAAAGCAATGTGTTGGAGACCTGTATAGAGTTCAAGGGATTTAAAGCCTATTTAAATCAATGCTGATTTGGAGTATTTTATTTGTTCCCTATGGTGCAGTTGGTTTGATCCAGAATTGCAACTTTGTTTTAAAGCAGAACTTTCATGTAATACCAAGTCGCCATGCATTTATTAAACGCATGGCGACTAGCTTGAAAATAGATGTCTTACCGTTAAAAAATAGCTGTGTCTAAAGGAATCATTCCAGTTTGGAGACCAGAACCCAGGCTACAGCACAGACATCTTGTCTCTGCGCCGTCAGTCCTGGTCTCCATTGAGTAGACTGCAGTGCACCATATGGTCACCGGAAGGGACTGACGACGCAGGCGCACAGACCGCACTAACCTGCCCGTCATTCCCGAAATGGGAAGGATTACTTTAGACACAGCTATTTTTAACGTCTATTTTCAAGCAAGTCGCCATGCTTTTAATGAATGCATGGTGACTTGGTATTAAATGAAAGTTCCGCTTTAAATTCAGGACTGATTCAAAGCTCTTGCTTTTCTGCATCCACTAACCAGGGCCGTATGTTCAGAAGAGAAGTGGGGTGTGTTTTGGGGCAAACCATTTGCTCTATAGGGGAGAACTAAAAATTCCCATTTACTTTTTTTTTTAACATATGGCCCATGTGTGAACAGGTAGTTGAATACTTTAAATTTTGCTCCACTTGTACCACTTTTTCAGCAAATCTGTTAATTACAAATTTAAATCCTGAATTCTAAGTCTGCAAAGCCAACATAACATTGTGTAATTGGCATACCTGGGAACTCTCCCGGAGACTCTGGTTTTAAGAGTGCATTACCGGGTCTCTGGGGCAGATGCTGATTCTCTGGATGTGGGGAGTTTTCTTTAAAACCCTGTCCATTTCTGCTCTTTCCCTCCCAGTTCCTCCCATTTTTCCTCCATCCTCACCCAGTTCCTCCCACTTCCTGCCCACTTGTGCGATGCCTTGGAAAGCCCGCCCCCACTCTCGGGTAAACCCCATCCCTTTTTGCCACAATTTGCTGCAATTATACTCCCCAACTGCATCAGAAGAGTCCCTAGGGACTCCACAAATGAAAGTTCCCAGGTATGGTAACTGGGGGCCAGATCAGAGACCAATTACAGCAATCCAGATCCTAGGCCTGCTATTGTACAGTAGGTTTCAGTTACCTTTGAGGCTGATGGGAGTTGTAGCTCTGTACCTGGTAGATCATGAGACAGGCCATGACCCTAGCATATTTCTGGTCACCTCATAATCCTGTGTACACCTGTGTATCTTGGAGTCATAGTAATAAGCATACGCGTCCTTACCTGTAAAGAATATTGTTTTCTTCTATAGCACACTTCCTGGTTTATTTATTTTGCAAATAAATCAGGCCTGTTTATAGAATTTGCACCTACATAAAAGTCATTGGAGGAAACCTCTGGACTTAAATATCAGGTTATCACTTAGCGTTTAACTCTGTATGAACAAGATGCTTTGAATGCAAAGGTGCTGACTTGTCAAGTGTGAGGACAATGGAAATCCAGCTTCCAGTTAAAAGAATTTTCCATTATTTCATGCCTCTTTCCCATCAAAATTTCTGTATTTGGTCATATACGTAGAGGGTCGGAAACACAATGTTTTCCGGCTTACCAGCAGTCTAGGGTTTCAGTGGAATGTAAGTGGAAGCAAATGGTGTAGAGGAAATTACATTTGCAGGGCTATTTAACCTCTCAGTGTCGGATTTTATGAATACCATAGACCTTCATAAATAAATAAGAGTCGACTCTTAAAATATACAAGAAATGCATTGTCTTGTTCATAAACAAATAGATATATGAATGGTCACACAAGAAGTAGGACCACATGCAAATCATGATTAGCAGAATTTAACCCTTTGGATGCTAGAGAGGTCTCTAGTGCATTGTTTCACAATGGATTGGAGTTCTTTCTAGCATCCAAGAAGTGAAGTAAGAGGTACACATCCGATTCCTATGTATGCTGACAGTTTCCAGCAGATCATTACCTCAGACTGTTTACAGTTTTGTATCTGAGAGGTCAGGATTTAGGCATGTGGTTCTTGTTAGTGGTGGCGGTGGTGAGGGGTCATCTCTACAGGAACAGTTGAGGGGAGTTGAATGTGGAAAGGTGCCTGAGGTGCTGGTGTTCAGGATTTTAGTTTTAGTAAAAGGGACCACTAGCTATACAATTACGTTAGGGAACTTTGAATATGAATTAATCCAAAGACCACTCTACTAAACCATGGTGACACTCTGAAGTCATCAATGAATCCTTGAAGGAGTCATGTTCAAAAAGCTGTGGTAGCTGAAATTGTCAGTAATGATTCTGAGAATGGTATGCCTCCAGAGTGTTCGTTTTTAGGAGGGACAAACCATTTTTGAGATCCTCGTCATTCTGTCCCTTGTTACTACCCTTGTGTCCCTCTTTTTAGGAGATCAGACTGTGTAGTGTGTATATAAATGTATCACATTGTTCCACAGCAATAAAACTCACATTAATGTCCAGTTAAACTTCAGTATATGTGTTTATACATTAGTATGTATAAATAAAGCACATTGAGCATGCTCTACATCACTTGTTCAGTTACACAAGAGGTGTCAATAGGTCATGAAGTAACCAAAAATTTCTCTGTGATGCCCCTCCCACTAACCTCAACCCCCAGAAACACCACCTAAAACAAAAGTGTCCCTCTTTGGCCATTTGAAATATTGGGAAGTATGGAATGTTCTTACTCCATGGTCCATCAATTCTTAGACATATTATTCAGTTTGTAAATTAAATTCTGCCATGTCAGTCAAAGGGAAGAAGTGTGCATGGTTAAATCTACCATGTATTAAAAAACCTTCTTCTAACCATCATTTTTTTTGTCTAATTTCTGTGACTTTTTATTTTCCAACAAAATAAAAGTAGAGAAGACACTTTAAAGTAGCATTATCAGATAGGAGTGGGAGGTAGTATTATGGCATTAACGTTGAATTAAACATTTTTTCTTAAGGTCAGTATTCATCAAACTCATTCATTTTTAATTCTTTACAATGCATTTTTCAAAAGTATTGGTTTTACTTCTGAAAATAATGTCCTCCTTTTACCTCCAACCCACATTCTGACATTTTTAAGTTAATGTCTTGAAAATCGCACTCTACCCTGTTTGAACACAGGGAAACCAATCAGAAGCCCGTTCATTTTGATTGATTCCTGTGTTGAAGGGCCTAAGATTACTCCTGCTTTACTTTTATATTCACATCTCCTGGATGGCTAGAAACACAGTGCATCAGTGCCTGCGGATCTTGGCTGATTGACATTGTCAGTGTGCACATGTGTTCTGATTCCCCAGAATCATGGGAGTACATCAGTATTTACATTGTACTAGCATGCATTGCATACCCTTAAAGGAATGTTAACAACTATTAAAGCTGAACTTTCAGTACATACTTAATCGCCATGATTTCATTAAACGCATGGTGACTAGCTTTGAAATAGATGTTTTAACTTGTAAAAATAGCCCAGTGTAAAGGAATCCTTCCCATCTGGGGACTGGCGGGCAGGTTAGTGCGGTCTGCGCGCCTGCGTCGTCAGCCCCTTCCAGTAATCATATGGTCACTGCAGTGCTACTCAGTGGAGACCGGGACTGACGGCACAGGCGCACAGGCAAGATGTTTGCGCTGTAGCCTGGGTTCCGTCTCCAAATGGGAAGGATTCCTTTACACTGGGCTATTTTTTCAAGGTAAAACATCTGTTTCAAAGCTAGTCCCCGTGTATTTAATAAATGCATGGCGACTAAGTACGTACTGAAAGTTCCGCTTTAATAATAACCCCCATTTACTTTAATCTGGGTAGAAAATCCAAATGCAAGAGTTTGGGGTCCTGGAGTCTGGAAACAATGAATTGTCTACTTCATCGGACATGCTATCTAGCACTAATTAATTGGTGAACCAATCCATTCAGAGTTTATTTGTAGTAACCATTAGGACACTAGTATTCCTTTAACTCTTTGAGTGCAAGAGTGGTATCTTACACATTGCATTGCAATGCTTTAGATACCACTCTGGCACTCAAAGGGTTAAGCACTGGAAGTGTACATTGTGATAAACCTATACATCAAATGAAGTATTTGGTTAATGTTACCTGTCCAAATTATTGACTCGGTTCGAGCATATGTTGTGGCAACATTCATGTTATTATTCCTTACTGTTAATTTATTGTATCCCTATGGAGGAAGCTGATATGTTTTGGCAGTGAGGAAGAGGAATGTGTAGTCAATTTAAGTAGATACAATGAATTTGCTGCTCAAATGTGTTAGAATCAAAGGGTTAAAGATTTTCAGTCATCAGGGGTTATGCAGTAAGGCATGATAAAGAGGTGATAAAGCAGAGATGACTTCTCCAGTGATATCACTTCTCCAGTTATCCTATGTTATTCTAAGGAGCCAGTGCACTAAGATCTGAAAAGTTGGAAAATGTTAGTGTATTGGCTTCATAGAATATCATAGAGATTGGAGAACTGATATCACTGGGTAAGTCAGCTCCACATTATCACCTATTTATCATGCCTTAGTGCATAACCCCCATCATCTTCAAGGAAACCTATATGACATCTCCCTGGTACCATCCATTTTGTACCAGTTTGGAAATATTTGTTCTCGTCATTCTGATACCTATTTTTTTTTTTAGGATTTTCTTTTTTTATCAAATGTATATATATTTCACTTGGGTCTTTCAAGAGAGCCTTCACTGGTTTGTATGATGATTTTTTTATATACTTCCACCCCTTAACCCTTTCAATGCCAGAGGGGTAAGGAATGCATTGCTTTGCAAGCAATGCATTCCGTACCCCTCTGGCACTCAAAGGGTTAAGGACCGGCCGATCGCGTAACTGCCTGGCACATGAGGATCATGGACCATTTTTTATCCCGCTTCTGGTTCAGGGCTCCCTGAACGGCGTGCAGCCCTGAATTCCATGACAGTCCTGGCATGTCATGGGTCCTTATCACTCCCCAACCCATGACGTGCCAGGACCGTCAGGGGTCCTTAAAGGGTTAAAAAGAAGTGGAACAATTCTCTTCAAATGGCCAGCTGTTATCCTGCACATACAAGTGTCAGGAAACATAAATACAATGTAAGCCATTCATGATGCAAGTCTGGATGTCTTTACAATAACTATGTGAGGCTGACCCATTGGACTATTATGGAGTAAACATCTTCACCATAGGGGACAGATAAATGTGTTCTCTGTGTGTTGAAAACCTCTTTCGCATTCAAGGGGGTAAAAGCTACTGTAAATTATCAGGAATTTTTGTTTTGTTCACTACTGTAGTGCATTTGGTTTACCCTAGAATTATTTCACATGTAACTAGATGACCCCCAGTTTTGTGCTTGTTAAGGGAACCTGTTTGTAACGTAATCCCGTTATATCCAGCATAGCAGAGACTGGTCTACTAAGAAGAACAACAGAAATCCGGGAGCAAAACCAGTTGTATGATAGGGGACAAATTAAAAAAAAAGACCAAAATTTGCTTTGCTTTAAATGGATTTTAACCCCTTGAATGCTAGAAAGGTCTTCAGATCATTGCTTTTCATTACATTAGAAACACCTGTAGCACTGAAGGGGTTAAGATCTCAATTTACACCAGTGGGGATTTATATTTGTCTCCTGTAGTAAAGTTGGTTTGCCCCAGAATTGCTTCACTCAGACTTTAATCCTAAAGGGTTTAGCATGTATGCACACTGTAGAGCTGGCCATTTAATCCCTTAAAGTCCAGTGACGTGTCAGGACCGTCACTGCTGTTTTTCCTTAAAGGACCAGTGATGGTCCTGGCACGTCACGCATTCTTTACTCACAGCGATCCTGCGGGAGCGCTGTGAGTAGTAGCAGGGACTGAAACTGATCGCTCCAAGACCGGAGTGGTCACTATCAGTTCCCTGTTAGGCGTGCGAGCACATGTGATCAGTCAAGTGTGCCAGTGTGTCAAACTTCCCTATGTGGTCCTTAAAGGACAACACACTCCATGACCACTGGTTCTTAAGGGGTTAATGAGTGCATGTAGTTTGGCAAAGCTGATGCAAGCTAAAGTACAATATGTAATGTGTTTGTTCAGGCCTCTGTATGTGTGTGTGTGTGTATATATATATATATATATATATATATATATGTACACACACAAACACACACCCACACATATATATATAGTTTTACTACAATGTTTTTACAGCTGGCAAGAATATACAGTGTTGATGTCTGTCTTCCTTCAGCTGACATTTAACCTGATCAATCCACTTGGGGTTTCCTTCCAGCCATACATGATTATGCCCTTGGCTTCCAAAGAACATTAACCCTGTAGGTGCTAATGAGGTTGTCATGCTTTTGCAAACCTAATGGCAACCAAAGTTTTATCGGGTGGCTGGTCAAATGGCAGGGCTGGATTTACATCTCCGGTTCTCACCCATAGCAATAACTCCACTCATGCCCTGATCCAGCTATTGTTTCCTGGCACAGTAAATACCGAGTAGAATGAGACATATAGAAAGGAAAAAAAGAATGGACATAAACTGACAGATACTGGGGTAGGTACTGATGTAGCAGGCCTTAGCGCACTTTTTTGCATGAAAACAGGTGCAGATTTATGTTAACTCTTTAAAGGGATAGTAATGTTTCACAAAAACAACAGCTCCAATTAATCTTCATAGTATTTGAGCCATAGAGAGTGTTATTTCAATACTGTCAGAGTTGTGGTTCAAGAGTAATTGAGTGATAAAGTATCCCCCTCCCACCCTTTTACCTAGTATAACACTGCTCACCTCAGATGTGGAATCTGGTCCACGGACCAGACATTTCACAGCAAGAAACAATCCTCTTACTGTGAGAACAGTGAAAGCACTGCCCCCATTGACAGGTTTTTCCCTTATGTTAATTGAAAATTGTCCCTCTCTGCAATCCACTTGGACACCACGCTGCTGCTCTGAACTGAGCAGTGTTACATCAGTAAAAGAAGCGCTGTTGCTACACGATCCTATGGACAGCTCTGGTCCCGGGACCATAAATCTCCATAGGATGGTGTAGAAACAGCGCCACTGTACAATTTCAAGCCACTGTGATATTGCACCTAAAAAATTCAACTTTGAAAATTAATAACTTTTGAATGAAACACCTTTCATCAGTGGGAGTACCCTTGTTTTACTCAGGGGGATAAACCCTACAACATATTTTTTTTTACATTTTAAGTATTACTATCCCTTTAAAGGGATAGTAAGGCTTAATATTGAAAAAGTATATATTGCTGGGTTTATTCTGCTGAGTAAAACATGGGTACTCACTCTCACTGCTTCTGTGAGATGTTTTCTTCAAACTTTATTGCAACTCAGACTTACAGTTTTCATGGGTGCAGTACTCCCATGGCCTACAGTTTAATGGTAGAGAATAGTGCCACTGTAGGCCAAGAAGATATGGCACCCAAGTTTGAGCTGCAGGGACTCTTGAATAAAACATCTCAATGGTAAAAGTACTATAATTTTACTCAGCAGGATAAACCCTGCAATATATACTTTTTCTGTATAAGTGTTACTTTCTCTTTAATACACTGCTTTAAGCTGAAACCTTCACCTTAATTCAACTTTGCATATTTGGAACACTGCATTAAAAACCGCCTCTATGTCATATTAGCCAAAAGACCAGCAAATGTACATTTAAATAAATATTCACATTTGTCACCATAAGCTAATTGTGATACCAGTTCGGTGCCAGGTAATTAAGCTTTTCAGTGATGTGTCATATGCTAATGAAGATTTCAATGACGTTTCATAGCTAATGAAGCTCTGTGCAGTACCAGGAAATGTTCACTTTCACTTTTCCCAGAAATAAAAGTGTAAATATCTCCTAAACTATACATCTGCTGGAATTTTGTTAACATGACACAATGGGAGTTTTGAATTAAGTTTTCAAATATTTAAAGAAAAATCAAGGTGATAGGTGTCCTTTAAAAAGTTGCAGAGGAAGAAGTCCCAAGCACTTCCTCACTGCCAGAGCCTTGCCACAAGTGGCATGCAGAGGACCATTCTCAGCATACGTAGGTGTGTGAATTGGCTTTAGGTAGGTGTTGCACTAAGAAAGTGGTTTTAGCTCCTACTTTAGAGGCAAATAGTATTAGTACATACCCCTACAAAGAAAGAGAGAGTCACACACAGAAAGTATGTGGTAAGACACAGAAGAACAGCTGGGGCCAGGGCCGGCCCAAGATATTGTGCTGCCTGGGTTCAAGGATGAAATGCTGTCCCCACCAAAACCACTCCCACCAAAACACCCACATCCATTATGTACATTTAACCCTTTGAGTGTTAGAAGGGTATGCAACAGATTGCTTTGCAATGCATTGCATACCCCTCTGGCATTTTAAGGGTTAAGCCCCCATGTCTTTCAAAGCATACCAACTCCCCTGGTTACATTCCCTGATTAGTTATTAGGCAAATGGGGACTAGCCTTGTGATAAAGTAGGCTAGATCAGTGGTTCTCAACCCATGCCCTCAGTGGATACTAACAGGCCAGGATTTGAGAACTTCCTTTTAAGAGCACAGGTCATTGAGGGCACGGGTTGAGAACCTCTGGGCTAGATAGAGATATGGTATTAGACTAGTGCTAAAGTATTAGATTACCTGTGGAGTTTAGACAAGTATTCAGGTATTACCCTAGCTAGGTATCTAGACTATTGATTAGGCTACCTGGGTGAGCCTAAACTGGTGATATGGTATTAGGATAGTGGAACAAGGCTAGAGCATCAAACAGTCTGTGTGGTTCTTTGACTTCTCTCACAATTATATTGGTAGCGGTTTCACTGATTATGAGCCATAGATGAACACACACACACAAAATGAGCATAGGCATTCTCCTCTTCAAATACACTGGCCGTCTGGCCCATATGCAGACTCTCTGTTTGTTCAAGACCTTTGCATATTATGTTCGCTTATCCCCCAGCCCCAAATAAAGCACATTTCCCTTCCACTCTTTACATAAATTGTCACTGTCTCACCTTTACACATCAATCTCCCCCACCGCCAGAATTCACCTGACATCAGTTGCCTCTGTTCCCATTACTCTCCTGTCCCTACTGCATTGCAGCTGCCTTCCATGCTCCATCCTGTAACTCATCCTTTCCCCCCTCACATTACATGAAGTTCCTTAGGAGCGTCAGGAGGAGGCAGCTTTAGATGCGCTCGCTCTTTTCAGAGCGGTGCCTGTCTCTCTCTCCTTTCTTCATCCAGCAGTCCCCAAGGTACATGTGGCTCTGCTGCGCCCCCAGTAGAATCTGCATCCTAGGCCGGCGCCTACCTTGCCTATAGGTGATGCCGGCCCTGGCCGTGAGCACTGTGATGTGAGCACAGTGATCACAGTGCAGGAGCAGATTTCCGGGACTCTTTATTGTCCCGGTAGGGGGTGAAGTGACGCAGGACACAGACCTGGCGCCCGAAAGAGCATGCTTGGGTCAGCAAATTGCTGTCCCCGTCAAAGTGCCGCCTGGGTCCATGGACCCACCGGAACCCATGTGAGGGCCAGGCCTGGCTGGGGCCAAAGCAAATAAAGGGCAAGAGTGAGTGAGACAGAGAGTAAGAATGTGAATGAGACACTGTGAGAAAATGTGAAAAGTAGAAAGTCAAACACAGAGGCAAATTGTGGTGTCTACATGTAATAGTGTTAGCCCTCTGAGCACACGAACACATCAGGTTTTCCCTACTTGACCACATGGGTAGTGAATGGTCAGTGACTGAACTTAATGTGGAACTTTCAGCTATTACTAAGTCGCCATAAATTCATTGCATGGAGACTAGCTTCCAAATCCATGTTTTACCTTTAAAAAAATCAGTGATTCTAAAGAAATCTTTGCCGTTTGGAGACTGGAACCCAGACGACAGTGCAGACATCTTGTCTGTGCGCCTGTGTCGTCAGTCCCGGTCTCCATTGAGTAGCATTGCAGCATACCACATGGTAACCGAAAGGGACTGACGGTGCAAGCGCGCAGACCGCACTAACCTGCCCGTCAGTCTCCAAATGGTAAAGATTTCTTTAGAATCAGCGATTTTTTAAAGGTAAGACATGGATTTCCAAGCTAGTTGCCATGCGCTTAATGACTTACATCAATATGCAGTTCTGACTTCCATACTAGATCAGACTATAAAGGTCCAAGGCAGCATCTGACGTAGTCACAACTGACCCATGCTGAGTGTTCAGGAGAGTTAACTGGAGAATTAACTGGAAATCAGGAGAATTAACTGAAAATCTCACAATTTCTTGGAACTCCCAGTGCTCAATAAAACATTCTGAAAAACATCTGCAGTCATGATTTACATAAGTGCTGTCCAGGTCTTTTTAGTATACAGAAAATAGCTTGTGTAATAGTACAATTACCCGAAAGAGTTGACTTGTTGGCCTTTATAATCTTCACATTGTATTATCAGTTTAGTACCTTGGTGGGCAACCTAAGGCCCTCCAACTGGTGCTGATCTGCATTTTCTATTATGTGCAGCTGGCCATTGGCAGACTGAGGATGATAGGAGTTGTAGTCCAACAACATTTGAAGGGCCTTGTGTTACCCACCCCTGTTTTACAACCACTGACTCATTCCATCTGTCCCCTCATTTAGGGTAATTCTCTATAAGCTAGTGAGTTGCAATTCTGGAAAAAATCAACTGTGTAACAGGGTAGAATTAAAGTGCTAGTAATGTCCAACAAAAAGTTTTTTGCATATAGAAGAGCTTGAAAAGCTGAGCTATATGCAAAAAAAATGTCTGTCTCAAACCGCTATGGTTTAAGAGATACAGGCGTTTAAAGTTCGCTGTCTCCTACTGACAGCTGTAAAGCTGTCAGCAAGAGATTTGTGTCGGTCGACACGGAGGCGCTTGAGGAGTGCCGAGATCGCGGCACTTCTCAAGCGCCTCCGTGTCGACCGACATGGATCTCCTGCTGACAGCTTTACAGCTGTCAGTAGGAGACAGCGAACTTTAAACGCCTGCATCTCTTAAACCATAGCGGTTTGAGAGATACGTTTTTTTGCATAAAGCTCAGCTTTTCAAGCTCTTCTATATGCAAAAGACTTTTTCTGGTACATTACTAACACTTTAAAACATATTGCTTTTAGTGTAGGGTAACCAGACCTCACCTTTAACCGGTGACACATGAAAAATGCATTCTGCAGTTCTGCTTTGATTTCAGCGCATTCCTGAAATATGCCTATTTCCTATGCGTCCCTGGTTAAAGGTGAGGTCTGGTCAGCCTATTTTAATGGGGATTTGAATCCCATGAACAGGACTGGAAATATCGACTAGTCTGCTAGTCTGTGACTAGTACAATTATCCAACAGATGAATAAAAAATGAAGCTGTTCTCTGTGTTTGATATTGGATGAACCTATACTTTTTTTATCTCATGACTAGTATTTTTTTCCTTAACTGCTGAACCTCTGCTGAACCTCAGACAGACCATAGAGGGCCTCATGTCACTCACCCATTCCCTAGAATGTTTCCTGGGGGTCTACCACCCATTTTCAGAAAAGGTATTCCTGGTATTACCCCCTGAGACTGCTACTTTATACCTTCAAAGCATGGCCTATTAATCTAGACTCCCACATTCTCTGAAATGGTTATCCATTAAAACTTGTAGGTTTATGTAAAGCAGCTCATATTTTTCTTATAACCCATTTCCCTAAAATAAATATATAGCAAGTCTTAGGTAAAATTTTTATATATAGTCAGTGTACCATTCTAACTGAGATTGTTTTGCATTGTCTTTATTTTGTTGGAGTATTTTACATATTTTAACACTCTGAGTGCAATAATTGTTGTAGCAATGCAGCACAGTACGGTGGCTCAGAGATCAATATTAAAGTGCATTAATGTGTAAGATACTTAGCATCAATGCCTGGTACAGCGGTGAAGGGGCGGCTGTAAGTTTTTGGGGACCTTAAGCAAAAAAATTAACACGGTGCCCCACTTTTCTCTCACATTAGTATTTCTAATAAGACATTGCCATCTTATTTTGATCACATGCAGTGAAAGGACTGTATATTGTCTGTGGGGCCCTCTGACCAAGTCAGGGGCCCTAAGCAGCCGCTTATTCTACTTATATTGTAGTTCCACCACGGCATTTGTAGACCCCCTCTGCTATTGCTTTACAATACATTGCATACCAATCTGTTCCTTAAAGGGTTAAGGACAACAGTATAATAATACTGCTAGCTCTTAACTGACCACGAGAGACAGAATGGGAGCTTGGTTGTTATTACTATAGATAACATATGTTGGCAAACAATTCAGCAGCACAGTGAATAAAGGCAGAGTGGTCTATGTTGTACAGGAAGAGAAAAGTGGCAATATCTCTTTATATATCCCTGAGCACTGGATTCATTTATTTACACTAGTTTGTCTCCATGGGCGTCCACAGAAATTTTTCCAGGGAGGGGGGCATAATTTTGCTATGCAATGAGTTCCGTATCCCTCTGGCACTCCCATCCTTCTACTGTTGATCATTCCATTGAATCCATATATATCTGTTTTATTATCTCTTCACATTTAAAGGTGACAACAGGTGCATAATTACAGTGAGAGCAGAGGGTACAGTTGTGCAAGAGCCCAAAAGCCCCATGGCCTAATGGGTTATATTTATGCCCATGGGAAAATATTTTTGTGTTAAGAGGTCTAAACACATTTTTGCATTGGGGTCCTCTAATGACTAGTTACACCACTGGGTGACAATGAATAGCAGTAGTCTTGTATTTCCTGGCTGCTTTTGCATTTAGAGCTACAAGTCCCAGCACAACAAAAAGAGACTATTTCCACTTGGCTCTGTTTATAAAATGTATCAATTCAGTATAGCCAAACATTTAGCATAGCGGATGACCCAGACTGTTGGTGGAACTATGGGTTTAATTGACATTGCTAAAGCAGGGAGGAGAAACCTGTGTCACTCAAGCTATGGTTAGACTTCAGCATGCATCATCTTTAGACTAAGACACAGCCAGACTCAGAAACACAAAGGAAGAAAGCCACAAATGGGTGAATATACAAAACAGATTATGTGCTAAATCAAGTGCCTGCTTGTAATCAAAGTTAATTTAACAAGCTACTTATGCACAACATCCACCCCGTAATGCAGCAAGGGGAGGCCAAGAGGATAGTCTATGGGCAATTCGGGGAGGTCCTTTGCCAGTCCAGGATTACATCCCAGGTGCCCCTAGGCATGGCACACTAGGAGCCATTAGGTCTACCCATGGCCAGGCCCTCACATCTCACATGACCTCATCCCCAGTTCCACCCACACAAAATGCCCTTACCCTATAACCAGCAAACATAAAAAGAAAACTTTAACCCCTTAGTTGTCAGAGAGATCTCTAGAGCAATGGAATTAAGTCTGGTTAGCGGTTAAATAATAGCCTGGAAAGTGGTATAAAACTGATGCAGGCACATTCAGATTAAACTGGCCACACCTACAATTCAGCTGAGTTACCTTTCCAAATTTTGATCTCTATGTAGTTGCCTACTCTGCCTATTGGGAAATCTCGTCCTGTACTTTGCTCCTTGCTTAGACTGTCTTACTAAAAATTGTTGACAGCAAGGATAGTGGATTCATCACAAAAACATCAGTGAAATAAATGCACATTTATATTCTGGCTGCTCTGGTTATGTCAGCACGGTTGGTATATGTTGGGGGCCTGGGCACTGACTGACAAGTTTGAACACCCAGCATATCCTACTGAGAACAGTCTTATAAGTATAGTTACCTAGTCCTTCCATATGACACCATTTGGGATGTGGTACTACATTTGCAAATGCTCACCGTTTTCTGAATTTCTCTGGGCCTACAAATTATTCTTTCTGTCATTTTTTTCCTTTAAACCTGAAACTGATCATCAAAAGCCAACATACTGAAGGATCCTTGAAGGAACAGCTTTAGCTAAGAGGGCTGGGTGGGATCTGAGCAGATGGCATCACCAGAATAACAAACTGAGACCAAAGACTCGGTCTGTCGCCATAGCAACACAAGATGTTTGTTAAATTATTTTTTAGTATTTTTATGTGAATATGTGATATTGGGCAAAAATATAGAACAGATCTGATTTATTTTTCTGGATCTGTGGGGTCTGTTCTTTAAACTGTTAACATGCTATGTATCTAAGAAGAGCTGCATCTTCAGTGCAACTGTTTGTTCTCACCTATACGAACAGTGTGTGATGTATTCCATCTGGCCTTTTTGACCTATACACTTTAACTTCTGCCATTACATTTTTAGTGTGTTATTACAACTTGCACATTCAGTTCACCTATTCATGGTTGAATGTGCAATGCATCATTTGTGTAGCCCTCTCGATCTCCAAAGAGTATAAAAGAGGCTTAGGCCACACAGAAGAATAAAGGGCTTATAAGACCATCTTGTCTAACTACCAAAGCACTGCGATTAACATTTTCAGCCATAGGGTTAATCCAAGTAATGTAAGACTGAAGTACACACATGGTTCATGCCTAAGGCTTCACCTCAGCACCAATCGGATTTACTTATGTGTTTATAACCTGCACAGCATGTGACTTATTACTGACAGGAAATTTATAGGGTCCATTAATTCAAGCTTTTATCATCGCTACTGAAGGCGCCTTTCGTTCTTATGCCTTTCTACTTTTGGATTTTCATTTATGCTGTATTAACCCTGCAAGCCATAACTATGTCTGCTACTTACTGAGGCTGGGATTCATTAAAGAATCACTGGTATTGCCTTATAGCTTAGGCTGTATTCATGAAGGTAAGAGATGAGCAAATTAACTGCACCGTAGTGCACAAATTAACTTTCCCTTTAAATTTGGTGTTTAACCCCTTAAATGATAGAAATGTCTCCACCATACTGCTTCTCTATGTGCTGGAGACCATTTTAGCATTCAATGGATTAAAAGTCAAATTGATATCAATGGAGGGGAATTTTTTTTATCCCACTTGGTTTGCCCCAGAAATGCACTTCTTTAGCATCCAGAATGTGGCCCTTAGTGTGTGTGAGTGCATGCATATCTATGTGTATGTGCGAGTGTTTGTGCACGTGCACAGATATGTCTATATATGCACCAATTTATTTGTTGGTTCACAATTATGTATGTGTGTGTATGATTGTGTGTATATGCAGGAGCTTTTAGACATTGCATACATTCTAATCCAGGAAGCCATATACTGAAGGCTTCTTGAATTGTGCATTAAAATACTAGCTTGCTACAGACATATAAAATTGTGCGCAAGATAACTTCTGGCATTGGGTACATTTTCTATTCCACTCAGATAGATTTGTTAATCCTGACCTTGCCTACATGACCACGGCCACACAAAAAATATGTGCAGCTACTCGCTAACCTTTTTTTTAATGGGCTCGCCCACATGACCATGCCCACACAAAAAATATGTGCAGCTATTCGCTAATTTTTTTTACTGGGCTACTGATTTTCACACTACAAATAGTGACTGATCATGTATATTGCATCCTGCCCTATATTTGTACAGTTCAGGCTTTGGGAGTAAGAGCATATATGGATCGCATGCTCTTATGGTCAGTTACACTCCAACTGACAAACTCTGACTTCATTTCAGTAGATCTGCTGCAAGCAGTGTGTCAGTTTCTTTGCAGATCACAATCTTTTGAGATGTAATATGAATATGGCAGTGTCTTAAACCCAATAATACCACATGAGAGAGAGAGCCTTTATTGCAAGGCCACACTTTCGTCCTCTTGTGATTACAAGTGTCTGTTCAGCTGCTCAGAAGTGGTCAGGTTTATTTTAATCTTCTTGCTTCTGATAGGGAGTGGTCTGTTGGCAGGATTCAGGAGCACATAATATAGGGTTATTCAAACCTGGTAGCTTGGATCCATTCAATTGGATGTCCACTATGGAACATTAACTCCTTGGTGCCAGGGCAGTTTCCAGTGCATTGGGAAGCCTTGTACTGGAGGCCTCTTTTGTAATGAACAACTGTTGTATTTATACTGTTTTACCTCTCACTTATATGATTATTGTTAATCCCTTGAGCATTAGAGGGATGTGCAGTGTGTTGCTTTGCAATGCATTGTGTACCCTGCTGATCCACAGGTAGTTAGAGTAATTAGCTCATTGTTCAAATGTTTGCATTTGCTGAGGGCTCAAAGACCTGGAGGAGATTTGTACACACCTTCCATTACGGTGCAATGACAGGCTTCCCAAAAAGGAAAAGCAATCAGATTCCTAACACCGACCCTGACACTTGGAGGTGTCATTCATCCTCTGGCCTTTATTACATTGTTCAGGAATGAATGCATTGAGGTAGCAATGCATTATCTGTCAGTTAATGTATCTAAGTTCTTCCAGGAGCTGAAAGAGCCAAAAATATGCCAAGATACCACAATGTATATGCAGCCTCCTGCCTTGCATGCATGGTTTTTCTATGGAAATCTAGTGATGAGTAAGGGAGAGGTTGATACAGTCGTGTCCCACAGGAGATGAGAGGAAAGAAGATGTTGTTTCTGTCTGTGGTGACAGCAGATAAATCAGCATCTGTGATGTCATCCTCCTTGCTGCTCATTCCCACATCCATTTTTGTGTAATCTTTGTTTCGACAACAAGAAAATGTGTCCTTTGGGAATCCCTGTGCAGCCGCTTTGTCTGGATATGACAAACAGAACTAGGGAATCCCTGACCTCAGACACAGACAGGCCTGTAGTTATTTTTTCCTGAAAGAAAACACATATCATCAAATAATTACTGTTTCTTTTAGCTATAAAGAATGCTCTTATAGCTATAAATGGCTAAACTGCCAGCATACATCTTAATACGTTCCAGTAATGCATGTATCTGTATTATTCCTTGAAAATTGTATGCTGATGGTAGATTAGGTTTTTTTCATTATCCACAGTTTTCATTACGTAAAATTTTATACAACCTGCAGTCTGGGTGACGGGATATTGTACATATAAATGCATGGCATCTGAACCTGTGGCTTGTGAGGCACATAATGCAAACTAAACCCTTTAATGTTTTTTCTGTCTGCTTGCTCCTATGATATACCATTTTTGCCTTGGGGAAAAGAGAGTAGATTAGAAAGGCTGAAGGAAGAGTGATAGTCTTCTAGCTGCTGCTGTTGGGGACTAAACTATAGGGGATGGGATGCACTAAAGTGTGATAAAGAGGTGATAAAGTAGTACACCAGTGATATCACTTATACAAGTCCTATGTTATTATATGGAGCTAATGCTCTAAGATTTCCCCAACTTTGGAGAACTTAGTGCATAGGCTTTATAAAATAATATAGGAACAGGAGAAGTGATATAATTGGAGATGTCTTCTCCACTTTATCTCCTCTTTATCATGCCTTAGTGCATAACCCTCAAGGTGTTTCTGGGAGTGAGCAGGGGAATGTGAGGTTTTCTCTTGGAAGGGGAGATAAGTGCTGGAGGGGCTAATTGCTAGAAGAAGAGTTCATTTTTGGAATGATTGTTTGATTTGGTGTCAGTGTGGCTCATTAATTTTTTTTATTTAGACTGTGGTTTGTTGTTACAGCTTACCTTAGTTTCCGCGTCATCTACAGGTGCAAGGCTTCAAGCATGCAGCAGGCCTCTTTTTGATGTGTCTTCTTCCTGTAGTCTCCTCCTACCTACTTCTTCCCTCTGAGTTGCTCCTCCTACCTACCTCCTGTGGAGGGGTTTAAAAGGCAGACTGAGTCCTGACTCAGTTGCCCTTGCATCGTTGTGCTTAGCAGTTCTCTTACCTTAGGCTCTGTGTATGACACGGCTAGTCTTCCATTCAACCTGGTGCTGTGACCTGTGGCTCTGTCTGACTATTCCTTTGCGTATTCCTATTAGTTGACATCCAACCTGGTGCAGACCTATGGCTCTGGCTGACTAACTGAACTGTGCATGACCTGGCTTGTCTGACTACCCCTTCTGGTGCTGACTTGTGGCTGTCTGACTACTCTTACATTTGCTCCTTTAGCTAGCAGACATCCAACCTAGTGCAGACCTGGGGCTCTGGTAGACCAGCTCTGATACTGACTGCAGGATTGAGTCAGCTATCTACTTCCTCTCTGACTGCAGGCTGAGTCAGAGTCCTCTCCTTACTGACGGCAGGAGTGCGTCGGTACATCATCCACTTCGGATCAAGATCCTGTGTTCCTGTTCCTGACCCAGTTCCTACTCCTGTTCTGTTCCTGGTTCTGGTAGAGACTACTAGTGGCTGAGGCCTAGTCTCTAGAATTATGGTCAAGCCTGGCAGCCTATTATTTCTGATAACTGTGCTCGCTGGCTTGTAACCCTCTGCTTGTTGCTACTGTATATATTTGCCTACCTACTACGATCAATAAATTGCATTTAACTATACTGTACTGACTCCTGAACTTTTCTGGGAACCGTGACATTTGTGGACTTTAAGTTGAGGTTAAGTTGTTCATTATTTTAAAGTGGAATTGTAACCCCCCCCCCAATAATTAGGCATATAGCGATAAGCTTAGAAATAGTACTATTATCCAGTAAGTACAGCATTATTAAGAAATCCTTCTTCTGAGACTGACGGCCAGGCTTCTTGCATTAGTGGCATCTGCGCACCTGCTCCATCAGTCCCTTCCTACCTCTTACATTAAGGTACAATAAAGGAAACCGGGACTGATGGCGCTGGCATGCAGATGTCTCAAATCCAAGATGTCTGCGCTTATGTCTGGCCATCAATATCAGAAGAAGTAGGATTTCTTAATAACGCGGTACTTATGCTGTATAATAGTACTATTTCTAAGGTTATCACTATATGCCTTTAAAATAATGAACAACTTAACCTCTAATCCACATTTATACAGAAGTCCTCAAACTGTTGATTACCATGAACCACAGTCTAAATAAAAATATTAATGAGCCACAGTGACTAATTCTAAGCTTATCTCCATATGACTAATTATTGGGGGGGCTTTATTTGGGGTTATAGTTCCGCTTTAAAAAATACACAATTGGCAAATTGATTAAGACTGCATTTCCCTTTTAACCTCTTGGTTCATATAATCTGAAAATCATTGGATCCAAGGGGTTAATTGTAAATGAATGAGAAAGCATATGGAAAATGCTCTGTATTAACCAGTACCCTGGAACATCATTTTGTGGGTGAAGGAAAAATGTTACCCTAGCCCAGGAGTGATGCTCCAGCTGTTGTTGAAAGATATATCACCCAGAATCATAGGTCACCCAGTCCTGCCTTACAAAATCCAGAATCACTACACTGCATTCATTAACACATGAGTGTGTGGAATGCAGCCCTCCAGCTGTTTGTGGTATACAGTTTCTGACTGAGAGGGATACAAGTAGTCCAGCAAAACATGGAGGTTTCTAGCTCCTCCCTATCGGTTTAATACCCCTACCTTATTTTACTAACTCCACAATGGAACTTGAGGTGTTTATTTACCCATTGTTTTGTCAGAAGGCGCAAGACCAGATCTTAACATCCCTATGGTCACAAGAAAACTGGGGTAATCATGGAGCAGACCAACTGCAGGACAGGGGATAAATAAAAATCCCCACAATTCCCATTTTATGTAAATTGGCTTTCAAACCTTTGGGTGCCAGAGAGGTCTCCAACACATTTTGATGCAACACTTTGGAGACCTCTAGCATTTAAGGGGTTAAAATCCCATTTACATCAATGAAAACTTTTATTTCTCCCTTGTGGTGCAGTTGGTTTGCTCTTTTGAACGCAAGCCCCTAAGATCCATGGCAAATAACACATCTATTCTAATAGTACTTGCCAGCAAATGGCAAAACTGTGAGTACACACAAAGCAGCTACTTTAGATGCAGCCTGATACTAACATTCTTGTAACAACGGAACAAACTTGCATCAATCTTCTACTTGAATAGTGACTAAGATTTTTGTAGATTTTTGTGGAACAGTAAACACTGACCAAATTCTTTCCTGTTAAAAAGTGTCTATGTAAAAGTTTTAACCCTTTGCAATGCGTTGCGTACCCCTCTGGCACTCAAAGGGTTAGTAACAAGTGGAAAGGATTTTTTTAAATGTATTTTCAAGCCTGTATACACTGTGAGGTCAATTATATTTCACATAAAAGAGTTTATTTCATAATGTAATACAGTAAAATAAATCCTGCACTCTGGACTAGAAATTAAACTTTGCGCATGTAGGTCAGTGATGGGCTTCTTATGTGCCTGCACATTATGGTTAACCCTTTGAGTGCTAGTATGGGGAGCCAACGCATTGCGGAGCAATGCATTAGGTTCCCCTCTGGCACTCAAAGGGTTAAAGTGGACTTTTCACACAAAGTCAAGTTTATTTTACAGTGACTGAAATCTGCCTGTATGTAGTAGTAGCCATTTGTTTGTAAAATTAAGTTGTTGAGAAAAGAAATGTTATATTTTGATGGCACGGTGTAGCACTTGATGTTGATTACCCAGATAGTATGCTAATTAGTTATGTTCAATGCCAAGCTTTCTGCTCACTGTCATATTAGAAATGCCCCCAGTATGTGGGCTCTGTCTGGATTAGTTCTTAGTACACTGTGAAGTACTCATACCTGGGAATTCTGGATCTGCCCCAGACTCCCTTTTTTTAGAGTTAATTACCAGGAATAGAGGCTGATTCTATGACTATGGTGTGCTGCCTGTGTAACTCCACCCGCTTCTCCTTACTTCCTACTTCCCACCCTGTTCTGCCCACTTCCCAGCCCAATCACGTCATTTCCACATTCTAAACAGGATTTTAATAATCATTTGTGTGCAAGAAAGGTATTGAACGTGTTGTACTGCAAAGCGATGGATACCTCTCTGTTGCTCAGAGAGTTAAAAAAGTAGATGTTGGTGACCTCTCTCGCAAGCAAGGGGTAAAGGTGGAACAGAGAAATGCAAGGGTTTTCAACCTTTGACTCTTCAGCTATTCATGAGTACAACAGGAGAAGAGCCAAAAATTGCTTATCCTTAGTGTAACGGGAGGTAAGCCTGGAGGCAAAAGGAAGAGATTGTGTGTTTTAGAGGTGAGAATAGATGTGTGCGATGTGGCACAGGGGCATTATCTCTTCTTCCAGCTGTACCAGAGAGTAGACTGAGGGCAGCAGGAGAAGCCTCAGAAGGCTGTATGTGGCCCCATGGCCACCTGTTGTCCAACACAGATGTAGACTGAATTAATCTTTGGCAACAGCATACTGCATTTATTTGGAGTTCCCAATGTTCACAATATGGTTAAAAGTAATACAATTCACTGAAAAGGGAAATAAACAGACATACTGAGAGCCATCCATATCCCACCCAGCATCTTCTTCAGATATAAGCTATAGATTTCCCACCTCCGCACCAAGTGCAGGGTTCTGAGCTCGCCCACTCTCTTCATAGATGCTACAGTATCTCCATTTAGTTCCTGTGTTTGCACATCTGTTAGCTGTGAAGAGTCGCCTTCACAGGGAACATATGAGGAGATGCTTTCATCCCTCAGCCCAGCGAGAGAGATAAATCAAACTGAAATGGTCACATAAAATATGCAGCTAAATAACATACTCCAGGGAGCCCAGAAATGTCGACCTTTTCCTGCCTTTTATCTGTATATGCTACTAAATAAATGAGGGCTCTCTTCCTGGCTGGCTGCAGATTTTTGGATCTAAAACCAAAAAAGTGTGTGAAGTGACATTATTAAATGTATTATTTTCATTTTCCATTGGTTCATTTGTTTCCATAAAGTGTGTGAAAGGGCTGATTTGTGATGTTGTGTCCCATTGATGGAAAGAGTGTGCACTGGCAAATCTGTAAATATTGGACGTAGGACTTTGAGCCATACCTGCACAGCAGATTTCTGCCATAATGCATCCTGTGGCACTCCACATAACCACCTGCAGGGCGGTTTGGGTAAAGAGGCAGTTTATTGAGCCACGTGTATAAAGAGAACATTGAACAGTTCTGAGGCAAACAACTGTGCTGTATGAGGATGTTCCCTGTGGTGTAGATGTTAGTTAACTCCACAGTTTCTCCACTTTGTACTTGTTGAGTATGCCCCATTGGAGGAATTGTGGCCACCATGCAATATTACATGCTCCACCATGCAATATTACATGCCCCATTGGAGAAATTGTGGACACCATTAAATATTACCAATAAAGGTATTAAAGAGGGTTCTGAAGTACACAGCAGACCCCCTGGAGCAAATACGGAAGGGGAGACATGCAAAAGAGGAGAGTTGCAGGAAGTAGGTGATAGGGGAGGAGAGTCAGGGAGCTAGTTAGGCAGGAAGAGGAAGTGGGGTGTAGTGAGTGTAGAGTGTTGTAGCGAGCCCTGCCCTCCCGCTCCTGTTTTAGGTATTGGGGTTGGTGTGTATGAGGTGGCCCTACATTGGATAGGGGTGTGGTTAGTGTGACAAAAAAATTCAGGTTGGTTCCTAGGGAGGTTGGCACCGGGCTGATGCTGTGGGTGGTTACGTTACCCATTTGAGCTGGCTGGGTCTAGCCAAGTGGGGTAACTGGCTTAAATGCAAATTAAAAGGTAGTTAATGGCTTGGTTTAGGCATGAGCCCATTTTCGGTTTTGGCCACGCAAGGGAAGATCTTCCTCAAGTGGGGAATCTGGTTTAAAAGAGGTTAATTGTTATGACTAGTCGGTTTATGTACTCGTAATTTATGGTATATGTTATTAGAATTAATAAAGTGGCTTGTTCTTACCCAAGTTACGTCTGGTGTTTTTTATTTCCTCATACACTTGTACTTTTGCAAGGTTGTTCAGTTCCATAAGCTTCTCTGGTCAAGTGGATTCATGGAATGTTCCAACCTTATTAAGATATATGATGGGCATATTAAGAGATTCATGTACAAAGTTGCAAAAGGCATAAGGAAAGTATCTTGAATGTTTATGGCATTTTGAATATTCTTATTCAGGAGTTTTTGGACACTATGATTGAGAAACTCCATAGAATAACATAGATATTGGAGTGACCTTTATCACTGGGGAGATTCCCAACAACACAGAGGAGTATTCAGGAAAGAGGTTCAATTCTTTAGCAAACAATCTTTACTATAGGGGACTTGAAAAGTCACAAAATTCCATCTGATTTAAATAGGACTTTTAAGCCAATGAATGCTAAGAGTTCTGCAGTGCTTTGCTTAGTAATGCAGTGAAGGTCGTCTAGCCTTCAAGGGGTTAATCCTTTGAGTGCCCCTCCAGCACTCAAACGGTTAAAAGTCTCACTTAAAAGCACGTGAAAGCCTTGTTCAATTGAGAGATAATCACAAGTAAATTGAACACATTGGCTTTAATATAACAGAGGGCTTTAAAGGAACACAGGCTAAAATACAGGTTTATTCTCCTATAATATAAAAAGCCAGATGTATGTTTGTCTGATGCAGTCATGCGCAGTAGAGACTTCCCAAAAGCACAGAATGTTGGCCCGTGTACACAGGCTTTTACACTAGTATTTAATAAAAGATTATGCCGAAACATTGGGCCTTATGTATAAATCCAAACTGAAGCAATTCTGGGGTATGCCATCTCACCCCTGGCATTCAAGGGGAACTATCACCCCTATACAAGTTTGGCTTAAAGCAAGTTTATATATCGACTACCTGGAATACTAATTATTTATTTTTTTTTAATTCGTTGTGTGGGCGAAATTAAATGTTTAACGATGATCCTGTGCCTCTCATTGAGCGCTCCAGCTTACATGCAGAGATCCTCCATCATCGGAAGAGGCTGGATAGAGGGTGGGGAGCAGAGGCAGAGTGACAGACTGCGGTACAAAACTGGTAACCACAGTCTGTCCGGTAGGAAGGAACAGGATCATCGCTAAATGTTTAATTTTGTTCAAACAACGAATTAAAAAAAAGACAATAGTATTATAGTTGCTCTATAAACTTACTTTAAGCCAGATTTGTATAGGGGTGATTGTCATTTAAATCAATGGGAATTTTGAGAGTTTATCTTTCTGCTCTATGTTGCAGTTGGTTTGCCCTAGAATTGTACCTCTAGTTTCATGAATATGTCCCTTAGTGTTTCTGACCATTTGAGTGATCAATACCCAGAATCCTTAACTGCAGTAGAAATGTTACAATTAGGGTGACCACATTTCCCTTCTGCCATTCCGGGACGTGGTCACCCTAGCCGTCATACCTTAAGTCCCTGGTGGTCTAGCGGCGTAGAATGTGCTCTGTGCCTCCTCCGGCACAGAGCTGAAGCTCCCGCGCGGTATGGCCAGTAATGCAGAGCGCTGGGAGTGATGTCATCTCCCAGCGCTCTGTATTACTAGACGCGAGCGGCGTCCATGATGTGACACACCGCTTGCAGGCTGACATCCAGGGCGGCTTGCCTTCATTCCGGGACACTTCATTGTCCCGGTTGAAGGGGACCCGGGACGCGGGACATAGCCCTGAAATAAGGGACAGTCCCGGACGTTCCGGGACCCGTGGTCACCCTAGTTACAATTGGTTTGATTCTCTGGAAATCCAGTTTTCTGACTTGCTTGAAACCTGTAAATATGCCCATAAGCATACCTGGGAACTTTTTATTCTTCACTCCCAGGAGGGAGAGTCCTGTGGTGTTGTTGGATAGGGTAAATGATGCAATTTGTGTCAAAAGTGGGAGGAGCCTAATCGTGAGTGCGGGTGTTGCTTCAAAAACTAGTAAAAAGTGCCTAGAATAGGCTGGGGAAGGAGGAGAAGTGGGAGGGAAATGGAAGGAACCAGGTGGGAAGGAGCACCAATGGGCAGAGTTTCAATAAAAACTGCCCACACCCCGGAGAATCAGCTTCTGTCCCGGAGACCTGGTAATGCAGAGTGTAAACCAGAGTCTCCGGGGCAAATCCGGAGAGTTCCCATCTATGCCTGTAAGTGAACATTTTCTTTGTTCCCCTTTCAATGTGCCATGTAGGAGCATACATTCAAGCTACCTGCAGGTCTCTAGTGTCGTATTAGCATAGCAAGATTGTTTTGAATTGCATATATCCTCAGGATCTCATTTGCAAAGGGCAATTCAGTTGGTTGGAGCTTTATAAATGGAAGCTAATATTTAAAGGAGCAGTAAACTTTTTATGAAAAAATATATATTGTAAAATATTGAGTAAAATAAGGGTACTCCCACTGCCGAGACATTTATATTTCTAGAGTTATTACAGTTTAAACCCATGTTTTTTTTTACATTAGCAGTGCCCTCTAGTGGTCAAATTCTAATTAGATTTCCTGTTAGATTCTAATGGAGAGGAAAGTCAGAAAAGTCAGAGACATACAGTTCTCCATAGAATGTGATAGAAACTGCCTGTCACTTCCTGTCAGAACTATCAGAAAGTAAACACAGTAAATTCACTTCCTGATTATTTAAACTGCTATAAATTTTGAATAAAACATCTGACAGCGGTGGGAGTTACCTTGTTTTATTCAGCAGGAAAAGATCTATAAAATATGTATTTTCATAAAAAAAAGTTTACTGCTCCTTTAATAGCACCAGTCACTAACTGTGTTACAATTTCAAAGAAATCTGAAAAAAGGATTGTGACCAAAGAGAAATAGGTAAAGAATTCACGTAGCTCAAAACTCAAAAACACCTTCCCAGTGCCACCTGCAGATCTCCCATAAGAGTTCAGTGAAGTTTTGATGACACCAGCCCTTCAGATTACAATAATCTGCAGGAGCGGCTGTTACTATAAGTTTAAATTTTGAGTGTTTTAATACCCCCTTCCATGGATCCTTTACTGCCCATTTAATGTCAGTCAATGAGAAAGCAGTGTATGCAAACTGCATATGAGCATGTGTTTTTTCAATGGTGTTAAGGAAAGTCTAACAGACACTTATTTTCTTAAGTATTTTCTGCCATAGCATATGCTTGCCAACACTGTGGCCATATAGAAACTTGCTCATTGATAAATTCCAGAAGGTTTTTCTCATTGAGTTAATTGGAGGCCAATGAAGAGCTTCTTGCTCTGATGATTAGTAAATTACCCTCTTATAGATTGGGGAGGATGATTTTAAGAGCTGTGTTCCATCAAGGATTTATTTTCTAAAACCGTCTCAGTTTTATACGCATTGGGTCATCAGTATAAAAGTTACCTTTGAGCAATTCTGGTGCAAACCAACTACATCACAGGGGACATAGGGGGAGAGTTATAAAAGTGGAGTTAATGGGAGTTATAAACGTATTAACCCTTTGAGTGCTAGGGTGGTACACAATGCATTGCAAAGCAATGTATTACATACCCCGTCTGGCACGCAAAGGATTAAGCATCGTTTAGGAGGACGTAAAGCAGTGTAATACGATTTTTTTATAAAATGGAGTAAGGACCTTTGTAAAACGCGGCTCAGCAAATTTATAAAGAAATGGCCCTATTTGTGACAATTTATCAAAAGAATTTTCTCCAATTATTTAACCCCTTAATGACCACAGACCTTTTTTTGTTTTTGTGATCCGGTTCAGGGCTGCCCAAAAGGCGTGCAGCCGTGCGGGGATCCCTGAAATCCATGACGGCCCTGGCACGTCATGGGTTCTAATGGCCCGACCAACCCATGACGTGCCAGGACCATCATTGGTCCTTGAGGGGTTGAGGCCACGTCTGACCTGTTCTTTTTTTTTTTTTACGATCACAAAAATTCTAAGCATATCTAGAATACGTTATAAATACCAACATTCATAATAAGGAATAAGGACGTTTTAAGGACCCGTTCACAAAAACGAACAAGAACACTTTTTTATAAATTTCCCCTAAAGTCCCATTTTATTGGGGTATTTTACCCCCTGAGTGCTAGAGAGGTATCAAATGTTTATCTTTTTACCCCATTGCATTGTATATTTGTTAATGATGAAATAATTACTGGGTAGTAGTCAGCTTGTTCTGTCAGTATTATTACTCTGTTAACGTATTAACCCCTTGGTTATTCAATGCATCTCCATTGTATTGCTTCGCAATGTGGAGGAGACGCCCAAAGAGTTAAAGTTGCAGTATTCTGCACGTAATAGAAAGCAGCCAATTAAGACTGTTTTATTACTTTCAAGGTAACAGTTTCTTCCTTAAAGTAGCGTTATAAAATTATGTTGTTTAGTAACAGCTGCATTGGTGCCAATTCCCAATCGTTTCCTTGTTACTGTTATTTGTACGTTTTTTATTAGCACTGGAAAAGTATCAAATTGAAGAAGAAAAAGCACATTCAACAGAGAAGTATGTACTATAAATGGCTAGCTGGCCTGTACAGAGAGGTGTGTGGGAGATGGTACTGCCACATAGCAAGTCTTTTAACTGATACTCGGCTATATTTGTTACTTGAGGCAAACACAAGGATAGGGAAGATGGTTTCTTTATTATTGAGACTGTGAGGGAGGAAGCTAAGAAAAATGAATCATTCTAGCAGTGTAGATAAATCAGAGCCTGTGTATTTTTGTATAAACGTGTGAGCATCAGTGACTTGGTCTTCAACACACAAGGTGCCCTGTGTGGGTTGACAGTAATGGGAAATTGTGGTGTAAAATGATCCCATCCAGTAGAACACAGATCCTTTTCAGACAGGCCCCAGGCTCTCTCCACCCTTCCTCTGTCCCTTCGCCTACTAATAGAGCAGGCAGCCATAGGTAATGGCAGATGCATCCAGCAAATATAATTAGCAGATGTGAATAGCACCCAAAATTGCAATTGTGATTCTGTATTAGCGTGTGCAGATTCTCTCAAGACCTCCAAAACCAAGACACCCAGGAAGCTTGTAATTAGATATAGGTGAAAAGTCACAATTTATTTTTGTGGGAATTTTTGCTGAAAAATACAATTTCTGGCTTTTCCCGCAGAAGTTCCCATGCATTAAAAAGATAAAATATTCAGCTTTCTGCCAGTGAATTTGCCACAGGGATTTTGCCATTTTTTTTGCTTATGCTTCTATGTCTGTGAGAATTTCCACTGCAATACAGCCACGGCTGAGTTTTGAAGTGGAGAAAACCACAGCTGAAAGTAAAACTTTTTTAGTTGATTGAATCCTACAGCAATATAAGCCTTGAAAAAATTGTTAGCAAACTCCGTCTCTTTGCCCATAACAATAACCACCTGCTTGTACAATTTTGGCATAGCCATCCTTGAAAAATAACTGCAGCTTGGGATATGCCAATACGATACAACACATAAAATCAGTTCTTTAAAACCTCTGTTTACAAAAGAATAGAGCAACATGTCAACTGGCAATATGCTGGTGGTGATATTGCCAGTCAGACCTGGGGTTGTGCTTCAAGCAGAATCTCAATAAGGATGTGCCTGCTCACATGTTTTTTAGAGACAACAGATAGCAACATGTTTAGCTTCTGGTTTGTGAGTGAAATATCTCCATTCTGGAGATTTCATCGACTGAGGGTTCCTTAGGGGCTGTTACAGGGGCTAGAAGTTGCAGTAGTATTAGCTGTAGTTGTCCCTGTACTTTGAAAAGCAGAAAAAGCCCTCATAGCTAGGGTTGTGGATGTCGACCTGTGTTGCTTAATAGTGAGTGTGCCTGGGTGATGGCTGGACTTGGAAGCAATGATACTGATGATGGCCAAGATGATTTGGTGGACATACTGTAATTTTACTGTAAAGGACACAATACAGCTGTTAAGAGTGTGGAGTGATGTTTTATCTGCTTGAAAATAATGTATGATGTGTCACTTTCACTGTCACTCTCATTCTCTGCTCAGGTATAGGAATAGGATCTCCTGCCAGTCAAAAATATTTTTAAACTCTCTCTGTCACTGTCAGTGTTTACAAATCACACCCACACTCCCTACAACCATCCAGAGAACTAGCTAGCACTAATTTTCCTTAAATCAAGCAACTCCATCTCCCCCTCTGTGTCTGGCTGCCTCTACACACTTGGTGGCAGCGTTGCTATTTCAGCAGATTTCTCTTTCTCTCACAGAAATACAATATTTCATCGGCATGAGGGACACACATCCCACATATCCTGGTCAGGAGGCTGTACTGTACTGTGTATGACACATCAGGAACTGAGGAGTTGGAGGAATATGGGCCATATATTTCTAAAATAAAACTGGAGTTATTCCCCTGTTTCTACATAACAGGGGATGAAGAAAAATTCCTAAATTCCCATGCACTTAGAGCTCTTTAACCCCATGAATGCTAGAGAGGTATCCAATGCACTCGTTAGTATTTAAGGGGTTAAAAGCCCAATTTAACAGGGAATTTTATTTATCCCATGTTGCAGTTGGAATAACTCCGGTTTGCTTTTATAAATATGGGCCATTGCCTCCCCGTCCTTAGAAGAACAGCACATACAATACTGTATATCGGTTACATACTATGTCTCACAGTGGGCTGGATCAATTCTGTGGCAAACCAACTGCACCATAGGGGAGGAATAAACAGTCTCAAAAAGTGTGTGAAGCAATGCCTTGGAGACCAGTAGAGCATTCAAGAGGTTAAAACCCATTTAGAGGAATGGGAATCTGCTTTAAACCCTTTCAGTGCTTTGCCATGCATTCCGTACCCCCTCTGGCACTCAAAGGGTTAAACATAAGTCCCAGGGTTTCATTTTAGTAAATGTTCCTTTAAAGCCATGTTTAATTTTAAGTGCAATGTGCTCAATTACTGGTGATTATCTCAGTGTTGCAAAAAGCTGTGCAGAACAAGGCTTTAATGCACTGTTAAGTGTTGACTTTTAACCCTTTCAAGGCTAGAGAGGCCACCAAAGCATTCCAAAGAAATCACCCAGACCTCTTAGCACTGAAGGGGTTAAGTCCCATTTAAATCATTTGGAATTTTAGAAAGCCTTATTTTTTCATATTGCAGGTGTTTTGCTCCAAAATTGCACCACTTTAGCTTACTGGATACCTGTCTTTGTGTACCTAAATGGGGTCAATTGTGTACCTAATTGGAAGCATATTTAAGGCTACTCAGTAGTACAATAGCCATGCTATTATGAGTACAATAGTCTGCTTAAGCACAGAGTAATGTAGAACACCTTTTTTTTTTTATTAAGAAATTCTTCACATTTTGTGACATCTGTACATATTTGAACTCTTTTACTGCCAGATTCAGTTTTCACTCCCTTCTGTCAGAATAGATGATAGCAATAACATGTTCTTTTAATTTTAGTTTTTGTTTGTTGGATGCTCAAAATGTATTCCTTACAATTTCTACAATAATAAACATTATATTGAATATTATATGTAATGTTATGGTGACATAGAGGATAATGTTATGAGTTTCATGGCTGAATTTAGAAAACTAAAGAGAAAACCAACCGATCCATAGGGGACAGATAAAGTTCCCATTGATATGGGAAAATGCTTATCGTAACCTTTTATGGACCAGAGGGGTTTACAAAGCATTGCAACACAATGCACTGCACACCCCTCAGTTTCTTAAAGGGTTAGTAAGTACAGCATTAACACGCTTATATTTTCACCATTATCAAAACTTCTCAGGGACCCTAAATTCAGGTATTTTATTCCTCCCTGCTCTTCTTTTTTCCAGTCCATGTCAGTCTCATAATCAAAAGCTGACCCACTGAAGGAAATGAGAAGGAATGGCATGCTCTGAGAGGATTGGGTGATATCTGAGCATGTGACATTACCAGAGTAGAAGAAACTGAGAGCAAACACTCTCTCAGTTGCTATGGCAACATAAGTAGATTGCTAAACAGTTTTTTGGGGTGGAGGGGTGTGTGTGTGTGTATTAGTGATATGAAGACAAGACTAAAAAAATGGTTTGTTTATTATCTTCTCTTATTCTACTACTTTATCTCATTTTTGTTCTGGGAGGTACTGCTACTTTAATGTCCACTATATTGCAATGCAGTACATTGGACACCGCAAGATCTCCCTTGCATTCAGGAGGTTAAAACTCTGATTTCAATCACTGAAAATGTGAGGAATTTTTATATACCCAATATGGTGCAGTTGACTTGCCCAGCATTGTACCACTGTAGCTTCTTGAATGTGGCCCTAAGATTTTATTGCCTCAGTTTAAGCTTGGCTCATCTAATGCATCCTCTTTGCATGCTAAAAAGCTTCTGAGGACTTGAAAGGCAGCAGGAAAGGGAACATATTTTTACAATGCCTTTTTTCAGCCCTGCACAAGAATTCTGTTTCTATTTTTTAACTTGTGAAAGAAAAATACACAGACAGCAATAAGCTTCCAGACAGAGGGCCATGCTACACCAGTGGATGAATATTGGCATTATCCTGTGGTCACAAATAGGAGCATGGAAATCTTGGTACACTGCTGGTTTCACCCCAGGAGAAATGGAAATGCATCCAGTGGGGGAATCCAGTGAAAGGGACAGTCTGTGCTGGTGAAGGGAAGCAATTCTGGTTATAGAAATGTGGTTTGGTGCCTTATTGCCAAGTCCACAGTGGCTTTTAACCTTTCCAGCTCTTGAGAGAACAGTTATGCAGGAAAGAATGCTGAATTTGTAGAGTATGCCTGTAATGTTTTCCATTATTTGTTAAAGACAGTTATACTGGCCCAGAGTGGTAAGAAGCTATGCAGACTGTTTCAGAAAGAATATCCAAAATGTCTTTCATTTTTAACCCCTTGGATGCTAGACACTTCTCCAGTGCATCATGAAACAATGCATTTGAGATGTCCCTAGCATCCAAGGGGCAGTAATATGCATTTTGTGTATACAATATATTTTATCTTAGGAATATTTTTGTGCAGTGACTCTCAGACTGAGTTCTGTAGATGCCCACGGTCCCCTGAAGAACTCTTGTAATGGCAGATAATACTAGGTGGCAGGCTGTGTTCATATGTGTAGTTATAGGACTTTCTGGTAAAGATTACATGGAATTTTAGTATAAAAGGGGAAGTAAAGGGTCAATTAAACACCCTTTTAAACAGCTGCCAGTGCCCATAGCTTAGAAATCAACTGTTGCCAGTCTTGTCTGCCCTGCGCATCACTGAGATCCATACCTACCAACATTTCAAACTGCCAAAGAGGGACACTTGTGTTTTAGGGGGTGTGGCTAGGGGTGTGGCTGGTGGGCTGGGAATTAAAGAGAATTTTTAGGCTATTTCATGACCTATTGATACCTCCTTGTGTAACCTAATAAATGACTTATAACAAGACCAAAGTATTTTATTTACACAGACTAATTTATAAACGCATCTACTGATGTTTAAACAAACATTAATGTGAATTTTATGGCTGCAGAGCAATATTATACAGTTATTTATACACCACACAGTCTGATTTCCTAAAAAGAGGGACATCAGGGTGGGAAAGAGGGACAGAGGGATTTGGGTCTAAAAGAGGGAGTGTCCCTCCTAAAAAGGGACACTTGGGAGGTATGGAGATCTGCAGGGCTGGGTGATGTCAGTGCCTCATTCGGCACTCAGAGGAGATTTCTGTCCTCTCCATTGAAGTCGATTAACATTGCTTTGCTGACAAAATGAGTTTAGAAATCTTGAATCCTCTCCCATGAGGTCCCAGTGACTGCAGCCTGCCCTGCAACTCGCTGTAATCTGTAGGGCAAACAGAGAGGGACCAGGTGATTTTAATCATGTAAATAGTCTTTTATTGGGAGTGAACAATTAACATTTCAACACATATTCGCATCCTAACACAGTAGCAATCGATACAGTGTTAACCCCTTGGTGCTAGAGAGGTCGCCAGTGGATGGCCTTGCAATTCTTTGGAGACCTCTGTAGTATAGAAGGGATTAATGGGTTTGGATGTTAAGGATTTACAGAAATTGTGTGCGAATCCAAGGTCCCAGTACCAAAAAGCATTTGAGAACCCCTGTTTTACCTTCTTACTCATGACTGAGTACTTGTAGTTAGTGACACCTTTTAGTAGACTAGTAATTCCTCTTAGATGAAGTGCAGAACTTTCAGACCCCCTTAAAAAGGAAGGATTTAACAGTCCTGCACTTCATCTGGGAAAAACTCTTATGTTATCCTCGTAAGCAGTAACAGCAACTATAACAATATTATAGCGTGACTTATATTAGATTTTCTGTGACATCAAGATATTTTACATAATAATACTTTATATCTCAGATACAAACTATGTTTTCGCAAAGAGTCTCATTAACCATATCTAGTGTAATAATTAATGCTGCAAGAAAGACCAGGTCATACTATTAAAGGGAAATTATCACTATAATTATGGGAGCAGACTTAGTAACTTGGGAGGGTCTGTGCTTTACAGCGCCATAATTGCTTCTTTCAACAGTTTGGAGGCTGGGCTTCACAAGAGAAGTTTGATGTTTAAGCCTTGGACTTCACTTGCTGCATTGCCTTTCCAATGGGATGTCTGTAGTGGCTGAGCCCAGCCTTTGGCCCTAACCTGTAAGACTCCCAAGTTTCAAAGTTCAAGTTCTTCTCAATATCTGTAGAGACAATTGAATCAACTATGTAGTTAATCATCAGGTCAACACAGCATCTGTGGAAACAAGCATATTACAAATGTTTTCTCCTACACCATAAAAATATAATTTATACTGTATTGTATGAGCTCCATGTTACAGAGATAACTAAACAGAGTTCAGCAGCGCACCTCTCTACCCTTCTGTGCTAATGATTGACAGTTGGTTATTTGAAATCTCATGAATATGAATATGCATTTCAGTGACATCAGAGTAGAGGATGTGGTCTTCATATGCAGGCTGGTTACTCTGTGCTAACACGACAATCTGAAAAATAAGTAAAAACACCGGCATGAAGGCAGTAGACTATTAACATGATTTACTGAAAAAGCAGTGCTAGTGGAAGTATTCTGTAGCGCTGGCAGTCCATTACACCAGCTGTGCACACTGAACAACACTGTCAATGCTGACTTCCCTTAAGGTATAATACCAAGAAGTCCAATATTGTCGACCTCATAGCAACAGTTCAAAGTTCACATGCTTGCTCAACCTAGCTTATTGATGCTTGGTTTATTGCATAGAAACATAGAATTTGACACCAGACAATAACTACGGGGCCCATCTATTTGGTCATTTTCCAACTAATTTAAAACCTCACACCCTATTTGAACCTTGACCTTCTTTTGACTTAGCATGACCTTGTATCCAGGCAAACATTTTTTTTAGTCTTGTTCTGCCAACCAACCCCCTACCTCTACAGGAAACCTTTTCCATTCATTTTATTGGTCAACAGGACATTTTTTCCTCACATCCACTGACCTAACAATAACCATGCACACTATAAAGTGATACTGAATTTTGTAATCTCTTGATGTTCCTTGCTGACAGGTGACATAAGCTCATATTCATATTAGCTACAAAATAGTGAAAATAGGGCAGCATAGTGTTGGTGAGATGGCTCAGTTGGTTAATGCACTAGCTGTAAAGTCTGGTTAAACAGCAAGGTCTCAGGTTCTGCTTCCAACAGGGTCAACTCAGTCTTTCATCCTTCCATGGTAGATAAAATGATTACCATTAAATTGGGTAATAATATCTATACCCCCAGGACATATTTGAAAACAAGAGACAATCTCAATGTATTCTTCCTGATAAAATACTTTGATAATATTATTAGTGGAGCAGTTCCCATATCTGTCCTCAAGTATCACTATTAGGCCAGGATATAGGGATTTCCCTTTGAGTACAAATGAACTGCTTCAAGTCTATGTTCAAATGGTCAGTTTGGCTGCAATATATTTTATTGCCCATGTGAACTTACCTCTGATGACTTACATTCATCTGGAGATTCTTTCATATGGGTGACGTGGTGAAGGTGTGTCACAAGGCTGGCCTAAGTGGGTGTTGGCCACATATTATAAGCTGATGCCTATGTGGGTCAGTCCATCATTTGTGGGTGTGAACAGCATGGCAGTTTTGAGTGTCACCCATGTTTGAAAGCTTTACAGTGACCAATAGGTGCATGCAAAAACCTGGATGTGCCTACTGCATGAGCATATGCAATTTGCAGTATGCTGAAGTAGAATGTGTTAAACAAGTTGACAAGTGACCTTATAAACAGAATCAGTTAGGGCAACTGGGTTCATAAGGGCATCTGTAGCAATGCATTAACAATGTTACGCTAAAGTCACCCGTATGAACAAAGCCGTAAAGTTCAGTCATTCTGATTCGTTCAGTTGTTCTCAAAGAAAGAAATACTGGCCTGTTAGTGCGTCACTCATTTTCTCTATGAATTTGTGTTTAATCAACTAAGATGTTTATTATGATAAAGTGGGCTGTTATGATACATATAAGAAGGCAAGAGGAAGGCATTATAGATCAGGAATAGGAAACCAGTGTCTCTTCAGCTTTTATTAGATTATGGCTCCCGTCATATACCCAGTCATTCTCTACCTAGTAAGAATGGGAGCTCAAGGGCTGCAATGGTTTATGTGCACCCTGTTTCTAATATAATTGGTTGTTTTTAAAGGAACAAGGTTTCAGTCCTATGCATCATACATATCCTTCCCTTCTCTGTGTTAATCTGCTCTGTTGCCTGGCTTCATTAAGCAATACACACACAAATACTTAGCTTAGTGAACATCAATTTGCATATATAGTGAGGAGCTGCTGGTGAGGACCACACTAGTATTGCTGCATTAATGGAGTCCCCCAGATGTTAAGAGTGGGGGGCCTGGAAGGGGCAAATGATAAACAGAGCACTGTTCTTTATGCTTTATATAATAGACTGGATAGAGTGCATTACCTAAGATCTCTCCCTCCAGTTCTTTATGCTGCATAGATATTGGTATATTGTACCACTATCCCAGATTTCACTGTCCCTGACAGTAAATTGAATAGAAATAAAAATGAAAAAACATAAAAACAACTAGCATAGGAAATTTTACTATTAATATTCTGCAGTTATAGAATATGTAAAGTCAAAGACTAAGTTTACTATCACTTTAACACAGGGATACCCAATATGTAGATCACGATCTACCAGTAGACCAGTAAGTGATTACTGGTAAAACACAAGAAGATTCATGCTTAGTGTTTGTATTAGACAGCTCTCTAGCATTTCAGGGGTTAAAAGACATTTAAATCAGTGGGACATTTAAAGGTTTATTTGTCCACTGCAGTACAGTTGGGTTGCCCAAAAGTACTTGTTTTAGCAGATTTTTTACAATATTGTGCATGTAGTTTGGTCCAATTTAATTCTATACACAGAGGCAGTATAAGCATACATATGTTGTGCCTCATGTTTGAATGTGATGGCGACGGACCATTGATGTGTGCTGGCAAGATGGTAGATTGTTCTTGGAGGACAATGAATAAAGCAGATTCCAAGTCAATGATGTCTGAGCACCCCTGGTTTAACTCTCTGAGTGCCAGAGGGGTATGCAACGCATTGTGAAGCAAAGGATTATCAGCTGTGCTTCTCACTACCTCAGTGATTCTCAGCCAGGGTGCCCTGGCAGTTTGGTTTGCCGTGGACAGCCACTTAGAGTGCCCCATCTTTTCTGTAAAGACTTTGATATAAATGTGAATGCTGAGTTTCAGATGTGTATTAAGGAACTTTTTATGCACAATAGGCTTTCTTATGCTATTCTGATTGTGATTTCTAAGAATAATTATATAGAACTAATTCGTACCCGTCATAACTCTCTTGACAAATAACACTTAAAATGTTAGGGGTGAACCAAAGACCCTTGATTGCACATTGGAGGTGTCCTGAGCAAAAAAAAAAAAGATTGACAACCACTGCTGTAACTCTCTGCCCTGGAAGAGTGATATGTTTTATCACAAAGCACAAGTTTACTACAATGTTTTACTCTGTTTCAGTGCAGAGCAATCTACATGGGATCTGTGTTTGTGCTGCAGTACAGCTTTAAGTGTAGTTCAGTGGTTCTTAAACCTGGTGCAGTGGCACTTTGGTGTGTCATGGGTGCCATATTTAGGGTGCCACTTTTTTCTTTAAAGGCTTTGACACAAATGTGAATGTTTAGCTTCAAAATATGTTTATAGAAATTGTCATGCACAATGCTCTCATTTTTTGTAATTCTATTTGTGGGAAGAAGAAGAAGACCTATATATTTATGTCTTTGTACCCTTCTTTGTGGCCTTGGCACATAACTTATAATCTATTTTGAGTGCCTTGAGCAAAAGATTGAGAACCAGTAGTGCAGAGTGTCTTCAGAAGCACACAGGCACAGGGGTTCAGTCCTTAAGCGCTACCAACAGTCCAAGATTTAAGGATTTCCCTGATTAAGCACAGGTGGGCCAATCAAAATGAATGAGCCACTGATAAAGATAGCAACACGTAATATGTAAAAGAATACATATTATCTTCCTGAGTAAAACAAGAGTATTCCCACTGCTGGGATGTGTTTTAGTCAAAAGTTATTGCAGTTCAAACCTGGATTTTTTTTTTCAGGTGCAGTATCTCAATGGCATGAAATATTACAGTGGAGCTGTTGCTACACCATCCTATGGGCTGTCCTTAGGCTATTGAGATAGATCACATACAAATTAAACACCTCTCAACTGTGGGAGTACTCTTGTGTTACTCAGGAAGATAAACCCTACAATATATTTGCTTTCACATGTTAAATGTTACTATACCTTTAACTCACCCATGGTTCATCAGGGAAATCCTTCAATCCTGGCCTGTTGGTGGCTCTTGAAGATCGAACTTCTGGAATTCTTTTGCCCAAGTATGTGATAATGGCAGATACAATTGATATATTTAAGAGAAGATTAGATGCATTTCTTTCAAGATGGAACATACAGGGTTATACTGTGTGTTAGCAGGTAAAACCGGAAGTTCCAGTAAATAGACTAATATTCTCTTTGGAGGCAGGAAGGCTTATATAATTCTCATTTTTCTGTGTTATGAGGCAGAGGTTGAACTTGATTGACTTTTGTCTTTTTTCAACCTGATTTACTGTGTTACAATGGACTTGTACACTCCTGGGCGAGATCTAGCTCACAGACCATATTGTGCCCATATCTGCTACAGAAGTTACTGTAAATGACACCTTTTACATTATTAAGCCATTTCTTATACCATTCAATCAACTAGAGTCAAACTGTTCAAGCTCTGACAGCTTTAAGATGCAGTATAAAGGAGAACGAACACCTTCTAATAATAAACCCCCAACTTACCGTACTATAGCCAGAAAAAAATGAATGACCCCTATGGATTTTGCCCCTGTGGCCTTGCTCAAGAGATAACATTTTCAGTCAGTCCTGAATGGATTTGACATTCAGGGCTGAATCATAGGGGACAGTATGGTTTTCTGGTCATAGTAAGGTGAGTGGGTCTTGTGGTTATTATTAAGAAGTGTCAGTTCGCCTTTAAATCATTCAATCACCTTGAGTTACCTTATTCTAGCTCTGACTGCTTTAAGATCCATCTTAACTTAATTTCTTCCCATATAGCCTGCAGTGGGATTGAATCCAGCTCTGATTGTGTCCCTCACTTTGGCCTTCGGGGCTAGGACTGTCAGTGTCTTTTCCCAGTCACATCCTTAGAACAAGGTGTATGTGTGTTTTTCTTTAAGGGAGGGCTGCTTTCCAATTAATGGAGGCTGTCTTTTAAAGAAGACCTTGTTGGATAAATAGACAGTAAATGGAATGGCCAGACAGGAGCCGGCTTCAAATCTCTCACTGCAAGCTGTGAAAATTGGCAGCAGGGTCAGTTTTCCAGAGCTTGCCTGGAGTGTCTGTCTGACATCTGCAGGTCTCTTAACCACTACTTGACTGACTCATAGCTTTAGCTTTTAAAAGGTTAAATGTATATGTACAGCTGTACCAACTGGATATGTCTTCAGTACCACTTCATTACGTGCACTTAGCATCTTGTGGGACTATAGCTTTTACTGGCCCAGTAGCAAGTGTTACAGAATACACATGCTGTATTTCCTTCAGTAGGCTGACATATCAATATCTATAGGTACATGAGCACATGAGCTATTAAAACTAAACTGGATACAACAGAACATTTTCAGCTGCTGGATTACATTAGCCCTTGATATGCCTTTATTCTAAACAACAGCCAAAAACTTTAGCATAGCCATAGTTTTGGATATTATTAATATACCTTTACCACCTTTGACATTAGCACACTATTCCTTCATTCAAGTAACTATCCTATGTCCTTCTGTAACTGCTTGTTACAATGCATAGGAGGCATATCTAGCACCAGTGGAGTGAAGAGGGGAGAATGGTGTCCTATCCCAGTACAGGATGAATTCAGCTTCATGATATGCCATGGTCAGAGAGCCAGAATCACAAACAGGAAGGTGCAGTGCAGGACAGGAGGGTTACACTAATGATCAGGTAAGAAGAAAAAGATTTTAGCATATGACCAGGTTGGAATATTGGCAAAGGGAAGAAATGACAGAAAATAACAATCAACATGCAAAAGGATGTCACTCACTACCAACTGTATGGATACAATAAGTCCAGAAGCAAAAACATTAATCTTTATTGGATGAAGGTAAACATACCTGTATAAAATTCACAAACAATCATAATCGTGAAAGGAAAGTGCATAATCTATGGGTACACACAGACAGACGTACAACAAAGCATCCCAGGTCGATCCGCGCGTTTCGCTTTAACAACGCTTACTCATGATATCTGAACCCTTGACAAGGTCCCTGGAAATCCATGTTCTGTGTGTATTAGTGTATGTATTTGACCTTAAAGGAACACTAATGCTACAGTACTAGTTTCTGTTAAATGAAAGAGCACATTGTAATGAAAGTGGATCTGTCACCTTCTAACTCGCCCCCCCCCACTGGTTTATATCCCACCCCCCAACAAGTTTAAAACCCCCTTATGATTGTAATAATTGTTCCCCTTATGATGAATATCTACTAGTTTGTCTTCGTAGCAAGAGGGAGGGTACAGCCATCTTGATGACATTTAGAATGATTGGCAATATCCTCAATAAGCATGGGAGCAACCCTGTATGTAAAAAATGTTCACACTGCGGGATCTCTTGATCCAACACTATGTCCAGCTCAGAAAAAAATCAGACCTTGTGGGAGGGATCAGGACCCCTATTGATGCCCACCTGGCATTGATCGCCTATCTAGTGGGATAAGCGTTCAATGCTGTGATCAAAAAGGTGATTTCTACCTTCCCTCTATGTCTTCCTCCGCAACTTGGGATTCTATGATTGCCTGGGTTGAGTAGGATGACCTTCAAGACCCACATGATGCAAGTGGGCCTTGATGGTCCTCCTATTCAACCCGGACATTCATAGAAAGCCAGGTGGAAGAGGTAGAGAGAAGGAGCTGATCACCTTCCTTGTAGCAGCATCGATTGTCTATCATAATCGAGAGACAATCAGTGCCAGAGGGGGCACCAGGAGGGGTCCTGATGTGCCCCCCTCCAAAAAAAAACACATACATATATAACAAATACATAATACAAATAATAATAATAAAATCCAAACCTCCCAGCCTGGCCCCATAGCAGCCTTATACTGTCTGACCCCCCCCCCCCCCCCCACACACACACCAGCCTTATTCCGTTGCCCACTGGTAGCCACAGATCCCCACATACACTGAGTGACCCCACCAGCCTTGTTACCCTGCTCACTGTTAACCACAAATCCCCACATAAACTCAGGAACAGCCCTATTTCCTGTACACTGGTAGCCACAGCTCCCCATGTACACTATCTGACACCCCCTCCCCCAACCCTGTTCCCTTGTCCACTGGTAGACACAGAACCCTATTAGGGTTGCCTCCCAGCCGGTATTTTACTGTCAGGCCGGTAAAAAATTGGCTTCTTTCCAATGTTAAGTCTATGGAGGGAATACCTTCGCTGGTATTTTTTTTTGAAGAAAAGGTGGCACCCCTAAACCCTATGTATACTGAGTGATTCCACCAGGCATGTTACCCTGCTCACTGATAGCCACACATTCCCACATATACTGCCTGACCCCTAGTGGGGCACCACTGTCTCTCATAGCCATAGATCCACCATATAAACTGTCTGACCCCCACATTGCCTAGTTCCACCGGTAGCCACAGAACTACTCTGACAGTCCAGCTTTGTTCCAAAGAATCACACATATATATATACATACATACTGTCTGCTTCCCCAGCCTTGCCCAGAGGGAAGGTTCTCCTTTAGATGATGCAGTCTGGCTAATAATTTTTTTGGTCTGGCTCCAAGAGTCAAACCAAATTTGTCAAGCCCTTTTCTAGGCTCAATTTCTATGTCTCTATGGGGTGAGAAAACCTAATATTTTCAAATACGTAAACAAGATGTCCCTTGCACATAGCAGCACATATAAATAGGTTTGCCAGATCGTCCCTTTAAAAACAAACTCACATGCAAGTGGCATGGGAACCACTGTAACACAGCAGTAACCACTGTAGTCAAAAGCATGGATTATACATGTGTTCAGTTTTAAAGGGGTGATCTGCAAACCCTACGTATAAAGGACTATTAAGAAAATTTTCATTTGGGCTCTGTACGCAATTAGCTGTGAACTAAATGAGGCATTGGAAATGATTTCTCAGTGCCAAACCTGCCTAATATCAATTTACAAAGCTTTTTCCCCAAAGTGCCCCTTTAAAGCTATGCTTATACCAGTTACTAAAATGGAACCAGTGCTTTTACTTACCTGGAGATGGATGTGTGAATGATTGCTGACCCACGCTGGTGGCAGTTGTACAGGTTTCCTAATGCCCCTGTAAGTCATTCCTTGGGCACTGCAGTGAACTTGATTACATTCTCAAATGTTATTCATGTGAATGATCTGCATGGCGACCACGTAAGCCAATATGTAGGTCATCATGCAGCAACTTTTATATTTATATAACTTATATATTCTCTGAGTATAGTGTGGCAATTTGCAGCTAGTTGTGTTGAGCTGCATTATATGAGGCAATACCCACCCTCCTTGATAGCTCACCCAGACAGCAATATTATGTTCTGCATAGGTGATACTGAGCAGACATGAACGTAGCATAAGATGTATTGCATGTGGTGTTTTTTTAGCAGGCTGAAGGAAACAGTTTGTCTTGCAATACTATTATATACTAGAGGTACGGCTTCACTTATGCAGTTAACCTTTTTTTTTTTTTTTTTTTTTTTATTGTTATTATCTAAATTAGACCCCGTGGTGGGGTATCAGGACCCCTCCTGATGCCCCCCCAGCTACTGATCAGTAGAGGTTATGCAGGGGAGCAACAGAGCTCCCCTGCTTCTATCCTACCTGAAATACCAGATAGGAGTGGACGTGATCAGGAAACCCTTTCATGCCAAACCAAGAGGCATTCCCTGATCTCGCCCACCTTCCTGGTGGTTCAGGTAGGATGAAAGCAGGGGAGCCGTGCTACTTGAGCCATGCTGCTCCCCCTGCATTGCCTCCATAACCAGGCTCAGAGATAAACAACTGGGAGAGCATCAGAAGGGGGTCCTGATGACCCACCTTGAGGTCTGAATTTTGTTTTTGTTTTTTTGATAATTGCTTCTGCCGCAGCCACGTGCAGTTCCACAGTGCTGGCAATGAAGAGCAGATGCGGAGAAAGGGAGTTCAGATGATTAGGTATATGGGAGGGTAGCCGATGAGGCAAAGGGGAAGACAAGAGATAAAGTGAAGAGTTTGGCTCCTGAGGCAATCAGCGTGAAGAGTTTGACAAGGGATTTCCTAAGCCAGTCAGTGTGTGTGTATTCGGTATAGCTGAGGAGGCAGGAGGCTGCACCAATTAGCATACACATTATGCCCTCAACCACATCCCACTGGACGAGCAAAAGTGAAGTTTTGCATAACCCTACCTTTATAACGCCCCAGGGCATGGCTGACAGTGAACCGTAAACATCAAGAATTGTATATATATATATATATATATATATATATATATATATATATATATATATATATATATTTCTCTGTCATCCAATACAAATTACTGGTAACTTTGGGTAGGCGATCAGCTCCTTTAAATAGGCAGGAACAATTCTGAGAAGTGACTGCTGGGTGCAGCTTACCTCCTCTCCTTAGCTTGCAGCTAGCCAATCCCCAACCAGTAAGATTTATTCCTTGGTCAAGGCACAAGGCAAGAGAACAGTTCTGTTATAGTTTTAGCTTTTTTATTATTTTTCTGTTAGATATGGAATACCACCATTAGGCAGATTACCATCACTGACAATTCCCATCACCCAAATAGCTCAGTTTACCAGGTGCTTTTGTGGACCTAAGCCCTGGAGGGAAAATCTTGGCTGCAAGTTCTTTCCCTAGGAGTTGCCCACTGAGGCTTCTTCTTGATATATGATGGACTCTGATGATGATGACTGTTCAGCTATTCCTTCATCTCAGTTTTTTGGGGACCCCTTTGAGGCTGACCCCATTCCCTCAGCTGAGGGCCTGATCAGAGCTGTTCTAACCATCCTGAACATTCCCTTGGTACAGGAGGCGTCTTCTGACCTCTCTGATGTGTTTCAGGAGCCTGTTAGTCCCCATACTTGTTATCCACCTAACCCCACCCTTGACCGCTTGGTGTCTGAGGAGTGGAAGTTTCCAGACAGGAAACCATCTGTATCTAGGAAGTTTGCTAAGCTTTACCCGTTCTCTGAAATGGCCCTCACGCAGCGCATCCATCCCCCCAAAGTGGATGCCCCAATTTCCAGGCTTTCTAAGTCCACTGCTTTTCCGGTGGCTGACGCCTCTGCTCTTAAAGACTGGACTGATAAGAAGCTTGAGACCTCTCTCAAGGCTATTTTTGCGATGGCTGGCTCTGCCCTCTGCCCTGCCTTTGCTGCAGTGTGGGTGAATAGGGCTGTGGCTGTTTGGACTGAACAGCTCAATTCAGCTGTCTGTCAGGGGGCCCCTACTGCTGACATGTTGCAACTTCTCGCTAACATTGCTGAGGCTCAGCATCATGTCTCTGCTGGCTGTTTGATGCTGTGCGTTTGGTAGCCAGGGCATCTACCATGTCTGTGGTAGCCAAACGTGCTCTTTTGGCTCAAAATCTGGTCTGCTGACACGGCCTCCAAGACGGTTCTCCTGTCTTTGCCTTTTCAGGGATCCTCCCTGTTTGGGCCCGAGCTCAAGGATCTCATCAATGAGGCCACTGGAGGGAAGAGTACTCACCTGTCAGTGGTCCTGAGGAAGAAGGCACCTGTCAAAAGGAATCAGCATTTTCGTCCCTTTCAAGCAGACTTGCACCAAGATACCCATATGGTCCCTCAGGCTCCGTGCTCCTAATCCAAGCCTAAGCAGCAATGAAGGTCCAAGTCCTCTGCGAAGCCCAAGGCCTCCAAACTTCCTTCTGCATGACTCGCCAAACCTGGGTCCCCATCCGCAGGTAGGTGGCAGCTTACACCTCTACCTTTCAGCCTGGCAGGCCTCTGTAGCGGAACCGTGGGTTTTACAGGTGGTGTCTACGGGGTACAGGATTCCCTTCACCTCCCTTCCTCCTCCAAGGACCTTCTCTTCTCGCTCTCCCTTGGGAGAAGAAAAGCACCTCCTTTTCAAGGAAGCTATTCAGACCCTTCTGGACAAGGCAGTCGTGGAACCAGTTCCTCCTCAGGAGAGGGGCTTGGGATTCTACTCCAACCTCTTTGTGGTTTCCAAGAAGGACGGCGGCTGTCGTCCCATTTTGGATCTGAAAGATCTCAACTCCTTTGTGGTCCAGTCTCAATACCGCCAGGAGTCTCTGTGCACAGTGATAGCGGCCATGTCCTCTGGGGAATTTAGTGGCCTCTCTGGATCTTCAGGATGCCTATCTGCACATCACCATTCATCCAGAGAGTCGGCAATATCTTCTCTTTGCTTGCTACCGAGGGCATTTCCAGTTTTCTGCCCTCCCCTTTGGCCTGACCACAGCTCCTCAAGTCTTCAACAGAGTCCTGGGAGCATTGATTTCCGTCTTACATCGGAACGGCACCAGGGTGGCTCCATATATGGATGACCTCCTTCTGAAGGCAACTTCTCCGGTACTCCTTCATCAGCAGATGCAGGACTGCATTCATGCTCTCTCCCATCACGGGTGGATCATCAAGTACTTCGGCGTCCTCCTTTTGAGTCTTTGGCTACCATTCCTCTTCGTTTGCTAACATGGAAGGTGGCCTTTCTCTTGGCAATTGTTTCTGTTCGCCGAGTTGCAGAGCTGCATGCCCTGTCCTTGCGGCAGTCTGGCATGCTTTTTGTCATTCCTGCCTGCTTCCTAGGTAACCATCGCTACTTGGATCAAGTCCATGATTCGTAAGGCTTACGAACTGCAGAAGAAGCCTGTTCCCTTCAGGGTCACGGCTCATTCTGCGAGGTCTATTGGGGCTTCTTGGGCCTACAAGAACCAGGTCTCAGCTGATCAGTTGTGCAAAGCGGCCACTTTGTTGTCTGTGCATACTTTTGCTAAACACTATTGTGTGGAATTGCTGGCATCGGCTGATGCCAGTTTTGGGAGGAAGATCCTGGAGGCAGCATTGCCTGTCTAGGATCTCTTTAGTCTCTCAGTACTCTTTCACTTTTGAGCCCTATTGGCTCTAGTTCAGTGTGCTGTGTAACAGTTCCTGGCGTGTTTGACCCCTGTTCAGTGTCCGTTGACACTTTGCGGTTTTTGTTATCTCCCACCCTGTCAAGGGACCATGCTTGGCTCTCCTGTGGCAGAATGTGGGGGTCGTTTTGGGTTCATGCTCACAGGAGTCTTCCTTTACCTTCTTACTACCTAATCAATAGTTAGTCTGCAAATCTTACTGGATGGGGTTTGGCTAGCTGCAGGCTAAGGAGAGGAGGTAGGCTCCACCCAGCAGTGACTTCTCAGAATTATTCCTGGCTAGTTAAAGGGGCTGATCCCCTTCCCAAAGTTACCAGTAACCTGTATGGACTAAGAGAAAAGGATTTAACAGGTAAGACTAAAATCCTATTATAGACTAGTGTAAAAGCCCGTGTGCATGGGCCGTGGAGCAATGAGATAATGTCAGTACGCAGAGCAGGACCGGCCTCTTAACCCTTTGAGTGCCAGAGGGGTACTGTACTCCTCTGGCACTCAAAAGGCTAACATTACCCAGACCTGCTCTGCATGCTGCCATTACCTCACTGCACCACGCGATTGAGCCGCCTCACTCACACGATGCAATCATGAGCAGTAGAGACTGGCCGAACACAGGCAGTCTCTACTGAGCATGACTGCATCGTGACAAACTTTCTGGCATTTTAGTATATAGGATGATAGCATTCTGTAGTTTTTGCATATGTTTCTTTAACCACTTAGCATCACCCACCTCAGATTACATAACCCCATACATATATTTTTAAGAACACTGAAACCTTTGTTAGCTATATATATAAAGAATAAAACATTATCATCTCACCTTTCAACAGTCTTATCCATAATTATGCTATAACAATGGGCATACCATACATAAAACAAGAGATGCTGCAATGCAAATAAATACAAGTTCAAATACAGCAATAACACTACTATTATTCCTGCTATCAATCAGTAAATAGGTATGTCTTCTGAGTGAAGTGGAATGCAGTTTGGATGCCATCAGCACCATATGTGAAAAACATTAATTTAGATTGCTCTGGCTCTCTCTGCAGGCAAAGGTTAATAACTGCACATGCATGTAACTGTGTGCACGGTTGTACCACTTATCTACTTAATCTCACTCAGAGTAGGGAAGCAATGTGTTAACTCTCTGGCACTGAAAAGGTTAAATAAGGTATATAATGAATATACTACTAACCTACTCATTTTACTATATATTGTATTAGGCTGTATGTTAGACAGCCTTGGCCTGAGGAGTTGTGAAGACAAAATAAATGTGTATTGTGAACTAGTCACAGTGATGCAGATGTATTAAGAATTGTAGGAGCACTTCAGGGGCAAATTAACTGCACCACAGAGGGCAAGTAAATATTTGCATTGATTTGAATTAGGCTTTTAGCCCTCTGAACACAGAGGCATATTAAGACTCCACTGGGCCCTAGAAAGGTACCAGTTTGGTGCTTCATTGTGGCACTGATGGAAGTGAGAGCAACTGGATGATGCAGGTTTCTCTACCAAAAAGGGCATCTGTCAAAATATGTTAGTGGCAGCACCAGTAGGACCTCTGTCTGTGACCCATCACTTGCAGCCAGACCCCCTCATATTGCCATACCTGGGAACTTTACATTTTGCTCTCCCCAGAGGGGGACTCCTTTGGTGCCGCTGGGGGAAATCTGTGACGCGATTCGCATCAAAAAAGTGTCAGGGCTTAATTGTGAGTGGGGGGGACTTTCCAATGTATTTACCCCTCTGGCACTCAAAAGGTTGATCCCTCGAATGCTAATCCAGTGCATATCAATAGGAATTTTTAAATGCCCCCTATTGGTTTGCTCCAGAGTTGCGCCTCTTTTATTTTTTGCATAAGACTCTTAGGGCGGAATGCTAGAAATGTGTGCATGTGCTGAAGGCATTTTTCCTGTGCAGATAGATATTCCACATGTTCTAATCCAGGAAGCCATGTACCGAACACTTCTTGAATTGCTCATAAACAAATTATCTTTTTTATGGCAACACTACACAGACATTTAAAATTGTTTGCAATAGCACTTCTTGCATTGGCGCATTTGCTATTCCCCTCACACAGATTCATTAATCCTGACCAAGGCCACAAAAAAATATATGCCCATCTGTTTGCTAATAGTGATTGTTCATGCGCAATGCAACAAAATCATGTGCAAACCTATTGGCTACTGGTTTTCACACTGGAAATAGCTCGTCATGCTTCTTGTATTTCGCCCTTCATCCCATATTTATAAAAGCAAACGTGAGTTATTCTGGAGTAAACAAACTACTCCATAGGGGATAAATAAACATTCCTAAATTTCCATGCACTTGAATAGTGCCTTTCAACCCCATGAATGCTAGGAAGGTCTTCAATGCATTGAGAAACAATGCATTTGAGATCTGTCTAGCATAGGGTTGCCACCTTTTCTTCAAAAAAATACCGGCCAAGGCATTCCCTCCATAGACTTAACATTGGAAAGAAGCCAATTTTTTACCGGCCTGCCGGTAAAATACCGGCTGGGTGGCAACCCTAGTCTAGCACTCAAGGGGTTAAAAGCCCAATTTGATAACAGGAATTTTTATTTGTCCCCTATAGTGCTGTTGGGCCTATGGGAGGGATGTATATTTAGTATTCTTAGTGTACATTCAAGAACTGTCTCTAAAGTTCACAACTTCGGGTCATATTTATAAAGAACTAAAGTTTATAAATGTCTATTTGAGAATTTTCTGAAAACATTTGGAGAATATTTTTTCGTATACATATCTGTCACTATATACTTCCATTAACCCTTTGAGTGCCAGAAGGGTATGCAGCGCATTGCAGGATATACCTGGCGTTAAAATGAGATCACTAAAACTGCCTTTATTTTTGACGCAATTAGCACATTTCTTTATGAATACATTGCAACACTATCCTTATTTGGACAAGTCCATTTCTATTCCACTTTTCAAAAAAGTCGACTGACTGGAGTTAACACATTTAAACATATCCATATGTCGCGTTGCAACAATTTTACACTTTCTTCATTACTCTAGTTTTATACATCTCCCCTTATGAGCCTAATTCAGCAAGTTAAAGTGGAACTACCACCCAACTCAATCTTTACCTTCACCAAATCCCCATCTGGCGACTAGCTGCTTAGTAGCGCTAGTCGCCAGAATAATTACCTTATTTAATAGATTTCTCCTCTCTCCCATGGGTGATAGGTAGGAAGGAGCGCGGACATCATGCCATTGTGATGTCCGCGCGCCTGCGCTGTCAGTCCCAGCCGGGTCTAGGAGGCGTTGCTAGGAGCCATTTGGCTCCGGCTGGGACTGACAGCACAATAGTGTAACAAACCAACTGCATCATTGGGGGGGCTGAGAAGTCCCCAAATTCTTATAACTTTGGGGTTTTGAATCCCTTGAAAGTTACAAAGGTCTCCAGTGCATTGTTTCCCCCTATTGTGCAGTCCAAATAAGAATCCTGGATGAATCAGGACCAACATGTCATTTAGTAAACAGGAGCCACAGAATGGAAAGCCAGAGCATTTTGGTCTAATGTATCTTCTTTAGCCTTTCCACAAATCTTTACTGGGCTGGATACAATTAAATGAGGTGTATCAAATTGGTGGCTGGAATTTGTACTTGTTATAATAACCAGTCTGGATTCTGCTAGCTAGAGGCTGAACTTTAATTTTCCAGTTTCTGAGATTTACCTGCAATCTTTCAATGAGCCTCTAAAAGTGTCATCTGCCACACGATCTGTGAAATTTCATTCTTTGCTTAGAACTGCTCCAGTGCTTGGGTGAATTTGTGATTTATTATAGCTTCATCTTCTCCCCCCTCTGTCTCACATCCATGTCTCCCCCTGGCCATCTCTCTGAACAATGCCATATTCTGTGTGTGTGGCTCTTCTTGTTACTTTACTCTACAACTTGATGTCTTTAAGACAGGGTTGGGCAATCTGAGGCCCTCCAGCTGATGAGGACTACAATTCCCATCATCCCAGGCATAGGCGTGTGCAGCCAATTGCATTAGGGTGTGCACCCAAAAGCACAAACACACACGTGCGTGCGCGTATGTAATATATATGTGTGTGTGCTATCTAAATAAATGATTGCCCCCATCTGCTCCATATTGCCCCCATCAGCTCCAACGTATCCCCCATTAACTCCATATTGCCCTCACATTGCCCCCATCAGCTCCAACTTGCCCTAACATTGACCCCATAATCTCCACATTGCCCTCAGCTCCGACATGCCCCCATCAGCTCCAACTTGCCCTCACATTGCCCTCATCAGCTCCAACTTGCCCTAACATTGCCCCCATCAGCTCTAACTTGCCCTCAGCTCCAACTTGCCCTAACATTGTCCCCATAATCTCCACATTGCCCTCAGCTCTGACTTGCCCCCATCACCTCCAACTTGCCCTCATCACCTCCAACTTGCCCTAACATTGCCCCCATCAGCTCTAACTTGCCCTCAGCTCCAACTTGCCCCCATCAGCTCCAACTTGCCCTCACATTGACATCAGCTCCAACTTGCCCCCATCATCTTCACATTGCCCCCTTCCATAATGCCCCTTCATCTCCACAATACCCCATTCATCTCCACAATGCCCCCTCCATACCCTACCTTCAGTCCCTGGTGGCCTAGCGGTGTGCCATAAGAGAGCTCTGTGCCTCCTTCGGCACAGAGCTGAAGCTCCCGCGCGCTGCTCTCAGTAATGCAGAGCGCTGGGAGATGATGTCATCTCCCAGCGCTCTGTATTACTACAGAGCCTGGGTCTCGCTGCGGCTTGTCACATAGATGCCGCGAGGGAGTGCTTGGTAGTTTAAACCAGCGCTCCCTCGCGGCAGATATATTAAAAAAAAAAGAATAAAAAAATCCCCAGCTTCCAGGCCAGTGTGCACGGGGCCGATTAGGGCGTGCGCACGCCTATGATCCCAGGCCAGCCTGGGTACAGTGAATTGTAGTCCTCAACAGCTAGAGCTTGCTTATCCATTCCTTTAGTTACAGTAGTTCTGATAAGAGCTGGAATTACAACTTGAATTTTATTACCCCTATGAGTGTCAGGGAGCTTTGCAATGTATTGCATACCCCTCTGGCACTCAAAGGGTTAAATTGATTAGGCAATATCAGAGTTCACCAAATGATCCCCAAACATTTGCCTTATTGTTATGATAGAGATTCATTTTACTTAACTCCTTGAGGGCCAGAGATCTTTGTAGCACATTGCTTTGCTGCTGAACATAGCTTGAGAACCACGAGCGTCTGCAGAAAATTTTCAAGCGGGGGGGGAGCCAAAGCCATAAAATGAACCCCAGGCTAGCCCGCCCTCCCCTATGTTTACGTGAGCCCTTGACCTTGCCCCCTTGATGGCTTATCCCCCTAGATGTTGGAGATGTGATTAGTATGCAGTGAGTTAAAATGTTATATAGAGAGAGAGATAATATACAAAATATGCATATATCATTTAAAACCATATTCAGAAAGATAAACAGAAGCAATTCTAGGACAAATAACATTTCCCCAAATTCCCATTGATTTAAATAGGGCTTTTAACCCCTTGAATGCTAGAGAGGTCTCTGACACATTACAAAAGCCCCATTTAAATCAAAGCAAGTTTTGTCCCCTAAAGAGCAGTTGGTTTGCTGCAGACCTGCTCCTCTTTATTTTCCTGAATAGATACTTTATCATTCAATTACTCTTGAATTACAACTCTGGCAGTACTGAAATAACACTCTCCATGGCCCAAATACTATGAAGATTAATTGGAGCTGCTTTTATTTTGAAACATTACTATCCCTTTAAGTACTAGAGGGGTGTGCCCAACCCGCTGGTCATTAACCCTTTCAGTTCCAGAGGGGTATGCAATGCACTGCAAAGCAATGCATTGCATACCCCTCTGGCACTGAATAGTTTCAGGGGCATTTGTCTGTTGAGCTGCTGGGTTCATTCTGCAGATAACAAAGGGAACTCAGGCACTGGAGTGATCACAGACGTAGCATGTAATAAGAATTAATTTACAGGACAGAAAAATAAGACGTAGTTATTATGACTTTGACCATTCTGTGCACACCACTGCTGGGTGTTGTGTCTGGCCTTTAACGGATCCCTATACCAAGAGAATGTGTGTTTTAGAAGTTATATGGACACAGTGGCTATGGGTGTACATTTCTTCATTTGTGAAATGTTGGAGGTTAAGACATTTTCAAAGTGCCCCACAGAATAGCGTGCATAGAACTAAAAAAAAACCCTTCTCCGGTGAAGAGTACAATCTGATGTCTATGTTATTCTTACAGTAAATCTAATTTCTCTGAGTACAGAGAACTGAACAATGGGGTGATTTATCAGAGGGCTCTTTAAATAGAGGGGCATGCCATCTTAATAAGCACCACTTGTGCAAATACTTTGGGTTTTTCTAGGATTTTTTTTTAACTAATTAAATACCATGGGCAGCCAGTATGAAAATAAGGATTGGGGAGTTAGATTTCCTTAGGTAAAATATTTATGAGATGGTCTGTGAAAGTGCCTAATGCTTCTGCATCTTTTAACCCCTTGGATGTTATAGCCAACATAAAGCAATGAGGCGGAATCATATCTGGCATCCAAGAGTTAAATTATTGGTTGTGCAAGCAGCTTTTTTTTGTTAATTTTTTCCTCTGGCTATTTCAGATTGTATCACAACATCCTTTTCTTATCTCTTCCATTCACGGTTTGTACGGATCAATTTTAGCTAATACACAAAAGCAAGGCAACTGGAACTAACATCCAAATGTATGTCAAATGTATGTCAAACTAAATGAACGTGTGGGATAGTGGTGAGCTCCATTAAAAACTGCCTATGGTGGCCAAGTGGTGATTTCTATATAATAGTGTAGGCAACCTTTGGCTCTTCAGCTGTTGAACTCTAAAATTTGCATCATCCTAAATGAGCTTGCTCACTGTCCTATGCGATGGGACTTGAATCAGCTGGCCAGCCTGTTAAAGTACAGAGAGAACTGGGACATCTGCTGTTACATGTAACATCTGCTGTGCCAGTTTAGTGTGTATTTGTAGAATCTGTGAAGCAGGGCAGGGGATTGTTTGTTATAAAGAGCAATGGGATGTATAGCACTGTGGCACTCAAAGGATTCCAGAAGGGCTGATGGTATTCTTGGTTATGAAGTCTGAGCTTATCCTCTCTGCTCCCCGCTTGCACTCCCTACCACATTACCAGCATTACACCAACCCTATAATCTAATGATTTGTCTCACATATATAATTCTTATTGCATATGGAGAAGTGATCGCCAGATATTGCCAAACACACTTAGGCTTAGTGTGCCTCCCAAGTCCTCAACTTATTATACCTGCGAGTAGTGTGAAAGCAGTTTTATTAACCTCTTGGGCTGCAAAGACAAAATGTAATTGTCAGGACAGGTGACAGAGAAGAATTTTCTATTTCAGTATAAAAAAGAAACCTGAAAGCAGTTTTTAAAGGGGAACTACCACCTCTTCAAGTCCCAGCCTGGTCTAGGAGGCGTTGCTTGGAGCCGGCCGGCTCCGGAAGGGACTGACAGCGCAGGCACGCGGACGTCATTATGGCAAGATGTCCGTGATCTGTCCTGCTGTCAGCCCCAGAACAATGCACATTTCTTGGAAGTAAGGTAATAATTCTGGCGACTAGCACTACTAAGCTGCTAGTCGCCAGATGGGGATTTATTGAAGTTACATTCTTGAAGAGGGGGTAGTTCCCCTTTAAATGAACACTAACACCAACACATGAAATAGTTTGATATAACTTTAAATATTAAGTACTTTTAGCTATAATATGTAAAAATGATTTCCATGCTACATCCCTAAAACAATTCTAAACTTGTTTTTTAACACATGCACATTATCTTGTGCAGAGAACATGTTTTAACCCTGTGAGTGCCATAGTGCAATGCATTGGATACCCCTCTGTCACTCACAGGGTTAAGCTTGTTTGCACTCTTTGTGAGGTGCGATAAAGTTAGTTGATGTGGTTAGTGCCCACAGCTCTTATATTGTTATCTTAATTCGGCCCACTCACAGGTAATCCTGGACAATCAGCGAGAGACCTGGAGCCCTAGAGAAGGCAGAAATGGCTGCTCCCTCAGAGTTAATGTGAGACAAAATTTTAGGCCACAGAAAACAGATGTTTACAGATGCTAGCATGGGGTATGGAATGTTTAAATGCATAAGCAACTGCATTAAATGAGCACTAACACCTAAAAAGGCTCTGGGAGTTATACACATTTAACCCTTTGAGTGCTAGAGGGTTATGCAACACATTGCATAGTCCTCTGGCACTCTAGGATTAAATAATGTGCACTCCATGCTGCTAGCATCTCTCATTTATGCCTTTTCTAGGGTTCATATTAACATACGTTCTTTTGTGGAATCCACAGAGGGGACTCCTTTGATGCCTGCTGGGGAGTATAATTGCTGTACAGGGGGGAGGGGTTTACCCATGAGTGGGGATGGGGCTTTCCGGGGCATCACACAAGTGGGCAGAAAGTGGGAGGAACTGGGTGGGAAGGAGCAGACGTGGGTAGAGTTTTAAAGAAAACTCTCCACATCCGAAGAATCAGCCCCCGGAGACCCGGTAATGCACTCTCAAAACCGGAGTCTCTGGGGCAAATCCGGAGAGTTCCCAGGAATGCCCATTAAATAGCAGTCTTGATAGGAGTCTCAGCCTTTCTGTAGAACAGTAGTGGATACTAATCTCAATATATTTACATATTTATCTGTGGACGAACAATTAACCAAATTGTGTCTATTTATAATAGTCTCTACACATACATGAAAATAGGCTGACCAGACCTCACTTTTAACAGGGATCACATATGAAAAATGCATACTGCAGGACTGCCATGATTTCCAGGCAGTGCCGAAATATGCATATTTCCTAAGTGCCCTCAGTTAAAGGAGAGTTCTAGCCATCTTACATTATAATGCAAGTTTAGGTTTAGATGTGTAGGATCTACCATAAATAATACATTTTACAGCTGCTTGGAGAAAGTACATGATATTTAATATTATATAACCTAATTTTATTTTTGTGGTGCTGGTGTCCCTTTAAAGGGACAAATTCTTGTTTTCCCAACAAGCAGATTATGCAGCCTGATAAAAAGTACATTTTCTATCAAATACAGCCAGCCCTGCTAGATTTTACTCTTACTCAAGTCATTAAGATTAATGCTGTAGATAATTTAGGAAGTATGTTTAAATGTAGCTGTCTGCACAGTATCAGCAGAGATATCACTTTACCCTGTGATTTAGCAGAGCACTTATGTAATTGATCTTTTTGCACTGAGATAGGACACTTAACTGTTTCAGCTACTTAGTAAGCAATAGACAGCATTGTGAAGTAAGTACATGTTTATGGCATCAAGGAGTTAATGTTCTCAATAAAATTCAGAACTGCACTCTCAGGTTCTATTTATAGTCAATATTATACTAAATGTTCATTGTTTGTTTATGACCTATTAATTGGACTCTGTAGAGCCACCTTTTAACTCTTTGGGTGCTAGTGGTCTATGAAGCATCAGGGTTAACCCTTCGAGTGCTCTGGCACTCAGGGATTAAGGAATCCTAATTCATACATATTGTCATCTACATATCCTATTACAATGGCGGTAAATCCTGAGCATTAGCATCTTCCTTAATACCATTTGTTTAACCCTTTGAATGCCAGAGACTTATCCAGTGCATTGAGAAGCAAAAGTCTGTTTGGTTTTTTCACTATTGCAAGCAGAGCCCTTAGGAAAGGGAAAGTCAATCAGTACAGCATATAGCTTAATTAGCAAGACCCCTCTTTTTATTCTTTTTTTTTTTTTTTGATAAACTTTTTATTGAAATTTCACAGGTATACAAATAGTCATACAAGCAGTGTAGGGACATATTATAACTGAGAACAGAATTGCAAGAAAGGAAAGCCCCAACGTCAGTGCGTCAGCTGAGTAGCCAAGGAGACTCCCCCTGAACCAGTGAAAGTATGTCACAACACTGACCGGAATGTTCATTCCTATAAAGAAGACCAGGGGGAGCTCATTCTATGATACATAACAGTGAGTCATGGGTGGAAAGCGATAATTGACAGGGTAACTAACAAAACCATCCTTGTAAGTATTGTCCTCAACCATATAACATTATCCATGTGAAAAAAGCTAAGAAAAAAAAACGATACAAAACTCAGAATAGGTGCATGACTCCAAGAGGCCACGTTGCCCCCCAAACCCAAAACAGACAAACGAGGACGATTAAAGAGTAATGCTAGCCATAAATTCCAAGGAGAAACGCCAGGGTGGCAAAATTGATTGGTATCACAAGTTTGATCGTAATATACGAAAAAACTTTGGACCAGAAGGAATAAACATGTGGAAATGAATAGACCATATGAAGTAAAGTTGCATTGGGATCTTTACATTTGGGGCAAAAAGAATCCGAAGCCAAACCAATTCGACGGGCCACCAAAGGGGTCACATATAATCTATGTAATAATCTATAAGAAAGGTCATGAAAGTAAGCAGACGGGGAGCATCGCAGTCTACGTATGAAACTAGATTCAAAAGAGTCCACCGTAAGTGTGGGTATATCCGTCAGCCAACCAGAAGATCCCAAAGGGACTAGATTAGCATGGGCCATTGAAAAAATCGTTCGATAGATTCAAGAAGTTTTAAAGGACATCGCCGACAACTTTTTAATCAACCAATCTAGCGGATTGTCTGTAAGTTGTTTAGACAATACTGGCATGAGAGACTGTACATAATGTTCGCTTGTAAGAAGGCAAAAAGGTGGTTAGACGGAAGAGTGTACTTAGGTTTCAAGTCTGTAAAGGAATATAGCTGTTGAGTCAAGGGATCTAATAAGTGGCCCACCGATGTTATACCCTGAGAGGCCCAATAACGGAATCGAGTATCAGCCCTTCCACTCTGAAAGGAAGAGTTAAGGAGGAAGGGTAAAAACACTGAGATATACTTTGACTTAAAAAGATGATGTTGTATGTATTGCCAAGCCTTTATGGTGGATGCTAGTAAAGGATTAGCTACGCAGGGAGGGGGAAGAGCGATTAATGGAGCATGCAGAAGATAGGAAAGGCTAAGCGATGGACAAAAGCATTGGTCCCTGGCGAAGTCCGTGTAAACCGAGGTATCATTCAGCCAACCTTTCGCATATCGAAGCAGGGATGCCATATTATAAAATCTCAGATGCGGGAAATTAAACCCGCCTGACCATTTAGGTTGAGTTAATTTGGCCAAGCTCATTTTAAGGCATTTACCACCCCATATGAACCCCTGAAAGTGACGGGTGAGCAGTTGAATGTCCGTCACTGAAAGGTATAATGGGAGCATATGCATCAAGTATAGGATGCGTGGAAAGACTATCATTTTAACCAAGTTAATGCGGCCAATAAACGTCAGTGGCAAAGTCCTCCAATTATGAAAGTCCACAGTCAACTTGGTCAACAAAGGACCAAAACTGGCCTGGTAAAGCATAATAATATAATAATAATAATAATACCCCTGGGCAGAAAGATGCCCAAGAATTTAATATGATGAGCTGCCCACTTCAAAGGACAAGAAAGCGACAACGAAAGAGGGTGTCTCGGAGAGAGCCACATTGCCTCATATTTATCAGAACTGATCGTGAACCCGGCTACATGTTGAAAGTCCTCAAAAACTTTCATAATGGAAGGGAGGGTTAACTGTGGGTTCCGAATAAACAGCAGCAGATCATCTGGGAATGCAGCAACTTTCATCTCCACGGTCCCTACTCTAATACCCTGAAAATCCTGCAGCATCAACAATGTGCAAAAAAGGGAACCCAATGCTAAATTAAAAAGAAGTGGGGATAGATGGCAGCCTTGCCTGGTGCCTCGGAAGAGTTGAAAGAGGGAGGAGTTAACATAATTAGTGGAAAGCATGGCTTGGGGTTTAGTATAGAACTGTTCAATCAATGCACGAAATTGTGGACCAAACCCCTGCGCTTCCAGAACTCGGAACAGATAAGGCCAAAGAATTTTGTTAAAAGCCTTCTCGGTGTCCAGATTAATAAGTAGATTAGTGTTGCATGGAAAATCTGAGGATTTAATAAGAGCCGCTATTGCCGTTCGCATACTAGTCACTGAATATCTGCCCTGGATGAATCCCGTTTGTTCCGGTGTAATAAGACTAGGAAGCAGTTGATTGAGTCTATTCTCCATTATCTTACTGAGAATCTTATAATCTGTATATAAAAGCGAGATTGGCCGATAGGATTCAACCCAGTTAGGATCTCTCCCTGGTTTAGGTGGCATAATAATCCTGGCAAGGGTGAAAAAGGAGGGCATGATACGTGAATCAAATATAGTATTATATAGAGACAATAACGTAGGAGAGATGTCATCCTGTAAGATTTTGTAAAACTCAGCAGGAAGGCCATCCAGACCAGGTGATTTGGTGTTATGTAGAGACTTAAGCACTATTTCTAGTTCTCTAGCAGTTATGGGCCCCTCCAAAAGCAAATGCTGATCATTAATAAGCACAGCCAATTAAAAACGCCCCAGAAAATCAGAACAAGCTGATGCATCATCTGGTTTAGAACCATATAACTTGGAAAAATATGAGACAAAAGCCACATTAATATCCGCCGGGTCGTTGTAACCCCCGAATTCCGCGGCTGTATGGAATTAATAATATTAGGGCCCTGCGTAAGTTTGGTGAGGTGTGCAAACAATCGGCCCTGCAAATTTGCCTTCTGACAGTAATGAGCAGAATGCTTGGACAACTGAAACTGCGCAGCGGTGTACAGCACCATCTCATACGCCTTCCGCGCATCAAGGTACCTGGACCGGTTAGAGGCCGAGTCAGTGGCAAGATAAGCAGAGTAGTGAGAGGTAAGTGTATGCTGCAATTGAGTGAGTTTAGTCGCAGTTTCCTTATGAAGTTTTGCCACATAGGAGACAATATGACCCATCAGAACCGCTTTTGCTGTTGGCCAGAATAGGATGGAGTCCGAAGAATGAAGGACATTGTCAGACTTAAACGCAAGTCATGCATTCCTAAGACTAGCACAGAAATCAGGAGATTAAGTCAAAAAGGAGGGCATACGCCAATAAAAGGACGAATGGACAGGGGGGCGAAATGATATATGCAAGGTAACAGGGGCATGGTCAGAAATAACGATATAGTGGATTTGACAGTCAGTAATCAAGGGGAGAAGGGCCGCTGATCCAAAGAAATAATCAATCCTAGTAAAAGTATTGTGGGGGTGCGAGAAAAAACTATACTGCCTATCAGTAGGGTGTAGAAGGCGCCAAATATCAGTGAGAGGGATTTGATCTATAGATAGCGGCAAAGGATTCAAAGAAGAGGAATCAGAGATGGTTGGGCGCCCGCTCCTATCTAGCCGTAGATTAAGCGTAGTGTTAAAGTCCCCTCCCAATAGCACATTGTCGGAAGTGTGTGGCATTAAGAGCGGAAGGAGAGTAGCAAAATAGGAGTAATGAGGATCATTGGGGGCATACACATTGCTTATCAGGAAAGGTTTATGATCTATCTCACAGTGTAAAAGCAGGAACCGACCCTGTGGATCCAGAATAGTCTGTATATGTGTATAAGTAAGGGATTTATGAATAAGGATAGCTAACGATGATGACGGGGTGCCCAGTGTGCTTCCCAAGGAAGGTATAATCGGAGCACTTACTCTCAATTCCACCCATAGGCACATCCAATTCAACCGCAACAGCTGCGGTACTCAAGGCAGCGGAAGCGTAGCCTATGCCGCGGCAAAGCAAAGTGAGCCGGAGCAAAAAAAAAAAAAAAAAAGGGGTATCACCAGTGAGGGCTTAATGCGGGGAATAAAAATCTGTTACGGCAGCAGATGTATTTTTGCAGTAACTGAGCGGATGGCGTTAGATTAGATCAGGAGTTGCGGAGCAGGTCTAAAACACGTTCATTTAGTATGGCTGCCTGGGCACGCGCCCCCCCTCTTTTTACTCTTTATCACCTTAAGGGCTATGGATGTACATCAAGGGGACGTGCATTAACGGCCTAAGACGTACAGGTATGTCTTGGAATTCAGATGTCCCTGCATGGCTGCTTGCCGTTCAGGGACCTCTGATTCCAATTCAACAAAAAAGTGCCTGCTGGTCCTTAAAGGGACACTAATGTCCCATAAAAAGGTTTTCTACTTTTATAGAGCTTAAAAAAATAAACTATGTCCCACAAATCCTGTCTCTCAAACCACTATGGTTTGAGAGATAATCACAATGAAAGTTCCCCTCTCCCTCAGATCCCGGTCTGGGGACCCGCCAGCGGCTCTGAAGCAGAGCCAAAATAGCGTTATTTAAAAAGAATTATTTAATTGTTCGGGTTTACAAAGTGTGCCTGGTTTGAAAGAACACTTTGTAGACCCTTCCAGTGAAGTAATTCTTTTTAAATAACGTGATTTTGGCTCTGCTGAAGAGCCTCCTCGAGTCGCATGACTCAAATATCCTGCTGTCAGCTTTACAGCTGACGTCAGGAGAAGGGGAGAGGGGAACTTTAGTGCGAATATCTCTCAAACCGCTATGGATAGGATTTGTGGGACATAGTTTATTTTTTTTAAGCTCTATAAAAGTAGGGTATAATATAAGGAAATTGGGGCTAGAGGATAACCTTTGTATTTGGATAGAAAACTAGTTGAAGGATAGGGAACAACGTGTGGTTGTAAATGGACAATCCTCTAATACAGTTAACGTTGAGAGAGAGATGTTTATAAATGACCTCGAACTAGATATAGAAAGCAAAATATCAATATTTGCAGATGACACAAAATTATGCATTGTAATAAATTCAGAACAAGGTAGTTGTTCTCTATAGAGGGATTTACATAAAATGGCAGATTGGACAAACAAATGGAATATGAAGTTTAATAAAGGAAAGAGTAAAATCATGCATTTGGGAAGAATAAATCCCAATGCTACTTATGGAATCATTTTAGGGGACTCATTCCTAGAGAAAGACCTGGGAATCCTTGTAAACTACAATCTTGGAAACAGTGACCAGTGTCAAATAACAGTAGCAAAAGCAAACTAAATTCTGTCTTGCATAAAAAGGGGATATTGACGCAACAGTCGATAACACAATTTTGCCATTGTACAAATCATTAGTGAGACCTCACCAGTTCTGAAAAAAAGAAACTCTAGAACTGGAGAGAGTACAGCAAACAGCAACATAATTAATTAAAGGAGTGGAGGACTTGACCTATAAGGAAGGACTAAACAAACTTGGTTTATTTACCCTAGAGAAAAGATGACTAAGAGGATATGTACAAGTATATGAGGGGTCAATACAAGGCTCTCTCTGGTGAGCTATTCATTCCAAGGCCTGAACAAATAACCAGGGGCCACCCCTTGACTTCATATCGACTTCAACAGAGAAAAGGGTTTTTTAGAGTAAGGTCTGTTAAATTATGAATTTCTTGCCCAAGGATGTGGTTATGGCAGTGTCACAGTTGTCAGGCAAAGAAGAACAGACAAAGTATAGGAGATAAAACCACCTTCATTGAAAATGCACAGAGTAATAATAATGTCCACATAAACCCCAGAACCCCAGCAGTGTTACAATGTCTACTACCCAGAACTGCACACTGTGCTGAGCACTGCACTACTAACTCTATGCCGGAGGATCCTTGGTATGTGCTGGAGGTTCTAACAGCGATAAGAACCAGGCTACTTGGGTATCTAGAAACTCCAACCAGGTATAGATAACTGGAAACAATCAGGAGCGAGTGCAAACCCAGACCATGGAGGCCCAAATACTTATTGTTGACTATAGGAGTTAGGTACAGATCGAGTAGTCAGCCGGCCACAGATCAGGACAGATGTGGGTAGTCAGACAAACCGAGGGCAACACTAATCGAGTAGAGCCACAGGTCTGAACCCATGTGGGTAGTCAGATAAACCGGAGGCAACACGGAGCGAGTAGTATACCAGAGCCACAGGTCTGAACCAATCCTGGTAGACAGGCAAACCGAAGGCAACACAGAGCAAGTAGTAGCCAGGCTCACGGGTCAGGACCAATACGTATAGTCAGACAGGCAGCCGGCCATCATGCCGCATGGGCACACCAGAGGAAGGGAGCACAGGAGACATAGACTCGAGTCGCCTAGGGATACTGTGATAGGCAGATACAATGGATACATTTAAGAGACTATTAGATACATTTCTTTCAGAAGGGAACATACAGGGTATTAGTACTCAAATCAGTAAGTTCTGAAAAAGACTAACTTATTTGGCAACAGGAAAGTTATATAATTCTCATGTTTCTGGGTTGTGAGGCAAGGGTTGAACTTGATGGACTTGTGTCTTTTTTCAACCTGATTTACTATGTTACTATATACTGATCCTTTAAGGACCAGAGGGGTGTGTAAAGCATTGCTTTGATATTCTGGTCCTTAAAGGGGCAAAGCTCAGTCTGTTATTAGTTAAATTCTGCTAATCTCACCACTGGCAGTAACAGCATTATAAACTTAAATCCTTCTGTATAGAGTCCTCTCCAGTACTTCTCTCCACCAGAGCTAGTGTTACTAACTCCAGAAAGTCAGCTGATGACTCCTGTTGGCTGCTTTGATGTCACATCCACCTGCACTGCTAATCGGATTGAGACTGTCAGTGGCACCTTTAGCTGTTGCAGGAGATGGGACATGAAGCCAAGGGAAGTATTGTATTGTGCAATTAAGGCTGTAACTTTTATGTGCTACTACTCTCAGAGGAGAGAAGTAGTGACAATTAGCAATAAAAAGACTGAGCTTTATCAAGTGTGCTTATTAAATGTTATTTGTACTTGGTACTTGTACTTGGTAAATTTCTATTCCAAAACACTGTGAAACATAACTATTAAGCTGGTGGTCCTAGGCAACATCTGAAGGGCTTTTGTACAGCTTGTGGAACCCCAGTAATTACGGCTTGGATCCCCAATATGTTGTCATAAACAGTGTCACACCTTACCAAAGTTAGTCTTTTTTGCATTTCCCCAAACTCCTTGGAACCTTCTAACAAAAGGATTCTGCTGTGAAATTCAAGAGCCCCAACAAAGATTATTATAGTAGATACAATCAAATTTCATTATAAGAAGAGTGTGATCTCAGCACTGTGGAATCTGTTGGCCCTTTATAAATAAATGATAATAAATTATAATAATCTCATTCTAACAGTTGAAAAGCACAGCCAATATATATGAAGAAAGACAATCAAGGGTTTCTGGGAAAGGAAATATAGTCCTTAAAACTTTTATAGTTTATAAACTACTGCATAATCGGCAATAATTTACTACCACAGCGATCAGCCTGCTCACACAGACATGTATTGTTTACAATAACATTGCAATGATTCAGTGACCAGTGTAATCGGCTTGCATGGCAGGCCAATAGACTTCAGTGCAGACCTTTACTGCTAGAACTCTCAAGTAAGCATAACTAGTTGTCCAGGAGTTAGAGAAAGCTGTGTTCAGTTCGCCCATTACTGGATCGGTATCATGTTGGTGTTGTAGTAACACAGCCTCCCATGTGAACAAGGTCTATAATTTACGGTGCATAAAACCTTTTGGACCCTTCTGCTTTCATATTCCTACCTTCTTTATGTCATCAGATAATGAGATAAAAAAGTTAAAATTATTGCAGCTTATGGTTTTAAGGCTTTTAAGTTAATATTCTTGGACCCAGTTTTAGATTGAGCACTGTTAAGCCCCATGCAATATCCTCATGCATGTAGCCAGGAGCCAGCCCAAACACAGATTCTTCAAATAACTGAACTTTGACATCCTCTAGAAGAATTTCTTTATCATTCTGGGGCTGAGCTGCCAAGGTAGGATGAGAGGTGCTGAACTGTCAGATCTGTTAGACACTCCGTGGAACTGGTAAAGACTGAATCCTTTCATAGCAACCTTCCAATATCCTTCCATCAATCATCAGTGCTATGTCATTGTGGACTGCCAGCAACATAAATCTTTTCACTGCCAGGAGATGATGCATTGCAAGCCTTACTGACAAGGAAAGGGTCAAACAGTGGTCTGATGCAGAGACTCTATCTGTACTGAAGAGAAGTTGTTGGGCCTTCTTCATCAAGCTAACAATTAGCAATTCAGGAGCAAACCAACTGCATCATGGGGGGACTGACATTTTGCTAATAAATGATTAAGAGGTCTCCATGCATTTCTTCACAATGCATTGGGGACCCTTCTGGCATTCAAAGTATTAAAAGTCCCATTTAAATCATTGGGTATTTTCATTCCCTCCTATGCTGCAGTTGGTTCGCTCCAGAGTTTGTCATAGTTAGCTTGATGAAGAAGGCTCTTTGTTCCTTTTACAGAGGTAATAATGAGGAGGTAGTCTGTCATTAGAAAAGAAGTAGGTTAACATAGTAGCAGATTCTACCTATGTCTGGTATAGCTGTGAATATACAAGTGCCCTAATTAACCCTTTAAGGACCAGGAGGGGGAGCAATGCATATTGTAGGATCTATGGCCAGGAGAGTCATATCTGCTGTCCAGTTATATGTGCAAGGGTTGCACCACAATTCTTTTATACCGTTCACCATAGCTGGGAACGCTCCGGATATGCTTCTAGTTACCGGGTCTCCGGAGCAGAAGCTGATTCTCCGGTTGTGGGGAGTTTCTAATGAAACTCTGCCCACATCCCCTCCTCCCATTGTGTTCCTCCCACTCCCTGGCCTCTTTACTGCCTTCCCCGGCTTATTTTGTATACTTTTTTTTTTTATTTTTAAAGCTCCACCCCCACTCATGATTAAACCCCACCCCATTTTTATGCAAATCGTATCATTTTTCTCTCCCGTCGGCAGCACAGGAATCCCCTCTCCAGGGAGTCCTCATCAAAAAGTTCTCAGGTATGCCACCCACTTATGAAATATGCATTCTGCAGGGCTGCAAAACAGCTATTGTAGGCGTGACTAACCTTTGGTTTTCTAGCTATTGACAACAACCTCCACCATTCTCAGAAAATAAGAATGATGAGAAATATAGTCCAACAATTGCTGAAAGGACATTACTGGCTGGGGATGACGGAGCTGTAGTCCAACAACAGCTGGAGACACAAATATTCAATGTGTTGCATACCCCTTTGATCATTAAAGTGGACCTTCAAGTTTCAACTTCATTTGTGTTCCACATGTTCTTTGTGCATATGGCCCAACTGAACATAACATAGCTCATATGATGAAATAATTTCTTCGCAATGTATTGGGCATCCTTCTACCAATCAAAAAGATATCCTTTCTCTCGCAAGAGTTGCATCTGGAACAACACAAGCAAACAGCGCAAAAAAAAATGATCTAAGATGTATCAGGATAAACATATTTTATATATATTTTTTCCACATCATTGGATAATTTTAGGAAAGCTTTACTATTAGAATATTTGCACAATAATTTCTCTCACAAATACGTAAGTCTTTCATGTCTCAAAGTGAGCTAGGTCTGAGCTGCAGTGTGTTGCAGATTCATTTGGTGGGGAAAGGGTTACAATGCTGCAGATAATTTGGGTCGCTAGAACATCCCTTTAGCACTTAGGCAAAATGCAGCAAAATGCTTGCTGCATTTATACATGAGAACCATTGCCGCCCAGTATTAACCAGTGCAGCCCTGCAGCAGGCATATTTCATATACGTCTAGTTTAAAAGGGATGGTCTAGCAGCCCTTCAGATAACTGTGCCTTCAGATTCATTCATGTCTGTTGCTGATATTAAGGTCAAGCCCATGCACATTCTGAGGGTATCTGGGAGGGGTCATTTCACAGAAGGAAGTCATTTTTTGCAGTTAAGTACTAGGCCTGGCAGCTCCCTGCACTGAACCTGCTTCTGTTTATCTCAAGTGTGTCCTGACAACAATGAGTGTTTATACAGCTACAGCCAACACTAACTGTATTAAAGTGGACCTGTCACCTTGAATTAACTTTGCTTATGTGAAAATTTCATTCAAAACTGTCCAGGGTTTTTTCAATGCATGGGTGTACCTGGCATTCATTAGGAGATCCTCTTAGTGCATGGGGTATAATCCTGTTTTTCAATTTGACCTAGTTTTTCTGTAAAAAGTATAATTTGTGTTCTTAGAACATTTATGAGCAGTGGGACTGTTCTTGGTGTTTGTTACTATGGCTGTTTTACCTGTGTGGATTATTAACCCTTTAGGGACCAGAATGGTGTGCAGTGCATTGCAAAGTAATGTGTTGCACGTATGCTTCTTCATTAATGGGTTAAAGTCCCTAATGATGTAGTCCACTCAACTGGGTAAACCATACATCACACACACTTGCCTTTCAGAGTCTTTATTACCAGTCATACACAGGTTAGTCCTGTGGCAAAAATGCACTGTATTAACATATATACAGAAATAAAGAAAGTCAATGTATTTTAGATAGATAGATATGCACAACTGGCATTATGCAGCAAGCTGCAGATAAACAGTTCTGGGATAAACCAGTTACAACATAGTCGAGTGCAGTTGGTTTGCTCCAGAATTGTCCCAATTGAGTTAACCCTTTGAGTGCCAGAGGGGTACGGAATGCATTGCAAAGCAATGCATTCCGTACCCCTCTGGTACTAAAAAGGGTTAAACCCTAAAGATTTCACAAGATCAGCTTTCTTCCTCAGGTCAAGTGTATTGTATGGCCTGAGGAATAGAGTTGATCTCTCGAAAGCTAGTCATAAAATATAAACAGTCCAAATAAAAAAATATCTAAGTAATCATATGTTTGTATTACTAAAACTGGACTAGTATGGCTACTACAAATTAATTCAATGTTATTCTAAGGTACTTATGCACCAACATCTTTCCAAAATGAGAGATCATAGTGCACAGAGTGCATGGAATAGCACAGGAATTGAAGAGTTTCTCTTCTTTATCACATATTTATTATGCTTAATAAATAAACAACCCCCTCCCCCAGTCTTCTTAGTACACCAACCTCATTGCTGGTGCAAATACATAAACTTATACACTTTCACCACATGTATTCTTACACTTACTCCCTTCAATAGCAGAGCCCTCTTCCCCTTTAGTTAGCCTGTACATAAATGTCATATTGTGGTTTTTTTCTGCATCCCTATGCCATTTTTTACATCCCCTTCCCTTTTTTCTACAATATAATGGAGTTTTACACAGCAGGCACTCACAAATCTTAGTAAAAAATATATATATTTTATTATAAAAAGTGTCAGTGTTTCAACCCACTAATGGGTCTTTATCAAGACTACAATTGCTGTGATCAACACCCATTAGTGGGTCGAAACATCAACACTTTTTATAATAAAATATTATTTTTTTCACTAAGACCTGTGAGTACCTGGTGTGGATATCGTACTCTTATAATACAACTATTTGTCATTTCTGTTGAGCAAGAGCACCTAGGCATTACTTTATTTTATGGAGTGCCCATATATTTGTATATTGGAGTTTTATAAATGAAAGATAATAAAATAATAATTAAAAAATAAAGTACTTATACACCCTAATATGTGATCACTCACATACATCCTCACATTACAGTCTGAAGCGAAATCATATGTAATTGTCATATGGGGTTTCTTTTATAGCAGGCCCTTAGAACATTTCTGTTTAAAGTTCCTATTTCCTTTGCTTGCTTTAGCACATGAAATCCCTGTTATAGCCATAAACAATTTCCTTTTGGAGAAGTGTGTGTAAAATATCCTATTCTTAGGTTTTATAATAGTAGAGAGTTGTTTTAAACCCTTTAGGCATTGCATAACTCTCACTCAAAGGGTTAAAGAATTACAATTTAATGGTGTATTGACCATTTTTAAACCTCTCCTTTGACAAAAATCTTTCTCTAAGGGAGAGAATTTCATTTGAAGCATACCTCCCAAGTGTCCCTCTATAGGAGGGACAGTCCCTCTTTTCGACCCAAATCTCTCCGTTCCCACCCTGATTTCCCTCTTTTTAGGTGATCAGATCATGTGGTGTGTGTGTGTATAAGTGTATCATATTGCTCTACAGCAATAAAACTCACATTATTGTTTTTCTAAGCATCAGTATATGTGTTTATAAAATAGTCCGTGTAAATAAAATACTTTGGTCTTGTTATGTCATTTATTAGGTTATACAAGTAGGTGTCAATAGGTTGTGAAATAGCCCAAAAATTATTGGTAATACCTCGCCTACCAGCCACACTCCCAGTAAAACACAATTGTTCCTTTTTGGCAATTTGAAATGTTGGGAGGTATGTTTGAAGAGTTGATTTCTTCTTACTGTGAAAGAGCAATTATCACATATTACTAAGTCTGCTTTTTTGCGTGATCAAAAGACTATTAGTAAGCAACCTGTAAGTATGTGGCTCTCTGAGATAAATATATATATACCTGAGACAAATCAATTGCACCATAAGGAACAAATCAGATCTCAAGTTTCCATTTGAGATCAAACATTTTGTTGTTTGAAGAAGCCCTGAGGGCCACATCTCTGTTTAAATGGACAGTTGTTTTGACGTTACATGTTATAAAAGTGCATACTATGTCAATTTAAATGGCCTATACTTTTTATTTATTTTCCATCTTCACATATTTTTTTATGCTTATATGTCTCTGACAGGGATCTAGCTGAATTTTTCTTTCCAGAGTTCTTTCATTTAGGGACTGTGAAATCAGATCTATTTAAACAAGGTTGTAGTCTGCAGCATTGAGTGATAAGCTGTAGTCGAAGGCTTTTTCTACATTGTTTCACTGTCTTTTATACATGTTATTGTTTTTAATATTGTTGCAGTACCTCTGCTTCAACAGTCCCACACTGAAAGCTCCCTGGAAACAAATTCAGATAACTGCCTTTCAGGGGAGTTGCCTATAGTAAAAGGTATAGGTAAATTGACTTTATATATTATTCACTTGTAGAATATGTAGTCAAAATAAAATGGAGTTGACCCTGTAAAACTTTGAGTGCCAGAGGGATACGCAACGCATTGCAGAGCAATGCATTGTGTACCCCTCTAGCACTCAAAGGGTTAACATGTAGTTAGAGGGCCACACACACATGTTGCAGTGGAAATATCGATATCAATTCTGATTCTCTCTTCACTGGTAGATACATTGTAGGTAAACTGTATGACACTTGTGCTTTGTGGTATGATGTATCATTCTTCCCCTGCAAAGAAGGACAGTATGCTGTATATCTGCAGCCAGCCAGATCCAATGCTTTGGTCAATCCTCTGGTTCTTAAAGAGTTAAATTTGACCACATGCTATATTTTGCTCATCTCTGATATAAGCCATTGGTAGGCTACCTGTGGTCAAACAGCCATTATTAAACTACAGTTCACATCAGACTCAGAAGGACAATAAACATTTGAGAATAATGAGTGTTGTAGTCCAATAACAGCTGTGAGGTCACAGGTTTCCCACTTTAGAATGTATGTAAGAAAAAATAAATGAGTGTAATCTTAACAGTATGAAAATGGCAGTGAAAAAGCAGGAGTTCTGGAGTCAACTTCAACAGACAAAAAAAGTGGTGTTACTTGGTTCCTGCAGTAATAAATAGTTACAAGAATTAGGAAATTAAATTTATGTTATAACTATTATTGTCCTTTAAATCACCTGTAATTAGCCTTGCTTTGAAGCCAATTTGCTTTTGCTGCTGAATAGTCTTGAGTAGCTGTCATAAGGGAGAAAACAAATTGTGACTATCTCATAAATGATTTCAACACTTTTAAAAATGAACATCACAACCTACAGGTGATTCTTAAACCATCTCAGTTGTTTTAAGATGGCATGTTCACTTAATTATACCTTTGATGTCTGTGTTTTATAAATATGTCAGTTATCCTATTAAGTAATGTCTTTAAGCATCTAATATGGTCTTGAATATATTTGAATGGGTACTATGATTTGCAGTTTATAATTTGCAATAATAAACTGCCACCTAGTGGCATGTATAGGAGATTGCACTTATATATGACTCAAAAGAAAAGTCCTGTTGTTGATCTTACAGTAAAGAATTTCAGAGACAGCACATTCATATTGGAACAACACAGACCCGTCTTTACGAAACAGAGCTGCTCATAAATATATCTTTCAATGCTATCTGGCCCAGTTCTGTTATGCTGACTGGCTAGCAACATTTTGCATATGTTTTTTAAATCTGCAGATATTAGTCAGTGAGTACCCCTCACATTCATTCTTAGTAAAGATATAAGCAGGGCTGAAAATCCCATTAATCCATTCAGCAGCTAGAATGAAATACCTCTGGGAAGCAGATCAGGCAATCACAGATTTGTTTCTTGAGGCTCTCTCTGTACACTGATGAAGCACAATGCTTGAAAACTTTCTAAAACATTAATTAGTAACAACAGGGTTATTTTTTTTCCCATCATCTCTAGTCAGGAGATAGGAACTGTAGTCGAACAAGAGCTAGAGGATCACATGTTGCCTATTCTAACCCTTATAATGACCCTGGCTTGGAAGGGCCCTACTCCTAAGACATTTACAAGATGTTGAAGGCTGACAGCTGTATCCCCTCCATTTCTTTGTAATGCATCTCATGTGTCTTCTCACATTGAAGAGGTAAAAAGGTTGGCCAAGCAACTCAAATACAGCCCATAGGGATCCATCAGCCTAAGAAGCAATCTCTCACTGGTCAGTAAAATTCCCATTCTTTGTTGGACTGTCATATCAAAAAACTTCTTTAAACCCTTGAGGACCAGAGGAATTTGCGATACATGTATTCCCAATGCATTGCACATCCCTCTGGTCCCCAAGGGGTTAAAACCTTGTAGCCAGATTTCGATTTATCTTTGAACTTGGCAGTATTAATGTCTTTTATCAGAAATCCCTGCAATGGATGTTCTTCTGCCTTTTTCCCTGACATATAGAGCCTCAAGTCTTTAAAATAACGTCTTTATGCAATTGAATAGACACAACTGTGATAATAAGGCATGGATTGGGACACTCTATTTTATCTTGGCAGGAAGCCCTTGCAAATTTGAACAGCAGTAAACAGACTTTCTAGTTGAGGCTGGATTTGGTATAAGTGGTGGATTGTTGTCAACTTAATATCATGCATGTTGATTGCCTGTGGATTCAGCTATGTCTACTCAGCAGGCAATGAATGATAGCTTGCAGCTGTATGGATAGCATCGGGCTCGGAGTGATAAATCCACAGGAGAATTGGTGTGTCATAGGTATTAAGACTAATGAAAAGGCAGGCGGAAATTGATGCATTTTCTTCTGCTTCAAGATATAAGTCATGAACCACTGCCAAGAATTGCATCTCTTCTTATACGAAGGAATCTGAGATGTTTGCTTTTTTCCAGTATCCATAAGCTCTTTCTTGGAAGATCATCCAATTTGGAACAGATCTAAGAATGATGAAGCACTACATCCTGTATATTAATGCAATTATTAAATAACACTTTAAGGACCAGAGGAATGGTTTGCTTTGCAATATGTTGCACATCTGTGTGGACCTTAAAAGGTTAATAATATTTGTTATTGCTTTCATTATTTTACCCCATTATTCTTCTTTATTAAATTTTTTTGTTAGTGGTAGGGTGACCATGTGCCCCAGATTGCCCAGGACAATCCCATATTCAGAATGTGTGTCCCACATCCCAGTCAACCCTCTTCTGTAACACAATGTTCCAGAATGAAATGCTTTGGAGGACAGAGTTCTAAACTCTAGGAGAAAAACTGCCCATTGGATAACATTCCAGGAAGTGGCATTTGTACTGGGCTTCAATAAAATGGTTCTATACTGTGTAGAGGAATAACTGAACCCCACCTCATTACATCATACAGGAACTGCCTCGCCATTATCTTGTACAGTAGGCTACAATATGGTTTGCGGCTTGAGATCTATTTTCTTGTAGTGCAGCTCAGAATCCCTTTCTGTCAGTGAACAGTTTTGTTTAGAACACTGTGCTCTGGGGATAGCACAGGATGTGCACCTACATCCAGTGGTGTACTGTGTGCAGCTCTCATCTCAGCCGTGTCCCTGAATGATAAACCTGTTTAGTGGGGGATCATATTTACACATTATCACAGTGCTATTGTGTTTTACACATGTCCTGTATAGTAATTCGCTAGGATGTTTGTCACGGTGCAGTCATGCGCAGTAGAGACTGGCCACTTTCGGGCAGTCTCTACTGCACATTATTTCATCGCATGAGTGAGGCGACACAAGACTGCATCGCGTGGAGCAGTGAGGTAGCGGTAGCTACCTCTTAACCCTTTGAGTGCCAGAGGGGTACGCAACCCCTTTGGCACTCAAAGGGTTAACATTACCCGGATCTTGCCCCCTTGTACACAGGCTTTTACACCAGTTATATATTGTTCCTTATGTATAAGGTATGGACCAAAGGTATGATAAATGGCCTTGAACTGGCAAAAGATGAGCATAATGGGGCAAATCATCTGTATCATAGGGTAGAAGTGACATTTCCCATTGTTTTAAAGCAAACGTTTAACCCATTGGATGCTAGCAAGGGCTCTAAAACACAAGACCTGCCTAGCATCTACATGGTAACAAGTCCAGTCTAATTCAATGGAAGTTTTGGGATCATACATTTCTCCCTTGGTTTTATCCAACCTTGTTCATACTTAGCTTATTGAATACTGTCCATAGGGTTTTATCCAGGAAAGAGAATATGACCAGTTCTGGAGCAAACCGTTTGCGCCATAGGGGAGTCTTCAAATGGCCATTGCGCTTAACCCTTTGCATGCTAGAGAGATCCCCAACTCATTGCTGTGCAACACAGTGGAGAATACTGTAACAGTTAGAGGGTTCCAAAATATACTTACATCAATGGGGAGATCTAGATCTCCACTGTCATTAAATTTTAAGCTCCAGAATTGCTCATAAAGGTCATAGAACCTTACACAGATAACAAGAGATGAATAATTCTGGAGAAAACGAATGGCATCACAGGGGACAAAAAACCTCCCAGTGATTTAAATGGTTCTTTTAACCTCTTGAAGTCTAAAAAGTTGTGTTTGAAGCTCAATTCAAATCAGTGGGAGGTTTGAGAATTTTTATTTCTCCCTGATGGTACACTTGTTTTGCTGCAGAATTGCTTCTCTTTTTGTGTGTGGTGGTGGCATAAGGCCCATAGTCATAGAATGGGTCATAATCATACCTGTGACCTTCGTTCTCTTGAGCCCCATGGAGAGGGCACTTGTGCTATGACCAGGGCTATGTAAATTATGTGATTTGTATCATAAACTGGAGGGGGCTTAATAGGGTGGAAAGGAGGAAAAGTGGGTGGGAAGCGGGTGAGAGGTAGAAGTGAGCAGAGAATCCGTCTCTGTCCCTGGAGACCTGGTAATTAACTCTAAAAAAACTGAGTCTATGGCGCAGCTCCTGAGAGTTCCCAGGTATGGTCATCATTGGTATGCCCTACACTTTACAGATCATAGGGCTGAATTTACATCTCACACTTCCTCCCTCAGCAGAGCACACTGGGTGCCCTTAACCCCTCCTACTGTGTAACACCCTGCCCCACTCCCATCTGTTGTTATGTTGTAAGCAATACCTTCAGCATATAATACACAAATATATCAAAAGCAAACTGAAGCAAATCTGGGACAAAACCCTTTTACCCCCTTAAAAGAGAGAGCTCCAGTTCATTGCTTGGAATGGAGACCTCTATCATTCAGGGAGTTAAAGGCCCCATTTATCTTAATGGAAATGCTTGTTTGTCCCCTGTGTTAAAAATGATTTGCCCTAGAATTAGTCCAATTTGCTTTTATACATAGGGCCTTTAGTACTTAGGATACTAGAGAGACACATAAAGCATTGCTTTGCAGTGTGTTGATCTGTTAGCATCCATGGGATTAAGATGAACAAACTAGAATATAAACTGGATGCGTGCGTTGGATACCTCTCTGGCACTCAGAGGGTTGAATTACTAAATATCCACCAACCAAGGGTAAATGTCTGCTGGCAGATCCAGCAGTGTGATAGTGAGATAGGCCACACCCACCACTCTGCACTGTAGGAGTGGCCAGCTCTGCTGCTGCTCTTCTCATAACGAACCATTCTACTCGGCAGGCGGAAGATCAATCCCTAAAAATTAATTCCCACGCAGTATTCCATACGACATGATGTCAAGACAGCTGTTCTGTGTGGCCCTTGGTAGGGATTTTTACATAAGGTGCATGATATATGGGAGGTTTAGGTTTGAAATGGAACCTGGAATTGCAAGGCACCTACTCCCTTTTTCCATAACAGCTGGATCACTTGAAACATGAATTTATACTCTACAAAGGTGAAACCTGCCATAAGTTAATAAATCTACATTTCTAGTCTCAGGAAAGACAGGTGTGGTGTCAAACGTGATTCATTTTAGTACTGTGTGTTCAGTTTCCACCTTAACTGTCTCTTTGGGGAACTGTTTGATATATAATTAATACCTAAATAAGTAATCCCTTGTGGACCTAAGGGGATGTGCAGTGAGGTCCACTGTTTTGATCTTTCAGTATAGGTGAAAAAGTTAATTACACTGATAACCAGGTAGGGTATGCACCTCTCTGAAATCATTCACCAATAAGCTCACACTACTTGGTATATAGTACCTTATTCAGAAAGGTAAAGAAGTGCAATTCTGCAGCACACCAACTGAGTCATAGGAAGCAAATAAAAATTCCCTAAATTTCCATTGATCCTAGAGAGGACTCCAACTCATTGTGAAGCAATGAGTTGAGACCTCTCTAGCATTCCAAGGTTTAAAGTGGAACTACCACCCCACGTAAAGTTAAACCCTAAAAATTACCCATCTGGCAAACAAATAGTACTAGTCTCCAGAATAATTACCTCCTTATAGCTAAATTCTACTGCTCCCAAGACTGACGGGCAGGCAACAGCACTTTAACCCCTTAAGGACTGGCCGCGCACGCGGCCGGCACTTAAGGACCACTGACCATTTTTTAGAGATCTCATTCAGGGCTCCCAGCAAAGGCTTGCCTGTATGTCCTTGGTCCTTTAGGGACATCCACCTCGTGACGTACATGTACGTCATGGGTCGTTAAGGGGTTTAAAGAAACTGTATCCCTTTAGCTTCATAAATTAGACCCATAATTACTAAGAGAAAACAATGAGGTTGATGTACAAAGACGAATTGGGGCAACTCTTGGGCAACAAATAAAAATTCACAAAATCCCCTTTGATTTAGCTCCCTGGAACTGATCGAGTTGTCTTTTGCACATGAGTCTGTCTTCTCCTAGTAACGGTCTACCAAGCAGCCTGAGATTATGGGATATGTTCCAACTAGGGTTGCCACCTTTTCTTCAAAAAAATACCGGCCATGGCATTCCCTCCATAGACTTAACATTGGACAGAAGCCAATTTTTTACCGGCCAGCCGGTAAAATACCAGCTGGGTGGCAACCCTAGTTCCGACACAGGCACATACATCCTCCCTGGTTCCTATCAGTGCAATCTTGGTTTTTTGTTTGTTTGTTTGTTTTTTAACTGTTGATTTATACAATCTTTAACATTTCTCATTTAAATCAATGACACTTTTTTAATCTGCGGTTGAGCTGATCTGCCAGCTTTTCAACATTCAAAACACCACTTTCTCTCATTTTGCAGATTAATTGTGACAAAAAGACGGTTCTGGGACAGTGGTGGGTAACCGTAGGCCCTAGGGCTTCATGAAGCCCTCAGAGGTTTCTCCTGAGGCTCCCAGAGTTCACTGGTGCAGTTGGAAGTGATCATTTCCCTGTACCGTATCTTACACAGTCTCCTATTTTGACAGAAAAAGTCACACATACCCTGTCTCTTGCCTCAAAAGCTTCTAACTCTTTACACTTACACCATTCCACATTCATTATTATATGATTGTAAACTGCATGCAAAACACTTAATAGCCTGTAGGTGTAGCTGTATATCTTCTTTTCACAACTACTCTATATATGGAACAAGTTTGATTAGTCAATTATTTTTTTTCATATTGAATTATGTAGACATTTAGTTGAAGGGCCAGCTTAGCCAGTCAAATTGCTGTTAGAATGTAGTTTCTTCTGCCATCATTATGTATATATATATATATATATATATAAGTTTGCGAATGTCTCATTTTTAGAAAAATAGAATTTAACAGCAGATAACCCTTCTGCCCATCTAGTATGTCTATTTTTCCTACTGTAAAAACCACAAACCTTATTTGGTCCTTGGTCTTGTCTTATGTTCAGGGCATCCTTGTACCTATCCCATGCATGGTTATAATCATTATAACCAAAATGACACAATACCACATAGGCAGTTGTATGAATGTTCTCCCTGGTTGTCAATTTACAAGAATGTTATTATAAATGTTATCACTGACAAAGTGAAGCAAACCAACTGCATCATGGGAGACAAATATACAATTTCCACTGATTTAAAATGGGCTTTTAACCCCTTGCACGTCTGAGAGGTCTCCAACTTTTCCATTCAAGTTACCCCTTCAGTATCAGAGGTATCCAACACATTCTGTTGTAATGCTTTGCATCCTTCTCGGGCACTCAAAGGTTTATAGCCCTTTTAAATCAATTGGGTATTTGGGAAATTGTATTTAACCGTATGGTGCAACTGGTTTGTCCCAAAATTGTCCAATTCTTCTTAGCACATCAGAGTCACTTCTCACAATCCTCCAACTTCAGCATTGTCAGTGTGCTACAAAGAACTGATGATTTAATTAGGATTTTTGTGATAACTGCACACAGAAAACTGAGATTTAACCCATTCAATACTAAAGACTATCTCCAATGCATTGCTTCTTTAGCAACCAAGATGATAGGAAAAATACAGAACCAAGAGAGAGGCATTGCACATTATTTTGAGTTGATTAACCATCTGAGTGCCAGAGAGGTATGCAATGCATTGCAAAGCAATGTGTTGCGTACTCCTCTGGCTCTCAAATGGTTAAGATCCCTTTGAGTGTTATAGGCCTGTGCAATGTATTGCAGAGCATCATTTTTGGAGAGCTCTAGTATTCAATATATTAAAGGTCCCTTTTAAATCAAAGCAAAAATGTATTTCCTATGCAAAAGGTGAAATATCTTTAATATAGTAACATAGTTGACTAGGCTGAAAAAAGACATGCAGCCATAAAGTAGTCTTTGCCATATCATCCTTTGAGATCCATAGAAAAGCAAAAAAAAACTACTAAACGATTTCCAGTTAAGCCCCAAGTGGGTAAAACATTTCATTCCTGACTCCAAAAGGCAGTCATATATGTCCCTGGATCAACATCCTATCAGCGCTGAAGCTAATTGTCATTATTTTTAATATAGTTCTGCACTGGAAAGGTATCCATGGGGGAGATGCATTAAGGGCCAATGTTATTGCAATTTTCTTTCAATGTGTGGTGAGCACATTGCCATGGCAACAGAGACACACATCATCATATACACTAAGAATTAGGTATACAAAGAGGGGGGTTTCCTCATTAGCATAAAGGGTTGTATAACTGGTGGTGATGTGGAAGGTATGCCCTCCCTTACACATATCCAGCAGTTTGACAACCCTGAAACCTGAGTGCATTTTCCCTGCTCCCCCATTTGCACACTGGAGGGAGTGAACTAGATGAGCTCATACTTCAGCACCACAAACACATCCGTCCCTAACCCTTTAAGTGCCATAGGTATGTGCATTGCATACCTGGAGGCACTAAAAAGAGTAAAAAAGGTTGTGTAAAAATATGTGTCGTATGTTATGGGATTTAAGGACCTGAAAAATATAAAATTCCTGCCTCTCCAGAGAGAAAACGTAGGTATAATATACATTTAGCCACAACATTTAGAAGTCAAACCTTAACCAAACACACCGCTCACACGTGGGATGAGCAGGGACAAAGATTCCTCTATCACTGCTCTTCCCCATTGCTAAAAGAGCCTCATCACACAGCCTTGAAAACTCCAACCTTCTTCCACCAGACAGCATGGTCATTCCTGTAAAAGTGACTGAGGACATGCATTTAGGCTTATTACCATAGGTCGTTACAAAGGAGAAATCTAATGTATGTTCCATTACATGTAGAATGTATTGCATCAAATTATCCTATTTCCTCTTCTACACTGCCTATCCCATCCTGTGTTGTTTCAACCCCACCTTTATTCATTTAAATTATCATCAAGCCCTCTAACTATTCTAACCCCTAGCACAAGAGCCAAACTTCTACTGTGGTTCAGTCCATCTGTACCTTAAAGATTGCACCAAGGGGAAAGACAGCCAAGTGCTCTAATCTTAGTGTATGACCTTGTGAAATCTGAACACACAGACACTTAAGTATTATGCATTCAAAGTCAATAATAATAAAAGTGCAATTCTTCTCAGATACTACTCTTAAAAGCTGCTATTCTGCTCAAAACCACATGGAATGCTATGTTTTATTATTACTGTCTTTGATTGCAGAACTTTAAGTGTCCACTAGAGTGCATGTTTAGGTTATTATTTTCAGGAATACTGTCATGTCAATGACACACTGTTTAGATGAGAAGCAGGTCAGACTGAGGAAGTAGATGAAATTAGACATTAGGAAAATAAAGCTTTTTATAAAAAAAAAAGAGAAAACTGTATTATGACTTATTATATTTCATATTTAGAGTGACTAATCCCTTTCTCTTTTATATTTAGATCTCTCCTGGATATACTGAAACTGATGCTTTCCACATAATTTTCTGACTCTGAGCAACAAGAATGGAAGTACAAAGAATTCTGCTTCAGTGATACCTCCTCATGCTTCATATATAACGATGCACGACCAGAATGTGAGCAACATGAGCAAAGCTAAGGTGTCAGGCGAGCCAAGAGCCGTCTCTTTTTTCTGATTAGCACCATGAATGGAGAGACGAAGCATGCTTATGCTATCAACAGCAATGAATCCAAAGACAATGATAAAGGCACTGTCTTTGAAGAGTTCAGCAAGAATGACCCAGGAATCACTTCCACAAATGGTGTATCAGCCAGTTCTGAATGTGCCTTAATTTCTGGAGGAGACAAAGGAACTTCTTTAAGTGGTAGGGAAAAAGAACCTCATACTCAAAGGGAAGCTGTAATAAGACCACAACAAGCAGGAAAGATTGATTTCAAATCACTCCATAACAGACCAAAAATCCCTAGTGATGCAACATGGACTAATAGTAAAGGCAGCCCACTATCTCCCACAGGCAGGAGCAGAGGAAAAGATAGAAATAAAAGATCTGGGAAGGGAGATCGTGCTCAACACCAGCTCTACAGACTCAGTATTACTAATTCAAGGTCCAATCCTACCATTGGGATCGCTTACCCTCAGCAAAAGGTGACTCCACCTAAAAAAGTAGAAGTAAATCAAGGACCTTCCTCAGGAAGTTATCGCTTCCATGTTCCTAGTCTTCCAGAGAGAGAGGCGGAGCTCCAGCAGGAAGACCTCAGCTACAATCGGTGTTTCCAAGAATCGAGTTCCAGCCTTACCTCCACCAGCTATACCTCACAATCCGTTCAATCTTCTAGGAGTCATCCTGGAATAAAGCCTCAGCCGCAGTCCGGAAACCTTCATGAAACAGCCAGTACTAATGGACAGTTGCATTACTTAGAATTTCAACCAAATGGAAATTCATGGCATTCACCTGAAAAAAGCTTTTCAAGTTCTAGTGTCTATGGTATCTCAAGTCAAAAACTTTGTCCATTTCCTGAGGGCAACAAGTCTGATACCCATTGCTTTGGGCCCATATCATTTCAGTATCCATTTCCATCATTACAAGAACCAGCTGGTAATTCATTTTGTAACAATACAGGCAATCAGGACTTTGTTGAAGTCTCACTGGCAAACCAGGTAGCTCGCAGTACTTTCTCGTTCCAGTCTTCTTCAAGAGAAGGACCTGATGATCCACAAGGCAATGGGCCCTATAATAATGCATTAGCAGACAACCGGACATATGTTCTTCCTTCTCAGCAAGCTCCATTTTTAAATGCTCAGCAGGATGCTCAGCATTCACCTACACCCCCATGTTACATAGGAAGGAATGAACATTCCACTGATCACAATGGTGCTATTTCCTCATCTGGTGCTATATCTTCATCTGGTGCTATAGATCAAATCCAAGGCACTTTTCAAGAAAATCAGTCTGTTTTGACTCCAAGTGAATTTAGTTTACATGGTAATGGTGTGCCAGCCGTAGTCAGTAAAAGGCAACCACCATCTAAAGACTTTGCACCCAATCAAACACTCCTGACTTCAGGAAACACACTACGAAGGAATATACCACAGACATCTATAAGCCAAGTGCACTTCCCCAGTAAGGTCTATAATGGTGTAAACACAGGATCTGTGCCTTTTGATAAAAACATTTCCAGAATACCTCAGAATTGGGATGCAGGAAGTAAGACTTTCACACCTCTGGACCAAAGTTCTGTATCTTACCCCAACTCATCTGGAAATATTATACCATATCAATGCCAGTCTAGTGTTGATCAGCGACAGGCATTAAAAAATGCCAGGATGCCTTGGCAACAGGTCCATCTTGCACCTTCCATGCCAAACCAAAATCATATAGAGTTCTCGAGGCAAACTGGAAACCAGAAGCTCCCCTATCCTATTAGTAACACTGAGTGGCAGAACAACAATCTACTGCAAAAGATTCCACCTGGGTATCACACGAAAAAGCACCCGATGGTGGAAGGAATTTCCACACAAAGGACTGATAGTGACAGACAAAGCTATAACTCAAACAATGTCATTTTGTATGACAATGTGAAGGATGCAAGTTCTCAGATATGTGATTCAAGAAATAAAGGCATTTTGTTTGGCTTGAGTCAACCAATACAGCAAACAGCATCTTTAAGAACTAATCCTAAACAGACAGTATCTTTGCCAACAGCAAATTTAGTAGCAGTATCTCCTTGTGAATCACCACTTGCTTCACCTGTTACCAACCCTGTCTCTGGCAGCACCTGTTCTTCTCTTTCCCCCTTGTCTAGCAGTCCTGTAAATCCCAATTCTGATGAAAACCAAATGTCATCTACACATACATCTTCTCCATATTTCCATCAGTCATGTCTCCCTGTAGAAAACAAGCATTTCAATCTCACAGATAGTTTAAGCTCTAATTCTCATCTGTACCACACTCCAGAAACTATGAAAAACTTCAGTTATTTATCAGAAGTCTCCAAAGATGAACAATTTAAAAATGTACAAGAAAATCAATACCCGAAGCAAATCAGTGAGGCCAGTAAAGGATGTCTTGATAACTTTGAACATGAACCTCCCCCACCCCCTCCCTATTCTTCCCACCATTTACTGGCCAGTTCTCTTAGCAGTGCAAATCTGGATCAGCTGGATGTTCTTCTTACATGCAAGCAGTGTGATCAGAATTATAGCAATTTGTCTTCATTTCTAGAGCACCGCCAGTACTGTAGTATGAATTCCAGTCTTCAGAATGAGATGAAGGATTCTTTACGTAGTGCAGATGTCAGGAAACAAGCTGTGGACTCGGTAAAGTCCACTCACACTACAGCAGGGTCATCCCTCTCCAAAGGTCCACTGGAATTTCACCCAAATCAAATTGAATGCAACAAAGCAGTTGACTATCTTCTTGATAGTGATGCCAGAGGAGATATAAAGGAAGACCCTTTGAAAGTTAATATTTTCCATAGCATAACATCAAGTTCATTGCCTTTGACAGCTTGTGATACATTGGAAATGGATGATGCCAAACTTGACAGTCTCATCACAGAAGCATTAAATGGTTTAGAGTTTCAAGTGGACAATCCAGAAATAGACAGTAGCTTTATTGATGTTTTTGTAGATGATGATCTATCAAGTAAGACTATAGGATGTGGCCAACCATATAAATTGAAAGAGCCCACAGAACCACAGAAAAAGAGAATTATAGAGAAAAAGCAAGCTAGACACAACCAAGTCTCATATGGCTATGAGGAAAATTATGAAACAGCACCTTCCTATAACCACAGTAATACAACAAAGAGGCAAAATGAACAGAAAAATACAGAAATCTGTGTTGCCCACCATTACACTCACGAAACAGAGAAAATGGATATTAAGAAAATTACATCAAAAATATCAGACAATTATGAACTCCTCAAACATGGTGCAGTCGAAGGAACTATCAGATCAGACCTGAAAAGAAAAGTGAGCATAAATAAAAATGGTCATGACATTATGAATGATATAAACACAAAGTCCCATGGCACACAGCAAGATAGAAAAACTGAATCACCTGATTTTTCAACTACTGAGAGCCAGAAGCCACAGAGGCCATGCATGAAGGATGTAAAGAAAAAGAAATCATACAGTGGAACCTGGAGTAAGGAGCTGATCCATAAAATTGTACAGCAGAAAAATAAACTTCATAAACTACATGTGAAGAGCAATAAAAACATCCAGCTCTCACTGGTGACAGAAAGACTTTTCCCTGCTACCAAAAGTCACCCATTTGGGGAGTATGATTATATTTCAGAGTCAGAGGATGATGCAGACACTAATTCTTTACACAGTAAAAAGCAACAGCTAAATGGCAGACTTAAGTATACCAGTAATCACCAGGGCAGATGTGGGAGAACAAAAGAGAGAGAACCTGTGTGGCAAATGGGGGAGGCAACACGAATCCAGCTAAAAAATAAAGATTTGATTATTAAGAAAGACCTTTCCACCAGGACTAAAAGAAGAAGCAGTCAGTCTTCAATCAGCAGTGACCAAAGCACATGTATTTCAAGTGAACCAGGCTCAAGCCCAAAGAGCAATGAGCAAACGGATTCGGAAAATGAGCAGGAAACTGTGCTAAAGAAGAAGTGTTTGGCTGTATCCAGTCAAATTATTGTACCTCAAAGAAATTTGATAAAGCCTCTATGTAAAGAAAATATATCAGAAACACTCATTCCCCAATCAGACTTTTCTAAAGGAACAAAGAGGTTTGGGTCAGCTAAGTTCCTGCTTGCAAGTAAAAAAGTGTATCCATCCAAGTTAAGTATTCAAGCAACTTTTGGGGATGAAGAAAAAGTGCATAAAATCAATGAAAATAAATATTCCATAGATGACAAGCCTCTAAAGAGTACCGAGAGGCAATATATTAAGGCAGTAGAGGATGAAAAGAGTAAAGTAAACATGTATCACAATGCAGTTGCTGCCAGTACCTTATCAAAAGATAGAAATGTACCAGATCTAATGATGGATGCAGATAATATAACTCGGCAATTAACATCTTTCCATAAAGACACTATGGATTTCCAAAATGAGAAACTTAATAGTTCATCTACTGTTCCTGCTGAACATAGTTCTGAAGTAAACCTACGTTACTCTGACACCAATGTAAATTTTTTAAAAGAAGGACTGTACAATGATCCCAAAGAGTTTGTGATACCCATTGGATGTTACAATGGGGATTCAACAGATATGACCTTGCCAAGAAAAAATCATGATACTTATTCCAATGGAACTCAGCAGTTCCCTTCAGATACAGACTTGCCCGATATATATGGTAATGACCTTTTTGCCAAAAACCAAAGCACACAAATTGGACAGATGTATCTGAATCAAAGTAATCACAACAACAATAATAACACATTTGAGCATAAATGTTCAGATCTGACATCCTACTCTACAAGTAATGATAATAAAACCAAAGTGTCATCCACACTTTCATTTGATTCATCCTCATTATTTGCTGAGCTACCAGTATCAGATTTTGAAACTCCTTTGTACAGCAATATTCCGAATACCAAAGAAAGTTATGTAGAATTTACATGTCCTGATGGTCAACCAAGCAAGCCAACAACGTTCGGGGAAGAATATCCAGTGTTTCTGGATGGAAAAAACTGGGACATGATCGAAGAAGCCTCTCCATTGTTATCTAACAACATTGCTTCTTTTCAGGTGACAGAGAGCCAAAACAGTGAGAAATATGCTGCACAAATGCCACTGACCTTATCTGAAACTATTACAGATTATAATGCAACATTTATAAACAACACATCAGAGGATGAATTAGAAATTAAAAGACTGGTTACAGAACTAGAAAGCCAGCTTCAAACAAACAAATTACATAATGAGACAGTTTCCCAAAACACAAAAATAACAGACAATTCTGTCCAGTTTTCAGATGCAGGGGTAAATTCCATAGAAACCTGCAGGAAGAACTTATTATTTAAAGAAAATACAAGCAATCTAAGTGATAATCATTCAGTGTCTAGTGTAAGTGTGGATATGAGCCCCCAAGATTGTCAACCACTTGTGAACATGAATGGTGACTGTGAAAATGTAAAAAGCCCTTGGACTTGCTCAGTTCAGTTTGATACATTTAGTTCTGGCATGCCATGTCACAAGCAGACAAGCACACTAAATTCTTTTAGTTCCACTGATAATAATGAGTATCCAGTAGCATTAAATGATGTGTGTTTGCCACAAGAATTTGATACTCTGAACAGTAGGCCCCCCTCTGTAATGCCAGATGGTTGCTTACATAAAATACCACCTGAATCAGAAGGCAAAACTATTTCTGAAAATGGTCTTGCGAGTGAAAGTCTGACTACATCTGAGATACTGCTATCTGAAAATGAAGATAGTAAATGTATAGATAAAAAAGACAATGTACTACAGGATCCTGGGAATGGTTATCCTAACAAACAACAACTGGAAGACCATTTTGATGATCCACCTGAGCTGGAACCATTTCAGAGTGATCCTGAATTAAATTCTGAATTTATTTTGCAAGATGATGTTTCTGTATTAAATATCACTAACACCCCAATGCAAAATGATAATTTATCTGAAGGTACACTATACAATGCAGTATTCAGGTCTGAAAACCCACTCTCTGCAACAGCTATGGGATACAGTAAAAACTGTTCAACTTTGGATGGGAAAGAAGGACAAATAGACTCTACTATCAACAGAGAACAACAAAACAATAACAGGACAAATAAAAGGAATCTGGTACTCCTTGACATGCCAGTTTTGGTGAAGGAAGAAAGTGCCATTCCTGAAAAATCACAAAGTGTTCAAGAATCAGCAAATAATCCATTGCAACAACTACAGCTATTTGTTGCAAGGACAGCCAAAAATAATGAGGATGAAATGCTCATGCCATGCTTTCCAATGTTGTTACCTGCTTCAGCCCATGCTGAGTCTCAGACAGAAATAGTAAGTGATTCTTCTTATATCACAGTGAATACATTTTCAAATACAAAAGAGGCATCTGAGAAAGACACAGATATAATAGATCTAGGTGGAACTGCACAGTTATTGGAGAGAGACAATCTTAATAAACATATAGAACAGCTACATCCACTGGAAAGCGGGGGTACATGTTCTGCCTTGCTTTTTGAATCCTTAAACGCTGAAACACCTTGTGATATTAAGCAGTTGCATCAGATAGAAAATGAATGTTCAGGACTAAATAACATCAGTATCAAAACAGATTGTGTGACACAAGTTCATAAGGATCACTCAAGCAGTGATGATACTGAAAACCATTTACAAGATCCATTAAAGGTAGATGATCCAATGAACAACCACATGGAGACTGGTGGAAACAATTCGATATTAACAAATAAAAATCATAGAAATTCTAGCTGTTCAAACCTTACATTTGAAACAGAAGCTTTCTCAGATTATTCAAAGGATACACCTAACATATCAAGTATTATAGAAAGCAGCTCACCTGATCAACAGAGTTCAGAAAGTCAGCTACATTGTACAATAACAACCAAAATAAAAAGACTGTGTAAAGATACAGAGCATCAAGAGTCACAGATTCTCCATGAAGATATCTCTGTTTTTGTAAGTCCTGAAAAGCAACTGAAAGATAAAGATATTCTGCATGAAAATATGCTGCATGAAAAAGGTCTTGTGTTGATAAATGATGAAATCAGCAAGGAGACTACTACAGTGTGCAAAGAAAAATCAAAGGGCTCTGTCTTTGTTGGTGAATTGTCTACTCACTTTCCTTTGCATCCAAATCATCACAATACAATGCAAAAAAGCAGTATGGAATATCAACTACAACTTCAAAATACAAACAAACCTACAACACATTGTCAGTTAAACTTTGATCTGTTTCCTCAGCTCCCAATAAAGTCATCTGACCCAAAGGATATATTGTTGTTCTCAGCAGCAAACAATATTCCATGTTCCATTGAAGAAGATACAGCATCAAACAGTACCAAAGACTGTCTAGCAGAAATTGAAAATCCCATTAATCAAACAGAGAAGCATCCTATAGGAGGAGCAAATATACTTCTTTATATTAGTGAAGATAGATGTGGAACATCTTCCTTGGGGATTAGTCCGGCACAGCCAACACAAATTAATGACTCTGTGTCGCCCAATAACAAAGATAATATATCTCAATGCTTTTGCTCAGAGCTCGTATGCCCTCATTACGAACAACAACATACTCATTCAGTCACAGATATTATGATCACGGGTCATTCACTACATACCAATGATGATTATTCAGTCTTTGCTGGACCAGACAGTGATAAGTATTCAACTCTCCAAACTGAACTTTTTACAGAATGTGTATCAACTAATAGAGGATCATCACTGTACCATCAAAAACAAGGGAATTTAAAGTGTGACTGGGACAGCAGTGAAGAAAGCACCCATATAAACCATGATTTTCAAAGTGAAGACGGGGTAACAGTAATGCCATGTGACCTGATGGACATTACAGAGTCTGAGTTTGTAAACCTAAATAAAAAACAAGGCTCAGAAACAACACAGGAAAGAATACTTCAGGGTTCCAAATGCTCTCCAGTTACTGAAACTGATAATACCACTGGTGTTTCTGAAATAAAATGCACTAGTGAAATGGACTCTGTTATAGATGGTGTATTACGCATTCTAGATTGTGATAAGAGCAAAGAAATATTAGAGAGCATTGGTATACCATCCCGAAATAGCCCCATGAAAGAAAAGAAACCTGTTGGATTATCACTGACATGTGATATTTGTTCTGTTTCCTTTAGATCCAGACCAGGGCTTACAAGACACAGAGCTGTTAAGCACAACATGAAACATGATGGATCATTGATATCGCACAAAGATGTTCCTGTAACCGAGAACAGTTTAAACACAAAAAATAACAAGAACAAATCCTTGATGACTGGCTGGGGGACTGATGATAACAATTCCACACAAACTGCTAAAGCATTTGCTCAACAAATGATTCACATTGACTCCTTTTCTCAGAATGAAACCACAAATCCCTTAAATCATGAAAGTAAGATCCAATCCCAGTGCTTAGTTTCAGATGAAGAGCAAAATACTTTACCAACAAAACTGAAAGGTGAGATAAAGACAAAGGAACAGTGTGATGACGCTAGTTGCATAGAAATAGTTTGCAAAAGGAAGCTAAATGGCAAAATAAAAAAAAAGAAAACTAAGGTACTTTCAAACAAGAGTACAGATTCTCAAGTTCCCTCTGATGATATTTTGAACATACTCAAGACAAATATTTTGAAAGCAATTGGAGAATCAAACAGTTTTACTACTCCTGATGAAAAAAATTCATGGAAACATCCTTCAAAGTGTGACAACCTGCAACACGAATCTGACAAGGGTAATAGTTTTACAGAAACACAACATGCCATACATGTGGCTGCTGAGGATGAGAAAGTGATAAGCAATGTTTTAGATCTTGAAATGAGTGGAGTATGCTTACTGAGTGAACAAAGTTGGGGAAAGGGGTTTAAAGAGCATGCTGAACACATAGTAAATGACATATGTGAAAATGATCCTGCAAAAAGTCTGTCATCAAATGAAGGAAAATCATTAAATGTAAATGGGGGAGATGACCCCAAAATGTGCTTAGAGGAACACTCAGAACACGTTCAAAGTGATCTACATGTGTCTAATGTAGCAAAGGTAGCAGAACCAGACATTCACAGTTTATTTGACGATGATACCACATTTTCCCAGCTCTTTCCAAGAGATGATCATTTCATTAGAAGGAAGTGCACACGAGTTTATGGGAAGAGGACTAAAAGACAAACTCCTCCATTTGAACCAGACTTTAAGCATATGGAACTTATCGATTCAGGTCACTCTTCTCAAGTTACAAATTTTTCATGTGGATATGGAAACCTTTCAGATGATTCTTCATTGATAGGCAGCAGAGGTGTCACTAGGAATTCAGAAATTCATACAGAGTATGATCACATTAGTCCAGTAAAGGAAACAATCAATCTGGATGATAACCAAATGCTGTCATTTGTATCTCCAAGTCAACCAGTAGAAAATATACCTCCACCATTGTTAATAAGGGAAAGCCAAAAGGAAGAAGACAGAGATTTATCCTTTGAAGATAGACTGTTTAAGTCAACAGGAGAATCTGGAGATTCATTTACATCTGTTGAAGACTCTGATCTGTATGACAGTAAAATCAGTGAAGATGCAAGTCTCCTAGAGTTTCCTACAATTGACATGAAAATGCTTAGTGCAAAATTTGACATGAGAGAGTTGTCTTTCTTCAGTGCTTGTGGGGATGACTCAGACCAATCTGATATAGAACCTCAAGAAATCACACACAAGTCAGAACAGCATAAAAGGCTTGCCAAAAATAGGACTGGTGATAAAAAGCAGGCAAGAAATCGCAATAATTTGAATATTAAAACTAAGGACAAGCAGTACAAATGCAAAGTGTGTTTCCAATGGTTCTTAACTTTGGGAGAATTGGATTTCCATAAGCTTACTCATAATCCTTCTCCTCCACCTACATGCTACATGTGTGTTCAGCGCAAGTTTAGTTCTCGAGAACAGTTAAGGGATCACCTAAAAGATAAACATGCAAAAAATAAGGCTGGTCTCTGGATTTGTGGAATGTGCTTAAAGGAAATATCTGATGTATGGATGTACAATGAACATTTACGTGAACATGCAACACAGTTTGCAAGGAAGGGCCAGGCACAAAAGACTGTAATGGGTATCCCTGGCTGTTTTGCTGAAGACAGCATGGTGAGAACATTCCTAAGCACCTTCATATATAGAACACCTGGTAAGTCATCAAAACACTCTGAATCTGAGGATAAAAGTCAGACAGTCAAGAAGCAAGACCAAAAAGAACACAATGAAGAAGAAGAAGAGATGATGACTGAGAAAGAACCAGAGAGAACCCTCCAAAATATTCCAACCACTCCAGTTCACATAAAACCATCAGTCAGTCCTCCTTTAGAAAATACTCAAAGGAATGACACAATTCAAAAAAATGCTGCCATTCATCCTCACTGCAAAGATCCTTCCAGAGATTGCCATCATTGTGGAAAGCAATTTCCAAAGCCGTTCAAGCTGCAGCGACATCTAGTGGTTCATAGTCTACAGAAAATTTATTTGTGTCATAGGTGTCCCAAGTCTTACCAGGAGGTTCATGATTTAAGGAGTCATCTTAATAGTGAACATAAGTTAACAGAAGAAGGAGTTGAAATAAAACACACCACACTCTATGCTTGTGAGCTCTGTGCAGATGTCATGCATGTGATAAAGAAATCTTTCATTTGCAGCACATGTAACTATACATTTTCTAAGAAAGAACAATATGATAGGCACATGGAAAAACACATGAATGGAGGCAGTATGACCTTCAAGTTTAGAGGGGTCATGAGACCTGGTACATCAGCAAAAGATTTCAAGGAAAAGAGAAAAGAACCCCCCACAAGTGAAAGCATGCCACCTAATAAAAAGCAAAAGATATTAAGTGGTAATGATTTTGACACACCTCCTATATTAACTTGCATGGACATTAAAGATGATCAGCTTCAATGTTCTGAGTTGGTGGAGTCCCCTGGATTAATTTTAGACAAAGATTTTAAAGAAAAGGCAACAAATGAACAAGAAATAGCAGTGAAAATTGAAGAAATGTTAATAGACATACCTGAACTCCGAGACGAAACAGAGACATGCCAGACTATACCTAGTGAAGCTTCAGCTTGTACTTCATTTCCTGTTCCAAGTGAAATGAAAAATGATACAGACAAAGATGAAGAAGATGCAGTTGATGAAATAATGAAAATAATGGATGTTGAAATTGGAACTCTTTCTACCACTGATATAGATCAATGTGACGTGGTTGTTCATAATAATGAGGCTACCAAAGACATGGAGCCACCCATTTTATATCCAACAAATTCAAAACAGGAAAACATGAAGACTAAACCAATACCATATAAGCAAGAGGTAGAAATTTCTGAAGTATGTGAAATGAGAACTCCACAACCTGTTACAGGTGAAATTCTTTGCCATTTGACTTCAAAGGAATCGACAGAATTGCTTGCATCTAACAAAGAACTAACATCAACCAAGGTTTCTACTGGAGAATTGTGCAGCTCACAAAATGAAGTTGTGGGTGTAGAGAAAAATGGTGCTCTTAAATCTCTTTCAATTGATGGGGCAGATATGTCTCCACTGCTTCCCAAAGAGAAGTCAGTGACTCCTGATATAAATGTTTTTCTGAAGGATTCAAGAAGTCTAAAAAAGAACAGGTCAGTTGGTCAACTCAACAGCAGGTCTGCAGCTCATGCACAAGGTTCCACCATGTGTGATGAAGATGCAGTCAAATTCTGTAGTCCAAAGCTGAAAGGGGCATCTGAGGCAAACTCTCACACAAGGGAAAGCAGTGCCTGCAGTGTGAAAGAGACAACTGGAGGAAACTATAAATTGTGCAAAAAAGAAAACCCTGATTGTCTTGCAAAACATAATATTGCTGATTCTGTCAAGTCACCTGATAAAATGTCAACAACTACGCTCCCCAAACTGCACTCAAAGAATCGAAAAGAGCACAAAATGTCTGGTTCCAAGGGATTCTCAGCCTCCCAGGAGAACCTAGCTTTTGAAGGGAAAAAAAAAAAGACAAAGCTGCTAGGCACTGGGAAGAGTGAGACCTCTGGACATGTAAAGAAGCCAGAGTGGGTAAACAGCCTTCCTTCATTCCCAGACACTAAAGATGAGGTTATTTCTAGTCGGCACCACCCCAAACCTCACACAGGAGCCACCAGTAACCAATTAAAGAAAAATGTGCTTGACACACACAACCAGAAAAAAGCCAACTCTAGGTTGAGCAATGGGGAGTACAGATGCAAAAAGGTCCTTCTGAATAAAACCATACATCCATTTACCCCCAAAAGCTCTACTTTGGCTATGAATAGTCCCTCACAAAAGCGCAAACTGGGGCAAAATGCAAAACCCACTGAGCCATTGAATTACAGGACTGCTGAATCACAGAACAATTTGTTAAGTCAGCTTTTTGGGCAAAAGCTGACTAGCTTTAAAATTCCTTTAAGAAGGGATGTAACAGAATGAGATTGGGTGATCTCTTTCCTTCCTTGTGAAGTAAACAAGGTTGACATAAGGAGAAGAAAACATCTTGGACTGGAAAGACTATGAACATTTGAATTTTTCCAGCAGCTTTACTTTCCCCGTCAAGCTTTGCCAAACTTGCACTGCCGCCTGTGTAAAATAGTTTCCTTTGTGTGCTGTAATCTACTTCACTGCACCTGATTTGTCATGCAAATGTTGCAACTTTGATGTGGATTTAGATTTCCAGGAATAAACTTGTTAATCTCTTTGGACAGACAGAATACTTAAGAGCTATTTTTTATGCATTTCCATAATTTCCATATATTTTTGTCACTAATTTAAATGCTGATGATACAGGCTGAAAACTATATTTTCCAAATATAATTTGAAAGAGAAGCATTTAATCTCTCTTTGTCATTTCATGGTATTATCTGCAAGTCTACATTTATATATTTATTCTAAGATCTAAAAAATAAATTAATAAAATATTACATCATTGTATAATCATATTATATAGTCAGTACATCATCCTGACAATGTGGTACTCCTGTAACTAGCCATAAATATCAAGCCAAAGATCAGATGCAGGTATGGGTGTATATATTGGTTATAGTGAGAAATGTTACCCCACACATTCAAAATGTTGCTATTTAATGTCTCGCTATCAGAGACATTTACTAGCTTAGTAAAACATGGGTGCTAAGAATGAAATACATTTCAGGATAGTCATTGAACTCCAACTTTATGCTTACAACCCCTTTCTTGTTGTGCTTTGGAATAATTCACATAGACAACAAGGACCAATTTTTTTCACATTATATTGACTCTGGTATGCCTCATTGCTAGCCTTGACAGGATAAGGATGTTTCACTAGAGTATATTGCTACAGATATGACTGAAATTAGGAATGGTTCCTATGGCTAGGATACCTCACAATAAACAGATGCACTTTTAACCCCATGGATGCTTGAATAGTCTCCAAAGCATTGCAAAGCAACGCCTTGGAGACATCTCTAGCATTCACGAGGTTAATCCATCCCTGAGCAGGCTAGTGCCTTATTTGTACTGTTATAGACAAACTAAACACCCACTTGCTTTATGGGATGGAGAAATTTGCCACAGTCCCCTCAGTGTCAAATGGATTAGTCTTCCTATTGAGAGATGAATGTGGTTAATCTACTTAGAAGGAATGGACTAATCCTGGGATAAACCAAATGCACCATAGGGGGACAAATTAAAATTATCAAAATTCCCATCAATTTATATGGGGCATTTAACCCTTTGAATGCTAGAGATGTCCCCAACGCATGGCTTCTAGACATCTCTAGCATTCAAGGGCTTAAAAAAACATTTGAGTCAATGGGAATTATGTCTTCTATGGTTCTGATGGTTTACTCTAGAATTACTGTAGTTCTTAGCAATCAGCCTTGGTATATGTCTCTAGCTCCCCCTACAGGCATTAGAAACACATGGTCGGTGATGCACGTTTTGCTATTCCACGTTGTTGATTTCTGTGAATTCCTGTGAATTCATCTCCCATACCAAAGTATTTGCATTTTTATATAAACAACTGTTGAATATGCCGATTTTTGGATGTATATTTTTTGTACCTGCCACTTTTTATGCTGTTTGCAAAGTTTACCTGCTTTTCAGATGGAAGGAAGACATTTACAGTGCTGACACACTGAACATTTACTCATAAAAATGTAGGATTATTCTGATATTGATCATTGCTTTACTGTGTACAAGTATATTTTCATTTGAGAGTGGTGCATTTGTTGCACTACATTACTTACTATCCTAACACACTGTAGCAATATTATCCAAGAAATTATTTGTTTCATTTTGTGTGATTTCTTATATTGGCAATATTGTGGATATATGCAAAATTAATAATTGCAACCTATGCTGGATCCAGTAGATCCACTTTATAGTTTCACAGCCTAATAAATAGATTGGAAAACAGACACAAAGGCTGAGTCACAAAGCGGAACTGGAGAAATTCTGGAGAAAACCAATGACACTATGAGGAACCAAATTTCCTATTAATTTAAATGTGATCTATCACCCCTATACATGTTTGTCTAAAACGTTAGTTTATATAGCGATTAGACTGAAAACAGTTTTCATTTAAAAAAAAAAAATTATTTTGCCCAAATTAAACTTGTAAAGATGATCCCATATCTTCCTTCCGGACAGACTGCGGTTAACAGCTCTTCCTCTGCTCCCCTCCCACTATCCGGCCTCCTCTGATGACTGAGGCTTTCTGCATGTAAGCTTGAGCAGTCTCTAGCCAATGAGAGCGCTCCAGCTTACATGTAGAAATCCTCCATCATCAGAGGAGGCCGGTTAGAGGGAGGGGAGCCGAGGAAGAGTGACAGACTGCAGAACAGAGCTGGTAACTGCAGTCTGTCTGGAAGGAAGACATGGGATCATATTTACAAGTTTAATTTGGGCAAAATAACTTTTTTTTTTTTAATTAAAACAGTTTTCAATCCAATTGCTATATAAACTAACGTTTTAGACAAATATGTATAGGGGTGATAGATCTCCTTTAAATTGGCTTTTATCACCTTGATTGATAGAGAAGTCTCCAACGCATGAAACTGCAATGCATTGGAAACCTGTCTAATGCCATTTATATAACTGGGGAGTTGTATGTGTCCCCTGTAGTGCAACTGCTTTACCCAGAATTCCTCCAGTTATACTTGGTACATCAGCCTCACAGTCTTCAACAGTAGAGAGAGGGCTAACATTAAATGAACATTAATTACTTCTAATAAGAAGTGCCTCACTTACCTTAACCATTTAAGGACCAGAGGAATGAGCATCGCATTACATACCCTCTAGTCCAGTGTTTCTCAACTCTTGTCCTATTTCCTTTTCATGACTGGTTTACATACACTGGACGGGTGTGGCAATGACAGCCCATGGTACAAACCCTTATATTTATGAGATGGCCACCCCACTGCATTGCCACCCCTCTGGCATTCAAAAGGATTAATATATTTTATATAAGAAGGTGGCATGCCACAACTATCCTGTGTTTGTGAATCAATTAGTAACTCACATGACAACCTTGGAGGCCAAACCTTATATATCCTATTATACTTTTCATTTCTGTGACCACTGTACATAATCTGAAGGTATCAATATTCTGTTAACACAGTACCCAAGGTAAAAACTGTGCTGTTACAGCTGCTGGTAATCTATTAACACCCTTACTGCTGCAGATGTCTGTGACCTATAAAAGACACTGACAATGGAGTGGTTAACCCTACAATGGAGTGGTTAACCCTTTCAATGTATAATAGATGCCCCTGACATTGAAGGACTTCTTGTGCTTTACAATAATATGTGCTTGACAATCTTACTGTAACATGCTCCCACAATTCTTTGCTTTCTAAAACCCATGGTGCTATTTGTTTGTAGATCAAGAAATGTGAAAACAGACTGAGAAGTTCATTGTCCAGTGCCGGTACAGTGTTAAAATTGCTCCATACATTGAGATATGTATATATATATATATATATATATATATATATATATATATATATATATATACACACATCATGTTTTTTATATAATTATGTCAATGGGAAAATCAAAACTCAGGTGCAATGTATGTTCATCCTGATTCTACAGTAAATCTCCAACAAACATAATCATTGTAAGGCACTGATGTAGCGTGAGGTCAGAGTTCTCTGCACAAATCCTGAGGATCGTATAAAGTACGCAAAGCTTTAACCTGTTAATATGTATCATTAAAGTGCATTGTATTGTATAAAAAATATTCTAGTTACTTGTTGCAATGCATAATTCAAAAGATTTTATTTTGATATTTTTGTCCAAAAAAAAGCAGAAAGAGCATAATGCCTTTTTATATTGTTATTTTGTATGGCTCAAATGCCTCTTTATAATGTTGTTAAATAAAATATGAGATGAAACTGATGTCTTGGTGCTTATATGTTTTCATTTGTATTTAACTTTGATAGATATTTTACCTCCATAACGATCAGAAAGGTGCTCAGAGCGCTGGGTGAAGCATTGTGTGTCATACGCATCTGGTCCATATAGGGATAAACACTGCATCATTTGTTTAGATCAGGGCTGGACCGTCTCAGGCCCTCCAACTGCAATCCCCATTAGCCTATTATCTGTTGTTGAGGATGTTAGTAACTGTATTATATTCCAGAAAGCAAAGGTTAACTGTAATTGTTAAAATCCAAGTGGAACTTAACCCCTTGACAACCAAGGACGTACATGTTTGGGGAGCCCTGAATCCGATGCCTTAAAAAAAAAATGTCATGTTAACCAAAAGACCAGAAGATATATAGTTTAGGAAATATTCACATTTTTATTTCTGGGAAAAGTGAAAGTGGACTTTTGCCGGTATTGCACAGAGCTTCATTAGCATATAAAACGTCATTGAAGCCTTCATTAACCAATGATCCGACACTGAAAATGGTTCATTAGCATATGATATGCCATGGATTAGAGTAATTAGCATATGAATATGTTGCCATACAGGTACCACAATTAGCATACATTAACATCTGTAAGACGTGAATATCTCCTGTACTTTTGGCTAACATGACACATAGGCAGTTTTTAATGAAGTTTTGAAATGTGCATGCTTGAATTAAGATGAAAGGTCTACTCGCTTCCATGCAGAGGGTTGTAGAAATTTCTTAAAGCAGAACTATCGTCAAACTTAAATTGCCCCCCCCCAAATCCTTATTACCACAGTGATATGCATATACGTACTTTTAATTTGCTTAACCTTACCTTACCTTAAGGCACTGGAAGGGACTGACAGTGTAGGCGCAGAGAGCGCCTACAGCAAGATCGCTGCAGCCTCTGCTGCCACCTGATGAACAAGTAATGTTTCTCCCTAATGCCTAACTTATAAAACAAAATACAAGTATGTATATGTATATCGCTAGGGTAATAAAGATTTGGGGCTCAGTTTAAGTTTGAAGATAGTTCCTCTTTAAACCTTTGAGTGATTGGCACTCAGAGGGTTAACATTTAAAGAAGAAAGTGTTATCTTTAAATGAAAGGTAATGATTTATTATTAAATAAATATTTATCATTTTCCCCTGATAAATAAAATTGGTGTATTCCATTTAATGGGGGTTTCCATATTCTAAAGTTATTACTACTTTGTTGATTGATGCTCTCAATAGACAACAATAGCAACAGCACCACCTTGTGAATTAATCACAGTTGATTTAAAGTGATAGTAATGTTTAATAATAAAAACAGCTCTAATTAATCATCATAGTATTTGGACTTTGGAGAGTGTTATTTCAGTTCTGTCAGAGTTGTAGTTCAGGAGTAATTCAATGACAAAGTGTCCCCCTCCCACCCCTTTTACTGATGTAACACTGTTCAGCCAAAGCAGAAGGGAGGTGCCCAGGTAGATTGCACAGAGGGACAATCTTCAATTAAGATAAGGGAAAAACCTGAAAAGCTTGTCAAGGGGGGCAGGGCTTTCATTGTTCTCATATAAAGAAGATTGTCCCCTGCTGTTATCTGTCTGGTCTTACAACCAGATTCACATCTGAGAAGAAATGGCTTACACTAAGTAAAAGGGACGGGGAGGGGAATCTTTGCTTGTGCATATCTCTTAAACCATAAAGGATTGAGAGATAAGACTTATATCGTTCTTCATGTTTTTTTAATGCCTACAAAATAAAATAAAGTTAAAATGAATTATTACTATCCCTTTAAGAAAAAAAGTTTCAGCTATAATAGTTTTTTAATAAAGAATCTCCCAACAGTGAGAATACTTTTACTCAACAGGAAAAGCCCTATGGCATATTTCTACACTAAAACTAGCTGTTCCTGCATGGCTTCACCAATGCAAAGAACCCATTAGTGCCAGAGAGGTATTCAATGTGTTCGATGCCTGTGTGGCACACAGAGTTTATTTATTTATTTATCTACTAGTTGAACAGCCCGTTACACAGGCTACAGTGCCACTGCCACCCAGTCGCGGGGCAGTCACACGCAGTAGAGACCGCCCACACCATGGCTGATACAGAGCTGGACGCTCCTTCTGATCTCCTAAAAAGAGGGACATCATGGTAGTAAAGAGGGACAGAGCAATCTGGGTCTCAAAGAGGGACTGTCCCTCCTAAAGAGGGACAATTGGGAGGTATGGAGTCGTTGGGATCGGGAAACCATTTCACATCAATGAGGGAGGCTTTCCCTCATTGAAGTGAGAGGGCTTGGCGAACTCATCCACTCCTACCAAGCATACCTGGGAACTCTCCAGATCTGACCTGGAGACTTCGGTTTTTGCAGCTGATAACCGGGTCTCTGGGGATAGACACTGATTCTCCAACAGTGGGGGTTTCATTGGAAACTCTGCCCACTTCTGCTCAATTCCACCCTGTTACTCCCACTTCTTGCTCTCTTCTCCTTCCCCACCCAGTTGTGCCAACTTTCCAACCCTAGTGGCACCACGTGAGTCCCCTCAAGGGAATCCAGGAGACAAAGTTACCAGTTATGCTACCTGGGCACAGTGGAGGCAGGGGAGCTCTCTTGCTCCACTGCATCGTCTAAATTGATCTCCCATACAAATCAGCTGAGAGATCGGTAGTTGGGGGGTCATCAGGAGGGGTCCTGATACCCCAAAACAAGGTCTCATTGTGTTTTTTGTTTTGTTTTTCTGGAAGGTAAGGCAAAACAAGGAATGGAAATGAGGGGGGATGAAGTGGTGAATGGAGGTGGGGGATGAATAGGCAAACTGAAGGGAGACTGAGGCAAAGTGGTGAATGGAAGGTAGGGGGAGATGAAGCTGATGTATATTTGTTTAGCTGAGGAAGCAGGGAGGCTATACCTGCTTCCTTCTCCCCAGACAACTCAAACGCTACCCCACACATTCCATTGGCTGGCCACTGGCAGTAAGCCTGCCCAGGATGTGACTGCCACCAATCCAGAATACTTTTATCAAGGCACCTAAAACATGGCTAGCCTTTTATATATATATTTCTCTGTTGTCCAATACAGGTTACTGGTAACTTTGGGTAGGCGATCAGCCCCTTTAATTGTAGGCAGGAACAATTCTAGAATTGTATGCAGGCGGTGGAACCTACCTTCCCTCCTTGGCTGCAGCTAGCCAACCACCTCCAGAAAGATTTGTTCCTTGGTGAAGACACAGGCAAGAGAACAGTTCTGCTATAGTTTTAGAAGTTTTTTATTTTTCTGTTAGAAATGGAATACCACCATTAGGCAGATTACCATAACTGACAATGCCCTTACATGTGGCTAGCTCAGTAACCAGCTGCTTTTTGTGGACCTGAAGCCCTGGGGGGGGGGGGGGGAATCTTGTCTACGAGTTCTTTCCTCAGGAGTTGCCCATTGAGGCTTCTTCTTAATACATGGTAGTCTGAAGACAGAAGATCTGCAGGAAAGGTGAGTGTAACGGAAGCTGAGAAGGGACCGCGTCGCCTTCTGCCGTCGTTCCTGGGTCTCTCCTTCTCGACGCAGATAAGCGCCGTCAGGTGCACCGGTTGGAGTATGGACGGTCACTGGAAACAGCCACAGGATCACTGGAAGCAGGGAAGAGTCCACGTCGCCGCCTGACAGTCCACGAAGTTAGGACGCAGGAAACTGGCAGCAGGCGGTCAGCGATTCAGGATACTTGGCGCAGATGGGTATCAGAGTGGATACTTTAGACCATAAGCAATACAAGACTCCAGGACTCCTTGTTCACTCCAAAACAGAACTCACTTTATTGACACAAACTACAGATATTTATATACAGTACAGTACATTGGATCACATGGGGAAACCTGATACAATAGGGAACTTGATTAAATCAAACACATCAGACAAAAGGCAAGGGCTGACACAATGAGAGCATTCACAGAGGTAATCAACTCACAACATAATACAAAGGGCTGGCAACAGAGTTTCAGGCTATACAATAGGTGACTCACAGACTGAGGGGTGTGAATGGATTAACACACACAGCAGGGGGGTCTCAGGACAGTTCTCACTCCAAGGACTTGAGTGGCCAGAATATTCATTTCCTTAACAATGGCCAGGGGTTGAATAATTAAGCAAAAGGCTTGGGAGTCTGCAATACATAATGAAATAATTAACCCCTCACTGCCTATTCCCTTGGAGTAAACCCTCAACATACTACATACAATAACTAAAACGTTCGCCATACATTAAACATACTATGTGATCCAAAGTCTATGAATTTAAGTCTTTCTCTTAGGGAATAGCTGGCCAGTTTGTACGCCAAGGCACAGCACAGAGTCCAAACAGTAATAAATGTCCATAGTCTTTGAATAAATAGTTTGAGGTCCAGACAAGGGCTCAGTAATGGGTAGGATCCGTTACAGTGAGCAACCCTTGAGTGCTGCAGGTCCACATGTTCCACAGTGTCCCTCCGCACAGGGGTTTACCTTTGGAGTTCCTATTGCACACTTCTGCATTCATTGGGTCTCTCTGTATGTCTGTTGGTGTTTTGGAGCAGGTTTATGTGGTACTTTAACCCATTAGCTGCTGGTTTTGCATCTTTTGGGGGCGTTTCTGACACTTTTCCTACTGGTTCAGTGTTTTTTGGGTATTCTAACATGTTCTAGTGATGTTTCATACATTTTTATTTTACTGTTTCAATTTTGTAAAATTTGAGTTCTGCGCCTTTAAGGCGCGCTTTACCGCATAGGCGCCATTGCTCCATTCACTCCTATGGGACTTTACAGTTTGGGACATATCTCTACAACCGCTTAACCTAGAGAATTCAGAGATGCCTTATTTTTCTTGCCTGCCCTTGCTCTATCATCCGGTTCATGTTTCCAGTGTGTTGGGGGGCTCAGGGGGCTTCGGGAACTGTTTGGGTACTTTTTCTAGGAAAACTACATTTCCCATGAGCACTTGCTTTGCGCGCTCGTTTCTGATTAACTTCTGCCGCGGCAGCCATTTTGTGATATTTCCAGAACGAGTATACTATGCAGGACTTGGACTCTTTCTCTCTTCTGATTAACCCTTCGCCTGCCAGATAAGTCTAGTTTAGCGATTTCTGGGGTGAAACTTTAATCCTACACACTGTACTTGGGTGATTTCTTTTTGACACTATGAGAATGTGTATACCGTTGGAGCTTGGGGCCAGACTTAAGACTAATGATGCTGGGGTCTCTGTATCCCCTATTGCTCATTGCTCTTCCTGTCACTCAGGGTTACCTAGAGAATTCTCAGGTCATTTATGTCCAGCATGTTCTGATGTCTCTGAGAGTTTCCCAGGGACCTCCAGCCATGCATTAGAGCCAGTTTGGGTGCAAGAGTTCAAGGCTGCTACTAGGGACCGTAGGTCCACATTGCAACTCTTTCCATCCCGGTTACAGGGGTCTTCCATTCCTGGCAGACCCCCTCCTCTGTCAAGTATTCCCTGCCAAAACTACAGGGAGTACCTGACATATCAGATATCTCTGAGGAGGAACTGCTAGATGTTGAGGAATGTTCTGCTATGAGCTCCTCTTAGTTTTTTGGGCATCCCTTTGAGGCTGAACGTGAGCCCTCGGCTGAGGTCCTGATCAGGGCTGTTTTGACTACCCTAAACATTCCCTTAGTTCATGAGGTTCCTTCTGATTGCTCTGATGTGTTTCAGGAGCCTAAAAAGCCCCTTACTTGCTTTTCACCTAACCCCACTCTTGACCGCCTTCTGTCTGAAGAGAGGAAATCTCCTGACAGGAAACCTTCTGTGTCCAAGAAATTTGCCAAGCTTTATCCCTTCTCTGAGACAGCGCTACTGCCTTGCCAGTTTCTGATGCATCCGCTCTGAAAGACTGGACTGACAAGAAACTTGAGGTCTCCCTCAAGTCCATTTTTGCTACTGCTGGCACTGCCATGCGTCCAGCATTTGCTGCAGCATAGATGAACCGGGTCATTGCAGTCTGGACTGAACAGCTCACCCTGGCTGCCTGTCAGGGTGCTCCTAATTCGCATATGTTGCGCCTTCTTGCCAACATTTCTGAGGCACAACACTATGTTTCTGCTGCCTTATTTGATGCCATCCGTTTGGTGGCCAGGGTTTCCGCCATGTCTGTGGTGGCTCTTTGGCTCAAGATCTGGTCTGCTGACACTGCTTCCAAGAAAGCATTGCTTTCCTTACCTTTTCTGGGTACTTCCTTGTTTGGGCCAGATCTTAAAGATCTGATCAGTGAGGCCACTGGGGGTAAGAGTACCCATTTACCTTTGGTCTCCTGGAAGAAAACGCCTCTTAAGCATAATCGGTATTTTTGTTCCTTTCGGACTGAGACACGTCTGGTGAACCAGACGGTTCCCTCAGCTCCGCGTGCCTCCTCCAAGCCCAAACAGCAATGGAAGTCCAAGGTCTCCTCCAAGCTCAAGGCTTCCAAGCCTTCTTCGGCATGACTCACCGAACCCAGGTCCCCACTCTGCTGTGGGTGGCCGTCTGTCACTACCACAGAGTCTGGGAGGGTTCAGTGGCGGACCCATGGGTTTTACAGGTGGTGGCAAAGGATACAGGATCCCTTTTGTCTCTCTTCCTCCCTTTCGTTTCTTCCTTCTCATAACCTCAGGGTGCGAAGAAACGCCGGCTGTTCAATGACACTATTGGACAAGGATGTTCTACAGCCGGTTCCAGTTCAGGACAGAGGTATGGGTTTTTACCCGAACCTCTTTGTGGTCTCCAAAAAGGACCGCGGTTGTCGCCCTATCTTGGATTTGAAGGATCTCGATTCCTTTGTGATCCGGACTCCTTATCACCAGGAGTCTCTAAGGACGGTGATTGCTGCTATGTCCCCGGGGCATTTCTTGCTTCTCTGGATCTTCAGGATGCATCCGGAGACCCGGCAGTATCTCAGATTTGCCTGCAACCGAGGGCACTTTCAGTTTTCAGCTTTTCCCTTTGGTCTGACTACAGCTCCTCAAGTTTTCAACCGTGTCCTGGGAGCCTTAGTGTCCATCCTCCACCGGGACAGTATCAGAGTTACTCCATACATGGACGACCTGCTTCTGAAAGCCCCCTCTGCGGAACTTCTTCATCAGAACGTTCAGCTATGCATTCACGCTCCCACCCATCACGGGTGGATCATCAACGTGGACAAGGCAGATCTTGCCCCATCCCAGCGTCTGGTCTTTCTGGACCTTCTCTTCGACACCCAGAGGAGCATAGTGTTTCTCACAAGGTTTCTGCAGTCCTGGCTCAAGATCCAGTTCCAGCCAAGAAGCTGTCCTTTCTAGTGGGAAATTCATTTCCACCATAGAAGCAGTCCCGTTTGCCATGGCATACACCGGTTAACTCCAAAGGTTTGTGATCCAGGTGTGCAAGGGTCAGCCGGACCTTCGGAAGATGTCAGTGTCCCTCCTTCTTCATGTGAAACTGAGTTTGTCATGGTGGCTCAACCTCTCCAATCTGCTGAAGGGCAAGTCCTTCCTGGTATCCTTCTGGACCACGGTGACGAAGGACGCCAGCCTCTCCGGCTGGGGAGCGGTCCTTGGTCACCTGAGTCGGTGGTCTCCAGAGGAATCTCTCATTCACATGAACGTGTTGGAGCTTCGGACGATATTTCATGCCCTTCGTCATTGGACATATCAGTTGGAAGTCTGTCCAGTCTGGGTACAGTCTGACAATGCCAAGACCGTGGCTTACATCAACAAGCAGGGCGGAACAAGAAATCTCGCCACTTGATTAGAGGTCAAGGCTATTTTGTCCTGGACAGAAGAACACGTTCCTGCCATATCCGCAGTGCACATTCCTGGCGTAGACAGTGTCATGGCGGTCTTCCTCAGTCGACACACAGTGGACAGCGGAGAGTAGGAACTGCACCCAGAGATGTTCACCCTCATTGTTCAGAAGTGGGGTCTTCCTTACATCAACCTGATGGCGACAAGACACAACAGGAAGGTTTAGAGTTTCTGCTCTCGGTGGAGGGACCCTCTAGCTCTGGCGATGGATACAATGTCCATTCCTTGGTTGTTTCCTCTGGCCTATATCTTTCCTCCCCTCCCAATGTTGCACAGGGTGTTACGGAAATTGTGACTGGAACACTGTCCAGTCATTCTGATTGCTCCGTACTGGCTTCGCCAAGCTTGGTTTCTGGAGTTGCTGGATCTGTCAGTGGCAGAGCCATTCCGGCTCCCTTACCATCCGGATCGTCTTGTACAGGGTTACCTGTGGAAGGGGGATGTTCGTCGGCTAGCTTTGACGCCTTGGAAATTGAATCCTCAAAATTGAAAAAGAAAGGTTTTTCTTCTGGGGTGGTGGCTACTATGCTCAGTGCCCGCAAACCTGTTTCTTCCATGATCTATCATCGTGTCGGGTCGACCTTTCTATCTTGGTGTGCTGACACAGACCTGTCTCAGGAATTTGATCTGTCTATGGCCCTGGCCCTCTTGCAGGATGGTTGGACAAGGGCTTCAGTTTGAGTTTCCTTAAGGTTCAGACATCTGCTGTCTCTGTTTTCTTTCAAAGGTGCATTGCTATACTTCCTGATGTCAAGGTTTTCTTCCAGGGCGTTGCTCATATTCGTCCTGCCTTCAAGAATCCCGCTCCTCCTTTGGATCTTAACTTGGTTTTGGACGTTCTTCAGTGCCTATTGACGGGGAAAATGGCATTTCTCCTGGTGATCATGGAGATCACGGAGTTACATGCTCTGTCCTGTAAACCACCTTTTTTGATGTTTCACAAGGACAAGGCAGTGCTTCTCATTCGCAGAAGTTTCTTCCGAAGGTGGTTTCAGAGTTCCACATCAATCAGGAGATTGTGGTGCCTTCTTTCTGCTCTGACCCCACCTCTGACAAGGAGAGGGATCTCCACTTGTTGGATGTGGTGCGTTGTCTCAAGTTTTATGTACATCGCACTGAGTCTATCAGGCACTGTTCGTCATTCCTGAGGATCCCAGGCAAGAAGACTTGCATCCAAAGTGACTATCGCTTCTTGGATCAAGTTCACTATTCGTAAGGCTTACGAGTTGAGGAGGAAGCCTGTCCCCTTTCGGGTCATGGCTCATTCTACAAGATCTATTGGGGCTTCTTGGGCTTACAAGAATCAGGCCTCTGCTGATCAGTTGTGCAAGGCTGCCACTTGGTCATCTGTGCACACCTTTTTGAAGCACTACCATGTTGATGTGCTGGCATCGGGTGACGCCAACTTTGGCAGGTAGATCCTGGAGGCAGTCTTGCCTGTTTAGGATCTTCTTCGGTTCTTGATGCTTCCTTCACTTTTGAGCCCTGCTGGCTTTAGTTCAGTGTGCTGTGTAACAGTTTGGGGTGTTGTTACCCCTGTTCAGTGTCTGTTGACACTTCATTGTTTTGTTGGGCTGTTTCTGATCTGATGGTTCATATCTGCTCTGGTGACTTTGGGGGCCTTGTGCCTGGTCCTTGCCTTTTTTCCCGCCTCTGGGAAACTCAATGGTTGGACATCCCAAAGTTACCAGTAACCTGTATTGGACGACAGAGAAAAGAGGATTTTAGTCTTACCTGTTAAATCCTTTTCTCTTAGTCCATACAGGTCACTGGTCTCTCACCCTGTCAAGGGGCCATGCTTGGCTGTCCTGTGGCAGACCATGGGGGTACTTTGGGGGCATGCTCACAGGAGTCTTCTTTCCCTTCCACCATCAAGTCAATAGTTAGTGTCTCAAATCTTTCTGGAGCTGGTTGGCTAGCTGCAGCAAAGGAGGGAAGGTAGGCTCCACCCCCTGCATACAATTCTAGAATTGTTCCTGCCTACAATTAAAGGGGCAGATCGCCTACCGAAAGTTACCAGTAACCTGTATGGACCAAGAGAAAAGGATTTAACAGGTAAGACTAAAATCCTCGTATATAGAATACTATTCATTTAATATATATATATTTTAATTTCATCATAGTTCTGTTAATATAGCGTTTTTATGAAAGGGAACTTGACATCAGCATCAGCATCAGTATAAACACTGAGGGTGATGTCCTAAGAAAAAGATCTGTAATTCTGGGGTAACCCAGCTGCTCCATAGGAAGCAAATACAAATTCCAATTGATTTAAATGGACATTTTGCCCATTTTATTCAAGGTATTAAAAGCCCCATTTAAGTCAAATAAAATTTTGAACTGAAGTTGGTTTGTTCTAGAATTGCACAACATTTCTTTATTACATCAGCCTCACTCATAGCTCCTGTGCACCTGAACATGGTGTATTCTGGGTATAGATACAGCTAGTGACCTCTGCCCTGTTACAGGTCAATCCATGAGATCAGGGCTGTCAAAGTTCATTCCTCAAGGGCCAACAACAGGCTAGGATATAAGGATATCTCTAATTAGAGGGTATAGTAAACGCCAGAAAAAAGTAGCGGCGAAATGATAGGTACAATAAAGAAACACCTAATGCCCTTATTCCTATCTCTCAAACCTTTATTGAAAATAACTTGGACAGCCCTGCATGAGGTGATGCACCTCTACATATTGGTGCATTATGTCATCAGACCTGCAACGTTGTATAAGGGAGTGGTCCCTATTCTTCAGGGACTTTTAACAGGCCAGGACTTGATGACTTACCTACCTGTAAGATAATCAAATGTCTATGCCTCTAATAAAGGTGATCAGTTATTCCTTTAATTCAAAGGTGCTTATGAAGAGATCATACTGCAGTACTGCAAAGGAATCACTGCAGCCCTGCAGTGTGTGTTTTTGTGTGCCTTTGATTTAAGGGGATATGCGGTCACCTTACATTTATTGACTCTTCTTTGCTCAAACAGGGAGATCCTCAAGTCTTGACCTGTTAGTGATCTCGGAGGACTAGGTTTAGATTATATATATTTGGGATATTTTTCTTAAGTCTGCCTAGTGGAAGGCTCTTTTGGGAATTGAATGATTGAGGTATTAAATGGCTTTTTGTTTAATACTGGCATGCAGAGGTTCTTCATTTCTTGGATCACCTTCAATATAAACAGTCTGTAGTAATCCATGTGTTTGCTATAGACAAGAGGTGCACAAATCTGCCCTTAAGCCCCTTGCCACAGTACAGGCTAATGTATTATGGAGAACTGAGGCAAATCAACTATACCATAAGAGAAAACTAAACATCCCCAAGAATTTAAAGTAACACTAACACCAAAAAATTAAATTGGTCAGAATACTTTGAAATGTCATGTATTTACAGGTACCATTTATAAAAAGTATTTATTTTATGTAATAGTAATAATAATAGTGTAATATTTCCAATGCATTATTGGACTTAAGGTTTCCACATATTCCTTTCAATCAGGGACACATAGAAAAATGTTATTCTGTAAGACTGAACAGCAACCTGGCAGTGAATACTTATATAAGCATGCCTGAAATGTTGTTATCATAGACCAGAGCTGTCAAACTTCAGTCCTTGATGGCCACCAACAGGCCAGGATGTAAGGATTTCCATGAATAAGCACAGGTTAATCAGTGGTTCATTCATTTTGATTGGCTCACCTGTGCTTAACCAGGGAAATCCTTACATCCTGGCATGTTAGTGGCCCTTGAGAACTTGACTTGGACAGCCCTGCCTTAGACTGTACACTGTCCTATTCATACACTGTTTGTGTAATTTTTGTTTGTTAAAAGGAAGTTAATTTATTGATATTAATACCTATTCCTCTTGCATCTAGAAAGTCTATTTTCTTATCTCAGGCCATTCAAATACAAAACAGCGCTATCACTTCTGAAACACCATACCAAGACCACTATGGTAATGAAAATCTGTATCACAGGGTGTGAAACACATTGCTCTGCCAGATGTTGCTTGCCCCTCTGGCACTCACAGAGTTAAGGGAAGGCTGATGCTTTGCAGAAGAGACAATACAAACACTGCCCTCTGGCTGCATAGAAAACTATGGGAAGATCCCAAAATCTCCATCCTCAGATTGGTGAATTTATTTCTGTGAGTTCTGACAGCACAGGCAGCTATCAGAGCTTAGTGAATGTGGCAAACAACCACATTGGCATATACACATGCCCTCAGGAATAAGAAAAAGGCTCATTAATTGAAATTTCAATATGCAAATGAGCTATTGGCAAACAACAAGCTACACCATTGTAAACCTGGCAAAGACACAGAGAAGCCATGGAAATGTAGGTGTACCTGAGGTGTAATCAAAAGGATGAGATGGTGAGGACACTGAGATGGATTTAGGTTCAGTTCAACACACTGGACCCTTATCAAACCTTGGTGCATCACACCCCCTATCATGTAGTTGATTATATCCCTAGCAACTCCAACAGTAGGCGGCATTTAAATCAGGGAGTTTATTTACCTCCTGTGGTATATTTGGTTTGCTCCAATTATTCCCTGTATATCAGCTTCAGGATCTCCTCAATAAAAACAAATGATTGTCATTAAAGGGACACTCATAGCCCCACATAACATCAGCCAGTATTATAGTACAGTCTTGAAGGTATGTACTTACCTATTTCCAGGTGACGAAAATTGCATCTCTACAGTCACCTCAAACCTGTCTGACCCTTTGGCGAATAGGTGGGCATGCTAAGTAAGTCGACATCACCAGCATGTGTCTGTCCTCAGCTGCATTGCTGTGGTGCATAGGTGTAGACAGTGCGGGGAGGTATACACCTGTTTCACTACTAGTTTAGGAAGGAGCATTGGGGAGACATGATTCCTTCTGTTGTACTGCCTAAACCCTGTGTCCCCTAGTACCCCAAAACACCTTCCTTAACCCCTCCATTGCCATGCAAGTACATTGCAAGCTCACTGGCAACCGGGGGGTTAATAAATATTATATTTAAACAAATAAAAAAAATATATATATATATATATATATAGTTGTAGACAATATACTATACGCACTCACGGTTTAGGTATCAAAATATATGAAAACAGCTTCACAGTTCCATCATAAATATTAGCGGCACAAGCAGCAGCAACATTTCGATCTGCTCCCTGGGATCTGCTTGACAAAGATCCTGGGCAGCAGATTGAAACGATGTCCCTAATAAACTACCCATCCCCCTGTCACCCACTTCTAAACTGACCTAGCATTAACTTCTCAGTTGTTGAATTGGCTCTTATTAGCCAAACTGCAAAGGAGGTGGATATTGGTTAAAAATATACTTTATTTTATTTAAAGCTGAACTATCATGTAGATATAATTGACCACAGATTAATTGTTAGTATACTGGGAATCAGGAAAATAGTGTTATAACGTTTATTAAGTGCTGGCATTATTTGCAATCATAAGTTTGTATGAGACTCACCTCAACACGACAGGGTAGACATCTTGGAGAAGTGGGGTCTGTGCACCTGAGTTGTGCGTCCCTGCTTGTACCATACGGTAGAAAGCAACTTCACCTTTGACAAATAACCAGTCAGTGAGGAGACAGAGACGGACAGTTCCAACGTACAGATCTTTGCCAAGATGTCTGCACTAGACTTGTGCGAAATGATTCGTAGATATTCGGATTTCATCGAAAATGGGGTCATTCAGAGACATTCGGACAATCCGACACTCAAGGGACGTTCAACAAAAAAGATCTCACTCCGAGCAGCCCTGAACCAAAAGTCGTCAAAACTTTCTGAAGTTTCGGAATTTCACAAATTTCCGAAAGTTTCGACTACTTTCGACCAGGACTGTTCGGAGTCGGATCTTTTTTGTATTACCTGTGCGCGCTCGACTACTTTCCCTCCATAATTTTCCCTCCATGTCTCTAGTCCAATTCCATTCTCCATTTCATGCACTACTTTCCCTCTTTTGTCTGTATTCCAATAGCCTTCTTCGTTTCATGATGGGGGCTGGACTAATGACACAGTCACACAGACAGACAGCCTGCATTTCCTCATTGCATTGTTGGAGCTCAGAGAGAGAAGAAGAGATTAGAGAGTGTCCAGTTGTTGTGTAGGCAGGCAGGTAGCATTAGGGACAGTTATTGCCACTGCAAGGGAGAGTCATCTTTGTTCCTGTGCAAAATATAAAAAAATATTAGGGATTTCTTCCAATAATTTTCAGAGTGTCACTTCAGCCAGTCTGACAGCTATATAGGCAGGCAGGTTGCCTTATTGCCACAGTGTTATGGATACAGAGACTAGAGCCCCCCTTGGGAATGTGGAGAATGCCAAGATGTATGTAGAGTGATCAGCACTGAGTAAAATGTCTATTGTTGATACATAAGACCTATAGAAGGGTCCGGCCCCTAATATAGCGGCCAGGAATGGGTTAACATACCCCACAAGCTGTACAGGTTAGCTGTGCGACTTTGTGAAGTATGGGCTGTCTAGGGGGGAGCGGGCCCAGGCAGGCAGGACATATAACTGAAGAACTTCAGTGCTGTGAAGCCACACCCCCTGTAAATAGCTTACGTGCCTTAACCTCAAGCTCCTCATCCCCAGCCCCCCTCCCATCGAGCAGTAACATAAGAATCAAAGATGGCGCCTCCTTCCTGAGCCACACCTGGAGCTGTGAAACCAGAGGGCCGGAGGAAGATTTCCTGATAAGAAACTTAACCAATCTACGGTTGAACTATTTGCTTTACACACGCCCCGTCCTTTTGTCTATATAATCCCTTGTAACATGAAGCAATAAAGAAGTTTCATGTTTCTGAACTGTGTGTCAGAGTGTGATTCTTTGGTGTCGACACTCCACCTAAGACCAATCAGGAAGGGGGTAGTTAATCTGAAATTGACGCAAATTAGCGTCCAAATTAACAGCAAGGGAGAGTTATCTGTGTTGGTTGTATTAAAAATATTCAAAATACAATTTATTTGTTTGAATAATTTTCAGTCACACTGCCAGTGGCACAGCTGTATAGGCAGGCAGGGTGCCTTTTCCCCACCGCAAGGGAGAGTCACCTGTGTTGGTTTTATTAAAAATATAAAAAATACAAGTTATTTGTTTGCATAATCTTCAGAGTCACACTGCCAGTATCACAGTTGTATTGGCAGGAAGGTTGCCTTTTCGCCACTGCAACGGAGAGTCACCTGTGTTGGTTTAATTAAAAATATTCAAAATGCAATTTATTTGTTTGAATAATTTTCAGAGTCACACTGCCAGCGTCACAGTTGTATAGGCAAGCAGGGTGCCTTTTCACCATCGCAAGGGAGAGTCACCAGTGTTGGTTTTATTAAAAATATTCAAAATACAAGTGATTTGTTTAAATAATTTTCAGAGTCACATAGCTAGTGTCACAGTTGTCGTGTGGGCAGGTTTTAAAGTTGTAAAACTATAATAGTTTACTACCTACCTATCCGTAATGGATTTGAGTACTAGTGAACAACCTGATGTTCCCCGTCCTGGTACCAGCTGCAATGACCCAGCATCCACCAACACCACCACAGTGCAGTTGCTTTCAAGCTTAGCTAGCAGCAGCAGGCAGGGAAAGAAGAGTACTTTGAGTAGTACTAGTCAGACTCAGCAGCAGCAGTCCAAACCAAAAACTAGAAAGAAGAAAGTAACTGCAGTTCATTCTACCTCTACTGGCAGGATAGAGAAGTCCAGTTCCTCTTCTAAGACCACGAAGCAGCCGTCACCTGTCTCTCGTCAGCTGTTTCGTGATGATCCCCCCAGAACCACAATGACAAAGCACAATGACTATTGCCACTGCCAGTTCCGTCACCATCTCTGCTACAGCCAGTTCTATAAACCTAGGGACACCTAGCATGTTGAACATGAACACTACTGGTGGGAAACTGCAGGCAGTATCAACACTGGAGTTTTACAGCAAACGTCCGTGTAAGCAGCCCAAACTTGAATTATTGGAATATTTTAAGAAGATTTCTCCTGCCACCAATGTCACTGACACTGAGAGCATATCTTCTCCTAATGATGTTATTGAGGGAGATAGTTTACCATTTCCCGGTAGCCACCAGGCAGAAGAAGGAAGTCATCAGCTCTCCCCAAAATCTACTGATGATGATTTTTCTTCCTGTCCAAACCTACAAGAGGTAGAAGAAGAATATGAGGGACCAAGGCCTTCTAAGCTTGATTTTTCCACTGACCGTGATTATTCTCCTGAGCTTCATTTTTCCACTGCTGCCCATACCAGGCAGGTAGTAGCTGCTAGTGTCTCTGCCACCACTGTTACTCCATCCTCCTCCAATCCCAGTCCCAACATCCCTGCTGCCATCTTTGGATCTACTAGTACCCCTGTAAAGGTATGAAAAAAAAAAATATAGTGAGGTTTCTCCAGCATGTGAAGATGAAGAAAGTGTAACCTCAGTTTCTTCTTCTCCACCACCTTCCAGAGTCATCTGTTGCTCCAAAGTCTGGGACCATTTTGTGGCACTTGGCGATGGCCAGCTAGCAAAATGCAAATTGTGTGGCAGGAAGGTCAGCCGTGGGAGGGTGTTGGGTCATCTAACCACCTCCGGGATGAACCAACACCTGAACATCCACCACAAGTCAGTGTTGATGAGTGCAGAACGTGGTGACACTACTACATTTACCATTGTCACACTCAACACCAGTAGGCAGGAGAAAGGACAGGGAGATCATGCCACATCTGGTCCTAGTAAAAGCAGCAGACAGTCACAGCCCATCCCAAAGTCAATACAGGCCACACTGGAAGATTTTGGTGGATTTAATTCAAAGGAGATGTGCAGACAGCAGGCCAGGAAAATTACACGCCTCATTGCACAGCTCATAGCCGTTGGGGGTGCTACTTTTAATTTGGTGGACAGGGAGCCCTTCCATCAACTTATGGAGGCTGTCGCACCCTGATATAAAATTCCATCCCACACCACAATTAGTGGAACTATAGTGCCCTCACTGTACAGGTCGTGCATTGGTCTTTTGAAGGACCTGCTAGGAAAGGCTGCTGGCCAGTCAGTGCACTTTACCACTGACTTATTAAGTGCTCCGAGTGGCCAGCATGGCTTCCTGTCATTGACGGCGCATTGGTGGCAGCCCAATGTGTTGCAAGACACACTGATAGCAACAACAAGTTCAGGTGCAGTAGCCAAGCAGGCAGGGCACCTCTCTTTCCTCCTCCATGCTGAGGTAATGGATCAGCAGCACACCTCAGATAACATTCGCAAAGCACTGCAGAACATGGTGGCGCACTGGCTAGGGGAGCAAGTAGGCACACAGGCGCAAATGGGGTTTGTGGTTACTGATGGTGCAGCTAACATGAGCTGTTCAGCACATGTCCTGCATCTAGTAGTGAAGGCTGCTCTTGAGGATGGCAGTAACACTGGAAGGTTGTCAGGACTTCTGGAGTCGTGCCGACAAATTTCTGGCCGCTTTCATCGGAGCATCAAAGATAGCCAACTACTCAGGGAGGAACAGAAAAAGGAAGACCTCACAGAGCACCGCCTAAAACAAGATGTTGGGACCAGGTGGAACTCCACCTTAGATATGCTAGAGCGTATCATGGAGCACAAAAAGGCAATTCATGCAATGTCATGTCACCATTTCATTGACAGCAACAGAACACTGGGCAGGGCTTACTGGACCCTGATGGAATAGGTAGTGACAGTCCTTATGCCTTTCCATTCTTTGACGGAACTTTTGAGCAAAGAGAACGCTAGCCTGGCCGAAGTCATTCCCCTCTTCACACACCTCTCCTTAAAATTGAATGATTTCCTTTCCCATAGGGAGCGCTTGCCTGGTGCTGAGGGTAATATACTTCCTGATGTTACTGCCCTTCTAAAGAGGCTGAAGAAGGAACTGACTCAGAGCATGGACAATTGTTCCGAGTGAATGCTTGCCACAATTTGCAATCCTCGAATCAAAGGCATGATGGCACTTTGTTCAAATTCCCTCATTGCCTGGAGGGAAAAATTGATAGCAAGGGTGCGTGGGAGGCAAAGAAACACTAGAATGCAGTCACAGGAGGCAGGAGCAGATTCTGAAGATGAGCTGGAGGAGTATTGTGGTCTTCCGAGACCTATTAGTAGCAGCGCCAATAGCACTTCATCCTGTTCCGGTGGAGCAGCTGCTGCTTTTTATGCTGAGGCAATGGACAGATTATGCTTCGGAGAAAACAAACTGCTCCCCATTAATAGAAAAAGTGCTGAGTTTGAGGTTAAGGCTTACCTTGCGGAACCTTCTTTGCCCCCAAGTACAGATCCCTTGACTTTCTGGGATAACAAGAAGGCTGTGTCCCTCGTAGCCCAGGAGTTGCTTTCTTGCCCCCCAACCACTGTCCAGAGTGAGCGGGTATTTTCAGTAACTGGAAATATACTTAGCCCCCAGCACTCTCAATTGGCCCCCCACCTCATGGAGCAAATGACTTTTTTAAAAGTCAACTTGCCAAAGCTGTGTTACCCTGCTCTCAGGTTCGATGCAGATTAGAAAAACAAAAAGGACTTCAGACATCTACAATCATCTATGTTGTTGTCATCCTGAGTCTGCCTCACACCAGTCTTCCTCAGTTGCTGCTGTATCCATCTGCTGACTGAGTCCTGCCTGCTCCAGTGTTCTGCGGTTTGCTGCTGGCTACATCTCCAGTGTTGCTGTCATCCTGAGTCTGCCTTACGCCAGTCTTCCTCAGTCGCTTTATCCATCTACTGACTGAGTCCAGCCTGCTCCAGTGTTCTGCGGCTTGCTGCTGGCTACATCTCCAGTGTTGCTGTCATCCTGAGTCTGCCTTGCACCTGACTTCCTCAGTTGCTGCTGTATCCATCTGCTGACTGAGTCCTGCCTGCTCCAGTGTTCTGCGGTTTGCTGCTGGCTACATCTCCAGTGCTGCTGTCATCCTGAGTCTGCCTTATGCCAGTCTTCCTCAGTCGCTTTATCCATCTACTGACTGAGTCCTGCCTGCTCCAGTGTTCTACGGTTTGCTGCTGCCTACATCTTCAGTGTTGCTGTCATCCTGAGTCTGCCTCGCACCAGTCTTCCTCAGTTGCTGCTGTATCCATCTGCTGATTGAGTCCTGCCTGCTCCAGTGTTCTGCGGTTTGCTGCTGACTACATCTCCAGTGTTGCTGTCATCCTGAGTCTGCCTTACGCCAGTCTTCCTCAGTCGCTTTATCCATCTACTGACTGAGTCCTGCCTGCTCCAGTGTTCTACGGTTTGCTGCTGCCTACATCTTCAGTGTTGCTGTCATCCTGAGTCTGCCTCGCACCAGTCTTCCTCAGTTGCTGCTGTATCCATCTGCTGACTGAGTCCTGCCTGCTCCAGTGTTCTGCGGTTTGCTGCTGGCTACATCTCCAGTGTTGCTGTCATCCTGAGTCTGCCTTACACCAGTCTTTCTCAGTCGCTTTATCCATCTACTGACTGAGTCCTGCCTGCTCCAGTGTTCTGTGGTTTGCTGCTGCCTACATCTTCAGTGTTGCTGTCATCCCGAGTCTGCCTCACACCAGTCTTCCTCAGTTGCTGCTGTATCCATCTGCTGACTGAGTCCTGCCTGCTCCAGTGTTCTGCGGTTTGCTGCTGGCTACATCTCCAGTGTTGCTGTCATCCTGAGTCTGCCTTACACCAGTCTTTCTCAGTCGCTTTATCCATCTACTGACTGAGTCCTGCCTGCCTGCTCCAGGTTGAGGTGCTACGCAAAATAGCAAGAGAACTTCAAACTAAATTACATACGGATGAAAGACTTAAAAACATATTCCCACAGCCTCCCTTACTCTCCTTCAGACAGTCTCCCAATTTGAAACAACTGATGGTGAGGAGTGCCCTGAATAAAAATACAAAAAATGGCACATCTCCCTGCCTACAAAAGAGATGTGAAATCTGTGCACACATTTACACCACGGACAACATATCAATTTGAAACACCCAGTTACACCATAAGATCAATGGTACCTTCACCTGTATATCATCCAATGTAATATACCTTATCATGTGTGCAAAATGCCCAACAGCTCTGTATGTGGAAGAAACTGGACAAACACTACATAAGAGGTTTAATTCCCACAGATCCAGTGTTAATAACAAAAAGACAGAGACATCAGTGGGAGAACATTTTTGTCAAAATGGTCACAATGTCAGGGACATTAAGTTAACTGTATTGATGAGAAGGTTCCGCACTCAGAGGGACAGAAAGGTATGGGAGGTAAAATTAGTGTTAAAATTTAATGCAATTTGTAGTGGTTTAAATAGGGACAAAGAGTTTTTGTCACATTATCACTTAGGTGACCTTTCCAACAGACCCAAGAGCATCGTAAATACCTCTAAAGCCTCAGAGGAAGAGTGCAATTTACCACTGACTGATCAAAGTGTCTGGATCTGGATTGAGTTCTCTTAACTGATTTCCATGCTAAACAAAGCAATGTGTACTTGTATTTAAGAGAGATGTTTTCATATTTATCTGTATAACATGTCTGAGAAATGGATGACAAGAGTCTTGAAAGCCTGCATTCTAAATCTGCTTAGTTAGCCAATAAAAGGTATCAAAAACTATGTTTGCCTCCTGTATTTCTACAGCTAACACGGTACCAACTCTCATCTGCTATTTTTTTATACAGTTACTTTACTGGGTTAACCCTTATTGTTCCTTGGAGGTTTTGGGTTACTTGCAATGGTTTAGTTTGTAGACCGATTTCAGTGCGTCGGCCCCTATGAGAATGGGAGCCCGTCCACAGCCATCTTTGCTCCATTGGCTTCTATGGGACATATCTTTTGGACTACAATGGTCAGAGTTGGCTCTATCGTCTTGTCTCCTTATGCCCTATCACCCAGTCCACTTTCTGAATATCCAGAAAGAATGCTGGAGTTGTTGACATTGCTAGGCAACAAGCAAAGGAAAATCCCAGAATGCCTGTTTCCTGGGTTTTCTTCCGATTGGTTGTCAGTTTTCTGGTGGCCATCTTACTTCTCTCTTATCCTACACAGAGGCTGACTTTCCTTGCTCACCTTCTCCAGATTAACCCTTTGCATACCAGATAAGTGCATTTCTGGGTATTTAGGGATATCATTCTGGGGACAGTTATCTAGTTTTTTTACTATTTTCTAGACATTTTCTCAGAGACATGTCGGACAATAAGGGACATATGAGAAAATCCTACTCAAAAGATTAATGGGTTTCCCTTACCCCCACTCACTCACTGTTCTACATGCCATACAGGGCTATTAATGGAATATTTGGTGTCACTATACCCCTCATGTGCTGTGGCCCCTATTACATCACCGGGGGCGCATCTAGCGCTGAGCAAGAGCCTGCATGGGTTAAGACACTTCTCTCTTCAGTGGCACAAATCCCTTCCTCAGTTCAGGGAGTTCTATATTCTTGGAAATCTATGCCCACCTTTAAACTGATTGACCCTGTATTCAACAACGGACACACTTAGGTTATTGGGGCATCTTCTGTGTGAAAATTGGCCTCAGAGCATAAGGAGATATATGAGGATATGGATTTTTCCTATTCTTATGAAGATTCCTATGAAGCTGATCCACTCCCTCTGCTGAGAGGCTCATCAAGGCAGCACTGGAGATCCTGGTCTCTGATACTGCTGATGGAGGATCTCCCTCTCATGGACATTTTTTCGGAGGTGTTCAACCCAATAACACTCTTGACCAAATCATTATGGATGACAAGAGACTTTTCCTTAACAAACACTTTGCTAAGCTGCACCCTTTTATGACTGTCATTTTGGCACAGTGGGCTTCTTCCCCTGCCATTGACCCCCCCATCTCCCGCTTGGCAAAGAATACTGCCCTTCCCCGGGAGGACACTGTAGAGCTTAAAGATCAGGCTGAGAAGAGGCTTGACTCCCTACTCAAGGCCAAATTATCGGATACCAGGGCAGCATTGAGGCCCATTTTTGCCTCTGCTTGGATCAACAGGGCTGTTGCTGTTTGAGGGGAACAAGTGTCAGATGCTATGCATGCTGACGTTGCTAAAGAAGACATTGATTTTGATAGTCAATCTCATGGAAGCTAATACCTATATCACCGAAGCCTTGTTTGATGCAGCCAGATTCTCAACTAAGTCCTCTACTTTTTTAGTTGCAGCACGCCGCACCTTATGGATTAAGATTTGGTCCACAGACCAATCTTCTAAGAAGTCACTGGTATCCTTGCTTTTCCAGGGCAAGTGTCACGGTTTGTTATGACTCTCAGACACAGAGTTAAGATAAAAACACAACTTTATTGAAAAGTTTAATGGGAACCCTTGTGGGTAGCATACACATAGAACATTTAGCGACAATACATAGTAGCATGAGTAGTGGTATACAAAATGTAAGACAGGCTCTACCGGCCTTGCCAATACCAGGTAATGCAACCTTAGGTGGCACAAGATGTAAAAGGTTCTACCGGCCTTACCAATATACCAGGCAAGGCAGCCCTATACCAGAGGAAAGGGAGGCTCTACCATCCTTGCCAATATACCGGGCAAGGCAGCCTGGAGACTGGTACAACGAATAGTAAAGGCTCTACCGGGCCTGCCAATATACCGGGCAAGGCAGCCTTGAGACTGGTACACGAGTAGATAAGGCTCTACCGGCCTTGCAATTATACCGGGCAAGGCAGCCTTGGGACCAAGACAGCAAGTAGTGAAGCTCTACCGACCTTGCTAATACCGGGTAAGGCAACCTTAAGTTGGTACAATGTGAGAGAGGTTCTACCGGCCTTACCAATATACCGGGCAAGGCAGCCTTGGCTGCAAGTACTGGATAGCAGCAATGGTGGCCTCAGTGACTGGCTTAAGATGTAATAGACCAGTCACATGAGATGGACGGACTGAGGCCCTCTGAATAGACAGGATGATATAGGCACCCAACAATATAGGAGCGAACCAGTACCCACGTACTGGAGTACACAATCTCTACCAGTGCTGATAGCAACGCAGAAAGCAACTGGTTACTACATGGAGCGAACCAGTACCCGCGTACTGGAGTAACAACAATTCTACCGGTGTGGATGGCAGCCGGTTGAACGAGAAGCAAACCAGTACCCTGGTACTGGAGTAACGGAAACTCTACTGGGCTGTCTAGGACTGAACAGCAACCGGTTATGTATGGAGCAAACCAGTACCCGCGTACTGGAGAGACAAAATCTCTACCGGTGCTGTCTAGGACTGAACAGCAACCAGTTTTGTATGGAGCGAACCAGTACCCACGTACTGGAGAGACAAAATCTCTACCGGTGCTGTCTAGGACTGAACAGCAACCGGTCATGCATGGAGCGAACCAGTACCCGCGTACTGGAGTGACAGAACCTCTACCAGTGCAACTAGCAGCCGGTTATACATGGAGCGAACCAGTAGCCACGTACTGGAGTGACAGAATCTCTACCGGTGCTGTCTAGGACTGAACAGCAATCGGTCATGCATGGAGCAAACCAGTAAGCGCGTACTGGAGTGACAGGACCTCTACCGGTGCAATGAGCAACCGGTTATACATGGAGCGAACCAGTACCTGCGTACTGGAGTGACAGAACCTCTATCGGTGCAATGAGCAGCCGGTTATACATGGAGCGAACCAGTACCCGCGTACTGGAGTGACAGAACACAAGTGAATGAAAATGTCGCCAGGGCGACTGGAGGAGAGAGACACACTGCAGGTGATCCAGGAGCAGGAACACAGCCGGTGATGGACAGGAAACCAATCTACAGGCAGTCAACAGGATCAGGAACGGCAGCAGGAAACAGCAGCAGGAACAGCAACCCCAACCAGATCAGGAACGGATGCTGGAAGCTGGCAGACAGGAACTCAGGCGATCACAGACAAGCAGGAACATATAAACGGCCCAGGAAGCTCAGGAACCCAATGCAGGTGCAGACAGCATGGATACAACATGAAAGGGCAACCAAAGGGTGCCCAAGCTCAGTCTAAATAGGCAATACAGGGCGGGCTGAAGGCAGGCAGCCAATGGAGAGCCCCCTTCTGGTAACTGACAAAGAAAGGCAGCAATCACAGGCACCGTGATAGCAAGGCCCTTTTTGGGCTTGTGTACAAATATCTAAATGTGCTACACCAAACGAGTGAATAAAAAACACCATTCAAGCAAGTAAATGTGGTTTTTGCAAAAAAAAAAAAAAAAAAAAAACAAATTGTAATGATATAAATTTAGAAACAGAGAAGAAAAAGGAATTTAAAGACCTGGAAAAATTATTGATTAAAGATACTAAATTATTCTGGCAAAGGATGACTTTGAAAAAATATCTGGAATATGATATTGTACCTAAGGGTTTAATTAATGAAAAAATCCATCGTGTGATATTGAGGATATTGAATTTAAAAGCTTTAAAGAATTGGAAAATAGAATTAAAAAACGATAGATGTGTTAGAAGAAAACATAATCAAAACCAAAAGAAACAAATTCTTAAGAGATAGAGTACCAGTCAAAGTCAATTATTTGAAGGAGAAAAATAATCCCAATATAGAGAATACGGTTATAAATAGATCAGAACAAACAGATGAAAGCTGGCATACAGTTAGATATAATAAACATCAAAAATATAATCAAGGTTTTAGGACCACTAAATATCATAATAACAGATATAGATTTAATCATCATTCACAGAGATTTAAATACATTAGACCTGGATACTAAACTGAAAGGCAATCTACAACAACCCCTATTGCATGCTCCAACAGGTTTGACAGTCTCTCAGAGGAGAGCGAAGAAAAGCAGTTATGGGCAGTAGAGGAAGTGGTAGAAGATACTATTCCAACTACATTGTCCCCTTTTTTAGAATTAGGCAAAAAGAAAAGCAAGAAGAAACATATTGAAGGGTCAGAACAGGAAAATAGCAAAAAAAGAATGTTAGAAAAAGAGGAAGTAGAGGAAGAGGTTTTTCCAAGAGAAAAAATGAAGAAAACATAGAGATAGATGAGGGTGGTGGTATTTTTAATTTAAGTTCATACACGTTGAATGAGACTGAGCAAAAAATATTAACAAAAGGTTTAAAATTTGCTCCAAGTGTATCTTTTAATAAGTTTGATGCGTACATTTATGTTAAGAGATTTGTAAGAAACTTATGTTTAAAAAAATATCACATGAAGAATAAAATGCAACACATAATCCAGGAAGACACACGCACAAATGTAAAAGAAAAATCTAATATCAAGTGACAGTTCAGCTGTAAGACTGAAGATTATGGCAGTGAGTTCACTTTCTATCTATGCCAAAAGGTTATACACACATACGGAGAACTGTTCCACCAGCCTTAAAGTCTTGGCAGAAATACTTTTGTAGAAAGTGTTGCTCCTCCCTGATATAATAACTGTCATGGGAACCAGACCAATTCCCTGTTTTTGGCAACTCTGGATTATTGACCTGGTGAGCACCAAGCTTCACCAACTACTGAGGATCATTATGCTGGCAGAAAAAAACCCTACGTTTTCCCCAAACTGGCTGACATTCACCGAGACTGCTAACCCAGGAACACCAAGGAACTGTGGACATTTCTGTCATGCCTAAAACAACCCCTGTCTAGGCGTACGGATTGCCAGCCCAGTGTCGCAAGCTATGTAGAACTTTGGGTCGTTATATTGGCGGACAGCTATGCCAAAAGGACTAAAAATAATAGCCTGTTTTCAGGGGACTGGGCCCTTAGGGGTTAAGTATTTGAGTTTGGCCAAGGATGCTGCAAATATATATTGCAGTCCCTCAAGCCTTTTGTTTCATTGTTCACCCTCACCCAAGCTCTGTGTGTATTGTAGCCACTCCAGTCATTGTAGGTCTGTGAACTGTACTGAGACCCCCTGTGGTGTGCTAACCTAATCACAGCTGTCCCTTTGTATTGTGTTGCACAATTTGTTGCTCGCCTTTTATGTAGTAATGCAGTCATGTCTGTATTATTGTAATTACTGGGACCTTCTGTTGTTGGTCCTTTGTCTTGTATATTGTGATTATATTATCCCTGTGACTCACCTATTGTATCCTGCCTGCTCATGTATTTCAATGTAGGTTTTGTGTATAAATATGTGTGGCTTGTTCCAATAAAGGCAGTTGTTATTCTAACCCCAAGATACTGGTGTTGTCTGATGCTTGGGGTAAAGCTTGCTGTATGCAGAGTGTGTACTGTTTACCCTTGCACTAGTTTTGCCAGGTGATTGGGGTATATTTCGGTATGCTGTTGGATATCCATCTGGCTCGTAGTGGAAGAAGTGACCATTGACAGGGACACCAAGGCTGGGTGTCCGCTGGTACCGTCACAATAACCATCTGCATATTTGCTGTTACTTTTTGTGACTGTTACACTGTTTCCAACGCATAGCGTTATTTTAGATCTTTGGTCTAATGTAGATGATCGTTTCCTACATTCCATGCAATATTGAATAAGTGTACACCAACGTTAATTATATACGTGAGCCCAACATATTAATTATTTTATTTCTAATAGATTTATTTTTTATATAGGTTTTAATAAATTTTGTATAGGTGTTTATTCAATTGATCTGATTTACTGACCAATACATGATTCTATATGATATTTGAAGTTTTTTCTTTTTTTTTTGTGATAGCAAGAGTATTTTTATTTTTAATGTCTTGCCTATTTATAGAGATTTTTTTGTAAGTTTAGATTATTATTATCTTTGTGGATGTTTGATGCCGAGTGTCCTGTCAGATAATTATTGGGTTATAATCGATTTATTTGTCTTACCGCCTTTTCATCTTGTTTGCTTACTTTACTTTCAACAAACAGGATTGTATTGGGGTGTGACAGTTCTTTTTTTTTTTTTTTTTTCTTTTCTTCCTCGGATGTTTGATTGGAACTTTTTCTGGGGATTTGCCTGGTATCGGTTTGAGGCCTTCCAAATGCCCAGTTTAACACTTTAGCGACCATTGGGTGATTTAACCCTTTAGGACCTGTAAGGCTGAGGTTCCGGGATTTTCCATGTCTGGAGGTAAGATTTGCCCCTGTGTGGAGGTATTTTGATTTACCCAGTTGCAAGTCGTGTGGACGCACTAGCGCATCCATAAATCTATATCCTTTTAGATTTAGAGCTGTGCCATTATATTAGTACCTGTTGTTTCTAGGTCTTTATCAATAGTTCACATATTGATTATATTGATTATATTGATTATATTACAGGGCGCTAGAATATTATTCTAATTTGTTTCTTTTTGGGCTTGACCTGAAACAAGTAATCAGTGATGTTGTGGGTGGTAAGAGCACCTTGTTGCCTCAATTTTCCACCACGCATTCCTTTCTGGTGAGAAAAGTGCATGGGGGGCAGAAGGAGAAAATCCCTCAGACCTCTCAGGTGCACCCCAAGCAAAGCCCAGACAGGCGCACACCAAGCAATCAACTGCAAAAGCTATGTCTGACAAACCAACCTTCACATGACTCATGGATTCCTGGTCCATTGTTGCTTGTAGAGATTCATCTCCACATTTTTCAAGATGCCTGGGCATCTTTCGTAATGGACCAGTGGGTTTTGTGGGTGGTATCGTAATGATACACCATAGATTTCAAATCCCTTTCTCCTTATCGATTCTCCTACTCAAAAGTTCCAAAGATCCCAGACAGAGCAAAATTACTCCACAAGGCCAGAACAAATCTACTGGAAAAGCAGCTACTGGAGCCAGTCCCAGAGTGCTTTTCGGGTTTCTATTCCAACCTTATTTGTGGTTCCCATAAATGATGGCCGCTGCCGCCCTATTCTGGACCTCAAATGTCTCAACCAGTACATGGTTCTACGTGCTTCAAGATGGAATCTTTGCAGCGATGTGCCCAGGGGAGTACCTGGCCTCTCTGGATCTTAAGGATGCGTACCTGCTTGTCCTGATCCACCAGGGCAGCCAACATTACCTGCATTTTACCAGTTCATGGATCTACCACTTGGCCTGGCTTTGTTGCACAGAATCTTCACAAAGATCATGGAAGACTTGGGCGCTTTCAGTCTTACCCATGGCATTTCTCTGACTCCATATTTGGACGACTTCCTCATCAAGACTCCTTCCGGAGTTCTCTTGGCTCACCATATCCAACAGTGTGCCCGCATTCTGGTGCATTACAGCTGGATTCTCAGTCTCAAGAAGTCTTCTCCAAACCCATCCCAGGTTCTGGTGTTCCTGGGCATGAAGTTCGACACCCTTCAGGGGAGAGTTTTTCTCATGGAGGAGAAGATTCAAATTCTGTTCCAACAAGTGTCTCAGGTGCTGGAGTGGCCCGAAGCCACAATCAAGTACTACCTGTGTGTCATGGGTCGCTTGGGCTCCAATCTGGAGGCAGTTCCTTACTATCAGTTCCACATGAGAGAACTTCAGATGGACATATTCAGGTCTTGGTCCAAGAATCTACAGCATCTCCTTCAGCAGATGACTCTGGAGTCCAGTTAGGACCTCCAGTGGAGGTTTCATTGGCCGACCCTGGAGAGGGGGAGATCATTTGTGATACCAGAGAGGGCTCTGATCATGACGGATACCAGCATGAGGGGCTAGGGTGCTGATCTGGGGCACCTAGTTGCCCAGGGCAGGTGGACAAGGGATGAGAGTCTGCTGTCCATCAACATTCTGGAGTTCAGGGTGATTTGACTAGCTCTTCTTCATTGTTCCCAGGTTCTTACAGGAATTCCAGTGAGTGTGCAGTCGGACAACACCATGGCAATGGTGTACATCAATTGCCAAGGGGGAACTTGCAGCGAAGAAGCTTGGAGAGAAGTAAAGGATCTGGTCTGCTGGGCAGAAGTGTATGTTCCAGCCATCTCAGCTGTTCACAGTCCAGGAGTAGAAAATATATGTCACACTTTCTAAGTCACCAAGCTATAGATCCATCTGGAATCGTTTTACCAGATAGTTCAACACTGGAAGGTCCCAGCAATAGACCTAATGGCACCCAGCGAGAATAGGAAGGTTCTTACGTTCTGTTGTTCTACAGTGGACCCCCTGGCCTTCACAACAGATGTGATGTACATCTGTTATGGTTTTTAGGACACTCAGACCAGTAGGTAAAATAAAACACAGTTTATTAAATGAGAAATAATGCAAACAATCGCCCTCTACAGGTGACAGCAATAACTGCACCTTATATACAAATGTACCCAAAGGCCCAAATACAGAAACAGGGAGCACACTATATAATAATACAGATAATGGCAAGATGGACACAAATGGGTAAAATAGAACAATCAGTCCGTCTCAGCTGTGGGGTTTGGCACGCCCAAAATGGTGAATTGAGGTACTGTGTAGATGTGAACAGCACAGAGTTCATAAGATGGTAAGGAAATAGATGTTCAGTGACCAGCAAACGCCTAAGCAGAACCGTGACCCAATATAGCCCTCACGGGCGTTCCTAATGAGTACGCTGATACTGCAGGTGTAAGAGTATGTAGCCCCGACGGGCGTAATTGGAGAATAGCCTGAAATGCAAGAGCTGGCGTTTAGCCCCCACGGGCGTATAACCGGAGACCAACAGTGAGCGTGACTTGAGCCAATAGCCCCCACGGGCATATACCTTCAGAACCTGCCAGAGCTTGGAGCCTACCCCTTGCCTCCTCTCAGAACCAATAGCCGCAATAGAGACCTCCGGTAACCAACGTAATACTGAGAGCCAAAGGCGCCAAACTGGACCTACAAGAAGTGACTACTCTGCAGTTGTATCATACGAGTCGCCGTCCACGCTAGCGGCCAACTCAGCAGACGTAGCACAGTAACGTAAAGGCTCTATACCGGGGAATGGAAGCTCTGCTGGAGAGAGGCGGCACTGCAGGGGTTAAAAGGTATGTTTAACAATCGAAGGCTCAGTATGGTAAATAAGCTCTGCAAGCGTACGGAGGCTCAGTAGAGGGAGCTCAGCTCTGCAAATCAGCACGGGACTCTGCACTGGATAAAGGCAACACCGGAATGTAATGGTCACACAGATGCTGGCACTCAGCACGACAGGAGTAAGAATGTTGTGGCGGCGACAACAGGAACACGCAGGTCGCTGGAACAGGCCGTAGTCGATCACGGAGCAGGAAGTCAGCCAGGCCGGGTCGTAGCACGTAGGAGGTTCTCAGACAAGCCGGTACAAACACTATCAGGAACGTCAGCCAAGCCGGGTCGGGTAACAGAGGTGGTTCGCAGACAAGCCGGGTCAAACACAATCAGGAACACTGGAGCGTAGTCAGGACAGGCCAAGTCGGTACACAGGAATCCGGAACAGGAACACAGCAACAGCAAGACTGGCTCAGATACACCACGAAAGGGCATCTGACAGTTGTCATGGTCAGGTATGAAAAGGTCACTAGGGGGCGGGCCAAACCAGTACAGCGAATCAAAGTATACCACAGATGAGAGTGACAGGAGGATCACAGGCACTGTGATAACATCCCATGGAGCTTCCATATCTCCTATGCATTTCCCTGATTCCTCTGGATCTGGAACATCAGAATGGATGGGGCACTGGTCATACTGATTGCTCCTTACTGTCCCAGGAGGGAGTGGATTGCAAACCTGGGCAGTCTGTCCATTCAGATGCCTCTTCGGCTGCCTCACAGATCACATTTCCACCATGATTCAGACACCAGAAGCTAGTCTCTTCCAAGGCATACCATAAGGACTGACTATTTTGTTATTATCCCTAAGGTTCCCAGTGAGTCAGTTCACTTACAAGGTATCCATTGCCTCTTGGATCAAGGCTACCACACACCAAGTGTATGAGATCAGGAAGAAACTGGTTCCTTTTAAGATCACAGCACATTCCATCAAATCTGTGGGTGCTTCCTCTCTCTACAAGAACCAGGCCTTGGCTGGACAGCTGTGCAAAGCTGCAACTTGGTCCTCTTTGCATACTTTCACCAAATATTACCTTGCCAATGTCTTGGCCTTGGCTGAGACCAGCTTTTGCCAGAAGGTCCTTCAGGCAGTTTTGCCTGTTTAAGGATCTATATATTCTTTTTTCTACTGCCAGTTGTTGTTCAATAATTTTCTGATCCTCGTTGGCTCTTGTTTGGTGTGCTGTGCTAGTTCAGCTAGTTCAATGTCTACTGACTTGTGTTTCTGGGTTATTCAGATCTTGAATAGTTCTAGGGAACTCTAGTATCATGGGGATGTGTTAGAGGTCTATTCTCCATTCCCTCCCTGGGAATCCTAGCTTTGCTATATCCCATTGTACCTGTGTTTCATATGTATGTAAGATAAAATAGGATTTTAGTGTTCTTACCTGTTAAATCTTTTCTCTTTAGTCCATATGGAAAGCAGGTCTCCCAACCGTAGAAAAACCTAATTTGGGTTGTTACCCGGGCAGAGGAGTCCTCTTAGAGTCATAGTCCTGGGAGATTTTCTTTTCTTCTTACTCACTTATTTTTTTCACTTGTGGCTCTTTTGTCTCATGAATTATGGGAAATTGTAGGCGGGAGGTTGAGCCGGAGGAGAAGGAGTGAGTCTCGACCCCAAAGACCTGTCTTTTGTGTTGTGCTATGCCCTCAAGAAGGAGGGACTCATCCCCATGGTACCTGTGTTTCATATGGACTAAAGAGAATAGGATTTAACATGTAAGAACACTAAAATCATATTCTGGAACCATCCAGCATGGTCAGAGAATAACAAAGGCTTATGGAGGCGGTATCCTTTTAAAAGGTCGCAAGCAAAAGAGTGTGCGACCACTTAACACATTCACCATGTCGCCTGCATAAAAATGGCTACATGAGAATCTTGAAATGCATGACAGAGTGAGATGTTCATGTCGCCTAGTGAATGGTTCTCACTCTTGCATTACATACAGTAACTGAGAGAGGCAATGGGAAGAGAGAAAGGTAAAACATGCTTATCAGTTGGCTGCAGTGATAAAGGCATTGAATTACAATTTTCTTCTTAAAATAAGGTGACCGGATAGCCCTTTAAATGAAGGAAACATATGAAAATTTAACTATGCAGGATTGCACAGGAATCCCTACATCCCTGCATTGTGTGTTTTTCATCATGTATTTAAGGGATATCTAGATGGCCTTATCTTAAAAAAGGGGGGTCTTCCTGTTTCTTTCCCTCTTTTAGACTATAAATCTCATCAGCCTCTTCTGGCCAACGAGTTCCATTCTGATAACAGCTGAGAAGCCACAGGTGTCCCATTCCTGCCTTACAATACTAATCACATACTTTGTGGAGATGAGGAACAGTACAGACCAGTCTTTGTTTTGATCAAGGCACCACTAACACACAGTTTGGAACTTTTAGTAGCGTGACCATGTGTCCCTGATTGGCCAGGACAGTGCTGGATTTTAAATGTGTTCCATGTCCCGGGCAGCCCCCTACTGGGATAATACGAAGTCCCAGAATGAAGACTCCAGAACACATAGGTCTAAACACTGGAAGGAGAACTGCCCATTGCCTGCTGTGACAGAAAGTGAAGCCTCTGCTGAGCTACAAGAAAATGTCTTCCAGACAGAGCTCTAAACACTAGAGAGAACTGAACCTTGATCCAGACATCAAACAGGAGCTGCAGTGCAATTTTGTTGCAGTTCCACCCTTTGAGTGCCAGAGATGAATGCAAAGCAATGCACTGCGTAACTCTCTGGCACTCAAAGTGTTAATGCTGGCTTAAAGCTGATGTACGCTTTTTTGTAACCCACCACAGGAAAAGCTTTCTGTCACAGCAGGTCAATGGGCAGTTCTCCCTCCAGTGTTTAGGACTCTGTGGTGTGCTCCCATCTCCGTAGTGTCCCTGAATAGCAGAAATTAAACGTGGTCACCCTATTTTAGTGCAATTGTCAATTTTAACCCCCTGAATGCTAAAGAGGTCTTAAATGTGTTGCTTAGCACTGGAGAGCTCTCTAGCATTAAACGGTTTACAGTCTCCATTTGAATCAATGGGAATTTTTGAAATTGTAGTCCAAGGCACTGCCCCCAATACAGGGTTATCTATTGATAGGCCAGCAGTATAGGTGGGAAAAGCCAGTGCTAGATTATGTAACTATAGAAACAGCAAGAGAGCTGTACTATGCCACTTTATTAATCACACAATATACAAGAAACTCAATACACATATACACTGTCACACGTATACACACAATACTCACACACACACACAGTACACATGCAATGCACAAAGTAATATGCACAACTCAAAACACATTGTACTATACACTATAAGTAAACCAATATAAGCAAAACCCTATTCTCAATACGCAAAACCCTGTGCACAGTACGCAAAATACTATACGCAAAATGCTTTACGCAATACACAAACTGCTATACACTATATGCATGATGCAGAATAGTTTATGTAATATGCTGTATGGATAATGCAGAACGCTATATGCTATATGCAAAATACTCCACGCAATCTTTGGTTTTAACGCAAAACGCAGTACATAAAAAGCTATATACATAACGCAAAACGTTTTGCACAGAATGCTTTATGCAATAACAAAATGTTATGTGCAAAATGCTAAATGCAAAACCTCCATACTCAATAAGCAAAGCACTATACACAGGACGCTAGTTACAAAATCTAATACTGAACATGCTATACGCAATAAGCAAAACATTAGAGGCCAAATGCTATATGCAAAACTATACACGCAATAAGCAAAACGCTATACGCAAAAAAGCTATATGCAAACTTTAATACGGTGTATGATCCACAGAATTCTAGATGCAATATGCAAAGTGCTATACGCAAAACAATACATTCTCACACACCCAATCACTCATTCACTCACACTCACTGATGGAGAGATGTATGATGCAGTGCTTTGCACACCTTTTTTGGAGCTGAAAAGGGCTAAGCACTGAAATTTCAACAGGCCAATCATTAATACTGCCAATATTGTCTCCTTTCTGGATTCACCTGTATGTCAGGGGAAAATAGTCCTACATGTAAATCTACTTTTAGTATTTCAACCCTATTAGTGCCAGACACATATCCACTGCATTGGGCTGCAATGTCTTACATAAAAAGAGGTATTGAAGCAAGAGTAGATAACCTTATTTTGCCATTGTACAAATCATTGGTAAGACCTCACCTTGAGTATGCAGTGCAGTTTTGGGCACCAGTTCTGAAAAAGGGTGTACTAGAACTAGAGAGGGTACAGCGGAGAGCAACAAAATTAATTAAGGGAATGGAGGACTTGATGTATGAGGAACGACTAGACAAACTTGGTTTATTTATTCTAGAGAAAAGACCACTAAGAGGAGACCTTATCACATTGTACAAATATATGAGAGGTCAATACAAGGATCTCTGCGGTGAGCTATTTATTCCAAGGCCTGATCAGATGACCAGGGGACAACCCTTGAGATTAGAGGAAAGGAGGTTTAGACTTCAGCAGATGAAGGGTTCTTTTACAGTGCGGTCTGTTAAATTGTGGAATTCTTTGCCCAAGGAGGTGGTTATGGCAGATACAATGGATACATTCAAGAGAAGATTAGATACATTTCTTTCCAAAGAGAACATACAGAGTTATACTGTTTATTAATAGGCAGATCAGGAAGGTCTAACTTATTTGGTAGCAGGAAAGCTATAAAATTACTGGGGTATGAGGAGAAGGTTGAACTTGATGAACTTGTGTATTTATTCAACCTAATTTACTATGTTACTATGTTAATGCAGTGAATAGCGCACAAAATGGCTACTCATGTTGATTGGGAGCTACTGGAAGTCATGTTTAAAGGGATAGTAATGTTTAATAATAAAAGCAGCTCTAATTAATCATCATAGCATTTGGACTTTGGAGAGTGTTATTTCAATTCTGTCAGAGTTGTAGTTCAAGAGTAATTCAATGACAAAGTGTCCCCATCCCGCCCCTTTTACTGATGTAACACTTTTCAGCCAGAGCAGAAGGGAGGTGCCCAGGTAGACTGCAGAGAGGGACAATCTTCAATTAAGATAAGGGAAAAACCTGAAAAGCTTGTCAAGGGGGGCAGGGATTTCATTGTTTTCATTGTAAGAAGATTGTCCCCTGCTGTTATCTGTCTGGTCTTACAACCAGATTTCACATCTGAGAAGAGATGGCTTACACTAGGTAAAAGGGGCGGAAGGGGAAACTTTGCTTGCGAATATCTCTTAAACCATAAAGGTTTGAGAGATAAGACTTATATCATTCTTCATATTTTTTTAATGCCTACAAAATAAAATAAAGTTAAAACGAAGTATTACTATCCCTTTAAGATATCTTTTGTAATGTCTCCCTTCATAGCACATTTCCTTTATAAAACATTCTATGTTTATTTAGCCGTACATACAACTGCATGGGACTTTTTTTGTATTGTTTGTTTTATTAACCACACGGGAAAAGCCATGCTAATATTGCTAGTTAAATATATTTCAAGACCTATTTTAGAAACACTTTGTATTAGTGAGGCTGGCTAGTACTGATGAAGGCCACTCATTGCTCTTAGAAATTATTTGAAAGAAATATTCTGCATGACTCAAAGAGGTTGCTGTACTATGTAGAGGTGGAGCAATGAGGGCTAACTCACACTACAGCCAAAAGAAAACATAGGGATCGCCAGGAAATTAGATAACCTAGAGAATAAACAAGGAGAACAACTAGTTACACCTATAAAAAACACATTTTAAAACAATAGGATGCCCTACAACAGTGGTTCTCTGACTGCATTCTGTGTAAACCCATGGATTCCCGAAGACATACAAGGGGCTCCACAAAACAAACTTTTCTAATGTCTGAACAATAGAATATGGCTGGAGAGGCAGACACTGTATATGTGGTTCTTCCTGGTCATCATCATTTGATATTTTTGTGTAATAATTTAGCCGTGCTACAAACTAGTATTCCAATACATATTTAATCTGTTGGATACAAGAGGCCACTCTTTAATTATTTTATGTATGATTTTACTTACATTTTTATTAATTTATTATTTAAGTTTAATTATTAAAGTTCTATCAAGATTTCATATGAAATAAAGGGTTCCACAACCTCTAAAAGTTTGAAAACTCCAGCTCTACTAGATGTAAATCATAACCGGAAAATCTGGCTATTTTCCCATTAAAGGGGAAGGAACAACTCTTAATAACCATCTACTTACCCTACTATTGCCAGAAAATCCTAATGACCCCTATGAATTTTGCTCTACCTCCTTGGTTCAACAGAGAACATATTCAATCAGTTCTGGAAGTCATGACCATGGAAGTGGACATTACAATTGCTGCCAGTTGTATCAAACTGAAGCAGGAAGCATGCTGCAGAGAAAATTTGGACCTGTATCTTCTCAGATAACTAGCAGTGTCCTTGCAGTTGCTTTCATAGTCTACTTCGTTTCACTCACCACATACAACAAGCAATCTCTGAGTTATAACAACGGCGTAAAAGAGGGAACACAAAGGAGTATAAATGGGGCTCAAATGGCCATAAAGGAGATTTACTGGAATAAAAACTTACAGTACAGTCCCATGTTAAAAGTGTTTCATGCCTGCAACTGGGCACTTTCTTAGGTGTTTCCACAACAGCTGGAAAGCCCACAGATGACTACCATGACACGGAATGTTCCAGCTTTGCCCCAGAGACTCCGGATTTAGCTGTAAATTACCAGGTCTCCGGGGCAGTGGCTGATTCTCCGGTTGTGGGGAGTTTTTGCTAAAACTCTGCCACTTCTCCTCCTTCCCGTTGAGTTCCTCCCACTCCCCGGCCTCTTCACCTCCTTCCCCAACCTATTCCTCTAAGATTTTTATGTTTTTTAAGTCCTGCCCCCACTCACGATTAAGCCCCACCCCTTTTGACAAGCATTGTGTCACTTATCTTCCCCAGCGGCTGCATAGGACTCCCCTCTCGGGAGAGCCTATATGGAAAAGTTCCTATGTATGCTGACTACACTCTATATTTATCCCTTAATATATATGGAAAATCTGTAATTCCATCTGTTGGTGCCACAACTCTAGTTAGCCATTGTCTGTTAGGGGATGCTGGGAGTGTTATACCACAACAGCTGGAAAGACCACAGCTGTCTACACCCTGTATTGGTCCCTTAGTACTATGATCATTGTACACAGTACAATTCTTAAGTCAGGGTGTAATAAAGATACCAGCATAGTGGAAGAATGTGAGTTATTATTTTCCTGTAAGAGGTTACAAGCCTTATTTTCATTAGCAAGTAATTTTATTATTGATTATTGTACTTTTTGTTTCCAATTTTTCTATAAACCTTTAGAACCAAAACTGTCAGCTGATTGTTGGTTTGCATAGGAACACCAAGGATTAGGTCAGAACTCTTATACCTCTATATAACTCTATTTACTGTTGTTTAGTGCCATCTGCTGGCATCAGTGATAACATATCTCCATGCCACCAATAGACTGGAATATAATTTGCTTGCATGAGACATGTATAAGTGATCCAGTCTGTTTAGCAGTGCTCCTATACAGATAAAGGATTCCACATTTGAACAGCACTAAAAATATATTGATTCTCTAAAAATAATAAATAGTTACATTAACTAAATCTTCTCTTCTGCTTCGGTGTATTGCTAATACAGCTTATTCTGTTTTTTTGTCTGTCAGCATCACTATAGTAAGTAAATCTGACCACTAGTATAAAGTGCATTGAAGTCCAGTCCAATATGGTGGTGTGTGGAATAATGAAATGTATTGGCAGGTGGTCCTATATTTCCACCATCAGCTTGCCCCACACCCAGATAAGCAAAGGGGCTACGTGGGCTGGCCTGGGGATCATATTTTGGCTTTGCCGAATCCCCCCACCCCCAGTAAAATTTCTCTGGAAGCCCATTTTATAAATAATAAAGGATATGATGAACAAAGTTTTGAACTTAAAGTGAAACTGTTACTTTATAGCAACATATAGGACTTGGCCATGTTAGCCATGTTTATTTAAAAATAATGTGTTAAAGGGGAACTTTCACCTCCACATTATCATTGTTGTATCGCTTCCTTTGTGTCCCCTCTGTACATTGCAGTGTTTCTTTTTTTCTCTCCAGCTTACGAACAGAACGCCTCCGTCATCGGAGGATGCTGGGGCAAGTGAAAGGAGCTGAGACTGTGGGAGTGTCTTCTGCACCATACGGTGCGCGGCTGTGCGGCTGCTAACGTCATCAGGTACAAAATTCAAGTACCTTTTTGCTTCATTTAAACATATTTTTAGGCAAAAAGAAACACCGCAATGTACAGAGGGCACTCAAGGGGTTAAAATACATATTAGTGTGCCAGATATGTATGCTTTTAAGTTAAACTTTTTTTTTGTTTTACAACAAGAAAATAGGAGAAAGAAGGGACAAGAAAAGAAAGAAGGACAGAAGATAGGAAAGAAGAGGACCTTCCCGGTCCCGGCCGAGGACTCTGCTGGACATCAGGATTAAAGTGTTACTTGTGATGTTTTTTTACCTTAGTTGGGTTAACCCTATGAATGCCGGCAGGGTAATTATACCCCACTGGCACTCATAGGGTTAATTGTACTAACGTCTGACACAATTTTCATACTTTGGATGTATTGATATGGGGCTTAGAGCCCCATATCAATTAGAACCCCATATCAATACATCCACTGAGGACTTAGGGTTTTTTTACTTCAAGTTTCTGTGTCGGCTGTTTAAACAGGCGATAAGGGACTCAAGTTAAAAAAAAAATAGGTCTTAACTTTCCTGCGATAACTTGAGTCCCTTATCACCTTTTCTTGGCTAACTTAGACATTTGAATTGCTATTTACGGTGTTTTCATAATTTTCAATGGATGAAAACACCTCTTAACTTTAACACACGACAGCTCTTTTTTTTTGCCTGTATTTTTTCACAGCACAAACATTTGAATAGCTTACTGTGCTGGAAAAATAAAAACAGCCGTCTCCAACATTTGGATTGAGACGCCTTACTCCAGCATCCAAGGGATTAGTAACAGTGTAGGATCAATAAGTCCTGACTGACCTACAAAGTTACTGATGGTTTTGATGGCAGCCAGGGTGTTCTGCGGGGAGATGATGAATACCCTGCACTGGGGTTTCAGCACCTACGGGGCCTGGGACTCTAGGGCAGGGGTAGAAAATGCCTGTAATTACAAAGGAGAGTAACAGGCCCCAGGTGAGCAGCAGCAAGAGGAGGAATATGGTGGTAAAGGAGGCCAACAGGTCCTCACCGCACAGTACAACTAATACCTGTACAAACAAGCCTGGCCTGGGATCAGGGAAGATGCTTGACCTCAGGTTGGCTCAAGTAAGAAAGGAACTCAGTGAGAGACAGAGCCATATTGTCATTCATTATGTATCAGTCTGGGCCTCTGTGTGGAAGAGCAGAGCAACATATTGCTATATTATTACAGGATAAGATATCACTTCCCCCTTATTATAGATCTAGCAATGTGGTGATGGGCAGCCTTGCCCATCTTTTTTGGGGGGATGGGGGTTGTATTGTTTGCTATTCATTTTGTATGTACATGTACATGCCCTGTGCCCTGAAAGACTGAGATTGGATACTTGCTGGAATAATAGCATAAGAATATTGTGTGGTGTGGTAAGGGAGAGGTTAAAAACAAATCTCTCTGAGTTTTGTTTTCCCTCTTTGCTGTGATAAATAATTGAAATCTGGTGTGGTGGGAGTGACTAATTGCTGTTTTGTAATTGGTGGATTCCTGGCTTAAATAGCAGATACATAGTGAATATTTGAACGTGTGAATCTTGCCTTAGTGTGTAAGTGCAGAAGTGTGGTAAGTGTGGGAATTTAAAACAGGGGGAATTCAAGTGCAGAAGTGTGGTAAGTGTGGGAATTTAAAACAGGGGGAATTCAAGTGCAGAAGTGTGGTAAGTGTGGGAATTTAAAACAGGGGGAATTCAAAGACAGGGGATTACACAGGGGAACACATTTATCAAACTTATTGTGCAGCTATTTTTGCCTGCCTGCCTTTTTATCTTGTGGTAACTGGCACATATGAGTGGTAGCATGATTGTCCATTTAACTCAGTGCACAAACTGCCATATGTTTGCACACCTGGAACAACCGTTCCAGGGTGCATATCTCTGTGGCAGATGTGAGCAAGTGGTCTCTCTGGAAGCTCGTATTAGAGATCTGGAGGGGTAGGTTGCAACATTGAGAAAGACGGACAATCTTGAGAGGGTTCTGCTGACTGAGCAGCAGGAAGCGGTGGTAGGTAGTTCTGGGGGTGGAGACTGCACAAAGAAAGAGCAGGTAGCCAGATGGGTTACAGTTAGACATAGCAAGGGGGGTGGACAGAGAAATAGGGAGGACACTCCTGTGTTTACTAATCCTAACAGATTTGCTACATTAAGTAATGATGTTGGGGATGCTGACACAGGAATGTCTTTGCTGGAGAGGACTGTTCTCTCTAACAGCCGAGTGAACAGCCCCTCTAGCACAGATGGGATCCAGGACTCAGGCAGACCTAGGCAGATGGTGGTGGTAGGGGATTCTATTATTAGGAAAACAGACAGGGTAATCTGTCGCCAAGATCGCCACAATCGTACAGTTTGCTGTCTCCCGGGAGCTCGGGTTCGACATGTGGCTGATTGGGTTGATAGATTGTTGGGAGGGGCTGGGCATGACTCGGCTGTCATGGTACATGTTGGTACTAATGACAAAGTCAGTGGAAAATGGAGGTCCGTTAAGAAGGATTTCAGGGACCTAGGATATAAGCTTAAGCAGAGGACCTCTAAGGTAGTATTTTCTGAAATTCTACCTGTGCCACGTGCTACATTAGAAAGGCAACGGGAGATTAGGGAGTTAAATGCGTGGATAAAGATTTGGTGTAAGCAGGAGGGGTTTGGGTTCCTAGAGCACTGGTCAGTCTTTTCCCTTGGGAGCAATCTTTATAGTAGTGATGAGGGGGGGCCACGGTGCTGGGTGATAGGATGGTTAGAAGGCTGGAGGAGACTTTAAACTAGAAAGGGGGGGGAGGGAGCTGCAACACAGGCTGGGGAAGATAGTATAATTGAGGGAATGGGATTAGAGAAGGGTCATGGGGGTGGAGAGGGGGAAAGGGCTAGTTCATCTAATAGGGAGTTGCCATTGTTACAGCCTGATAAAAGACAAATACATCTGAAAAAGAACGAAATCTTAAAGAATGGCAAAAAGATAAAATGTATGCATGCAAATGCTCGCAGTCTGGCTGGTAAGATGGGGGAACTAGAAATGATTGCAGTACATGAGCAGTATGATCTGATTGGAGTGTCTGAAACCTGGTTAGATGATACGTATGACTTGGCAGTCAATCTAGAGGGTTATTCACTTTTTAGGAGGGACAGGGTTAATAAAAGGGGAGGAGGGGTATGACTATATGTAAAGCAGGCCTTAAAACCTAGTTTAAGGGAAGATATAAATGAAGGGTCCAATGAAAAGGTAGAGGCCTTGTGGGTTGAAATACACACTGGGGGCACACATAATAAAAAGATATTGGTGGGGGTTTGCTACAAGCCACCTAATGTTGGGGAGTTGGAGGAAGCCCAACTTTTACTGCAAATGGAAAAGGCTGCTAGGTCAGCAAAGGTAATTATAATGGGAGATTTCAACTACCCTGAAATTGACTGGAGCAATATGACTTCAGGCACAACAAAGGGAAATATTTTTCTAAGTATGATAAATGATAATGTTATGTCCCAACTAGTAGAGGAGCCAACTAGAAAAGAGGCCTTGCTTGACCTAGTGCTCTCAAACGATTCTGACATTGTAAACAATGTGCAGGTAAGGGAACATTTGGGCAGCAGTGACCACAATATTGTATCCTTTGAAGTTTGTTATGAGAAACCCAATAGCAAGAGTTTAACCAAAACATTCAATTTCAAAAAGGCTAATTTTACAAAGTTAAAAGAAGCTTTAAAGGATATCCAGTGGGATGTAATTTTCAAAGATAAAAATGCACAAGAGTCATGGAATGTATTTAAAATGCTCTTGGGCAAATATACACGTCAATATATACCATTGGGGAATAAGCACAAGAGAAGTAAAGCAAAACCAATGTGTATTAATAATGTGGTTAGCAGGGAAATAAGAAATAAAAAGCAGGCTTTTAAGGTGTTTAAGTCAAATGGGTCAGATGCATCATTTAAAAAATATAAAGAATGTAATAAAATCTGCAAACAAGCAATTAAGCTAGCTAAAATAGAAAATGAGCGAAACATTGCAAATGAGAGCAAGAAAAACCCTAAACAATTCTACAAGTATATTAACAACAAAAAAGTTAAGGTTGATATTGGTCCTCTTAGGACTGAAACAGGTGAATTGATTAGTGAGGATAAAGCTATGGCTGACACCCTAAATACGTTCTTTGCTTCAGTATATACAAAGGAAGCAGAAATGACAAGCTGTGGGCAAACAGACAAAACCATGGAATTTCCTCCAACATCTACATGGCTTACTGAGGACAAGGTCCAAAAGAGACTGGAAAGGGTTATAGTGAATAAAGCGCCTGGACCGGACGGTATACACCCAAGGGTACTTAAGGAACTTAGTTCAGTAATAGCAAAACCATTATACTTAATATTTATTGATTCGCTTTCATCAGGCATAGTGCCCTGTGATTGGAGGAAAGCTGATGTAGTTCCATTGTTTAAAAAGGGAGGAAGATCCAAACCAGGAAATTATAGACCTGTGAGCTTGACTTCCATAGTGGGTAAGATACTAGAAGGGTTATTAACTGACAGTATTCAGAACTATGTGAAGACAAACAATATCATTAGTAGGAATCAGCATGGTTTCATGAAGAACAGATCATGTCAGACTAATTTACTTGCATTTTATGAAAGAGTGAGTAGTAATTTGGACAGGGGAATTGCTGTTGATGTAGTATACTTGGATTTTGCAAAAGCCTTTGACACAGTGCCTCACAACAGGTTACTGCATAAATTAAAAGGCTTCGGTTTGGGTGGTGTTATCTGTACATGGATTGAGAACTGGTTAAATGATAGATGGCAGAGAGTTGTTGTAAATGGAACTTTTTCAAATTGGTCTAGGGTTATAAGTGGGGTGCCGCAGGGTTCAGTCCTGGGCCCAATGCTTTTTAATTTGTTTATTAATGATCTAGAAGTGGGAATTGAAAGTAGCATCTCAATCTTTGCTGATGACACTAAGCTATGTAAGGAAATACATACAGAGCTCAATGTTTTTTCCCTACAGAAGGATTTAGATAAACTAAGTGAATGGGCAGAAAAGTGGCAGATGTCATTTAATGTAGATAAATGTAAGGTTATGCATTTGGGTTGTAGAAACAAACTTGCTACATATACTCTAAATGGGAAACAACTTGGGAAATCCTCATTAGAGAAAGATTTAGGTGTACTGATAGACAATAGTCTTCACAGCAGTGTGCAGAGTCACTCAGCTGCTGCAAGAGCAAATAGAGTACTAGCCTGCATAAAAAGAGGTGTAGAAGCAAGGGATGCTAATATTATCCTACCTCTGTATAAATCCTTCGTTAGGCCTCATCTAGAATATGGAGTACAATTTTGGGCGCCTGTTCTAAAAAAAGACATTACTGAACTGGAAAAGGTGCAGAGACGTGCAACAAAACTGATAAAGGGATTGGAGGATCTGAGTTACAAAGAGAGACTAGCCAAACTGGGTTTGTTTACATTAGAAAAGAAACGTCTAAGGGGTGATATGATTACCATTTACAAATACATTCAAGGTCAATATAAAGAACTATCCAATGAATTATTTATGCAAAGAGCTGAGCTAAGAACAAGAGGTCATCCATTAAGACTTGAGGAAAGGCGCTTTCGACTAAAACACAGGCAGGGATTCTTTACAGTAAGGGCGGTAAGGCTATGGAATTCTTTGCCTCGGGATGTTGTGCTTGCAGATAATGTAACTGCATTCAAAAAAGCAATGGATGCCTATCTAGCACAGAACAATATTGACAATTATGACAGATGGCTTCAAAGCAAATAGGATATTGAGCCGGGGAACTATTTGACACACACACACACACCTGCACTGGAAATTGCTCCAGAGGGCTTTTTTGTTGCCTTCCTCTGGATCAACAGGGGTGTTATTGGCATGGGCTGGACTTGATGGACGCATGACTTTTTTCAGCCTTATCTACTATGTTACTGCAAGGGCTGTATTACTAAACTGCTTTACTACCCACCTGCAAAATAAACAATTACAACAAGTAAAAAAGAAAAAACTCAGACAGGCAACATTGTCATCACATTGCTAGTGGAAGATAAAAAGGAAAGTTGGTAAAGAAAGAGACAAAAACAGGAGCATAGGAAGGTGGAAGTAGAGATTCAGAATTGCTCCAATTCCTCTTAGTATCCTCAGTGAAAGCACAAAATAAGAGGAGGTGGACATGAACAAAAAAGGAGAAGAATAGATGAATTAGAAATAAGAAAAAGGGATGTGGCAGTATGAAAATGATTATGGAATAAGAGGATGTAACGTGGTAGAAGGATTATGTTGAATTGTAGAGCTATATGGAGTGCTTAAGAAAACTAGTAAAAGTTGTTAGAGTGGAGTGATAAAGTGGTATGGGGTATGAGGAAGTAGAAGTATTGGGTAGGTGGGAGTAGAGGAATGAGGAAGGGGTGAAGAAATATAACAGGTATGATGAAGTAGAAATATTGGGTAGGTGGGAGTAGAGGGATGAGGAAGGGGTGACGAAATATAACAGGTATGATGAAGTAGAAAGGGAAGGCGATGTAGTTAATAACCCAGGTAGGTTAGTACAGATGATAGGTAGAAGCCTATAAACCACATCAAAACTAAATCGCAAATGGAACACAGCAGTGGCATAAATTGTATGCTTGCAAATGCCAGAAGTTTAACTGGTAAAATAGGGGAACTGGAGCTGGTAGCTGAAATTGAAAACTATGACTTGATAGGCATAACAGAAACATGGTGGGATGACACTCATGATTGGTCAATCAATTTGGAGGGCTACATGTTATTTAGAAAAGATAGGTCAAACAAAAGAGGTGGTGGGGTCTGTCTGTATGTCAAACCAGCATTATTGCCTCAATTGCGGGAAGATATATGTGATGACAGTAGTGAACATGTGGAATCCCTGTGGGTTGAAATAGTCACTGGGGGTAAAACTGCCCAGAAAATATTAGTGGGTATTTGTTATAATCCACCAAACATTGGTGACCTTGAAGAATCAAAGCTATTAATGCAAATAGAAAAGGTTTCTCAAATAGGGAAAACTATAATTATGGGGGATTTTAATTATTCAGAAATAGACTGGAAAAATGGAACAGCTAATTCTGCTAAAAGCAGCAAGTTTCTGGACTTGTTGAATGACATTTTTTGTCACAACTAGTGCAGACCTCAACCAGAGGGAATGCATGTCTGGATTTGGTAATAACTGACAATGAAGAACTTATCTCTAACATCCAAGTTAGGGAGCACTTGGGGAATAGTGACCATAACATGGTATCTTTTGAGATTAATTCAAAAAAGCAATTTGGTATGGGATCCACCAAAACACTGAATTTTAAAAAGGCCAACTTTAGCAGGTTTAATTCATCCTTTGGTCTCATTGACTGGGATAAAATATTTTCAGGAAAAAACACAGAAGGTAAGTGGAATGCCTTCAAAATAACATTGTAAAAATACACACATAAAATACAAAAGAAGCAAATTAAAACCAGTGTGGCTAACCAGTAAAGTAGTTCATGAAATAAATAACAAGAAAGCGGCATTTAAACATTACAAAGCTGAGGCATTCGCAGAATACAAAAATGTCAACAAAACCTGTAAAAAGGCTATTAAATTAGCTAGACTGGAGAATGAAAAAAATATTGCTAAGGAGAGCAAAATCAACCCAAAAAAATTCTTTAAATACATTAATGGCAAAAAATTAAAGTCTGATAATGTTGGGTCCTTGTTATCTGAAACGGGTGAGATGGTCAAAGGGGACAGAGAGAAGGCAGATATTTTAAATCATTTCTTTTCTTCTGTTTTTACCAAGGAAAAACCAATGGACAAGAATCTGCAAACTACTTTTACAGAACAGTCACAGCAAGCATGGGACTGGCTAACACAAGAGGTTACTGTACAAATTGAATGAAATAGGCCTAGGGGAAAATGTTTGTGTGTGGATCGGAAATTGGCTGAAAGATAGAATGCAAAGAGTGGTAGTAAATGGCAAGTTCTCCAGTTGGATAAAAGTGATAAGTGGAGTACCTCAGGGATGTGTCCTGGGTCCTCTTCTTTTTGATTTGTTTATTAATGACCTCCCAGAGGGCATAGGAAGCCATGTATCAGTGTTTGCTGATGACGCAAAATTAAGTAAGGTAATAAAGTCTGAACTGGATGTGTCTTCATTACAAGAGGATTTGGACAAATTGAGTAACTGGGCAGGCAAATGGCAAATGAGATTCAATATAGACAAGTGTACAGTTATGCATTTTGGGTATAATAATAAAAATGCAACATATAGTTTAGATGGTGTTTCTCTGGGGAAATCTACTAATGAAAAAGATTTGGGAGTAATGGTAGACAATAGACTTAGCAGTAGCATGCAGTGTCAGCTGGCAGCTGCAAAGGCCAATAAGATATTGGCATGTATTAAAAAATGGGAGTAGAGGGATGAGGAAGGGGTAAAGAAATATAAGGGGTTGGATTAGGGAGGGAGTGGAATAACAAGATAGAAAAGGATGGATTTGGAAGTAGTAGATGTCTGGGGATGGGTAGAGGGGTGTAGCAAGGAGGCACTGAATGATATGAAAAGGGAGCTAAAGGAAATGTGGATGAAGAGATAGGGTGGACTCATGGAATGAAGACATTTAGGGTTAGATAAAGGGGCAAATAAGGCATAGGTTGAGGTAATGGAGGGATCGGGTGAAGGGAAGGGTGTTGATAGGGTAATCTGCATTTCAGGCTAGAGACTGGAGGTAACTTCTCAGGAAATTAGGCTTCAAAACCTTGGTGTAATTCAGTAAAGATGTTTCTTGACTCTAAATACACTCACTGATTTTTCAATTACATTAGGTTACACTGAACTGCCATGTACCACATGGTTTGTTATTTTAACTCTATACCTTACTCTACCTGGTATTAAAGGTAAGGTTTGAGCCTTATTATAGGATTGATTTTTAGGCCAACTCTCTCCCTCCTGACCTGGTTCATCAGTTATTTGGGTCGAGTGTGTGATTTGGGTGTTACTATACCGCTAGAGCACCAAACCTATGAAACTTAGTTGGGAGGCAGAACTTGTCACCTATCTCTATCTCGCGTGTTCTCTTATAGGTGGTATACTGATAATCTAGTCTGAAGTAAAAAGTAAGAGAAAAGGAGACATGGCAGAGACAAATGGGGAGATGGAAGAAGAGATGAAGAGAGAAAAAGAGCAATGGGCATAGAATGGGGTATATGGGAGTGAACTGAAATGGAGAGAGGAGGTAGAAAGGGAGAAAGGCAGATAGGGAAAGGAAGGGAGGCGCTGATTATCTGGTGGAGGGGAGAAAGATTTAGGCCTGGTTGGAGTATGTAGGCGAGACAGTGTATGTATGTGAGAGGGACAAAGCCTCTGAGTAGATATATAAAAATGTTTTAGAAAAGCAAGTAGGTTTCAAATTATGATGTATTCATGTGAACAAGCTATTGTATGAGGAAAGGTTTCTGCAACATCATATTCAATTATAGTAGTTGTACTGCATCAGGCGGCACCACACAATATTTGTTTGTTCATAATGTAACCTTTAAAATGTATTCATATGCCGACTTTTAGTATTAATTATGAAAAGAAAAAACATGCTGCCATCATTGTCACCTTCCCCTATCTCCCATTTTCCTCATTTGCTGCAGCATCTGACATTCACATCAAATAGGACACAAGTTCTGAAGTCACAACAACTGGATACTGTGTTCCAACCACTGGGAGCTCTCCAAATACATTAGGCATAAAATTAAAAATGACTGCCACTTTCTCCATCTCTATCCTAATTCTATTTCTTTTTCTCTCCTATGTTCTCCTTTTCTCTATCTCTTGGGCTACTCTCCTTGAACCCTTAGGGCTTCCCTGACTTGATACTCACTTTTCAGTTAAGATCTGAATTATACCGTGTTGGCTTGTTCCATTGCACTGGTGCTGTAATTTCTTGTCAACTGCTGTCACTGCTTCTTTGTGTTGCTGTCTGAGGTGCAATTGTAACTTTTGTTCTTTCTTGTACTTTCTTTCTTAATGAAAAAAAATAAATTCCCACCAAGTGCAAGGCATTGAAAGTAAGAAGGTCTGCTCCTGACTCACAAACAGCCATTTTTCTTGGAACCAAATTTTTTTCAAGGCAGTAGTCACTCCTAGGAACAAGACGTGTGCCTAGACTTAGGGCAGTCTCTCTCATTCTGTTCCTCACATGGAGGCTTTCACTTGGGAAGAGAGGTATCCACAGCATTCCACTCCCAGTGTATTTGTTACTTATCAACATTAAGGTTTTCACAGGTTCCCACTCTCTCAGTTTAGCGCTAACTAGTTTCAGCCTCTGTCACAGCGAAATAATGACATTATAACTCCTGTCTCACCATTCAAGAGAACGGTTTAGTTGATGGTCGTGTGACTGTGCATTGACTGAAGAAAAAAAATTCAGATTTGTTGTTGTGAAAGACTGAACTGCTTTAGTTTAAATGATTGATTAACAAGGCAGAAGACTCTTACCTAAGGATTTAACCTCATCATTTCTAGAAGCAGTGTGATACTACTTAGCAGTGAAGTGGGTATGATGATCTGAATATAGATAGATGTGTTTGTAAACACTGTTGCTTAAATAAAATCTTTTGCCAAAAGGTGGCAGCACTTTACTTGCAAATATCTGTCAACCCCACTGTTTATAAGTAAAAGTAATATAATGTTCTTCATACAACTTTTTTTAGTGACTCCAACATTTTTTCTTCTTAGTTTGGTAACAATTTGAAACTTTAGAGCACCAGAGAGGTATCCACACAATGTATACCAGTATGGCACTGAGCGGGTTAATCCACAAGAGTGTACTGATGTTTAGGGATCCTCAGTCCAATAGTAAATATATCGTAAATAGTCTAGGTATGATGAGACTTGTTACTTGTATTTGGGACGTTTTTATTTCCCCGTGTACTGCTGTTATGTTCCATAACTGCACCTCTTTAATTTGATAAATAAAGCCAACTGCACCATAAGGGATAAATACATTCCCAAAATATCCAACTGATTTAAATATCAGCTTTAACCTCTTGAATGCTAGAGAGGTCTCCAACACATTTCATTAGAATGCATTGGAGATCTCTCTAGCATTCAAGAGGCTACAACCTAATTTAAATTAACCCCTCAAGGACCCATGACGGCCCTGGACCGTCATGGGTTGTTATACCTTTAAGGATTCCAGGCTCCCCATGCGGCTGCTCACCATTCGGGGAGACCGGAATCGGATTCCGCAAAAAAAAAAAAAAAGGTCCCTTGTCCTTAAGTGACCGCACCATGTGCACGCGGCCGGTCCTTAAGGGGTTAAAGAGAAGTTTTCTTTGTTCACTGCGGTGCAGTTGGTTTACTCCAGAATTGTTCCTCCTCCATTTTGTGAGTAAGTTCCTTAGTGTGGGCGTTTACTTCAGCACTGCCTGTGGCAGATAAGAGAAGTTCTCCCAGTTAATGTCAGCTCTGCAGTCAACACTACAGGAAGTAGCTGCTCAGACAGACATCAGGTATTGGGAGACATGACTTCTCCAGTGTAATAAATTCTCAAGTCCTATGTTATTCTGGTGAGTTGGCTAATTCCTTAGTTGTAGAATCTGTTCAAACCTCAGGGTCACAGGTTCTAATCCTAGTATGGTCAACTCAGACTTTCATCCTACTGCAGTAGATAAAATGAGCACCCTTAAAGAGATAGTAATACTTCGTTTTAACTTTATTTTATTTTGTAGGCATTAAAAAAATGAAGAATGATACAAGTCTTATCTCTCAAACCTTTAGGGTTTATGAGATATTCACAAGCAAAGTTTCCCCCTCCCGCCCCTTCTTCCTAGTGAAAGCCATCTCTTCTCAGATGTGAATCTGGTTGTAAGATCAGACAGATAACAGCAGGGGACAATCTTCTTTGTAGAAAACAATGAAAGCCCTTCCCCCCTTGACAAGTTTTTCAGCTTTTCCCCTTATATTAATTGAAGATTGTCCCTCTCTGCAGTCTACCTAGGCACCTCTCTTCTTATCTGGCTGAACAGGGGTGGGGATACTTTGCTTGTGAATATCTCTTAAACCATAAAGGTTTGAGAGATAAGACTTATATCGTTCTTCATGTTTTTTAATGCCTACAAAATAAAATAAAGATAAAATGAAGTATTACTATCCCTTTAAATCAAGTAATAATAACATATATACACCAGGACATACATGAAAACAAGACACTTAAAGTAAAATACTTTGATATAATTCTGTGGAGCCTATACACTAAGATTTCTCCAAGCTGACAAATCTTAGTGCATAGGCTCCATAGAATAACATAGTACTGGGAGAGATTAACACACTGGATAAGTCATCTTCACTTTAGTGAATAACCCCCATAGTATACCCATGGACAAAGTCGGCTAATATCATCATCCTTCTGTCCTTTTTTCTTTTAAACCTCCCTCTGATGATGAAAAGCCAACACACTGATAGTAATGTGAAGGAGCAGCATGAGATGTGACAGCTGGGTGAGATTTGAGCAGATTTGTCAGCCACTTTTATGGTTCAGGATCTGGTATTGAGTGGATATCAAATTTTTGCCACTATACAAATCATTGTACAGTATCACCTCAAATATGAAGTGCAGTTTGGGTACCATTGCTGTTATATAAAATTATATTCTAGTACTTGGCAGAGTACAGAGAAGAACAACACAATGAATTAAGGGAATGTGGTAAACATACATGGGAACTCTAAGGGTTTGACCCTGAGACTCAGGGTTTTGACCCAAATCTCAGGGTCTCAGGGTGAAGGGCCAAATTCTCAGGGTGAGAGAGGCCTGTGTCACCTACTATATGAATTTCCCCAATTAAATGTTCCCTTAGCCTCTAAACCAGTGCCATTAGTACCAGAAAGACAGTGGGAGATGTCCTGCTTGTCTTGTTTGTGTTCAGGCAGGGAGTTATCCAAACTGTAGCATGTTAAAGGTCCCTCGCACACTGACCGGAGCACCTCTGTGTTAAAGCAAGCAGGCACATATCGCATAAAATCTACATTATGGGAAGCTTTAAGGGTTAATATTTCAAAGATCTCAGGGTCAGCTCATCTTGAAAGTTCCCAGGTATGGTGGTAAATGAAGTATAAACATACCTTGAAACTCTCTGCATCTGCCCTGGAGACTCCAGTTTTTGCAGCTAATTAATGGGTCTCCAGGGACAGAGAATGATTCTCTGGTGGTGGTGAGTTTCTTATAAAATTCTGCCCACTTCTCCTCCTTCCCACCCTATTCCTCCCACTACCCGCCTACTTCTCCTCCTTCCTATCCTATTCCTCTCACTTCCCACCCACTTCTTCTCCTTCCCATCCTGTTCCTCCTACTTCCTGACCACTTTTCCTTCTTCCCACCCTGTTCTGACAAATTTCCCAGTAAGAGTATAAAGAATGTCTAGCCAAACTTGGTTTATTTACACTAGAAAAAATATGCCTAATTGGGGATTATGTTAAATTGCAAAGTCAATACAAGGATCTCTACATTAAGCTTTTCATTCCAATGCCTGATAAAATAACTAGGGGTCACCCTTTAAGATTGGAGGAGATGAGGTTTCAACTCAGCAGAGGAAGGGATTTTTTACAGTAAAGTCTGTTAAATTGTGGAATTCCTTGCCCAAGCATGTGGTTATGGCAGATACAATTTAAAAGAAGGTTAGATGCATTTCTAGCAGAAAGGAACACAAAGGTCTGTACTGTGCATTACTAGGTAAAAGAGGACGTTCTGGTAAGTAGATTAACCTTCATATTGGAGTCAGGAAGGCTTATTTAATACTTACTTTCTGAGTTATACTGTGACAGAGGTTGAATTTGATGGACATGCGGCTTTTTTCAAACTAATTTACTAAGCAACTATGCATTGAAGGCATAAGGGAAAATGCACAAGGTCCATCAGAATGTTTTGACCATAATAAGGAAATCTGGGTGTTATTATTAGGGCATGTAACTTCTCCTTTAAAGTGTTAGTAATGTCCAACAATTTATTTTAATACATTTGTAGAGGCTAAAAAAGATTATCATTGCCACAAACCTCATCTCTCAAACCGCTATGGTTTGAGAGATATTGGCAATAAAAGTTCCCCCTTCTCTCCTCTTCTCCTGACGTCAGCATCTAGCTGACAGCAGGAGATCCCAGTCCAGGGATCAGCCGGCAGCTCTGCAGCAGAGCTGAAATCCCCGTATTAGAAAATAATTTCTTCATTGGAAAGGTCTACAAAGTGTGCTTAGTTTGCAAGCACACTTTGTAGACTGTTCCCATGAAGTAGTTCTTTTCTAATAATGAGATTTCGGCTCTGCTGCAGAGCCTCATCGTGTCGGCTGACAAGGATCCCCTTCTGTCAGCTTTATAGCTGACATCAAGAGAAGGGGAGGTAAGGGGGAACTTTCCTTGCTAATATCTCTCAAACCATCGCGGTTTGAGAGATGAGGTTTGTGGCAATGATAATCTTTTTTTAGCCGCTACAACTCTATTAAAAGACATTTCTGGACATTACTAACACTTTAATTATAGAGGTTTATATATATACCTTAGTCCCTATTTAGTTGTTGAATGTTTCCCAAAATACATTGTTTACAGTTTTACCCCTTAACGACATGTGCCGTACTGTGACCGTCACAGTCCTTGAAATACTCAAGGACCGATGACGGTCATAGTACGTCACGTACTTTTTACTTACAGCGCTCTACCGGGAGCGCTGTAAGTAAAAGTAGGGCCTGAAATTGACCGCTCCAAGATCAGAGCGATCTCTGTCAGGCCCCATAGTGACGCGCCGATACACGCAACAGGACACGTGTACCGGCGCGTCCAAGTGGTTCAATGCGGTCCTTATGGGACAGAAATGTCCCAGGACCACCAGACGTTAAGGGGTTAATGATGTGAAATAGGGATAAGAATAATGAAATGGACAAAACTCACATTTAGTTTGCAAATCCAACAACTATTTGATTGTTGTTTCTAAATTACAATATATAAGTTATAGAGAATTTTCATTGGTAAAAGTAATGTGATAAAGTTCTGTAAATCCTTACCCGTAAAATTTAGCTATTCATATATCAAATAAAACAAAATCATATCTTTCCTATTCACAGAATAATTTTGAGATAGTAAATCACAAGTATATCCCCCCTTAAATAAGAAATAATAAACTTAAAGGAATAATAATTTGAGTAAACAAGGGAACTTGTCTGTGGGATATGCTTTGTTTGCAGGTACTGTAGTTGTTTTCAAAAAAACCTTCCTTGCTCAGAACAATATTGAGAATTATGACTGTTGGGTTTAATGCTGGTAGGTTGTTGGTCCGCGGACATAACCTACTGCTTTTTTGGAGTCAGGAAGGAATTGTTTCACTTACATGGGGCTTAACTGGATTTAGCTTCAACAGAGATGTTTGCCTTCCTCTGGATCATGAAAGGAAATATAGCATGGGCTGAACTTCATGGACACTTCTTTTTTCAGCCTCATCAACTATGTTACTATGCTTCATTCAAACATTATTACAGCTTAAACTGCAGTCTGTAGATAACTTCTGCTGCCCAGCTACAGTTCAGCTGTAGTGTCCCTGTAGGTTTATATTCTAAATCAGAGGTAGGCAACATTTGGCTCTCCAGCTGTTCGGTACTATAACTCCTATCATCACTGGCTAGTTGAGGATAATGGTAGTTGTAGTCTGCAACAGCTGATGAATCAAAGAGTACCTATCCTCAATCTAAATAAAGGTCACATTTTTCTTTTACTGCTATGATCTGGCATCCTTTATCTTTAGAATTAAAGATAAAGATATTTGTGTGACTTAGAAAGCATTTGCAACAGTGCCACCAAACAGTGACTTTTCATAAACTGACAATTAAAAAAAAAAAATCTACGTTTGAGCTGTAATGACTTTTGAATGAAGCATTCCCTAGCAGTAGGGGTATAACGTATATGTGTGTTCAAGGTCAAGCATTTCTTTACCTTTTACTGCCTTTCACAAATATTAACTCATCCTTGCAACCATTCAGTCTGACATGTTCAGCTGTAAAGCAAACAATATGGAATTATATAACAGGAGAAATTAGGATTTATGTATAAAAACAAATTGGGACAAGAAAATTGCACCACAAGGGAAAAATGTAAAAACATTCCCATGTGTTATTGTTCAGTTGCTTTGCCCCAGAGCTGAGACACTTTGCCTTTACATAAGGCCCAATGACTTCTCCTTCTTAAAAACTTGCATAGATTGAACATCTATCAGTAGGCACAAAGAACAACTACAACAACATAGAAGGAAAAATTATGTCTCAATATAAAACACTTCAGGCTCCATTCTATTAGGACCATTAAAGACGATACTTATAAGTCACAGTTTGGAAAACCACAATGGGGGCAGCATTAATGCCCAGTGTCTGTGGTACTAACACGTGTTCAGTGACTGTCTTTTCTGCTGGTTTTTAGCTCCTAATAAACACAAGTGTGTTAAGTACCACCAATGAGTAATAGAAAAGTAGCAGGAAAGCAAACACACGTGTGAAACTAGGTATCCCTACACTAGTGTTAACCCCTTAACGACCCTTGACGGTCATAGTACGTCATGGGTTGATCTGAGTTAACGACCCATGACGTACTATGACCGTCATGGAATTCCAGGCTCCCCTCGCGGCTGCATGCCGTTCAGGGAGTCCGGAACCGGAAATGAAACAAAAAAAAAATGGTCTGTGGGCCTTAACTGACCGCGTTGCGCCGATTGGCAGGTCGTTAAGGGGTTAAAAACCACCTACATGTAATAGAAAAATAGTAAGATAGCAAACACACATGTGAAACTAGGCATCCCTACACTATCAATGCATTCAAGTTACAAAAACATAATTGAAATAAAACAATACATATATAAAAAACCCTTTGAGAGTGCCAAAGGGTTTGCAACATATGGCAAAGCAATATACCAACACTGTCCTATGGTCCATTTTCCGCTCCCTCTTACCTTGAAGTCAGAGGTCTAGCAGTGTCTTCTACAACCAGGTCTTCCTTTGTCCTGTCCTGCAATTCAAACAAATAAATGGAAAAATAAATAAAATAAAATCCCCTTGTTGTCATCACCTCTGCCACTGCTGATGTAACCTATAAGAAAAACAACCAAAAAAATACCCCTATCGCAATAAAACATCGAGCGTTGATTAGTTTCCTTTGATGCTCCATGTACTCACGGTATTTAGCGTAAGTTGTGAACAGAAATCTACCACTAGAGTTAGGCTGGAACATGAATTTTTGCGACTAACGCTTGTTGCGGTGGATGTTGGTCAAGCAATAGAATTTCGACAGTACAACGATGCGTATTGCCCAGAAATCATTTTGGACCTAACAAAGGAATTAGCTGCTCTAATAGTATCAGGAAGACGGATTAGCTTTGGTGGGGTGGGGTGAGGAAGATGGGGGATAGACTACGGTTTTCATTATAATCACATCAATTCTACTCCACCATTTTTCATCAAAGGTGGTGTAACTCCACATACCTGGGATCTCTTCAGATCTGTCCCGGAGTATCTGTTTTTTAGAGTTAATTTCTGAGTCTATGGGGACAGAGGCTGATTTTCTGGCTTTGGTGAGTTTCCTGGGCAACTCTATATCCACATACCTAGCGCTCACTCCAGATGTAAAACCTCTATAGGAGTTAACTTAAAGGGATAGTAATACTTTATTATTACTATTCTCTATATTGTAGATATTTGCAAAAGAATTTAATAGCCCCCAGGTTCATCTCTCAAACCTTTATGGTTTGAGAGATAACCGAATGCAAAGTCCCCCCCCCTTCCTTGAAGTCAGCGTTGTACTGACTGCAGGGATATCCGGTCTGACTTTCTTCAGGCGGCTCTGCAGCTGAGCCGAGATCACGTTAGTGAAAAAGAATTATTTCACTGAAACAGTCTTCTACATGTGCTTGGTTTGCAAGCACACGTAGAAGACCGTTTCAGTGAAATAATTTGTTTTCACTAATGCGATCGTGGCTCTGCTGCAGAACCACCTGATGAAAGTCAGACTGGATATCCCTGCAGTCAGTACAATGCTGACTACAGGGAAGTGGGAGAGAGGGGGAACTTTGCATTCAGTTATCTCCCAAACCATAAAGGTTTGAGAGATGAACCTGAGGGCTATTAAATTCTTTTGCAAATATCTACAATATGGGGAACAGTAATATTAAAGTATTACTATCCCTTTAAAGGGATAGTAATACATAAAAACTACAAAAAGATATGTTGTAGGATTTGTCCCCCTCATAAAAAACTGCAGCACTCCCACTGCTGAAAGGTGTTTTATTCAAAAGTTATTGTAGCTCATACTTGATTTTTTTAGGTGCAATATCACAGTGGCCTGAAATTTAAGTGTGGCGCTGATGCTACATCATGCTATGGATATTTATGTATGGTCAATTGACTAGATCTGTCCATACGATGGTGTAGCAACAGCGCCACTGTACAATTTGTATTGTATTTTGTATTGTATATTTTATTTATATAGCGCCAACCAGTGTACTTGGCACTTTACAGTTTACATTTGATATAGAAGGGGTACAATAAGTGCAGTGATTAAGTACTTATAAAGACAATCATAAGGGGAACAACAGGTGAGTATGCATGAGGATGAACGGTCCCTGCCCCACAGAGCTTACAATCTAAGTATAGGATGGGTGACATACAGATACGATCTGGTAGAGGAGGAAGTGCAGTTTTTGACATATGAGATACTGTTTTCATATTACACTGTTGCTATATTTAAAAGGTGCTCTTTTAGTTTGGATTTAAAGCTGTTGAGGGTTGATGCTTGGCAAATACTGGGTGGTAGGGAGTTCCAGAGGTAGGGAGCAGCAAGGGAGAAAGCCTTCAGTCGTGAAACAGCGATAGTGGTTAAAGGGGCAGAGAGTCGTCCACCATGAGTGGTGCGTAGTGGACGTGCAGGAATATGGCAGGATATCAAAGCTGAAATATAAGGTGGGGACAAGTGATGGAGATGAAGGTAATGAGGAGGATTTTGAATGTGATACATTGCTTTATGGGAAGCCATGATACTGCACCTTAAAAATTCAAGTTTGACCTGTAATAAGGTTTGAATAAAACACCTTTAAGCAGTGAGAGTACCCTTGTTTTATTCAGGGGGATAAACTCTACAACATATTTTCTTTTTACATTTTAAATATTACTATCCCTTTAATACACAAGGTAAGAAAAACAAAGACAGAATGTGCAAGAACAAATCAGCTTATAAAATGGAGATAAACAAAGGGTATGATATATACTGTTTAGTCCTTGAAATAACTAGTGACCTTATATGGATGGGTATTCAATCAGACGAATCACATTGAATTTTTTGAACCAGAAATTCTTTTAAACTCACTTCAGGGCATACAGCTTGTCCAAGAATCATTTGGTGATCCTCCACATATATGTAAACAAAAACAAGAAAACAGACAGCATGACCCTTCTCTGAGGGTAGTAGATTAAAATATACAAAAAGTACACAAACTGTGATAATCGTCTCTCTCCCTCCAGAATGGGTACTCACATAGTTAGAGGCCTAGACCGCCTCTAGACAATCAGCATTAACTGGATCAGACCTCCAGTTCCGGTCAGCCTTCACCTTACACCTTCCTTTCCTCTTGCTCTTACCTCTCCTCAGGTCCTGCAATTCTCTCCATTGGTCTCACAATGCTCTTAGCTGATCGGGCTGATGTATCCAGGAGCTTATGCTGGAACCTTAGAGCCTTATTCTTATTAAAGGCTTATCTATTAAGGAGCTATATAAGATGTTGGTTATAATGAGTTGGGAAATAGTACCCAAGGCCAAAACCAGAAATATATGTAAAAATAACAAACAAAATGTTTGTTTATAAAATATTAATAACAAATGCTATTCAACATTGTAATAAAGCCCAACGCGATTTGTGACTAATATTCTGCTTCTTCAGGGCATTAGGTTATGTCATGACCTACTAATACTGCTTTATGTAACTGAATAAATGATTTAGAGCAAGACCAAAGTATTTTATTTACACAAATAAAGACTTTTAAACAAACATTAATATGAGTTTTATTGCTGTGTATCAAGGCAATATACTTATATATACACACCACGCTGTCTGATCTCCTTAAAAGGGGGACACAAGGGTGGGAAATAGGAACATAGGGATTTGGGTCTCAAAGAAGACCTCTCCCCAACAGTCGGGAGGTATGCTGTCTGTAGGCTCAGCAGAACATAGTTCCCAGGTATGCCTATTAATAACCCTCCAATTACTTTTCTTCTCCTACAATGAAGAGATAACATTGTCAGTCATGTTCATGTAGGCAGACATGAGTGTTAGTTGTTTTTTTCTTGTTTTTTTTTGGTGGTTTGTTTTTTTACATTAAACTGCAACTTTTTATTGTGGTCACCAAGCAGTGTGATGATGAGCCATACTAAATGACTTAAAGGGATAGTAATACTTAAAATGTAAAAAAAATATATGTTGTAGGGTTTATCCCCCTGAGTAAAACAAGAGTACTCCCACTGCTGAAAGGTGTTTCATTCAAAAGTTATTCATTTCCAAAGTTTAATTTTTTAGGTGCAATATCACAGTGGCCTGAAATTGTACAGTGGCGCTGTTGCTACACAATCCTATGGACAGCTCTGGTCCCGGGACCATAAATCTCCATAGGATGGTGTAGCAACAGCGCCACTGTACAATTTCAGGCCACTGTGATATTGCACCTAAAAAATTCAACTTTGAAAATTAACTTTTGAATGAAACACCTTTCAGTGGTGGGAGTACTCTTGTTTTACTCAGGGGGATAAACCCTACAACATATTTTTTTTTACATTTTAAGTATTACTATCCCTTTAAGCGCTTCCATAGAGTGTGTTATAGAAAAACTGGCCTTCAGACACAGAATGACACTGCTGCCAACAATCTGACCTGTAATACATTTTGAAAGAAAAACCTCCAGGTAGTAAAAGCACCTTTGCTTTTATCAGCAGAAGCACACTCTCTATAACACATACCTCCCTAGTGTCCCTCTTTAGGAGCGACAGTCCCCCTTTGAGACACAAATCCCTCTGTCCCTCTTTTCCACCCTGACGTCCCTCTAATTAGGAAATCAGACTGTGTGATGTGTATGTAAGTATGCCCCGGAGACTCCGGTTTTAAGAATGAATTATTGGGTTTAAGGGGACAGAGGCAAGTACTTTGGATTTGTGAGTTCATTCGTAACCCCGCCTATGTTACCACCTGTTCTGCCTACTGCCATCCTGTTCCTCCTACTTTCCAACCCAGTTAATTGTAAAGCTCACCTCTCAGCCCTCCAGCTCTCACCCTGATTAAGCCCCTCTCACATTATTACACAAATATGGTTATTTGGAAACTCCCATTCGCATGCCCGCCCATATGAGAGGGTTCACAGGTATGCTGACTGACCATGTCTGAGAACAGCACATGGAAGTCTGGATCAGAGAGAGAAACATATGCAAACACAAACAGTGTATTAAATGTTTATTCTGTATGACTTTAGTAGTCCTACTAACATACCTTCCTTATTTTCTGCTTACCTATACTACAGAAGAAGAAAAAAAGAAACTTACTCTTTGATAAACACCCAAAGGATTTTCTGTATGAACAAGACAGAGAGCATCAGAGTGCAGGTTATATGATGCACTGCTTTCTCTAGTGCTTAGTAAATGAAATATTATGGACTTAATATGCTAAGGGCCTTCTGCACAAAGATAAAGTGGAGTAAATCTGAGCCAAACTAACTGCATCATGGGCACTAAATAAAATGGCCCCGAATCTCCAATGATTTAACTGGGGTTTTTAAGGGGTTAACCCCTTAAGGACCAGCAGTCCCGGGGTGTGCTGTCCCTTAAGGACCACATAGAAAACTTTGACGTGACATCCCACGTAACTGATCACGTGGGGCGGCACGCCGAATGGAGGGACTGAAAGAGATCGCTCCTGTCTTGGTGAGATCAACTTCAGTCCCCGGTATTACTCCTACAGGAGCGCGGTGAGTCAAAGTACGTGACGTGCCAGGACCATCACTGGTCCTTAAGTGCCGGACCAGCATGACGGTCCTGCCAAGTCAATGGTCCTTAAGGGGTTAAAAGCCCCAATTTAATCTATGTGAATATTTATTTTCCTCCTCTGGTGCATTTGCTTTGCTGCAGACTTACTCCACTTTACTTTGTGCATGAATTGTAGCTAATGAAGCTAATGTACAAAGAACGGGAGCAAATTAACTGCACCATAAGGAACACATTAAAATTCCCCTAATTCCAATTGGTTTAACCATTTGTGTGCTAAAGAGTTATCAAACACACTGGATAGTTCTCTTGCACAGGGTTAAATGGGGATATTACCACCTTGAATGTTAGAGAGATCCCCAACACAATGCTTTCAATGTATTAGAGATATATGTAGCAATTAATGGGTTAAAAGCTGCATTTAAATGAGTTACTTCCCCCCCCCCATAGAGCAGTTGATTTGCCCCAAAATTGTTCCAATTCTACTTAGTATATCAGCCTCATTATCTCTTGGAATTCTGTTCCCTTCACGTGTTTTACAACATATACATTATACTGGATTTCTAGTGAAATATGGTTCTTTGCACAGAAGGAGAAATGCAGAACTAGAAACCAACTGCATTAAGAGACAAATAAAAATTCACACAGTTCCCACTGATTCAATTGGGGCTTTCAACCACTTAAAAACTAGAGAGCAACGCATTAGAGACATGCTCAGGCTGCCCTACCAGTATACCAGGGAAAAGCTAGGTGGAACCCAGCTTCGGCATCCTTTTTCTTTGCCCATTAGTGATAGTTTAACATTTCTGTTATATATGGGATCTTGTGTTATCCTGCATTGAAGGTAGTACCTACAGCCCAGCTCCATATTCACTGTTTGCAGCTTTTGACATTCTACAATCTAGAACTGCCAGTAGAGGGAGTGTGAAACCAGGAAAGTCCTTAATCCCAGCACAGTAAATTTATGTCTGTAACCACTAGAAAGGTTTGGATCTCACCAAATGGCCAGGGCTGGTGCAAGGATTTTTGTCACCCTAGGCAAAACCTAATTTTGCCGCCCATTTGACTCCGCCCCGTGTGTCCCAACCATTTATACCCCGCCTACTTATACCCCACTTCTTTTCATGATTGTCCTCTCTGCCCCCTGGGCCAGTCTGCCCCTGGTCTGGAGATACCTATAAGAGATGCCCCCCCACCAGCTCCACTTTGCCCCCCATCAGCTCCACTTTGCCCCCCATCGGCTCCAACTTACCCCCACCAGCTCCACTTTGCCCCCACCAGCTCCAACTTGCCTCCATCAGCTCCACTTTGCCCCTACCAGCTCCACTTTGCCCCCCATCAGCTCCATTTTGCCCCCCATCAGCTCTAACTTGCCCCCACCAGCTCCACCTTGCCCCCAGCAGCTCCACTTTGCCCCATCTGCTCCAACTTGCCCCCAGCAGCTCCACTTTGCCCCCTCAGTTCCAACTTGCCCCCATCAGCTCCACTTTGCCCCCACCAGCTCCAACTTGCCTCCATCAGCTCCACTTTGCCCCCCATCAGCTCCAACTTGCCCCCACCAGCTCCACCTTGCCCCCATCTGCTCCAACTTGCCCCCAGCAGCTCCACTTTGTCCCCCAGCAGCTCCAACTTGCCCCCCATCACATACCTGTAGCTCCCGCACAGTCGTCTCTTCAGTAATGCAGAGCGTGCCGGGAGATCATGACTCCCAGCGCGCTCTGCATTACTAAAGAGCTGACTGCAATGAGGGAGCGCAGTAGCGACACAGACCTGTGTTGCAGCTCCCGGCGTGGTGCGTGCGGGTGTAGCTCTTCTCCGCTGCATGCCCGCGCCCCCAGTACATGTGTGCCCTAGGCCGGCGCCTACCTCACCTATAGGTGGCACCGGCCCTGCAGATGGCCATCAGTGTAGCACCCCCTCTCAATCCCAAATATTAAAATTACGGGTGTACTTTTAATCTCCTCCTAAAGTAACCGGGTGGATGGGGAATGAGGCACAAGGGATAGGTTTAATTGTGTGTGTGTATATGTGGGAGTTTCTATGAGTTGTATCTCACCCACTGGATGGTAGAGTCATCTCTAGTGTTGAGCGAGCACCCCGATGCTCGGGTGCTCGGGTGCTCTGACCGAGCACCCCCTGAGGCTCGAGTGCTCGGCCGAGCACCCGAGCCCCATTGAAATGAATGGGGCGACACCAGGCACCCCCTGCTCTGATGAGGGGAGGGTGCCTGGTCAATGCCCCCTTCATCTCCGCTATGCCCCCTTCATCTCCGAATGCCCCCTTCAGCTCCGCAATGTCCCCCTTCAGCTCCGCTATGCCCCTCTTCCACAATGTGCCCCTTCATCTCCGCTATGCCCCTCTTCCACAATGTGCCCCTTCATCTCCGCTATGCCCCTCTTCCACAATGTCCCCCTTCATCTCCTCTATGCCATAGAGGAGATGAAGGGGGACATTGTGGAAGAGGGGCATAGCGGAGATGAAGGGGCACATTGTGGAAGAGGGGCATAGCGGAGATGAAGGGGCACATTGTGGAAGACGGGCATAGCGGAGATGAAGGGGGACATTGTGGAAGAGGGGCATAGAGTCTATGCCCCTCTTCCACAATGTCCCCCTTCATCTCCGCAATGCCCCCTTCATCTCCGCAATGCCCCCGTACCTCCAGTCCCTGGTGGTCCAGCGGAGCGTCTTCGGATCTGTGCCTCTTCAGGCACAGATCCCCGCCACCCGAACATGGCGGGAGAGCACATGGCGGTACTCGACGAGTACCGCCATGTGCCGAGCAGAGCGATGCTCGAGCCGATCCGAGCATCGGCCGAGCACGCTCGCTCATCACTAGTCATCTCCAATGCATTGCTACACAATGAGTTAGGAATGTCTAGCTCCAAGTGCTACAGAGACCAAAAGGTAGATTTAAAGGCAGCCATTAGTAAAAAAAAAAAAAAAAAAGCACTAACGGGTGCGTTAAGTTTCATGTATCAATTTAAAGATCCGTTTAAAGAACAGCTAACAGCAGTTTGAGAATCCTTAGGGCTGATACCCTTACATGCATTGAGGCGCATGGAACAAGATTCCCCAGAACCATTCAAAGGAGTGTGGTACTGCTAACGGCTGAAAAAAAGATACATCCAACGGACTAAGGTTAAGACTAGTGATGAGCGAGCACCCCAATGCTCGGATGTTCGGGTGCTCTGACCGAGCACCCCCTGAGGCTCGAGTGCTCGGCCGAGCATCCGAGCCCCATTGAAGTCAATGGGAGGACTCGAGCATTACACCAGGCACCCCCTGCTCTGATGAGGGGAGGGTGCCTGGTCCATAGGAAAAGGGCAGAAAAAGATGGAAACACTACAGAAATGGTTCAGGGACAGCATAGGGAGGATGTCTGGATGCATCTTGGACTCCAACATCGCTGCTGGGAACGATCTTTCGCCCGTAGTACGCCATTTTTACAGACTGACCGTAAAACACACAAAAAGGAAAATAAAAACGACTTTAGGCGAAAAATTGTTACCAAACAGTATTTGCTGTATATTTACTTGTATATCATCTGCAAATTCTCCCAAAAATTTCATCGATTTTCTGAAGTGAGGCCATGATTAAGAGGGAAACGTGCGCAGAGGCAAATTATCCCAAAAATTTCCTTGATTTTCAGAACTGAGGCCATGATTAAGAGGGAAACGTGCGCAGAGGCAAATTATCCCAAAAATTTCCTTGATTTTCAGAACTGAGGCCATGATTAAGAGGGAAACGTGCGCAGAGGCAAATTCTCCCAAAAATTTCCTTGATTTTCAGAACTGAGGCCATGATTAAGAGGGAAACGTGCGCAGAGGCAAATTCTCCCAAAAATTTCCTTGATTTTCAGAACTGAGGCCATGATTAAGAGGGAAACGTGCGCTGAGCTGACCATCTAAAACATTATGGGTGAGGGTCTGCTGCAGAGCTGACCATCCTAAACATTATATGCGAAGGCCCGCTAGTGAGCTGACGCTATAAAACATTATATGAGAGGGCCCGCTAGAGAGCTGACCCAATAAAACATTATATGAGAAGGCCCGCTGGTGAGCTGACCTATATAAAAATTGGCAAACAGGGCCCGCTGGTGAGCTGGCCCTATATAAAAATTATATCACAGGGCCCGCTGGTGAGCTGGCCCTATATAAAAATTATATCCCAGGGCACGCTGGTGAGCTGGCCCTATATAAAAATTATATCCCAGGGCATATGGAAGAGGAGGAGGAGGATGAGAACATTAAGAGTCAACCATATACCCGTTTTTGGGGTGGAAGGGGTGAATGGGAATACAGAGTATTCCCATCATTGTAAATAACATATATAAAGTGAGTTTATGTTCCCCCGGGGCTTTCCTCCAGTGGAGTGGAGAAGTCAGGGGAAATCCAGGCCTTGTTCATTTTTATAAGTGTCAACCTATCAGCATTGTCGGTGGAAAGGCGGATACGCTTATCTGTTATGATGCCACCAGCAGCACTAAATACCCGCTCAGACAGAACGCTGGCGGCAGGGCAGGCCAGCACCTCCAAGGCGTAGAGTGCCAGTTCATACCACGTGTCCAGCTTGGACACCCAGTAGTTGTAAGGCACAGAGGGATCATTGAGGACGCTGACACGGTCTGCTACGTACTCCTTCACCATCTTCCAAAACTTTTCCCTCCTTGTGACACTAGGCTGCGCATCAGGGTGAGGGTGCTGGCGGGGTGTCATGAAGGTGTCCCACGCCTTGGAGAGTGTTGCCCTGCCTTTGTCGGAACTGCTGTGTGCTCCCCTTTTCTCCCCTTCTCGGTTGGCCAAGGTAGCACGTACTCTGCCGCCAGCGTTGTCAGATGGAAAATTTTGGAGCAATTTTTCAACAAGAACCTTCTGGTATTGCACCATTTTGCTTGTCCTCTCCACCGGAGGAATGAGAGATGAGAAATTCTCTTTGTAGCGGGGGTCCAGAAGGGTGAACACCCAGTAATCCGTGTTGTCTAAAATGCGTACAACGCGTGGGTCACGGGAAAGGCAGCCTAACATAAAGTCAGCCATGTGTGCCAGAGTACCAACAGTCAAGATTTCGCTGTCCTCACCAGGAGGCTGACTCTCAATATCCTCATCCTCTTCCTCCTCTTCTGCCCACCCACGCTGAAGAGATGGAACTAAAGTTCCATGGCTACCCTCTGTAGCGGAGGCAACCGTGTCTTCCTCCTCCTCCTCCTCCTCCTCCTCCTCCTCCGCCTCCTCCAATTGTCGCTGAGAAGACGAAGTGAGGGTGCTCTGGCTATCACCTTGTGTAAGCTCTTCCTCCCCCATTTCCACCTCTTCCACATGCAAAGCGTCGGTTTTAATTGTGAGCAGCGAGCGTTTCAGTAGACACAGAAGTGGGATGGTTACACTGATAATAGCGTTATCGCCGCTCACCATCTGTGTCGATTCCTCAAAATTGCGTAAAACCTCGCAGAGGTCTGACATCCATTCCCACTCCTCACTTCTGATTACAGGAAGTTGAACGGAGAGGCGACGACCGTGTAACAGCTGGTACTCCACTACTGCCCTCTGCTGCTCACAAAGCCGGGCCAACATGTGGAAGGTGGAGTTCCAGCGCGTGCTCACGTCACACAGCAGCCGGTGAGCTGGCAATTGTAAGCGCTGCTGCAGCTTCAACAGGCCGGCCGAAGCTGTAGATGACTTACGGAAATGTGCACACACGCGGCGCACCTTGGTCAAGAGATCATGCACATTGGGGTAGGTTTTTAGAAATCGCTGCACCACTAAATTAAATACATGCGCTAGGCATGGTACGTGTGTGAGCTTGCCGAGCTCCAAAGCCGCCACCAAGTTACGCCCATTATCACACACAACCATGCCTGGTTGCAGGTTGAGTGGCGAGAGCCACTGCTCGGTCTGGTGACTAATCCCCTGCAACAGCTCTGAGGCCGTGTGCTGTTTGTCCCCAAGGCAGATCAGCTTCAGCACGGCCTGTTGACGCTTCCCCACTGCAGTGCTACACTGCTTCCAGCTACTGGCTGATGGGGGAGTGGCGGTGTGTGTAGAGAATTCGGAGGTGGAAACGGAGGAGGAGGAGCCAATAACGTAGGTGCTGGTGGAAACCCTGATGGAGGTAGGGCCCGCAATCCTCGGCGTGGGTAGCACCCGTGCCATCCCAGGGTCCGAGTCGCTCCCAGCCTCCACGACATTCACCCAGTGTGCCGTCAGGGAAATGTAGCGTCCCTGGCCACAAGCACTTGTCCATGTGTCAGTCGTTAAGTGGACCTTCCCAGTAACTGCGTTGGTCAGGGCACGGGTGATGTTACGGGACACATGGTGGTGTAATGCGGGGATGGCACACCGGGAAAAGTAGTGGCGGCTGGGGACGGCGTACCGAGGGACAGCTGCTGCCATCAGGCTGCGGAAGGACTCAGTGTCCACAAGCCTAAATGGCAGCATTTCGATGGCCAGTAATTTTGAAAGGTGTGAGGTTAGTGCTATGGCCTGTGGGTGGGTGGCTGGGTACTTTCTCTTGCGCTCAAATGCCTGGGGTAACGACATTTGGACGCTGTGCTGGGACAGGGAAGTGGATGTGGTCGCTGATGGTGCTTCAGATGGTACAGGTGCAGGGCGGGAGGTATGCGGGCCTGCGCCTTCGACAGGCGATTGGCCGGCACCGAAAACAGGGGAAGAGGAGGCAGTGGTGTGGCCTGCAGACACAGATGGGCTATCCAGGCGTTCCTCCCACTTACTACGGTGCTTGGATGCCATGTGTCGGATCATGCTGGTGGTGGTGAGGTTTCTAGTGTTCATGCCTCGGCTCATTCTGGTGTGGCACAGGTTGCAAACTACAAATCTTTTGTCGTCCGCACTTTCCTTAAAAAAACGCCATACCGCGGAACACCTACCCCTTGGCAAGGTAGATTTACGCAAGGGGGTGCTCCGTGGAACATTTGCGGGCCGGTTTGGTGCGGTCCGCCTTCTTTCTGTAGCCACACCACTGCCTCTTCCAGCCTGTTGCGGTGCTGCAGATGGCTCACCCTCAGGACTGCTGTCATCGCTCGGCTCTACACCTTCCCAGGTGGGGTCAGTCACCTCATCGTCCACCAAGTCCTCCTCCACTTCCTCACTCTGATCATCCTCCTCAAGTCTTGATCCCACCACATACTCGGTCATTGACAACTGTATAACATTCTCCTCAACAAGGTCTTGAGAAGGAAATAGTGGTTGATTTAATGGCAACTGTGTCTCATCATCATCATCATCATCCACTACTTCCTTTGACCTTAAATGCCGTTCACATCTGTCATCTTCTTGTGATTGGGTAGCCTCTAGAGGTTGTGAATCAGGGCACAAGATGTCATGTTCCTCTGCAAGCGTGCTTGGAGAGAGGGTCAAATGAAGGATTGGTGATGAGACGAGCTCATCACTATATCCCAGTGTGGGATCACTTCTTTGACCAGACCGTGTATGGTGGGAGGAAGGATGATCAGAGTGAGGATTATGTTGACCAGACTCTTGGCTACTGAGAGTGGACTTGGTGGAAGACAGGGTGGTGCTTAACCGACTGGAAGCAGTATCAGCTGTCATCCAACCGACCACCTGTTCGCACTGGTCGGACCTCGAGAGTGATGTCCTGCGACGCCCTGTGAAATCAGACATGAAGCTAGGTATGGTGGATGTCTTTCTTTCTTGTGCTCTGGCACCAGGCACAGTTTCTCCGCGTCCTGACCCGCGCCCTGAACTTTCAGGATCACGTCCACTTCCCCGTCCCTTTTTACCCGCCTTCTTCATCTTACACGATATATATGACTTTAATATATATGAGTTTGAAAACTTAACAGTATTTCTTACTATTCTGCAACTCTGCAGAGTACACAGAATAGGCTGCTAAACTGCGGTGACACACACTGAATGGAATAAGTGACTTTAATATTTGAGTTTGAAAAATTAACAGTATTTCTTACTATTCTGCAACTCTGCAGAGTACACAGAATAGGCTGCTAAACTGCGGTGACACACACTGAATGGAATATGTGACTTTAATATTTGAGTTTGAAAACTTAACAGTATTTCTTACTATTCTGCAACTCTGCAGAGTACACAGAATAGGCTGCTAAACTGCGGTGACACACACTGAATGGAATAAGTGACTTTAATATTTGAGTTTGAAAAATTAACAGTATTTCTTACTATTCTGCAACTCTGCAGAGTACACAGAATAGGCTGCTAAACTGCGGTGACACACACTGAATGGAATAAGTGACTTTAATATTTGAGTTTGAAAAATTAACAGTATTTCTTACTATTCTGCAACTCTGCAGAGTACACAGAATAGGCTGCTAAACTGCGGTGACACACACTGAATGGAATATGTGACTTTAATATTTGAGTTTGAAAACTTAACAGTATTTCTTACTATTCTGCAACTCTGCAGAGTACACAGAATAGGCTGCTAAACTGCGGTGACACACACTGAATGGAATAAGTGACTTTAATATTTGAGTTTGAAAAATTAACAGTATTTCTTACTATTCTGCAACTCTGCAGAGTACACAGAATAGGCTGCTAAACTGCGGTGACACACACTGAATGGAATAAGTGACTTTAATATTTGAGTTTGAAAACTTAACAGTATTTCTTACTATTCTGCAACTCTGCAGAGTACACAGAATAGGCTGCTAAACTGCGGTGACACACACTGAATGGAATAAGTGACTTTAATATTTGAGTTTGAAAAATTAACAGTATTTCTTACTATTCTGCAACTCTGCAGAGTACACAGAATAGGCTGTTAAACGGCGTTGAAACACACTGAATGGAATATGTGACTTTAATATTTGAGTTTGAAAACTTAACAGTATTTCTTATAATTCTGGAACTGTACAGAGTACACAGAATAGGCTGTTAAACGGCGGTGAAAGACACTGAATGGAATATGTGACTTTAATATTTGAGTTTGAAAACTTAACAGTATTTCTTATAATTCTGCAACTGTACAGAGTACACAGAATAGGCTGTTAAACGGCGGTGAAAGACACTGAATGGAATATGTGACTTTAATATTTGAGTTTGAAAACTTAACAGTATTTCTTATAATTCTGCAACTCTGCAGAGTACACAGAATAGGCTGTTAAACGGCGGTGAAAGACACTGAATGGAATATGTGACTTTAATATTTGAGTTTGAAAACTTAACAGTATTTCTTTATTTCTTATAATTCTGCAACTCTGCAGAGTACACAGAATAGGCTGTTAAACGGCGGTGAAAGACACTGAATGGAATATGTGACTTTAATATTTGAGTTTGAAAACTTAACAGTATTTCTTACTATTCTGCAACTCTGCAGAGTACACAGAATAGGCTGTTAAACGGCGTTGAAACACACTGAATGGAATATGTGACTTTAATATTTGAGTTTGAAAACTTAACAGTATTTCTTATAATTCTGGAACTGTACAGAGTACACAGAATAGGCTGTTAAACGGCGGTGAAAGACACTGAATGGAATATGTGACTTTAATATTTGAGTTTGAAAACTTAACAGTATTTCTTATAATTCTGGAACTGTACAGAGTACACAGAATAGGCTGTTAAACGGCGGTGAAAGACACTGAATGGAATATGTGACTTTAATATTTGAGTTTGAAAACTTAACAGTATTTCTTATAATTCTGCAACTGTACAGAGTACACAGAATAGGCTGTTAAACGGCGGTGAAAGACACTGAATGGAATATGTGACTTTAATATTTGAGTTTGAAAACTTAACAGTATTTCTTATAATTCTGCAACTCTGCAGAGTACACAGAATAGGCTGTTAAACGGCGGTGAAAGACACTGAATGGAATATGTGACTTTGATATTTTAGTTTGAAGACTTAACAGTATTTCTTCCTATTCTGCAACTCTGCACAGTACACAGAATGTGCTGCTAAACTGCGGCGAAGCACACTGAATGGAATATGTGACTTTGATATTTTAGTTTGAAGACTTAACAGTATTTCTTCCTATTCTGCAACTCTGCACAGTACTCAGAATGTGCTGCTAAACTGCGGCGACGCACACTGAATGGAATACGTGACTTTGATATTTTAGTTTGAAGACTTAACAGAATGTGCTCTAATCTGCAACTTTGCACACTAAACAGAATGTGCTCTAATCTGCAACTTTGCACACTAAACAGAATGTGCTCTAATCTGCAACTTTGCACACTAAACAGAATGTGCTCTAATCTGCAACTGTGCACACTAAACAGAATGTGCTCTAATCTGCAACTTTGCACACTAAACAGAATATATATATATATTTTTTTTTTTTTTTGTTTTTTTCCCCCCACACCAAATAACCTGCTGCCCCCACACACAGTAGTCCTAAAAAGGACTTTTGGTTCTTTTTTTTTCACAATTTTTGTTTTTTTCCTCCCTACACTGCCTTTCCCTTCCTATCCTCAGCTCTCCCTGGCTCAGACTGAGCCGAACTCGATGGTCAGGTGCTATACAGCACCTGACCACGGGTTCTGGCCAGCCAATCAGTGTAATGCCAGCAGCCAACATGGCTGCTGGCATTACACCGATGTCAGAGCCTCCCTGCACGTTTATTGGCTGCGCAGCAGCCGCAAAACGTGCGGGGAGGAGACCCGAACATGGCGGGCGAGCACATGCGGTACTCGTACGAGTACCGCCATGTGCCGAGCAGAGCGATGCTCGAGCCGATCCGAGCATCGGCCGAGCATGCTCGCTCAACACTAGTTAAGACCCAGTTCCCTTAGCCGTTAGACACTTAACGGGCAAAAAAATAACCGTTACATAGCAAAACACAAAATGCTTACCACACAAGCATGTAAATGGGAAAATTAACCCGTGCAATGCTAAAATAACACAAAAACATGGACAGACAACACAAATCAATGGCACACACAAAACAAGCAACACCACAGGGACAAGGACCTACAAGACAACATCAACACAACATGGCACGGAACAATGGGGGTTATCACACGACACGGACACCTGCAAATACAAAACAAGCTCACCTGTGCAACATCACCACGCAATGCACACGTAACCTGCACCCCACAACTTCACACCCGCAAATGGCAGAGACATACCCAGCACAACACACCACATCTTATAACACACACACCTGCAAAGACTTACCTGGACAATAAACAACTTCCCATTGGTCAGCACCACACCTACACAACGCCCTATCAAGTACTAAAAGAGACAACTCACCACACTCAATTGTGGCTTGTTTTCCACTCAGGGAGGGAGAGAGAGAGAGAGAGAGCGCAATCAGTATGTTGGGTTTCATATTGTTGTGAAGACTGAGGAGAAGGTGTGCAAGGGAGAGAGCTAGGGAACACCAGCAACCCCCAGGCACACCTGATCAACAGCCTTCACATGTTGCAAGTGAGGAGGCTCTGGCTCAGCAGCCACACAGGAGCCCATCACCACCTGGAGGGCAGCACCTTCCTGCAGATGTAAAGCTGCAGCAACAGGATGCTCCACAGCAGCAAAGGATGTATAGATGACCACCAAGGCCCAGGGTATACTGGCCAAGGGTCACTATCTTTGGAATGACCGATGATGAGGTGATTGATCTCTACAGGTTGAGGCCTGACAGTATCATTGCCTTGTATGAGGTCATCAAGGATCAGGTGGATCAAATCTACATCCACAACCATGCCCTATCTGGCCTGCAAAAACTATTGTGTGCCATACACTTCATGGCAAGTGGGGCCTTCCAGTCCACTGAGGGTTACGCATCTGGCATGTCACAGGCCACATTCTCCAAGGTGCTGGCCCAGGTCTTGCCAGCCCTCAAAAGCAAGGCCAGTACTTATATACATTTCACCACCACCGACATGGACTGGAAACACCTCAAGCAGGCCTTTTACGCAAGGGGAGGCATGCCCGGGGTCATGGGTGCTATAGATTGCACCCATGTCCGTATTAAAGCCCCAGCACGTGACGCACAGCTATTCACCTACAGGAAGAACTTCCAATCCATGAACGTGCAGATGGTGTGTGACAGCAACATGAGGATTATGAATGTCTGTGCAAAGTATCCTGGCAGCTCACATGATTCCTCCATTCTCCAAAACTCCTCAGTCCACAGAGACTTTGAGAATGGAACTTATACAGGGGGATAGCTATTGGGTGAGTTCACAATACAAAATCACACCACATCCACAGGTGTACACACAACGCTGCTCAGCATGCTCCTAACCCATTGCTAGTACGTCCACCTCATAAAACATCATTCACACAACATGTGCTCCCTATCTCACCATGTCACTCACATTCCACAGGTGATGCTGGCTATGGCTGCAAGTCCTGGCTACTAACCCCTGTGGCCAATCCTCAATCAGATGCCCAGGAAAGGTACAACCAGGCTCATGGCAGAACGAGGAATGCCATTGAGTGGACCTTTGGCGTCCTCAAGTCACAATTTCGATGTCTGGACCACTCGGGGGGAGCACTGCAGTATGCAACTGGAAAGGTGTGCGACATAATTATGGCCTGTGCAATACTGCATAACATCGCAGTGGACACCAGGCTGGTGGATCACATCCAGGACCCCCCCAAACCTGAAGTACCCACGGACATTGGCCATGTTGAGGAGACCACGTTGAGAGGGCCACAGATCAGAGACAGGCTCATCACGGAACACTTTACCTGTGAGTATAACACAGGCATGCAAACAATCCATGCAAGTCCCATCAGTCCTGTGAATTGGTGCCAACACACTAACCACACTGCACATGATGTTCTGTCTCACCCCACAGGAACATTGACACAGCACTGCACTGGCAGCAGCATGGCCCCAAACAACCATACCATGGACGTGGCATATTGTGTGTGGGGATTCAAAAACCATCTTCCCTTCCCCTTACTTGTTAATGTGTGTGTTCATGTCAGGGGCACATATCCATAGGGCTGGTGCACATTTCCTTAGTTCGCCACATAATGGGTTGCAGACGAATACATAACACATTACAAAGCAATGGTTTGTGTACTCACCTGAAACTAAAAATATTGAGGGATTATAAAGTTGAAATTGTTGTTGCTTGATGATCAGTTCAAGTCTGCTGCTCCAAATCCTGTCCTCTTGTCCCACAGGCATCCACAGCATGATCCATCCTTGAACTGAAGATATTCCATGTGACTGGATTGATGTCTTGACAACACCTTCATGAAGCTCACCCATTGCTGTTTCAAGCGATTTTGTTGGTGATGCAATGTTTGACCTGAGGTTCATAGCAACCTCTACTGGAACATTCTCATATAGGCACAGAAAACACAAATTCATGTGTATACTAACCTGTACAGTTAGGATGCTCATCTACAGAGTTGTCAAACCTTGTGGACAACACAAGAGCAGGACAGTAGTGTTACTAAAGTAGTAATATTTAGTTTCAAAGTAAATTTAGTGTTCTCATACAAGTGCATATGGGCAATATACCCAGAAAACACATGTACGTTCTAATGTACTTTGAGACAAAATAAAGAAGAACCATCACTATTCAATCTGTGTCTGTATGAAGAAAAGTTGGATTATACATTTTTCAATGCGTAAACACACTCAAGGCTAGATTATCCCCCATACATGGGAAGGCATGTCCCACATCACAGGAGTGCACTAATTGTTTGCCAGTGAGTGGACTCTGATGTATTCATGCAAACAGATGATGACAATGATACACTAATGTGTTTTGGGAGTGATAAAGATGTGATTCAGGGGACATACTTCCACAGTGATTTCATGTCCACAGTTTATGTCTTGCTCAATATAATCAATGTTCTGAGATTGCTTCACTTTGACATATCTCAGTACATAGGCTACATCAACGAACAACCAGACTAAGTGGACAAGTGTTATCACTGGTGAAGTGTGTGACAACCTTAGGAAAACAACAACTCAACTTACTGGAGAACCCAATGCTCACCCCAGGATTTCAATGTCTGTGTGCTACACATTGAAATCCACGGGTAAACATTGGGTTCCCCAGTAAGTTAGGCTGTGATTCACACTGTTATTGTGCAACTGAATTACTGGAGAACACAATGCTTACCCTAGGATCACAATGTATAGCACATACATTGAGATCCTAGGGTAAACATCGGGTTCCCTAGTAAGTCAGTTGCGCAATAAGAGTTTGAATCCAAGACTATATTGATGCATGTTCCATCTGTCCTGCTTGTTATTTCACTGCTAAGTCACATAGCTGTTTTTTTGGTTATCCCCTTAAACACAACAATTGATGCAGACGAATGTTCAGTGTTGCACTATTTGTTGTGCTAAGGGGTATGTTTTGTTGTTCAAATTCAACACACAACATCGACATACAACACTGATGTGTAATATGGCTCCAGGGATGTATTGCCAGCTGAATTTGTACAACAGTGTGTGTGTGTATGAACCCATGTTGTAACATCCCACGAACATTTTTCCTAGGCAGAAGTTGTGTTCACTATATTGTTTGGAAATGCATTGGAGACAACTCTGCCACCCAATCTATAACCAAATACAAAGCAGATCAGAGAGGATTCAAAAGCACAATGTTCCTTTAATCAGGGGGAATGGAACATGTTGGGCATTTTATTTTATTTTTTTGGGGGAGTGGGGGGCTTAGACTGTGTGCCAGAAGTGGATGCCCTGGATGATCTCCTGGTCACCCTTTGCCCCCTAGGTGTGGCTTCAGGGGTCACATTGTAGGGGGTGGTGGGTGCAGTGGACCCCTCCGTGGAACGCAGGTTCTCCCTCTCTAACCGTATGTTCTCCCTGTGGTTCTGCTTTCTCAACTCCACCAGCACCTGTGCAAACATGTCCATCACCCCGTGTGGAGCTGATGGAGTTGAATGTTGATCCTCGTGACCACCGACTCCTGGGCATGGATCCTTGCCTCAATCCTGTTTGTGTTTCTCAAGGATTCCCTATGGCTCCTGGTGATGTTGTCATTGATGTAGTGGCTTGACCGGAGTAGTCTCCTTTGCAGGACCATAAACTCTGCCTCCATCCCCGTGGGGCATTCACTGCTGGAGATGGTTGTGCCCGGTGACTCTGCTGCTGTGTCCTCCTCAGCTGCTACTGTGTCCTCCTCAGCTGGTGATGTGTCCCCCACAGCTGGTGCTGTGTCCTCCTCAGCTGCTGCTGTGTCCTCCTCAGCTAGTCTTGTGTTCTCCTCAGCTGGTGCTGTGTCCTCCACAGCTTGTGCTGTGTCCTCCACAGCTGGTGAAGTGTCCTCTTCAGCTGGTGCTGTGTCCTCCTCAGCTGGTGCTGTGTGTGCTGTAGATGGGTATATGCCCACCACATCAATGGACTCACTGCTGCCCACTGACATCTGTGCTGGTGGAGGTGGTGGAGTAAAAAGGTCCCTCGGCATAGGATGCTGTGGCTCCCCAAGCAGGCCCAGGTGTTGGTAGTTGAGTGGCCAAGGGTCATACCTTGGCCACTAATATGTGCTTGGCCCCCACCTGGGATCATACCTGGGGCCATGCTGGGGAGCCATCTAGGAGGGTAGGTCAATCTGTGATGAGTATAGCCTGTATTGGGTGGTGGCCACATTCCCAGGCAGTCATTGCCTCCCTGGTGGTGGTGCTGCTGCTGGAGGGTAATAGCTCCTGGAGGTGGTGGGATGCATCCACCTCTCCTCCTGTTGCATCCAGTCACTGTAATATGGTGGAGCAGTCAGAGGTGGTGTAGCCAGAGGTGGTGTAGCCAGATGTGGTATAGCCAGAGGTGGGGCAGCCAGTTGGGGAGGAGGTGTGGATGTTGGGAACGGTGCCCACTGGCTGGTCCCCTCCTCCGTATGCTCCTCACTGGGTGGTGAGGTGGCCTCCTCCATAGGCTCCTGCTGTGCTGGAGGCACATAAGTTGTGTGGAGAATTGATATTGTGTGATCAGTAAACGTAGCCATGATGCTGTCAAATTGATATTAATACTTGAAATTTGGAAAGGGAAATATATGTTGTAGGGTTTATCCCCCTGAGTGAAACAACGGTACTCCCACTGCTGAAAGGTGTTTTATTCGACATGTATCACAGCTCAGAGTTGAATTCCTTTGGTGCCATATCCCAGTGGCCTGAAATTGACCCCTGACGAATCCATTTTAGTTGGCGATACTCATTGGGTTTGACAGGAGGGACTTCATTATTTCTCTATTCCCTGTGTGTTGCCACTTCTATGGACTATTAGATAAGTATATTATTAATATTATTATTATTCCTATATTTATGCACTTGCATTTAATATAGTGTCTGTAGAATGCACTTTATTTTTGTTTTTTTATCATAGGCACTCTGTTGGGTATGTCATGCTACTATATATATTTTTCAGGGAATATTGTCTATCATTATGTACCATCCTGTTAATTTTTAATTGTTTTTAACAGTCTTGTACTCTTACTAGTATGTATATTTTTCAATAAAGTCTGTTATTTTGTATTTTTGGGACTTATTCTCTGAGTGCCTCATTCAATTAAGCTTCTTTTTAGGAGAGCCCTGGGCTTTTCTTTTTTCTCAGGACTATCCTCTTTGTTTGTGTGAAATTGTACATTGGCGCTGTTGCTACATCATCCTATGTGGATTTATGGTCCCTGGACCAAAGCTGTCCAGAGGATGGTCTAGCAACATTTGCATTGTACAATTTCAGGCCACTGTGATATTGCCCTTGAAATATTCAACTTTGAGCTGTTATACTTTTGGAATAAAACACCTTTCAGCAGTTGGAATACCCTTGCTTTACCTGGGGGATAAATCCTATAACATATATTTTTCTTTTCACATTTTAGGTATTACTATCCCTTTAAAGAGATAGCAATGGTTAATTCCACCTTGATGTAACATTGTGGGCATTATAAGGAGATGGTTAGACAGATATTGCTGTATGTGACAGCTGGAGATATCAGTCATTTGACCACATGGAGGCTCTTCAGCAGAGCCAAAATTGACCCATTTGGAGATGGATACTTCATTGGAATGGTCCACAGAGTGTGCTTGCAAACCAGGGACACATTGTAGACAATTCCAAAGATGTATTTATTTCCAAATGGGTCAATTTTGGCTCTGCTGAAGAGCCTCCGTGTGGTCAAATGACTGATATCTCCAGCTGTCACATACAGCAATATCTGTCTAACCATCTCTTAATAATGCCTACAATGTTACATCAAGGTGAAATTAACCATTGCCATCCTGTGCAAGGTACACAGAGAGGAATATGGCCTGATATGTATGTATATATACACCTTTCATATGGGTACAAACATATCCTTGATAGATATGACCCCAGAGATCTGTTCAGTACATGTGATTGTCTTACTGCCTATATATGAGTACCCATCACAAACTAACTTTCATTGATACCATGAATGAAAACATACCTCGTATATCCCATCTAAGTAAGGTATAATATACTAGGTATGTGTACCCTGATGATGATATCAATATGAGTTAGTTTGTGATGGGTGCACATATATGGGCAGTACGGCAATCACACGTACTGAACTGAACTCTGGGTTCACATCTTGTTGGGACATATTTGTACCCATTTGAAAGGGACATATCCACATACATATCTGGCCATTTTTCTTTCTGTACATATCTTTTTTTAATTGATCTGCAGTGTGATTCAAGTGGTATTCAACCCTATGTATCAGTTTATCCCGTACAGTGAAGGATTTTTTTTTATTTGACATGTCACTCTCTGGTTGTCATGATGGTATCCTATGCATTGCATTGAGATGCATGGGATACCACCGTGGCAATCAGGGATTGATGTACTTTACAGGATCCTGTCCATGAGGTCTGTTCAAGTTGAATCCTGAAGGGCAACAATCAAGCCAGTATTGAAGGATATCTTTGATTGAGGGCTGTTTTTTTTTCCTGGATCAGCCCATACATCCTTCTGTGTGAAGTAGCCATACCCAATCATAGATATCCATAATTCATGGCCTGTTATTGACCAAACTACAATGGTTCATATTTGTTTACCATATGTATCCTGCAAATAGTGTCTGGTGTACCATCCACCCATGGCATCAGCACTCCTGATGTCACATGTGTGACTCAAATGTGAGATATGTAAATTCAGGTTGATCTCATTTCCCCATTTGCCATGTTTTCTATGGAGTCTATACAATGGGGCCTTTGCAACTTGATTCATGTTATTGAATATTCTCCGTAGAATAACATTGTAATTGGTAAAATGAGGGTATGTAAGTGTAAATTTCTCTACATCAGCTCTTTTTCACCTCTTAGTGAATGTCCCCTGTGTGTGTCATGTAATCGATAGCCTATCGACTAGTGTTTGTTGTCTGGTTAACCCTTTGAGGACCAGAGGGGTTGCCAAAGCATTGTTGATCGATGCATTGATAATCCCTGCAGCACTCATGGGGTTATGTGCTGGATTCCCTGTGGGTACATGGGTGACATTGTGTTGGAGCAGTTCTGATGTTTAACATACCATACTTTTCTGAGCATGGTTTGTGTGTATTGTGTGTGATCAGCACAGCAACATGAGGGTTAACCAGGGAGTTGGACAGGTTTGGGCCTTGTTGAACCTTGACATTTGTCCTTGTCTAGAGTCCTGTTTGAACCCTCAGGGTGCTGTGTTGGTGCAGTTGTGTGGATGAATGATGGGCACCTCCTAGCCATCATTCACCCACTCACACCCAAGCACTCCCACATGCCCTCACAGACACACTCGATCCCACTCACTCTGTCACACACTTTCCACACTTTGTTTGTGTTTGTATAGGTGTATGTAATATGTGCAAAAGTGTGATATGTTTATATTTAGTGCAATGCTCTTTTCTCTCCGTGCTCCAAAAACTCCTTCTACCTCAAGTGTACGCGCCTCTTTCTCTCTCTCTCTCTCTTGATCACTAGCCTCCACTCCTGGGTCCTGTGCCCTAGCTCGCTAAAACTAGAAATACAGACAGGGTGTAACCATTATTTTGGGGTATATATAGCTGTATTTGAACATTTTTGCTACAATGAGGCCTTGGGATTGGCTGTAGGTTTGAATTTTGATTGTGCATCTATCAGGGTTGATAGCCAATGCCAGCCGTAATGTTACATTTTGACTTAAGTTGTTTTTTAATGTGTGTTTGGGACAGACGGTGATGCAAAATCAGGTGCAACGCTGGTTTTTGTGTTACATGTTTTTGTTGTGCCTACGCTCGATAGCTATTCTTGTACTCTTACCTTTAACTCTGCCGTAAATCATGTGTTATTTGCAGCCGATGTGCCTTTTTTACTTAGCGGCTGGTTTAATGGCTGCCTTTAAATCGAGCCCTGAAGCTGGATAATGTTGATCTAGCAAGCTTCGGTTCATACCTTGGAATTTTTTCTTGTGGACTCCCCAGAGCAGGGAGTTCTGTGGTGCCGTAGGGGGGCAGGAGATAAATAAAGGGTTGGGCTTAATTGTGAGTGGGGGTGGAGCTTCTAAAACATAGTACAAGTTTGATGAATAGGCTGGGGAAGGAGGAGAATTGGGTGGGGAGTGGGAAGAACAGACCTGAAAGGAGCAGAAGTGGGCAGGGTTACATTAGAAAATCCCTGCATCTGGAGAATCATCCTCTGCTCCTGAGACCCCGTAATAGCAGCAAAAACCAGAGTGTCTCCAGCAGAAGCGTAACTAGAAGCCACCGGGCCCTGGTGCAAGACTTGCCATGGGCCCTCCTGACCACATTGGCCCTATCATCCACATTGCCCCCTTCATCTCCACAATGCCCCCCTTCATCTCCACATTGCCCCTTCCACAATGCCCCCTTCATCTCCACAATGCCCCCCTTCATCTCCACATTGCCCCTTCCACAATGCCCCCTTCATCTCCACAATGCCCCTTCCATAATGCCCCCTTCATCTCCACAATGCCCCTTCCACAATGCCCCCATCTCCACATTTCCCCTTCCACAATGCCCCCATCTTCACATTGCCCCTTCATCTCCACATTTCCCCTTTATCTCCACATTGCCCCTACCTCCAGTCCCTGGTGGTCTAGCGGCATGGCTTGACAGATCTGTGCCTCCTTCGGCATAGATCTCTAGAACTGAAGCTCCCGCGCGCCACTCTAGTAATGCAGAGGCTGGGAGATGATGTCATGTCCCAGTGATCTGTATTACTAGAGCGGCGCGCCGAGAGGGAGATCAGCTAAGCAACTGCTGCGGGCGAGGGGGTCGCAGGGGACGGACGGGCCCCTGGAGTGATGGGCCCGGTCACAGGTGCGACAGCTGCGACCCCTATTGTTACTCCACTGGTCTCCGGGGAAAATCTGGAGAGTTCCCAGCTATGCTTAGATTGAGTGCTGGTGACTGACAGCAGCAATGGTCATTTAACAGGCTGAGGCCATGGCCAAGTGGGAAACAGTGACAATGGTCATTTAGCATACCAGAACATGGGTAGGCCCGCAGACAGCAATGGTGGTCGTATAATAAGCTGAGGTGACAGGCAGCCAACAGTCAGGAGCTATGGTTGTTTAAAAAGCTGAGGTCATGGACAGCCAACAGACAGGAGCTGTGGTTGCTTAACAGGCTGAGGTCCTGGGCATCCAGCAGACAGAAGCTGTGGTTATTTAACAGGCTTAGGTCGTTTAAAAGGTAAAGAAAAACTGGAAAAACACAGAAGCAGTGGCTGATCAAAGCAAGGATCATGCATGGAGACACAATGATAGACTCAGGAAATGTAGTCAATATAAACACCTGAGGCATCTGCAGTGAGTTTAGATAGATCAAGTGGGCATGCCCAGGTGATTAACTGGCTGATAAATAGAATGCAAAGAGCAGTGGTAAATGGGAAGTTCTCCAATTGGACAAACGTAATAAGTGGAGTACCTCGGGGATCTGTCCTGGGTCCTCTTCTTTTTAATTTGTTTAATAATGATCTCCCTTTTCTGAAAAAGGACATTATGGAACTAGAAAGAGTGCAGAGGAGGGCTACAAAACTAATAAGAGCAATGGAAATTTTAGTTATGATGAAAGGCTAGAAAAGTTAAACTTGTACACACTAGAGAAATGGTGTCTAAGAGGGAATATGATAACACTATATAAATATGTTCGGGGCCCATACAAAGGGCTCTCCAAAGACCTGTTCATTAACAGAACAGTACAAAGGATGAGGAGTCACCCACTTAGACTTGAGGAAAGGAGATTTCATCGACAACAGTGGAAGGGATACTTTACAGTAACGACAATAAAAGTATGGAATTCACTGCCTGAGGAGGTGGTGCTATCGAATACATTAGATGCCTTTAAAAAGGGCCTGGATACTTATTTAAAAGAGCATAACATAGAGGTCTATATATGTTAGTACTGGGATTAATATTTAGTTAGTGCGTGTTGATCCAAGGAGAAATCTGATTGTCATTTGGAATCAAGAAATAATTTTTCCCCCCATTCAAAGCAGAATTTGAAATTGCTATATTGAGGGTTGTTTTTGCCTTCTTTTAGATCACCAACAGTAAACAGGAATAGGAAAATGATTGAACTTGATGGACGGAAGTCTTTTTTCAACCTAAACTACCATGTAACTATATGTAATTAAAACTGCAGGTAGAGGAATGTATACTGTATATATACATCTACCTGTACTACCTGGTAACTGTCAGGGTTTGATCCAGAGATGCAAGGTTTTCACCCAAATCTCAGAGTGAAGCACCAAATTCATAGGGTAAGTAGAGTTCATTGTTTCCTACTTTGTGATTTACAAAAATGTACTGCTTATTTAATGTCCAAATGAATTACATTTCTACCAGAAAGGCAGTGTAAAATGTAATTTTATAGATGCTGAAACTGACTGTCTTGTACACCACACAAAAGTCCTGACATGGAAGTTATGTGTTGTTCCTTCTTGTGTAGCTGTTATATTTTTGTTAACTGAGTCGCTGTCCCCTTGTGGGGATTCTGAACAAATAAGTTAACCACTCAAAGATCAGAGAGTTGTGCTTCAAATTAATTGCACACTTCTTTGGTCCTTAATGAGTTTTTTGTTTTGTTTATTTGTTTTAATTTTCCTTTTTAACTCCTTTGTGTGCCAGAGGGTTCTGCAATGTACACACCCCTTTTGGTCTTTAACAGTGATTACATCATTTAATTTTCATGGCCAATAACTCCAGGCCAAAGGCCTGGGTAGAGAGCCCTCAACCCCCTTGCAAAGGGTTGGGTGATCAGAGTGGGATCATTGCCCCAACTCTCTTGACCTTAATTTAATTATTTTAAAAAGAAAAGTTCTCTCTTCTTGGCAAGACCAGTTCTGTCTTCTTGGCAAGACCACACACACTTTAAACCTATTTATGAAGTTATAGGGCATTTTAGCCCACATTTGGCATAACTAATTAACATGGAGACACATGGACCCCATAATATTTATTATTCACCTTCAATCGACAGCATAGGGGATGAGGGGGTAGAATAAGGATAAACATTACCCCAATTATTATATATTATGCCCCACAAATCCCATGCATTATTTCTACCACACTGGCCAAGTGAAGGGGAGAAGGGGTAGGGTCAGGAGAACTCCCCCCCACACACACACGTTGGTTAGTAGAACACCTTTGCAGGTCCTGGCTGTTTTCACATTGAAAACTGGAAAGATTTGTGAACTAGCCCTACATGTTTGAAATAATTGCCCAAGAGGAAGGGACTAAAGATTCCCATTGTTGTCCTCCCATTACAATGGGTATGAGGAAAAGAAATGTAACGTGGCGTCTAAGAAGAGGACCCTATCCACCTGATAAAGAGGTTACATTGTGGAAGGGAGGGTCACAAAATCCCCACCCCCTTTACTCCCAGAAAAGTGAGGACAAAATAATTTTATTATGAAAAATATGATACTATTTATTATATCAAGTTAATGAAGCTTAAAGGGATAGTAATGCTTCATAATAAAAGCAGCTCTAATTAATCATCATAGTATTTGGACTTTGGAGAGTGTTATTTCAATTCTGTCAGAGTTGTAGTTCAAGAGTAATTCAATGACAAAGTATCCCTCTCCCTCCTCTTTTACTGATGTCACACTGTTCAGCCAGATCAGAAGGGAGGTGCCCAGGTAGACTGCAGAGAGGGACAATCTTCAATTAAGATAAGGGAAAAACCTGAAAAGCTTGTCAAGGGGGGAAGGGCCTTCATTGTTCTCATAGAAGAAGTTTGTCCCCTTCTGTTATCTGTCTGGTCTTACAACCAGATTCCACATCTGAGAAAAGATGGCTTACACTAGGTAAAAGGGGCGGGAGGGGGAAACTTTGCTTGTATGTTTTTTTAATGCCTACAAAATAAAATAAAGATAAAACAAAGTATTACTATCCCTTTAAGAAGACTACAAGTGTTATTTGCTTACAGGGTACCACTTTGAGACAAGTATTTTATTTAAAAATATGTTCTTAGGTGCCCTGAAAACAACAGTGCAACATGAAATAGTAAGTGCCTTGCATAGCCAGAGCGCCAGCTGGGCATTCTACACCAAGACAGGATCTTCCTGTCTAACCTCCATGTATAACACAAATTCTGGAATTTCAAGGCCCTTTATTACCCTTATTGTATTATAATAATGCTAATAATAATAATAATAATAATAAAAGCAATAACAATGCTGCATTGTGTGCTTTTCATAAGTGTCCTGCATTAAAATGGAAATATGGTTATGTTAGCATTATGTCTATTTACAACATTAAAACTAGGAATACTGCTCAAAAAGCACAAAGGTGATCTTGGGTTGTGCTTCTGGGAGCTATCCTGATTGAGAAGGCTAGAGCTAAGAAAGTCAGTTGTTGGGCCTACAACTGTTTGGGGGACTACAACTCCCAAATTTCACATCCTGTGCATCCAGGACAATTGTTACTCTGACATCTAGGCCAATCAAATTAATTTCTCTATTCCATTCAAAAGGCTGCTAGTGGATGTCTCCTAACAGTCAAGAATCATTGGGCAAGGGAAATAGAAAGTCCCTTGAATTACAGGTCAGCAGTCTTATGAATGATTCAGTAATTAACCTTTTGAATGACAGAAGCTGTGGAAAATTGCAAATAAATGTATTGCTCACCCCTCTGGCACTCAGTGGGTTAAATGTTCATATCCCAGAATAACCTTAAATGTACTAAACATTTCAAATATTCCAAACCATACATATTAATTATAAATATTAAACAATATGAGAAAAGTAATTATGTATTGCTCACCCCTCTGGCACTCAGTGGGTTAAATGTTCATATCCCAGAATAACCTTAAATGTACTAAACATTTCAAATATTCCAAACCATACATATTAATTATAAATATTAAACAATATGAGAAAAGTAATTATGTAATTGCATTGATTATAAACCAGCTAGGACATTATCCCCCATGAGTTCCTCATTAAAATAACATTATTCAATACTCCATTAAGTTTCCTATCCCTGATTGAGCAATAGAGCTAATGACTTGCAAGGCAATAAAAGCATACAATAGCTTGCTAACATATATTAAGATATTCTGCATGTTTACAGCAATGGTTAATCCTCCGTGCTTTGTTTTTCCCAGCAGACTTATATCTGTCTGGGTATTGTTCCATTAAAAAGGAAATAAATGCAGTGTTTTTTAGAGAAATAAGTTCCAGGCCTGCAGTGTGGAGATAATACGAGAGCAACCACAGCTCCTATTGTGCACAGGCTGACACTTCTTATATAGCTTTGCACACTTGTATGAGAGCTAATTAGTGGAGGAATGCTATGGTTGGCTGGTGCCTGCATAGGCAGATGGCTTATTACTGTACAGTATATTAAGTTTAACAGGCACGGTGGCAGGTTTTTGATTGGGAGTGTGAGAAGGGCAAATTAATGTTACTGGGCCTGTTATAAGTAATCAGGGGTCCTCAAAGATCCAATGAATAAGAGGGCAGATGTAGAAAATCACATTAGATTAGTATAGTTTACAGAAGAGAGACATCAGCGGCCACTGAGCATGCTGGGGAAGAGCATTTGCTGGGGTTTATTTTCCAGGGATCCTCTCCTTGGATTCCCAGTTTTTTAAATTAGTTTAATCTTGAGGATAGATGTTACAGGAGGAGTGGAACTATCCTTGGTGCACAGCTTCCATTATGACTGTTTTTCCCTGAGCACTAAAGGGGTATTAGAGGTACTTCATTCAACGTAACTGCCAGATGCTACTGACATCTCCAGTGCATTGTAAAGCAACACATCAGTGTGTTGGATCCTCTCTGGCACTCAAAGTGTTACTTACCTAACTGAGGATATAATTGTTGGCCAATCATGTCTAGTGGGATCTTTACAATGGGACCACTGATAGAAGTGTAATAAATGACCTTGTTGCCTCCTGTGGCTCAGTTATGAAGTGCTGATCAGAACCTTTGCTGGGACCACATGTTCAGCCAGTAATGGATGCATCTCTGGGGTACAGATTGTGTCTATTAAATTAGTGGTGGGGGCTGTACCAATACCTCAATACAATGTTGTCATCTCTTCTCTGCTTCCTATCCATTTCTCACTATATACCGCTGCTGTTATAAATAGTCAAAGGAATAAAAACAAGTATACTTGTCAGGCCATGACTTAAGAATTTACCTGCTTGAACACAGGGGAGTAAATTAAAATGACTAAGCCTTTGATTAACTCACCTGTTCTCAAGCAGGGAAATCCTAACGACATGGCCTGTTAGGAGAGAAGTTTGGGAACCCACACTCGAGGCAGTGTGTCCATTATCTTAGCATTTCAGTGGTCTTTGCAAACCTATTATAGGCAATCTTGGCTTTAACCCTTTGAGTGCCAGAGGAGTACGCAATGCAGTTCTCTGGCACTCAAAGGGTTAACAATATTATCTTACTGAACTGCATAATGTAGTCACCAATTGCAAATAAAACAGAAAAAACAGCAATAACAGACATTGCAATAGAAAATAGATACTAATGACCAAAGATTTAGAAAAATCAGGGTACACGTTAGAACAAGAGAAATTAGAACATGTTTAAGTGAGATTATTAGAGGTCCATTGGTTACAGCTGCTTAGCGGGTCCCATCAGTAATTAGGATGTGCTTGGATCAGCTGCAAAGTTTATCCCATTAGGAATGTCTTTGTTTGGGCCTATGGCAATGTAAATCCCAAATTAAAAACAGGGAGGAAAAAGGCAGCTAAGATTTATGTGGAAAAGGGCTGTTTGGCTATCTAAGCTGAAGATAGGCCGGTCTGAAATGATTAGTTTTTTAGGGAAGTCTGAAAATCTGAAGAAAGTCTAAAGGAAACAACTGCAAGTAAGCAAGTATTGAGTACCATTCTAACTGTGGCCATAACATCAGGAGAACTGTGTTACTACACGGAGCGCCCAGATCAATGGCTTGCCTGAAATCAGTGCTGGACTTTGTAGGTACAAATTACACTAAACCCAGTGGGAGGCATGCTATTGATGGTGAGTGTGGGACAGTAAATGTTAAAAAGCTTCTCATTAACATATGTCTAGTGACATCCCACTCCCAGAGATCCTGTTCCACTTCTCTGCACACATTTGTTCCAATCACGTCTGCTCTGTATTGCCCTCCGCTTTTGATTATCTTGCTGTACACACTCCTAAGGCCTACAGTGCCTTGTAAAAGTATTCACCCCCTTTGGCATTTTTCCTGTTTTGTTGCATTACGTCCTGGAATTAAAATGGAATTTCTGGGGGTTTGTATCATTTGATTTACATAACATGCCTATCACTTTGAAGATGCAAAATATTTTTTATTGTGAAACAAACAAGAAATAAGACAAACAAAACAGAAAACTTGAGTGTGCATAACTATTCACCCCCCCCAAGTCAATACGTGGTAGAGCCATCTTTTACAGCAATTACAGCTGCAAGTCTCTTGGCGTATGTCTCTATAAGCTTGGCACATCTAGCCACTGGGATTTTTGCCCATTCTTCAAGTCAAAACTGCTCCAGCTCCTTCAAGTTGGATGGGTTCCTCTGGTGTACAGCAATCTTTAAGTCATACCACAGATTCTCAATTGGATTGAGGTCTGGGCTTTGACTAGGCCATTCCAAGACATTTAAATGTTTTGCCTTAAACCACTCAAGTGTTGCTTTAGCAGTATGCTTAGAGTCATTGTCCTGCTGGAAGGTGAACCTCTGTCCCAGTCTCAAATCTCTGGAAGACTGAGACAGGTTTCCCTCAAGAATTTCCCTGTATTTAGCACCATCCATCATTCCTTCAATTCTGACCAGTTTCCCAGTCCCTGCCGATGAAAAACATCCCCACAGCATGATGCTGCCACCACCATGCTTCACTCTGGGGATGGTGTTCTCGGGGTGATGAGAGGTGTTGGGTTTGCACCAGACATAGCGTTTTCCTTGATGGCCAAAAAGCTCAATTTTAGTCTCATCTAACCAGAGTACCTTCTTCCATATGTTTGGGGAGTCTCCCACATGCCTTTTAGCGAACAGCAAACGTGTTTGCTTATTTTTTTCTTTAAGCAATGGCTTTCTTCTGGCCACTCTTCCCTGAAGCCCAGCTCTGTGGAGAATACGGCTTACAGTGGTCTTATGGACAGATACTCCATTCTCCGCTGTGGAGTTTTTCAGATCCTTTAGGGTTATCTTTGGTCTCTTTGTTGCCTTTCTAACTAATGCCCTCCTTGCCTGGTCTGTGAGTTTTGGTGGGCTGCCCTCTCTTGACAGGGTTGTTGTGGTGCCATATTCTTTCCATTTTTTAATAATGGACATAATGGTGCTCCATGGGATGTTTCAAAGTTTGGGATATTTTTTTATAACTCAACCCTGATCTGTACTTCTCCACAACTTTGTCCCTGACCTGTTTGGAGAGCTCCTTGGTCTTCATGATGCAGCTTGCTTGGTGGGGTTGCAGACTCTGGGGCCTTTCAGGGCATGTGTATACATACTGAGATCATGTGACACAGACTGCACACAGATGGACTTTATTTAACTAATTATGTGACTTCTGAAGGTAATTGGTTGCACCAGATCTTATTTAGGGGCTTCATAGCAAAGGGGGTGAATACATATTATGTACACACCACTTTTACATTTGTTATTTTTTAGAATTTTTTAAATCATGTTATTTTCAAGGTAAGCATTGAAAAAATTGATGGCAGGCAATAATAAAGGAAAGATTTAGAAAATAGCAGACTGAGACATAGTAAAATAGTAACATAGTTGATGAGGCTGAAAAAAGACATGTGTCCATCAAGTCCAGCCCATGCCAAAAACTACCTCTGTTGATCCAGAGGAAGGCAAAAAAAAACCCCTCTGGAGCAATTTCTAATTTTGCCCCAAGTGGGTAAAAAATATTCCTTCCTGAATCCAAACGGCAGTCAGATATTTCCCTGGATCAACATCCTATCTGCTTTGAATGAATCTGTCATAATTTTCAATGTCGTTCTGTGCTAGATAGGCATCCATTGCTTTTTTGAAAGCAGTTGCATTATCTGCAAGTACAAGATGCTGAGGCAAAGAATTCCATAGCTTAACTGCCCTTACTATAAAGAATCCCTGCCTTTGTTTTAGTCAAAAGCACCTTTCCTTAATGGATGACCTCTTGTTCAGCTCAGCTCTTTGCGCAAATAATTCATTGGCTAGTTCTATTGACCTTGAATGTATCTGTAAATGGTAATCATATCACCCCTTAAACATGTCTTCTCTAATGTAAACAAACCCAGTTTGGCTAATCTCTCCCTGCAGCACTCATGGGGTTATGTGCTGGATTCCCTGTGGGTACATGGGTGACATTGTGTTGGAGCAGTTCTGATGTTTAACATACCATACTTTTCTGAGCATGGTTTGTGTGTATTGTGTGTGATCAGCACAGCAACATGAGGGTTAACCAGGGAGTTGGACAGGTTTGGGCCTTGTTGAACCTTGACATTTGTCCTTGTCTAGAGTCCTGTTTGAACCCTCAGGGTGCTGTGTTGGTGCAGTTGTGTGGATGAATGATGGGCACCTCCTAGCCATCATTCACCCACTCACACCCAAGCACTCCCACATGCCCTCACAGACACACTCGATCCCACTCACTCTGTCACACACTTTCCACACTTTGTTTGTGTTTGTATAGGTGTATGTAATATGTGCAAAAGTGTGATATGTTTATATTTAGTGCAATGCTCTTTTCTCTCCGTGCTCCAAAAACTCCTTCTACCTCAAGTGTACGCGCCTCTTTCTCTCTCTCTCTCTTGATCACTAGCCTCCACTCCTGGGTCCTGTGCCCTAGCTCGCTAAAACTAGAAATACAGACAGGGTGTAACCATTATTTTGGGGTATATATAGCTGTATTTGAACATTTTTGCTACAATGAGGCCTTGGGATTGGCTGTAGGTTTGAATTTTGATTGTGCATCTATCAGGGTTGATAGCCAATGCCAGCCGTAATGTTACATTTTGACTTAAGTTGTTTTTTAATGTGTGTTTGGGACAGACGGTGATGCAAAATCAGGTGCAACGCTGGTTTTTGTGTTACATGTTTTTGTTGTGCCTACGCTCGATAGCTATTCTTGTACTCTTACCTTTAACTCTGCCGTAAATCATGTGTTATTTGCGGCCGATGTGCCTTTTTTACTTAGCGGCTGGTTTAATGGCTGCCTTTAAATCGAGCCCTGAAGCTGGATAATGTTGATCTAGCAAGCTTCGGTTCATACCTTGGAATTTTTTCTTGTGGACTCCCCAGAGCAGGGAGTTCTGTGGTGCCGTAGGGGGGCAGGAGATAAATAAAGGGTTGGGCTTAATTGTGAGTGGGGGTGGAGCTTCTAAAACATAGTACAAGTTTGATGAATAGGCTGGGGAAGGAGGAGAATTGGGTGGGGAGTGGGAAGAACAGACCTGAAAGGAGCAGAAGTGGGCAGGGTTACATTAGAAAATCCCTGCATCTGGAGAATCATCCTCTGCTCCTGAGACCCCGTAATAGCAGCAAAAACCAGAGTGTCTCCAGCAGAAGCGTAACTAGAAGCCACCGGGCCCTGGTGCAAGACTTGCCATGGGCCCTCCTGACCACATTGGCCCTATCATCCACATTGCCCCCTTCATCTCCACAATGCCCCCCTTCATCTCCACATTGCCCCTTCCACAATGCCCCCTTCATCTCCACAATGCCCCCCTTCATCTCCACATTGCCCCTTCCACAATGCCCCCTTCATCTCCACAATGCCCCTTCCATAATGCCCCCTTCATCTCCACAATGCCCCTTCCACAATGCCCCCATCTCCACATTTCCCCTTCCACAATGCCCCCATCTTCACATTGCCCCTTCATCTCCACATTTCCCCTTTATCTCCACATTGCCCCTACCTCCAGTCCCTGGTGGTCTAGCGGCATGGCTTGACAGATCTGTGCCTCCTTCGGCATAGATCTCTAGAACTGAAGCTCCCGCGCGCCACTCTAGTAATGCAGAGGCTGGGAGATGATGTCATGTCCCAGTGATCTGTATTACTAGAGCGGCGCGCCGAGTGGGAGATCAGCTAAGCAACTGCTGCGGGCGAGGGGGTCGCAGGGGACGGACGGGCCCCTGGAGTGATGGGCCCGGTCACAGGTGCGACAGCTGCGACCCCTATTGTTACTCCACTGGTCTCCGGGGAAAATCTGGAGAGTTCCCAGCTATGCTTAGATTGAGTGCTGGTGACTGACAGCAGCAATGGTCATTTAACAGGCTGAGGCCATGGCCAAGTGGGAAACAGTGACAATGGTCATTTAGCATACCAGAACATGGGTAGGCCCGCAGACAGCAATGGTGGTCGTATAATAAGCTGAGGTGACAGGCAGCCAACAGTCAGGAGCTATGGTTGTTTAAAAAGCTGAGGTCATGGACAGCCAACAGACAGGAGCTGTGGTTGCTTAACAGGCTGAGGTCCTGGGCATCCAGCAGACAGAAGCTGTGGTTATTTAACAGGCTTAGGTCGTTTAAAAGGTAAAGAAAAACTGGAAAAACACAGAAGCAGTGGCTGATCAAAGCAAGGATCATGCATGGAGACACAATGATAGACTCAGGAAATGTAGTCAATATAAACACCTGAGGCATCTGCAGTGAGTTTAGATAGATCAAGTGGGCATGCCCAGGTGATTAACTGGCTGATAAATAGAATGCAAAGAGCAGTGGTAAATGGGAAGTTCTCCAATTGGACAAACGTAATAAGTGGAGTACCTCGGGGATCTGTCCTGGGTCCTCTTCTTTTTAATTTGTTTAATAATGATCTCCCTTTTCTGAAAAAGGACATTATGGAACTAGAAAGAGTGCAGAGGAGGGCTACAAAACTAATAAGAGCAATGGAAATTTTAGTTATGATGAAAGGCTAGAAAAGTTAAACTTGTACACACTAGAGAAATGGTGTCTAAGAGGGAATATGATAACACTATATAAATATGTTCGGGGCCCATACAAAGGGCTCTCCAAAGACCTGTTCATTAACAGAACAGTACAAAGGATGAGGAGTCACCCACTTAGACTTGAGGAAAGGAGATTTCATCGACAACAGTGGAAGGGATACTTTACAGTAACGACAATAAAAGTATGGAATTCACTGCCTGAGGAGGTGGTGCTATCGAATACATTAGATGCCTTTAAAAAGGGCCTGGATACTTATTTAAAAGAGCATAACATAGAGGTCTATATATGTTAGTACTGGGATTAATATTTAGTTAGTGCGTGTTGATCCAAGGAGAAATCTGATTGTCATTTGGAATCAAGAAATAATTTTTCCCCCCATTCAAAGCAGAATTTGAAATTGCTATATTGAGGGTTGTTTTTGCCTTCTTTTAGATCACCAACAGTAAACAGGAATAGGAAAATGATTGAACTTGATGGACGGAAGTCTTTTTTCAACCTAAACTACCATGTAACTATATGTAATTAAAACTGCAGGTAGAGGAATGTATACTGTATATATACATCTACCTGTACTACCTGGTAACTGTCAGGGTTTGATCCAGAGATGCAAGGTTTTCACCCAAATCTCAGAGTGAAGCACCAAATTCATAGGGTAAGTAGAGTTCATTGTTTCCTACTTTGTGATTTACAAAAATGTACTGCTTATTTAATGTCCAAATGAATTACATTTCTACCAGAAAGGCAGTGTAAAATGTAATTTTATAGATGCTGAAACTGACTGTCTTGTACACCACACAAAAGTCCTGACATGGAAGTTATGTGTTGTTCCTTCTTGTGTAGCTGTTATATTTTTGTTAACTGAGTCGCTGTCCCCTTGTGGGGATTCTGAACAAATAAGTTAACCACTCAAAGATCAGAGAGTTGTGCTTCAAATTAATTGCACACTTCTTTGGTCCTTAATGAGTTTTTTGTTTTGTTTATTTGTTTTAATTTTCCTTTTTAACTCCTTTGTGTGCCAGAGGGTTCCACAATGTACACACCCCTTTTGGTCTTTAACAGTGATTACATCATTTAATTTTCATGGCCAATAACTCCAGGCCAAAGGCCTGGGTAGAGAGCCCTCAACCCCCTTGCAAAGGGTTGGGTGATCAGAGTGGGATCATTGCCCCAACTCTCTTGACCTTAATTTAATTATTTTAAAAAGAAAAGTTCTCTCTTCTTGGCAAGACCAGTTCTGTCTTCTTGGCAAGACCACACACACTTTAAACCTATTTATGAAGTTATAGGGCATTTTAGCCCACATTTGGCATAACTAATTAACATGGAGACACATGGACCCCATAATATTTATTATTCACCTTCAATCGACAGCATAGGGGATGAGGGGGTAGAATAAGGATAAACATTACCCCAATTATTATATATTATGCCCCACAAATCCCATGCATTATTTCTACCACACTGGCCAAGTGAAGGGGAGAAGGGGTAGGGTCAGGAGAACTCCCCCCCACACACACACGTTGGTTAGTAGAACACCTTTGCAGGTCCTGGCTGTTTTCACATTGAAAACTGGAAAGATTTGTGAACTAGCCCTACATGTTTGAAATAATTGCCCAAGAGGAAGGGACTAAAGATTCCCATTGTTGTCCTCCCATTACAATGGGTATGAGGAAAAGAAATGTAACGTGGCGTCTAAGAAGAGGACCCTATCCACCTGATAAAGAGGTTACATTGTGGAAGGGAGGGTCACAAAATCCCCACCCCCTTTACTCCCAGAAAAGTGAGGACAAAATAATTTTATTATGAAAAATATGATACTATTTATTATATCAAGTTAATGAAGCTTAAAGGGATAGTAATGCTTCATAATAAAAGCAGCTCTAATTAATCATCATAGTATTTGGACTTTGGAGAGTGTTATTTCAATTCTGTCAGAGTTGTAGTTCAAGAGTAATTCAATGACAAAGTATCCCTCTCCCTCCTCTTTTACTGATGTCACACTGTTCAGCCAGATCAGAAGGGAGGTGCCCAGATAGACTGCAGAGAGGGACAATCTTCAATTAAGATAAGGGAAAAACCTGAAAAGCTTGTCAAGGGGGGAAGGGCCTTCATTGTTCTCATAGAAGAAGTTTGTCCCCTTCTGTTATCTGTCTGGTCTTACAACCAGATTCCACATCTGAGAAAAGATGGCTTACACTAGGTAAAAGGGGCGGGAGGGGGAAACTTTGCTTGTATGTTTTTTTAATGCCTACAAAATAAAATAAAGATAAAACAAAGTATTACTATCCCTTTAAGAAGACTACAAGTGTTATTTGCTTACAGGGTACCACTTTGAGACAAGTATTTTATTTAAAAATATGTTCTTAGGTGCCCTGAAAACAACAGTGCAACATGAAATAGTAAGTGCCTTGCATAGCCAGAGCGCCAGCTGGGCATTCTACACCAAGACAGGATCTTCCTGTCTAACCTCCATGTATAACACAAATTCTGGAATTTCAAGGCCCTTTATTACCCTTATTGTATTATAATAATGCTAATAATAATAATAATAATAATAAAAGCAATAACAATGCTGCATTGTGTGCTTTTCATAAGTGTCCTGCATTAAAATGGAAATATGGTTATGTTAGCATTATGTCTATTTCCAACATTAAAACTAGGAATACTGCTCAAAAAGCACAAAGGTGATCTTGGGTTGTGCTTCTGGGAGCTATCCTGATTGAGAAGGCTAGAGCTAAGAAAGTCAGTTGTTGGGCCTACAACTGTTTGGGGGACTACAACTCCCAAATTTCACATCCTGTGCATCCAGGACAATTGTTACTCTGACATCTAGGCCAATCAAATTAATTTCTCTATTCCATTCAAAAGGCTGCTAGTGGATGTCTCCTAACAGTCAAGAATCATTGGGCAAGGGAAATAGAAAGTCCCTTGAATTACAGGTCAGCAGTCTTATGAATGATTCAGTAATTAACCTTTTGAATGACAGAAGCTGTGGAAAATTGCAAATAAATGTATTGCTCACCCCTCTGGCACTCAGTGGGTTAAATGTTCATATCCCAGAATAACCTTAAATGTACTAAACATTTCAAATATTCCAAACCATACATATTAATTATAAATATTAAACAATATGAGAAAAGTAATTATGTATTGCTCACCCCTCTGGCACTCAGTGGGTTAAATGTTCATATCCCAGAATAACCTTAAATGTACTAAACATTTCAAATATTCCAAACCATACATATTAATTATAAATATTAAACAATATGAGAAAAGTAATTATGTAATTGCATTGATTATAAACCAGCTAGGACATTATCCCCCATGAGTTCCTCATTAAAATAACATTATTCAATACTCCATTAAGTTTCCTATCCCTGATTGAGCAATAGAGCTAATGACTTGCAAGGCAATAAAAGCATACAATAGCTTGCTAACATATATTAAGATATTCTGCATGTTTACAGCAATGGTTAATCCTCCGTGCTTTGTTTTTCCCAGCAGACTTATATCTGTCTGGGTATTGTTCCATTAAAAAGGAAATAAATGCAGTGTTTTTTAGAGAAATAAGTTCCAGGCCTGCAGTGTGGAGATAATACGAGAGCAACCACAGCTCCTATTGTGCACAGGCTGACACTTCTTATATAGCTTTGCACACTTGTATGAGAGCTAATTAGTGGAGGAATGCTATGGTTGGCTGGTGCCTGCATAGGCAGATGGCTTATTACTGTACAGTATATTAAGTTTAACAGGCACGGTGGCAGGTTTTTGATTGGGAGTGTGAGAAGGGCAAATTAATGTTACTGGGCCTGTTATAAGTAATCAGGGGTCCTCAAAGATCCAATGAATAAGAGGGCAGATGTAGAAAATCACATTAGATTAGTATAGTTTACAGAAGAGAGACATCAGCGGCCACTGAGCATGCTGGGGAAGAGCATTTGCTGGGGTTTATTTTCCAGGGATCCTCTCCTTGGATTCCCAGTTTTTTAAATTAGTTTAATCTTGAGGATAGATGTTACAGGAGGAGTGGAACTATCCTTGGTGCACAGCTTCCATTATGACTGTTTTTCCCTGAGCACTAAAGGGGTATTAGAGGTACTTCATTCAACGTAACTGCCAGATGCTACTGACATCTCCAGTGCATTGTAAAGCAACACATCAGTGTATTGGATCCTCTCTGGCACTCAAAGTGTTACTTACCTAACTGAGGATATAATTGTTGGCCAATCATGTCTAGTGGGATCTTTACAATGGGACCACTGATAGAAGTGTAATAAATGACCTTGTTGCCTCCTGTGGCTCAGTTATGAAGTGCTGATCAGAACCTTTGCTGGGACCACATGTTCAGCCAGTAATGGATGCATCTCTGGGGTACAGATTGTGTCTATTAAATTAGTGGTGGGGGCTGTACCAATACCTCAATACAATGTTGTCATCTCTTCTCTGCTTCCTATCCATTTCTCACTATATACCGCTGCTGTTATAAATAGTCAAAGGAATAAAAACAAGTATACTTGTCAGGCCATGACTTAAGAATTTACCTGCTTGAACACAGGGGAGTAAATTAAAATGACTAAGCCTTTGATTAACTCACCTGTTCTCAAGCAGGGAAATCCTAACGACATGGCCTGTTAGGAGAGAAGTTTGGGAACCCACACTCGAGGCAGTGTGTCCATTATCTTAGCATTTCAGTGGTCTTTGCAAACCTATTATAGGCAATCTTGGCTTTAACCCTTTGAGTGCCAGAGGAGTACGCAATGCAGTTCTCTGGCACTCAAAGGGTTAACAATATTATCTTACTGAACTGCATAATGTAGTCACCAATTGCAAATAAAACAGAAAAAACAGCAATAACAGACATTGCAATAGAAAATAGATACTAATGACCAAAGATTTAGAAAAATCAGGGTACACGTTAGAACAAGAGAAATTAGAACATGTTTAAGTGAGATTATTAGAGGTCCATTGGTTACAGCTGCTTAGCGGGTCCCATCAGTAATTAGGATGTGCTTGGATCAGCTGCAAAGTTTATCCCATTAGGAATGTCTTTGTTTGGGCCTATGGCAATGTAAATCCCAAATTAAAAACAGGGAGGAAAAAGGCAGCTAAGATTTATGTGGAAAAGGGCTGTTTGGCTATCTAAGCTGAAGATAGGCCGGTCTGAAATGATTAGTTTTTTAGGGAAGTCTGAAAATCTGAAGAAAGTCTAAAGGAAACAACTGCAAGTAAGCAAGTATTGAGTACCATTCTAACTGTGGCCATAACATCAGGAGAACTGTGTTACTACACGGAGCGCCCAGATCAATGGCTTGCCTGAAATCAGTGCTGGACTTTGTAGGTACAAATTACACTAAACCCAGTGGGAGGCATGCTATTGATGGTGAGTGTGGGACAGTAAATGTTAAAAAGCTTCTCATTAACATATGTCTAGTGACATCCCACTCCCAGAGATCCTGTTCCACTTCTCTGCACACATTTGTTCCAATCACGTCTGCTCTGTATTGCCCTCCGCTTTTGATTATCTTGCTGTACACACTCCTAAGGCCTACAGTGCCTTGTAAAAGTATTCACCCCCTTTGGCATTTTTCCTGTTTTGTTGCATTACGTCCTGGAATTAAAATGGAATTTCTGGGGGTTTGTATCATTTGATTTACATAACATGCCTATCACTTTGAAGATGCAAAATATTTTTTATTGTGAAACAAACAAGAAATAAGACAAACAAAACAGAAAACTTGAGTGTGCATAACTATTCACCCCCCCCAAGTCAATACGTGGTAGAGCCATCTTTTACAGCAATTACAGCTGCAAGTCTCTTGGCGTATGTCTCTATAAGCTTGGCACATCTAGCCACTGGGATTTTTGCCCATTCTTCAAGTCAAAACTGCTCCAGCTCCTTCAAGTTGGATGGGTTCCTCTGGTGTACAGCAATCTTTAAGTCATACCACAGATTCTCAATTGGATTGAGGTCTGGGCTTTGACTAGGCCATTCCAAGACATTTAAATGTTTTGCCTTAAACCACTCAAGTGTTGCTTTAGCAGTATGCTTAGAGTCATTGTCCTGCTGGAAGGTGAACCTCTGTCCCAGTCTCAAATCTCTGGAAGACTGAGACAGGTTTCCCTCAAGAATTTCCCTGTATTTAGCACCATCCATCATTCCTTCAATTCTGACCAGTTTCCCAGTCCCTGCCGATGAAAAACATCCCCACAGCATGATGCTGCCACCACCATGCTTCACTCTGGGGATGGTGTTCTCGGGGTGATGAGAGGTGTTGGGTTTGCACCAGACATAGCGTTTTCCTTGATGGCCAAAAAGCTCAATTTTAGTCTCATCTAACCAGAGTACCTTCTTCCATATGTTTGGGGAGTCTCCCACATGCCTTTTAGCGAACAGCAAACGTGTTTGCTTATTTTTTTCTTTAAGCAATGGCTTTCTTCTGGCCACTCTTCCCTGAAGCCCAGCTCTGTGGAGAATACGGCTTACAGTGGTCTTATGGACAGATACTCCATTCTCCGCTGTGGAGTTTTTCAGATCCTTTAGGGTTATCTTTGGTCTCTTTGTTGCCTTTCTAACTAATGCCCTCCTTGCCTGGTCTGTGAGTTTTGGTGGGCTGCCCTCTCTTGACAGGGTTGTTGTGGTGCCATATTCTTTCCATTTTTTAATAATGGACATAATGGTGCTCCATGGGATGTTTCAAAGTTTGGGATATTTTTTTATAACTCAACCCTGATCTGTACTTCTCCACAACTTTGTCCCTGACCTGTTTGGAGAGCTCCTTGGTCTTCATGATGCAGCTTGCTTGGTGGGGTTGCAGACTCTGGGGCCTTTCAGGGCATGTGTATACATACTGAGATCATGTGACACAGACTGCACACAGATGGACTTTATTTAACTAATTATGTGACTTCTGAAGGTAATTGGTTGCACCAGATCTTATTTAGGGGCTTCATAGCAAAGGGGGTGAATACATATTATGTACACACCACTTTTACATTTGTTATTTTTTAGAATTTTTTAAATCATGTTATTTTCAAGGTAAGCATTGAAAAAATTGATGGCAGGCAATAATAAAGGAAAGATTTAGAAAATAGCAGACTGAGACATAGTAAAATAGTAACATAGTTGATGAGGCTGAAAAAAGACATGTGTCCATCAAGTCCAGCCCATGCCAAAAACTACCTCTGTTGATCCAGAGGAAGGCAAAAAAAAACCCCTCTGGAGCAATTTCTAATTTTGCCCCAAGTGGGTAAAAAATATTCCTTCCTGAATCCAAACGGCAGTCAGATATTTCCCTGGATCAACATCCTATCTGCTTTGAATGAATCTGTCATAATTTTCAATGTCGTTCTGTGCTAGATAGGCATCCATTGCTTTTTTGAAAGCAGTTGCATTATCTGCAAGTACAAGATGCTGAGGCAAAGAATTCCATAGCTTAACTGCCCTTACTATAAAGAATCCCTGCCTTTGTTTTAGTCAAAAGCACCTTTCCTTAATGGATGACCTCTTGTTCAGCTCAGCTCTTTGCGCAAATAATTCATTGGCTAGTTCTATTGACCTTGAATGTATCTGTAAATGGTAATCATATCACCCCTTAAACATGTCTTCTCTAATGTAAACAAACCCAGTTTGGCTAATCTCTCTTTATAACTCAGTTCCTCCAATTCCTTTGTCAGTTTTGTTGCACATCTCTGCACCTTTTCCAGTTCAACAATCTCTTTTTTAAGAACTGCGCCCAAAATTGTACTCCATATTCTAGATGAGGCCTAACCAAGGATTTATACAGAGGTAGGATAATATTAGTATCCCTTGCATCTACACCTCTTTTTATGCAGACTAGTACCCTATTTGCTCTTGCAGCAGCTCTGCACACTGTGACTCTGCACACTGCTGTGAAGCCTATCGTTTATCAGCACTCCTAAATCTTTCTCTAATGAGGATTCCCCAAGTTGTTTCCCATTTAGAGTATATGTAGCAAATTTGTTTCTACAGCCCAAATGCATAACCTTACATTTATCTACATTAAATGTCAACTGCCACTTTACTGCCCATTCACTCAGTTTATCTAAATCCTTCTGCAGAGAAAACAAATCCAGCTCTGTACATATTTCCTTACATAGCTAAGTGTCATCAGCAAAGATTGAGATGCTACTTTCAATTCCCACTTCTAGATCATTAATAAACAAATTAAAAGCATTGGGCCCAGGACTGGACCCTGTGGCACCCCACTTATAACTTAACACTAATTTGAAAAGGTTCCATTTACAACAACACTCTGCCATCTATCATTTAACCAGTTCTCAATCCATGTACAGATAACACCTCCCAAACCGAAGACTTTTAATTTATGCAATAATCTCTTGTGAGTAACTGTATCAAAGGCTTTTGCAAAATCCAAGAATACTACATCTACAGCAATTCCCCTGTCCAAATTACTACTTAATCTTTCATAAAATGCAAGTAAATTAGTCTGACATGATCTATTCTTCATGAAACCATGCTGATTTATACTAATAATATTGTTTGTCTTCACATAGTTCTGAATAGTGTCAGTCAGTAACTCTTCTAGTATCTTACCCATTATGGAAGTCAAGCTCACAGGTCTATAATTTCCTAGTTTGGATCTTGCTCTTTTTTTAAACAATGGCTTCAGCTTCCCTCCAATCACAGGGCACTATGCCTGATGAAAGTGACTCAATAAATATTAAGTATAATGATCTTGCTATTACTAAACTAAGTTCCTTAAGTACCCTTGGGTGTATACCATCAGGTCCAGGTGCTTTATTCGCCATAACCCTCTACAGTTTCTTTTGGACCTTGTCCTCAGTAAGCCATGCAAATAATGGAGCAAATTTCATTGTTGTGTCTGTTTGCCAATAGCCTGTCATTGCTGTTTCCTTTGTATATACGGAAGCAAATAATGTATTTAGGGTGTCAGCCATAGCATTATCCTCACTAATCAATTCACCTGTCTCAGTCCTAAGAGGACCAATACCAACCTTAACTTTTTGTTATTAATATACTTGTAGAATACAAATTAAGCTCTGAAACTATTTTTACTGGCTAAGATCTATGGCAAGGTAAGCCTTGAAAGAAATATTGACACTTGGATCAGGAATATGGCAAGGTAGGCCTTGACAATGTTTTGTTCCTGGTGATGGAGGGCTGGTGGACTGATAACTAACAACAAATGACTGCTGTCAATTGTAGTTTAGTGCCTTCCCATGGGTCATAACAGTACCAACTGACTCTCACTGCAATGAACCATGCATATTTTACAGGGTGTATAGTCTGTAGATGTTCCATTATAACTTGCTTTCTAGGTAATTTCAACCACATTGCCATGTATGGTTCCTGAAACACAAAATGCGCAAGGTGTTGAGACATATTGACATAGTTTCACATCTGCTTAATTACTGTCTGCACCGGTAACAGCAATGCCAGCTCTGGGGGGGTCCTATGGGTGCCAGTAGAACACCTGACATATTACTACAAGCCCAGCCCTGGAATATAGCGGATGAAGAGGCACATGATGTGTTCTGTGCTAGTGAGGGACTACCTGAACAGGCATTGTCAGGGTGGTTATATTAGATGTGCTTAATTAGAGCATACATGCCAATGTGTTATCCCTCCTTCCTCCTCTACGCAACCTTTTCACACACTATTTACAGTGCAGTTGTTGACAACTGTGTAGTTCCTGCACCCAAGGAAAAATATTCCCACATCCATTATTTCTGGAAAGGAGGAGGAGGAGAAGAAATATTATGGTGACTGAAACCTTTTCTAAATGTGTACCTGAAGTTGTGATGGTTTGTTGTGATGCTGCTGCTAGTGCTACCTCAGGACTACTACTATTAGCAGAAGCTACTACCATCTGTCCCATTTTACCACTGGTGCTGGTTCTATGATCACAGATTTTGGGGATGGTGATTACAGTCCTGCTTCCACTGGTACTAATCAAGGGCATGGTGCATGTACCAGTCTGATCCTCTGACTTTTTATGCTCAAACAGGAACTAATTCAGCAAACACCATAAGGTAAATAGTGAGTGGTGATACGTATTCTCATCTTAAGATCTATTTGTTAATATGACCTAAGGAATTTCTCAGTTCACTGTCATTATCATCACCATCATCATAAAATAGGTAGTGCACCTGGTCACACTCTAGACACAGCAGGCTCAGGCAATTGCCCCTTTGTGCTGCTATTGCAAACAGCCACCTGGGGAAAATGAAAAGTTACCATTTTTTATGAACATATACCAGACTCCTGAAGATGTTGGGGTAGAAGTACTATCTGATGGTTCTGGGATCACACTACTACTACTACTACTACTGCTACCACTACTGATTGTGCTATTGCTTTCAATTTTAGATTTCTCCCCTTCAGTAGCAACAACCCTGTAACGCCTCCTCTTGATAATTTTAACCTCAAACATTAGCCACACATGTGATAACTACTACTTCTCCAAAGTATTTTCTCCCCCCCCCCCCCTCTGACTACTAATTAAAACCTTGCTGCAAGATGGGCAGTGTCAGGTCTTTATATTATTGCAGCAGTAATTGTCACAGCAATTCTCAAATAAATTGCACAGTTCTCACAGGAATTTCCCTGTAATAAAAACGTAGACATTTAATGGATTTCCATATATAAGAAAAATTGTGTTTTTCCACAAAAACTTCTGTGAAAAGAAAACAGGACCTTTTGCCCATCCCTATTAATTGGAGTACCTCAGGGTTTACTCCCAGAACCAGTGATTTTTAATTTGTTCAGTAATGACCTTAAAATCGCTTTTGGAAGTCATGTCTCAGCCTTTGTTGATGACAAAAAACTATGTAAGGAAACAAACATGGTGCGTGCTGCTCACACTCACACACATATTCATAGATAGATATTTAGGATTATATATTTGGGTTGCAGTGAGAAGCATGATAAATATAATTTAGATGTAGCAATACTTGAGGAGTCCTGAAGGATTTGCAGACATGTGATTTCACAACAGTGTCTAGTGTCAGACAAGTCAGTCAGACATTCAGTTTCTTATAAAGAGATACTAGCCAAATCAGGTTTGTTTATATTAGAGAAGAGGCATCTTAGGGGGTAGATTTTGATTATAATTTACAAATGTATTCAAAATTCAAGACTCTGAAACTCTTTACTCCTTACTCTTTAGTGCTTAGCAAAGAACAGGGTGCATCCATTAAGACTAGATTAAAGGTGCTCCTTACAGAGTCAAGGATTTTGACAGTTAACAGCAGTAAGGATATAGAATACTTTGCCTCTGGAGTCTGTGTTGATAATTACTTAAGCTAACTTAAAAAGTACTGCATACTATTATGGTTAGGAATAATATAGAAAGTTATGAAGGAAAGAATCTTATACCCTCTTTTGTGTCATATTTTTGTTTTGCCTTCCTCTGGATCACAAAATGTGAGCTGGCAAAAGTTTAAACTGATGGACTCATATCTTTTTTTCAGCCTTATCAACTATATAAACTATATACGCCCTTTGATTTAACCCTTTGAGTGCCAGAGATATACGCAACGCATTGGTCACTGGCACTCAAAAGATTAATTTACTATGTTTGCCCTGAATATAGGATATTATACAAGGCAGAAGAAAGAGCATTTTTATATTTTACTGCAAATCGATGCAAATATGATTTTTCTAATCATGTTTTTTGTACTGTGTAGAAAGCTATAGTAATTTCTTACTGCATTGCACACAATAAACTAATCTTTATTGCGTTTTTTCATATCTAAAGCTTCCTGTGTATTCAGTTTTGATTGGCAGTCTCTCTTTTGATGTTGTATTATAACGTCCTGATGGAATACTCTACCATAGCCGTGTGCAATTGAGAAACTGGAGGATTGAGTGAGAAAAATTCTGGTGCTTTTTCCAGTAGTTGTAAAATCCTATTACAGCATTTATGCTTCTAAAGGTTGAGAGAAGAGAGGTGGTGACCCATTGGTATGTAAAACAAGGACAAAGAACAACTCTCTTCATTCACTTGTATGAAAACTTGAAGAATTCACCATTATTCATTTTAATTCATATTGAGGCCTCAGTTGGACAATTTCTTAAGAGCTTCAAAAGCTTAGAAAGTCATAAGAAAGTTGATTATAACTAGAGTCCCTTAGAAAAGCATTTCTTAACCGGACCAATAAGTCAGTGTTTTTAACTGCACTAATATCCAGTAAAGAGTGCACATTGCTGCTTATTAGGCTATTTTCTGCAAGTGAATCCAATCTATTGTAACATACTATAACTCTGCTGTGTTCATACATTAAGCATTGGGAAGTTGAGCAGAGTTGATCTGTATGACATCCTATGCGACACGGTGCAGATCAATCCCACTGGTGATTTGCTCTACAGTGTCCAATGAATGGCCAACCCATGTGGATGTCAGCCAGTAATATGTGGCTAATGCTGATTTGGTCCTTCCTTCAATCACGCCTCCTCCAACCTCCCGCCCAAGAGATGGGATCTCGGGATGGGGGTGGGGTGCAGATGAAATAGACATTCTGAATTGAGTTATATTGTAGCTATGATCAGTTTGTCAGTGCGAACAATGTCTAATAGGCCAGGACTTAAAAGAGAACAGAGTTTACATAACTCATATTAACCCATTGTTTTCCAGTTTGCTGCGCAGATCGCCAATATCTGTACAGCTCATTACTCAGTGTTCATGGGAGTGTTTTCCTCTCTCCAGAAATGGTGGCTTTGCCAACTCAGAGCTTTTATGGGGCTTCTAAAGAAAGGAAAAAGCTATCATGAGAGCTGAGTAAAGCACTAACATCATCCAGCTGTGCAGAGCTTGCACAGAAAACCAGCAAACAGCAGGTAAGTCTACGATGTAATCTCAGGGCCTTAGGCAATATGGCTCCCAATATGACACATACAGAAAAAAAAACTTTGGTTATCCTAGAACCAAACAAACACTATCTGACACCTCAGCCTTGTTACACTGTCCACTGATAGTCACAGAATTGCACATACACTGTTTGTCACCCCAGCCCTGTTCCACTGTCCACTGCACAGAGCCCAAAAACTCTGTCTGACACCTCACTTTTGCTACACTCTCCACTGGTGGTCACAGAATCACACATACAATGTCTGACACTATAGCCTTGTACCACTGGTAGCCAAGGAATTACACTGTCTGACACTCCAGCCTTGGTGCCATGTCAATGATAGTCAAAGAGCAACAAATACACTGTCTTTCACTTCAGCCTTATTCCACTCTCCATTTGTAGTCAAACATCTCAAACACTGTCTGACACCCCACCTTGTTTCACTTTACATTGGTTGTAACAGAATCACACACATACATGGGCTGAAACCCCAGCCTTGTTCCACACTCAGCTGATAGTCACAGAATGACATATACACTGTCTTTCACCTCAGCCTTGTTACATTGTTCACTGGTAGCCTCAGAACCACACTGTCTGACAACCTATCCTTGTTCCACTGTCCACTGCTGGTCACAGAACTACGCATATACTGCCTGTCACCCCAGCCTTGTTCCACTGTCAATGTATAGTCACAGAATGACACATAATCTGTCTGACACGCCAGCCTCGTTCCATTGTTTGCTGGTAGCCTAAGAATCAGAATACCTAATAAAGCAGCCTTTCTCAGTTTTTCACTGGTGGTCACAGAATCGCATATATCCTATCTGACACCCAGTCTTATTGCACCGTAACGCTAGTAGCCACAGAAAAATACACAAACTGTCACCCCATCCTTATTCCACTGTCTACTGATAGCCAATGATTGGCTAGCTAGAGGGATGACGAAACATGCATTTCTGACCCCTCCAACTAGATGCTGATTGGCTTGGAGGTGAGGTTACTGCAGGGCATGTTTCGTGCCCTGTATATACCTACAACCCAGCAAATGGGAGCATAGGAACCAATTTGAACAGAGACTGGCCATATAAAAGTCAATCTCTTTTTATATTTCCCTCACACTGAGTCGGATAATGGCCTGAGTAGGAAATGCAATGGGGTAATTTTTTTGTTTGGCCTTCTAATCGGTGGTGGCGGCATCAGCTGAGGTGTTGACAAAGGGGGGGGGGGTATTTTCTTTATTTCCCTTTTTAGTTTTATGATTTACGGAAGAATTACAGAAGAAGATGAAGGAAGACCAGGGTGAAGAAGAAACCGCTGGACCTCCGAATTCAAGGTATGTGTTTACTGGTACAGCAGTGGGGAATGGGCCATGGGCTAGAGCTAGGACTAGGATTTTATTTACCTTTATTGTTAATGTTATTCATGCTATTTAATGTGGGTTGTAGGAACAGAAAGCTGTGATGAGATTTAGGCCACAACATGAGTTTTTGTGACCAGTGCTCATTGTGGTGGATGGTGGTCAAGCAATAGAATTCCAACAGTGCAACATGTATACTGCCCAGAACTTATTTTGGCCCTAACAATGGATTAAATGCCCCTGATTGAATCTAGCCCTTAGGTGCAACAGCAGTACCAAGACCTCCAGGGTAAATTTGTGTTGTGGGTGATGAAAACTATCCTAGTGTCAGGAAATGTATCTCCTGGATTGGATTGGGTAACAGGAATTTTTACTGCTATCATTAAACAAGGGTAACAGTTTAGGATTTTGAAATATGGGATTCAAAGTAGGTATGAACCCAAAGGAGTTTTTGGCATATGGTTTGCAATACCTGGGAACTCTCTTCATCTACCCCTTTTGAGTTAATATTGGGTTTCTTGGAGACAGAGTTTGATTCTCCATTTATGGAGTTCTCTGGTATCCCCTTCCACTAACCCACCTCACTCCTTGCTCTGCCCCATCCATTTTAGGGCAAATCTCACCCTTCCTCATTCTAACCCCACCCACTCTTGTTAAGGCATGCCAAATTATAAAGCAAATCACTTAAATTGGACACTCCCTCTCCTAGTCCTACTTCTTTCTCCTGCAGATAAGCACAGCAAGTTTCTCATGCAGGTAGCTAAAGTAAGAGCTAGACCATGACATTTTAGCTCTAATAATCTTGTGGCATTGTGTGTATAGACAAGGCATTGACTGGCCTATGAAAAATGATCGATTAAAGGCCTAAGGGTCCTGGAACTGAAAGTTAGGATTGGCCTATTGTTCTGGAAGACTATACAATGAAGATGCAATGTGGATTTCATAATACAGCACTCACATATTTTATGAACCATTTCAATCAATATTAAGAGTAGAATCTGAACATGTTCTGTGACCTCTGAGTTATTTTGCCATATAGAAATGCACAAAAATATGCCTATGTCTAAAACAATAACTTGAAGGAAATAATGTATTTCTATATCAGAGTGTAAGCTCATTAAAGCATATAGTGTAGATTGTAACTGCAGATCCATTTGTTTGTAAGGTATTAGCCGAGTTGCAGGGCAGGTAATTAGATACTGGACAGTGGGAACACTTTTCACACATTTCTAATGACCCTGGTCTGATTTGGCTTACAAATGACTTCATGGGACTGTGCACTGTCTTTCATGCAAGACATCACTTTGAGCTGCCTGGACCCAAACAGCCAAAGAGAGTGTAGTAGAGCTATTCTGCCTGTCCACCATGTCTCAAACAGCCAATTGGAGGATTGTGCCAATGTAAAGCCTACAACCATGGCGTAACAGTAAGAGCCGTATCTTATGATGAATTCTGAGAGAAGCATACCTGTTCACTTGTAGCAAAAGAGGAAAAAAGAAAAAAGGTGCTGCTAATGTAATAAGACCAGGTTATAGATCACCACACCACCACCACAAACATGTTGTTCAGCTAAACAAACAGATAAAAATCTTTAGACTGGCCCCCCAAACAGTATTCTCAATGGGTTGCCCTTCAATCCACCGATGAGGCAGCTACGCTCCAAAGACACATCCACAAAGAAGAACAAAATATGGCAAAGAAGAAAATATAAGGGGGGAGGGGGTAAAAGTGTTCTATCCAATGACAATCCCAAACAACAATAATAATGCATTTTATATATATATATTTATTGATAAATATATATATCAGTCTTGATAAAGGCTACATTGATAGCCGAAACGTCGATCTCAATAAATTGAAACATCACTTTGAATTTAAAAAAGGACCCTGTGAGTGCCGTCTCTTCCTTCAAAACTGTATGTATTTTCTACTTATTTGCAATGTGCACCCAGGTCACTCGTTAATATTAACAGTGAGTGCATCCTAAGCCCAAATGGAATTGTATATATATATATATATATATATATATATATATATATATACACACACACACACACACTATCATTTGCATATTATTTTTTTTATCCGCTAAGGTGCCTTCAAATGATACCACCAAAAGATCTCCAGATCCAAGATTCTTGTTATGAAGTGTAATAGTCTCTGTTCCTCAATTGTACAAAGTTATTTATTATAAATAATTAAAACATACAAAACGTATATGCAAATATTTATCTGATAAAAGCCAAGGCCTCTTTAACAATGGCTAATATATAAACCAAAAGCCCTTTTGGAGGCACCTGATAAAAGAACCCAAGTAGGGATGGGTAAAGTATCTTTGCATCTTGAACAGATCGTGGGCATAAGCCTGTCTTTGAACAATATGCAAATATGAGTGTATGTATTGTATTCATTTTGTTGTTTGGGTTTATCATTGGATACTGATGAGATCTGAACTGTTGTTCTCAGTTGGGCCTAGAGGTACACCTCCATCAACCCCTTTGTTAATCAGGCCTTGCTCAAGATATGTACAGCTGGTAAAATACACAGCTTCTCCACTTTATTCAAGTTGATTTTTTTTTGCTGAAGAACTGATTTTTTGGCTTGATTGAGATGTATAGATATTTTCATAAGTTATTTTTCTCCTTAACAACAGATAAATACGTCACAATTGGTATATAGCAAAGGAGAGACATTATCTATGTGATAATATCATTCCATGCTATCTTATTCTGTTGGGCTGATTCATCAAACTGAAGACTGATGAATCAGCCATTAATAATCACATAGCATGAAACTGTATATTTTGCATCAGATATTGCACATTGTTATGCACAATATGTTTTTGTTATTCTGTTTTTAAGATCTAAAAATAACTATAGATTTATGTATTTGTACTTTTCATTAGTCCTTGACAAATCACTTTTAAAATATTAGGGATAACCCAAAAATTCCAGACTGAGTTTGGGGGTGCCTTGAGCCAAGAAAGTATGAAAAACACTGCACTAGAAGTAGGAGAGTCAAAAACAACCACTGCACTGTCATTGATGTAGCAGTGCCACCTCATCCCTGTAATACTGGACTCTCATAACAGATACATACTGATTGGCTGCACAGGAGCCAGTTCAGGGTTCCTATGCTTTGTCCAGCTGAGAATAGTCTAAATCAGCTGGATAGTCTTAACCATGAACACTCTGGGTCACATCCCAAAACTCTGGCTTTCATATTAAAGGGGAACTACCACCCCGCAATAACTTAAGCTTCACTGATTGCTCATCTGGCGACTAGCTGCTTAGTAGAGCTAGTCGCCAGAAATATTACCCGGTTCAGCAGATATTGGCGTTTTACCGATGGTGACAGGAGCAGGAAGCACGGACGTCTCTTCACAGTGATGTCCGTGTGCCTGCGCTGTCAGTCCCTTTTGCACCGCACTGTGAAAAAGGGACTGACAGTGCAGGCGCACGGACGTCACTGTGAAGAGACGTCCGTGCTTCCTGCTCCTGTCACCATCGGTAAAACGCCGATATCTGCTGAACCGGGTAATATTTCTGCCGACTAGCGCTACTAAGCAGCTAGTCGCCAGATGAGCAATCAGTGAAGCTTAAGTTATTGCGGGGTGGTAGTTCCCCTTTAAAGGAGCAGTTAACTTTTTCTTATGAAAACACATATGTTATAGAGCAGTTCCTGCTGAATAAAACAAGGTCACTCCCATCGCTGTCAGATGTTTTATTCAAAATTTATAGCAGTTTAAATAATCAGGAAGTGAATTTACTGTGTTTACTTCCTGATAGTTCTAACTGACAGGAAGTGATTCAGCAGTTTCTATCACATTCTGTGGAGGACTGTATGTCTCTGACTTTTCTTTCTATTAGAATCTAACAGGAAATCTAATTAGAATTTGACCACTAGAGGGCACTGCTAATGTAAAAAACATGGGTTTAAACTGTAATAACTCTAGAAATACAAATCTCTCGACAGTGGGAGTACCCTTATTTTACTCAATAAGAAAATCCCTACAATATATATTTTTCATAAAAAAAGTTTACTGTTCCTTTAAATTAACAGATCTCCAGGAACAGAGGCTGATGCTCTGGCTTGGGGAGAGTTCACTTGTAACTCCACCCACTTCAGTGCTGGTTACGCCCACTCTCTGTCCCATTCTACCCACAGTGTGCTCATTTTAAGGAAAAAACACACCTAGTTTCTTCACATTCTCTCACCCCAGATAAAGTTTCAGCAACTTTTGACACAAATCACATAATTTGGACACTCCTAGCCCCAAATCATTGTGAACCTCCGGAGACTTGGAACAAGAAGGTTCCTAAGTATATGAATAGTTAGAGGTTGTACACCCCTACTATAGGGCTGCATGGATTCCAGTGAAGTCCATGGTAAGGCTGATGTACTCAAAAAAGTAGGGAAAAGTGTACTATATAGGACAAATGTCTCATTGATGGAAATGGGGCTTTAAACCCATGAATGTTAGAAATATCCAATGCATTGATTTGCAATGGATTCAGACCTCTATAGCATTCATGTAGTTAAAAGTACCAATTGAATCAATTGTAACTACCAAACAAAAAAAGGGAAAAAAGTATGTGCCTCCAATAAAACACTTGGAGGAACCCACTTAATTAAATTGGCTGCGCCTCTCAGAAGGAAACAAAAAGGAACTTCACAAATGGTATAACTATATAATCCATGGTATTTCAATGTGTATCTGGCCATGAATCTAAGAACAGACAGTCCACAAAACACAGCACAGATTACCACAACACACAATGGAGTCTGTCAACAGGAACAACAAGTATAAAACTCAATACAAGAAATATATATAAATACAAGAAACAAAAAAAAACAAACAAAAAAAAAAAAAAAATATATATATATATATATATATATATAAAGACTATCAAATGAGCAGTGGCACACACTTAGTCAACAAACCTATATGCATAAACAACGCCAATAATAGGTGCCCGTCCCATAGAAAAATGATAAAACAAGTGTTCAAATGTACTAGCTTCGTACGAGACAGTACTCAGAAGCTCTTGTAGCAAATATAGTGTTACTTTATTGCATTCTCAAGCCAAACGTTTTCGGTCGGCTCAGGGACCTTCCTCAGAGCAAATGGCAACAAAGTGCTAAAGTATAACTTTAAATAGCATTACTCACAATATTAATTAATTAAAATTACTCACAGCTAATTCTGACTCCTGTCTCGTGTTCGCCGAACGCCAAACTACAGCGTTCGTTCAAACACGAGACAATGACGTCAGAAAGTATCCCGGTCGCCACGCAATCTGGAGACGCAGCGCATGCTCACAAAATAATTTCTCAATTAGATCTATAATATTCGTACATATCTATACAACAAGTATCCCCACGACTCTGCTGGCTGAAAGCAGAGTCAAAAAACAGGGTAACAAGAAGATTCTATCCCCGTTCGCTACTAGCTCAATGCCTTTGTATTGTGGTACTAATAAATCATCAATTCGAAAGTCGAATGTCTCTGGACATTAGTAGGTAAAAGTCTTTCTCACATAGCACCCATCGAACTCGAACGGCCACATACGTTCGATCCTCATAACACAGTTAATATGGATGTCGAACATTTAACCGGCTGTCTCAGTCTCTCCCATACAACGCAACATATTCGAAGTCAAGGGGCTATATTAGCCCATACAGGCAGTGAATCCAGCATATCATGTACATGAAGCCTCAATATTAATGTAAGTGTTGCTCAAGTTAGGAACATTCGAAAAAGAAAGTGTAGAGGTGCTACGTGCTACTTCCCATGAACTTCTCACAGGGAAAGCCCATATAATACACCTTGTATATTTCACAGCCCTTCTGATCCTCTCAAGCCAGTTCCAATAGAAGTCCACAATATAGGTCCTAGGGTGCGTCATATATAATATCCAGCTGAATGTCATTTATTGAACTCCAATTATGTACCACAGCAGTTCATTGCTTTACTGTCCCCAGGAAATATAGCTCACCTGTTACAGCAGCTAGTAGCTAACGGGGAAAAAAAGGGCTTAGTGAATAAGCAAACTCTTGCTCAGCACATTCGTGATAATCATGTCGCAAACTGCCACTCTACTTTAATCACATACAGGAATCCTAATACATTAAAGTTCAAGAGGATGATTTACTGTACCGACCAATTATTCATAAAAAACAACTGAGTTGAAACTCATAATTGAGACCTGCAGGTGCCAATGTATTATATTCATATATGTATCTGGCTTCTTTCTGTAATAAGGTACGGTGTCGATCACCACCTCTGGCATTCCTCTGGACCATCACTATTGGCATAAAACAGAAGTCCTTCAATGTATGTTGTGCCAGCTCAAAATGTCTAGCAACAGGTTGATTCAATCTTTCCATCTGGTCAAAGGAACCATCAAGTGCCTTCCGTATTGCTTATTTATGGTTATTAATACGTTCCTTCAGCATGGTGGTGGTTTTTCCTATGTAATACTTATTACACGGACAGCGGATAAAATATACCACATATTTGCTTTCACAAGTAAGGAAGTCTCTAATCTTGACAGGTTTATTGTTAACAGGGTGTGGGAATGTTTTACCAGTGATAATTTGCTCACAATTAGAACATCCCCTACACCTGAACACTCCTATGCGACATTTCAACCAAGTTGTGCCACTGTCATATTTATCTTTAGGGTCCGCACTAGTTAACATTTCACCCAAGTTCCTCCCTCTATTATAACAAAACAATGGAGGACTATTGAACAAATGCCCCAACTTTTTGTCACCTGCCAATATATGCCAGTTCTTCTTGATAACCTGTCTAATAGCAGGGGAAGCTGTCGTATACGTGGTTTGTATGCAAAACCTAGTTCCTTTATCCAAACTAGGTTGTTGGGGGGACAATAAACTTTCTCTATTGAGAAGACTAGCTTTAACCAAAGCTTGTTCAACATCAGTATGATCATACCCACTTTCTAAAAATCTATCTCTCATAGCGCACAACGCTTGTGTGCGTATTTCTGGATCTGTGGTGGTCCTAACCACCCTAACCATCTGGGAGTAAGGGAGGCCAGTCTTTAACGGAATGGGGTGATGACTAGATGCATGGAGTAATGTGTTACGATCCGTTGGTTTCTGATAAATACTTGTGCACAAAATATTACCAACTCTATACACAGTCATGTCAAGAAAATTAATGCTGACCCTATCATATGATAGAGTAAATCTTGTGGATGGAACGGAGTTAAGGGAGTCAATAAACTCTCTCAAAGTTTCTACTCCACCCTCCCACAACAAGAAAATATCATCAATGAATCTTTTAAAAAAATGGATATGTTGTGAAAATTTTCTTAATGCAAAAAAATGGCGTTTTTCATAGTATTCCATGAAGATTGAGGCATAGGATGGGGCCATATTCGATCCCATTTCTGTGCCTTGCAATTGAAGAAAATATTGTGTTTCAAATTTAAAATAATTCTTTTTCAAGATGATATCAATTAACAGCAATTGGAACTCGACAGGGGGACCATCGTATGTCTCATCTCCACTGCACATAACCATAACCGCCTCCTTTCCTAACTCATGGGGGATACTGGTGTACAGACTAGAGACATCTAATGTTACCAGAATGGTATTTTCTGTAATCTGCTTAGGAAGTTGTGTAATAAAGTCCGTAGAATCCCTTATGTAAGAGGAAAAACCAGTAATATATTTTTGTAGAAAAAAATCTACAAATTGTGACAGGGGTTGACAAAGGGCCGAAATAATGGGGCGTCCTGATGGATTTTCCAAAGATTTATGTATTTTAGGGATGCAATATAATACAGGGATAAAACAAAACTAAAATTAAAAAAAAAAAAAATTATATATATATATATATAAATCACACCACATCCACAGGTGTACACACAACACTGCTCAGCATGCGACTCACAGCTAGTATGTCCACATGTGGAGCACAAACTGAAAAGGTTATGGTGGGGAAAAAAGTGAATGAAAACCCCTTCCACCTGAATTTGGTGGGTGGTAGATACAATGCTAAACAGAAATTTGACATACCAGTCAAGCCATAAGACTTGCTTTTCCCACAGAAATCACACTTTTGCAGTGTTGTTACTACTGCAAGGGATTCTGGGTAGGCATACGCAAATAAGTTTAACAAGGAATCACCTTTTTGCCTCAAATTCCACTTTATACATGGATTCCTCAGAGTATGTATATGCTGAGTAACAGCTTTAAAGGGATAGTAATACTTCATTGTAACTTTATTTTATTTTGTAGGCATTAAAAAAACATGAAGAATGATATAAGTCTTATGTCTCAAACCTTTATGGTTTAAGAGATATTCACAAACAAAGTATCCCCCCCTGTTCAATCAGATCAGAAGGGAGATGCCCAGGTAGACTGCAGAGAGGGACAATCTTCAATTAAGATAATGGAAAAAGCTGAAAAACTTGTCAAGGGGGGAAGGGCTTTCATTGTTTTCATACAAAGAAAATTGTCCCCTTCTGTTATCTGTACTGTCATACAACCAGACTCACATCTGAGAAGAGATGGCTTACACTAGGTAAAAGGGGCGGGGAGGGGAACTTTGCTTGTGAATATCTCATAAACCATAAAGGTTTGAGAGATAAGACTTATATCATTCTTCATGTTTTTTTAATGCCTACAAAATAAAATAAAGTTAAAACGAAGTGTTACTATCCCTTTAAGACACAACTCAGAAAGAGATGCAAAGTCAGTGAACCACTCATGGACGGCCGTTTCGTTGTAATGCAAATCGTCAGCATGAGTTTGGTTTTACTGGCTTGCTATTGAGGCTTGTTTCACATTAGTATGTCAAATTTCTGTTTAGCATTGTATCTACCACCCACCAAATTCAGGTGGAAGGGGTTTTCATTCACTTTTTTCCCCACCATAACCTTTTCAGTTTGTGCTCCACATGTGGACGTACTAGCTGTGAGTCGCATGCTGAGCAGTGTTGTGTGTACACCTGTGGATGTGGTGTGATTTATTATTGTTAACTCACCCAGAAGCCATCCCCCTCTATATGTTCCATTCTCGAAGTCTCTCTGTACAAAATAGTTTGGGAGGATGTATTTTTTTACATTACTATCCTTTAAAGCTGGAGTAACCCAGCTGCACCATAGGGGACAAGTAAAAGTTACAATTGATTCAAGACTAGAACAGAGAAACTTTATACATGGATTCCTCAGAGTATGTATATGCTGAGTAACAGCTTTAAGACACAACTCAGAAAGAGATGCAAAGTCAGTGAACCACTCATGGACGGCCGTTTCGTTGTAATGCAAATCGTCAGCATGAGTTTGGTTTTACTGGCTTGCTATTGAGGCTTGTTTCACATTAGTATGTCAAATTTCTGTTTAGCATTGTATCTACCACCCACCAAATTCAGGTGGAAGGGGTTTTCATTCACTTTTTTCCCCACCATAACCTTTTCAGTTTGTGCTCCACATGTGGACGTACTAGCTGTGAGTCGCATGCTGAGCAGTGTTGTGTGTACACCTGTGGATGTGGTGTGATTTATTATTGTTAACTCACCCAGAAGCCATCCCCCTCTATATGTTCCATTCTCGAAGTCTCTCTGTACAAAATAGTTTGGGAGGATGTATTTTTTTACATTACTATCCTTTAAAGCTGGAGTAACCCAGCTGCACCATAGGGGACAAGTAAAAGTTACAATTGATTCAAGACTAGAACAGAGAAACACAAAAGCGGCACAGAAAATCCTTTAAGTGTAGTATCAATTTAACAGGGATCCTTCACCAGCACCAATGGGAATGAAATGCTACTCACATTCTTAAGAGGCGGTCACTTGCCTCTTAGTTTAAGCTCATGTACTGGCTTTCACCCCAGGATGGTGTGATGATTCCTTGGTCTACTCCTTACTTCTTTTTTCCAACTCCGTCAAAGGTTTAGGGCATGTGTGGAAACTGCCACTCTCACACAAGGCAAAGTATTGCTCAGTATTTCTTTGGCAGTACCTATTTGTTCTAAAGTTACCCTATATCAACTGGAGCTACTGTAGACCACAGGCTATATCCTATAGGTATACATATACACTATATTTATTAAAATATAAAACTAATAAAATACAAAGTAAATCTACAATATCAGACAATAAATGCCCCAAAAATATATATAAAAGATACGCCTGACACGTTTTGTAACAGTAATGTTACGTCATCAGAGGCTTGTAAAAAATGATACATTTGATGTTCCCAGTATTTTAACTAGTTTTGAGCCAATCAGCGTCCGAAACTCCCCCCAGCATACATTCAACAGCTCTTACAGTCAAACAAACATGGATTCAGTGGCATGCGTTCCAACCAGCCTCACTAAATTAAATAAAGATGTCCAGGATTATGCTCATGGAAATCAAATTACAATGGAGGGGAGAAAAAACAAGCAAAGATATGTAAACAACAAGTATAGATTTTTTTAGTGAAAATTATAAATAAGAATAATACCAGACTGAAGGAATTTAAAGATGTACAAACAAAAACCAGGGATGTAGATAAAAAATCTCCACCAAAGACAGGACTATCCTCTATAGAGGATGTCCCTTTGTCAAATAGATATGCAGTGCTTACGGAGGAAATTGCAGTCCTGGATAAGGAAATATCTATTTTAAAAGAGTTGGGAGCAAGACCCAAAAGAGGGGATGTTTCATTAAATAGGACTGTTTCTTCCAAAAGCACTTTTTTTGGAGGGGGTCCAGGGAGGTGAGAGAGGAGATACAACAGATAGGTGTTCAGAGAAGGAAGAGAGAGGAAATTATAGAGATAGAAGAAGGAGTAAAGGATGCAGAGGAAGGGACAGGTCTCCCCAAGAAAAGCAGGACTTGACTCTGTTTTTGGGAAATAATAAAAATGGTATTTTTATCAGATCGTATTTTGTCACATGATGAGGTATCCCTGTTACAAAAGGGTTTTAAATTTTCTCCAGAAAGTAAGGGTAACGATTTTGATTTTTTGTGGATCTTAATAAATTTGTTCACAAGCTGGCACTTCAACGCTTCTTCATCACAAAGGAGAAAAATAAGGATCTTAATGATGGAAGAGAGGAGGAAGGTTGCAGAAAAGATTTGTTGGATCTTTTAATGGAGAATGAAAATCAAGTTGGGGTTGAGGACGATTTTGTTGTTAATAAAAACTTTATTAGAACACCGTTTAGAAAGAAGTCATCTTTTTACCCGGCTAACTACAAAGGTATCACAGTCCCCGTGATTCCCTGTCAATCTCTGACTGTGTACATTTGCATTGGAGGAGTCTGATTGGCCCGCCCAGGATGTGCCTTTATATGCTGGGGTTTGGGCACTTGTCAGTTGCCCTTTCGTGGTGTTCATGTTGCTGCGCCTAGTTGCTGATCTCCAGTGTCTCCTGTGTACCGACCCGGCTAGTCTGACTCTCCTCCTGTTCCTGCTCCGTGATTTGACCCGGTTCTGGCTGACAACCTTGCTCCGTGATTTGACCCGGTTCTGGGTGACGACCCTGCACTGTGATCTGACCCGGCTCTGGCAGAAGACCCTGCTCCGTGATCTGACCTGGCTCTGGCTGACGACCCTGCTCCGTGATTCGACCCAGTTCTGGCTCCTGATCCTGCTCCGTGATTGATCCGCTCTCCGGTGGTGTTCCTGCGACTCTGTCATCTGGTTCCGGCTACCGCTCCTGTCCAGTTGCTGCTCCAGTGTCCCCCGGTCGCGCTGGCGACATTCTGAACTGTTCTCTGTTTCCTCTCGCTCATTTAGCTGTAGCCGAGGTTGCCTGCCTTGTACTCGCTGAGCATTGCTTTTTCAAATGTACCAGATTAACCCTTGCACTGCCTGTAGTCTCTGATTACGTGCCACTTGTTATATTGCCAAGCTCCTGTTGATTCTCTGAGCCGTTACACTCTGAGCCTCCTCTTGACGCTATACCAGTCCTTGCAGAGCTCCGCTTGTCCAGTGTTTGGGGTGCACCGTGATCACGCCGGTTGGCGCTGGCAGTCTGTTCGCTCTTGCTATAAGGATTCTGAGCGACACCGGAAGGGTGTCTGGGCCGTATCTCGTTTGCTCGAGTGCACAGTTCCAGCTGCACTACTCTGTGCATTGGCTCTTCTTAAGCTTGGGCAACTAGTATCTACTGTGGCCTCCCAAGGGCTGGCATACTTTCCGTGGCACACGCAGGGTTACTCACTACTCATTCTGGGCGATTCCTATTCTGGTTACATCAGATTGGCAGTAGCATTCCTCCTATCCCATGGTGGTGGTACTGGCTCAGCTCAGAGCAACAGGGGTTCATCCTGCTTCTGCTTAGAGAGTGATACAGCGCTGATCCTGTGTTCCTGTTCTACATGTAGAGACTGTTTTCAGAGACTGTTATATCTCCTGGGCGTTGGCCAATCTAGCCTGAGCCTCACCAGTTGCTCATGTTAACCCTCTGAGTAGCTACAGTCTGTAGCTATATTCATCCTCTGTTTATATTGCCTATTCTTGTCTGTAATTGTCAGCATTGTTCTTACCTATACTGGCCCCTAGGGGCACTGTTTATCATTCTGTTTCAATAAACTGTGTTTTTACTTAACAACCTGGTCTGAGTGTCAGAAAAACCGTAACAGTACGAAAGGGCCATGACCTCAGACGGGAAATGTGACAGTAATACACAGAACCTCCACTGGAGGATGGATGTTCACGAGCAACGCTTAGATCAGTTGGCATTGGCCATGCAGACCTTGCTTGAACGTACGGTACATCTTGATAAACCGAATCAAAATCCGGTGGTCCCCCCAGTTATGACACCGGATAATACTACTGGTCAATGCTTGGCTCAGCCGAGAAGTTTAACGGCGGCGGCGCCGTTACCGTTAAGATATGATGGTGAACCCACACTGTGCAGGGGTTTCCTTAACCAGCTAGAGATATTCCTAGAACTCACACCCCATGCCTTCCCGAGTGACCGTAGCAAGGTGGGGTTCATGGTATCCCTGTTAACTGGCAAAGCCCTGGCATGGGCCAATCCGTTATGGGAACAGGCTAAACCTTGCACTTTGTGCTTTAAAGAGTTTGTCAAACAGTTCCGTAGAGTCTTTGAGACACCTGGGCGAGCTACCTCTGCGGCCAAAAAACTGTTGTCAATGCAGATGGGCGATCATACTGTGGCTGACTATGCTATAGAATTTCGGATTCTAGCTGCAGAGGTGGCATGGAATAATGAGGCACTCCTGGCAGCATTTGCCCAAGGGCTTTCGGATGCTATCAAAGACGAAATTGCTGCCAGGGAGGTACCTACCGATTTGGATGAGTACATCGATTATGTGATACTCATTGATACTCGCATGCGCGAGAGGCGCTTGGTTAAAAGGGCGAGTTCCAAAATCCATGGGCATGAGAGATTGTTTAACCCACCCTCTCCTCCCATTCCTCCTGACCGTGTACCTTATACTGGGGAACCTATGCAGATTGGTTTTACTAGGTTAACCAGGGAGGAGAGGGCATATCGCAAAAGACAAGGATTATGCCTGTATTGTGGCAAAGGTGGGCATTTATTACGCACATGTCCGGTGCGGCCGGGAAACGCACGCACCTAGGGTACCTTGGGGGACAGGCCCTAGGTGGTGTACAGTCGTCCTCAGATCCTTGCTCCTTGAAACCCACTATACCTGTGAGTTTTCTCCTAGGCGACCAAGCTGTGGAGGTACTAGCCCTGGTAGATTCTGGCGCAGCTGGCTATTTCATGGACCAGGCATTTGCTGAAAGACATAATATTCCTCTGTCTAAAAGAAATGCTCCGCTAGCCATTGAGGCTATTGATGGCAGACCTCTTGAACCAGCACTTATCACGAGGGAGACTACTCTCCTTACTATGACAGTGGGGGCCCTCCACAAGGAGGAGGTTCGTTTCCAGATTATTCGCTCACCCCATCATGCGGTCATTCTGGGGTTCCCTTGGTTGACAGTGCACAATCCCCAGTTTGACTGGCAGACATGTGAAGTCAAATAATGGTCAGAATACTGCACTAATCACTGCCTATCTCGCCCAGTTAAGATTATGTGTACCTCCCCTTCTGTGCCAACTGAATACAGCAAGTTCAGCGACGTTTTCAGTAAAGGGGAGGCTAGCGCTCTGCCGCAGCATCAGCCATGTGACTGCGCTATTGATTTGCCCCAGGGAGTGGTCCCACCGAGGGGTAGGACGTACCCATTGTCATGTGATGAGACTAAGGCAATGGAGGAATACATTGAGGATGCTCTCAAACGAGGGATTATTCGCAAATCATCCTCTCCGGCAGGTGCAGGGTTCTTTTTTGTGAAAAAGAAAAATGGCGAATTGCGACCTTGTATTGACTACCGTGGACTCAATAAGATCATGTCCAAAAATGCGTACCCCATTCCACTCATCACAGAGTTATTTGATAGGTTGAAAGGCTCCTCTATTTTCACAAAACTCGATTTACGAGCTGCCTACAATTTAATAAGAATCAGGGCCGGTGATGAGTGGAAGACAGCCTTCAATACAAGGTCAGGGCACTACGAATACCTAGTTATGCCATTCGGATTATGTAATGCACCTGCCGTATTTCAGGAGTTCATCAACGATATCTTCCGCGATATGTTACAATCTTGTGTAGTGGTATATCTGGATGATATTTTGATCCACTCAGCTAATTTAACCCAGCATATCCAGGATGTTTCTGAGGTATTGCTTCGTTTGCGCAAGAACAAATTGTTCTGTAAACTAGAAAAATGTGAATTTCACTGTTCTCAAGTACCTTTTTTGGGTTTCGTTATATCCAAAGATGGCATAGCTATGGACCAAGAAAAGTTGGCTGCAGTCCTTAAATGGCCACGACCTAAGGGGTTAAAACCTATTCAAAGATTCCTGGGCTTTGCCAACTATTACAGAAAATGTATTCAGAACTTTTCTACTATTACTAAACCTCTCTCTGACTTAACGCATAAGGGCGCAAATCCCTCTCAATGGTCTGAGGCAGCTGAACAGGCCTTTGTGACCCTCAAGCAGGCATTCGCATCTGCCCCTATTCTGTGCCATCCTAATCCTACTCTGCCGTTTACCCTAGAAGTCGATGCCTCTGAGGTTGGGGTAGGGGCAGTTCTCTCCCAACAACCCAGGGAGGGAGGTAATTTGAGACCATGCGGATTTTTTTCCAAAAAGCTTTCTAGCGCCCAAAGCCATTCTGAAATTGGTGATAGGGAATTGTTGGCTATCATCTTGGCTTTGAAAGAATGGCGACATCTCCTGGAGGGCACTAGGACACCAGTCTTAATCCTCACTGACCATAAAAATCTAATTTACTTGTCTGAGGCCAAAAGGCTGTCATCTCGCCAGGCTCGTTGGGCTCTCTTCTTGTCAAGATTTAATTTCATAGTCTCCTACTTGCTGGGGTCCAAAAATATTAGGGCAGATGCTCTTTCCAGACAATTCTGCACAGACATTGAGAGGGATGAAGCTCCGGTGTCTATAATTCAGCCAGATAGGATCCTGGCTACTATTCGTACCAACATCACTTCACCACTGGGGGAGCAAATCATGGCTTCACAACCATGGGCACCTCCTGAAACCCCAGTTGGCAAGTGTTTTGTGGACGAACCATTTCGTACCCAGTTACTCGAGACCTATCACTCATTTAAGGCAGCCGGGCACATTGGCAGGGATCAGTTGGTTTGGTCATTGTCACGAACATTCTGGTGGCCCTCCCTGAGAGCGGACTGCTCTGCATTTACCGCTGCCTGTGCCACCTGTGCCCGTGCTAAAACTCCCAGACATCTCCCCGTGGGGTTACTCCAGCCAGTACCCAATGGTGACCGTCCCTGGTCCCATATTTCTATTGATTTCTTGGGAGAGCTGCCTTTATCTAAGGGCTACACATTTATCCTGATGGTGGTAGATAGGTTCTCTAAAATGGCTCATTTCGTGCCCCTCTCTGGTCTCCCTTCGGCCCAGAAATTGGCAGTGATTTTTGCCAGGGAGGTATTCCGCTTGCACGGGGTTCCCAGAGTGATAGTGTCAGATCGGGGAAGCCAATTCGTGTCTAGATTCTGGAGGGCATTCTGTGGCCAGATGGGCATTCAATTGTTATTTTCCTCTGCCTACCATCCCCAGACCAATGGGGCCGCTGAGCGTGCCAATCAGGGACTTGAGCAGTTTTTGCGCTGCTTCGTGACTGATCATCATGATAACTGGTCCGACCTGTTGCCATGGGCGGAGTTCGCCAGGAACTGTGCGGTTAATTCATCGTCTGGGAGTTCTCCGTTCCTGGTTAATTATGGGTTCCAACCCTGTCTACTCCCAGACTCATTTCAGTCCCAACAGATTCCGGCTCTGGATGAGCACATGGAGCAGCTCCGTTCCACTTGGGCACAGGTACAACGGTCCCTCAGTCAGTCCTTCCTGAGACATCAGCGGCAGGCTAATCGCAGACGGCTGCCAGCGGTCTCCTACCAGGTTGGGGACAGGGTATGGCTCTCCTCCAGGAATCTTAACCTGCAAGTGCCTTCGAACAAACTGGCTCCCCGGTTCATTGGGCCATTTAAGATTATTCGCAAGGTCAACCCCGTGGCATACGCATTGGAGCTCCCTAGGACTATGCATATTCATAACGTGTTTCATGTGTCCCTTCTTAAGCCCTTGGTTTGCAACCGTTATACTACTACTCTGGTGGTTCCTGGGCCGGTGGATGTACAAGGCCAAGAGGAGTACGAAATTCAGAGCATTATTGACTCCAGGAGATTTAGAGTCAAGTTGCAATATTTGGTCCACTGGAAAGGTTATGGGCCGGAGGAGCACTCTTGGGTTGATCATAAGGATCTTCATGCGCCACGACTGATGCACAACTTTCACTCTAAATATCCTCTTACACCTAGACCCTCTGGCAGGGGAGGGGGTCTTTGAGAGGGGGGTACTATCACGGTCCCCGTGATTCCCTGTCAATCTCTGACTGTGTACATTTGCATTGGAGGAGTCTGATTGGCCTGCCCAGGATGTGCCTTTATATGCTGGGGTTTGGGCACTTGTCAGTTTCCCTTTCGTGGTGTTCATGTTGCTGCGCCTAGTTGCTGATCTCCAGTGTCTCCTGTGTACCGACCCGGCTAGTCTGACTCTCCTCCTGTTCCTGCTCCGTGATTTGACCCGGTTCTGGCTGACGACCTTGCTCCGTGATTTGACCCGGTTCTGGCTGACGACCCTGCACTGTGATCTGACCCGGCTCTGGCTGAAGACCCTGCTCTGTGATCTGACCTGGCTCTGGCTGACGACCCTGCTCCGTGATTCGACCCAGTTCTGGCTCCTGATCCTGCTCCGTGATTGATCCGCTCTCTGGTGGTGTTCCTGCGACTCTGTCATCCGGTTCCGGCTACCGCTCCTGTCCAGTTGCTGCTCCAGTGTCCTCCGGTCGCGCTGGCGACATTCTGAACTGTTCTCTGTTTCCTCTCGCTCATTTAGCTGTAGCCGAGGTTGCCTGCCTTGTACTCGCTGAGCATTGCTTTTTCAAATGTACCAGATTAACCCTTGCACTGCCTGTAGTCTCCGATTACGTGCCACTTGTTATATTGCCAAGCTCCTGTTGATTCTCTGAGCCGTTACACTCTGAGCCTCCTCCTGATGCTATACCAGTCCTTGCAGAGCTCCGCTTGTCCGGTGTTTGGGGTGCACCGTGATCACGCCGGTTGGCGTTGGCAGTCTGTTCGCTCTTGCTATAAGGATTCTGAGCGACACTGGAAGGGTGTCTGGGCCGTATCTCGTTTGCTCGAGTGCACAGTTCCAGCTGCACTACTCTGTGCATTGGCTCTTCTTAAGCTTGGGCAACTAGTATCTACTGTGGCCTCCCAAGGGCTGGCATACTTTCCGTGGCACACGCAGGGTTACTCACTACTCATTCTGGGCGATTCCTATTCTGGTTACATCAGATTGGCAGTAGCATTCCTCCTATCCCACGGTGGTGGTACTGGCTCAGCTCAGAGCAACAGGGGTTCATCCTGCTTCTGCTTAGAGAGTGATACAGCGCTGATCCTGTGTTCCTGTTCTACATGTAGAGACTGTTTTCAGAGACTGTTATATCTCCTGGGCGTTGGCCAATCTAGCCTGAGCCTCACCAGTTGCTCATGTTAACCCTCTGAGTAGCTACAGTCTGTAGCTATATTCATCCTCTGTTTATATTGCCTATTCTTGTCTGTAATTGTCAGCATTGTTCTTACCTATACTGGCCCCTAGGGGCACTGTTTATCATTCTGTTTCAATAAACTGTGTTTTTACTTAACAACCTGGTCTGAGTGTCAGAAAAACCGTAACAAAAGGACCTTTTGTTGAAACTTTTTTTCAACTTGTATTGGATGAATATAATAAAAATATTAAAGGGAGAGAATTGAAATATGATAACCTTAGGAAAGAAGAAAGATTGGCTATGAGAAATTTAGGGAAGGATAAAAGTATATCAGTGAGGGAAGCCTGTAAGGGGGGTTCTATTATAGTCCAAAATACTGTGGATTATATTGCAGAGGGATATAGATTAATTGAGGACCCTAAAGCATATAGAACCCTCAAAGGGGACCCTAGTCCTGTATATAGTAAAGAACTTGTAACCCTATTAGATGGAGCCAAAAAAAGAAGAATTATTAGTAGTGCTGAGAGGAGATTTCTTGTCTTGGAGCACCAAGAGGTAGCGTTCCTATACCATTTGCTTAAAATTCATAAAAATATCACTAAACCTCCGGGTAGACCTATTATCGCTGGAGTAAAATCGCTTACTTCCAACTTATACATGTATTTGGATTTTTTTCTCCAAAAATATGTTATTCTGCTGCCTAGTTATATTAGAGATAGTCAGTATGTTTTGGAGAAGTTGGGAGATATGGAAGGAATGCTACCTCTGGGTCACCCTGGATGTGGTCTCGCTCTATACTAATATTAAACATAGTTTAGGTTTGGAGGCTCTTGCCTTTTTCCTGGATAAAGATGGGGAAATGCCATCTCCTCAAAAGGAATTTCTCTTGAAATGTACTAAGTTTAGAACATAACTTTTTTGTTTTCCAAGGGCAATTTTATTTGCAGATCTGTGGAACGTACATGGGCACCAGGTTCGCTCCCTCCTACGCCAACCTCTTCATGGGATACTGGGAGTATCTCACCATGGGAGATTGGCGTGGAGGGTGTGCGGGCCTGGTGTACTATGGCTGTTTCATAGATGATGTCCTGATAATATGGGATCAGGAGAAAGGGGATATCAAGACCCTATTGGATACATTTAGGGACAACGATAGAGAAATTTCCTTTACTATCAATATCCAAAAATCATCTATTGAGTTCTTGGATTTGCTCTTAACAGATATTATAGATCAACTTATAATTAGTTCTATGTATAAAAAAAGAAACTGCTTCCAAACAGTATCTGAGGGCTGATAGAGGCCATTACGGGAAATGGTTACAAAACATCCCGTTTGGCCAGTATCACCACCTCAGATGAAATTGTAGTGAGATTCAAGATTTTATGGAAAAAGGTAAGGAATTAAAAAATGCCTTTCTGTAAAAAGGTTATCATATAGAGATTATTAATGAAGCTTTTGAGAGAGCTACTAATTTAGATAGCAATTATTTGATAAACATGGGAAATAATAATATTAATAAGAATAAAAATAAACAGATGATCAAGAACGGGAATATCTCATTCGTGACGAAGTACAACAATTCCGGAAATAGGGTCAAGAATATTATTTCCAAAAATTGGAAGATATTATAACAGGATCCACTGCTGAAAAATATTTTAAGTGAGAAACCACTAGTCACTTTTAGGTGGAATAGTGCAATTAGGATATATAGCACCTATTAGATCCAAGGAAATTAGTGGGTCTAAAAAAAGAAGGGAATAGAATACAGAGGAATATGAATTGTTTTTTCAGTAAAGAGATAAAAACACATATAAATGCAGCTTTGAGGTTATTAGGTAATTCTAGATGTAGCAATACTAGATGTGCTGATTGTACATTTATAAAACATGGTGAAAAGAATTTTTGGGATGTGGAACATAAAAAAATGTATCACTTAAGGCACTTTATCAACTGCAGTACTAGTTTTGTGATTTATTTAATTTATTGTGGTTGTGGGGCTATGTATATTGGACGTACCACTAGAGAGCTAAGAAAACGAATAGGGGAGCATAAAAGGAAAATTATTCAAAAAGAAATAGATCACGGGGTCCCCAAACATTTCACTACCTGTAAAGATGGAGGCGTATCCAACCTTAAAGTTATGGGTATTGATTGTGTGCCACCTCAAAGCGATACATTGGGGACCTTAGTAAATAATAAAGGATTGAATGAGGATTTAGATCTTCATTACATCTGATTAAATCTGCTTCACCCTTTGGAATTCTTGACTCTCTTTTGGTACTAATAACTTTATTCTTTTTTAGGTATGTGTGATTAACTTTATTATTTTAGTTAGATGTGATTAGTAGATAGAAGGGGACATATCCCAACGGGAAATGTTTTTTTTTTTTCTTATGATTAGGGTTTGTTTTATGTATATTGTATAATTTGCACCCTGGTTCTTGAATTTATTTAATGTTCCTTTTTTGGGTTGGGGAAGTTGCTAGTGAGCCATATTTTTGACTCTGAGAATCCACACACTTGGATAGTGGCAAGTGGATTGGTCTCTATGGACGCTAACTCAGGTGGAGGTCTGTTGATAGGCCATTCTGGTGTGTCATTGGATGGCGTTTTTTGACGTAGGGGCCATGGGGACGATAGTTGCATCTACTGGGGGAGATGTGCATGTCAGTTGTGGCCTTGCGTCATGGTGTGCTGGCATTATGACTTACTGGTATATGGATGTTGTAGTGACATCCATTTGAGAGATACGTCTATACTCAGGTGGATCCTGGGATATAGGAAGTAAGATGTTTTGGAACGCATTTGTGGAAGGGATCGGTCGATCCCGAGATGCATTCTGAAATACAGGAAGTGAGGCTGGTTGGAACGCACGCCACTGAATCCATGTTTGTTTGACAGTAAGAGCTGTTGAATGTATGCTGGGAGGAGTTTCGGTGGCTGATTGGCTCAAAACTAGTTAAAATATTGGGAACATTTAATGTATAATTTTTTACAAGCCTCTGATGAAGTAACATTACTGTTACAAAACGCGTCAGGCATATCTTTTATATATATTTTTTGGACATTTATTGTCTGGTATTGTAGATATACTTTGTATTTTATTTTTTTTATATTTTAATAAATATAGTGTATATGTATACCTACAGGATATAGCCTGTGGTCTACAGTCGCTCCGGTTAATATAGGGTAACTTTACAACAAATAGGTACTGCCAAAGAAATACTGAGCAATACTTTGCCTTGTGTGAGAATGGCAGTTTCCACATATGCCCTAAACCAGTGGTTCTCAACCTGTGGGTCGGGACCCCTTTGGGGGTTGAATGACGATTTGCCGGGGGTCACCAAAAACCATCAGATATTTATATTTCGATTCATAACAGTAGCAAAATTACAGCGATGAAGGAGCAACGAAAATAATTTTACTGTTAGGGGTCACCACAACTTGGGAAATTTTCATCAAAGGGTCGCGGCACTAGAAAGGTTGAGAACCGCTGCCCTAAACTTTTGAAGGAGTTGGAAGAAAGAAGTAAGGAGTAGACCAAGGAATCATCACACCATACTGGGGTGAAAGCCAGTACATGTGTTTAAACTAAAAGGCAAGTAACCGCCTCTTAAGAATGTGAGTAGCATTTCATTCCCTTTTGTGCTTGGGAAGGATCCCTGTTAAATTGATACTACACTTAAAGGATTTTCTGTGCCGCTTTTGTGTTTCTCTGTTCTAGTTTTGAATCAATTGTAACTTTTACTTGTCCCCTATGGTGCAGCTGGGTTACTCCAGCTTTAAAGGATAGTAATGTAAAAAAATACATCCTCCCAAACTATTTTGTACAGAGAGACTTCGAGAATGGAACATATAGAGGGGGAGTTAACAATAATAAATCACACCACATCCACAGGTGTACACACAACACTGCTCAGCATGCGACTCACAGCTAGTACGTCCACCTCATACAACATCATCCACACAAATTGTGCTCCCTGTCTCACCATTTCACTCACTTTCCATGGGTGATTCTGGCTATGGCTGCAAATCCTGGCTCCTCACCTCGATTGCAAAATTTCCAAACCGATGCCCAGGAGCGATACAAGCAGGCCCATGCCAGGACTAGGAATGCCATTGAGCTCCTAAAATCCCGATTCAGATGACTGGATCACTCGGGGGGACCACTCAGTATGCACCAGGCAAAGTTTACAATATAATATTGCCATGTGCAATACAACACAACATTGAGGTGGACACCAGACTTGTGGACGATATCCAGCCCCTACCCATACGTGATGACCCTGTGGACATCGTCGAGGGTGAAGAAACCCTAAGAGGGGCGCAGATAAGAGACAAACTGATCAGGGAACACGTCAGCTGTGAGTATAACACAGACATCCACACAATCCATGCATGTCCATGATCAGTCCTGTGAATTGGTGCAAACACACTCACCACAACACACATATTCTTTTGTACCCCACAGGATCAATGACACAGCCCTGACACTGGCAGAAGTATGGACCCCAAACATCTACCATTCCATGGATATATCATATAATGAGGCTGGGGATTCCAATACCATCTACCATCCTGTCATCCATGTTGACATTGCTACCTCAAGGATGTCATGCACACCCCCATGTGAACCAAGGTACAACACATTCAGCATATTCCAGGGCTCCATAGACAGCAACTAAAGTGATTTGCCATGATCATAGCTATAGCAACCATGGTACCCCTGTAGCGAAAGAGCGTTATCCAATGCAATGCATCCTCTGACTTTGACCCTTGGCTAGTCTGACTACCTCCTCTGACATGACCCTTGGCTAGTCTGACTATCTCCTCTGGAGCCTCTTTTGGCTAGCCTGACTACCTCTGTTGGTTCTAGTACAGCTCGCGGGCTAGTTACTCAGGGCCATCCTTTTTCTGTAGTAGTCTGTATTACGGTGTTCAATATTATTGTGTTTTACATCTGTGCTCTGCTATTACTATTTGAATTATTAATACAGTTTATCTTTTATTATACTCCTGGTTGTGATTTGTTCCCACAGTACAGTTACATTCCGTGCTGGCTTCCTGGTTCAGGGTATCGTGAGAGTGAGCACACTCTTGCGATACTCTGAACCCAGAAGCCAGCATGGACAAGATGCGGCTGCTACCAGCAGCGTGGCCGCATCGGAGGTACTGTGACAGAGGTGGATGGATGCATCCACCTCTCCTCCTGTTGCATCCAGTCACTATAGGAGGTTGGAGCAGGTGGTGTAGCAGGTGGTTTAGCAGGTGGTGATGGTGGGTACGGTGACCACCAACTGGTCCCCTCCTCAGGATACTCCTCACTGGGGATGACTCTGCCTCCTCCTCCTCCATGTGCTCCTCTGTGCTGGAGTCTTGTATACTGTGTGGGTAAATGACATTGTGCGATTAGTAAAGTAAGCAATGAAAGAATGAATTCAAGATGATCTAATTGACATGTGAATCTCTGGTTGTCATGATGGTAATCTATACATTGTGTTGCGATGCATGGGATACCACCCTGGCAGTCACAGATTGATGAACTTGACAGGATCCTGTACATGAGGTCTGTCCAAGTTCAGTCATCATGGCTACGAATCAGGTCAGTAGTGAAGGATTTCTCTGATTAAGGCCTACTGTTGTTTGGATAAGCTGCTCCATCTTTCTGAGTGACCCAGCTGTGCTCAATCAGAGATATCCATCATTCATTGCCTGTTGTTGAGCAAACTACAGTGGTTTATATTTGGTTCCCATGTGTGTCCTGCAAATAGTGGATGGTCTGACATCCATCCATGGCATCACCACTCCTGAGGATCCATGTGAGAACCGAATGTGAGATATGACAGTTCAAGTGAGAGCAAATAATTGCATACCCAACACAAATGCCTACTTGGTTCTCCTTTAATTCACGAGTGTTGATTATTTTAAGACCTGTGTGTTGCACATACACCCAGTTAGTCTCAGTGGAACTGTGATGTGTGACCTGATCCATCTTGATTGAAATTCAGTGAGCGGTGAAGAAGATATGATGAAGTGGAGGTGAAGTGGAAATGATGACTTCTCCAGTGATATCATTTCTCCATTTCCAGTGTTTTTCTATGGAGTCTATACATTGGGATGTTCAAAACTTGAAACATGTTATTTAATCTTCTCCATAGACTAAGATGCGTATTGGTGAAGGGATGGCATGGAAGGGTTAACTTCACTTCATCATCTCTTTTTCACCACTTACTGAATGTCCCCTGTGTATCATTTAATTGTTACCTTGTCGACTTGTGTTTATTGTAGGTTAACCTTGTGAGTACCAGAGGGGTTGCCAAAGAATTGCTGAGCGATACATTGATGGCCCCTCTCGAACTCAAGGGTTATGTGTTGAGTTCCTTGTGTATACATGGGTGACATTGTGTTGGAACAGTGATGATCTTTAACAGACAACATTTTGTGAAACATGATTTGTATGGATTGTGTGTGATCAGCACAGCAATATGAGGGTTGAACTGGGACTTGGACAGGTTTGGGCCTGGTTGAACCTTGCCATTTGTGCATGCATTGTGTCCTTTTTTTTGTTGGGGTGTGACTTTGTTTGCGGGTGATGGTTGTGTCGGTTTATGTAGTGTGTGGTTATGTGATGATGCACTTATGGATAGTGTGGAGGCACCTCTCATCCCCAGTGTCCAATCCTCCAGGGACCCCCTCAACAGCTGCGGCTGACATGTTTGGTCGCAGCGTCTCCTCCCAGCTACAGAAGGTGATTTGGGCAGGGTGACCACCTCCGGTGCCTCAGGCATACAGGGCAATCTCCCCCATCTTCTTCTTCCCCACCCTCTAGCAATCGCCCCATCTCTTCCTGACGGACTCTAAGTTTCGTCTGCAGGTAACCACCACATTCACCCTGCTGCACACTTGGTTCCAGGTGGCCTTCCTCCTCGCAGCCAGGCCAGGGACCTTCTCCTTCGGAAAAAGGATGCTCTCCCTCTCAAATATAGCCTCCACAAGGGCCCTGTTCTCCTCATCAGTGTAAGAAGGATCCCTCCGCCTCTCCTCCTCAGCTCCAGCCTGCGAGGTGTCGGAGCTGTGGCCAGAATGTCCTGCTTGCGCTGCCCCTGCCTGTGCGTGGTGCTCCCCAACAGGTACCCTTTGTCCCACTGAAGGTTCTGTCCCTGCCCTCTGTGTGCCTTTTCTAGGCCGGGTCCCCCTGCCTAACGCGAATCTCCCTCTCCCATTCCTACTCTCAACAAGGACACCCTGCTTTCCTTCCTCCTCCTCCTCCACTACTCTCCCCATCCCTCTCTCCTGTCCTCCTCTCTTAGCCATTACTCACCCATTCACACCCAGGCACTCACACAGGCTCTCACAGACACACTTGATCCCACTCACTCTCTGTCACACTCTGTCACTCACAGATTCACACTGAAAAAATAAAGTTTAAAATATGTGTAATGTGTTATAAAAAAAAGACTATGTGTGTGTATGTGTTTGTGTTTGTATGGGTGTATGTAATATGTGCAAAATAATGATGTGTGTATATTTAAGTGCAACTCTGTCCAAATCTCTCCGCTCAAAAAACTCCTTCTACCTTCAATGTCAGCTCCTCTCTCCCTCTCTCTAAATGCTATCCTCTGCTCCTGGGTTCTGTGATCTAGCTTGCCAAAACTCGAAACACAGACAAGGTAGGACCGTTATTTTTGGGTATATATAGGTGTATTTGAACATTTTTGATACTTTGGGGTCTTGTGATTGGCTGTGGTTTTGAATTTGTGGGTTGCTAGACAACGTCGACCGTTATGTTACAATTTGACTTAAGATTTGTTTTATTGGGTGATTAGGACGCAAGGTCATGCGAAAAAAGGTGAAAAGCAGGTTTTTTTGTTACGTGTTTTTGTTGTGCCTATGCTTGTTAGCTGTTCTTGTAGACTACCTGTTGAATCCGACATAAATCATGTATTATTTGCGGGCGATGTGCCTTTTTTACTTAGTGGCTATTTTAAAGCAAACCTTTAGATCTGGCCCATAGGCTTTAGGTTTGAAGTACATGCCTTAGGCGAGCTGATGTGAAGGAGCGCACAAGTATACAGATAGCTTTGATGGGTGGTGGGTGAAGACATGAAGACACAGAGGGCAGTTCCATAGAGCACTGCAGCATACTCTGTACCACACTGAGTGTCACGGATAGCATCACCAAATAATTTGTCAATAAGCTTTTTCTATAAAACTAGTGCAATTAAAAAAATGTTTTAAAGAACTTAAAGGTTTTCGTAGATGGACCTATTATTGTGATATTTATTGGGAGTGAAAGCCACTTTAAGAAATAAAAATAAAATAAAGAAATAGCCCCCCAATCCTGCTCAGATTATCACCCAAGTTGTTTGACAAAAAAGTGAACAGGGATTGTCTTTTGGGCCAATCCCTTTTCAAATCTATTCCCACACTCCCAGTGGCTGAGAAGAGGGGTTACACAGGGTGCAGAACCCTGGAGTAACCTCACCTCTCAGCCAAATCAAGTTGTAGATGAAGGAGTTACAAATGCATGGAAAGTGACCCCTCTCTCTAGCCAATGATTGGCCAAAGGGAGGGGTCACATTTCATGCATGCATATCCCCTTCACCTAAATTGTGATTGGCTGAGGGGGGGGGGGTTACACCAGAGCAGATTCTGTGTCTTGTGGAACCCCACCTCCCAGCTAATGGGAGCGTGGGAAAAGATTTGAACCGAGATTGGACATATTAATGCCAATCAATGTTCATTATTTCTCACAAGGGCTTGGATGACGGCCTGAGAAAAACTGGGACGGGTTCTTTCTGTTTCATTTAATTTTTAGTGGTGGAGACACCCATCCTTCTTCATATCAGCTCATCAACTCACTACTAAATAATTGAACTGATTATACAACACAGCATTATCTATTTGGGATCTCTATATAGACATGGAAATTGGGACTATTCCACTGAGGCATATTGTGAGATCAGTGAACTAATGGCTATTTTTTCTTATATACAGGTTTTACAATTTTATTCATTTATTATATATATTCGACATATGTATTAATTTATTCAGTCATATTCTTTTTTACATTTGTGAACCTTTAGCTTTTTTGGTTATATGGTATTTTACAGATTCTTTGGTTTCTCTACTGTAGTAGGTGCTGGCATTAAAGTTCTAAAAATGCCAGTGATTAACTGCCAGTATGCAGTGATCATAATCTCTAGTACAAACTGAAGCACAGCCATTGGTGTTAGAGGCAAATGCCAGTGGACCTTTGCTGGCAAATGCATACATTTACCGTTGTGAAATCAAGTTTGTATATCTGAAAACTTCATTCAAATCTTCCTGTTCATCATGATAGCAAAATGATCAGTAAATGTAAAACTGAGAAAATATTGATACTTATATTTCTGAAAAGTGAAAGTTTCTTTCAGTGTGGCACTGTATGCTAATGAATGTCTGAGTTGAATTGAGAGCTTCAAGGGATAGTAACACTTAATATATAGTAATCTATATACTGCAGGGTGTATCCTCTTGAGTACAACAACGGTACTCCCACTGCTGAGAAGTATGTTATTCAAAAGTTATTGCAGCTCAAACTTGAATTGTTTAGGTGCAGTATCTAAATGGCCAGAAATTTTACAGTGGTGCTATTGTTACACCATCCTATGGAGATTTATTGACCCAAGCTTTTCATAGGATAATGTAACAACAGCGTCATTGTAAAATGTCAGGCCATTGAGATGCTGCACCTACAAAATTCAAGCTTGAGCTGCAATGACTTTTGAATAAAACACCTCTCATCAGGGGAAGATAAATGTAACAATACATATTTTTTTACATATTAGGTGTTACAGTGCCACATTGAAAGAGACCTAACTTTTCATGAAATGAAGTATCTTTTAATTTGCCAAATGCTCAAGGAAAGGGTCTGGGACCCCTTCCACCACTCATATATACCTTTTTATACCCCTGTCTTGTTCTGCTGTCCCACTAGTAGCCAAGGAATAACAGATATTGAAACCCCACCTATTTCTACTGCCCCACTAGCATACCTGGGAACTTCTTCTTCTGAAGTCCCCGGAGGTGACTCATGTGGTGCCGGTGGGAGTATATAAATTATGTGAATCATGGCAGAAAGGGATGGGGCTTAATGTGTTGTCTAATAAAATAGGTGGGAAGTGGGCAGCAAAGGGTGGGGAAGGAGGAGAAGTGGGAGGAACAGGCTGGGAAGGAACATAATTGGACAGAGTTTCAGAAGACACTCCATCCAGGTAAATATTCACAGACAGGACCCCATATTATTTTGAACACACTATCCATCCTGATCCGATCAAGATGGAGAGATGTGGAAATAATGTTATAAGCCAAGTTTTTAATATTTATTAAGGGCATTTTGGCCTTAAATACAATCAAATGTTTGTTTTTTTAAACATGAACTCCTCTGTTATTTGTTCAACCAATATGAGCTGATTTGGCAATGGAGGTTGGTTTACCACAGAGGGGTTGGCAAGAGTATATTAGAAATGTATTTAAAAAAAACTGTAATGAAAATCCTTCATTGTCAGCAAATTTGCACTGAATTGCATTGCAAACTCGCAGTGGTAACAGATAGGTTAAAGAGGATGGCTGTGTGTGCGTTTTCCAGGCACTAGGAGACACAGAGTCCAGTCAAGGCAATTGGAAAGGTCATGCACCGTCACTGCACTAGATGAAGAGAAATAGGTATATAGATTGCTAGATTTCTCTGCATTTTGTACCATCAGCATTGAGCCTGATTGCAGATGCATGCTGATGATGTCAGTTTACTTTATCATGCCCACCTCAGGTGCAGAAAGGTCTGAGACATATGAAGCGACACCATATTTTGGCACATCGACTTTGCACATAAGCACACAATGGGAGCAGCCCAGGGGAGGGCTGGCCTGGGGGGCAGGGGGGCAATTGCCCCCTGGGCCGGTCATATGTCTGGGCTGGTGGGCCACTGCTCTTCACTAAATCTCCCAATTGCTGCTATAAATGGAGCTACACTAGTGATAACATAGAGCTTACAATTGAAATGGAGCTACACAAACACCACCACAGAGGAACAATCCAAATGGAGCTACACTAGTAGCAAAACCCATTCCCTTGTAAGCTCTATAGTATAACTAGTGTAGTATTACTTAAATTGTAAGCTTTGCAGGAGCGCACTAGTGTATCCTCATTTTAGCTGTAAGCTCTGTGGTATCAGTTGCCTTACTTCACAACATTAATGCCAATTTTAAAATTAACAAAAGGGGGTGGGCTGGGACAGTGGGCTTGAGCGATATAGAAATGGGCCACTTGACTGAATTTGCCCCCTGGGCCACAAGTTGCCAGCCCTCCCCTGGAGCAGCCTAATTTGCACTTAGGTGCAGACCAATATGCCTACAATCTGCCAGGAAATAGTTTAATACACGCCCCTCTCTGTGTTATTCATGGATCTATGCAGGGGAGGGCTGGCCTGGGGGGCAGGGGGGCAATTGCCCCCTGGGCCAGTCATATGTCTGGGCTGGTGGGTCACTCCTGCTTGTTGCTGCAAATGTAGCTACACTAGTGATATCACAGAGCTTACAACTGAAATGGAGCTACACTAGTGATAACAGAGCTTACAATTGGAATAGAGCTACACTAGTGATACCACAGAGCTTACAATTGAAATGGAGCTACAATCCAAGTGGAGCTACAGTTGTAGCAAAACCCATTTCTCTATGGTATCACTAGTGCAGCTTTACTTACATTGTAAGCTCTGTAGTAGTATCAGTGTAACCCCATTTCAATTGTAAGCTTTGTAGTATTGCTTGCCTTACTTCACAACACTAACTCTTTGAGTGACAGAGGGGTATGCCACGCATTGCAAAGCAATGCGTAGCATACCACTCTGGCACTCAAAGGGTCAATGGCAATTCTGAAATTAACAAACGGGAGGGGTCTGGGACAGTGGGCTGGAACAATTGTAAAATCATGCCACTTGATTTTAGTTGCCCTCCAGGCCACAAGTTGCCAGCCCTCCCCTGGATCTATGAAAAGCCCACACACAGAGTTAGTTTCTAATGTCACAGTGAGTGGTACATTTGACCTAAAATAAAACTAGTTAGCATATTATGCAGGAAGTTAGTATGAAGTATGAAAGGGTAATTTCTCTAAAAGTATTAATTTTACTGAAAATTTGCTAGCGCAACATATAGGTAAGTTTTAATTATCTGTGAAACACACTAAACGTCTTAGGGTTACAGGTGCACAGTGCTCTGTACCTCCCAGAGTGCCACTTTGCATGTAAAGCATCTAACGCTGAATTAGACACTGGACGTTTATTTGGTGTATTCCTTCAAACATAACCCTCTCTCATAACACTAAAAACCTCACTGGGGCTCATATACAAAGTAAAATATATAACAATACGGGACAAGCTGCATTGTAGGGGACTGATAAAAATTCCCGTCGTTTTAAAACGGCCTTGTAGCCCCATAAATGCTAGCGAGGTCTCAAAAACATACATTGGAGACCTGTATAGTTAGCAGGAGTTAAAAACCTTATTTAAATAAATGTGGATTAACCCTTTGCGTGCCAGAGGGCTACCCAAAGAATTGCTTTGCAATGTGATGGATTCCTCCTTTGGCACACAAACGTTTGTATTTGTATATCATACCTTCCAATGTTTCAAATGGCCATACAGGGTCACTTGTGATTTAGATCTTGCTGTTGGGGGCGAGGCGTCATCTAGAATGTTTAGGTTATATCATGACTTGACACTTTTGTGTAATTTAACCCTCTGATTGCCAGACGGCTACGCAACGCATTGCTTTGCAATGCGTTGCGTACCACTCTGGCACTCAAAGGGTATGTTGTACCATTTTAAGCGCGAAGGAGGGGGAGCTCTCATAGGTTCGTTCTATAAGGAACCGTGTGAGATATTAATACGAGTGATCACAGTTCACAGTCCTGCATTGTTTACAAGAAAGAACAATATATGAGTCATTCGTAAGTCTTTGATAACTCTTGCGTGTCATTTGATGGTTCAGAGTACATAGAGAACATGTGAGGCGCCAAAGGAATACATTCATATCTTCCAACAATTCCCTTTTTCAGTCCGTAAAACATTAAACTGTATTTGTTCGTTGCCATGTATTTGCTTTGCCACAGAGTTGCTCCACTTCTGAAGCTGTTTGTACGATCATTACCGTAATACAATGAAACCAGAAACGTTCCACACAGGCTTCCGTACCTAATTCCGGAACAGGGAAGGTAAATCTGAAAGCCCTCTATCTCTCGCTGTGACCCCGCCCTCCCATCTAGCCACGCCCCATTGGGAATGCTGCGCTCCGGCGGTCTGATACATTCTCAGGGTTCCATTGAGAAAGTAACAATCCTGGCAGCGGCTGTTCTGGGAGAGCGCTGAGCGGAGCATAAACACATTGCTTTGGACAGCGGGTACTTCCTATCACGCACAGGCTTGTGAAGGTACCCACTGGAAGGAGCACCCTGGATATTAGCCTACTCCACTTAACTCCCAGACCGTTACTTATTCAAGCAGAGAAAGGGTCCTTGATGAACAGGTCTCCTGAATTCACCTGCTCACTTTCTCAGGAAGCCTCGGTTCACTTGTGAAGGGTGGTGAGTCTGGACATACAATACTCATCACTATCGCCTGCATTTGTAGTAGAAAACACTCATCACGGATCGCTAGCAGCTGGAGCAGTCTGTCTCTGGATTATATCCCTCTCCTGGCTGAATCTGGGCTCCGGATCATATCCATCGGTTGGAATTTAGGGAACCAGGAGTACCCAGTTGCGTTCTTTCATTGCTACTTTTGGTAAGCATGGCTGGATGACACTGGTCCATGGTACTCTGGATTTTTGGATTCGCTAAAACGCTGAACTGCAGGACAGACCACTCCTTGGAGGGTACCTGCCCCATGCAAAGCTAGCAGCTGGCAATCTTTCGTTCCTACCCCACGCGTATCTTTTCCCGTACCCAGTTGTCCTGCGGATTCCGACTTGAGCAGAGAGGATCGATGTGGGCATGTGGACTGTTTGATCCTGCCTGCCACCTACAGCCCCACCCTAGCCTGGCCACCCTGACAGCCCACCGCAGAGAGATGTCCAGAAGGAAACAGAGCAATCCCAGACAGATCAAACGTAAGTGCCCTTCGTGCCAGTTGATGGAGAGCATTTCTCTTACTAAGCTGTCATAATTAACGAAATCGTATACGTATTCAACTTTCTTGAATTGAGTATTTTAGGAGACGTGCATGAGAACACTAACCCTTTATGGACCATAGGGAAAACAAAACGTTGTACATCCGTCTGATCCTTGGGTTAATAATAATGCAATTAAGTACTGATTCCTAGCCACATATGGCAGGCGACTTGATGTCCGTAGTCACACTGTATATTGGTCACACTGTATATTGATAATTCCTTCTCATTTGCCAGGGTCCATATTGGAAACTAACTTCATATGTCAGGATGGCCTACATCACATTGCTCACAATGCATATCTTCAGGTACAATATGAGTTAGGCACCGAAGACTGGACACCAATGTTAGAACTAGCTCTACACTATTAATCCTTCTAGATTGCCAGATCCTATGTGGCTAACAAACACATTTTGCTGCCAGAGGAGCACACACATGTATCATTTACCAGCCCATCACGTAGTATAGAGGTTTTTAATTGTAGCCTCATGTAGCAGATGATAGGACAACACAAACGTAGTTCGCTGGTCATAGAAACACTGTCTCTTGTTAGGAACTAACGACAGATAAACCCAATTACCGAGTGAATCACTTTATTGCCAAACAAAGTATTCCAAACATATTGGGTATGAAATTGTTTAGAGGCTGTATGCAGTTGTGGCTTTTGTTGGCAGTGAGAAAACAAAAAGGGTAGGCAGAAATATACATAACTTTGTAGCCAGTGAAGAAGTGTGTGTGTGTGTGTGTATGTGTGTGTGTATGTATTTAATACAAATGAGATGCCCCAAAGCATTTAGGAGCATGAAACTGAACTTTTATGTTCACTGGCTCCCAGACTTCTGGGATCTTCCCAGACCAGCTCTAAATACACGTTTTCATGCAGTATTTAGTATTTGGAAAGCAAAGTTGTAATCCTAGACTGATTACAAAAGTAATTTGTCAACTACAGATCCATATTCATATGTTGCAGACTGAATTGTCCCTGGAGGTTGTCATTATGTGTTGTAGAGGTTCCTGTATTAGTGGACTTGTGCCAGCCAAGTACACAAACATTGTATTGTATGCAACAAGTATATCACACACATCTGAGAAGGCAGCAGAACTCTTTGCCCCAGGGAGTGTGCACTTCAGGTGTGTGACAGTATACAGTATAATAATTGTTATATATACATGACTATTCTAAAATTAGAGGTGGCCCTCAATTTACCAGACTTTCATCTGCTTCAAGTCATGTTGCATGGGGCCAAAACACATTTTACCTCCTTTTTAAATTTATTTGCAACCATGGGCAACAAAACCTTTTTTAAAGTTACTGCTGACTTAGCCTTTGGCAAATACAGTGTTAACCCCTTAGTTTTGCAGTGACTAGCATGTGTCTTTTTATATTAAGGTTTTCTGAATCATCTTTTACCTCCAGGATGGTGCATATTAACCTTTTGAGTGCCAGAGAGGTATCCAAAGCACTGCAATGCTTTGGATACCTCTCTGGCACTCAATGGGTTAACTGCTTTGCTGATATCTCTAGACCTAAGAGTTAAATGTCTGCTGAGATACCCTCTAATGCTGTCACAGCTCAAATTAAGAGCATATCGCTATCCCCAAGAATCAAGACTATAAGTCAACATGGCAGATTGGGCAAGGGTTGTGTATTTTAATTTTCTGTAAATGTATGGTACTATGTATTTGTGATAATTATTTGAACTCTATGACAAGTATTTAGTATTTTTGATTCAGATGGTTGGTATGGCCAAAAAAATTCCCATTTTCTTCCAGCAAAAACTTCTACATTCATATAATTGACCTTTCTTTTAGGAACTGAAAATGGATATTTTTTATTTATTTTATTTTTTCTCATTCAGTAGAGAGAAAATAAATCCCATTGAGTTAAATTAGCCCAATTTCCTGGATTGGTGTTGCAAAACTCACACACTTCTCTACTTAAAAATTGTCGAAGGCAAAAAACATAAATTCTGCTGGAGGCAAAAATGTAAATTTTCTACTGAATTCCCTAATGTGGTGGTACTTTGCATCTATTGCTTTTTGAGAGATCCTGAGGCTTATGTGGGAGCTGCATGCAGTGTTAACGAACACTGCACCTAAAATGATTTGGGTTAATGCACACTGAAATAAATTGCATTATATATATATATATATATATATATATATATATATATATTAAAAAACAAAACAAAAAAAAAAACTTCTCAAATGCTTTCTCGGCGATCACATAGCTATGTGTCACAGAGGCCCCGTTAAAGGAATAGTAACCCTTTTATTCATGGCCCGATTTGCATCTCAGACACCCCTAGTCAAGGCATTCTAGGTGCCCTTAGCTCCACCCATGGTTGTACCCCTGTTCACCACATGACTCTTAACTCAGTCCCACTCACTATTCCCTGGCACAGTAAATACCTTTTGGCCTCTAACAAATAAAGCCAGATAAAAGTTTTAACCCCTTAGTTGTCAGAGACCTCTACAATGCATTGCTCTAGAGTGCTTTGGAAATCTCTCTGGCATTCAAGGGGTTAAACAATAGCCTGTAAAAGGGTATTATAAATGGCACAGCGACATTGAGATTGCTGTGGCCAAACCCACAACTCAGAATGTTGGTGTGGCCAACATAGTTGAGGTACCCCTCAACATTTGGAGCTCTAGACAACTGCCTACTCTGCCTGTTGAGAAATCCAGCTCGGCCTTCATTTCTGCAAGTACATAATCTGTAAGCAAAAACTGACTATCGTTTGTATTATTTATTCATTTATTTTTTTTGTTAATCTATTTTTATTTATACTTTTACTCCACTGACAATGTAATGAACTCCCTTGATCTATTTCCATAGAGCTTTCTGTCAGGAATAATAATTATTCTTTTTTTTAGCGCCAACTAATTTCGTAGCACTGTACAATAGGTAATGGACATACAGAGATATTAAATAGAACAAATCAAATGTGGAGAACAGAAGGATCAGAGGGCCCTGCTTGTGAAAGCTTACAGTGTAGAGGAAGGAAGGTTGGACACAGAAGGAGTAAGTGCTATTGGGTGTAAGTGCCTCCTGCTATATAAACTGCCAGTTAATGGGCGAGGAGTGAGAAGTAGCACACAGAGCATCCAGTGCTGCATAGATAAGGTAACACTGAATTACATCCTGCTCCAATAGCCTACTAACCAGAAATCTCTGGAAACGGGTATCTGAGAAGTGATAATGTTTTACTGGCTGTAAAGGGTCTGAGGATAAAGTAACACATTATTTTTGGAAATAAGAACAGTGGGTACTAATATCAGAAAATTAAAACAAAGATACTCTTATTTCTCATTATCAAGAGCGCAAAACACAATCTGTCAAATGGTGTATATCCAGCACAGTCTACACCAGTGGTTCTCAGCCTGTGCCCTCAGTGGCTACTAACAGGCCAGGATTTGAGAATTTCCTTTTAAGAGCACAGGTGAGTTAATCAATATGACTGAACCTCTGATCAACACACTTGTGTTCTAGCAGGGAAATTCATAAATCTTGGCCTGTTAGTGGCCACTGAGGGCACGGGTTGAGAACCTCTGGTCTACACATGCATTTTAAAACTGCTAGTTTTTAGCTTTGGTTTTTAGGAATCTAAAGGGAAAAAAAGTTAAATTTATAACTAATGCTAGCTGGAAATACATGATATTTAATACACTGAATAACCCATTCCAATTTTAGTTGTTAGTGTTCCTTTAATAATAGTCAAATGGTAAAAACTTTCCTGGACAGGGGTGAGGGAAGTAAGACGGAACAGTTGAAGTATGAAGACAGGTATACTGAATAGAAAATTAAGATATTAGACTGGGGGAAAAGTGAAAAACATCTTTGTTTTCACCGTTGCAGAGATGCATGAAAAGTGTCACAAACTTTTGACCCCCAGGCCTCTGGTGGCCCACCATGTAAGACATCGAATAGGGTTAATCAGTTGCTGGACCTCCAGCTGCTATACTATAACTGCCATCACAGCAACTGGAGGTTCAACAATTGACTCCCCCTGTCACTGAGAAGCTGTTTTATTGTTGACTGTGTGTATATATTTATAAATATGGAGAGGGTGTGGTGAACTGTACTTTTTTTTTTTTTTCCCTGTGTATTTCTGGTTGTGTTTGCACACAGTTTTCTGTCCTACTACAGTGTCTGTGACAAAGCTTCATGGAGGGACCCTGGACTAGCGTCCATCTCCCCAGGCACATCCTCAGAGTTTATTTTTAGCATTTTCTTATAGTTGGCATACATTTTAGGAATTATCAGTGTTGCACCCAAATGACTGTCCGTGACCCTTTAAGAGCCTTGTGAGATTTTGTAGACAATCAGCTGAGTGTAGTCATGTGCTTGTGGCATATGTAATGTCATTTCATCACCCCGTGAGTTCAGTCAGGAGAAGGATCCAACAACAGTATCTTTGTTGACCTCCATTTTTTTTTTTTTTTTTTTTTCCTTCTTCTCTGGTCAAAGTGTAGACACTCTCTTCACGTTTGTTTGCAGGTCAGGAACAAGTAGAAGGTGCTTGGGAATGTTTTTTTATGAAGGATGGTTCCATTTCTTGAAAGTCCAATATGAGGCAGACCATACAGTGCTATCTTGTCACTGGCCTTGATGAATCCCAGTCTGTAAGATACACATGCAGCATATTTGTTAGAGGCTGTTATACTAATTTCGTACACTTAGAACACACTGTGCACTGATCTGATTGTGGTGCCTGAATAGATAAACCATTCTACGTAGACCTAGTCAAATTAAAGGCCTGTTTGTGTTCTTCTATTCTTATAGAATGACACACATTTACTGTGGGTTCTGATGGTGCTGTGGTGCCATGTTTCAGTAGAAATGATGACGATGTGAGTTAATCTGTAAATCACACCTGTATGACTGTTGTTGGCAATCTATTGATAACTGAAACACAACTGAGGCAGCTTTCTAGGTGGACTACTACTTGGCATAGAGTTTCAGCAAGGTATTCAGCTATGGATAATAGTATTTGCTTAGTTTGTGTTATGAATGGAAAACAAATATTAAGGAATCAGGAAAGAAATTACACACAGTGTAACTGGGAAAAGTATAGTGTAAACTAGCCAATTACACTCTCAGCTAACAAACACACTCACACTTTATTATGCAGAAAGATAAAGAGAAGCAATTCTGGCATACTGACTACATCCCAGTGAGAAATAAAACTGTACATTGGTTTATATGGGCCTTTTTGACCACTTGTGAATGCAAGGGATATCTCCAGCGCATAGCTAAGAAATGCTTTTGATGCCACTAGCATTCAAGGGGTTAAAAGTACCATTTAAGTCACTGGGAGTTTTGGGGCTATTCTTCTCCACTATGGTGAAATTGGTATGTGTCAGAATTATACATCTTTTTCCTTATGCATAAGGTCCATGTGTTTTTTGTTCCCAGTTTAACTGTATGTTTTAAAAATGACTTAACGTTTTCACAGGTAAGAGAATTCAAATGTATCTGGCAGCTTTCATAAACCATTTTATTGCATGGCTAGGTTCGCATTTGCTGCGTGTATAGAGCTGTGATATATAGCTCTGCTCACACCACTCATTTTGTCTACAATATGCCTGCTTTCCTCCAGCAATCCTAACACAGAAAGAGGCATAGTGGAGGCATGACTAATGGACAGCCTATGTAATCAGCTGGCTAATGCACATGTGGGTAACTCTTAGAATTGCATTACAAGACACATTTCAACATCCAGGCGTCCGGTGTGAATGACCTTCATTGTGGTGTATAGGCTGCCATGCAAATCTGCTCAAGTTAACTGCACTTGTCACATAAACACAGTTGATTTTGAGTGCTGTGTTCATGGGTGGTGAATTTACAGTCAGTGTGAATAGCTTAATAGGCAACAATATGTTCTAAATTTTATGTGATTAGTGCAGGTGTGAACAAAGGCCAAGGGGAAACCTGGAGATAAAATTAGTGATGACCATAACACTAGCAATAGAATGGCATCCTTTTTATTTGATTTTAATGCACAAAGAATATTTCAGTGCTCTTAGTACATGATCTTACTTGGCCTATTCACGTCAGCTGAAATCAAAATTGGAGCAATTCTCTGACAAAGCCACTACTAAATAAAAACCAGCAGTGAAAGGTAAGGCAAAACACTTAAGATGTTAATGGCGCCTGTTCATTGTTATATATAATGTAGGTAGTTTGCCCTAGAGTCGCTCCAGAGTTGTCTTCATGCATATTCCCATGAACATTTTGAATGCTAGATAATTCTTCCAGTGCATTGGAGACCCCTTTTACTATGTAATGTGCAGGTAGCCAGCCTTGTAGCTATTGTTTGATTACAACTTCCCTCATCCACAGCCACCCAACAGCTGGTCAAGGATATTGTCAGTTGTAGTTCTGGAAGGTCTTAGACTGCCATCCCTAACCTAAGGTGTTAACCTTAGGGAGGGTTGTGCATTATTGTCCTGTCCTGATAATTAATACCTTTAGAGTAACCACATGAATTGTTAATAATTCTCCTCATTATTGGTCTTCATATAAGTTGAGAGGGGATGTAAACATACAGTGCATCCTTTGATAGGAAACGTCTAGAACAAGAGCATTGACTGAACAGTTGCATATGGTCACTTTTGGATCCATGTCTTAGAACAGTGGAACCAAATCTTTTGAAGTCAAATTGCTGTGGGACACAGAAATCGAAAGCTTTAACCCCTAGGGTGTCAGATCTGGAAATTCTCTAGAATCCGAGGGGTTAATAAGGTAATCAGTACAAGGGTGTAGAAAATACTGCATAATTTTTAGGAACTAGTTGAGGGATATATATATATATATATATATATATATATATATATATATATATATATATAATATAAAATACCTTGTAAATCTGAGTCAGAGGAGCCTGATCTTCCAAGCTCTGTAGGTTTTTCCAGCCCTGTATCAACACACACACACACACACACACACACACACACACACACACACACACACACACACGGTACAACGTGCACTATAGAAGCCATTTTGCTACTTTAAGTAACTCTGTGCTTCCATGGGACACAGATTTGAGAACCACTACCAAAAAAAAACGAAAAAAAAACAAAAAACACACCAGTATATTTTTCTTTTCTTTCCTTCCCTGGACTTTCTGATTTTTATTTTGGATGCGAGGAAAGTCTATCTGTTAGCCCACAAGCTCCTGGTATATTGCATATACATAGTCACATGTAACCTTATCTCCTCAGCACAGATACGTGGTGGAGATGGTGGAGATGGAGGCTGCCTGGACTCCAGGAGCTCATTACGCAGGCTGCTATTATGCAGATTATTTTGATGGGGGGGAAGGGCTCATGTGAAAGGTGAGGAGCTGCCTTTGCATCTTCTGAGGCCCAGCTCCCACCCAGATGCTGCACAGGATAAGAGCCAAGCTCTGATCAGTGGCCAGATAAGCTTAAAATATTCCATTATGCAGTCACATCCTGATAGAATCAGTGTGTCGGGACAGGCTTGAATGCTGATCTTATCTGCTTTGACTCTCGCATTCATTGTATTAAAAGGATCACGTGTGTTGCAAGTATTTCTTCTGAGATCTCACAGCTGCTGTGATCTTATCTATGCTTCTCTAGATATTACTCTGCAGCGGGGCACATTTTTAGTTTTTATTTTATTTTCTGATAATGATCCTGAAATATTAGAATAAAACCTAGCCAACATGTATCCTACTCATTTATAGGACCAGATGGTGAAATGGAAAGAGATTGTATGATTTTTCTTTCATTATGTTAATTTGTCTTTGGAGTGACTGATAAAACTGGAAGGTTCATCAAAGCTGACAAATGTGTGGATTGGGCAGGGGGGTAACTGGCTGTCCCTGGCACTTTCTGCCATTGTTAGATGTGCACCTCATACCTTGTTTGCTGCCTTAGATCTAGGCTGCAGATAACAAACCGATTTAGGGATGTCAGAAATAACTGCCTGATAAAACTGGTTTATCTGACGGGGGAAGTAATTGCAATCCTGAAGTTCTATCTACCTGTCTGGGTTTTTCCAGAAGCGATTATTAAACTGATAAATCTGTATCTTGCTCCTTTCTTAACCCTTTGAGTGCCAGAGGGGTACGCAACGCATTGCTCCACAATGCGTTGCGTACCCCTCTGACACTCAAAGGGTTAATCTTCCTCCTCTCGCTTCATTCTATATTTACTTTCTCCTTCCATCCTCCTGTCTTTTTCCCACCCATTCATTGACCACTTTGTCTGCCCAATTCCTTCTGACCTTTCCTTTTTCTCTGATGTATACCTCACCAGCAATCAGAGTTATAAAATGCATTGCCTTGCAATGAATTGTATACCTCTCTGGCATTCATAGGGTTAATAATATAAGGTTGTAAGGTTCGCAAGAAAACTGCAGTAACTACATTGCATGGAACATATACAGGGTACCCAAATCACATTCATGTAAATGGGTCTTTTAACCATTCGAATGCTAGAGAGGTCTCCAATGCATGCAAAGAGACATCTTTAGCATTCACTGGGTTAAGAGCCCCATTTAAATCAATGAAAATTTATATTTGGTGCAATTTGGTTTGCTTTAATATTACAGCAATTTTCTCTGTTCATAAGACCCTCTGTAGATTTTGTGACAGACCATTTTGACACTGAAGGTTTTTACCTTTTGAGTGCCAGAACAGTGTAACTTTTCCAAATATATACCGATGGATCCCATCCATATTCCCATAAAACAGGAATGGGCAACATATGGCTCTCCAACTGTTGTTGGACTTCAACTCTCCTCACCCTCAGCTGGCCAGCAGCTGCTAACCTTTTAAGCACCAGAGGGGTTTAAAGCATGTTGCTTTAAAAATACATTGTTTTCCCCTCTGGGATGAACAAAGTTAATACGACTTTAATAATATCTGATACTTTGTTATTGTATAACAGTGTATCACACCATTGTTGTCCCCATTGATGAGGAGTTTAAAGAACTTCCTGTCCCAAAGTTACTTTTTAGGTACCAGGGCGGTGAAGGTGGCATAGCAGCCATCGAGTCTGGTGTTGCTCTTTTTGAAAGGCTCAGCTGCTGAAACACAATGCTGATCTCTTGTGTGATAAGTATAGGATCCTACTTATGACAGGAAGCAAAGCACCCATGTTACAGCCTGCCTTGGCTCCACTGACAGGTACGGCTACAGGCAAAGGCTTTAAGAGCTAATGTTTCTTAACCTATTCTGTTCGTTGCAACACATTTGGTCACCCCAAACAAACTTGGCCATGCTGAGCATTGGAACTAAAGTCTAAGGTGTTTTTTTTATACCAGCTGTAGATGTCAAGCTCTCAAAAGCAGACTTAACAGAAGAGTGAAAAAAAAAAAAAAGACGCATCAAAGGGACCATATCTGGTGACAATGCACACAATTGGGGCCTATCCCACAATGCCCTTTCCCAGTGGTCACTGTTGCAGATGTGTTAATGCATCCTAAAGCAGCAACACAGTAGAATCTTCACTTGGACCAACTTAATGAGGATTGTACTCTTGTACCTTCAAACAACAACAAGAAAAACAAATCCGAATTGTGGTCAAGTTTAAGTCGCATGAAAATGATTAATCATATGAATGTTGGAGTTCTCCAGTGCATTTCAAATCAATGAATTAAAGACCTCAATGACATTCAGGTGTTTACCTCTTTGAATGCTAAATCGATGCACATTGAATTGCAAAGCAATCTGCTGCGCACAGCTGTGGCACTCAAAGGGTAAAGTACTATGGTCATGTTGAACTAATTGTGATCCTGTGGTACTTTGCTGTGCATTCTCAAAACTGCTCTCATTGACCATTTTGGCCATCACAAAACTAACCCCTGCTTCTTGCAAGAAGGCTGAACTGAACAAATTAAGTCTGCAGATTGTCACAAACTTTACTTAACCCTTTGAGTTCCAGAGGGGCACAGAACGCATTGCAAAGCAATGCGTTCTGTACCCCTCTGGGACTCAAAGGGTTAAGTCAAAGTTGTTTTGGTAGGGAGAAAATGTCATGTTTAGAAACCTGACACTTGCTGCCTATTTGGTTTGTGCACACAGCCACGTGAACCTGAGCTGATACATTTCAATGTCTTGCTGTTCAGGTTTGTCTCTGGGGTTAATTTTATGATCCCCAAATCTGCCATTTAGCAGATGAATCGGGTTTGCACAGTGCAGCCCCTGCTAGATATACAGGTTAGCTTCCTTAGGAGCAGACTTGTGGAAGGGAAGTTATCAGACAGCAGCTCCACTTTAAAGGGACACGAATGTCCAATAATAACTTTATGTTTTGTAGATTTAAAAAAAAAAAAAAAAAAAAAAAAAAAAAAGTGGCTCAAATCCCATCTCTCAGACCTTTATGGTTTGAGCGATACTCACATCTAAAGTCCCCCCTCTCCTGATGTCAGCTGTAAAGCTGACAGCAGGAGATTCAAGTCGGCTGACTCAAGGCGGCTCTTCAGCAGAGCCAAAGTAGTGATATTTTCAAATAATTACTTCATTGGAACGGTCTACAAAGCGTGCTTGCAAACCAGGCACACTTTGTAGACCATTCCAATGAAGTAATTATTTTCAAATATCGCTATTTCTGCTCTGCTCAGAGCCGCTGGCTGGTCCCAGGACTGGGATCTCCTGCTGACATCAGGAGTAGGGGAGGGACGGGGAACTTTAGATGCAAATATATCTCAAACCATAAAGGTCTGAGAGATGGGATTTGCACCACATTATTATTTTATAAAGCTACAAAACAACATAAAGTTATTATTGGACATTAGTGTCCCTTTAAGCCCAATATGAATCTTAACACCAAGGGGGAGATTCACTAAGCGGTGATAAAGTGGAGGTGACTTCTCCAGTCCCTGTGTTATTCTATGGAGCCTATTCACTAAGGTCGCCGAAGTAGAAGAAATCCTAGCGCATAGGCTCCATAGAAATAATATAGGAATTGGAGAAGTGATAAACTGGAGAAGTCCTCTCCACTTTGTCACTGCTTAGTGAATCTCTCACCCCGATGAAAATGGTATATTTAAAGGGGTGTTGGTTAGAATGTGCTCTTTCACTGCCCAAATAAT